>CAWUFW010004893.1:0-1443045 GCA_963921515.1 Calotriton arnoldi | reverse complement strand
AGGGGTCGATTCCGATTCGGGCCGGAAAAAGCACCGACCGACTCGGATCCGGAAAAAATACCGACCGACACGTACCAGTGGCGCCCGACACGCCAAGTACGATGCAAGCCGCGATAAATCCGACCGACACGTCAGGAAACCAAGCCGACCGACCGAGCCGCTCGGAAAATAGCAATCCGGCCGGAAAAACACGCGAATCCAACCGACCGACACGCACCCGGAACAAATCCGACCGAATCGTACCCGCCAACTCCAACCTGCAAAGTACGATGCAAGGCGCGAAAAACACGACCGAGTCGGACGGAGGACAAGCCGTACGACCGACACGCATACAAAACCGAGCCGAAGCAACACAATACACCGCGACCGACGCGTACGCAGCATACAAAACTGCACAAACACAGCGTGAACGAAACGGAAAACACCGTACGAGACCAATGCAGGGTCCGACTCGGTCACAAGAACGTTTCCAACATACACAAACAGCACAAAGGAAAAATCAACCAAAAAAGGCCAAACAAGCAATTACCAAGCCAATAAATACTGGGGGGGTGGGGACAGAGAACAAAGACACACCAACAACTCCACCTATATAAAGGACACAAATCACTACCATGAGCCTTTGCAAATGCCATTCCACTGCCAGCACCCAAGAGAAAGCAACCACACACCCACAGCTCATCCCTCACACAAGCCACACACCAGCAGCACACCAACAAATACCTACCTCACATACACCCAGCACAACACACACCCACACACCCTCACCTGCACACCAACACACACATCACCCACTATCACCACCCATCACCATGCCCCCAAGAAGAATCCCAAGTTCCTAGATAGTGAATTGGAAGTCATGGTAGACGAGATCCTCAGGGTGGAGCCACAGCTGTTTGGCACTCTGGTCCAACAGACCCCCATGTCGCAGAAAACCAAGATGTGGGAGAGGATCATCAACAGGGTGAACGCCCAATCACCATGTCGGCGCACAAAGACCGACATCCAGAACAGGTGGTATGACGTGCGCAGGAGGGTCCGGGAGCTGCTCAAGAAAGACTACCACCTGAGCCAATACACCGGCAGTGGCCCTCCTGCCAAGCCAGTATACCTCAGGCCCTGGGAGGAGAAGGTGCGGGCCATCCTTCCGCCAGTGAGCGTATATGGACTAGAGGACATCCCAGAGCCTGGTGAGTACACAACAAATGTACACAATAAACTGCCACAAAACACACACATCACTGTCAAGGGAGAGTCAAACCATGCACTCATAGCAATTACACAGCAACTAGAACAGAATCATCCCAAAATGTGTATGTCAGTCAGATAAACACAACACATGCCATCAAAAAAGTCACATCCAACTGTGCCAACACATGTACAAACACAACCACAACTACAGCTAGGCAGTGGCACAAATAGAACTAACACACACATCCACACATGTAGCCACCACAACAACACCAACACACAGTGAAGACCACTCAAAGGAAGGAATTCTGTGTATGCTGGCCAAGTCAGTGTAGCCAATAGCATCATGGGAGTCGCAGTCACACATATTGCCCCCCCACAACTGTCCCATCAACACCACCCTGAACCATGCTCACATCACAGGGAGTGGAGAAGGACTCACAAGATGGCTGACACTGGCTACTGCTGTGGGGAGCACAAGGCCCTGCTGCCAACTGTGCACCAACAAACAGCAGGACACCACTGACTGACATCCTGAGAGACAACTTACACTCCCTGCAATGCAAGCACGTTCCATGGTGGGATATCTGGCTGGCTGGCTGGGTGGGAAGGGGGACTTGCAGCACTGACCATAGTCACCAGCACCTCCCCTCACACCCCCCAACACAAACTCCACAGTACCCACCTGGTAGAATGCAATGCCCTCCATCCTAACACAAGATCCCACAAAGCACCACCACCCTGGGTTATGTTGTGTGAAGCACAGGGACACTCTTGGGACTCTTAGCCAAACAACTGCCAGGACAACACTCCCAGCCATCCTGTCAGCACAGCCAGCCCACCCCACAGGGAAGCAGAGTCAAAAGGAAGGAAGCATGGGCATGCTGGGAAGGGGGTGGAGGCAATAGCATGATGGGAGTGGTAGTCACAGACATTGCTCAGCCTCACAACTGGCCCATCAACACCACCCTGAACCATGCTCACATCACAGGGAGTGGAGAAGGACTCACAAAATGGCTGACACTGGCTACTGCTGCGGGGAGCACAAGGCCCTGCTGGGAACTGTGCACCAACAAACAGCAGGACACCACTGACTGACATCCTGAGAGACAACTTACACTCCCTGCAATGCAAGCACGTTCCATGGTGGGATATCCGGCTGGCTGGGTGGGAAGGGGGACTTGCAGCACTGACCATAGTCACCAGCACCTCCCCTCACACCCCCCCAACACAAACTCCACAGTACCCACCTGGTAGAATGCAATGCCCTCCATCCTAACACAAGATCCCACAAAGCACCACCACCCTGGGTTATGTTGTGTGAAGCACAGGGACACTCTTGGGACTCTTAGCCAAACAACTGCCAGGACAACACTCCCAGCCATCCTGTCAGCACAGCCAGCCCACCCCACAGGGAAGCAGAGTCAAAAGGAAGGAAGCATGGGCATGCTGGGAAGGGGGGTGGAGGCAATAGCATGATGGGAGTGGTAGTCACAGACATTGCTCAGCCTCACAACTGTCCCATCAACACCACCCTGAACCATGCTCACATCACAGGGAGTGGAGAAGGACTCACAAGATGGCTGACACTGGCTACTGCTGTGGGGAGCACAAGGCCCTGCTGCCAACTGTGCACCAACAAACAGCAGGACACCACTGACTGACATCCTGAGAGACAACTTACACTCCCTGCAATGCAAGCACGTTCCATGGTGGGATAACTGACTGGGTGGGTGGGTGGGTGGGAAGGAGGTCTGGCTGTCAACCAAACACAATCAATGCAGACCATGTTCACACCCCAGAGAATACATAGAAATGCCCAAATAATGCAGGACAATGTGCCACACCAATATCAACCCCTGACTGTGACGACTTAGGACAATACAATGTACAGGCCCGCACCCCGAGGCACAGTCACAACTGTCAGGTGTGTCAACCACTGATGCCTGCAGAAACATGACATACATTGTTTGTGTCTCCCAAAAACAGGTGATGATAGGGACACAGCAGCAGACGCTGAGGAGTCCCAGTCCCAGGCTCAAGAGGATGCCGAGCTCACTGGCGTCGTACAGCCTCTGTCCTCCTCGGACGATGAAGAACAACCTGGCACATCCGGTGCAAGTCAACATGCTGCACCAGCAGGACCACCAGCTGCAGCACCAGCAGGTCCACCAGCTGCACCCCCTGCACCCACCCCTCCAACGACTGTCACCACGAATACCATCCCTGCCGACATGGACAGAATAAGGAACAACACCAGCGCAGTGACCCTGGACCAACCTGGGGCCATGGACACCACCACCACCACCAACCCCGAGGTGGACCAGGGTTATCTGTGCGTGCAACTGCACACACTGCACATGTCAGCAGGGGTGGTGGGAGGGGTGGGAGACAGAGGTCGCTGCTTGCAGACGTTGCTGGTGTGCATGAAGACCCACAACTGGTACGCATAGCTGATGCGTACCAGTCCAGCACCGGAGAGCTCAGCCAGGTAGTGGGGCTCCTCAGAGACATCAAACAGCAGCAGGCTGCCCATCATGCCCGCTTGGACTCCCACATGTCCCATGTGGAGTCACACATGTCACGTGTGGACTCCCACATGTCACGTGTGGACTCCCACATGACCCGCGTGGAGTCCAAGTGGGATGTACTACATGAGATGACGGCGGTGCACAGGGACATTTTACAATGCCTCCGCCAGATGAACAGCAACCAGTCCACACCTCCCTGTGTGCCAACAACATCTGGTACCGAACAAACTGCAACTGCCACAGGGAGGGAGGAGGACTCTGGCGGAGAGTCCCCTGCACCGCAGCAGCCTGCACTTGAGGGCCCCCCCAAGAAGAGGGGTCGTCCGAGGAGGGGAAAGTGAGAGGCTGATGGCCAAGCGCAACTCCCAGGAAGCCTGAACCTGTTCTGGATTTTCGCCTTTGTGCACAGACTGTTCACCCTGTTGATGGCAACACTACTCCCACACATTGCATGGGGAGTACAAGTTGGAACAATGTGTCAGACAACTGTGGCCCCGATACTGGGGATCCTGTCTACCTGGACTTTCTATTCATCTAGGAACTTGGGATTGCAAGATTCATGTACAGCACAATCCATCCTATGCACTATTATCACAGATGTATCACAATAAACACAATAATACACCATACTTGCCTCTGTCGTGATTCCAACGTGGGTGCTGTTATGGGGATGATGAACAACAAAATTACACTGTGTATGCGAACTGCAACAGCAAGGACAACACAGGCATGTGAGTACAGGCAACGTGACACATATGAGGGAGACACACCACCAGGGCTACACAACACATACACACCTAGGCCATCTGACTCATTGCCTACACTGATGTTGCCAGGGAAGACGGTGCAATGCACAGACACCACACCCATTCCCAGTTGTAGTCAAGTAGCCCACAGGTGCAGTAAGCAAATGGCAGTCAAATGTGTGACCACAGACAACGCACATCACTAAGTGAAGCACAGGTTTATTACACAGTAGCAACATGCCGTAACCACTACAGATGCAAGGTAACCCCACCTGGTAGCGGGCACACAGTCAACAACTGTAGACAGAAGGAAGTCCATGGGTGTGGCGCACATCACCTGTAGGGACACAACAGCTACCAGCCTGGATGTGCAATCACGTTGTCGGTGGACACAGTTGACCAAACGAATCTGAAAGTACCCTGTGAAGGACAGAAATGACACACAGTCAAAAGCAATGGAGTACAGGACAGAACAGCAAAACTCATGCACAATACATGTTACAAGATACCCACCCAGAACCAAGTTAGCATGTCAACACTGTTGGGGAGTACAGCCCACCTGTAAGCACACATCGCAACACACATCCAGTCAAGTAGCCCATGGACACACTCCAACAGCACCAGAGCACCACCCACACATCATGCCAACTCACATCATTGACATGACACCTCAGGATACTCACATTCAGCTAAAGAAGTTGGTGATGAGCTGTGTGCGGACATCACCATCACCATCATCATCATCATCGTCACTGGCATCGTGGTCCAGGCCAGGATCCTCCACAGGTGGCGGATGTTGGTCATCGTCATCCTGGATGAGAGGCAACTCCTTCCGCACTGCCAGGTTGTGGAGCATGCAGCAGACGATGATAATCTTGCACACTTTCGCAGGGGCATATGGGAGGGACCCTCCGGTCTTGTCCAGGCAGCGGAAGCGGCTCTTCAGGAGACCAAAGGTCCGCTCAATCACTCTCCTGGTCCGACCATGTGCCTCATTGTAGCGCATCTGGGCAGGTGTCACAGGGTTCCTGAGGGGTGTCAGCAACCACGGCATGTTGGGGTATCCCGAGTCACCTACGGACAGACAAGTGCACATCAGCTGACTTGGAAAAGTGGGCGGAATACTACAGATCAGATCACACACAATGGCACAAAGTCAGTACACACCGACAAGCCAGGCACGCTGGTTCTGCATCTGTGCCATCAACCTGGGGATGCGACTACTCCTCATCACAAAGGCATCGTGTGCTGAACCAGGGAAACGGGCACACACGTGTGTGATGGTCATGTCTGCAAGACACACCACCAGTGCATTGACCGAGTGGTAGTGCTTGCGGTTCCTGTAGGCCTGCTCCTGGGCCTGTGGTGGTACCAAAGCCACATGTGTCCCATCAATGGAGCCAATGACATGCGGCATCCTCCCCAGGGCATAAAAGTCACTCTTCACGTCAGTGAGTCGTCGCAGTCTAGGGAAATAGATGTACCGGTTCAGGAAGAGCAACATTGCCGCCAAAACATCGCGGAGCACACGGCTGAACATGGTCTGTGACATCCCACCAGCAGACGCCACAGTATGTTGGAAGGTACCGGTGGCAAAGAAGTGTAGGGCTGCCATCACCTTCACCTTGGGGGTCAGCGCTGTAGGATACGGCCGGCCAGGCTGCAAATGTGGGGACAACTGCACTGCCAAATCCTCAATCAGCTGCCTGGTGAAGCGGTACCGTCGGATGCTGTCCCGTTCCACCATCGTTGCCAGGTCTGGGAATGGCCGATGGACAGCAGGAGCCCTGCAGTGCAGAGGAGAAGTAAGCAAGATCGTCAGTCACCCCACATATGCGGCATTGAACACACTCAAGATCCCAACATACATCATCATGAGGCACAACTACATGAAGTGTGCAGTACCGGAACGACATGTATGGTACATACATGGCCAACATCTGTCAACACGGTCCTACAGGTGGCATCAATTTGTCCCAGGTTGGCCCATTGGATATCATGATGCTGTGTCACAGTCACCCCCCAGTGACATGTGAGGACAGATGTGCCCCAGGCACCACAGCTCAACGACAGGCACATTCCCAGGGACCCTGTAATGCCACATGGACACTGGCATCACCTGGAGTATCATGTGTACACCACAACAAAACAAACATGACCCCCACAGGTAGTGGCCACACTTGCCATGGCAGGAGAGCCATGGACGTCTGTGACACACACGCACAACATCAGAGTCCATGCACACACAACGTGGATGTGGAGACTGTCTCCCATTGTGCACATGAAATCAGAGACATTGTAAACACTACATGCACAAAGACTGTGGAGGGCCATCACTATTGTGCCACTGGGACACCCTGGCTCAAACATACCGTCCCACATGGGACTCACGGGGTATGTGACATGACATACACAAACACCACTGTGAAATGTGACCATGGCACATGCACAGATATGAACAGTTGCACATCACAGTGGTCACGTACACGTAACACCCAGGAACCTGTCCCCATTAACACGTGCACAGCCTGGGGGTGGCTGCCCACAGGTGACACCCACAGGACAAAATGTACACCAACATACACACAATAGGAAATGCAGCCTTACATGCCTTATGATAAGGTTTGGACAGGCTGTCGTGATGTAGGTGTGCCCCTCACTCCCTGGGAGCTATCTGTGGCTGGCATATGTCCATCTGAGACAGGCATGCTGACATATGCCAGTCACATGTACAGTGATGCGTTGTACTGCAATGGACCGATCGGTGCCTCCGGCCGGCCCATTGCATTCAATGTGTGCGGGTACGCGTTGTACCCCTGTGCGCGTTGTACTGCAATGGACCGATCGGTGCCTCCGGCCGGCCCATTGCATTCAATGTGTGCGGGTACGCGTTGTACCCCTGTGCGCGTTGTACTGCAATGGACCGATCGGTGCCTCCGGCCGGCCCATTGCATTCAATGTGTGCGGGTACGCGTTGTACCCCTGTGCGCGTTGTACCTCAATGGACCGATCGGTGCGCACCCATTGACAATGGGCTTGCCTGGCAACGGACGCGTTTTCGAATATTCGAACGAGTCGGTTGCTGGAAAATCAGTTGGTCACCCACAACAATGTTGCAAAATCATGTATGTCATGAAGTTGAAATTTTGAAGGATGCTGTGGGCGTGTTTTGGTGCTGCTATTCCATGGATTGGCCAGATTCAGAAGATGCAAACGACTTGGACCTATCACTTTGGACACAAGGGACAGTATCTGCCTCTCCAGCACATATATATTGCTGGCTGTTCCCCTGAGAGCCCACTTGCCTGCACTACATGCTCCAGGACGACATCTGCCACTGCACTGCTGCTGTCTCTGCCCCTCTGGACCCTGCAATGGCACGTACTGTGGAGAGAGCCCCAGCCTTCAGCCTTGAAGAGAACCAGGCCCTGCTGGACAGCCTACTTCCACAGTACAGCAAGCTGTATGGGACACCAGGGGAGCAGGTGAGTGTTCTGTGCACTGCCTTTCTGAATGTGCATTTTGTCTGACTAGCAAGGCTGAGAGTCAGCACACCACTGGCTAGCAGGCTCACTGAGTAGTTGTCACCCCCATAGTGTGTAGTGACTTGCACTGGACAGGTATGGTGCAGTGACAGTGCTTCTGAACAGGGTTTTACTCCCCATGCTATGATACCATGTAGTGACTTCTGGAAAACTGTCCATGGGCAGCCGTGCACTGCCTGGGTACACCATGTGCCCCTGTGATTGCGACATGTATATGCAACTGTGTCATGCACGGATATGTTGCATGTGTAGTAATGGCCTTATCACTTTGTCATCCTGACAGGCTTCTGCCCATCGGAAGCATGAGATCTGGAAGGACATCGTCCGGGCTGTCCGGTCCGTGGGGGTCTACAAGCGCCGGATCCGCAACTGCCAAAAGAGGTGGCAGGACCTTCGGGGCTGGACCCGGAGGATTGCACGGGTCCAGCTGAAGCTGTCGCCTCCTCGCAGGAGGGGCGGAACACGGACCCTGACCCCCCACATGCTCAGGATCCTGGCGGTGGTCTTTCCAGACCTGGATGGGCAGCTGAAGGCCAGAGAGCAGCAAGGAGGGGTGAGTCAAAGACTGCACTGTGTACTCTGTCTAACATGTTATGTGCCCTCCTCGGGCCAGGTTGAACTGCCACAGTACAGCAGTCATGTTGTCCAGGAGCCATGTCCCTCTATTGTGCACTGCCCACTCCTCATCTGATACCCAGGTGTGGCCCTTACATGCAGGGAATTCTGTCACTTAGGACTGTGTCCTTGCAGTTTGCTTGACTCAAGGTGGGAGACAGCATCTGTTTCCCTGACTCTGTGGTGGGCATCATGGGTGGGTCCATTGCTTACACAATGCCTGTATTCTGACATGTATTCAGCGTGTTACTTTGATCTGTGGTCCAATTGCTGAGCTGATCCACCACATGTGGCTGGGGTACCTGGCACACACCCATGCTGCGGGTGGGAACAATGTTTGGGCCCCAGGAGTATGTATATGACGTGTGTCACACATACTTAGCCAGCTGCCTACAGTCCAGGGCTCATCCCTCATTCATGTGGGGCTGGACAGTCATGCCTACTCCAGGCCATACAATACACTCTGTACTCCCACTCCCGTGTATCAGAGGACACATTGTGCACAGTGATTTGACCCCTCAGGTGTCTGCCTCTGTGTCAGTGTGCTGTGGATTAGTCGCCAGGACTGCTGTGGAGTTTCTTGGTAGGGGCTCAGCATGCCACTGGAGATGTGACCATAGGAGACGATACTTGTGTGACACATAGGTGTCTGATCAGCTGCCCATGCAGACTGGGGCATGTAAATGTGAAGTTCAGGCAGCTGTTCCCCATGCACAGCAGAGTGTGAGGGGCTCAGGTTCAGAGGGTAGTGTCACAGGTCTCCCATATGTCCAATAGGTATGACCTGGACAGATGAGGGTTAAGAGGATGTGTTGTGGGGGGATGTACATGTGCACTTGTGCAGCTCCAGGACTTGCATTCCCCATGACCTACTATTGTGACACAGTGCAGAGTGTTGTTGTCTGGCTGCAAAGTCATACATCACTGAGACAGTGATGTATGACTTTGCAGTCATGCCTCCGCCATGGCATGTGTCTACTGATTGGTGATCCTGCAGGGGAGTGACATGTGCTACATGCACACCATAGTGGCGCTGGCTATCAGGACATGGGTGCATCATGGTGTCTGTCGCTGGTATGCATCACATGCATTTCCTATTTGACTCTGGGCATCCCTTACATCCGTAAACCTGTACTGACTCAGTGGCAAGAGCTGTGATGTGTCCACACCGTGTCCTCTGCACTGTCCAACTACTGTGTACTTGGTGCATGTGTCAACACTGGGGTGTTGCAATCCAACAGACACCAGACAGATGGGTGCAAGGCCATGTGGGATGTGAGTGCCATGCTTGGCATCAGACTGACAATTGACTTCTCCTGTTCAATTAGGGCACTTTTAGCAATGTACAACTAATGATGCCAGGGCTTGCTCTGTAATGTGCTGTGCTCACAGTGGTGTGTGCGTTTGGTGCAGGTGACTGATGTCTGTCTGTTTCCCCATTGTTTGCAGATACATCCACGGCCACGGAAGGGGACAGCTCCACGGACCAGGAGGAGCCGGAGAGCCAGACTGGGTCAGCAGCCGAGGAGTGGTCGGAGGGACCCAGTGGCACGGAGGGCGAGGGGAGCCACACCGAGGAGTCCTCAGCAGCATCCACCTCAGCTGAGGACCAGAGCAACTCGGAGGATGACTCCCTTGTGGAGGCGGGTGTCAGCAGCCACCACACCCCAGCTAGTGTTGCTGTCCCCGCCACCACCAGCACCACCACCGCCCTCCCATCGGCTCCCATTCCCCAGGTCCGTGGAGGCTCCCATGTCCGGGAGCGTGTCTCCTTTGGGCCAGGCACCGCACCCCCTGCCCCTGTGTCCCCTGCTGCCCTGAGTGAGGAGTCTGTGTACCTCCTTCGCCAGCTCCATGTAGGGCAGACAGCCATGCTGAGTGTCCTCCATGCGCACACCGCGCTGTTGACTCAGCTGGTGTCGTTCATGGAGGGCATCTCATCGGGCATGTCTGACCTACAGAGGGGCAATAGGTCCATGGACTCCTCCCTGACGGCAGCAGTGTCCCTCCTCAAACGGTCCCTCACCCCTCCTGCCTCTGCTCCATCCACACTCCCCAGCACCTTACCCATCCCAGGCACACACACACTGGCACAGGCACACACCAGCACACACACATCCAGCACACTGACACACACGCCAATGACAAAACGCACACGCACGCACATTCAGGGGACTGAAGCCAGACTCACAGGGGATGGGGCCCTGGAACACACACACGCATCCACATGCACTGCGCAGTCCTCAGTTCCCTCTCCCTCCAAAGCACCCTCCCTTGCCTCACCTGCAACCCCAAAGTCACAGCAGCTCTTCCTCTGTGACCTCGGCCTCTTCCCCACCGATGAAGCTGCTCCAGCATCCCGGGGGAAGAGGAAGCCCACCCACACGGAGCAGAGTGCCCCTCGCCCCCGGACACCCTCCCCCAGGCGCAGACGGACTGAGGCCCCCACCCGCAAGTCCCCCGGAGTGCTAAGAGCAAGACCCCGCCACCACCCTGCAGCTCAGGCACAAGGTCTCCGTCCTCCATCCCTCAGGCCCCCACTGCACAGGTGCCCCCACCACACCCTGCCCCAGGTTCCCCCACCCACAGATATACCATCCCCAAGATGCTCCGGCCTTCTCCCCCTGCCACTTGCTCTCCCAGCACCACACCCCCCGCTGCGCTTGTCTGTGCCACTGATGTGGTGAGGGTGTCCCCCCCTCTGTCCAACCCACCTTGCCTGTTCCCCATTCTCCTCCCCTGGAGGTAGGCACTGCAGTGGAGTCCACTACCGCCCTGTCTGACTTGGGCACTGCAGTGGCGGACCTGTCCACCCCATCTGCAGGGTCCACTGCAGTTGTGCCGGCACCCACGACATCTGTGTCATGCCCCCCAGTTGTGCCGGCACACACCATGTCAGACACCTCCACTGCAGTTGTCAGTGGCTCTCCTGCACCCACCACCCCTTCCCTGACTCCCCCTGGTGAGCCCTGATCCTGTCCCTGCGGTGCCTGGCCTGCCCCCCGGTTGCCCCTCCTAGTGGATTGTCCCTGGTATTGTGCAGGCATGCGTAGGGTGACATCTGCCAGTGTCACCCTGTTTGAACTTTGACAATGGACTGGCCATTGGCCTTTGCTCTTTTTCAGGACTTCGTTTGGCCTCAACACATATGCTGAATAAAGCAACTTTCTTTTCTCTAGTGCTCATGCTTCAGATGTACATGTTGTTGGTGCAGCTAACCATGCCCTTGCTGCAGTGATGGTGATATCTGGTCTCATGATTATGAAGTGTTACTGTGCAGGAACCCATGTGGTCCAGGGGGAATGTGTCCTATCATGTGGTGTATCCATGTCATCAATAGCAGCATCTGAGGGTGTCATGTGTTCAGTATTTGGCAATGGGTTTCCTACTTACATTGGCAATTTCATATCTGTGGCTTCCACCCCTGCACATCTGTTGTGCCTGCCATCGTTGCATTTGTCTACTTCCCTGACCGTGTTGCCATCTCCAGTGGACATGCAGGTTTGGGCATCAATGGGGAGGGACTCATCCGTGTAGTCAGTGCAACATTGCTATACAAGTGTGTTGGATCTGTGCTGATGATTCCGTTGGCACATCCATGACCAGGCTGATGTGATGGGAGCCCTCATTTGGTGCTAATTGTTGATTGTGTGACCAAGTGCTCAGCTGACATGATGGGGCCCTACTGAGGCAACATATGGCACAGCTTTCCTCACACAGGAGTGGAGTCCCCTCATGGCAGTGTGTACACGTGTGACATTGCCTGCGCCCAAGGTGTGTGTTGTATGTGCATGTCTGTGTGTTCACTTCCATTCATCTGCGCATGCTGTGATCCCTAGTGTTGTACCTGTTTGTGATGCTTGCTGACTTGAGCTATGTTCCCCCAAAGTCTTCTCCCTGTGTTCTCTGTGATGTGGGTGCATGGCACATTACTGGTCATCAGGGTGTCACCCATAGGTGTGTTTGCTGTCAGGGCAGAGTTTGTGTGCTGACGCAGATGGGTCACAGTCAGGTTTCCCTTTGGCACTTGTTGTTTGCCCCTGTCATGTGATTTCCAGTTTGTGTTATCTTTCAGTGATTGTGACACGTTGTGTGTGTGACTGCTGGCACTCCTTAGGGTCCGGGCTGCAATGTTGGTTGTTGTCTATGTGTGTTCTTTGTGGGTGACCTTGGCTTCTTCATTGGTGTGTGACTGTGGCTGGGATCCCATTGGTCGGTGTGGTATTGCCGTCATGTCCATGTACAGAGTAGTGTGCAGTGTGTCAGACATTCAGGAGTCTTGTTGAGTGTCCATGTGTGATGTGTTTCTACACCTTGGTTCCCACCCACCACCCTGGAATAGTCATGGGTGCATGTGCAATGTCACCAGTGCATGTGTACTTCACTGCTGCACATTGTTGGAGGTCGAGGGGTGTGGTGTTGAGTGTGTGCAGATGAGAGTTGTTGCCCGGCTAGTCCCCTGCCTCCATGTTGGCCTTGGCTTACTGGCCATGCTGATTGATTTGTGCTTGTGTAGGTGTGATGGTAGTTAGTTGCTCAGGACACCTGACTGTGGTTCACAGTGTGAACGACATTTAGCTTTGTCATCACAGTGGTATTTTTCTTCAGCCCAGGGTCACCACATTGTGGGGGCCCTGGGGGTGGTGCTGTGGTGTGTCTGTGACTTGCTGTGTCAGTTGTTGTTCCTACGTGCCTGTGTGACATGTGTGTTTTGTGCTCCCTCTCACCTGTCAATGCCTGCTTGCCCACATAGGGGATTTGGATCCATGAGTTAGCTTAGTGTGGCAGTGTATGCACATCTGTATGATTGGTATTCAGCTCTCCTCATGTGTTGTGTTGTTGCCTGGGGACACTGGCACCCCCACCCCTCACCTGCTGTGTATGATGACAGTGTTGGTCTGCCTGTTTGTGTTTGTGCATCTGCACCACTGCATTGGCATATCTTGGGTGTGCCATTGGCTGTATGTTGTTTGGTGTGTTTCCCCTGCTGTCCCTGGGACTCCTAGGTCATCGGTCAGCACAGTGATCATGGTTTGTGTGTCCCATTGCTGCCATGGTATGGTATCTGTTCACCTCACATCTGCTGTCTCCACAGGGTATCTGCATTTGTGTGCCCATTGGTGCAAATATGTGGTTCTGCATTCTGATGGTCACTTCTGTCATTGTGTCATTGATGACTGTTGACGGTCTCAGCCCCCATGGGTGTTGTTTGTCTGCACATGGCCAAAGGAATGTTTCATTTGCACTGCAGTATTTGGCTCCCCCAATTTATGTTGCAATGGGACACATACACTACTTTGCCACAGATGAGTTTTTGGTTCTGTGACCAGGAATGATCCATGCAGTTTGGCAGTTGCAGCTCTTTCTTTGTTAACAATTACCTTTTGGTCACTGTGATGATGAGGGTGTAGACCCCATTGCCACAATGGTCAAAATGTGCTTCAGCTATGGACCCCACACTTACCTTTTGGTCACTGTGATGATGGGGGTTTAGACCCCATTGCCACAATGGTCAAAATGTGCTTCAGCTATGGACCCCACACTTGCCTTTTGGTCACTGTGATGATGGGGGTTTAGACCCCATTGCCACAATGGTCAAAATGTGCTTCAGCTATGGACCCCACACTTGCCTTTTGGTCACTGTGATGATGGGGGTTTAGACCCCATTGCCACAATGGTCAAAATGTGCTTCAGCTATGGACCCCACACTTGCCTTTTGGTCACTGTGATGATGGGGGTTTAGGCCCCATTGCCACAATGGTCATGGGCTGCTTGCATTGTGGGTGCCACACACATATATGTGTGGCACATGTGCTAGGGGGTCACATTGTATGTTCAATGTCATGTTCGGTGTTGTAGGCATTTGACACAGCCTGCTCACACGCTTGTCATGGTGGTGGGGGGATGTCTTAATCTTGCATTCCCTAGGTTGTGGTGTGCTTGTTGTGTCATGCATTGTCCATCCTATGAGTGGGGGTGGTAGTAGTGGTAGGCATCCAGCCCCCTGGCTAAGGGTGGTAGTAGTGGTAGGCTTCCTGCCCCCTGGCTAAGGGTGGTAGTAGTGGTGGGCATCCTGCCCCCCTGGGTGAGGGTGGTAGTAGTGGTAGGCATCCTGCCCCCTGGCTAAGGGTGGTAGTAGTGGTAGGCATCCAGCCCCCTGGCTAAGGGTGGTAGTAGTGGTGGGCATCCTGCCCCCTGGCTAAGGGTGGTAGTAGTGGTGGGCATCCTGCCCCCCTGGGTGAGGGTGGTAGTAGTGGTGGGCATCCTGCCCCCTGGCTAAGGGTGGTAGTAGTGGTGGGCATCCTGCCCCCCTGGGTGAGGGTGGTAGTAGTGGTGGGCATCCTGCCCCCCTGGGTGAGGGTGGTAGTAGTGGTGGGCATCCTGCCCCCTGGCTAAGGGTGGTAGTAGTGGTAGGCATCCTGCCCCCTGGCTAAGGGTGGTAGTAGTGGTGGGCATCCTGCCCCCCTGGGTGAGGGTGGTAGTAGTGGTGGGCATCCTGCCCCCTGGCTAAGGGTGGTAGTAGTGGTGGGCATCCTGCCCCCCTGGGTGAGGGTGGTAGTAGTGGTGGGCATCCTGCCCCCCTGGGTGAGGGTGGTAGTAGTGGTGGGCATCCTGCCCCCTGGCTAAGGGTGGTAGTAGTGGTGGGCATCCTGCCCCCCTGGGTGAGGGTGGTAGTAGTGGTGGGCATCCTGCCCCCTGGCTAAGGGTGGTAGTGGTGGTGGGCATTTGGCACCCCCTGGCTAAGGGTGGTTGTGGTGGTTGGCATCCAGCCCCCCTGGGTTGGGGTGGTGGCGCGCATTCAGGCCCCTGTGTGCATATGTGGCATTGGTGATGGGCATCCCGCCCCTATGGTGCTGCTGTTGCAAGTATATTCAGATTCCCCGTGTATGTGTGTGATGTGTCGTGTACGTGTTGTATGTGTTTTGTGGTTGGTGTCTGACTTACCTTCTGCGCCGTACGCGTCCGTGCCTGTTCCGGTAGTAGATGTAGAATATTGGTATGATCGGGACGAAGGGATTCATGGTTGGTTCGTGTCGTTCGTCCTTCTCGTTGCTTCGCGTCGTCCTCGTCGCTTGGCTTCGTCCTCGTCGCCCGCTTCGTCCTCGTCGCTTCGCGTCGTCCTCGTCTGTGCTGTGTTCGTCTCGTAGCCGTGGATCGTGTTGTGGCGCGATTCGGAGCTTATGTGCGCCTCTCCCGGATGCTTTGACGTGCCGTGCGTAGCGACGGGTTCGGCGCGTACGGAAAGCGCATCGTACTTGTCCGGCCGGACGGGGCTGCATTTTCCCTTCCGTGCGACTCGATTCGGCGTTTCCGGATTCGCCTCGGTCGGAGAACAGGACCTGGTTTGGGTGAGTACGGCTCGGCCGGGATTTTTGCTGTTGTGCGCATCGTACTTGCTCGTTCGGTGTGCTGTACGGATCGGTCGGGAAACTGGCTTTCGCATGGCTTTTTTCCCGACCGAATAGTATTGGGTGCGCCTCCGACCGAGATCGGAATCGGCCCCTCAGTCTGCAAGGCTGGCTGCAGGCCGGGAGCCACCGAAGGCAGTGGAAATTCGAGTTTGCCGCCCAGCCTGCATCCAGTGATAGTCGTTCGTCCAGGCTGTCCAGGGAGAGTCCCAAGCAGGGCCGTCCAGTGACAGAGTGTCCTGGCGGCCGCTGACTCCTCTCCGTCTACGGTCTCCCTCGGCTGCGACAGTAATTTAATTCACCGGGGGTAATTAACAGCCTTGATTGAAATTGCAGCACTGCCCTCAAACCAGTATCCGCAAGCCGCCTTCTTCCACAACAAACTAAACTCCCCGCTTCAGCAGCAGGATGTGACGTCCCCCGCAGCGCCGACATGGGACACAACCTGACTGGGCCCTCAATGACGTCAGGCGCCAGGCCGCGGGGAATCACAAGAACGATACAAATGTTGCACTAAGGTGCGAGTGTGGGCCTGCCAGCAGCCTCAGCCTTAGCCCAAGCCTGGAGCAGCACTCGCACGCCACGGGTTGCGCGCTGTAGCTGCCATACTTAACAGTTAGGCAGCACTTCAGTGAGTGTCACAGCTGAGAGTCAGACACTACGCATATGCGTGACAATGCATTTCAGTGCAGTAATGCGCAGTACCACACTGAAATGCGTTAGTCTAACGCCCGATGCGTGGTACTTGGCAGGACTGGAGGAGAAGGCAATGTAAGCCGAGGGTGACCCCGGGGGATTCCCAGAGGCCTTTGCTGCAATGGATCGCCATCTGCTTTTCCAAAATGGCGGTGATACTAAAAGAGGATCTGACCCCAATTCTTCTATAGCTAGGGTGACAAGATCTTGAGAACCAAAAACCTGGGACATTTTGCAAAAATAGAAGAAAGACTACAATTTTACATCAACGATGCTGCACAGAATGACAACTCTTTTCAACATAGAAACAGAGAAGCACTAAGAAATTAAATTAAATGTAGTTTCTAAAACCAGCAGCATACCTGTTAATCAAATTGCTTCCTTTTAACAGCTGCTAACTAGCACAACTTTAGAACACCCAATAAGTGCTTCTCACTGGTTTCAGTCGACCTCTAAAAACCGTGCCGAAATCTGCCGGGACAGCTGGTGAAAACCAGGGACTGTCGGGGCAAATCCGGGACGCCTGGTCACCCTATCTATAGCGAGTCACTATAATAAATGACCCCTTACAATTTCATCAAGTGGTGGAAATGCTGTCTAGAGGCTAGGTTGCTTGCCTAAGAACTGCAAACCTGGAGGATTATTTACAAGCCCATTGCGCCACCAGTGCGTCACTTTTAATAAGGGAAAAAGTGGCGTACTGGCGGCACAAGGGGCTTGTAAATAAGCCCCCTGAATTCTTATACCACCTTCAGCACGTGCATGTGTTGTATTGCGTTGCAACATTTATATAGTGCTTACTACCTCTGTGTGGGATGCTGAAGTGCTTCCCTACACAGGTAGCATGCTACACCTTGTAGGGCGTGTGGCTGAAAGTGTGCTGTGTTTGTTTTGATTGTATGTGGATGTCATAAGTGATGACAGCTGAAGTACAGTTATTGTGTTACGGGACACAACGCTTAGCAGTGCGAAGGATGGACATTAATTCACTAAAATGCCATGGGTAGCAAAAGTCACATCACATGCCTTTGACCTTTCGGAACATCATTTGAACTGGCATCAATGAACCTTGAATTGTGAATGCAAGTGTGAACATTCACTTGCCCCTTCCCGCACAGCTGGGGGTGCAAATAACAATTTGCTCAATTTTACATTCAAAATAATCAACAATATATCAATGTTCAAAATATACTATTCACGCATTGTCTCAACACATTAATCTTTTTTATTACGCATTCCTTTCCGTAATCATCTTGTTGTAAATATGCACAAAACAAAACTTATATTCATTACAAACATTATGTACATCGTGTTGACAAAAACAATAATTTCTGTAGTCGTTTTTCCAATGCATTTCGGGATAACCTTATCCCTTCGTCAGGGGAACTGAAAATAAAGCATACATTTCAATATTAAACATACAAGGAGGAAATAATACTTAATGGATTTATAAACATTAGCTGCTCATAACAACATCACCACTTTCTGTGGTATTACATGATCGTATCTTCAACTGTCAGATAAAAATAATTGCAAAACCACCTTCACCAAGAAAAAGTGTCCTTAATAGAATCCAACCACCAGTTCAACCAAAACGAATGTTAGACTGAAAAAACTCGATTTACATACACAATAATATGCACTGTGACCAATGTCCGCAGTATACAAATAACAGACGGCAACCTAAATGTATAAAACCAATGCTTAGAGACCAAACTAAGCTGATGACGAGATGTGCTCATGTGTATCAGCAGTAATCACAACTCACACGTACCTTACACCGTGTCATACACCCAATATCAAGTCCTCCGGTAACCTGCATCTCAATGATAACGTGCTCGGCAAAAACTGTAAAAAGTAATAATATCCATGAATCACCGTCCGCGACCCGGCTCTACTAATCCCTGAACAACTAGAGAATGACAGCTTACCTATAGCATCAAACGATGACGACCGCGTACTCCACACGAACCGGTACCGGAAGTTAACGTTCCCGGGCACGCAAACTCTTATAAACCTATGTAAACAGCCGAAATGAAAGACGGCGACTTTCAACATGTGGGTGAACGTATTCTATGTACGTGGTGGCCATCTTAGACTGGTACGAACTCACTCATGACACGGTAAATAGCCTGTCGACCATAAACTACTGGGAAAACTTGCGCAAGCGCATTCTCAAATAATACTGTGCAAAAAAGACCGCGATCTAAACGACACTCCAGACAACAGTCCAAAGTTACCTAATATACGCGTGACTGCAAGCGAACGAACATCATATGCGATCCTCATTGCTACTCACGGTATAATAGCCACGTGGTGCACCCGTCAACCTATCGCCACTAAGTTATGAACCAAAACAAAATGCTCACCAGCAACAACCACATTCAGTCATATCAATGACGTGAAATAAAGACCCAAGTGTGTGGTGAAAAGACAAGAACAAGCAGTAGCAGTACATATAAATTGAACAAATAACATATGCAACCAACAATGTACCCCACGATTAAATATCTGTGTACATGAACAAGGTCATTAACGACTTTTTTTGCAAAAACATTTTATGAATACTAAATAATAGTGTTGCAATATAAACTGCCTGTTGTGTAAACGAAAATACAGACAAAAGTGAAACCAGTTAAAGGGCCACTAGTGTGTGTAAGCAGGTTTCAAGGTGGGACAACTCGGATATGAGAACAGTTTAGAGATAACAAGCCATGTCCAGCTTATCATTTAATCCATCAGGTAGCATGGTGTTCAAAAATTTTATCCACCATATTTCTCTCTGTGATAACCATTTGGCGTTATCATGTTCTGGAATTAATTTTATCTTCTCCAGTACCAAAAATCTCAATTGTGGTATGGTATGGTTGAATTCTGACCAGTGTAATGCCAAACTCGAGTTGGGATTCTTATTGCGTATACAGCTTTTATGCTCCGTGATCCGAACCTTAATCTTTCTTTCAGTCTTTCCCACGTACATTTTTCCACAGGGACATTTAATGCAATAAATTACAAACATGGAACTGCAATCAGCTGAATCACGCAAGGTAATGGTTTTTCCAGTTTGGGGATGTGAAATGGTTGAACCAGTGATAATGTTATTGCAATGCACGCAATTATGGCATCTTCTCGTACCAGCTCCAGCTGCTGCAGGCATGCTCTGTGATGGTTTTTTGATTGAGTTCCTTTAAATTTCTACTCCTCATGTATGCGAATAAAGGTTTGTTGTTAAACAAACCTTGAAAGTCTGTTTCACATTGGAACAGTTCCCATAGATGATTCACAATCTTCTTGATCTGATCAGATTTTGTGGAGAATTTGGACACGAAGACCAACCTGTCCTGATCTGTTTTCGGTTTAGTTTGAAGGAGTTCATTTCTGGTTGTGCTGTTAGCTCTCATCTCGGCTGCAGCAATTACTTCCGAAGGATATCCACGTGCCAAGAATTTCTTGGTTTGTTGATCCATTTCTTTTGAGAGTGCTTGTGCTGATAATGATACGTGTTTGGATCTCAACATTTGTGAATAAGGTAAGTTGTGCAGCAGAGCCTTTGGGTGAAAACTAGTGTACAACAAGGAATTGTTCCGATTAGTAGGTTTGTGATACACGGAGGTCTCCAATTTGCCTAGTGTATTGGTAATCAGTACATCCAAGAATGAAAAGTGATGTCTGTCCATTTGATAAGTGAATTGAACGCATGGGTTTTTTTGATTCAACTCAGAGATTTTGCTGATTAACTCTTCCCCAGTATTTGACCAAATTAAAAAAATGTCATCAATAAAACGACTATAGAATACTAAATTCTTCTGCCAACCTGGATCAGTGAGAATATGGCCATTTTCAAATTTTGCCATGTACGTATTGGCGTATGCTGAGGCGCCAGAAAACCCCATGGATGTCCCGCTAATTTGCAGAAAGAATTCCTCATTCCATTTAAAAAATGAATGCTGTAAACAAAATTGTAGTTACTCCAGAATAAACACTTTGTTGGATGGTACGTTAGTTTGTTGTAGTAATGCCCATTCACAAGCCTCCATCCAATGGTATAGACGTGTACAATGCGGTCACGTTGATTGTGCACAAAATCATGTTAGTAGTGTTCGTATTCTCAATTTGTTTTAGGAGTAGCAAAAAATGTGTAGTATACCGAATGTACGTTGTCCATTCTTGCACAAACGGTTGCAAAAACCGATCGATATACTTTCCCAATGGTTCAAAGATAGAGCTGCAACCACTAACAATGGGTCTAAAAGGTGGATTAGTTAAGTTTTTATGAACTTTGGGAAGCATGTATAGCTTGGGACATCTAGGATGGTTAGTCGATAAAAATTTCAAAGTGTTGTTGTTGATCCATTCCATTTCCCGAGCATTCTTCAAGATGTCATCCAGCGTCTTTCTAATTTCATTCGATGGATCTTGCGTAAGTCTCATGTAAGTCGTCTGATCATTCACATGTTCATTCACTTTCATCATGTAAAAAGTGGTGTTCATGACCACAAACGCTCCTCCCTTGTCCGCTGTTTGAAAAGTTAATGACGTGTCATTTGCCAGCTCTGCAAAAATGCATTGTTCATGCTTGTTGAGGTTACTTTTAATTTTGGGCCTAAAATTCAATTTGATTAGATCTTGTTTAACCAGTATTTCAAATGCGTCCAGTATCTTGTGCGAAATAGGAGCCATAAATGTACTGGAAGGTTTGAACTCTTGGTATTCCTGTGTATCCACAGGCTCTGTTTGAAAATCGCTTTCAGGTAAAGTTGGAACTATGTTGCTGAAGAAATGCCGTAATCTTAAATTGCACATAAATTTGAACACACATACTTCCATTTCAATTTTATTGCTGTGATATGTAGGTACAAAAGAGGTTCCTTTATTGAGGACATGCAATTGTTGAGTATTTAACATTTTTGATGAAATATTAATGACTACATTTTGGTTTTGCTCCTGAGATTCTGGCTGATGGTTTCTCTGGCCTCGACGTATTTTTTTGAACCGCTTATGTCCGGTGGTCTGCCTGTTGATGGTCCTCTCTCTAAAAAACCCGTTTGTTGTTGGCTTGATATGTCAGCTGTAGATGCAGTTTCTCCGTTTGTTGATTGAGAGGTCTGAGCAGAGTCTATGCTGATTGGTTGTCTAGTTGCTGATAGATCTTGGTCCGAGACCACACTTTCCTGAGATGAAGTGACTACTTTTGATGGTTGTCTTCTTTGTGCGTACACCTCCGCCCACGTGTACACTTCATTCAGTTTATAGTCAATTGTGTCTCGTTTATATTTGCGCAATTTCCGATCCTGTGTGTCTTTTCCGTAACGATCCAGTTTTTCGTTCAGATCTTTCAGGGTAATTTGTCAAAATTCCGCCTCACATCTCGTGCTTAAATCCGTTTTGATAATGTCGATTTCTTCTTCTAGTTCTTTTATTGTCTTGGATAGTTCTTTCACAAGTAACAAGATCAAATTGAGTGAACACTTATTTAAAATGGCTTGCCATTTTTCCATGAAGTGTTTGTTAAATTGGAAACGGAATAACATAGGTTTGATTTGTAAATGTAAACCTCTTGGAATTCTCTGTACTTTGTGGTACTGGATTAAAGTGGATGCATGGAGTCTTTGATTAAGAGCTCTTCTTGATAAAAATTCCAATTGTCGGAGTTGTTGTGTGATGGATCCTCCTTGTGTGCTGAATGTTTGAGTCTCTTGTATTAAAGAATATATATCATTGGCTTGAGCAGTAGTGTAAGTTTTGGTATCTGCCCTGTTGTCAGTAATATTAGAGATTGAATCAAATGACATGATCAATGGCGGGTGCTGCTGCCTGATTGGCTACTCGCTATAATGAATTCTGAAGGGTAGGACCGCGCACTCCTATCTATGTGTAAATCGGCTTACTCTTTATGCTCTGTTCTATCAATTTAGCGTGCTGGGTGGGAAAGAGATAGCCAAACCCTGTGTAAACTGAATTGTGAATGCTAGTGTGAACATTCACTTGCCCCTTCCCGCACAGCTGGGGGTGCAAATAACAATTTGCTCAATTTTACATTCAAAATAATCAACAATATATCAATGTTCAAAATATACTATTCACGCATTGTCTCAACACATTACTCTTTTTTATTACGAATTCCTGTCCGTAATCATCTTGTTGTAAATATGCACAAAACAAAACTTATAATCATTACAAACATTATGTACATCGTGTTGACAAAAACAATAATTTCTGTAGTCGTTTTCCCTAGTTGTTTTCCCAATGCATTTCGGGATAACCTTATCCCTTCGTCAGGGGAACTGAAAATAAAGCATAAATTCCAATATTAAACATACAAGGAGGAAATAATACTTAATGGATTTATAAACATTAGCTGCTCATAACAACATCACCACATTCTGTGGTATTACATGATCGTATCTTCAACTGTCAGATAAAAATAATTGCAACATCACCTTCACCAAGAAAAAGTGTCCTTAATAGAATCCAACCACCAGTTCACCCAAAACGAATGTTAGACTGAAAAAACCTGACTTACATACACAATAATATGCGCTGTGACCAATGTCCGCAGTATACAAATATCAGATAGCAACCTAAATGTGGCTGCCCACCGCCCCCAAAGGGGGCCCCCCTAAAAGGGCGGCCCTTTAGTGCCATTGCGGCACAAGCCTATCCCTCGCTCTAGCAGCAGAGGGCTTCCGCCTGGAGCCCGCTGTTCAGGGGGTGTGGGCGTCACTTCCGGTACGCCCAGGGGGGGAGGGAGGGTATGTATACCCCTCTGACCCTCCCAGCGGCCTCTTTGCCGCCAGCCTGGCCATCTCCCTCCCTTCCTCTTACCCTTTGGCTGGGCTGGTGGGCAAAGTGTAATGAATGTTTTAATGTTTGCTTTTGTGTTGCAGGCGGAGTTACAGGGCGATCTGGAAGCAGTATGGTACAGTAAGGGTACCTCTGCGGCAGACGGGTACAGTAAGGGTACCTCTGCGCGGCACAATAGGGGTGCCAGAGCCAAAGACCAGGATCCTCATGGCAGGGTCCTGGAGAACCGCGACGGCGCCCCGTTAGTCCTTCGGGCGGTTGGGGGCCTGACCAACCGAGGGTTTGCCCTGATACGCTCCGCCCTGAAAGGGGCGTGAGTAGGATGGTAACAAGGGACACGTGATCCAGTGGTGGATCAACAAAGGTGTAGCGCTGTTCGGGCATACATCCCACAGTGCTGGCTCATCAGGCGGGCAGGGGCAGCATAGGTTGGACGGCTGCCTGCCCATGGATCGCCCGTAAGATAACCCACCTTATTGCGTACCCTTGTATGGAATAAACCTGCAACAAGTTTTTCCCATAAACAAAGCGTCTTGTGGTTTATTAATGCACGTTCGCCTATGGGAAGGTGGGGGGATGTTGCCGGTATTGGGACTATGTATAAAACCAATGCTTAGAGACCAAACTAAGCTGATGACGAGATGTGCTCATGTGTATCAGCAGTAATCACAACTCACACGTACCTTACACCGTGTCATACACCCAATATCAAGTCCTCCGGTAACCTGCATCTCAATGATAACGTGCTCGGCAAAAACTGTAAAAAGTAATAATATCCATGAATCACCGGCTGCGACCCGGCTCTACTAATCCCTGAACAACTAGATGAAGACAGCTTACCTATAGCATCAAACGATGACAACCACGAACCGATACCGGAAGTTAACGTTCCCGGGCATTCAAACTCTTAGAAACCTATGTAAACAGCCGAAATGAAAGACGGCGACTTTCAACATGTGAGTGAACGTATTCTATGTACGTAGTGGCCATCTTAGACTGATACGAACTCACTCATGACACAGTAAATATCCTGTCGACCATAAACTACTGGGAAAACTTGCGCGAGCGCATTCTCAAATAATACTGTGCAAAAAAGACCGCGATCTAAACGACACTCCAGACAACAGTCCAAAATTACCTAATATACGCGTGACTGCAAGCGAACGAACATCATATGCGATCCTGTTTGAAAGTGAAGTAAATTTCAATATAAGCTCAGAGTACAACAAAAATGTCATTTGTCTAGTTTAGTTACCACCCCAACATTAACTAGAGTGAGTCATGATGTCATAACAAGTCAAGGGCTTAACCATTACTTTCCTAGCCGGAGCCAGATACATATGTCCACAAGTAACCACATTTGACCAGTTCCTCTTAAATAACGATGCACAGTTCCATATGCACAGTCACTGTTCCAGATGAAGAGGTGCAATCTCAAACAATCAGGCAATTCCTGTCTGGAAGTGAAACTGAAAAGGGACTGTGGAGGATTGTGTCAAGGTCAAAGGTCCTAAACTGATCTGTAAAACTACAAAGAGCACTTAGATTTTGGTGAAGATAAACATAAAGCATGAGATTGCATAGGATTTCAAGGTACTGCATCAGGTAGTGACATAGGCATTGGCGTAACACAGGCCCCCGTATCCAAAACGGTGCAGGGGGGCCCCTGAGCTCCAGGGGCACCCCTCAGCACAGTATCATGGCCTGAGAGCTCCTGACTGAGTCCGGAAGGAGCCCCCCACCATGTACCTTGCAGGGGGGCCCCATCAATTTTCTTACGTCACTGGACATAGGAATGTAAAGTAATGCAGATAACACAGGGGGCACTTTACCAAAACCAAAGAGACGAGCTGGTGCTCTTTTGGAGGCCAAAGCCTATCTCTACGGTCTGCATTGTAAGAAACTTAGAAGCCGACCTTCAAATTCCTATCTTGATACTTACTGGAAATTCATGCCCACTACAATTCACAAATGTTCCTTAACGTTCACATGCACGTTGCTGTTTTCTCTGCATCTTCTACTGACCCACGCCTTGTACCACGCTTCCTTTTTGCTGACCTTCTATGCTTTTGGTCTTCATTGCATCTCACCCTCATTGATCACCTTTGCAGAACATTAGACATGAGAACACAGTGGGGCATATTTACAATATATTGGCGTAGTGCACGGCCGCAAGCCTAGCTGCGCTGCCCTACGTCAACAGAAAAGGGCAGGAATGTGCCGTAGCTACAAGATACAGCGCATTCCTGTCTTTTCTGCCAGCGCTGGCGCACAAACTGCAGCCGAGCACCAATACAGGCACCCTTGCACTATGGTCCAAGTGTGTCTGTGTTGTTGGAATGATTGTTTTTGTGCAGGAAGGGATTTGTTCCTGCACAAAAACAATCAAAGGAGGCATTTTCCTCGTTCTATGTGTGATGCAGAATGCAGCACATGGGGAAAAAGGAAAAAACTAGGAGAAATGTAAACATTTCTCCTCATTACGCCTGCTTTGGGAAGGCATTAATTTTGCCGCTCCTCCAGATTTACGCTATATTGCAAATCTGGGGCAGTGTCAACAACCATGGGTGTTGTGTGGGAACACCTACAGCAACACTCATGGAACGCAGAGTAAGACATTGCCTTACTCCATATGTACAAGGCCATGAAAAGCTATGCAGGGTGGCTTTGCATGGCCTTGTATTTATGGGCCGGCACTCTGCACCTCGAGAGCGTCCCAAAAGTGATGCTCCGGTGGTGTAAAAGTGCTCCTGGGGTATTGTAAATATGCCTCAGTGTGTCCCTACTGCTGCCATTTGGTGAGTTTATGAACAGGAAGAACACTGAAAGATGAGAGGAAATCCCTAAGACTGAGGGGTATATTTACAAGGGGACAGTGCCACCAGAATGTCACTTTTAGCGACGTACTGGTGGCGCTATGCCCTTCTCCATATTTACAAAGCGGCGCTAAGCCACTTTGGCTTAACGCCGCCCTGTTAAGTACAGCCCCTTTACATGCATCACTGTCCGTGAAAGGGGCTTGCAGTGGGTGTTGCTGTGAGCGTTTCACCGCAACACCCATTGCATTTTGAACCTGCCCCAGATTTACAAGGATGTGTAAATCTGAGGTAGCGCTCATTTTTGCTTTTTTTATGTGTGCTGCATCCTGAAGAAGAAGTGAAAAATTTGGACATTCATGAAATAGAATGAGGCAAACCAAGACCCCATCATGCATAATGAGCTGCGAGTTGGAGGAAAGACCCCTTGAGCGCTGAGACAGAGCAGCAAAGAAATGTTGGCTACTTGGGGGCCCGACAGGAAATATGCAAAACACGGAGAGAACCAAAACAAAAGGGAGGCTCCGGAAATTAAGAAACAAATGGAACCAAGACCCAACTGAACAAAGAAACTAAAGAAAGGAACAACAAAATCCCCAAAGCCTCCAACCTTTGGCCAAAAATAACCCTAGAGTCCTAGAGTAAGAAAGACCGAGCCCAGGGAACACCAACAGGCAAGTCATGGAAGAGCAGACCTTGACTCTCCAAAAGCAAACACAGCAGCCCTTTACATGAACATTGTGTATCCAGGATGCCAGCACGCAAGAGCCCAACAACAATAAGGGACCGCAGAGCTGGAGAAGCTGTAATAGTGAGGTCCGCCTGTAGAAAGCTGTGTGCAGAAATCAGGCAATACAGAAACCAGGCAATTCAAAGACACAGATCCAACCATGCCAACTCATGGTCTAGCTGAAACCAAGTCAAGACCCCAAACCAAAAAGAAAGCGAAGGTGGGGTACGGAGCACATGTCAGAGTCTAAATAAAATGCATAGAACTGAATAACTCAAATCTGTCCCCAAAATAGTGTGCAAAACAGAGGGAGCTGGGCAACCACTGAGGAGATAAGAGACTGTCTAACATAGTAACCTACATTCCTCAGAGCGAGCAATCCACCAAGGGGACAACATAAACAGAGGACATGAACAAGTGTCCAAAGCACCCACCAAGGTCACAGAGTAACACTTGCAGAAGGAACAGTGACATAGAAGAAAGGGGAAGAATCCCCACACCAGCAAATAATAGAGGACTGAGGCCAGAGCTGAGACTGAGACACCCCATCTAACACCAGAACAAACTTGATGATGGGCAAACATCTGACCAGCAATTTTGGGGACACCAGAGAGTCAGAAGGAATGTACAAAACTGCCCAAGACGCATCCAGCAAAAGAGGGGCAAAAGAAGGCAACCTTAACCAACACACACATCGAGTACCTCCAAGATGTCATGCCACTAGACAAAATCCCATGAAGGGGGTATGCAGCGGAGCAGAGAACACTGCCATGGATCTAGAAAGAGCAGGCCTATGAACCCATGAATGCACAGTCAACATCCCCTGCAACAGAAATGTCAGACAAGACTGAAGACTCACCACCAGGCTCAAAATTAAGAAAACTCACCTGTCTGACAGTGCTCTTCTTAGAAGGCAAGAACAGAGAAGACAAGAGCAGGAAAAGGATGGAGCAAGGAACCGCAGCACCATGCCTACCCTGTAAGCAGCCAGAACCATGAAGAAAAGATGATATACAGTGAGTCCCACAACTTCTGAAATAATCCAAGGACCCAACAGTCAAAAGGAAGTACAAGATATTGGATGTGGCAAAAAGGACTTAAAGAAAGGATCAGGAGGCCAAAGGCTACTCTGACAAAGAAACCAGGGCAAGAAGTGCCACAATTGAATGAAACAATGGCTTGAAGAGCACTATATAGAGAACAGTAAACATCCTCAACTCTGTGCAGGCATGCTATAGCTCTTAGCAGGCAAATACACTCAACCACATACCTGACCAATCAAAAGAACAAATCCCAGCAGCAGCAGTCAGATCAACCACCAAATACAGCAGGATATTCTGGGCTATTATTTTAATTTTTGTTTGGTACATTGGGCACTGTTGAATTTTTGAGTGAACAACACTGGAAGCTGACCTGCAGACACCATGAGAGGGCCTGGGCAGAAACTGCAAGCAACTGTGTCTTATATTCAGCTGAGCTTGTCTTGCAAAGGGTAATCTCAGCCATGGCCAAAAGAACGTATGACATGTCAATGGCATGTATGTAACTCAGAGACAGTGGCGGCTGCCACAAAACTCCAGTGGAGGGGGGAGGATAAGGGAGCAATATAATAAAAAAAAACGTACCTGTCCTGCCGCCAACGCATCAGGGCTACTCTTCACTCCTGATGGTGTCCCTGCAGTCCCAGGGACACCAGCACAAGCTGCCCACCCAATCCAGACACTGCTCTCATAGCATGAGAACAGCACCAGGATTGGTCTGAGCGGTCTCGTTTGCCGCTCAGACAGTGCCTTAGTGCCTATGGCATTTCTCCAACCCGGCTGTGCAACACAGCCGGTTTGGAGAAATCTAAGTGTGCATGACTGTTTGGCCGGCCTAAGACGGCTAGCCAAATCGACATGTGCACATTACCCCCCTCCCCCCGCCCGACCAAGACTCTCTGGCTCAGTCAGTCTGCGAACAAAAACAATGATAATATTCTTATTTACAGTATTATCACTCATTTGTTTAATAGACAAGGTAGTTTAGGTTATCATTTTTCAAATGTTGACAAACCTATGCATAAGATATGTATGTGTAAAGCATTGATACCTGTTAGAAATGGGGGTCTCTAGTTGGCAGAGGTAGGTACCTTTGTCCAAGTAGGGTTCCTTCTTCCTAGTCAGGGTAAGGGGGATACACTTCTAAAATAACCCCTGCTCACCCCCTTGGTAGCTTGGCACGAGCAGACAGGTTTATCTCAGAGGCAGTGTGTAAAGCATTTGTGCATGAATACAGTAACACAGTGAGAACACTACAAATGGACACCACACCAGTTTAATAAAATAAGCAAGACTTTATCTAAACCAACAAGACCAAAAACAACAAAAAGCCAACATACAATACTATAAAAATAGTTACTGTGCAAAATAACCTTTAAGTTGCAGTAATAACGTGAAAACACAGTTCCTCCGACTCTGTAGCTCCTTTTGGGGCTACTGCGATACTGAACACAACAGAGTCTAACAATTCCAGCCAACCGCGTCGGTACAGGTTAGCTAAAGCTTCGACAGACTCAGACACAGTACCTTTCTTGTTGCGTCCAACGCGCCGATGCGACTTGATCGGGGCAACCGTCGCGATGGCGATGTGAGATGGAAGCGTTGCAGCGTGTGGTGTCCTCACGGCTCAGTGCAGGCAGTGGCTCGTTGATGGAGTCAGGGAGACCAAGGCTTGCGTTGCAGGGTGAGACGGTGCTCGATGTGGTGCTGGCAGGTCACAGTGCGGTGACGGAGCCGGTTGATGTTCGAGTCAGGCAGCGACGAAATCGGTGACGTCTGTGCAGCGTGTAGCAAAGCACTGCGGAGTGCGGTGCCCACAGGACGCGGTGCAAGCAGCGGCTCGTTGACGGAGTCGGTGAGACCAGGGTTGCGTTGTGAAGCGAGGCAGTGCTCTGTGCGTTGCCTTGAGGACACAGAGTCTGCGACGGACTCAGTGACGGAGTCAGCTGCTCTTTTCTTCTGTGGCGACTGAAAACAGCGGAATCAGAGACTGTGTCCCAGAAGGATGGTGAGGTCTTTGCTGTTCCTAAGACCTCTTGAACAGGGGACAAGGTCCACTTCAAGCCCTTGGAGATACTTTCTCAAGCAGGATGCACACATTGTTCCTCTCCTTGGCAGAAACAGCCACTACAGGCCAACCCCAGACAGCACACAGCAAAGGGGCAGTACTCCTTCTCCAGTTTCTCCAGCTCTTCTCCGTAGCAGAAGTTCCTCTTGAAGTCCAAAAGTGATCTAAAGTTATGGGGTCTGGGCCCCAATATTTATACAGCAAAATCCTTTGTTTTCTGGTGGCAGAGAAGCCCTGTGCTCAGGAAAAACCAGTTTGGCCCTCTCTGGTGCAGCTTCCTGGCAGGAGGTAGAGACAGCATTGTGGAAGGCAGACCATGCCCATTCTGGTGACAGGAAATCTCCTCCCCCTACTCTAAATGCAGCCCAGGTCTATTCAGCCCAGCCCTGGCTCATCCAGACTCTCTGGAGCCACTGCACATCCCCAGCCCCTGTCACTCCAAAGCCAGACAGTCAATACACATCCCAGCAGAGGCACACTGGATGGCTAAGCAAGAAAATACCTACTTTCTAAAAGTGGTATTTTCAAACACAGAAAAGTAAAAATCACCCTCACTATAAGATGCATTTTAACATGCTGAGTTCAGGCATACTAAACGTTATTTTTCTACCTTGTTCCTAGGGGTAGTTATGTTTATAAGATGCTATAAGCAAACTCCCCATTCTATCCTATGCGAACAAGTAGCCTTGCAATAGTGAAAAACGAAATTGGCAGTAGTTCGCTATCAGGACATGCCACACACACCAGGGCATGTCCTGCCTTTCACATACACTGCACCCTGCCCAAAGGGGTACCTTGGGCCTACCATAGGGGTGTCCAATGTGTAAGAAAAGGGAAGGGTCAGGCCTGGCAAGTGGGTATACTGGCCAGGTCAACATGGCAGTTAACAAACTGCGCACAGGCACTGCAGTGGCAGGCCTGAGACACCATTTTAGGGCTACTCATGTGGGTGGCACAATCCCCTTTTGTATCGCTCCCCTTTTGTATCGCTTTGTTCGCCCTGAGTTGGCGGGGGTATGCCCAGACGTGGGTCCCTTGCTCACTTTGCCACTGGATTCAAGCAAGCCTGGCTGATGACAGCTGGAATGCCAGAAACCGGTCCTAGGATGCTTGTTTCCGGTCCAGGGAAGACATGGCTTGGCAGTTCGGGCTGGACTGTTCCCATGAGGCACAGGGTCAGACTGATTTGCATATGGCCATGTCTGAACTGGGGTGGTGGAGTGAGCTAAAGAATGATGATGGATTAAACCCAGATCAGTTGACTGGGGGTGAGTGTTTGATTGGCTCAAACGTTCCGTCCATCATCCCCTTTTGTATCGCTTTGTTCGCCCACTAGTAGCATTTGAATTACCAGCCCTGGCACACTCAGTGCACTTTACTAGGGACCTACTGGTAAAACAAATATACCAATCATGGATAACCAATCACAATAACAATTTACTCAGGGAGCACTTGCACTTTGGCCTGATCAGCAGTGCAAAGTGCCCAAAGCATCTAAACCAGCAAAAATGAAATCCAACACACACCAAAGACACAGGAGGCAAAGGCAAAAATACAGGGGAAACCCATGCCAATGATGCCAGGTCTAACAATACCGTATGCTTTTGGGGATTCTTTTTGAGTGGGGAGACTACACTTTCCTACAACAAGGCAAGTCTTACTTGTGAGATGAACAGAGAGGAAAAGGATTTTATGAAAGAATTGGAGGCACGAAAGGAACATATTGCGAAGGATTTGGCAAATAGCAAGGCTACTAATTGGAAGAAGAACAGACAGGAGTTAATGGGTGCAGTATATCCTACTTTTACTCTGGATATGGTAAAGGAAGGAAAGTTAAGTTTCATGTTTCGGTTGGCTTTTGTAACTCATGAAGGAGTTCCATGACATAGTGCTCATCACGGATAGGGGAGCCAGATGAGGTCATGAAACTCTACTGGGACCACAACTGTCCAAATTAGTGGACCACATTAAACCCGCACTGATTATCAGTGTAAATGGTAACTCTTAAATTGTCAGAGACACCGTAGGCTCTAGTAAGAGCAATCAGTTCAGACACCTGTGCAGAAGTTACATTGCACAAATTTCCACTACACCTTCTAAGATGAAACGACATAGGCTGCTTTCAAAATCCCTTTCACCTCTCACACAAAAAAACATCCATTAGCAGCATATAATCAGGCTCCTCCAGAGGGGCATCTTGAATGTTGGGTCTTAGTTTGGTACACAACTCACTAACATCAGTCAGCGTCTACCCCACCATCATTTTCATCAACAACATGCAATTGTAATAGTGTGGGTTCTCGGTCTCTAACATTATGCAAGGCCCCTGCAGAGTTCCGCTGTGGTACATGAAGATATCATGAAAGAAAGAAAACAATGTTCTTAGAGTTATTTAGAGGCAGACATAGAATTTGGCAGCGCGGGGACACACTAGTTAGTATAACCATGCGCTTTACAAGCTTGATTATTATTATTATTATTATTACCTGCCTTATTCTGACTACGTTATAAACACAGATAGAGCCTGCTTTTGTGGTACACAGGGGTGCAAGTACTTCAAGCTGTGGGGGTCAAGTCACGCTCAAAGCTAGTATTAGACCATATAATGTCGAACACATGCATTTGTGCATTCATATATGTTCATGCTTTAGCATATTATAGCCAGATCTATTGGCTTTTTAATAAATGTATTTCCTGAGACAATGAGCACTGCATGAGCTCAGACAGCATACTTCATACTTGGGAGCATCAGTTGACTGCAAGGTTGTTGACATCAAGTGAGTCCTGTGGCTGGTTTGCATATCTGACAGACAGAAAAGAATGCACTGAAGACTTACTTGAAAGGTGTATTTTCCTACTAAAAGCGACACAAGTGCATAATAAACAAATGCTTCCAGGATACAAGATGATTAGGCCTGGGCGGTGCACTCTACTCCGTTTGCGGAGTTTTCCACACTCTGCGGAGCACGCAGAGTTCTGAAAAACTCCGCTCTGAGTAGCGAAGCAGAGTTTTTTCCGCACTCGCACTTGCCAACGTCAAGTTGGTGAGCGCGAGCAAGGAAATTCCACCTCCCAGTGAGATTTCTCAATGCGGGCGGTCAGATTTCTCAACGTGGAAGGTCGTGGATGGTTGCAAGTGCTTGTGTTGAGAAACCTTCCGTTCGCGTTGAGAAAGGTGCCGCTCAAGTAGAAAATCTTCTCGAACGGCAAGAAAAGAAGCAGCGCCCGCTTGCGTTATGGATGGTGCTGTTCGGGACAAACACCCAGGCCTGAAAATTAACACGAATGGCATGACCAAACGCACTCTGCCACTTACAGAACTTTGCGTAGCGCAGCTGAGTTTTTTGGTCACTTCGCAAAGTTTCGCATAGCAGAACTCCTCAAACTCCACTCAGGCCTAAAGATGAAATGTTTGAAGAAAGTGCTCCCACAGATGTTCAGAAGAAGGCTTATTTGAAACCATTGACATGGTGGAGCATGTACTGTGATAAGGACAATTGTGGGAAGCTTCTACTTGGCTGTCACAAAATGGGTTGGGGGGATTACTGGAAGCTCAAAAGGAAGTGGTACCCACAGAGCATAATAAGTGGGATATCTGGTTACAGTGTAAAAACATGCATGTATTCGTATTTATATAGCACAGACCTACCTGGGGAGCAACAGAGCATTGCGCATTATGGTTATTTATTGTATTTTTTTAGAGAGTTTTATAAAGCATGAACAAGACCAAAGGGTATCACGCACAGTACACAGTGAGAGAACCCCCCCTTCCCATTACAATACTGATAAAAACTTGAAAAATAAGATCAATGGAAGAAGAAAAAGAGACTATCTGGACTTTGTACCAAGCCACTTAGGGTGAGGAGACATTTCCCGCGTTTCTCTAGCGGTTTGTACATAGCGCATGTTGCTTCTCTAGCCGACCATTCCTGGGTCTCCTATGACTGAATGGATAAGTCTGATCCTGACATTAGATATTATGGAAAGGATCTGTTAAATAGGATAATTGTGACTTCTTTCTTGAAGTCAGAGAATGAAGGACTTGTACATGTTTCTGGAGGCAGCAAATTATAAGACAATGCAAGAATATATATATCAAGCGGAACTTTAAATCTATTTTTCGCACGCATTTATTCTAGTATCTTACACATTAACTTTTTAGGCACAGTGATAATAAGTGATTTTCCCAGAACTGCACAATTTTCAGTCAAGTGCCATGATGGATTAAAACCAATCTCCCCAGATCGACAAATTAGTCAATAGACCACTCCGTTCTTAGTTGATGTAAAAAAACATTAAAAAAAGGTTTAGAGTTCAGTGTGTAGTTTAAAATGCTTCATATGTTGGCCTTGATCAACCCTTGCGAACATTCATATTCTATTCATATTTTGCCATAGGCCTTAAGCCATGTTTCTCATGCTATCTGCCACAAGGCCAAAGCGAAGTGGTTTGTAAATGTCACCAGAACCTCAAGAGGGCAATATATGACCATTTTACATATGTTATGCCTATTTTATATTACATGTTTATTTTGCGAAAGTTAGATTGAAAAGGCTGTTTTTGTCAAAGTGCAGCTAACAACGGGCAATAAACAGAATGAGAATGTTTGTTTTGTTCACCTGCCACAAATAAATTCTTAATAAAACAATGGGCAATGTTGAGGTGAGGAAATCTATGCAATTCTGTGACTGCCAAGTTTACCACATAATTATGGATTTACTGAGTTTACCTCATATTTTGCAAGATTTGTATATTTCACTAAAAATGTTTTCTGCCTCAAATGAATGGAAATAATATTGCTAGAGAATGTGCCACATATTTTTCATTTTTTGTTGCATAATTTAGATAACCTTGAGCATAATGGGGTCATCAGTGCTGCATAGGCTCAAGCCTAGAACCTATTGTTTGTACTAGGGCAGCTGCCAATGTCATGTTACAAAAGTCAAATAAAATGAATTGTCAATATTTGTTTCGTACATGATTCTAGTAAAAGAGCAAACTACCCAAAATATGTGAAGGGCTTATGTTTGATGTTCCAATGGAAAATCAACTTCAAAATTGACTGGACCACCAGGTAGAATTCTAAAACAGCTGCCGAGTAAAAGTATGTCAATGTGTGCTGCACCTTCACTTCCACCCAGTGCTCAATTTATTTAAGGACTGGTGACCAAAATATTTCTTTGGAGATCGGTGCTGGCACCATGCACTATCAGCACCACCCAGTGTCACGGTGAAAGCCAGATTTCTGGTGATGAAGGGAGCAAAATGAATGAATTATCTTCATATTTTCACATACACTCCATCTCTCTTCTCTTTTACTACTCTTCCTTATATCTGGCTGGCTTTTGAATCTTTCTCTCAATCCCTTCTCTCACTTCATCCTCCCCCTCAACTTCTCCTCACTCCGTATCCGAGACAGGCAATGCCTGGGTCAAACCTGGGTGAGAGGCCTGATGTGCATTCACAGAATATGACCTGGTGCCCTACATCTTTGTGCCCAAAGAAGCTCAGCTTTTACTTTGTAGGAATGCACAACTCTGCTTGTGAACTGCACCACCTCAGTCCTTAAATGAACACAACTCTGTTGGCACATGGACTCTGCTCTTTGTGTGCAGAAATTCAGCTCTATGCCTCCAGGGACTTGGCTGTATCTGTGATGAGCTTATCTCTACAATACAATGGGGTCTGTTTGCAGTGGCGTAGGAAGGGGGGTGCGGTGGGTGCGGGTCGCCCCGGGTGTCATCACTGAGGGGGGTGACAAAATGGCAAAAATATGTGTTTAAACATATTTTTGCCATTTTGTCAAGCCGCGGGTGACAAGAAATCACTGAGGGGGTGACAAAATGGCAAAAATATGTGTTTTAAACACACATTTTTGCCATTTTGTCAAGCCGGGGGTGACAAGAAATTTTCCGCACCCGGCACCACTTGACCTTGCTACGCCACTGTCTGTTTGTGACAGAGTCTCACTCTGTATGGGTGGGAAATAATTTCTATCTGTGCAAGATCTCTTTTATGTCTTCTAGGTGTTCAGCCCTATCTCCAGAGGAGCAACCAACTTCAGTTTTGTGTTCCTCCCCTTAATAAAACAAGCACTGAAATTAGCTTCCTGATCCTGAGCAGTCCTGACCGTTTGATTGATACCCAGCGCTGCAATAGTTTGGTGACATTTAATACTTTGAAACTGTTATGACCCCTGAGTACACTTTGTTGTGAACAAATTCTTGCCATTCAGTGCTTCCTTTTGGTCTACATTTGTGGTATGAAAATTTAGAACGATCAGGTAAAAATAGGTAGAGACAAGGAAACAATGGTGAATAAAAAGTGGGACAAAGGTGAAATGTAAGCGGTGGTAATCTGCAGGTGGAGAAAAATGAAAATAGAGGATGACAGGAAGCAGTAGAGAATGCAGTGACATCTGGAGAGGGTTACCACATGGGCAGAGGGCAATATGGCCTGGTATTGCCGAGTCCCCTCCCTTGACATGATCAGTTGACCCCTACCCCACACCCTCTCCCCCCGAGGCATCAATAATAATATCAAAACACAATTCTTTGGATTAGGGGTCGCTTAACCCCGGCCGTATTTATTACAAATTAATAAAACATTATTAAAATTCATAATCAAAAATGTTTTCAAAACATATACGCAGAAAACCCAAACATATCCAAATCACATTTAGAAATACAGACATTTAGAACATTTTATGGCTAACCTTAACATGAGTCTAATACATAGCCATACCTAACCTAAAACTGGAATATGTACAATTTGTTTTCTGCGTATCCTGGATGAGCCTACGTGCAAGGTCATGACTGTTCCCAACTACTTTCCAGGTCCCCCTTTACCGAAGTGACCTTGAGCAGGAGGCCCGTGTGCCCACCAGATTCCTTTCTGCGGGTGCCCGCTACGCCCTACCATCCTACCTCCCAGGGGCTGATGTTATGCCACGTTGGCGCCCAATGCGCCTGCGCAGGGGTTGGCCCAAGCGGCCTACCGGAAGCGGGACTTCCTACCCCAGTACCCTTCAGCCTACCGGCCGTAAGTGCCCCCTGGAGTGTGATGAGGGACCACTGTCCCCCCCAGGCTTCCCCGTTAAACAATGGGGTGCCTACTAAGAGAATATATTTTTCCTAGCAATCATGACCTTACCGCAGACCAAGGATACTCAGAGACATATATACGACAATAAAATAGACATTTAACCTGTAAAGTAAAGCATAATGAATGGCATTCTTTGGAAAATGACAACTAGTTTACAGCTTTAAACCTTAAAAGCAAAAAACCTTTACACAAGCCTGACCTACTACTTCCTAAAATATTGCTGCCTCAGGGGATGGTGGGTGGGGAAAGAAAAACAAACAGATGCTCCCTGAAGTCCTCCGCGTGCAGCTGGGGTGATGTAGTTCCTTGCAGGCAGAGCGGCGAAGAAGAGACTCTGCCACCGCTCTGCCGCTCTTTTAAAGGGGGCGTCCTGCCCCAGACTGGAATAAACAGGTCCCGGCGAGATCCGGGACCCGTTTTTCTTGAGTTTGCCCTGGAAGCATTCAAACTGCTTCCGGGGCACCTTTACCTTAGCCAATGGGTGAGTGAGGGCAGGGCGGGCCCCCAGCGCGTCACTAGCGCTGATCCCGCCTTCCCCCACCTCGCCGGGGAAGTATACCAGGGACCGGCACAACCGCCATATTGGCGGCGTGACCGAGTTCCCGGTGTCGCCTTTGGATATGGCCTGGTATTGTCGAGTCCCCTCCCTTGACATGATCAGTTGACCCCTACCCCACACCCTCTCCCCCCGAGGCATCAATAATAATATCCAAACACAATTCTTTGGATTAGGGGTCGTTTAACCCCGGCCGTATTTATTACAAATTAATAAAACATTATTAACATTCATAATCAAAAATGTTTTCAAAACATATACGCAGAAAACCCAAATGTACCCAAATCACATTTAGGAATACAGATATTTAGAACATTTTATGGCTAACCTTAACATGAGTCTAATACATAGCCATACCTAACCTAAACCTGGAATATGTACAATTTTGTTTTCTGCGTATCCTGGATGAGCCTACGTGCAAGGTCATGACTGTTCCCAACTACTTGCCAGGTCCCCCTTTACCGGAGTGACCTTGCGCAGGAGGCCCGTGTGCCCACCAGATTCCTTCCCGCGGGTGCCCCCTACGCCCTTCCATCCTACCTCCCAGGGGCTGATGTTATGCCACGTTGGCGCCCAATGCGCCTGCGCAGGGGTTGGCCCAAGCAGCCTACCGGAAGCGGGACTTCCTACCCCCGTAACCCTTCAGCCTACGGGCCGTAAGTGCCCCCTGGAGTGTGATGAGGGACCACTGTCCCCCCCCAGGCTTCCCCGTTAAACAATGGGATACCTACTAAGAGAAGATGTTTTTCCTAGCAATCATGACCTTACAGCCACAGGCCAGCATAGTTGACCGACTATCTGGCCCCCCCATCCGCTACAGACCCAAAGGTCATGCCCTGTGAGTTGCTCCTACCAGCCAGGCTAGCATATTCTCCAGGAATACTTCATTGCCCAATTTAGAGAGGTGAACCCCGTCCTGTAGAAAGAAACGTTCCCCCCGGATGCAACCATGTGGGATTGTCCGTAGTTTAGGAGTCCTGAAAAGTCTATCAATCCTGTTATTGATCCTCTTTACGGAGTGATTCAAAGCCCAGACAGACTCCCCCCACCGCCACTGGAACCTCGGGATCATGTGAGACCATAACAGGATTGTTTGGGGGCACTGCTTGACCAACCATCCCACTTCAGAGATTATAGCCTCCACCACTCACATGTGGACCAAATCATTGCCTCCGAGATGTATTATTATCGCAGCGGGCGCTGCTGGGGACCTAAGCAGCAAAGGACCAACAAGTTTCTGGAACTGATCCAATCTCAAACCCCCTTGACCATGCATTGACACGTTCCAACCCGCCTGGCGGGCCCTGTCTGCGAAATTGCCTGTGAAAAAATGTTGTTTTAACCTGTTCACATATGAATGTCCTATGATCCAGACTTCTCTGCGGCCCGGCCCCCCGGCGGGTACCTGGAGTGGGCGAGGCGTAGTTGACCAGCAGGTGATGATGAGTTCCCCTCCTGCGGGACAGGACGTGGAAACTGCAGAGAAATGGAAACAAGACTAACGTTAGCAATGATACCTAAAGCAGATGCAACCGCACATATCACTTGTAGCAGTCTGAAGACCAACGCCCTATTCTTTGAACATCCTGTCCAGTCAGTCCCCGAGCCGTGGCCTCCGTGGCTGCCCCGATCCCGAAGGAATGGGTACCAAATTTGGATGCATCAAAACCTGTCGCCCACAAAGCCAAAGCAAGAACCCTCCCAAACTGGAAACTTGTAAGGGGAGAACCGTCCTGGTGGATCAATAAAGGGCCACCTGTGCCCTGCAGCCTGCAGGCCATGTATGCCTCCAGGTTGCCCACTGGTCAACACGAGTTCCCTAGCGCTCTTTGCAGGATAACATGATCCCCCCTCCCGCTCTGATTCATTTTTGATCTGGGGATCGATAAAGATACTGCTCCAGCCTGTATTTGAACATGGGCAAATGCATACCCCCCTGCCAGTCCTTCTTGTTACGCGCCACCAACTCTCCCACCCTGAAGGCGCCATAGAAGGCGAGTGAAAAAGCACACCAGAATAACTGGACCTCACTGCTGGAGCTACATACTTTTCCTAAAGCCGCTATGATGGCTGCCAGCCCCTCAATGCTAATCGGATGTCTGATGTCCGGCTGGGCACCTTGCAAGCGCTGCCACCCTTTCAGAGCCCTCTGAACCAAGAACGTGCCTGTGGGGTCCCTATACCCCATTATTTTTGCAAAACATTCCACTGCGGTCATGTGGCGCTTTGCGCATGCCACCGAACGCCCCCGTCCCTCAAATCCCTTAAGAATGATATGATGGATGCTGGGTTGTGCCATGTCCTTTCCCAGTCCTGCCCTAGGGATGCGCAGTATGCAGTAAATGCCCCCTCATAGGCCCGCCTAGTCCTGGGTGCTAAGCTAGCTGCCACGAGGTCTGGTAAGTTGGGGCACCAAGCTGCCACAGATGCTCCGGAAAAGGCGTGGGACAGTCCGCTGCTTCCGGATGATGAGACCTGAAAACCTGCATCTTGAAACGAGACAATGCATCAGCCACGTGGTTGAGTATGCCCGGGACATGCCTAGCTCTAAACAACACATTTAATCTCATACATTGCAGCACAATTTCCTTAAGCAAGCGAAGCATCATTTTACACTTGGCGGACTGCTGTGTTGTAGGGATTCTGCACATACACAGAGCTATGCACAGGATATTAGGACCTCGGAATATGGTGGTGAGCCAACCATAAACCTTAGCACCTAAAACCCCAACCCGACTAGCTGTAGCGTCTCATTAGCAACAATGCTACCAATGATTAGACAACCCAGAACACGGTATCTCTCTCTCTCAGGACTCGCAGTAGCAAGAACACCCTTTCATAACTCACTCATACCTGTCCACAACGTGCGTAAGAAGAGACACTGTATAGTTTAAAATGTTTATTTCAACTAACGTGCTCTAAGATACAGTACACGTGCCAGTACTATCAGCATAATGCATAATGATAAAATAAGCAGCATAGTTACAACTCCATAGAATACAAGCGGGGAAAGCATTTCATAAAGCAGTGGATATAAGGCTAAATGACCTTACCACCCTCCCCGTGCTAGTAGCTAGTTTATTATAAAAATAGAAGACCTCTGGGCTTTGACTAGCGAACCCCCATACCTCAATATCTAGATGCAAGTTTTACATCATCAGATAAGCACAGCTCTTCTCGCTGGAAAGGTTTTTCTCCAAGTGTCTCTTACAGTGAAAAACACAATATTAAAAGCACATGAATTTCTCCAGGGCAGCTGTACATAGAGTGTTATGTCTAAGTGCGAGGGACTGGCCAAATCAGCAGGAACAAGGGACGTTGTTTTTCGACCTTGTACTTGGTGTGCAGACGTAGCCCAAAAGGGAACAGGAGAAAAGGTGAAAGATATAAATGCAGACAGTGCTAAAATAGCCGGGCAGAAGCAGAGGCTTGAAAAACAACGGCACAAAGTAACGTGTGCAAAAAGGCCTCATAGCAGCTAGGCCTAAGCCAAAGTAGCAAGGCAGACCAGGAGGCCACAAACCACACGACACCCTCCCCTGGTCAGTCCACCGTCCAAGAAGATGACAGAGTCCAAATAAACTGAGCAGAGCAGAACAGAACGTATGTCGTAAAGCGAATCCCAGGAGGGACAACGAAGGGGAGATGGGAAAAAAAAAAATATATATATATATATCCAGCGAGGCATGTCGCAGAAAGCGAAAACCCACTCCATCCAATAGAGTGTAAGTGCAGAAAAACGCCACACCTTCCAAGAGGACATCATTGGAATCGTCGGAAAAAAGCGACGCCATCCAGTCAAGTAAATCAAAGCTGCAGTCATGTTCCTCGCAAGGGAGCAGCGAACAGCATTGCGGGACAACTTGCGTGATACTCAATATAACTCTGTTGTAGGAGATTCTGAGCAGCCGCCCAGATATCCCATTGTGCCAAAATCCCCAATGCAGCCGCACGCGCCATGTAGCCTGCAGCGGAACAGTCCCGTTCATGGGCCTCTAGGGGGCCCACCAACTGAACAAAATCCGGAACAGACAAAGACGTATTGGAGAGGCAATAATCCATGGCCCACGAGAATGGACATCTGATGCAAGACATCACAGGTTGCACGCAAGTGAAATACGCAAAGCGAAAAGAAAGTGTATAGGACACACTCATCGTCGCCAACGGCAGGACACCGAAGCCAGCGAGGATGCGTTCACGGAGCATCCGGAGCCGACCTGGCTCGAGAAGGGCCCATGGAGGTGCAGCCATCGCGCAGTAAACAGACCAACAGCAGGACACCAGCCGCCAAAGCGAGGATCAGTGGAAAGCCACCAAAGACGCTGGAAAAGATGGAATGAATAAAAGCCGGTATTACACCAAAAATAGTTTGAAAAGAGGTCACAAGGCCAGAGCCCACAACTTTAAAAAAGTGCACCAGACCTTCAGTGCGGGACGCATTAAAAACACGGTGAATCAGTTCACCGAAATGTTGTGGGAGGTTAGTGTTCAAAAGGGCCTGTATTTCACTGTGGGTACTTGCCACCTGGAGAATGAACGTCTCCCGGGCAGATGTGAGCATAACCTCCTGGTTCAATAATAGCGCCTTTATTCTGCTCAATTTATTGAAATCCGCCCTCAAAGTAGGAATGGAAGGCCACACAGAACTATCTATGATGTCGTGCGGGGGAGGAAAAAGCACATTTTTGCAGCAGACAACCCTGTGGGAAACGGTAACAATATATGGTATGCCGGCCAGCAGGCCACAGCAGTCTTGGTTATTTAAAAGCAAATAGCTACCATTAGAAAGCACAGTGAAAGTAGGAGAAATAGCAGGAGCTGGAATACCCTTCAACACACAAGCAAGATTCGGATCCGAAACGTTACAAGCTCCGTGCAACTTAATGTGTTTGCAAATAAGGGAATGACCCACAGTGGAATCGGATGACTCCCCCGTGAGAAAAACCTCCCTCCCGTCTCTAAGGCATTTAAACATGAATGGCAGGGACCAAAGTTCATGCAGGAAGGCACTGCCCAAAGGCTGGAAACGGCCAACAGGATAATGCTTCATGCACGAACTAAATTCAAACAATGAAAAAGGCAAAGCGATAACCCCGTGTACTAGCCACACAGCAGAATCCAATTCAGCAATAGAGAATGGTAAGGGCTCTATCTTTTCAATATGTAACAGAGTGTATGCTGCATCTTTCATGGACATGAACCGCTGTTTCTCAGTCAAATTAAAAGGTGAAAATAAGGCAGAGGTGTTCAAAAATTGCCAAGGAACTTTCCCCATTTTAAGTGTTTGCAAAGTCCATGCAAACTGCATTACGGAACGCAATTGATTTTGTCCATGATACAACACAGAAACATCATCTTGTACAATATCAACAACAGAGGAAATAATATTCTCTAATGTGTAAATGCGGGATGACAGGGTATTAATACTATTGTCAACAACAGCAAGCACCTTTTCCAAATTTGCTTGATCGATTTCCCGCAGACGGGAAGCAGCTTCAATTTGCGAAAGCTTCCAGAGTTCATTATAAGTTTCATATACGAATCTCTTAGGTCGAGGACCACGAGGCCCCAGAACAAAATCGGACAGATCAATGTTGCCTGATAGGAGCGATAAATGTTGTTTAACAGAATCTAGGGAAGAGTGCTGCAACCACTGTTTACATAATTTACCAACAGAATATGTTGTCACAGTACGAGAGTCAGAAAACCGTGGATCAGGCCTATCCTGTTTGTAACCAGGAACTGAGTTATGGAAACGCAGTTGGCAGGCATTAGATGCTATCGGCCAAGCCAACCAGGGTGACTGAACAAGCGTAGAGACATTAAACGAATTGTTCAGAAACAAAACCTGCAACTCGTTAAGGGACATATTAAAATACAAGCTTTTGTTGGGAGTGGAAGACAAGACCGGAAAGGATGGGGCATTCAATTGTTTGGACGTAGCCAAACCCCAACATGTCGTTTGATAGACGGTCTGATTTAAAAATAGAATTTGGGCTGGGATGAGGCAAGCACGGTGCAAGGCTTCTGTGCCCTGCACCTGCCATGCTTTTGTGCCCCAAATAGATTTTAAATCTATGGTGTCACGCCAGTGGTCATACCCACCGACAGTCAAGGCGCTTAAAAAGGAGCCTGAATATAGCAGTTTAGTATGGGTCATCATTATTTTCTGTGTAGAGGAAGTGTTTAATTTAAAGAACTAGGACCCAGGGTTCGATCTGTTAAAATCAGTAAAATAAGTATACTTATTTCTAAGCGTGTGGGAGCTACCTGGCAAAGGAGTCGGACAATGTTCCCACTGGGTGTAATTAAAAAGACCCCAAAGGGTACTGGGTTTATGGAGAAAATGGTTACCCCAATTCTGGTAACAATACAAATCAGCATAATTTGCAGAATTCATGTACAGATCTTCAGCATGAAAAGTAGCATAATACTTCAAATCAGTAAATAATGCTTCAACTGCATGCACATCCCAATCCTCAGAATGAATATTACTTTTTACGACATCACCCATTGAAACACGAAGGACATTTGGTACATTAATAATTTCGGTTGGTCCATGAATTTGGAAATTTACCGCATCCCAAACGATGCCATCAGCAACCGGAAAAGCTGAAATGTTCACAAATGTGTGGTCTCGCTTCATGACGTGAGACGAAGAATGTGGACCAAAGTTCCAGCAACAGAGTTCACCGCTGAGCGTTCTGGCAAATAGTGTCCATTGATGAGCAGAAAAAACACGGTGACAAAGCCAATAGACATGAACAAAAAAATCAGGAAAAGAACCAACCAGATTTATGTCCATGGGGGGATCAAAAAATTGTCTCTGAACCATGATACAAAAATACTGAATTTGGATGGGACAAGTGACGAAGTGGAATCCGAGTCAAAAGAATAACTTGTTGGGTTCAGTGGCATTGTTGGGAGATGAGCCACGGACTCGTTTGCGGGATAGGTATACTCAGACTCGTCGTTGCAGGGGGAGTCCGGGTAGTCGATTAAGCGATCAGGCAAATCTACCATCTCGATGGCAACATCAGTGACCGTTCGGGCAGGAGAGCCGCAAACATTCGTCCGGCTAATGACAGGACAAGAGACCGCTGGTGTAACACTATTCAGGATCGGCCAGATGTTGTAGCTTGACATTTTCCACCGAGATGTATCTGTTCTCTTTGCGACCAGGAAGCGGTGGTAAGATGACTGTACGAGTTCCCTTCAAGCCCAGGACTGGAACTGGTGCAAGATAAGAGGGGCCGAATTCTTTTTTGTTCTCCACCTTCTCTCAAACCAGATCTCCAATCTTCGGAAGCCAGCCGGCAACCGGAATCTGCAGCGCAGCGTCTGTGGCTGAAGGTAAATGTGCGATTGCAAGTTTGTCTCGGGCTTCTTGTAAGTCCTGTAACATAGTAGAATGGTTATCTACATCAAAGATGGCGGATTGCGCCGCCATGTCTAGACCATCAAGGTCAGGCACAAACATTCTTATGCCAAAGAGCATTTTGTATGGGGTCCGCCCACCCAGAGGTCTTCTAGGGAGATTATTAAGTGCACGTTGTACGGTATACAAGTGGGCCAGCCAGTTCCTGCAAGTACCTAAGACTCTAGCTGTCAAGGATTGCTTTAAGTCACGGTTCATTCGTTCAACAATCGAATTGCCCTCAGGCCGATACAGTGACAAAAATTTCACCCGCACCCCCAGTGAACCCATTGCGTCCTTGTAAGCCTTAGAGGCAAACGCTGGACCTTGGTCAGAATGGAAGGTGCCACAGGCGAAAATTCCCACAAAGACACGCAAATCCCTTATGACATTTCAAGCGTCAGCACTCCGTTGTGGCCAGACCCAGATGAAACGTGTGCACAAATCCACTGCAACCAAGATGTACTTATAGGCAGTGTCAGAAGAAAAGGGACCGCAGTGATCCAGGTAAACACACCCAAAAGCTTTGTTCGAAATGCAGAGCGGTGTCTGTGGTGGCCGTGTAACCATGGAAGGCTTAATCTGCTGACAAACGTCACAAGAAAGCACATAAGTACGGGTTTGTTTGTATAAACCATGCCACCAGTAACGCTGCTGCAAGATGGAAACTGTCGCAGACACACCAGCATGAGCCAAAGCCATGCCTTCGTGTGCTGCAGTAATCAAGGAAAGTCTGCGGTCCGCGTTGGGAATCAGCCGATCCCCAACGTCTGGAATTCTTATGTAAGGAGCCTGTTCGGGACCTAATTGATAAGAGTATTTTGAAGGGAAACCCCTAGGGTAATTAGCACCTTCCTTTGTCACAGCAATAGCTGCTAAAATATCAGAATCTATTTTAGACATGGATCTGGTAACTGCTGCGACTGAGCACGTGGCTACTGCTGATTTGGCAGCTTCATCTGCCAAACCGTTACCGACAGCGTGTGCGCCCACATGCTGGTGGCCAAGGGTGTGAACCACTTGTGTGAGGGGCAGACGCTGTTTCAAATCTGCCACTCGAACCCAAAGCATTTTATGCTTGATTGTGCTGCCTTTTGCGTCTCTGTAGTCGTTTTGCGACCAAAAGAACAGATTGTCATTGTAAGACTGAACACAGTAATAAGAATCGCATACAACTAGAGTAGTCACATCCGGATTAGCGAACTCAAGTGCGAGCACCAATGCGCGCAGCTCGGCCAATTGTGCAGTACTGTCTCCTAGTGCCTGAGTATGCACTACAGTTGATTTGAACTTTCCGTTCACAAAGGTACCTGCAACAGTAGCACATGCGGCTGAATAAGCATGCTTGGAACCCGTGGCCGGTTGTGCTGAACCATCGGTATAAATAACACATTTGTATTCCTCAAGCGGTAGCAAGGACAGAGGAGGAGGATGAACGAATTCATACTGTAAAAACTCCTGAGTCTGAAGAGAAGAATCAAAGATAAAAGTGACATCCGGAGACGTCAAAGATGTTGCCCATTGTATCCAACGGGGGTGCAAAGCTTTAGAGTTCAGAACACTTGCTTTAGTCACTGCCTCTAGGGCAGGATATCGAGTTACCACCAGAATTCGTTTTCCCTGTGCCAGTGCGCGTTCCTTTAGAATCGCCATCTGCACTGCAGTCAAAACTTTCTCCACAGATGAAAAACGCATTTCTGCGGAAGTGTAAAGATGTGACTTGTATGCGATGGGTACTGTGTCACCTTCGTTAAAGGTTAAGTACGTGAAACCCACTGCCCCTGGAATTATTCTAATCACCAGGTTTGTGTGGTTGTCACGAGTCAACAAGAATTTAGACTCAAGAAGGTCTGTCTGCAAAGACTGCAGAATGGAGGAATGCTCCGGAAGCCAGCATGACTTCGAAAAGTTAGTTTGTATCAAGGCATACAGTGGCTTGATACGCTGGGCATATTCGGGAATGTAAGTACGCCCGAAGGTCAGAAAACCCAGTAAAGACTGAAGTTTCTTCAAAGTAGTAGGAGGGCACAGAAGTGCACATTTCTCTAGGAAATGGGGGGCTAAGACCTTACCTTCATTGTTGAGCTCATAGCCCAAAAACAAAACGGTAAATTCAGCAATGTGAGATTTGGCATAGTTAAACTTGTAACCTAGAACCGCAAATTCTAAAATAATGCGGTCCACTCGGGAAAGAACTATGTGTGTTTTGCACCGCAAAGGTCCGACAATGAGAGTTCAAATGCCGGTAATCCAAAACTAAGCGGTACGATCCATCGGGTTTAGAAACCGCGAAAAGGGGATTATTCATCGGTGATACGCATGTTTCAATTACTCCCTGATATTCCAACTGAGTCAGAATTTCGGAAACGGGACCTTTAGCTTCCCGTTTGATGGGATATTGGGGTTGTGGCTGTGGCAGCGACCGCAAAGGTATTTCATGGGGGGGAGAGTCTTCATCCCAGCCCGCGTGGTTGCGGTATAACGCTGGAGCCAGGGACACAGCCCACTCAGCTGCAAGAGCCTCCGCTTTGTCCTTTGGGACATGACGAGAAAAGCTCGGAAGATTTACCTCCTCCCCTTTACGCGCAGCAAGTACGAATGGGGGCGGCCAATCCGCCTCTGCAGACAAAATGTCGTACGAAGAGGTCAGATTTTCCCCAAAAATCCCTTTAATTACACGTTGTATGTCACCTTCAATTTGAATGACAATATTATATAGTCTGTCAGGGGGTGCCACTCTGGTGTCTGCCATCTCGACAGTAATGAATGTTTCAGTTGCTGTCGCCTCCACATGAGGACGTAGCGCCTCCCGCACTATGGTAACTTCCGCGGCGCTGTCTAGGAGGGTCACTGCCCATGTCCAATTCAGGAGTCTCGTTCTCACCGTCTGTGGCATATCTCGCTGTTACAGCGGCAACTTTCTTCTTCTGAAACTGTGGGCGAGAGCGTTGAAATTCTTCTGCTTTCCCTCTGACCTGTTGTCGAGGTAAGTCTCGTCCCTGCGGAGCCTCTCGACCCCTTCCTCTATCCTGTCGATCTCCTCCACCAGCCTGCGAAGGTGTTGGTGCCTGTGAAGAATGAGGAGAACGCGTATCAAGGACTTGAAATCTCTCTGGAGATTTAATTCTCGCCCTATCGCGCAAATCATATGTGCGTTCAGAAGAGACGGAAACCGGGGATGCGCCTCGCGACCCCGGCTGCTTCTGTTGCTTACCCTGTTTTTTCAACCTCCAGCTCTTTTTAGTAAAAACTGTCTTCTCATCTTTCTCAGGTTGAGTTTTCGGTTGTTGTTGTGATTGTGTTTGCGATTTTGCAAAAGGCTTAACTCCCAGGCTATTGCGACCAATGGTTTTGTAAGCCTGAGCAATAATTTTCGGTAATTCGCACGGCCTGTCCGGTTCTGGGACCAAAGCCAAAGCATTAGCTACTTGGAAGTTAACTGCATCGCCCTTGACATTCGCAAGGATCAAATCAGCCACTACGTCGAACACTCCCACCAGTCTCATCCCTAATTCCACAGCCGCTTCAGGGCCATGTTCATCCTGCACACGTTTAATTACAGAGGGGAGAACCGTCATGGAAGGAGTGCCGAAACACTTCGCATATACTGCTGCGAATACCCTACCCCAGTTGTTGCAGTCTGCCAACTCGGGGATTAAGTCTTTTGGTAAACTAATCGTTAAAATCCTATGTTTTTCCACAGGAGATGTATTTGGAAAAACTGCCTCCAGCTGGTCAAATTTTTCTGCAAGCCAATAAGGAAAATCATCCTTATTTTGTGGGCGCTTGCCCATCACCGAATTCACCATGACAGGACTTATGGTTACACCGCCTGCACCAACTGGATGGGCCGCAACTCCAGGCGGGGCTCCCTGGATGTTGCCTGTAACATATTGTACTAAAGCTCGATGCACTCGTATTAAAGACGAATGCATATTACGCAGTTCAGCGACTGCCACCGTCATATAACGCGGATGTGGTGTACACCCGGCCAAGACTGGCCAAGTGGCCCCATCAATTGATAAGGGGCCTAAACGAACCGCGGTAACCGGTTGGGGGAGGGCGCCATCAAACCAAACACGGTGTTGCCAAGCCGTGAGCGGTACTTCAAGATTCATATAAGGTCGATAGTGATTAGGAACAACGGTGGCTTCATATGCATGGAACAAGTGATCAGTCCATCCACCGCCGGAAAGGTGACCCAAGAGTAAAACACCTCAAAGTGGTAAACTGGATCTGCTTGTACCACAAAGATCAGATCGACACCCGCGTCAGGCACTCCATACACTGTTAAGTGAGCCCGGAGCGCTGCGCGGCTATGCGCCGCAATCGCGACAGCCATTAGGGCTAACAATCGTCGACAACCTAGTCTGTGGCAGCACAATAGAGGGTATTGTTTAATAAACCTTTTAACAACTTCAAGCTTGAAAGAACCTATAAAAACGTCAATATACGAGGTATCACCGTCACACACGCTTCCGGAAGCGTTTGTGAAGGGAGTTGTGGACAAGCACAAGAACTACTCAAGCATCTCACAGATAGGGAGCCCCACTCGTTGGTTGCGCCATGTTGTAGGGATTCTGCACATACACAGAGCTATGCACAGGATATTAGGACCTCGGAATATGGTGGTGAGCCAACCATAAACCTTAGCACCTAAAACCCCAACCCGACTAGCTGTAGCGTCTCATTAGCAACAATGCTACCAATGATTAGACAACCCAGAACACGGTATCTCTCTCTCTCAGGACTCGCAGTAGCAAGAACACCCTTTCATAACTCACTCATACCTGTCCACAACGTGCGTAAGAAGAGACACTGTATAGTTTAAAATGTTTATTTCAACTAACGTGCTCTAAGATACAGTACACGTGCCAGTACTATCAGCATAATGCATAATGATAAAATAAGCAGCATAGTTACAACTCCATAGAATACAAACGGGAAAGCATTTCATAAAGCAGTGGATATAAGGCTAAATCACCTTACCACCCTTCCCGTGCTAGTAGCTAGTTTATTATAAAAATAGAAGACCTCTGGGCTTTGACTAGCGAACCCCCATACCTCAATATCTAGATGCAAGTTTTACATCATCAGATAAGCACAGCTCTTCTCGCTGGAAAGGTTTTTCTCCAAGTGTCTCTTACAGTGAAAAACACAATATTAAAAGCACATGAATTTCTCCAGGGCAGCTGTACATAGAGTGTTATGTGTAAGTGCGAGGGACTGGCCAAATCAGCAGGAACAAGGGACGTTGTTTTTCGACCTTGTACTTGGTGTGCAGACGTAGCCCAAAAGGGAACAGGAGAAAAGGTGAAAGATATAAATGCAGACAGTGCTAAAATAGCCGGGCAGAAGCAGAGGCTTGAAAAACAACGGCACAAAGTAACGTGTGCAAAAAGGCCTCATGGCAGCTAGGCCTAAGCCAAAGTAGCAAGGCAGACAAGGAGGCCACAAACCACACGACAGCTGGTTGATGTATTCCACCACCGCCATATTGTCTGACCAGAAAACCACGGACTGATTGCGAAACTGGTGTGGCCAGATTGTCACAGCCACCAAAATGGGGAATAATTCCAGAAATGAAATGTTATTTGTGACACCAGTGTCGATCCACCAAGCGGGCCAATGTTATGCCGCCCATTGGGAACCCAGAATGGCACCAAACCCCTCACTCCCTGCAGCATCTGTCATGAGACCAAGATCCGGGCTGGACCTGGCTGGGCTGGGCCACACTACTGCGCCATTGAAATCACGCAGGAATGCCATCCAAATCCGCATATCCTGCTTAACTTTGCTGGACAACCAAGTGTGATGATGCTTGTCTTTTAGCCCTGACATTGCCTGCGCAATGGAACGTGAAAAGGGGCGGGCCATAGGGATAATTATTAAAGCAAAATATAGCATGCCCACCGCCTTTTGTAATTGATGCAGGGTAACTTTTTCTTTGCACAAACAGTCTGCTAAAGCCAGCGAGAAACCTTTTACTTTGCTCAATGATAAGCGTGACACACCCTCAATGGAATCCAGTTCAATGCCCAGGAACTCAATCTGTTTGGCCGGCCCAACTGTCTTTCCCTGCGCCAGGGGGACCCCCAGTTCCCCCATAAGTGCACAAAATGTTTCCAAAGCCTTGCTGCACTCCTGTGACTGTGGTGCACCTAACAGCAAGAAGTCATCCAAATAGTGCAATACCCAGTGGTGCCCAGAGACTTGCCTGAAAACCCACTCCAAAAAGGAGCTGAACTTCTCAAAATATGAGTAAGAGACAGAGCACCCCATTGGCATGCACTTGTCCATGTAGAACTTCCTCTCCAGCTGAAACCCCAGAGGATGGAAATCCTATGGATGGACAGGTAGCAAGCGAAATGCAGACTCAATGTCAGATTTTGCTAATAAAGTGCCTGGGCCAAGCGACTGCAGCATAGCAATTGTCTGGTCCAATAATGCGTATCATTCAGGGAATGGCCCCCAGGAGCAGACAGGTTATGGATCAAGCGGAAATCCCCTGAGTTCTTTTTGGGTGCTACCCCCAGCGGTGAGCAGACAAAATCATCTACAGGTATTGAGTCAAAAGAACCTGCCAGCCTCCCCAAACGTAGTTCCTTCAGTACTTTAACTCTTGCCACAGATATGTTATCCCTCACTGACTGCTGATTGCAGCAGTAAGAGACCCCTGAGTAGCCAGGAGCCGGAATCCTGAAACCGTCCCTAAAACCTTCCAACAAAATCTGGGCTGTGCTTGGGCAGTAGTACCTGTTTAGCCAGGGTGTCAAAGCCATTGTGTCAATAGGTGAGTGTGCCTTACTGAATAAATAGACCTCATTCTTGTTTCTTAACTCCCTTGTCCTTTGATTTCTTAAAGCATTTTGACTCTGGGTGGGAGGATAGGCCACAGAAAGAGCAGGCATGCCTGAACTTGCAGGAACCACTGGGCCTGGTGCATGTCTTTCTGTTGAAATCCCAACATGCTCCCTTCTTGCTCCCCCCCGGCTTTGGGGTGCACCTGATCGAAAAGACTGCCCTTTTGGCACGTCCTTGCTTTGGTAATTCATGTGCCTTAGCCACAAAATCATATCCACTTGGTCCCATGTGAGTGCTGGGTCAGATGCCTTTGCCCTTCTGAAAGCTTTGTCATATTCCTTCCAGCACATTCCCCCATATTCATCATGTGCGCATGCAATCCTGTTTTGGTAGCACACCAATTCTGTACCCTGCCCTGGAAATTTCTCTATTATTACTGCATGGAAGTTTGCAAACGCCTTTATCCAATTAATCAATGTTTCCTCAACCTTTTTCCTAGTAGGCCAATTGGCCCAGTCCCTTGGGTAAGCCCATTCCCTTAGTTTCTTGGCCTCCTCCCTCTCATCTTTGTCTACTAACAAGGAAAAAATGTTCCCGTATTCCCCCTTCCAAATTTGCTCTTTTACATCCTGTGCGATGTGCCTTGCCAAACGCTCCCTGTTGGAGCGCACCTCCCCCAACCCCAAACTTGGCAGCAGTTGTTCTGTACCTGCCGATGTGCCCGCTTGCATCTTGGCGTCTTCGGGTCCCGCAGCCATGGCCGTCTTCGGGGGTACTGAGTCACCCATGGTGCTCCCTGTGCTGTTGGGAACCTCAACTGGTGGCGGCACCACCTATGTTGATTTCTCAACCCGTGCTACCAAGTTCCTGGCTTTCTCTATCGCGTCCCCCTCGGCAGACAGGACCCCACTACCCGTAGACGGAATCACTGCCCCTGCCTTAGCTAGCCATGGGAGCAATGCTGCCAAATTCGCCACTATGTCAGGCTGACCTGGCGCTAAATTGGGAGTGCTCCCTGATGGTACTACCGGCTGCGCTGGGATTTCATTAGAATTGGACCCCCCTGGCTGCCCTGTGCCTTCCCTGCCTAGTGGTGGATTCGCTCCCCCTAGCGTTACCCCACCCGCTGGGACCACAGGCACTGGGACTACAGGCACCGGGATGGCTGGCCCAACAGGTTCTGGGGAGTGTGGTAGGGCTGGTACTATCGGCCCTGGCAATACTGGTACTGCGGGGATTGCCGGGTTTGGCCCCTCAACTGGTACCGCCTCCCTTGGGACAGTTCCTCCATCCCCACGTTTATGCTTGGACCTCCGGGGTACCGGAGGAAAAGCCGCCCTGGGTGCCACCCCAGAGCGCCTGGGCCTGTCCTCGGCGTCCTCCTGCCCCCGTCTACCTTCCTGCGCAGCTCTGCTACTGTCTGATTTAAATCGTGCATAGAGCGCATCATGTTTGCCATCCACTCCTCCTTCCTAGATGGAACCTGCCCCCTTTTGGCTTTTGGTGCCATTGCTAACTAGGGGTTTACTGTTCACTATAGCGGGACTTAAAAAACGGCACCGTAGAACTGGGGACCTAGGCAAATTGGCAAGCTCTGTAGACTCACCCCGCTTGCCCAACCACTAATACCTTGCTTGCAAGAAACACCCCCTTAGCGCTTAGCAATTCAGTCACTCCTATCTGCCCCACCACTAATATCTTGTTTGCTCAAAAACGCACCCTTAGTGATTAGTAGAGCGACCCAGCTCACTCCCGGGGGCTGCTTAACTTCAGATGAGGCTTTCAAAACACAGCAGAAATCAACACCTGCCCAGTCAACCCTAATGTGCAGCTCAACAAACTGTCCCCAATACCACCTTACCTCCCTAAAACCGGACCTTAGGCCACAGCTACAGCCAGAGCCACTCCCACCCGTTCAAGAGAGTGGGGCAGGTGAGGATCTCCTCTAACCCGCGTGGCTCCCGGCTGTGCTTACAATGCTGGCCCCGATGAGGATGGGAGACGGACACTGCCGATTGCTCCACCGGACCGGTCCGGCAAAAAGACCTGGATTCCCGAGCCTGTCAGGGAGAGAAAAAGAAGCAGTGAATTCCTTAAGCCTCCGCCGCATGGACGGAGGCGTGTGGGAGAGCGAAAAAATCCCAGAAGGCTTCTTGTGCCCCTCGCTGCTCCCGCCGAGATAACGATCGATCGCTGCAAAACCTGTAAAAGAAGAAAGAAAAACAAACAGAGGCTCCCTGAAGTCCTCCGCGTGCAGCTGGGGTGATGTAGTTCCTTGCAGGCAGAGCGGCGAACAAGAGACTCTGCCGCCGCTCTGCCGCTCTTTTAAAGGGGCGTCCTGCCCCAGACTGGAATAAACAGGTCCCGGCGAGATCCGGGACTCGTTTTCCTTGAGTTTGCCCCGGAAGCATTCGAACTGCTTCCGGGGCACCTTTGCCTTAGCCAATGGGCGAGTGAGGGGAGGGCGGGCCCCCAGCGTGTCACTAGCGCTGATCCCACCTCCCCCCACCTCGCCGGGGAAGTATACCGGGGACCGGCACAACCGCCATATTGGCGGCGTGACCGAGTTCCCGGTGTTGCCTTTGGAGATGAACAGTACTGAGGCCCAGGTGATGGACTATATGCAATGCAATAGAAGTAAAAATGCACTGTAGCACGTGGGAAGGAAAGAATGAACCTGGGCAAAAAAGCAAAGGCAAAAAAGGACCTCTAAAATGTGAACTCTTCTCTGGGAACCAAGCTTAATCTTTCAAATCCGCTCTTCAGGTGGACATTGAAAAGGGGAGAGCCACCTGGACTGTGTCTGAGCAATAGATGTGTTAAACCACTGGACTATAGTTACCAGTTTGAAGCTAGCAAAGGGTAGTAAAAGGAGAGATAGGCACCAGCTGACTTTTAAAAGTGGGTCACAGCCAGTCTGCTTTTAAATTGAGCCTTTGAAATGACAATATGTCTCAGATTTGGTGCAGGGCACAATTCATCTCTCTTCAGCTCGAGATTTTCCATCCCCAAACTGCCACTCACAGAGATAGCAAGAGGTAGACCCCACAAGGGCTGATTTGGGACACAGCATGCTACTGTGGCACAAAGCTTTGGTTGGTGCAGTTCTAGGTGCTGTTTATCACAGCGCTTTGCTGATCTGACTCTTCCGTAGAGCCAGAGCTGGAGGCCGCTCTTTCAAAGTGTTAGCTCCTACTCTATGGAACTCATTGCCTCCCGCTATCCGGAACACTCCCAATCTCTTGGTGTTTAGAAAGGCACGAACGACATGGCTATTTCAGTAGATTAATCATCTTGCTCTTCTCTCTCCCTGCTCTTTAGCGCTGGGACGTCCCTTTGCTGGGACAGCCATGCGCTCTATAAATCACATAACATAACATAACATAACTCTTCAGTCTATCATATGTTGGCCACCAGTGTGCAGGGCGGGAGGTACACATGGCCCTTCTGTAAGAGGGACTGTCAGAGGTGATCTCTCACCAGCCTTCGGCAAGGTTCAGGGGAAAAGTGCATCAGATGTGGGTCCATGCTGTGGCACACATGTTCCATTCTACTGGGGTGACCAAATGTTCAGTTTTTCACCACTTGTTCCAACAAATTGAATTAAACATGGCATATGTCTCTGTTTTCAGAGAGTCGATGGTCGACTGAACAAAGATGGAGGCAAGCGTTTATGTGTAGCAGTTCAGACATATTTAGCAGCCAGTAGCAGAAAGCAATTTGGTTACTACAGGGGATTTTTTTAAAAGTTGCATTTAATTCCCCTTCCTGCCACATGTCTGTCTGGGTCAGCTCTGTCAGTTCATTCATTCTGCATCCCTCGGCCGCCGTAAAATTGAAGTCCTATTTCTATATTTGTGGAATGTTCCAGTTTATGGGCGTCAAAGTCTGGTCACCCTAAAAGCTATCCAAATCCAGCTACAGAAAAATGAGGCAGAGGAGTAGAGTGGCAGGCCTTGATGCGGCACTGCATGTGTACGGACTGTTAAAATAACTGCGTGAACTGATGTCATTGTCAAGCCACCACCATGATGCCAGTACCTCCTGACAGACTCAGGCAACATCAGTGCAGGGGTCCTTAGCTGGCGTTCCTCCAGGTATAGACAGGAAGCCAGGAACATTTTACACAGAGGACTGAGTCTGCCACCCTCGGGACTATCTTTTAAGATTCATCGTCCCCAACAATAAGTGATGGTGACGTCCACCAGCAATCACTACAACAAATTAAGTACTGCCCTACCCCTATTCTGCCAGCTTCACTTTGCACTTTCTTATTTTTTAATTAATGCTTGGAATTTTTAGAAGCAGAATCACAACCCCTCCAAATTCAGGATGCTGTTGGTAGAACTGTCTGAACTGCCCGATGATCAATAAATCAGTACAATTAAAAAAAACACTGGGAAAAAAGTTCTTCCCTTTTTTGCATTTATGTGGCACGTACTACCCCTCGCATGGGTAGTGAACACTATATAAATAAACTTATAATTTAAGACACCTTGGGATTTCTGCTCCTTTGCTTGGCATCCCAGGAAGATCAAGCATAAAACAACATTTGCATGACTTACATTGGCTTCCTGTGGCTCAACGTGTCAAATTTAAAGCCCTTACCCTGGCCCATGGAGCTCTTCATGGATCTGGTCCGCCATATCTTAGGAGACGTTTTAGCTTTTATGCCCCTCGAAGACAACTGCGTTCAGCCTCGCAGCGTCTTGCAGTGATACCCCGCTTTCGCCTTACACGAATGGGGGGCAGTTCCTTATCTTTTAAGGCAGCAGAAGCTTGGAATTCCCTTCCATACGAACTGCGGAACACGCAAGACCCCAGGCTGTTTAAGAAGCAGCTAAAAACCCTACTTTTTAATTAACTTACAGTTCTTTTCAGCCCGTAGCATTTGCATTTGGCTTCCGCGCCGGGACACTCTTGAGTATCCGTGTGCGATATAAGTGCTAATAACATAACATAACATAACAAAGCGCTCGGGGCATCAGTCAAGTCGCCAACAAACCAGAGATCTCCTTTCAAGTGCAGATTCCCTCTCATCCCAGTGTTAATCGCCCAACTTTGTTTCTCCTTTAAAACAGCAGTGAAAGATAAAACACTGCCCTACACAAGGAAAGCCCACACCATGGGGTCTATGGATTAAGAGATTGTGACCACTATCCCCTACTGGGAAGACACTTTGCAGCAGCAGGAGAAGCTGAACGCAGGGCCTGACTGGTCATAGCGGACGTTTGCCTTGGATGCTGGAAGAGTGGGGGCTGGTTTTGGAGCAGTGGGGCCGGTTTTGGAGCGGTAGGGGCCGGTTTTGTTACTGGGGGCTGGTTTTGGGGCGATGGGGGCCGGTTTTAGAGCAGTGGGAGCTGGTTTTGTTACTGGGGGCTGGTTTTGCAACAATGCTGCAATTTTGGGCCCCAGTAACAAAAGCAGCAGCGGTTTTGTTAAGCAGCAGTGATTCATGCAGTGCTTCCCGCTTGCCGTCCCCAGCCCTGACGTGGGTGGGGGCAGTCCGACAAAATTGCCAGGTCTGCTTTGGGTTCCCAGTCCGGGCCTGGCTGAACGTGTCTTGTATGAAGAAAATGTTTATTCTCATATCCACTTTCTGAGCACTACTCGGCCCAGGTTTTCCCTGTTATAGGCATCCATGAAGATGCAGGCCACCCTATGGCATATGACGAGGGAGGGTTCAAGCCCTTTTACATAAATTAGCATTGCTGTGGCAGGACGTGCGCTGCAAAGAGAGGGGCTTGATGCAAACAGCCCAGAGTCCTGATGGACCCATTGCTGTATTTTACTTCTTCAATAGCAGTAATGGGGCCATTTTCTTGTTTATAGCAGGGCCCATGGTACACCTTGAAAGGCACGGGCCACCAGACCGATAATAGGACAGTGGGACCCTAAGACAGCAGCAGCCTCTGTAGGATCTGTCAGGACCTTCATGTGGTGCCGACAGGTCCCATTTCAGCTAGAGCATCAACCCATAAAGCAATCATGTGGAGAGCAGGAAAAGAAAAGTCACACCATGACACTCAAACATTTTGGTAGAAAGAATGTACAAGAGCATGAAATCCCCAAAATAGAAGAAACACAGAAATACTGTCAATTCAATGTTGAATAGGTTTTGACATGTAGAACAACAGAAAATTACACAATACAGAGATTATTCAAATCCTTCTTTATGCAGACAGCCAATGCAAAATTGCAAATAAAAAAGTGAAGTCGAGCAAATAAGCAAAGAGACACCAAAAAGAGCACAAGGTGATGCCTTTTTAGCTTTTGTCTGCTTTGTTAGGTTTTCCCTGCGCTATGCTTGCCCTTGTGAAAAAAAAAAGAAAAAGCTTGAAACGGGCTTACCATTTCTTACCAATGGTTAGCTCCAACGCCACTCTCGTGGCTTCCTCCTGGGGCTTCAGTGTGTGTCTCTGCTGTGGAGCATAGACTAAGTGCAGCTGTCTGCGGCCAGTGTCCTTCCACTGGCCGCAGGCTCCTGCAGGTACTCTTACCTTTTAACATGCACTCTGTCCCTCTCCCTCCTCCTGCTATTACTGCTCCCTCCTTCGTGTTGCTTACCCCCACCCTCCTCCCACTATCATTCTTTCTTTTCCCCCAACATCCCCTCCCGCTATCTGTTGTTCCCCCCACCTGCTGTATGTTCGGTTCGCCATCCCCCCTCCTCCCACTGCCCGCCGACACACTCTTCCCGCTGTCCGGTTTCTCCCCTTCTCCCGCTGCCTGCTGTTCGGTTCCCCACCCCCTCCTCCCGCTGTTCAGCTTTCCAGCCCCCTTTCCCTCCTCCATCCTGTTGCTTGTGCTGCGCTGTTTTTACACATATTAATGCACAGCAGTATGGGCTGCTGTGCAACATGGCTTAAAGGAAAGAATTCGCTATGATGCAGTCAGCACTGGCCACATTATACCGCTTTTTGTTTGAACTTTAAACCATGTTGCACAGTAGCTCGTGCTGCTGTGCAACATGTCTAAAAAAGCTTGACAAAACCTATTGGCTTTGACAATGCTTGTTTTACCAAGAAGACAGGGGGGACCAACTGGTGAACCAAAAACAGTCCTGGCAAAAATGTTTAAACCAGCTCCACTGCCTTCATCTCCTAATTCTACCTCTCTCTTTCCATTCATCCATTTCCTCCTCTCCTTTCTCTCTTCTCTCTCTCCAATAGTGTTCTCTCTATCTTCGCCATCCCTCTCTCCCTCTCTCTCTCTCTCTCTCTCTCTCTCTCTCTTTCTTTCTCTCTTGAAATCTCTATGTAAAAGCTGCAATTAAAGTCGGGGGGAGGGGGTTGAGGGAAGTGAGAGAGGCACCAGTGCTTCATTTGTAAACAAATAAGCACCAGTGCTCTCGGCAGAAGGCCACTGCAGCTTGCACCGCACATTGCCCCTGCCATGCTGCCAATGATAGTAACAACACAACTACTAACCATCACACTCCTACAAGTGTGACATTTCAGACTATTTCAGGCCCCCAAAGCTATAAGAGTGGCTTGGACGACAGGAAATAGTCATTTTTAATGTATATTGAATTCATAATTAACTGTTGTTGTGGTAATCTCTAAATAAGCCAGACAGCGCCACCTTGTGGTAGACTGTCACAATCACCGGTGTTGACAATTAAGTGCCGGTGCTGAGCACCAGACACCACCGGCTCAAATTAAGCACTGAAAGGCACAATCAACGACCCTAGGTGTTCAAACCGGCTTTCAATGGCTCCAGCTCAACAAGGAAATTCCCAGTGGAATAAAAAGAGAGTCAAAACAGCGTGAAGTCATTGGGGCAGTAAACTATCCTTAAGTAATGCTAGCGAATTGTTTACAATATAATAAAAATAATGATAATGCTTTCATAGGGGGTCAGTGAATTTTCTGTCTTCTCGGTGGTGAATCACCTCACGTACAAGGACTGTGATGGCGAAGGTACTTATAAGGCACAATATTTTTAAACAGAACAATATTTACAATGGCAGTGGTGGTCTGATTGGTAGCACATCTGCTCTTTTAGTGCATTCAGTGTGTATAGCCAGGTATTGGTGCCCCTCAAGGTTAAAAAGACAGCACCCCACTACCTAAGGTGCCAAAATACTAGAACCCAAATGGTCCCAGTAAAAATGTAAAATACATGTGTAAACCTCGGCACTCTAAATCAATTCAAATGTCAATTCATAAAACTGTTTGGCAAAGACAAATTCAAAAGGACTGTTGCATCAAGCTGTCTATTCCCAATTATATTGTCACTATGCTGTAAATTTGAAATTTGTGATTCAAGATTTGGTGACTTTTAGATATTAAAATTGACATAGTAGAAATTGAATTGACTTCTTGCCGATATTTTGAATTTGTCTTTGCCAAACAGTTTTATGAATTGACATTTGAATTGATTTAGAGTGCCGAGGTTTACACATGTATTTTACAATATTTTTAAACAGATTAAACAATTGCAATCATAAATGTATTTAAAATGTGTCCTTCAAATTTTCAATTCAATCCTTAAGTCACCATTGCCCATTACTATAATGTCCTTTGATAATTGTAGGAACATGGTTTCAAAGTAATTTCATGATTAATCAAAAATGGTGGCTAGTACATCATCTAATCCTTTTAATAAATGTATCTGCAAAAGGTTTTACAGCTCAGCAACAGGTCAGGTAATGAGCCTATTAGTGGTCCATGCACAAGCTTGCATACAATGTTATTGTAGGAACATATCAGTCAGTTGAGATTATGTTCAGTCTGGCTTTCAGCATATTAAAAGCACATTTACATTCTCTGAACCCTTTGTTGTAGTCCTGTCTGTTGAGGTTTGACCTGCGCCAGCTGTCTGGATCAGCCTCAGGCCTTTTCTTATAGCATACACCATTGTAGCAATGTACAGTGAATGTGACACACACCCTGGAATCAGTGGTGGCCGCCACACAACAAAAGTGGGGAGTTTGGCGGAGAGGGGGGAGGACGGGATGGGGAATTGAGGGTAAAAATAATATTTAAAAAACTTACCTCTCGCTTCCGACACTGACGGCCGCCTCAGTGCTTCAGTCCCGACAGTCTCGGTGAAGGCACAGGCTCCCCACCCAATCCAAGCGCAACTCTCATGCTATGAGAGCAGCACCAGGATTGGTCTGAATGTTCCGGTCTGCCGCTCAGACTCTGCCTGGGAGCCTGCGGCTTTTTTCCAACCCGGCTGTGAACACAGCTGAGTTGGAGAAATAAAAGTGTGCATGTCTGTTTGGCCAGCATAAGATGGCTGGCCAAACTTACATGCGCACTTCAATGTGCCCACCACTCCTGCCTGTCATGGCTCAGCCCCACCCCGCAAGCACGCACCATCAGCCAGAGCCCGTCACAGAAAAATTAAATATTATTGTTTCAATATCATTTTATTTGTCTGTGACTGACTTTGACCAGTGAGGTGACACTCCTCCGCCATTATGGAGGAGCTGCCCCTGCCTGGAATGCTATTTCAGGCTTTTACCTCAAGAGTAGTGCACCAACATTGTTGCGGGGATTCTGTACATATACAGAGCTAAGCACAGGAATATAGGACCTCGGCGTATAGTGGTGTACCACTCATGCACCTTAGTACCCACAATCCCAATCCGACTAGCTTTAGAGTCTCATTCGTTCTCCGTACTACTGCGAAGCTACCAATGATTAGACATCCCAGAACACGGACTCTCTCAGGAATCGCGGGAGCAAGAACACTCTTTCGAAACTCACTCATACTTGTCCACAACGTGCGTAATAAGAGACACAGTATAGTTTAAAATGTTTATTTCAACTATCGTGCTCTAAGATAAAGTACACGTGCCAGTACTATCAGCATAATGCATAACGATAAAATAATAAGCATGGTTACAATTCCATAGAATACAAACGGGGACAGCATTTTATAAAGACAGTGGATATAGGGCTAAATTGCCTTACCACCCTCCCCGTGCTAATAACTAGTTTATTATAAAAACAGAAGACCTCTGGGCTTTGTCAGGCGGACCCCCATACCTCAATATCTAGATGCAAGGTTTACATCATCAGACAAGCACAGCTCTTCTCCCTGGAAAGGTTTTTCACCAAGTGCCACCGACAGGGAGATCACAATATTAAAAGCACACAAATTTCTCCAGTGCAGCTGTATTTCGTGTTATGTCTAAGTGCGAGGGGCTGACCAGATCAGCAATAACAAGGGACGTTGTTTTTCGACCTTGTACATGGTGTGCAGACGAAACCCACAGGGAACATGAGAAAAGGTGAAAGGCAAAAAGGCAGACTGGAAAAACAAAGTCACAAAATAACGTGTGCAAAAAAGGCATCATGGCAGCCAGGCTAAAGCTAACTTAGCAATGTAGGCAACGAGGCCACAATCCACACTACACCCTCCCCTGGTCAGTCCGTAGGCCAAGACATAGGACGAAAACAGAGTTCAAATAGATGGAGCATAATGTAAACGTCTATTTATGAAAAGTTCCCATGAAGGGCAGGGAATGGAAAAAAAAGTTCAGGATAAAAAAATTCCACATAAGGCCAGAAATCAGGGCACGAAAAAAAATAAAAAATCCAGAAATGCAATCCGCTGAGAGCGAAGGCCCCTAATCCAAGAGAGTGTATGCGCAGAAAACTGCCACACCTTCCAAGAGGACATCTTTGGTGTCGTCTGAAAAAAGAGATGCCATCCAGTTCAACAAATGAAAACTGCATTCATGTTCCTCATAATAGGGAGCAGCGATCAACATTGCGGGACATCTTGCGTGATACTCAATATAACTTCGTTGTAGGATATTCTGAGCAGCCGCCCAGATATCCCATTGCGCCAAAACCCCAAGTGCAGCCGCACGCGCCATCAATCCAGTGCCGGAACATTCCCGTTCATGGGCCACTAAGGGGCCCATCAACTGGCCAAAATCCGGGTCCGACTGAGAAGTATTGGAGAGGCAAACATCCAAGGACCAAGAGAAAGGACATCGTAAGCAAGACATCACAGGTTGCACGCAAGTGAAATACGCAAAGCGAAAAGAAAGTCTATAGGACATGCCGAGTGTCGCCAATGGTAGGATGCCGAAGTTGATGAGCATGCGTTCACGGAGCATCCGGAGTCGACCTTGGTCGAGTAGGCCCCCAGGAAGTGCAGCCATTGCACAGCAAACAAATTATAAGTAATATTCCAGCAGCTAAGGCTAGGAGCAATGGGAAGCCGCCAAAGACGCTGGAAAAAATAGAATGAATAAAAGCCGGAATTACACCAAATATAGTTTGAAAGGAGGTAACAAGGCCAGAGCCCACAACTTTAAAAAAGTGCACAAGACCTTCGGTATTAGAAGCATTGAAAACGCGGTGAATCAGTTCACTGAAATGTTGTGGGAAGTTTGTGTTCAAAAGATCTCACTGTGGGTACGAGCCACCTGGAGGACGTAGGTCTCCCATGCGGAAGTGAGCATAACCTCCTGGTTCAATAATAGCGCCTTTATTCTGCTCAATTTATTGAAATCCGCCTTCAAAGTGGGTATGGAAGGCCAAATGGAACTATCTATCATGTCTTGCGGGGCTGGAAAAAGCACATTTTTGCAGCACACAACACAGTGGGAAACCGTTACAATGTAGGGGATGCCGGCCTGCATTCCACAGCAGTCTTGATTATTCAGAAGGAGATAGCTACCATTTGCAAGCACAGTGAAAGTAGGGGATATAACAGGTGCCGGAATGCCCTTTAAAACACAAGCAAGATTCGGAGCTGAAACATTACAAGCCCCGTGCAATTTAATGTTTTTACAAAGTAGGGAATGACCCACTGTAGAATAGCAAGACTCTCCTGTGAGAAAAACCTCCTTTCTGTCCCTAAGGCATCGGTACATGAAAGGCAGGGACCAAAGTTCATGCAAGAAGGCACTGCCTAAAGGCAGAAAACGGCCAACAGGATAATGTTTCATGCATGAACTGAACTCAAATAAAGAAAAAGGCAAAGCGATAACCCTGTGAACTAACCGCACTGCAGAGTCCAACTCCGCCACAGAGAATGGTAACGGCTCTATCTTTTCGATATGTAAGAGAGTGTATGTTGCATCTTTCATGGACATGAACTGCTGTTTTTCAGTTAATTTAAATGGCAAGAACAAGGCAGACGTGTTTAAAAAATGCCATGGAACCTTGCCCATTTTCAATGTCTGCAATGTCCACGCAAACTGCATTACCGAACGCAATTGATTCTGACCATGATATAACACAGACACATCATCTTGTACAATATCAACAACAGAGGAAACAATATTCTCTAATGTGTAAATGCGGGAAGACAGGATATTAATACTATGGTCAACAACAGCAAGCACTTTTTCTAGATTAGCTTGATCAATTTCCCGTAAACGGGAAGCAGCTTCAAGTTGCGAAAGCTTCCATAGTTCATTGTAAGTCTCATAAATGAACCTTTTAGGTCGAGGACCACGAGGCCCTAGAACAAAATCGGACAGATCAATGTTGCCTGATAGGAGGGATAAATGTTGTTTTACAGAATCTAATGAAGAGTGCTGCAACCACTGTTTACACAATCTACCAACAGAATATGTGGTAACAGTACGAGAGTCAGAAAACCTTGGATCTGGCCTATCCTGTTTGTAACCAGGAGCTGAGTCATGAAAACGCAGTTGGCAGGTATTTGATGCTACGGGCCAAGCCAACCAGGGTGACTGAACAAACGCTGAGATATTAAACTAATTGTTTTGAAACAAAGCTTGCAAATTGGCAAGGGAAATATTGAAATGCAAGCTGTCGTTGGGAGTGGAAGACAATACGGGAATGGAGGGTGCATTCAACTGTTTGGAAGTAGCCAAACCCCAACAGGCTGTTTGATAGATGGTACTATTTAAAAATATAATCTGGGCCGGGATAAGGCAAGCACGGTGTAAGGCTTCCGTACCGTGTACCTGCCATGATTTGGTGCCCCAAATAGATTTTAAATCAATGGTGTCATGCCAGTACTCATAACCACCCACGGCTAATGCGTTAAAAAGGAACTCGAATATAGCAATTTGGTGTGGGTCAACATGACCTTCTGAGTGGACGAAGCGGTCAATTTAAAATAATAGGACCCAGGGTTTGATCTATCAAAGTCTGTAAAGTAAGTAAATTTACTTTTAAGTGTTTGCGAGCTACCTGGTAAAGGGGTCGGACAATGTTCCCATTGTGTGTAATTAAAAATACCCCGAAGTGTACTTGGTTTATGGAGAAAATGGTTGCCCCAATGCTGGCAACAATATAAATCAGCATACCTTGCAGAATTTAAGTACAAATCCTCAGCATTAAAAGCAGCATAATATTTCAAATCATAGAATAACGATTCAACGGCATGCACATCCCAATCGTCAGAATGAACATTACTCTTCACTACATCACCCATGGAAACACGGAGGACATTCGGTACATTAATTATCTCGGTCGGTCCATGAATTTGGAAATTTACCGCATCCCATACGATGCCATCCGCGACGGGGAAAGCTGAAATGTTCACAAATGTGTGGTCACGCTTCATGATGTGAGATGAAGAATGCAGAGCCAAAGTTCCAGCGACACAGTTAACTGCAGAGCGTTCAGGTAAATAATGACCATTGATGAGCAAGAAAAAAACTGTCACAAAGCCAATGGACATGAACAGGAATATCAGGAATAGTACCAATCAGATGTATGTCCAGGGTGGGATCAAAAAATTGTCTCTGAACCAGGATATAAAAATACTGAAGCTGGACGGGATAAGTGATGAGGTGGAAGCCGAATCAAAGGAAAAACGGGTTGGGCTCAGTGGTGTTGTAGGTAAATGAGCCACTGACTCGTTTGCGGGGTATGCATACTCGGTTTCCTCGTTGCAGGAGGAAGCTGGGAAGTTGAGCAGGCGATCAGGCAAATCTACCATCTCAATGGCAACATCAGTGTCTGTGTAAGGTGGAGGGCCATAAACAGGAGTCCTTGAAATGGCTGGACATGATACCGCAGGTGTCACGCTATTCAGGATCGGCCAGCCGGCAACCGGAATCTGCAGCGCAGCTTCAGTGGCGGAAGGCAAGTGTTCATTTGCAAGTTTGTCACGGGTCTCTTGTAAGTCCTGCAACATAGTAGAATGATTATCTACGTCAAAGATTGCAGCATTCGCCGCCATGTCTAGACCATCAAGGTCTGGCACAAACATTTGTATGCCAAAGAGCATTTCGTATGGGGTCCGCCCACCCAGAGATCTTCTAGGGAGATTATTAAGTGCACGTTGCACGCTATACAAGTGGGCCAGCCAGTTCCTGCCAGTACCTAAGACCCTAGCTGTCAAGGATTGCTTTAAGTCACGGTTCATTCGCTCCACAATCAAATTGCCCTCAGGTCTATATGGAGACGAAAATTGCACCCGCACCCCCAGTGACCTCATTGCGTCCTTGTACGCCTTAGAGGCGAACGCTGGACCTTGGTTGGAATGGAAAGTGCCACAGGCAAAAATTCCCACAAAGACACGCAAATCCCTAATGACATTTCGAGCGTCAGCACTTCGTTGTGGCCAAACCCAGGTGAAACGTGTGCACGAGTCTACTGCAACCAAGATGTATTTATATGCAGTGTCAGAAGAAAATGGACCGCAGTGATCAAGGTAAACACACCCAAACGGTTTGTTAGAAATGCAGAGCTGTGTTTGTGGTGGTCGTGTAACTGTGGAAGGCTTAATTTGTTGACAAACGTCACAAGAAAGCACATAAGTTCGGGTTTGTTTATATAAACCACGCCACCAGTAACGCTGCTGCAAGATGGAAACAGTCGCAGACACGCCAGCATGGGCCGAAGCCAAGCCTTCGTGTGCAGCCGTTATCAATGAAGTTCTGCGGTCCGCGTTGGGAATCAGCGGATCACCAACGTCTGGAATTCTTACGTAAGGAACCTGTTCGGGACTTAAGTGATAAGAATACTTGGAAGGGAAACCCTGTGGGTAATTAGCACCTTCCTTTGTTGCAGCGATAGCTGCCAAAATCTCATTATCTACTTTTGTCATGGATCTTGTAACTGCTGCTACTGAGCACGTGGCTACTGCTGATTTGCCAGCTTCATCTGATAAACTGTTACCGACAGCGTGTGCGCCCACACGCTGGTGGCCAAGAGTGTGAATCACCTGTGTGAGAGGCAGACGTTGTTTAAGATCTGCCACTCGAACCCAAAGCATTTTATGCTTAATTGTGCTGCCTTTAGCAAGTTGTCATTAAAGTATTGAACACAGTAATGAGAATCGCATACAATAATTGTCGTCACGTCTGGATTCGCGAACTCAAGTGCGAGCACCAAAGCACGCAGCTCGGCCAATTGTGCAGTACTGTCTCCTAGTGCCTGTGTGTGCACTACACTCAACTTGAACTCACCGTTCACCATAGTACCTGCAACAATAGCACATGCTGTAGAATAAGCATGCTTAGAACCCGTGGCCGGTTGCGCCGAACCATCGGTGTAAATGATACATTCGTACTCCTCAAGCGGCAGCAAAGACAGAGGAGGAGGATGAACAAATTCATACTGTAAGAACTGTGTCTGAAGAGAGGAATCAAAGATAAAAGTGACATCCGGGGACATCAGAGATGTAGCCCATTGTATCCAACGGGGGTGCAAAGCCTTAGAGTTCGGTACACTTGCCTTCGTTACTGCCTCAAGGGCAGGATATGGTGTTACCACCAAAATGCATTTTCCCTGTGCCAGTGCGCGTTCCTTAAGAATCGCCATTTGCACTGCAGTCAAAACTTTCTCCACAGAGGAAAAGCGCAACTCTGCTGAAGTGTAAAGATGCGACTTGTATGCAATAGGTACTGTGTCGCCTTCGTTAAACTTTAAGTATGTGAAACCCACTGCCCCTGGCACGATTCTAATCACCAGGTTCGTGTGGTTATCACGAGTCAACAAGAACTTAGATTCAAGTAGATCAGACTGCAAAGAGAGCAGTATAGAGGAATGCTCTGGAAGCCAGCATGACTTCGAAAAGTTAGGTTGTATCAAGGCATAAAGAGGCTTGATACGCTGGGCATATTCGGGAATGTAAGAACGCCCGAAGTTTAAAAATCCCAGTAATGACTGAAGCTTCTTCAGGGTGGTTGGAGGGCGCAAAAGTGCGCACTTCTCCAAGAAATGGGGAGCTAAGCCCCTACCTTCATTGTTGAGCTCATAGCCCAAAAACAAAACAGTGAATTCTGCGACGTGTGATTTGGCAAAATTAAATTTGTATCCTAGGACCGCAAATTCAAGAATAATGCGGTCCACACGGGAAAGATGCGGCAATAATTCGTCGTCTGTCAGATAGATATCGTCGACGTACGAATACGCATCTGGGTCTATGCTGTCCAACAAAGAGACAACACGGGCGGCGAAGACTCCCGGGCTGTTCTTGTAGCCCATGGGCAAACGCCGAAATTTAAATAGTTTTCCACCGGAAGTGAAAGCACTCCATTGGCTACACTCTGGGGACAAATTGTGCGTGTAAAATCCATTGGATAGGTCAAGGGTCGTTTTATATTTTTTGCGCACAAGACTGTCCACAAGCACAGAACTGTGGGTATTTTGTACCGCGAAGGTCCGACAATGAGAGTTCAAATGTCGGTAATCCAAAACTAAACGGTACGACCCATCGGGTTTAGAAACCGCAAAAAGGGGATTATTCATTGGTGACACGCACGTCTCAATTACTCCTTGATATTCTAACTGTGTCAGAATGTCGGAAACGTGACCTTTAGCTTCCCGCCGGAGTGGATATTGGGGTTGGGGCTGTGGCAGAGACCGCAAGGGTATATCATGGGGTGGAGAATCTTCATCCCAGCCCACGTGGTTACGGTATAGCGCCGGAGCCAGGGCCCCAGCCCATTCAGCTGCGAGAGCCTCCGCTTTGTCCTTGGGGACATGACGAGAAAAGCTCGGAAGGATGGCCTCCTCCCCTCTACGAGCAGCAAGTACGAATGGGGGCGGCCAATCCGCCTCCGCCAACAAAATGTCGTAAGAAGAGGTCAGATTTTCCCAAAATATCCCTTTAATAACACGCTCAATGTCACCTTCAATTTGAATGACAATATTAAATAGTCTGTCAGGGGGTGCCACTCGGGTGTCAGCTGTCTCGACAGTAATGAAAGTATCAGTTGCTGTCGCCTCCACATGAGGACGCAGTGCCTCCCGCACTATGGTAACTTCAGCGGCGCTGTCTAGCAGCGTCACTGCCCACGTCCAATTCAGGAATCTCGTCTGTGGCATACCTCACTGTTAATGCTGCAACTTTTTTCTTCTGAAACTGTGGGCGAGAACGTTGAAATTCTTCTGGTTTCCCTCGGCCTGGTTGTCGAGGTTGGTCTCGTCCCTGTGGGGCCTCACGACCCCTGCCTCTATCCTGGCGATCCCCTCCACCAGTCTTGGAGGTCGATGGTGCCTGTGAAGAACGAGGAGAACGCGGGTCAGGGACCTGAAATCTATCTGGAGATTTAATTCTTGCTCTGTCGCGCAAATCATAAGTGCGTTCAGAAGATATGGAAACCGGGGATGCGGCACACGACCCTGGTTTTGATTGTTGCTTACCCTGTTTCTTCAACTTCCAGTTCTTTTTAGTAAAGAACGGTTTCTCATCTTTCTCAGACTGAGGGGCATATTAGCAAGGGCTTTATCGTCGCTTAGGGGCACTTTTTGCCGCGATTTTTTTATCGCCCTATCAGCAAGCTGTCGCTAACAGGCGTTAGCGACAGCTTTCTGGCGATAGCGGCCTGTTTTCCCATCGCCTTGCATGCCAGCGATAATTATCGCTAATGACATGCAAGGTAGGCGTGCCCAACTAAAAGCGACTGAAAACAGTCGCTAACACAACTTCCTATTAGCAACGCAGGCGAAGCGATAAAAAAATTTGCGCTAAGCGCGATTATCGCTAGTATTTAACACCTGCTGAAAACATGACTTACCTGTTTGTTGAATGGGAGGTGGATTGTCAGGCTAAGTCCACCATGGCGTTAATGCGTGAATATCGCTGGATATCCAGCGATATTCACGCATTTCGCGCTATCGCTGGATATTTTATCGCATTGGAGATAAATGTTGCTAAGCATGTTATCTCCGCGATAATATCCAGCGATAGGCGGCGTTAAAAAAAAACGCGCTAGGCGCGGTTTGCGATATTTTTCGCCTGTTGTTGCTAATATGCCTCTGAGTTTTTTGTTGTGGGTGTGATTGAGTTTGCGTTTTTGCAAAAGGCTTAACCCCCAAACTATTGCGGCCAATGGTTTTATAAGCCTGTGCAATAATTTACGGTAACTCGCGTGGCTTTGAAAGTTGACTGCGTCACCCTTGACATTCGCAAGGATTAGATCAGCCACCACATCGAACACTCCCACCAGTCTCATCCCCAATTCCACAGCCGCTTCAGGGCCATGTTCATCCTGCACCCGTTTAATTACAGAGGGGAGAACTGTCATGGAAGGAGTGCCGAAACACTTCGCATACACTGCTGCGAATACCTTGCCCCAGTTGTTGCATTCTGCCAACTCGGGAATTAAATCTTTCGGCAAGCTAATCGTCAAAATCCTGTGTTTGTCCACAAGAGAAGTATTTGGAAAAACAGCCTCCAGCTGGTCAAATTTTTCTGCAAGCCAATAAGGCAAATCATCCTTATTTTGTTGGCGCTTGCCCATCACCGAATTAACCATGACGGGACTTATGGTTACACCGCCCGGTCCAGCTGGATGCGCCGCAACTCCAGAAGGGGCCCCCTGGACGTTGCCAGTAACATATTGTACCAAAGCTCTGTGCACGCGGATTAAAGACGCATGCAACGCGCGCAGTTCATCAACCGCAAGCATCAAATAACGCGGATGTGGCGTATACCCGGCCAAGACTGGCCAAGTGGCCCCCTCTATTGATAAGGGGCCTAAACAAACCGGGGTGACCGGATGTGGGAGGGCACCATTAAACCAAATACGGTGTTGCCATGCCGTAAGTGGTACTTCAAGAGCCTGATAAGGCCGATAAGCATTGGGTAGGGCAGTGGGAGCGTAAACATGAAACAAATTGTCAGCTCCTTCCACCGCCGGAAAAGTGAGCCAAGAATAAAACACCTCAAAGTGGTGAGCCGGATCAGCCTGCACCCCAAAGATGAGAGCGACACCCGCGTCAGGCACTCCATAAGCCTGTAAATGAGCCCGGAGCGCAGCGCGGCTATGTGCCGGTATATTTACATTCGCCATTAAGACCAGGAATGCTCGACAACCTAGTGTGAGGCAGCACAATATAGGGTTAACATAAACACCTTTTAATAACTTCAAGCTTGAAAGAACCTATAAAAACATCAATATAGGAGGTATCACCCTCACATACGTTTCCGGAAGCGTAAGCGAAGGTTATTGTGGACAAGCACAAGCACTACTCAAGCGTCTCGCAGATAAGAAGCGCCCCACGTTGGTGGCGCCATGTTGCGGGGATTCTGTACATATACAGAGCTATGCACAGGAATATAGGACCTCGGCGTATAGTGGTGTACCACTTATGCACCTTAGTACCCACAATCCCAAACCGACTAGCTTTAGCGTCTCATTCGTTCTCCGTACTACTGCGAAGCTACCAATGATTAGACATCCCAGAACACGGACTCTCTCAGGAATCGCGGGAGCAAGAACACTCTTTCATAACTCACTCATACTTGTCCACAACGTGCGTAATAAGAGACACAGTATAGTTTAAAATGTTTATTTCAACTATCGTGCTCTAAGATAAAGTACACGTGCCAGTACTATCAGCATAATGCATAACGATAAAATAATAAGCATGGTTACAATTCCATAGAATACAAACGGGGACAGCATTTTATAAAGACAGTGGAAGTAGGGCTAAATTGCCTTACCACCCTCCCCGTGCTAATAACTAGTTTATTATAAAAACAGAAGACCTCTGGGCTTTGTAAGGCGGACCCCCATACCTCAATATGTAGATGCAAGGTTTACATCATCAGACAAGCACAGCTCTTCTCCCTGGAAAGGTTTTTCGCCAAGTGCCACCGACAGGGAGATCACAATATTAAAAGCACACGAATTTCTCCAGTGCAGCTGTATTTCGTGTTATGTCTAAGTGCGAGGGGCTGACCAGATCAGCAATAACAAGGGACGTTGTTTTTCGACCTTGTACATGGTGTGCAGATGAAACCCACAGGTAACATGAGAAAAGGTGAAAGGCAAAAAGGCAGACAGTTCTAATACAGCCGGGCACAAGCAGAGTCTGGAAAAACAAAGTCACAAAATAACGTGTGCAAAAAAGGCATCATGGCAGCCAGGCTAAAGCTAACTTAGCAATGTAGGCAACGAGGCAAAAATCCACACTACAACATAAGTATGTGGTACAGAAGAGCAAATCTGCAGAAACATATGCTCCAAAAATATTGCTATTTAGCATTAATCTTTTTTCTTTACTAAGTGGTAAGTAAATGTATTGCAACTATAAAAGTTATGCATACCAGCTTAACAGCCAACACGTGTTTCAACCTTTCAACTGGGAATTCCTCAGGGCTGTAAATATGTAACCATAATTGCAATGGAGCTCAGTATGGTGGGCACATTCACCTAAGTGGTTAAAAACCGAAGAAACTGATTGCAAGCTCCTTAAGTAAACAAAGAAGCACAGTCGAAATTCACATAGGTTGTAGACCAGTATGACACTGACTATTCTTTAATCCAAAGCAAACACAAGGAGATGATGGACGGAGCGCTGAAACTTTTCAGACACTCACCCCCAGTCACAGATCTGGGTTGAATCCATCATCATTCTTTAGCTCACTTCGCAACCTCAAGTCAGACCCAGCTATATGCAAATCAGTCTTGACCCTGTGCCTCATGGGAACAGTCCAGACCGAACTGCCAAGCCAGGTCTTCCCTGAACCGGAAACAAGCATCCTAGGACCGGTTTCTGGGTAACACCCTTCCTCAGCCAGGCTAGCTTGAATCCAGTGGCAAAGTGAGCAAGGGACCCATGTCTGGGCAAACCCTGCCAACTTAGGACGAACAAAGCAAACACAAGGAGATGATGGACTGAGCGCTGAAACTTTTAAGACACTCACCCCCAGTCACAGATCTGGGTTGAATCCATCATCATTCTTTAGCTCACTTCGCCACCTCAGTTCAGACCCAGCTATATGCAAATCAGTCTTGACCCTGTGCCTCATGGGAACAGTCCAGACCCAACTGCCAAGCCAGGTCTTCCCTGAACCGGAAACAAGCATCTTAGGACCGGTTTCTGGGTAACACCCTTCATCAGCCAGGCTAGCTTGAATCCAGTGGCAAAGTGAGCAAGGGACCCACGTCTGGGCATACCCTGCTAACTTAGGGCAAACAAAGCAAACACATGGAGATGATGGACGGAGCGCTGAAACTTATCAGACACTCACCCCCAGTCACAGATCTGGGTTGAATCCATCATCATGCTTTAGCTCACTTCGCCACCTCAGTTCAGACCCAGCTATATGCAAATCAGTCTTGACCCTCTGCCTCATGGGAACAATCCAGACCGAACTGCCAAGCCAGGCCCTCCCTGAACTGGAAACAAGCATCCTAGGACCGGTTTCTGGGTAACACCCTTCATCAGCCAGGCTATCTTGAATCCAGTGGCAAAGTGAGCAAGGGACCCACGTCTGGGCATACCCTGCCAACTTAGGGCGAACAAAGCAAACACAAGGAGATGATGGACGGAGCGCTGAAACTTTTCTGACACTCACCCCCAGTCACAGATCTGGGTTGAATACATCATCATTCTTTAGCTCACCTCGCCACCTCAGTTCAGACCTAGCTATATGCAAATCAGTCTTGACCCTGTGCCTCATGGGAACAGTCCAGACCGAACTGCCAAGCCAGGTCTTTCCTGAACCAGAAACAAGCATCCTAGGACCGGTTTCTGAGTAACACCCTTCATCAGCCAGGCTAGCTTGAATCCAGTGGCAAAGTGAGCAAGGGACCCACGTCTGGGCATACCCTGGCAACTTGGAGCGAACAAAGCAAACACAAGGAGATGATGGACGGAGCACTGAAACTATTCAGACACTCACCGCCAGTCACAGATCTGGGTTGAATCCATCATCATTCTTTAGCTCACTTCACCACCTCAGTTCAGACCCAGCTATATGCAAATCAGTCTTGACCCTGTGCCTCATGGGAACAGTCCAGACCGAACTGCCAAGCCAGGTCTTCCCTGAACCGGAAACAAGCATCCTAGGACCGGTTTCTGGGTAACACCCTTCATCAGCCAGGCTAGCTTGAATCCAGTGGCAGAGTGAGCAAGGGACCCACGTCTGGGCATACCCTGCCAACTTAGGGCGAACAAAGCAAACACAAGGAGATGATGGACGGAGCGCTGAAACTTTTCAGACACTCACCCCCAGTCACAGATCTTGGTTGAATCCATCATCATTCTTTAGCTCACTTCGCCACCTCAGTGCAAATCAGTCTTGACCCTGTGCCTCATGGGAACAGTCCAGACCGAACTGCCAAGCCAAGTCTTCCCTGAACCGGAAACAAGCATCCTAGGACCGGTTTCTGGGTAACACCCTTCATCAGCCAGGCTAGCTTGAATCCAGTGGCAAAGCAAAGGAAATTTGAAGCCACGTGAAGCAACTACCAGGTATGGAACATTGTGCCCCATCCCAATAGGGTGCTTTTGGATATATGATAAACATAAGGAGGACAAGCTTGTATCTCCTATGCTAAGGAAATAAACATTGGACACTTATTTGTGTTAAATGGATATATGCTGATATATAAAATGTTAGTGTTGTGACTTTATGGTAAATGCGTATTCCATTTCTTTGAACATGTTATGTTTTAATCTATATCAACCACAAAAAGTCTGTTGTGTATGTGCTATATCTAAAGATAAAAGAGAAAAGTCAAGTAACGTCCTGCATTTATAATTGTGTATAATGTCTCTGTCTCCACTATGTTAATTTGGTTGTGTGTTTCAAATAAATGTTTTAAGTACATTTTTAGGTTTGTATACAGGTGTGTGATAATATTGTAAATATCTACTGAAGAATATAAATGATATTATTGATAAACGTAGGCTCGATTAATTACGTAGCCCATACAAATTGTGTTGGAAAATGGCCCTCTCTGAAGGGTAACCCCATACATTTTGCCTTCCTCCTCCTCTTTTTCTGACCTCGCCTTTGCTGGCTTTAGGACTCTGCACACTTTACCACTGCTAACCAGTGCTAAGGTGCTTGTGCTCTCTCCCCTAAACATGGTAACATTGGCTCATACCCAATTGACATATTTAATTTACTCAAAAGTCCATAGTAAAGTGCACTTCATGTGCCCAGGGCCTGAAAAGTCAATGCTACTAGTGAGCCTGCAGCACTGATTGTGCCACCCACATAAGTAGCCCCTTAACCATGTCTCAGGCCTGCCATTGCAGGGCCTGTGTGTGCAGTTTACTGCCATTTCATCTTGCCATTTAAAACTACTTGCCAAGCCTTAAAATGACCCTTTATTACACATAAGTCACCCCTAAGGAAGGCTCTTGGTAACCCAAAGGTCAGGGTGCTATACAAGTAAAAGGTAGGACATGTATTTTTATGTTTTACATGTACTAGTAGTAACAAACAGCTAAATTAATTTTTCACTCCTGTGAGGCCTACTCCTCTCATAGGCCAGCATTGGGAATTCCTTAAAATACCTTTAAGCAGTAATTACTGATCAGAAAGGAGTAGCTTTTTCATGTTTCATATCTTTGGAATGGTAATGATAAATCCTCTTTGTTGGTAAAGTCGGATTTAACATAACTGTTTTAGAAATTACACTTTTAGAAAGTGAACATTTCTCTGCCCTTACTGCTCTGTGTGCCTTACAGCCTGTACGTCTGGGCCTGGGTGACAGTTCCTCTTTGTGCATTCCTTCTAGACAGCAACAAACACCGGAAGGGCTGGGTGTGATTGAGCACCTATCTGCATTCATCTGAATTCTGATGGGTCCTCCTGGGCAGATGGGAGGAAGGGGCTCACACTTACATTTCACATGGGTAGTGACCTGACCCCACACAAAGGACCCATTGCCCCCTACTGATAGTCTGAAGCCAGGGCTGGGTTGAAAGGGATATGGATGCACTTCAAAACCACTCTTTGAAGTTTGCCCCATATCAAAGGCACATTTGGGTATAAGTACTGGGGCTACGATCCCATCAAAGCAGACACTTCTGGATCTTGAACTGAGCCTCTGTCAGTTGAACTGCTGTACTGCTAAAAGGACTCAACTGGACTGCTTTTCTGGAAAGACTGCTTTTCTGCTTGTTGCCCTGCTGCCTGCTGGTCCCTGACTCTGCTGAAGGAGGGCTGAACTCTGCCTTTCATCCAAAGGGCTTGTTTAGCTTGCCTTCTGTTCTTCTGAAGTCTCAGGGACACAAAAGACTTCCTACAATTCTGCTGTCACTCTTGGACTCTGCTGTCTGTGATTCCTGCCCTTGCCTGAGGTGCCTCTCCAGTTCTGGGCGTCAGACGTGGGTTCTGCGAAAACCGCCGCAAAGCCCCACAAAGCCTCGTCGCACAGCTGACAGCTTTTCGGAACCGGCCCTGGACAACGCAAAGCCTTGTCGCACAGCCTCTCGGAACTGACGATGTGATGCCTGGCAAAACCTCGCCACACAGCTCATTGGAACTGACGCAGGATAACGCGAAGCCTCGCAAAACCTCGCCAGGCAGACAGTGGCCCAGGATCCAAGGTACTGTGTTCAGCGGGCCCAAGTGGGTCCCTATAGTTGGCCTGCGCTCCATCACGGTTGGCCTGAACTTTGGATTTGCACCGGTCCCTCGCGAACTGAAGTAACCTTTTTTGCGCTACCTGCTGCTTCTAAGCGCTTTATTGCATTTATTTCTTCAAAATTCAATATCTCGACTTATACTTGATGGATCTTGATTGTTTTGGTCTTGTTTTACTCAGATAAATATTCTCATTTTTTCTAAACTGTTGTGGAGCTTGTTTGTAGTGTATTTACTGTGTTGTTGTATGAGTTATTGCACAAATACTTTACACTTTGCCTTCTAAGTTAAGCCCGCCTGATGTGTGCCAAGCTGCCAGAGGGTGAGCACAGGATAATTTAAAAATTGTGTTGTGACTTACCCTGACTAGGATTGTGCTCCCTACTTGGACATGCCTCTGCAAATTAACGACTCAATTACTAACACATATCAAATAATCTATGGTGTAGGGATTTTCTTTGTGTGTATACTTTTAAAAAGATGGCATTTTTCTGCCCTTAGCACTTTTGTGACTGTAGCTTGGCCTGGGTCACATGACTGGGTGTAACTGACTGCTAGACTTTGTGAATTCCTCCCAAACAGTCCCACAATACAGGGATTAGGTGTGCCTGAATGGGCCATCTGCTGGAAAGATGGGGGTGGAGCTGAGCACCTCCCACTAGCAACTGAATAGCCTGTGCTGTGCCTTCACACCAAGGGCTTAACCACCGGTCATTGTCACTTCAGACAGCTTGTAGCCAGGGCAGGGGAGGAAGGAAATTCCATGCACTTCAAAGCCACTATCTAGAAGCTTCTCCCACCTTCCAGAACAAGGGCAACAGGGTATAAAAGAAGGACTTCAGACACCAACTCTTCAGTACAGTTCTGGACCTGTGGATACTCTGCTATGAAGAAGGACTGCTGTGCCGCTACAAGGACCGGCAGTCTGCTGAACTGCTGCTCTAAAGGAGCTGCTGCCCTGCTATGCCAACCTGCTGCCTGCTGCCCTAGCTGCCTGCTGCCCTCTTACCTGGGGAAGAAGAATTGGACATGCAACTTCATCTTGAACCCAGGACTCCAGAATGACTCCAAGGACTAATCTGCTGGCCTCCTGCTCTGAACCTTAGGGATGTAAAAGGCTCCCCAACCAGCTAATGGCTACTGCTGCAGCAAGTTCCTGACCCCCAATTGGTACCTCTCAGGCGCTGGACCGTTGGTGTGGCTCAAGGGCTCTTTAAATCAAGCTTTTGTGCTCCTTGCAACCGCAAACAGGCCCATTCGCACCGGAACCGCGTTGACCGCATCAAAGTTTAACGCAAGCTGCCACCAGCCCGTCTCTTTGCACAACAAGCATCAATCACCTGTGGAGGACTGTGTTGTACTTCTGGTGCCTTTCTAGTTATTGGAATATTGGGAGGGCAGAGTTCTATGTTATGTTTCAAAGCAGAACGTTCCTTAGCAAATCAGTTGTTCCTGACCAGCTGGGATGAGTCTGCTCCTGTTAACTCTCTGACCAAAAATAAACCAAAGTACTTACCTTCGGAGCCTGGTGTCCAGCCTCATTTACTACATATTTTGGCAACGACCTGGTCAGGAAGGTGTTGTCTGTACCGGCTCCCCCGCAGCGAAACAGTCTCTTCAAGATGTGCATTCCCAGTCTGCACTGAGCTGCACCTCAGCATTCCGGAGTATTACAGGAGCGGACAACTCAAGGATAGGAGGCAAGTCTCATCGTCACCTGTCTCCCCTGTGTACGTGCGTTTTCGGCTTGCCTGCTATGTCGATGGCGAAGAGTGACATTGTTGGCTAGGGTGCATTCTCAAATTGTGATGACGTCGTCAAGAGTTGCAGACGAGTGATGCATGAATGCTGCTCCTGGTGCATCAGTGTACGTACGCCGGATCTACTCCATATTGGTTTTGGACATTTACGTTGTACGCACACAGCGTACCCACGTTAGGTGGCCATCTTTAAGTGCTAACATTTTCCCTGTCTACGTGTACGGCATCGCTCTAGTGCCTGTCTCAGCATTCCTTCGCAAACCTTCTCACGGAGAGCAAGTGCGTAGAACAGGGCGCCATAACAGTTTCTCATTTTCCCTTTCACGGAGTCTAAACTTGTGGAGCAGTGCGTCAAGAGCGCGTAGTACCAGAACTATCTTCACCCGTTCGTGAGTTGTTTTCTGTCCGTTTTTGGCTGTTCCTCAGTGATATACACACCTATGTATGTCACCAGTGTATCTTCCCTCGGTGATACACACACCTTGCAAAATTCCATTACATATTTGTTACTGCCTAATTTTCTTCATTTTGAGCTACTGATTTTCATTTGTTTGCCTGTCTACCATCGGTGATACGCACATCTTTCTTGTTCTAACATTTTATCTGCAGTTTTATAGTGTAAAGTTTTAAGGTGTACTAGTGGTTACTATGGCTGCACCTCAACTATCTGTAGTTTTACCTCCACATTTTATACCACAAGCTGGCCCCCCTAGTATACCGTGGGATGATTGGATTCTCATGTTCGAAAATTATTTGGATGCTATTTAGTCCCAAGAGAAAGAAAGCTCTTTTGCTCAGTACATTAGGTAAGGAGGGCCAACTTACTTTTAGATATCTACCTCAAGCCATACAAGCTAACACGCATACCCATGCCTGATGAGTGTAAGGAAGCTATTTGTAGATTAGAAGCCAGATATACTAAAGAGGAAAATCTGGTTATGAATAGATATAAATTCTATACCCAACACCAAAAACATCAAGAGTCAATAGATGAGTTCATAGCTAGATTGAGGGAATTGTCCATTAAGTGCAAGTTTGGATTAATGACTGATGAGCTAATTAGAGATCACTTGATTGTGCAGTGCAGTAACAAGAAAATACAAGACTTTGGGCAGCAATAAATCCTTCTTTAAAAGATGCCATCGAGTTAGCTAAAGTAGTTGAGCAGTCTGAATGCTGTATGAAGGAATTAGAAAAACACAATCACACACATGAGGTGGCTGAGGTGTCTGAGAATTGTGTATTTGAGGAGTGTGATCGTGGGGAGGATGATATAGGCGGAGTAGCAGTAGTTAAGAATAAAGGCAAGTTGACGAAAAGATTTGTACATCCCAAATCGAGTCCTAGGATGTGCAGCAGATGTGGAAGTAACGGTCACTCTTCCGGTTCAAAATTTTGTTTTGCAATCAACAATCAATGTTTGAAGTGTGGGCGAGTTGGACATTACGGCAGGGTTTTTCAAGAATAAGTCTTGTGCCAACGTAGCATTGGTTCAGGATGTGGGAGGAGGGAACAATGAACAATTTGACAGGATCCTTAGTGTTGACAATGAGGAAGAGTCAAGGGGGAGGACATGAGGAAGAATAGACCATAAGCCACATTTGTGGTGTATGACCACAAAGTTTCCTTAATGGTAGACACTGGTTCGAAATACATCATTATTCCCAGGAGTATGTTTGACTGTGAATGGGGTGGTAGGGCATTGTTACCCAAAGATATTTCTCCTGGTGGTTATCAAGGGGACTCCATAGACATTAGTGGATACTTTGAAGCGACCATTGGATTTTCCAATAGGGTTATCCATGGTAAAGTGTATGTAGTGGAACAAGGACCCCCGATCTTAGGTTGGGTCCATCAATATGACCTTCATATTATCGTGAACCCCAGCGCACCCTCGCAAGTCATGGTAGTTGAGGATGAAGGGTTGGAAAACATATTGAGGGGTCCGGAAGTAGTTTTTGGGGAGAAGTTTGGACAACTCAAGGGTTATGTCCATCAAATAGTTTTGAAGAAGGACACCATATCAGTCTAACATAAATTGAGGAGGATACCCATTGTGGTGCAAGAAGTAAATGGTCTCATATGGGAAATGTTGGAAGCAGGTGTGATTGAACACGTGGAGGCATCGTGTTGTGTGTCTCCCGTGGTGATCACTAAAAAAACAGATGGGAACTGTGGACTTGAGGTCACTAAATGGTGTGTGGTTGCTGATACCTTCCCTTTGCTTAACATCGGCGAGTTAGTCTCTACGTTAAAGGATGCCAAGTTTTTTTCGAAGATGGACTTTAAAAGATGGACTTTAAAAGTGCCTACCTTCAGAGAAGACTGCATGAGGACTCCAAACATCTCATGGCTTTTATCACCTCTGAGGGAATATTCCAATTCACACGGTTGCCATTGGGGTTGTCATCCGCTGCCAGTGTGTTTCAGCGGATGGTAACTAAAAAGTTTAAAGGTATCAACAACGCAGTGTACTTCCAGGATCACATTTTAGTTTTTGGAAAATCTCTTGAAATTGGTTATACAAAAATTATCCGATGTAGGTTTGACTCTCCGCAAGGAAAGGTGTTTTTTTATAGTTGAACAAATTGAGTATTTGGGGTATACCATCTCTGCAGCAGGAATTAATCCTAAGAGAAGCGTACTCAGTGTCATTGCCTTAGCGCCCTCTCCAAGGGATAAAGACCAATTACGTTCCTTCATGGGATTGATTGAATATTATGCCAAATTTGTGGAGAATTTCTCAAACAAGACTGTTTGTTTGTGGGGTCTACTTAAAAAAGGGGTACATTTTGACTGTGGCAAACAACAGCAGGAGTGTTTCACCAACATAAAAAAGAGATCTGTGAAGCAAACGTTTTAGCTCCGTTTGATGTGAAAGGCAAGTCTATAGTTACAGTGGATGCCAGTGCAACAGATTGGGGGGCATACTTTCTCAAAAACATCTTGGAGGTCAAAGAACTGTGGCTTTCGCTTCCAGGACACTTACCTCTACGGAACAGAATTATTCTGTCTTTGAACAGGAGGCACTAGCAGCTGCTTGGGTGTGGAATATTTTTGCACGTATGTATGGGGTATGAAATTTCTGCTTCGGACAGACCACAAGGCCCTAGTGAAGAGTCTATCTCCTGGGGTGCTGGTAAGTGTTCTGCCAGATTAGCAAAGTTGGCTTCCAACATCAAGGAATATCAGTATGAGGTAGAACACATACATGGTTGGAAAAATGCACAGGCGGATTGTTTGTCCAGATTATCAGTAGACTGGAAGGTTGTTGATGGGCCTTCTGTGTTAGATTCCGAAAATGAGATTGCTGTTGCCACTGTGGAAGACATAGTCATGTTTGGTGAGGGTGCGTTTACCACGGAGGAGTGGCACCAAGAAATGGAGTTGGATGGCGTGCCAAAAGATGTTATGCGTTTGTTGAATAGAGATTCTAGGAGAGAGAGCTGTGTGACTGTCTCGGTACATCCATATGTTAAAGTTCTGGAGGAGTTGTCCCTTTGTGGTGAAAATGTTTTGATGAGAGGTGAAAGGTTTGGGTTCCTCCATTTGGGTTGAGGAGGAAGCTGCTGGCACTTGCGCATGAGGGTCATTTGGGACAAACACTAACCCAACGACTCACTTTTGGTGGACAGGTTTAGATGAGCAAGTGGTAGTTTGGGTGGGGAAGTGTACCATGTGTAAAGAAGGAGAGAAGAGACTTAGGGTAGGTTTGAGAACTCATATGGGACACATTAATGATCCGGGGGAGGCATGACACAGCATTTGGTTGGATTTAATTGGTCCCATGGAAGAATTAGCCGGTTGCAACAGATTTGCTATTCTGGTGGTGGACGTGTTTTCGAAGTGGTTGTGTGTGAAGTTCGTGAGGGAGATTTCCACAGAAAGTACTATCAGGTTTTTGGGTGAGTTGTTTCGGGAAGAGCGTGTTCCGTCCATACTTATCACGGATAATGGGGCACAATTGGTGTCACGTGACATGCAAGCATTTTTGAAAGGCTGTGGTATTGTCCACCATCGCACTTCTTTGTACAACCCACAAGGGAATGGTCTTTGTGAGACGGCCAACAGGTATAATACAAATGGCGTGGGCTAACGGGTGTGTGGTGCGAAAAAAGGTGGATAAGATGATTTGAGCTTATCGTACCACCAGACAAGGTCCAAGTGGGAAGTCTCCCTTCGAATTGATGCATGGGAGGTCTCCAGGATCCAAAGTAGTACCTGCATGGATGAAGGAACGGGTGTCTCATGGTGGAAGGGGTGGTAAATTTCAGTGTGACAGGTCACCTCCTGAGGGTGGCCATGTCAGTGTGGGGGATTTGGTGAAGATCAAGAGTGGAAGGATTGGCAAAGGTCTCTCTAAATTCAAGGGGCCTTATAAAGTCAAAGATGTTTTTTGGCATTGTGTGGTTTTGAAGAATGGCGAAAAATGGAATTTTTGATGTGTATCGCTTTACTAGAAGGGTGATGGAGTTTGTGGGGAGGAGTTACCACGTAGTAGTAGGTATGTTCTGACGCAAGAAGTTGAAGATTCTGGTGTGTCCATTAGTCATGTGGTGAGTGCCGTGGGAGGTGAGGGTTCAATATTGTCCCCATCAGAGACCGTGGGTGCTCCGAGGGGTCTTGGTGCTGAAAATTCTCGTTATGTAGGGAGCACAATGGAGTCACAGACCACCTAGGCATTTGAAAGACTTTGTGTGGTGAAAATGTTTCAATTTTGTTTTCGTTTTTCCTCTTTGTTTATTTCTCTTCTCTTCCTTCTTCGGTTTTACTTTAATTTTATTGGTGGAAAGGAGGAAGATGTGTTGTACTTCTGGTGCCTTTCTAGTTATTGGAATATTGGGAGGGCAGAGTTCTATGTTATATTTCAAAGCGGAATGTTCCTTAGCAAGTCAGTTGTTCCTGACCAGCTGGGATGAGTCTGCTCCTGTTAACACTCTGACCAAAAATAAACCAAAGTATTTAGCTTCGGAGCCTAGTGCCCAGATTAATTTACTACAGACTGCCACCTTAAGACTCCAGTCCGCCCGTCTGCAATGCCCTGGTTGCTCTTCTCACCATTTCAACCACCACCCGCAATGCTCTCTTTGCTCCCTGCGGCCCTCTCCAAAGCGAATGGGACTCTTGGCACAAAACTTGAGGAGGTAAAACTTCAGCGGGACACATCTGGGACTGTATCCGACCTGTGTCCCATTGGGGTTAGCCTGAACTTTTGACTTTGACCCGGTCCAGTGCGACCAGACATCCCCGGTTGGCTTTTTGTGCTTTTAGGTGCTATTTTTTGCTTTATTCTTTAAACATTCATAACTCTGGTTCCACTGATTGGATGTTTGTTGTTTTGGTCTTGTTCTATTTATTAAATTAAACTCTATTTTTCTAACCCAGTGTGGGAATCTTTTTGTGTGGTGTTTTTACTGTCTTACTGTTTGAAGTGTTGCGCAAATAATTTACGTATTGCCTCTAATTTAAGTCTGACTGCTCCTTGCCAAGCAACCAGGAGGGTTGAGCACAGGTTAATTTGGGGTTTGCTTGTGCCTCACCCTGACAAGGATTGTGGTTGCTGCTTGACCAGGGCTTACACCCCAGTCAACCAGTAACCTGATTTTTAAAATGCAGCATAAATATTTTACATATTGCCTCTAAGTTAAGTCTAACTGTGTTTGTTTCAAGCTACTAGAGGGTTTAGCATAGGTTAATTTGGGATTGCTCATGTCTTCACCCTGACAGGAATTGTGGTTGCTGCTTGAGTAGGGTTTCACCCTCCTCAACCAATAACCCAATTTCCTACAATCACGTACTTGCTGTGGTATGAATGTCCAGATTAACCTACCTGTGTCCACATGCTTCTTAATGGTTGTCGTATATATGGCCCGGGAGTCTCTAAAAACAGTTCGAGGAAGATGCTATCAATTGCGTCTCTGACTGCGGGCATCCCAGAGTGTCGGCGTCATGGATGCCTACTTGAATAAGAAGCCGGCTGCAATGCTACGTGCTGGCATATCTTTTATTGATCCCTGTCTGTAAATGATGGGCTGTCCAGCATAATTTGGCTACCTTAATATATCTCAAACATAGCAAGAAACACTGTAGTGTTGTGATAAAAGGCATTACAACTGTGTTCTGCTCTATGTTAAGGTGTGAAAAGGGTGCCCTTTGTAGCTTAGCTTATACATGTGGTTTTTGAGATTGATAAATCTTACGCCCATAAACTGGAAGTCAAATGTGGGGACTGGCTCAATGATGGTCATAGTTGTCAAATGTTTAAATGAGGTAGTGTCAGTAAATGAGATAAAAGGGATTAGTCAATCAAGTACTAGTTATCACATAACTGGTCAGTTCATTTGAGTGACAACGGGGTCCATGGGATATCATTGTTAAGGCCTATGATGGGTGTTCTCAATTTGTAGATCCACTGTTTCTCCGTCTCAAAGAGGCAGACTTGGGTACTGAAACCAAATGGTATAGTTTATAGGATATATGGAGACCTGTGGCTGGGGGATATATCATGTGACTAGGAGGAAACAGGGTCTGGTGGAAAGCAAAGTATCATTTAGCAATTGAGCAGCTCCTCTTCGATTATCTAGTCAACAAATAGTCTGTTAAGTTTTTCCATGCGCGCACAGGGCTTACAGATGGGCCATCCCTGATGCCAAAGACCATCCATGATGTTTACATCTATCCTGTTGTGTCGGCAGCCTAGATGTGTGACAATTAAGGCATCCGGCAGCTGCAGTTCTACTCAGCTTCTCACCTAGGTCCTCTGATTATGCTCCATATTTTTCAAAAGCCATCCTTGGAATAATTGCATATAGGATCTCAATCTCTCCATCACTCAGTTTTGAGCATTCAGGTTGTATTTGCCAATTGTTCTGCTAGAAGTTCTTTTTAGTCCTTCCATGTTCTGATGGATCAAATTCTTGGTCAAATAATCTGCATTGTTCCAAATCACAAAGGTCTGTAAGAGTATTCAAGGAAATCTGTGATTGTTAAAGGGTTCGAAGTACACACCTGGAAAGGTTTTGTGAATTCCTAATGTTGTCTACGTGGAGGTTGCTCAAAATGCTTAACTGTACATTGTGTACAATTGCACATGAGAAAAAGAATTTGTATTGGATCAAGTGAACTTTGATGTTTTTTCATCTACAGTGAAATTATTTGTCCTCATAAAGCAACCACTTCCCCCACAATTCTTGTCATATAAGCAACTTTACTCCTGCCCTTGACAGGAGTAAATCTCAGACACTTTTCAGGATTAGAATGTGTCATAGAGACGTTTGTAACCCCCCGAAACTGCCAAGTGATAGGTTGTTGTTGTCAAATTCCACAGAGCATTCCACCCTTGTCCACCCACTCCCAGGTACAATTATCCATGCTAATATCTCATTATACTCTGATAGTTACTACACATGGGTGCAACGATTACACAAGTGCAGGTTCACCTTTGGTAAAATCCTTGCATGCATAAATCATGCCCACATTGGCAGATACATTGAACTTACATGCGCAAATGTCTTTGTGAATCTGCCCCTGTGACATTTTATTTGCTTGGTCTGTGAGATGCGGATCATGATTCCTTCCCCACAGGCTGTGCTCTGCTTTGAGAGCTTTAACATTCAGAATGCTCACACCGTATTGAATGTGCATACACCGAAATGATTCCTGGAAAGCTGATTAACTTAAAGGTTAAACTTGTTCTCGCCAACCCTCAAAAGTGAGTGAAACGGAGTGGTTTAAGAAATCAAACAAACTGAGGAGATCTAAGCATATTAAGCGTCCAGAGGTGATGAGGCGTGCACAGCATTTTAACTGGAATGAACATACAAGAATGGACAAGAATATCCATGCAAAGCGTCACAAGCTTAAAAAAATCTACATTTTTTGAGTCTACGTGATATTATTTATTTTGCAGTTTCTATATAGCGCGTCATGCAGCTTCTAGTTGCTTCTCGGTGCACAGGTTTTACACAGAGAGAGAGTTACGCTCCAGGCAGGATACCCAGGCAAGGTTTCTACCTGTGATCAAGGAGTCTGCTGGTCCCTATGAAAGTCACACACTAGAGTGTCATGATGACGATGATGATGGAAAGGCATGTTCTGTGGGCTCCATTGTGTGTCCCATCTCCTTGTCAAAGGGGGAGGAGGTGTTAAGCATTTGCCTCCTCCCCCAGCACTGCCGAATTTATTGGGGTGGAGAAGACTTTGATCTAAGCCTCACTCACCCTTACCAAGGGTGAGAGGTGGGACATCGCCTCCTGGCACTGCCTCAGTGCAAGCTGGCATCATTCAAAACCCCTCACTTTGCTGAGGAGTGAGGGGAAGAATTTGCACCTCCTCCCTCCCTCCCAATACTGCTTACAGACAGGGAGCCTCCGACTTGAAACCCCTGCCACCTTGCCCACAAGAGTGAGTGGGGAATTGCCCCCTACTTCTGTCCACTTGTTCAATGGCGCTGGAGCTTTAACAAAAAAACAAGCATTGGCAAAGCCAATATGTTTCGCCTCTTCAAAAATCAGTTGTTTTTGTTAATGCTTTTTAGACATGTTATAGAGCAGTGCTAGCTGCTGTGCAGCATGTCCTAAAGTAAAAGAAAAACATAGACATGTTGCACAGCAGCACTAGCTACTCTACAACATGGTTTAAAGTTAAAAAAATGAACTATGACACGGACAGCGTTGACCGCATCATACTGCTTTTTTAAAACTTTAAGACATGCAGAATATTTTCTACACCAATTTTTTCACATCTCGTTTGGTGCTTTGGCTCTTGGCTGCATCCATGAATTTCATGGCTTGATCACCTCCTATATGAATGGCCTAAAAATAACAGCCAAGTAGCCTCTTTATGCTTAAGGGGTTTTGGTCAGTCACTTTTTCAGCGAACAGCATGATGGAATTTGTAGTTTTATCTTTTGGGTAAAATACAAGTCACAGCATGCTTAATGGAAATCCAAACTTGGACAGTAGTCACCGTCCTGCCACTGTGTTGCAAAATTTAAAAAACTATATACCTTTGTGGCATACTTGACTCAGCTAGTCTTTACCTCTAATCTTTACAACCACGTATTCCTTTAAATCAGGTGTTTCCTCCTATGTTGCGCACTAATGACAAAAAAATCGGAGCGTTGGCTTCCCACAAAGCATGCAGACTGGGATAACATGGTCTCTGTTGAAACCAGCATATCACGCTGAGCCTATGGCACTCGGACAGCGCTGTAGCTTTAAAGCAAGGATGCAGATCTTGTATTGACAGCAGGGGTGCTGACGCACTTAAAAAAAGTTCCACCAAAGCGGATGAAAGGAGTACTTGGGCCTTGGGACACTGATAAGAGAAACACACGAGGAGCAACAGGAAATAGTATGCTACAGCCAATAAAAACAAAGGAAAAGTAAGTGGCAAGCACACAAACAAATGAAAAGTAAGGGTGGGATATAAGCCCCTTGTAAGATTTATATTAAATACAATAGATTTCACAAGCAAAACCTAAAAAGAGACACAGCTTACCTGCTCTCCCATTATCTGCATAATACTGTAAGTCACTTGCTCTTAGCCATGTTCTTCAAATAGGTACAGGGTACAGGTGTTGGTGACTGGTCACCCTGATACCATGGATGTCACTTGAGGTTAGTTAAGCGTTGCAGCGACAAATGTTTTGCCCCCTCTGAGGCCATGGGTCACAAAGGTAGTGCCAGGAGTAGCAGGAAGCAAGTTAGAGGTCGCAGCTGCGACCCCTAACTAGCTTCAAATGACGTCCATGCCTGATATGCTTCTCTGTGACTGCACAATGGGGAGCTCAGAGAGGGGTGGGTCATTTGTGCTGAGTCAATTGCCAGTCGCAACTGGGTCGACTTTCACCTGCCCATTCACCCTGTTTCTCAGTTAGGGCACCCAGAGAGGCTACAGGGGAGTGCTGGCACAGAACGGAGGAATGGGGTGAACAGAAAGGCTGCATGGGGTGGAGGGCATATGTGGTCTGGAAAGGGCGAGGCAGGGTGCCACACAGAGGGGCGGAGGGGTGGTGCACCTGGAGGCACACAGGGGGGGCAGCAACACGTTCAAGGAGTCCCTCAAAGAGGTTCCAGGGTGCAGGGGAGACAAGCAGGGGTCGAGCAAGTGAATAGGGCACCACATAGTGGCTGCAAAGGGTTGAGACTCCTAACGACTTCAGAGGACAGAGAGTGTGGATGCAGCATGGGCATGGAAATCACAGAAAGGAGATAAACTGACAAACAGAATTTAAAGTTTAAAGAAAATGAAGGTTGACAAATATATTTATAGTGACTTTGCTATAAAAAATATGAGCAATTCTCATCTCGTGTCTCAACCCCACGTAGTCATGCATTGCCAATTAGTTCTTGTTTGTTTTAAATAAATGAAAGTGGTACATCACTGATTGGGAAGTTTGTGTTGTTGAGTCAGTGCCTGGTGTGAAAATGGGTCAATGATGAATGAATGGATGGATGAGAGCACGGATAGGTTTATGGGTGAGTGCCTGTTGTATGGCTGAACGCTTTGGTGAAAAGTTAGATGAATGAACAAAAGAGTGGTACGAACAGATTTTGTTGAAGACCAAAAACCAGGACAGACCAAAGACATAAATGTAGGACTACAGCTTGCCACTAACTATGAGCCCTGCAGGTTATTACCCATTTGAATTTTGAATGTGCATTAATATAAGTTTCTCAACATTTGAATTCACATATATGTTTTAACATGAAACTATTGCAATTGAAATTAAATTCTTATGTGTTTTAATGTATTTTTCGAGCATGGGATAAATTAGAACTCAGTTGGGCCTCAACTCCATCTTTTTAAAATGGTTGCTGTATCGTGATGTTCATTGTGTGTTTATATTTCTTGTTTGACCCCACACACAGCAAGATGTGCACTATTTTATTTTGTATGACATAGTGTCCATGAAGAACTCACTAGAGGAAGCCTTTTTGCTACTTTCCAAGGCTCTTCCTGCCAGCACAGTATATTATGTTGATTCAGGATTGTTTTCTTTTGTCTATGTAACTAGTTTGTTGTGACACCTTCTGATGACATTAGATCAGGAGGGGCGAATCAATGTTCAGAAAGTGAATTAGTGCTATGATGATAGGGTTATATGACGTTTTAGAATATTGTAATGTAATTTGTTGAAATTATGATACTTTATCTCACAGTATGTTTACTTGGCATTTTTCATCATTTTCAATGCTGAAATTGGCTATATAAATCTCTAAATGAGCTGGAGAGACTCTGGTGTAGCGCACGTGAGGTACTTTCTCACCCTCACACACATTTTTTTGTGAGTTACATATACCTGTCTTGGTTTAGGATATATATGTGTTGAGTGATCTGACTTACAATTTTTTAAGCAAAATTTAGACATTGGGTAATTAGAACTGGATTAGACTGTGAAAGTGCCGAGACCAGCTGCTGGGTTGAGGTGGACACACCCCAACAACAGTCCTATGTGAAAAAGTGGATGTTGCCCAAAAAAGCCAGATATCTGTTGTTTAATTGATTTATGGGTGGAGGGTGATCTGGCTATAATTTTTACCCTCTAAAGCTCCTTATTGTGAATGCATTAAGGATGCTGCCTGATTTTCTATTGATTTGCTGCACCTTCTGACTTAGTCAATTTTTCTGATTTTGCTATTTATTTTCTATTCTAGAAAGGGAGAACGTTCATGGCAATTGATGTCTATGTAACTTTATTAATTGAATGAAATTGTTACTGCATTTGCATTTTTCCTATTTTCTGTACTGCACTTTAATTTTTTAATAAACCTTCATGTTTTTTTCTCCTAATTTCTGATCTTGACCTCCCTTTTTGAGTCACTTCTTTCTTATTGACTCTATTTTGAAATACTGTTTAGAATCTTGTCTCTAGGAACACAGTACCTCAGGGCTTTAAGTGGGATGAAAAAACTGGGGGGTCTCTCAAAGGGTCGTGGCCAATGTCATTAAGGGTGTGGCTTAAAAACACGGAAGCTAAAAATCTGTGCTTAGCATAGTGTGCCGCTCGACTCGTATTTTGCTGTTTCTGTCATTGTAAACAAGTAATATCATACCTACAACAAGTCAGGACAATGGTGGTTAGTTGTGTACGATAAATAAGCAACTGTGGCTTGTTGTATATAATATTGAAAAAGCTTCCACTTAAAGCCTTGGTGACACCAGGACAATGTTGCCGCTCCTGAGTTTCAAGAAGAGAAGGGAAATCCAGAGAGAAAATGACTCTCTTTAAAGGATTTCCCTTCCCCTACAACGCTCACCTGGCATGACGTCATGCCGTAACTGCTTCACAAGTGAGAAGTGAGCAGTGTGAGCACGCGCACATCGATGTGCCTGCTGTCACTGCAGTCCAGAAAAAAAATGGAGCGCCTGTGCCAGGGCACAAAACAGAGCCCGTTAGAGACCCGTTTCGAGGCCCCCTTGAAAAAACTGCCGGTGCTCAGCACCGGTGAGACCCGGCCCACTTAAAGCCCTGACAGTACCTCAGGGTCCATGAGATTAACAGCGTTCCCGAATCCACAAATTAGGCGCCAGAGTCATGCAGATAATCTAAGCGATAGCGTGCGCACAAATGTTAGAACCCATTGCATAAAGCGTCAGCCTGTCTCTTCCCTTTGGGTCTCAGACCAGGGCCAAAGGAAATGAAGAAGCAGGGGTGGGGCTGTAAATAACGTCAGAGGCAAAGCTATGCACTGCTTTTTCCCTGCAGGTACACAATATGCATGTGAGGCTTGATCATGGGGCCTTGGCGAGCTGTCCAGATAAACCCTGCTTTATTCCTGTAGGCTGAGCAGATGCACAGGAGGGCTACAGGAAACATGGAGAGGGTTGGTACATTAGGACAACTGTAGAGATTGATTCCTTCTGCAGGCGAAGGCAGATGCACAGGAAGCACAGAGGTTATTGAAGTCCTTCCTGCATGCTGTAGCAGATGTACACTGGGCAGGAGGTTGTGAGAGGCCCTATCCGGTGGATGCAGGTATATGTACAGATATTTAAGAGGGGAGTCAGCACATATATAAGACAGTGGCTCATATTTACAAGGGGTTATGCACTATGGTGCAAGAGTGCCTGGGTTAGCGCTAGGAAGCTAAATTTAGCACCAGTTTAGGGGAAACGCAGGGGTGCACTGTATTATTGTAAATACGGCGCATCCCTGCGTTTTCAGAATGTTAGAGCACGACATTACCAATTGTGGCGTAACACCGCGCTCCGCCATTCTGTTGTGAATATGCCCCCTATACTCTTCAAGAATACCAATCTCTCTGCTGGCATTGGCCAGGCCCGTCTTCAACATGGGAGTAAAAGCTTGACTGCTTGTGCTTCTGCGTCCTTCTGTACCTGGATGTGGCATTCCTTCGTACAAGTTCCATGACAAAGGGCAGCATGCTGGCAAGGATTATCTGGAGATGCCAGCACCCCAGCAGACGCTCCAGCACTTCCCACAAACTTGCCCTAGGGTCTCTCCAGCACAACACAGACCACAAGCGTGCTATGACTGATTCTGCAGAGGTGGTGGGAGGGCAGCAAGCTCTGGAGCTGATTTGTAATGGCAGAGGGAGGAGTGTTGGTGGGATCACTGTGTGACATCCTCAGTGAAGGAGATCCTGGGCAGGAGAAGAACTCACACACTTTACCAGTTTAATACAGCATCAGAACTGAGAACTCGGGCCTTGGAAAAGGCAGCTAGAGCACAGGCAACTCTGGCACCACGTCTCATTAGTGGATCCCTGATGTAGGTGTGAGGCAAGAGTCATGAATCAGTAAAGGAAACAGAAGGCATACATTTATAAGTAGGTTTATAGTGAAAGTCACCGTACAGCTGCCATCCATACCCTTAACCCTGATCCAGCGAGTTACTAGCAACAAGCATTCATACACCGAATACTCACCTGGGCCCATACATTCATACTACGCTAGCAATTTCCCACTGGGGGGTCAGTTGTACTCTTTATCAATATCCCTGCTACCAATTACTTTTCTGATTGAAGAGTAATGACTTACCAATGGACCCTTTGATAATTGGGAAGTTTAAAATGAGTGACATTCATTACAATTCATAATTTCTAAATAATCACTGAGTCAAGAAGTTTTAAAATGTTTATCTAAAGTTTAGCAGAGTAAAATACAGAACCACATGATACTTTAATCGTATATCAAGGATGAAGCATAACAATCAATTTTTAATCAATGTCGGTTCTTCAGAAAGACGAAGATAGAGACAGCAGCACAACTAAAGGTTGCGTTTATATTTACCTAAAAGTGCGAGAAACCAAACCCCTTGTCCAAGGAGTTGGAAAGATAGGACCCAGGAAGGATGAAGACCAAAGACCTCTGGACCCGGATCAGGACGGTGACCTCTCTATCAACAACGCCTGCGTCGTTCCCCTCTCTGATACTTCGCTTCTCCTTGCTTCTCTCGAGTCGTCTTCTATGATCCGCCGCCCCCACCTCAGGACCTCTCTGGACAGCGAATCAGCCTAATTCTGCTCTGCATCAGCGTCTGGATCAATGAATGTAGCATTGCTCTCTTGCCGGACTGACCTTTCTAATTAACTAATCTATACCTATTGTACCCTTCTACGCCCATGTACCTCCCCTTTATGTTGCCAAATTATGGGACCACTACTTCTGATTGGACGGGGACAGGGGGTTGATCCTCACACCATGTCAATTTAGTTCAATTTCTTTAAGCCCATTGTTTTAAAATACCGCCCATCACAATTAATACATTTGCTTTATTTCCCACCCGTTTCCCATTGAATCCGCAATATATTTTGTATACAATTGTATCGACTTCAGGTACATTTCAGATGAACTTGTGAACCAGGCTTTGCGACCTTGGAGGGCTTCCAAGTTGACTTCATCGCTTCCTCTGGTCAGCCTTTCAGGGCGCATGCGCAGAACCAATGTCTCTCGAGCTGCAGTTCAACCAACCCAGGCACATTTACGAACTAATAAAAGTCAAAGAAGAAAATATTAAAATCACAAATAAATGGTTTCACTGTATACCCACTCTTCCTACTCTATTCCCATTTAATTAAAATCTATCCCGCATTAATAGCATTAGAATACCACAGTTTTAATTGCAGCATATGCGCAAGCTTTAGCACGTGAAAACATTAAGCAGCCATTTTAATACACACTGCGCAGAAGCAAAGATTTCCCTCCAAGCAAAGAAAGACGTCATACCACGTGATATGGTTGACACATACGCAATGAGGTTCCCGCGCTTTAGCGGCCATTTTGGATTAGACAAGCGTTATTTATTAGCTTAACCACATAGGCAAGCTTCTCTAGGATTGTATTTATGTGTGCATTTGTTAGTACAGACATTACAAAGATTAATAATTAATACTGTGAGAGGATTGCTTACGAGCAAGTCTCATTGTGAGTTTCTTGCTCCATCAATCCCCTCTCTGATGGTGTTTCTGAGCCATCAAAATACTACCCACAACCAGATGCCAACTTTTAGCATAATATTGTCTCAGCTTCATTTTTACACTTTCTATTTTTAACATCTCCTTTCAGTTTCTTGTATAATTCACTTTTCAGATCTTCTAGTTCAATTTCATCAAATTTTCGTTTCTTTCCTTTTCCTGTCACTTTATACGTCTCATTCTTTCTACAACATTTGCACCATATTATTATTGACAGTACTATTATTGCTATCCCTGCTAAGGGTACTAATATTTGACCTATAAGTCCTTTCCCTACATTAGCAAACCAGGTACCAATTGACGCAATACTATTTGTCAATCTTTCCCATACACTATCAACTTCCAGTGGTTTTAATTCATTCTCAAGTTTTGTTATATTCTGTATATATGTTCCAATTTCTGCACTTTTGTCAGGTATGTACATGCAACAGTGTTTTGTTTTCAATAATTTACAGACTACGCCCTCTTTTGCTAATATTATATCAAGAGCAAGTCGATTTTGAATAACCATTGATCTAATCGCAACCATTTCCGCATTAATCATTAGAAATCCTCCAGCAGTGTCCGTTGATAAACGATCAACCACTGTAGATAATTTACATATTTTCCTTGAGTTCAGAATTATTCCCACTGAAGGTATCAATGCACCAAATATATCACCTACAATTTCAGAAAAACTAGCTCTTTTACTACGTGTTAATTCACCATTATTTTCATTGCTCCCAGTGTTTCTTTTTACGTGGTATATTTTTGGAAAAACTATTCCAAAGTAACAACTTCCATACCACCGTGCAGGAAGCCTAAAGTATGCCTTATTCCCACACACATAATAGATTCCAGGAAAAACTGAATCTGTTCCTCCTTTTAGTCCCCAACCTCCAAGAATTAAGAAATTATGTTCACATTCAATGGTACCAATAAAAATATTGTTATACTCAGTCTTTAACCTATGTAGACACATTTTCCCAGTCTTCACCAAATCCAGAGCCATAGCAGCTTGAGCCTTGCCAGGTGTGTAACTACCTTCTTTTTCAGCCCAATGTGGCAGATGAGCCTTATGCTCAAATGCTTTCTTTTGGAAATCTTGTCTTCTATTTTCTACTAAATTCAAAAATATCTTTTCTTCTTCATGTAATGAACATGTTAGATTGCTTCTATGTGCATGTGTTATATCTATTGACTTCATTGTTAAGAAAAATTCCCCCATAAACTGTGCGTCTTGACTACTAAGCACTGGATTCATATTCTTTCGAATTGGAATCTCAGAAAATATCACATCTATATTTGAATAATAATACTGAAGTCTCCCTGTTTTATAAAATAAACTAGTCAAAACACTACATGATATGCCGTAAGTTAATGGCAAATGATGGTATGTTAACCCTTCTGCTACTGATTCAGGTAATTTCATACAAACATAACAATCACTAACCTCCATGGTATCTACATATTGAAACAATAATTTGGTGAAAACATTCAAACTAGTGTCGTTATCTGTTACCTCATGATGAAACTCTGGTTCATCTTCTGCCTTTAATTCTACTCTATCACTTCTCAAGTTATCTATCCTTCCCTTCGTTTCGTTGTTAATCTTTTTATCCATTATCAGAAGGTAAGGAATTGCTACGATCACAACTAACCATACTATAAGTACCACTACCAGACTACATATGCATATAGCACAGCATCTTTTACAACATTTCCGTTTCGGTCTCCCAGAAACTCTGTCGTCAGGCATTTTTGACAAGGAAGATTTCTCTTCTTATTTTTCTTCCGAGACTTTAATGTTTATCAGGGTGGTTTTATTTCTTTCTCATAAGTCAGTTCCGCACTTGTTCCTTCGTCACCACTTTCACTTGATTCCGAGCTCTCGTAGTCTTCAAGGATGATATAAGTCCAATCAGGACCTTTAAATTTGTTGTTCACAAGTTTCAGTCTTTTACTTTTTCTTTTTTCAATTCCACTTGTTTGTCCGGTTAGGCTTGTCACTTCGTTTACTTGTTCTGGATCTTCACTTCTGTTTTCTATATGGTATTTCACTCTTTTAATGACACTAGGCCAATGATCACCTTTTCTGGCTTTCTTTGTTTGCACTGTCTCTTCACTTCTTATCTCTTCTTCAGAAGTTCTTTTATTTTCAAGCTGTGGCACAGTTTGTTTTTCTTCGTTTTCAGTTTCTTCTTCTATTTGTTCTTTTTCAGGTCTTATTGGTTCTTCTTCAATTGCTCCACTGTGAGTTTCTAACAACTGATCTTGTTCAGGATTTACGTCTTCATGCTTGAGATTCTCGTGATCTTCTTCTTGAATGTATTTTTCTAGATCTAACTGATTCTGATCAGGGCTTATTGCACTTTGTACTTCTGCAGCCTGACCGCGTACTTCTAAACCTGTCTGTCCCTGCTCAAATTTTTTTGTTTCGTTGTCGATTTGAGCCCAATTTCCTCTCCCTATCTGGTACTGCTCAGGTTCTCTTATTGTTTCATTTTCCTTTTCCTGAGCTGCTTCTTCTTCGCCTATCTGATCTTCCTTTATTTCTTCTAATTTTGCTCGGCTTCTTGTTCTGTTGTAAACTTCTGGTATTTCAACCACTGGTATCCAGTCCTGACTTGTGCTCGGTTGTTCTCCTTCAGCTTCTCTCGATTCTCTCACCTGGGATTCTTCAGCTGGGCAACCTTCAGCTTCCTCAGTTATTGATGCTGTCTGAGGATCTTGTTCTTCAGGCTCTGGCACCCTTTTGGTGTGGCTTACATGAATCCAATTAGGCAATCCTGCACATTTCACTGCTGTGTTCGTAACTAGTATAACCTGACAAGGTTCGCCCCACCTGGGTGATAGACACGTTTCTCTCGTGTGATGCTTCACACCACCCAGTCTCTGGGATTCAGATCATGCTCTTGCTCAGGCTGCCTGGAAACTGCGTCTTCCCCAACCTAGTGAGAGACAGATCGCACTAGGTCAGCCAATCCTTTGCAATAATCTAGAACCATATCATGTTGGAAACCGAGGCAGCATCTGTGAGGCCTGCACAAATAACATGACTACATTTGTCCTTCACTGGGAACCAAACACCCAATTGTAGCGCCTGACTCTCAAAGGGTAGCGTTGCAGAGCAGTCTGAGGCTTACTCAAGGGAGGTGGTGTGGGCTAGTAATCGCCATTTGCAGGTGCGCAGAAATAACACTCAATAATTGATTGTCCAGTCTGTACTTTGCTTTATAAAAGTAAGAGTACATTTATTAAACACACACACTACTCAATACTTTGCACCAATTTACAAATATACATAAGCTGTTGGAATTACTTTGTGACATTGCACAACATCTCCACCCCTCCTGAAAGGGGGGGTGGGGTCTAGTACCACCACTCCCAGGTATGCACATCATCTTGCCCCCAATGCAGGTAGATTAAAATAACCTGGAGCGAGGGCCCTGCACACTGGCACCATCCCAGTGGCGACCCACCCCATTACCTCAACACGCATTAAAAATAGGTTCACCTGCCCTAGTGACACATAACCCTGACTGAGCATGTTATATTGACCATACAGTATGCACACCTACATATTCAGGGCTAACAGTCTGGGTTGTTCCTCAATTAAGCGTAGCAGCAAGAATACATGTTTAAGCACACTTTAGAATGACAGTACTCAGCACATTTGTGGATCATTAGAATGCATTGCAATTACAGTCCCTAAAGGCATCACAGATGAAATCACAGGATTACGCATATACAGCCAGACACCCTAGCAGGAATGTCTGGCAACATAACCCCACTTCGCTTATGACATCACCTTACACAGGTACTGCACATTACACATGTGACCTTCAGTCCCTCTAAAAGAAATAACCAGGTTAAATGCATTTCCGGTGCAATTACACCTCTCCACCTCCAGGAGATGCCCTTCGCCAGGCATCCCTAATTCAGCCCTTTACTCCTTAATGCACTTCTTCATTCACCTTCAGCTGTAGAACAAAAGTTCCAGCCTTGAAGGAATTAAATACTGGCTGAGCCCTTGAGGGGTTATTCTTTTGAAGTCCCCATGAGACTTAGGGTGAGACATTCCTTCGTGGTGCTGGGGGAGACTGCGTTGCTCCTGCAGCTCCCCCTGCACTCTGGCACACGTGTGGTGGCGACCCCGTCCTCCTGGGGCCACCACAAGCAGAGAAAACGCTGACTTTTCCTTGCAGGCCGTTCCTGGCCTGCCGGCATTATGGGGCGCTTCTCGTCGATTTCGTGAATAACTGATGAGCGGCTCTCCCGCTGTGCCGGGGAGAGCCGCTCTGCCTTGCTGGCGGCTTCGCCGCACTTTTCCGCCTCAGTGGGGGGCCCGGTCCCACCCGGACCCCCAGGTAAGTCTGCGGCGCGGGGAGCCCACCCCCGGCCGCTTCGCCGATTTTCGGGGGCCCGGTCCTACCCGGGCCCCTCCTTCCGGTTCTGGTCTTTCTCGGGGGGCCCCGGTCCCACCCGGGACCCCCGCATGGCCCTTCGTTGGAGGGCAGCCCGGGGAGCCCACCCCCGGCTGCTCCCGCCGGCTCCCCGCCCGGCCAGCACCCTCGCGTGCTGCAGCGGGAGCCGGCAAGGCATTTCTGGTCTGCCCGCGGGCAGACGCGTGGAGTCCCGCTGGCCCGCATCAACACGGGGGAGTGCGGCGGCACTCCCCCGGCCTCCTCCTCTTCCATGGGGCCTGGGGATGGGGTCCCGGGCCCACGGACATCTTCGGGGGGGCGCGACGGCGCTCCCCCCACCTTCCAGCAGCGGCGGGGGCCAGGGTGGGCTCCTGGTGCCCCACGGGTGAAATTTCACGGGGAACGCGACGGCGCTCCCCGACTTTGCTTCGGGGCCCGGGGATGGGGTCCCGGGCCCCCGACAACCTCTTCGCGGGGGGGCGAAGGCGCTCCCCGCTCTTCCTCATCACCGGGGGCAGGGTGGGCTCCTGGCCCCCTTCTGGGCTACTTCGCGAGGTGTGCGCCAGCGCACCCCGACTTCATTTCTTCTGGGGACAGCCCCCGGGACCTGATCCACCCCGGGGGCACATGCAAGACCGGCGGCGGAGCCCCACGCGCTTCGTCGTCGGTCTTCTTGCGGGTCAAAGGTCACTCACCTTCTAGGGGGCATATCTCGGCCCCCGGGAGTCCGATTTCCTCCATTTTCTGCTCCTCTCGCTCCTCTTGGCCAGCCCCAGCCACTGGGAACACTCTCCTTTGCCCTTGGGACCGCTGAGAGGGGGGATTCAGAAGGGAGCTGTCGTCACTGGCTCCCTGCACCAGCCTTTCGCCTGGCTTTCCTCCTTGGCCTCTCTCCTCCCTGCGCAGAGGCCGCTGCTTCTGCGCCCTGGTCCTGGGCTCTTCTTCTGGCGCTGTTAGGGGCCTGGGGGGCAGTCAGGTGGTACCTCCTTCCAACTGCCCATTGCCAGGCTCCAGCACCTTCCGCCTCAGCAGACCACACCCCAGAGAGAGCTTCTCTTCCTGTGCAAGTTCTTTTAAGAATTTGGGGAGAGGGCTGGCAGGAAGTCTCTGTTTGCCCTATCACACAGCGACACATCACTTTCCTGCCCCTGCTCCCTCCTTCTTGTCCAGCCTCTGGGTTTGTTCAAAATGGCGTCGTCCAGTGTCTCTGGCCACATGGTCTCTGAAACAAGAGCCCTTCCTTCCACGCTACCTTCCCCCTTGGTGCAGCCTGGTGCCTGGCACCAGTGATAGCTGCTGATGGATGAGCATGTAGCCCCACCCATCTTCTTCTTCGTGGAAAGGAGGCCTTAGCTTGTAGAAAAAAAGGTTATCAATCCATCCAGCTGAGGTCAGCCCTCAGCCTGGCCCTGGTTATGACTGACTCAGAGAAATGTGACATTTCTGGATGACCCAAAAGCAGTACAAATATGACTTTGGACTCTGCAGAATACTTCTTCTCACACCCGTTACAGTGGACTTTAGTGCGTGTCTGGAATCTGTAGGCTTTAGGAAAGTGACACTAGCCCATGGGCTCCACTTCCCCATAGGGGAATAATGAAGTGAAAAACACAGTCAAACACACTGACTTTCCCTGGCATGTTTCTTCACAGTGTATAAAGCCTATTCCATGTCACCACCCAATTCTGCATAAGCCCTGCCACACCATTCACTTTGTAGCTGCTCCTGGACTGCGCACGCCAGGAATCTCCCTGCGCAGCCCCTACACGTGTGCACACGCATGTACACAGGTGTCTGCATGTAACCAGCCCGGTGCCCAGTACTCCAGCTGCTGCGCAGCGGCCTAGTCAAGCCAGGGGGACACCAGTAAAACCCACATGCAGTCTCTTTCATCATGAGTTCACTGTGGATGAGTCCCAATTTATGAGGCTCTCCCACAGTAAAAGCTCAACACACAGGTGCTCAAAAAGCGAAAAATCTGGGTGGCCCATAGTGTCAGAACCACCTTCTAACACACGCCGCGCCCAGCTGATTCCTACAGGGAAGAAGTAGCCACTCTACATGGGTATTCTTCCCGTAGTCAGCGATAACTAGTTATAAGGGGTTCTGACCAGACCCCCTTACTCACCAGTTATCCGCTCAGACCACCTACTCCTCCCATCCATGAAATCTCCACCCATGACAGGGATCCCAGACTACCCTAAGAACCCTCCGGGCTCTAGGTTAGATACCTCTAGGTCACTCATGGTCTACATGGACTTGGCCTCACTAGGCCCACCTTTGCCCTTGGGCATGCAACACTATGCCTACCCCTTCTCTGGACAAGGGTCCAGTGCCTCAGCACCGATGCGGTCTTCTGGGATAGGTCTACATCCCATCCCCTGGGTCACTAGCTGGTCTCCCTTCTGGAGTTTGTTCCAACCCGTACCCTCTCTCCGTTTGGTCCTTGCACCCCAAAGATGCAACCTCTCTGGACCCTCACCCTCAGCCTGCCACTGAGGTCATTCTGCTGCCACCACCCTTTCGGGAGGACTGGCTTCCCTAAAGAAAGCACAGCCATTCGTGCTTTCCCCACACAGAAAAGCACCCTTTGGCCACTGGCCTGGCTCCCTGATAGGACCTCAGACCGGCCTCACTACCACACTGGCAGTGCCAGGGAGGAACACTGAGGGTGCCTCGTCAGACATCCTACAGCTCATTCCCCCCATCAGTAGCTCCACACGGAAACTACCCCGGGAACCTAGACCCCTTCTTTGTTCTCCGCTGCGAGACAGGGCCTATGCACTCTTCTCTCCGAGAGGCGCGCTCTCCTCCCGGAGTACCCTTAGAGAGCCTGTGGGCCCCGAGTTAGCTAGACCCAGGCCCACCTCTCATGGCTCTCCCCGGTCTCCCAGCAGCGCCTTGGGAGACCGCCAAGGGACCTACAGGGTCCCTGGATGGCCTGCACCACCCCTAATGAAGAGCAGGGTCCCTTCCCTAAGATAGGCCCCACCTGCCTTCAGGGTAGTACTACCACACCAAGCCAGGGACCCTAAAGATCCCGGCTAGGCCTGCACCACCCCTTTGGGAAACACAGGGTCCCTTCACTTAAGAAGGGCCCCACCTGTGTTCAGGGTGGTACTACCTTGCAGAAGTCCACCTCCTGCACCGAGCTGGGGAACACCCTCATGCTTCCGGTCCTGGGATACAAGTCCCCTAGGACCTACCTGACTGGTCACCTGGCCAGGCATCGCCCCAGCCACCACCTCAGGCTCACCACACTAGCTCCAGGGTGACATCCAAGCTCGAAAACTACCCCTCCTTTGGGGCCACGCATCACCCTGGGCCACCCCGGGGTAACCACTCACTGGACCCTGACACCTCAGGGTCCGCCACTAACCCTTTACCTGGAAACCAGGGAGTACATCACCCCCACTCAGATCTCCACTGTATCAGTTACCTAGCCCACTTAGGGTACCTAGGGGCTACCACTACACACCATCACCCAAGAACTACCCTCCTTTGGGGCCACCCACTACCAGGGGCCACCCCTGGGTCGCTCACCTCCCCACCAGTTACCCTGGGGGGCCTGCCGGACACCCAACTCTACCACACCCTCCTCCCACCGTGGGAAAAGTTCCTTGGGGTCCCCCACCATGGGAACCCCTGGGGCGTTACTACCTGGGGTAAAGAAACCTCCTGCCCCACCCTTCCAGTGGTTTTGGCCTGCGCCAATGGCAAGTAAACTTTCAGCGGGGGAAGGATACCTGGGGCCCCTTCTGTGAAAACCCTCCCTGCCCTTAAAAAGCGCTGGAATCTCCCAGGACCCCCTCTCTCTCCTGTCCCCCACAAAGGTCAATCCACACCCCCACCTGTGATGTAGGTATCAGTTGCTGTCCCTATCTCTTGAGGAGACACCCTCCTCATGCAGGTGTAGTGTATGTAGTGTTAGGGTTCAAAGGTGTACAATATGGCTTAGAACATTTGTATGCAATCATTTCCTGGAAAGCACCATCCCGCTAGCACATGATAATCAACATAGCGTGGTCATATCAATACAGTTTACATTTAAACCATAATATCTTCACATGACACACATGTGCGCGGGGCTTTCCTTTCCCATACCTTTAGTTCCCATAACCAAAACTTTGAACCCTTCTCAGAGCCTTGCGCTCTTCCATTTGCTCATTACTGCATAGGTAATGTGTGGCAAAACTGGACTTATCAAATGCTATAAATGCGCACCAGAATGGGATACTATGTTTCCCGCCGCTAGACACCAATGTTGGAAACCGAGGCAGCATCTGTGAGGCCTGCACAAATAACATGACTACATTTGTCCTTCACTGGGAACCAAACACCCAATTGTAGCGCCTGACTCTCAGAGGGTAGCGTTGCAGAGCAGTCTGAGGCTTACTCAAGGGAGGTGGTGTGGGCTAGTAATCGCCATTTGCAGGTGCGCAGAAATAACACTCAATAATTGATTGTCCAGTCTGTACTTTGCTTTATAAAAGTAAGAGTACATTTATTAAACACACACACTACTCAATACTTTGCACCAATTTACAAATATACATAAGCTGTTGGAATTACTTTGTGACATTGCATAACATCTCCACCCCTCCCGAAAAGGGGGGTGGGGTCTAGTACCACCACTCCCAGGTATGCACATCATCTTGCCCCCAATGCAGGTAGTTGAAAATAACCTGGAGCGAGGGCCCTGCACACTGGCACCATCCCAGTGGCGACCCACCCCATTACCTCAACACGCATTAAAAATAGGTTCACCTGCCCTAGTGACACATAACCCTGACTGAGCATGTTATATTGACCATACAGTATGCACCCCTACATATTCAGGGCTAACAGTCTGGGTTGTTCCTCACTTAAGCGCAGCAGCAAGAATACATGTTTAAGCACACTTTAGAATGACAGTACTCAGCACATTTGTGGATCATTAGAATGCATTGCAATTACAGCCCCTAAAGGCATCACAGATGAAATCACAGGATTACGCATATACAGCCAGACACCCTAGCAGGAATGTCTGGCAACATAACCCCACTTCACTTATGACATCACCTTACACAGGTACTGCACATTACACATGTGACCTTCAGTCCCTCTAAAAGAAATAACCAGGTTAAATGCATTTCCGGTGCAATTACACCTCTCCACCTCCAGGAGATGCCCTTCGCCAGGCATCCCTAATTCAGCCCTTTACTCCTTAATGCACTTCTTCATTCACCTTCAGCTGTAGAACAAAAGTTCCAGCTTTGAAGGAATTAAATGCTGGCTGAGCCCTTGAGGGGTTATTCTTTTGAAGTCCCCATGAGACTTAGGGTGAGACTTTCCTTCGTGGTGCTGGGGGAGACTGCGTTGCTCCTGCAGCTCCCCCTGCACTCTGGCACACGTGTGGTGGCGACCCCGTCCTCTTGGGGCCACCACAAGCAGAGAAAACGCTGACTTTTCCTTGCAGGCCGTTCCTGGCCTGCAAGGCATTATGGGGCGCTTCTCGGCGATTTCGTGAATAACTGATGAGCGGCTCTCCCGCTGTGCCGGGGAGAGCCGCGCTGCTTTGCTGGTGGCTTCGCCGCACTTTTCCGCCTCGGTGGGGGGCCCGGTCCCACCCGGACCCCCAGGTAAGTCCTGCGGCACGGGGAGCCCACCCCCGGCCGCTTCTCCGATTTTTGGGGGCCCGGTCCCACCCGGGCCCCTCCTTCCGGTTCTGGTCTTCCTCGGGGGGCCCCGGTCCCACCCGGGACCCCCGCATGGCCCTTCGTTGGAGGGCAGCCCGGGGAGCCCACCCCAGCTGCCCCCGCCGGCTCCCCGCCCGGCCAGCACCCTCGGGAGCCGGCAAGGCATTTCTGGTCTGTCCGTGGGCAGACGCGTGGAGTCCCGCTGGCCCGCCTCACCACGGGGGAGTGCGGCGGCACTCCCCCGGCCTCCTCCTCTTCCATGGGGCCCGGGGATGGGGTCCCTGGCCCGCGGACATCTTCGGGGGGCGCGACGGCGCTCCCCCCACCTACCAGCAGCGGGGGGGCCAGGGTGGGCTCCTGGCGCCCCGCGGGGGAAATTTCACGGGGAGCGAGACGGCGCTCCCCGACTTTGCTTCGGGGCCCGGGGATGGGGTCCCGGGCCCCCGACAACCTCTTCGTGGGGGCGCGACGGCGCTCCCCGCTCTTCCTCATCACCGGGGGCCAGGGTGGGCTCCTGGCTCCCTTCTGGGCTAGTTCGCGGGGTGTGCGCCAGCGCACCCCGACTTCATTTCTTCTGGGGACAGCCCCCAGGACCTGATCCACCCCGGGGGCACATGCAAGACCGGCGGCGGAGCCCCACGCGCTTCGTCGTCGTTCTTCTTGGGGGTCAAAGGTCGCTCACCTTCTAGGGGGCATATCTCGGCCCCCGGGAGTCCGATTTCCTCAATTTTCTGCTCCTCTCGCTCCTCTCGGCCAGCCCAGCTACTGGGAACACTCTCCTTTGCCCTTGGGGCCGCTGAGAGGGGGGATTCAGAAGGGAGCTGTCTTCACTGGCTCCCTGCGCCAGCCTTTCGCCTGGCTTTCCTCCTTGGCCTCTCTTCTCCCTGCGCAGAGGCCCCTGCTTCTGCGCCCTGGTCCTGGGCTCTTCTTCTGGCGCTGTTAGGGGCCTGGGGGCAGTCAGGGGTACCTCCTTCCAACTGCCCATTGCCAGGCTCCAGCACCTTCCGCCTCAGCAGACCACACCCCAGAGAGAGCTTCTCTTCCTGTGCAAGTTCTTTTAAGAATTTGGGGAGAGGGCTGGCAGGAAGTCTCTGTTTGCCCTATCACACAGCGACACATCACTTTCCTGCCCCTGCTCCCTCCTTCTTGTCCAGCCTCTGGGTTTGTTCAAAATGGCGTCGTCCAGTGTCTCTGGCCACATGGTCTCTGAAACAAGAGCCCTTCCTTCCACGCTACCTTCCCCCCTTGGTGCAGCCTGGTGCCTGGCACCAGTGATAGCTGCTGATGGATGAGCCTGTAGCCCCACCCATCTTCTTCTTCGTGGAGAGGAGGCCTTAGCTTGTGGAAAAAAAGGTTATCAAGCCATCCAGCTGAGGTCAGCCCTCAGCCTGGCCCTGGTTATGACTGACTCAGAGAAATGTGACATTTCTGGATGACCCAAAAGCAGTACAAATATGACTTTGGACTCTGCAGAATACTTCTTCTCACACCCGTTACAGTGGACTTTAGTGCGTGTCTGGAATCTGTAGGCTTTAGGAAAGTGACACTAGCCCATGGGCTCCACTTCCCCATAGGGGAATAATGAAGTGAAAAACACAATCAAACACACTGACTTTCCCTGGCATGTTTCTTCCCAGTGTATAAAGCCTATTCCATGTCACCACTCAATTCTGCATAAGCCCTGCCACACCATTCACTTTGTAGCTGCTCCTGGACTGCGCACGCCAGGAATCTCCCCTGCGCAGCCCCTACACGTGTGCACACGCATGTACACAGGTGTCTGCATGTATCCAGCCCAGTGCCCCCTACTCCAGCTGCTGCGCAGCGGCCTAGTCAAGCCAGGGGGACACCAGTAAAATCCACATGCAGTCTCTTTCATCATGAGTTCACTGTGGATGAGTCCCAATTTATGAGGCTCTCCCACAGTAAAAGCTCAACACACAGGTGCTCAAAAAGCGAAAAATCTGGGCGGCCCATAGTGTCAGAACCACATTCTAACACATATCATCAGTTATATTCAGCAGTTTACTTGTAGGTACATGTGCTTGCCTCATTGCTCTTCCCATGATTATTTCGTGAGGACTCAATCCGGTATTTCTATCAGGAATGCTTCTGAGTCCCATTAACACAAGTGGCAATGCATCTGGACAATCTAACGATGTTGATGCACACATTTTTGCCAGTCTTGATTTTATTGTGCCATTCATTTGTTCAACCACTCCAGAAGCCTCTGGGCGATATGCACAGTGCAGTTTCTGCTCAATTTGGAATGCTGCACAGATTATTCTGATCACATCGTTGTTGAAGTGACTTCCTCTATCTGATTCCAAAGTTACTGGAAAACCGAATCTAGGAATGAGTTCTCGTAGCAACAACTTTGCGACTGTAATACTATCATTGCTTCTGGTAGGGTAAGCCTCCACCCACTTTGAAAACAGACACACTATGACAAGTACATATTTCAATCCTTTACATGGTGGTAGCTGAATAAAATCTAACTGCAATCTCACAAATGGACCCTCTGCCTTTCCAATTTTTCCCAAACCAATTACTGTTTTTCTTCCTGGATTATTCATTTGGCAAGTTAAACATCTCTGGCAAAGACTCTCTGCTGCAGCCCTAAACCTTGGATTGTACCAATTTTGTCTGAAAACTCTAATCATGGCATCTCTCCCTACATGTGTGTCTCCATGATACATTCTGGCCATTTGTGAAATCAGACAGTCGGGCATGACTGGTCTGCCATCGGCATAAATCCACACATCGTCGTCTGCCCTTCGAGAACATCCTATTTTAATCCATGCATCTCTTTCACTCTCATCAGCATCATCTTGCAGTCTTTTCACATCATTCCATGTTTCCGGTGGTGCATATAGCATAAGTTGGCATCTGATTCCCATCCTTTCAACCCTTTTATTTACTGACAACCTGTTTTTGGCACAGCGTTGAGCCACCAGATCTGCATATCTGTTACCGACTACCACCCAGTCATCTCCTGACTGGTGTGCGGCACACTTCACCACAGCCAATTCTTTTGGTGATTGTATTGCTTCCAGCAGTTCTTTTACAAACTGTCCATTTTTAATAGGGGATCCTGAAGAAGTCATGAAATCCCTCTGCATCCACAGTTGGCCAAAATCATGCACAAACCCGTAACCATATTGACTATCTGTAAATATAGTTACTTTCTGATTCCTCCCAATTTTGCAGGCTTTAATAAAAGCGATTAATTCAGCTACTTGTGCAGATTTGACTCCTGGTAAATAGGATGCTTCGACTATTCCAGTTAATTCACATACAGCATATGCTGCACTTAGTTTACCATCTTCATGCCTTTGGCATGAACCATCCACAAACAGCTCCCTGTCTGGGTCTCTGAGGGGCAGTTCCTGTATATCGGGACGCGGTTTTGTGCACAATTCTGTGACTTGTAAACAATCATGTTCCTCTTCATCATCTTTGACTTCCTCATGATACGGATCTGGTAGTAACGTAGCAGGGTTTACAATTGTGCACCTGACAATAGTCACATTTTCAGCACCTAAGATTATTCTTTCATATTTAGTCAGCCGACTAGGAGTAAGATGCTGAGTTCGGGTTCTTGTCAGCAGAATCACAACTGAATGTGGAACAAACACTTTTACAGGATGTCCCATTACAATTGATTCACTATGCTTAATGCTCAAACATGTAGCAGCTACTGCTTTTAAGCAGCCTGGCAACGCTGCTGCCACTGGGTCCAATGTAGCAGAAAAATATGCTATAGGACGTCGGTCCAAACCATGTCTCTGAGTTAAGACTGAGAGTGCACAATTTTCTCTCTCATGACAGAATAACGCGAATCCCCTTGTATAATCAGGCATGCCTAGGGCAGGTGCTTCACACAAAGCACTTCTCAATTTTACAAAGGCTCCTATGCTCTCATCATCCCATTCAACTGGGTCCTTTGCCTTCTTTTTCGTCATTTGAATCAATGGTTTTGCTAGCAGCGAAAACCCTACTATCCACTGTCGACAATATCCCACTATTTCAAGGAACATTCTCACTTCTCTTTGGGTTACAGGCATTTGCATTTTCTTGATTAATTTTACTCTTTCAGAGGTTATCCTTCTTTTTCCCCTCTCAATTTGGTGTCCTAAATATTTAACTGCTGTTGTACAAAACTGTAATTTTTCAGGTGAGACTTTATGCCCTTCTTCAGCCAAGTGATTTAATAATGCAATGGAGTCGACAACACAGTCCTCTCTAGTGTTAGATGCCACTAGCAGATCATCTATATACTGCACTAAGACTGAACTTCCTGGCATCACTAGCTTCTCTAAGCACTTTTTCAATATTTGATTAAAGATGGAAGGACTTTCCGTGTACCCCTGAGGAACACGATTCCATACATAGACTTTGTTCTAAGCCTGGGCGTAGTTCGCGAAGTAGCGCTACGCGAAGCTACGCAAAGTGCAGTTCGCACTACGCGAGCTACGCTTAGCACTACGCGAACTGCGTAGTGCACTGTTCGCAATAATTGCACAGTGCCGGATGCTTGTCCGCACTGTGCAATCATTGAAAACGGCATCTTGCACAGTGCGAGCTGTCTTTACTGCCGCTCGAGTAGATTTTTACTCGGCGGCAGCTTTCTAACGCGGACTGGTAGTTTCTCATCGCGAGCGGTCGCGAGCATACGCGACCACTCGCAATGAGAAACCTGACCTCCCCGCATTGAGAATCTCGCCGGGAGGTTTATTTTCCACGCTCGCGATCGGCAACTTGATGTTGCTGATCGCGAACGAGGAAAAAGTCTCGCCGGGATGTCATTTTGCTTGCTCGCGGTCGCCAACTTGACGTTGAGGACCGCGAGCAAGCAAAAAATGACTGCTGCACTACGCTACGCTACGCTACGCGTGTTTGCACTGTGCTACGTGCAATTTGCGTTGTGCGAAGTAGCGCAAACTTCGCAAACTACGCGAGCGTAGCGTAGTGCTTTGCCCAGGGTTACTTTGTTCTCAAATTTAAATGAAAAAAGATACTGGCTATCTGGGTGCAATGGTATGGAAAAGAATGCTTGGCATAAATCAATCACAGTAAACCATTCTGCACTCCAGGGAATCTGGTATAGGATTACTGCAGGATTTGGCACTATAGGACAACAAGGTTCCACAATCTTATTTATTTTGCGTAGATCCTGAACAATCCTATACTTTCCACTAGGTTTCTTCAAACCCATGATTGGTGAATTACAAGGGTTACTCAAAACTTCTTTTAATATGCCTTGTTTTACCATTCTGTTAATTTTTTCAATAACTCCTGCTTTTACTTCTGCACTCATTTTGTACTACATGGATAAAAGTCATCCTGTAAAAGAAACTGTGAAGTTACATAATCATTCTTACCACTTCCTCCTTGATATCCGACGTCTGTACCATGCTTTGCTCTGCTTACATTACCCTGTATAGGTGCAGGTGGTAACTGACTCTGAGGATTTACACCCTGCTGTGAGTCATTCTGCGTCTGTGGATTTAAATTATGATTTGGGCCATTATTATTTCGAATCTTTTTACATTCATCCTTCCAATGCCCCAATTTTCCGCATCCATGACAAGGAAATTTCTTTTTAGCCTCTTCTCTACTCATTCGTCCTCTCACTTTACCACCATTTCCTGTGTCACCATTCGTTCCAGAATCTTTTCCCTGATTATCATTTGTATTATCCAAATTAATTCCCTGTCGCTCAGCCATTTTCACCTGAGCCCACATCACTTTCTCTTGCAGTTTCTTGTGCCTATCCTCAATGTCGTCTCCACAATATTTTGCATATTTCAAAATCTCCTCTATGGGTTTCCCTTGCCAACACAACATGTGCTGCTTAATCATCTGACAAATCTCTGGCTTTAAACCATAAACAAATCGGTAAACAAACTGACTCATGTTTTTATCTCCAATGTCCTCAAATCCACTATACTGTTTGAATACCTGCAACAGACATTCATAATAGGCATTTACTGATTCACTTGCTTCTTGGGTCTATTTTCACCCAATCAGTTTCTTTTGGTGGTATTTTCCCTTTCAGGTAAGTTATTACCTGCTGATACTTTTTCATTACATCACTTGATGGAGCACCTGTCTTTGGATCTCTAGGATACTCTTCACTCGGCCAATCAACTGTAATTTTACAATCTGTCCACAAATCGGTAGGTACCACAATGTCGAACAAACCATCCAAGTCCTTCAACAATACCTTTGACACTTTTACAAACCTCTCAACCTGCTTGTACCATTCAATTGGCTTTTCTCTCAACTTTGGAAAATCATTCGTGAATGACAAAATATCCTGTCTACTCCATGGGACATGAACATAACCTCCTCCAGGTACTTCTCGCATCGGGTACATCTGATCTGTTTTCCCTGTTTCTTTCATTAAATATTCAGAAGTGGTTCTACTATACCGTGCCTCTTCCTTTTTCTTTGTCCATCTAGCTTTCCATTTATCTAGATCTCCCCATTTCTGTAAAACTGACATTAATTCTTTTACTTGTAGTTTTCGGCCAGAGGCATTCATGTTTTCTAAATCTTTGTCAGAAAAGTCTGCTCTATAGGGCTTCTGTAACACTTTTGACTTCCCTATTTCAATTCCCATCTGTAAAGCCAAATCTGATAATTTCTCATTAAATATTTTTACATTTCTATTGATGCTTCTGCATACAAACAATAGCTCTTCTTCATCGTAAGTGTTTAAACGATCTACTCCCACATTTCCTGCTATCATTTCTTCTAACTCGACTTTTAATTTGTAGATGTCCATGATCTTTGGGGTGAACTCTGTCTGTCTGATCCTTGTGCCCACCTTTCTAAGTCTTCTGGTGTTACTACTGTGGCACTCTTAGTTCCAGATGAGGTTACTATATTTACATCTTTGGAACAACCAGGTGTTATTCTTCTAGGAGTGCTATTTACAGATCCTCGAATAGGTAAATCCATTAAGGATATCATAGATTCACAGTCGCTGATTTGATCATCGATTATTACAGGTTCAGGTTTAGGGATTTCTACAGGTGTGGGCATCGCTAATGGTTTCGGATAATTTACCTTGTCACCATATAAGGGAACTACTGGACCAATCATTACAGGTATGGTCAGGGAATCAGGATGTACATTTAATTGTGTTATTTTCTGTATCAATTCTGCTCTGTTTCTGTCTATAGCCTCTTTTTCTTTGTCCTGAAGTACCCTATTAACTGGTGGATTATGCAATACTTGCGGTACTAATGGTGTTTTTAAAAGTGGTGCGCTTGGGGTGCATCCACTTGTCCCTTCCTGATATGGTGGCGGGTTCTTTAATATTTCTTCCATAAATTCATCTTCAGAATCTCCAAACCCTGCCAAATGTTTTGTCTTTTCTGTACATTTGCCTCCTAATGACTCTTCTGTCATAATTACTGGATACAAACCCTCTGTAAGCATCGCTCTACTCCACTGCTTCATTTGACCATCTCTTGACTCATTTTGGTATCTAGGGAAAAATCCCCGATAACCCCTACTACTTCTTGATCGATCACGTTCGAATGCCTCAGTTTCCCACTCTCCCACTCTTCTAAGGCTTCGTATTGAGTTAATCTTGGTCTGGGTTCTAAGTCATTCATCCTCAATCTCAAATTTTGAAGAATTCTCCCATGGAAAGTGCCATTCTCTGGGAATGCTAATATTCCATCATTTTTGGTATATTCTATCCAATTCTCTAACCATACGCAAGTATGATAACCTCTCTCCATCATCATAAATGAAGCGGGCGTTTTTGCTGGTGGAATGATAATTCCTTCTCTAGTTTTGATGGGTTTATCCTTCTTAAAATAATTCTTAATCTTTTGTAGCAATGACATCTTCCTCTTTTCTCCGTACATTTTGGGTAAATCTCTGTGTATAAAATTATATTCTGCAAAACCTAGGAATCTCCTATCCGGACGAGTTCCTGTTAAAGTCGGATCGCGTTTCCACATATAATCTCCACTATCCACTAGGATTTCGACTTCTATGCTAACAACCAATTAAATTCCAGCTAACATTTGTCTCTGAACCAATCCTAGCGCGGCTTTTCAGTGACGTCTGTTCTGACGACCCCTCCTTTACAATCTGCGCTTTTCTGTCCCTCGCTGTTTCAACCAATCCCAGCGCGACACCTGTGACGTCAGTATTACTCTTGACTACTGACCCCTCCTTTACAAGAGTCTTTCCACGCCCGCAGTTTCAACCAATCCCAGCGCGGCGTTTTGTAACGTCAGCTTCCTCTCCGGCAGCTGACCCTCCCTTTACAAAATCGTACGCAAAACTTTATTTTCTCTACGCTTCTTATTAAAATTCAGTAACAACATAAAACATTCGCTATCGTGCCAGTTTCTCTAATTTGGAAAAGATAGTTTCTCTCACACTTAGTAAAACCTTTCTGTTTACTAAACATACACTGCGAGTAAAACCCTTCCGATTACCCTTCACGTAAGCTTCCGAAATACCTGCTACTTCTTCAATGTTACCCTTTCTAGGTGATATAACATCAAATTTTACCAGCGTATTCCTCTGCTATCATTCACACGCATAGAGTCCCTAACAAGTACTGATAACCCTGCTTAACTTTTCAGTACTATTTCTGCCTGACAGATAACCTCACTGCAGTATGGCTTCCACTTACCATCCGCTATTCAATTTTCCCCGGGGAATTCTGGACAACATAAAACAAACTTTTGAACAAACGGATGTTAGTTTATAAAAATAAAGTTCTCATTACCCAATTAACAAAGTACAACCATCCTCTGATAACCAGAAAACTGATCCAGCGAGTTACTAGCAACAAGCATTCATACACTGAATACTCACCTGGGCCCATACATTCATACTACGCTAGCAATTTCCCGCTGGGGGTCAGTTGTACTCTTTATCAATATCCCTGCTACCAATTACTTTTCTGATTGAAGAGTAATGACTTACCAATGGACCCTTTGATAATTGGGAAGTTTAAAATGAGTGACATTCATTACAATTCATAATTTCTAAAATAATCACTGAGTCAAGAAGTTTTAAAATGTTTATCTAAAGTTTAGCAGAGTAAAATACAGAACCACATGATACTTTAATCGTATATCAAGGATCAAGCATAATAATCAATTTTTAATCAATGACGGGTCCTCAGAAAGAAGAAGATAGAGACAGCAGCACAACTAAAGGTTGTGTTTATATTTACCTAAAAGTGCGAGAAACCAAACCCCTTGTCCAAGGAGTTGGAAAGATAGGACCCAGGAAGGATGAAGACCAAAGACTTCCGGACCCAGATCAGGACAGGATGGTGACCTCTCTATCAACAACGCCTGCGTCGTTCCCCTCTCTGATACTTCGCTTCTCTCGAGTCGTCTTCTAAGGATCTGCCGCCCCCACCTCAGGACCTCTCTGGACAGCGAATCAGCCAAATTCTGCTCTGCATCAGCGTCTGAATCAATGAATGTAGCATTGCTCTCTTGCCGGACTGACCTTTCTAATGAACTAATCTATACCTATTATACCCTTCTACGCCCAAGTACCTCCCCTTTATGTTGCCAAATTATGGGACCACTACTTCTGATTGGACGGGGACAGGGGGTTGATCCTCACACCATGTCAATTTAGTTCAATTTCTTTAAGCCCATTGTTTTAAAATACCGCCCATCACAATTAATACATTTGCTTTATTTCCCACCCATTTCCCATTGATTCCGCAATACATTTTGTATACAATTGTATCGACTTCAGGTACATTTCAGATAAACTTGTGAACCAGGCTTTGCGACCTTGGAGGGCTTCCAAGTTGACTTCATCGCTTCCTCTGGTCAGCCTTTCAGGGCGCATGCGCAGAACCAATGTCTCTCGAGCTGCAGTTCAACCAACCCAGGTCCATTTACGAACTAATAAAAGTCAAAGAAGAAAATATTAAAATAACAAATAAATGGTTTCACTGTATACCCACTCTTCTACTCTATTCCCATTTAATTAAAATCTATCCCGCATTAATAGCATTAGAATACCACAGTTTTAATTGCAGCATATGCGCAAACTTTAGCACGTGAAAACATTAAGCAGCCATTTTAATACACACTGCGCAGAAGCAAAGATTTCCCTACAAGCAAAGAAAAACGTCATACCACGTGATTTGGTTGACACATGCACAATGAGGTTCCCGCGCTTTAGCGGCCATTTTGGATTAGCTAAGCGTTATTTATTATCTTAAACACATAGGCAAGCTTCTCTAGGATTGTATTTATTTGTGCATTTATTGGTACAGACATTACAAAGATTAATAATTAATACTGTGAGAGGATTGCTTACGAGCAAGTCTCATTGTGAGTTTCTTGCTCCATCAATTCGCTCTCTGATGGCGTTTCTGAGCCATCAAAATACTACCCACAACCAGATGCCAACTTTTAGCATAATATTGTCTCAGCTTCATTTTTACACTTTCTATTTTTAACATCTCCTTTCAGTTTCTTGTATAATTCACTTTTCAGATCTTCTAGTTCAATTTCATCAAATTTTCGTTTCTTTCCTTTTCCTGTCACTCTATACGTCTCATTCTTTCTACAACATTTGCACCATATTATTATTGACAGTACTATTATTGCTATCCCTGCTAAGGGTACTAATATTTGACCTATAAGTCCTTTCCCTACATTAGCAAACCAGGTACCAATTGACGCAATACTATTTGTCAATCTTTCCCATACACTATCAACTTCCAGTGGTTTTAATTCATTCTCAAGTTTTGTTATATTCTATATATATGTTCCAATTTCTGCACTTTTGTCAGGTATGTACGTGCAACAGTGTTTTGTTTTCAATAATTTACAGACTCCGCCCTCTTTTGCTAATATTATATCAAGAGCAAGTCGATTTTGCATAACCATTGATCTAATCGCAACCATTTCCGCATTAATCATTAGAAATCCTCCAGCAGTGTCCGTTGATAAACGATCAACCACTGTAGAGAATTTACATATTTTCCTTGAGTTCAGAATTATTCCCACTGAAGGTATCAATGCACCAAATATATCACCTACAATTTCAGAAAAACTAGCTCTTTTACTACGTGTTAATTCACTATTATTTTCATTGCTCCCAGTGTTTCTTTTTATGTGGTATATTTTTGGAAAAACTATTCCAAAGTAACAACTTCCATACCACCGTGCAGGAAGCCTAAAGTAAGCCTTATTCCCACACACATAATAGATTCCAGGAAAAACTGAATCTGTTCCGCCTTTTAGTCCCCAACCTCCAAGAATTAAGAAATTATGTTCACATTCACTGGTACCAATAAAAACATTGTTATACTCAGTCTTTAACCTATGTAGACAAATTTTCCCAGTCTTCACCAAATCCAGAGCCATAGCAGCTTGAGCCTTGCCAGGTGTGTAACTACCTTCTTTTTCAGCCCAAGGTGGCAGATGAGCCTTATGCTCAGATGCTTTCTTTTGGAAATCTTGTCTTCTATTTTCTACTAAATTCAAAAATATCTTTTCTTCTTCATGTAATGAACATGTTAGATTGCTTCTATGTGCATGTGTTATATCTATTGACTTCATTGTTAAGAAAAATTCCCCCATAAACTGTGCGTCTTGACTACTAAGCACTGGATTCATATTCTTTCGAATTGGAATCTCAGAAAATATCACATCTATATTTGAATAATAATACTGAAGTCTCCTGTTTTATAAAATAAACTAGTCAATACACTACATGATATGCCGTAAGTTAATGGCAAATGATGGTATGTTAACCCTTCTGCTACTGATTCAGGTAATTTGATACAAACATAACAATCACTAACCTCCATGGTATCTACATATTGAAACAATAATTTTGTGAAAACATTCAAACTAGTGTCGTTATCTGTTACCTCATGATGAAACTCTGGTTCATCTTCTGCCTTTAATTCTACTCTATCACTTCTCAAGTTATCTATTCTTCCCTTCGTTTCGTTGTTAATCTTTTTATCCATTATCAGAAGGTAAGGAATTGCTACGATCACAACTAACCATACTATAAGTACCACTACCAGACTACATATGCATATAGCACAGCATCTTTTACAACATTTCTGTTTCGGTCTCCCAGAAACTCTGTCGTCAGGCATTTTTGACAAGGAAGATTTCTCTTCTTATTTTTCTTCAAAGACTTTAATGTTTATCAGGGTGGTTTTATTTCTTTCTCATAAGTCAGTTCCGCACTTGTTCCTTCGTCACCACTTTCACTTGATTCTGAGCTCTCGTAGTCTTCAAGGATGATATAAGTCCAATCAGGACCTTTAAATTTGTTGTTCACAAGTTTCAGTCTTTTACTTTTTCGTTTTTCAATTCTACTTGTTTGTCCGGTTAGGCTTGTCACTTCGTTTACTTGTTCTGGATCTTAACTTCTGGTTTCTATATGGTATTTCACTCTTGTAATGACACTAGGCCAATGATCACCTTTTCTGGCTTTCTTTGTTTGCACTGTCTCTTCACTTCTTATCTCTTCTTCAGAAGTTCTTTTATTTTCAAGCTGTGGCACAGTTTGTTTTTCTTCGTTTTCAGTTTCTTCTTCTATTTGTTCTTTTTCAGGTCTTATTGGTTTTTCTTCAATTGCTCCACTGTGAGTTTCTAACAACTGATCTTGTTCAGGATTTACGTCTTCATGCTTGAGATTCTCGTGATCTTCTTCTTGAATGTATTTTTCTAGATCTAACTGATTCTGATCAGGGCTTATTGCACTTTGTACTTCTGCAGCCTGACCGCGTTCTTCTAAACCTGTCTGTCCCTGCTCAAATTTTGTTGTTTCGTTGTCGATTCTGCTTCTTCTTCGCCTATCTGATCTTCCTTAATTTCTTCTAATTTTGCTCGGCTTCTTGTTCTGTTGTAAACTTCTGGTATTTCAACCACTGGTATCCAGTCCTGACTTGTGCTCGGTTGTTCTCCTTCAGCTTCTCTCGAATCTCTCACCTGGGATTCTTCAGCTGGGCAACCTTCAGCTTCCTCAGTTATTGATGCTGTCTGAGGATCTTGTTCTTCAGGCTCTGGCACCCTTTTGGTGTGGCTTACATGAATCCAATTAGGCAAACCTGCACATTTCACTGCTGTGTTCGTAACTAGTATAACCTGACAAGGTTCGCCCCACCTGGGTGATAGACACGTTTCTCTCGTGTGATGCTTCACAACCACCCAGTCTCCGGGATTCAGATCATGCTCTTGCTCAGGCTGCCTGGAAACTGCGTCTTCCCCAACCTGGTGAGAGACAGAACGCACTAGGTCAGCCAATCCTTTGCAATAATCTAGAACCATATCATCAGTTATATTCAGCAGTTTACTTGTAGGTACATGTGCTTGCCTCATTGCTCTTCCCATGATTATTTCGTGAGGACTCAATCCGGTATTTCTATCAGGAATGCTTCTGAGTCCCATTAACACAAGTGGCAATGCATCTGGCCAATCTAACGATGTTGATGCACACATTTTTGCCAGTCTTGATTTTATTGTGCCATTCATTTGTTCAACCACTCCAGAAGCCTCTGGGCGATATGCACAGTGCAATTTCTGCTCAATTTGGAATGCTTCACAGATTATTCTGATCACATCGTTGTTGAAGTGACTTCCTCTATCTCACGGGTACTCATAGTACGGCCCGTGGGCCGCCAGCGGCCCGGCAAGCCTTCCTTGGCGGCCCGCGGACCTTGCAGACATTGTACCTGTGTTTTTTGTTGTTTTTTTTAAAGAGTCAGCAAACACCGCCGGTTGCAGCAGCGCGGACTCTGAGAGACTCTGCTCTATGGGGGCCGGGTGAGTCTTTAAAAGACCATTCACTTGTTAATGAGGCTTTGTTGTATTTCACCTCTTCTTAGCGCCCCTGCATCTCCACTCTGACTGAGTGGAGATGCAGGGGCGCTAAGAAGAGGTAAAATACAACAAAGCCTCATTAACAAGTGAATAGTCTTTTAAAGACCTGTGAAGTACTCGGGTGCGGCTGTGTGTGTTCCCGGGAAGCTGTCTCAGCCCGGGCTGACACACACGCGGGGTGAGGTGAGAGAGGGTGACAGAGAGAGGGTGACGGAGAGAGGGAGACAGAGAGAGCGAGACAGAGAGAGCGAGACAGAGAGGGGGAGACAGAGGGAGACAGAGAGAGAGGGAGACGGAGGGAGACAGAGGGAGGCAGAGGGACACAGAGGGAGGGAATCGGGGGGAGACAGACAGAGGGAGACAGACAGGGAGACAGACAGAGGGAGACAGACAGAGGGAGACAGACAGAGGGAGACAGATGGAGGGAGACAGACAGAGGGAGACAGAGAGAGAGGGAGACAGAGAGAGACAGAGGGAGACAGAGACAGACGAAGAGAGAGGGAGACAGAGGGAAACAGAGAGAGAGGGAGACAGAGGGAGGGAGACAGGGAGGGAGAGGGAGGGAGGGAGAGGGAGGGAGGGAGAGGGAGGGAGACAGAGGGAGGGAGACAGAGAGAGAGAGACAGACGGAGGGAGACAGACAGAGGGAGACAGACAGAGGGAGACAGACAGAGGGAGACAGACGGAGACAGACAGAGAGAGGGAGACAGAGGGAGACAGACGGAGAGGGAGGGAGACGGAGAGGGAGGGAGACAGAGGGAGGGAGACAGAGAGAGGGAGACAGAGAGAGGGAGACAGAGAGGGAGACAGAGAGGGAGAGAGGGAGAGAGACAGAGGGACAGAGACAGAGGGGGACAGAGAGAGAGAGGGAGACAGAGGGAGGCAGAGGGAGGGAGTCAGGGGAGACAGAGGGAGGGAGGGAGAGGGAGACAGACAGAGGGAGACAGACAGAGGGAGACAGACAGAGGGAGACAGAGAGAGGGAGACAGACAGACAGAGGGAGACAGACAGACAGAGGGAGACAAACAGACAGAGGGAGGGAGACAGAGAGAGAGGGAGACAGAGAGAGAGGGAGACAGAGAGAGAGGGAGACAGGGAGAGAGACAGAGGGAGGGAAACAGACAGAGGGAGAGGGAGGGAGACAGAGAGAGACAGACAGAGGGATATAGAGGGAGGGAGACAGAGAGAGAGGGAGAGAGAGAGAGAGGGAGATAGAGGGAGAGAGAGGGAGACAGAGGGAGACAGAGGGAGAGAGAGAGGGAGACAGAGGGAGGGAGGCAGAGGGAGGCAGAGGGAGACAGAGGGAGGGAGTCAGGGGGAGACAGAGGGAGGGAGAGGGAGACAGACAGAGGGAGACAGAGAGAGAGGGAGACAGAGGGAGACACAGAGAGAGGGAGACAGAGGGAGACAGAGGGAGGCAGAGGGAGACAGAGGGAGGGAATCGGGGGAGACAGACAGAGGGAGACAGACAGGGAGACAGACAGAGGGAGACAGACAGAGGGAGACAGACAGAGGGAGACAGAGAGAGGGAGAAAGAGAGAGGGAGACAGAGAGAGGGAGACAGACAGAGGGAGACAGACGGAGGGAGACGGAGGGAGGGAGACAGAGAGAGAGGGAGACAGAGAGAGACAGAGGGAGACAGAGACAGACGGAGAGAGAGGGAGACAGAGAGAGAGGGAGACAGAGAGACAGGGAGACAGAGACAGAGGGAAAGAGACAGGGAGGGAGACAGACAGAGGGAGAGGGAGGGAGGGAGAGGGAGGGAGACAGAGGGAGGGAGACAGAGACACAGAGAGAGGGAGACAGACAGACAGACAGACGGAGGGAGGGAGACAGAGGGAGAGAGACAGGGAGACAGAGGGCAACAGACAGAGGGAGACAGACAGAGGGAGGGAGGGAGACAGAGGGAGACAGACAGAGGGAGCAGGGAGACAGACAGAGGGAGGGAGAGGGAGACAGACAGACAGAGGGAGGGAGGGAGGGAGACAGACAGAGGGAGGGAGAAAGACAGACAGAGGGAGGGAGACAGACAGAGGGAGAGAGGGAGACAGAGGGAGAAAGACAGACAGAGGGAGGGAGACAGACAGAGGGAGACAGAGAGAGAGAGAGAGGGAGACAGACAGAGGGAGGGAGACAGAGGGAGGGAGACAGAGGGAGGGAGGGAGGGAGAAAGAGGAGGAGGGAGACAGAGGGGGAGGGAGACAGAGGGGGAGGGAGACAGAGGGAGAGACAGAGGGAGAGACAGAGGGAGAGACAGAGGGGCCTGTGTTCAACCTCATGGTCATAGTTTTTTTTTTTTGCTCTAGCCCCGCCCCCCTCCCCCACTGACCCCGCCCCCACTGGTGCGGCCCTCGGCCACAAACCACACTGTAAATTTGGCCCCTGAGAGAAAGTTTCTGAGTACCCATGCTCTATCTGATTCCAAAGTTACTGGAAAACCGAATCTAGGAATGAGTTCTCGTAGCAACAACTTTGCGACTGTAATACTATCATTCCTTCTGGTAGGGTAAGCCTCCACCCACTTTGAAAACAGACACACTATAACAAGTACATATTTCAATCCTTTACATGGTGGTAGCTGAATAAAATCTAACTGCAACCTCACAAAGGGACCCTCTGCCTTTCCAATTTTTCCCAAACCAATTACTGTTTTTCTTCCTGGATTATTCATTTGGCAAGTTAAACATCTCTGGCAAAGACTCTCTGCTGCAGCCCTAAACCTTGGATTGTACCAATTTTGTCTGAAGAGTCTAATCATGGCATCTCTCCCTACATGTGTGTCTCCATGATACATTCTGGCCATTTGTGAAATCAGACAGTCGGGCATGACTGGTCTGCCATCAGCATAAATCCACACATCGTCGCCTGCCCTTCGAGAACATCCTATTTTAATCCATGCATCTCTTTCACTCTCATCAGCATGATCTTGCAGTCTTTTCACATCATTCCATGTTTCCGGTGGTGCACATAGCATAAGTTGGCAGCTGATTCCCATCCTTTCAACCCTTTTATTTACTGACAACCTGTTTTTGGCATAGTGTTGAGCCACCAGATCTGCATATCTGTTACCGACTACCACCCAGTCATCTCCTGACCGGTGTGCGGCACACTTCACCACAGCCAATTCTTTTGGTGATTGTATTGCTTCCAGCAGTTCTTTTACAAACTGTCCATTTTTAATAGGGGATCCTGAAGAAGTCATGAAATCCCTCTGCATCCACAGTTGGCCAAAATCATGCACAACCCCGTAACCATACTGACTATCTGTAAATATAGTTACTTTCTGATTCCTCCCAATTTTGCAGGCTTTAATTAAAGCGATTAATTCAGCTACTTGTGCAGATTTGACTCCTGGTAAATAGGATGCTTCGACTATTCCAGTTAATTCACATACAGCATATGCTGCACTTAGTTTACCATCTTCATGCCTTTGGCATGAACCATCCACAAACAGCTCCCTGTCTGGGTCTCTGAGGGGCAGTTCCTGTATATCGGGACGCGGTTTTGTGCACAATTCTGTGACTTGTAAACAATCATGTTCCTCTTCATCATCTTTGACTTCCTCATGATACGGATCTGGTAGTAAAGTAGCAGGGTTTACAATTGTGCACCTGACAATAGTCACATTTTCAGCACCTAAGATTATTCTTTCATATTTAGTCAGCTGACTAGGAGTAAGATGCTGAGTTCGGGTTCTTGTCAGCAGAATCACAACTGAATGTGGAACAAACACTTTTACAGGATGTCCCATTACAATTGATTCACTTTGCTTAATGCTCAAACATGTAGCAGCTACTGCTTTTAAGCAGCCTGGCAACGCTGCTGCCACTGGGTCCAATGTAGCAGAAAAATATGCTATAGGACGTCGGTCCAAACCATGTCTCTGAGTTAGGACTGAGAGTGCACAATTTTCTCTCTCATGACAGAATAACGCGAATCCCCTTGTATAATCAGGCATGCCTAGGGCAGGTTCTTCACACAAAGCACTTCTCAATTTTACAAAGGCTCCTACGCTCTCATCATCCCATTCAACTGGGTCCTTTGCCTTCTTTTTCGTCATTTGAATCAATGGTTTTGCTAGAAGCGAAAACCCTACTATCCACTGTCGAGAATATCCCACTATTCCAAGGAACATTCTCACTTCTCTTTGGGTTACAGGCATTTGCATTTTCTTGATTAATTTTACTCTTTCAGAGGTTATCCTTCTTTTCCCCTCTCAATTTGGTGTCCTAAATATTTAACTGCTGTTGTACAAAACTGTAATTTTTCAGGTGAGACTTTATGCCCTTCTTCAGCCAAGTGATTTAATAATGCAATGGAGTCGACAACACAGTCCTCTCTAGTGTTAGATGCCACTAGCAGATCATCTATATACTGCACTAAGACTGAACTTCCTGGCATCACTAGCTTCTCTAAGCACTTTTTCAATATTTGATTAAAGATGGAAGGACTTTCCGTGTACCCCTGAGGAACACGATTCCATACATAGACTTTGTTCTCAAATTTAAATGAAAAAAGATACTGGCTATCTGGGTGCAATGGTATGGAAAAGAATGCTTGGCATAAATCAATCACAGTAAACCATTCTGCACTCCAGGGAATCTGGTATAGGATTACTGCAGGATTTGGCACTATAGGACAACAAGGTTCCACAATCTTATTTATTTTGCGTAGATCCTGAACAATCCTATACTTTCCACTAGGTTTCTTCAAACCCATGATTGGTGAATTACAAGGGCTACTCATAACTTCTTTTAATATGCCTTGTTTTACCATTCTGTTAATTTTTTCAATAACTCCTGCTTTTACTTCTGCACTCATTTTGTACTACATGGATAAAAGTCATCCTGTAAAAGAAACTGTGAAGTTACATAATCATTCTTACCACTTCCTCCTTGATATCCGACGTCTGTACCGTGCTTTGCTCTGCTTACATTACCCTGTATAGGTGCAGGTGGTAACTGACTCTGAGGATTTACACCCTGCTGTGAGTCATTCTGCGTCTGTGGATTTAAATTATGATTTGGGCCATTATTATTTCGAATCTTTTTACATTCATCCTTCCAATGCCCCAATTTTCCGCATCCATGACAAGGAAATTTCTTTTTAGCCTCTTCTCTACTCATTCGTCCTCTCACTTTACCACCATTTCCTGTGTCACCATTCGTTCCAGAATCTTTTCCCTGATTATCATTTGGATTATCCAAATGAATTCCCTGTCGCTCAGCCATTTTCACCTGAGCCCACATCACTTTCTCTTGCAGTTTCTTGTGCCTATCCTCAATGTCGTCTCCACAATATTTTGCATATTTCAAAATCTCCTCTATGGGTTTCCCTTGCCAACACAACATGTGCTGCTTAATCATCTGACAAATCTCTGGCTTTAAACCATAAACAAATCGGTAAACAAACTGACTCATGTTTTTATCTCCAATGTCCTCAAATCCACTATACTGTTTGAATACCTGCAACAGACATTCATAATAGGCATTTACTGATTCACTTGCTTCTTGGGTCTATTTTCACCCAATCAGTTTCTTTTGGTGGTATTTTCCCTTTCAGGTAAGTTATTACCTGCTGATACTTTTCATTACATCACTTGATGGAGCACCTGTCTTTGGATCTCTAGGATACTCTTCACTCGGCCAATCAACTGTAATTTTACAATCTGTCCACAAATCGGTAGGTACCACAATGTCGAACAAACCATCCAAGTCCTTCAACAATACCTTTGACACTTTTACAAACCTCTCAACCTGCTTGTACCATTCAATTGGCTTTTCTCTCAACTTTGGAAAATCATTCGTGAATGACAAAATATCCTGTCTACTCCATGGGACATGAACATAACCTCCTCCAGGTACTTCTCGCATCGGGTACATCTGATCTGTTTTCCCTGTTTCTTTCATTAAATATTCAGAATTTGTTCTACTGTACCGTGCCTCTTCCTTTTTCTTTGTCCACCTAGCTTTCCATTTATCTAGATCTCCCCATTTCTGTAAAACTGACATTAATTCTTTTACTTGTAGTTTTCGGCCAGAGGCATTCATGTTTTCTAAATCTTTGTCAGAAAAGTCTGCTCTATAGGGCTTCTGTAACACTTTTGACTTCCCTATTTCAATTCCCATCTGTAAAGCCAAATCTGATAATTTCTCATTAAATATTTTTACATTTCTATTGATGCTTCTGCATACAAACAATAGCTCTTCTTCATCGTAAGTGTTTAAACGATCTACTCCCACATTTCCTGCTATCATTTCTTCTAACTCGACTTTTAATTTGTAGATGTCCATGATCTTTGGGGGTGAACTCTGTCTGTCTGATCCTTGTGCCCACCTTTCTAAGTCTTCTGGTGTTACTACTGTGGCACTCTTAGTTCCAGATGAGGTTACTATATTTACATCTTTGGAACAACCAGGTGTTATTCTTCTAGGAGTGCTATTTACAGATCCTCGAATAGGTAAATCCATTAAGGATATCATAGATTCACAGTCGCTGATTTGATCATCGATTATTACAGGTTCAGGTTTAGGATTTCTACAGGTGTGGGCATCGCTAATGGTTTCGGATAATTTACCTTGTCACCATATAAGGGAACTACTGGACCAATCGTTACAGGTATAGTCAGGGAATCAGGATGTACATTTAATTGTGTTATTTTCTGTATCAATTCTGCTCTGTTTCTGTCTATAGCCTCTTTTTCTTTATCCTGAAGTACCCTATTAACTGGTGGATTATGCAATACTTGCGGTAATAAAGGTGTTTTTAAAAGTGGTGCGCTTGGGGTGCATCCACTTGTCCCTTCCTGATATGGTGGCGGGTTCTTTAATATTTCTTCCATAAATTCATCTTCAGAATCTCCAAACCCTGTCAAATGTTTTGTCTTTTCTGTGCATTTGCCTCCTAATGACTCTTCTGTCATAATTACTGGATACAAACCCTCTGTAAGCATCTCTCTTCTCCACTGCTTCATTTGACCATCTCTTGACTCATTTTGGTATCTAGGGAAAAATCCCCGATAGCCCCTACTACTTCTTGATCGATCACGTTCGAATGCCTCGGTTACCCACTCTTCTAAGGCTTCGTATTGAGTTAATCTTGGTCTGGGTTCTAAGTCATTCATCCTCAATCTCAAATTTTGAAGAATTCTCCCATTGAAAGTGCCATTCTCTGGGAATGCTAATATTCCATCATTTTTGGTATATTCTATCCAATTCTATAACCATACGCAAGTATGATAACCTCTCTCCATCATCATAAATGAATCAGGCGTTTTTGCTTTTTTTCTAAACACTAGTGTCACTATTTTTTATTTCTTATTTTAAATATTCCTTATTTTGACATGTTCTGAGATTCTCACTGTCTTGAAGTTGCCCTAGATTAATTACAATATGTATTTCCCTGTCTAGGTGAACTTCACATTAGTACCAGGGGGCCCCTATTCTTTGCAATTAAAGTCGGATCGCGTTTCCACATATAATCTCCACTATCCACTAGGATTTCGACTTCTATGCTAACAACCAATTAAATTCCAGCTAACATTTGTCTCTGAACCAATCCTAGCGCGGCTTTTCAGTGACGTCTGTTCTGACGACCCCTCCTTTACAATCTGCGCTTTTCTGTCCCTCGCTGTTTCAACCAATCCCAGCGCGACCCCTGTGACGTCAGTATTACTCTTGACTACTGACCCCTCCTTTACAAGAGTCTTTCCACGCCCGCAGTTTCAACCAATCCCAGCGTGGCGTTTTGTAACGTCAGCTTCCTCTCCGGCAGCTGACCCTCCTTTTACAAAATCGTACGCAAAACTTTATTTTCTCTACGCTTCTTATTAAAATTCAGTAACAACATAAAACATTCGCTATCGTGCCAGTTTCTCTAATTTGGAAAAGATAGTTTCTCTCACTCTTAGTAAAACCTTTCCGTTTACTAAACATACACTGCGAGTAAAACCCTTCCGTTTACCCTTCACGTAAGCTTCCGAAATACCTGCTACTTCTTCAATGTTACCCTTTCTGGGTGATATAACATCAAATTTTACCAGCGTATTCCTCTGCTATCATTCACACGCATAGAGTCCCTAACAAGTACTGATAGCCCTGCTTAACTTTTCAGTACTATTTCTGCCTGACAGATAACCTCACTGCAGTATGGCTTCCACTTACCATCCGCTATTCAATTTTCCCCGGGGAATTCTGGACAACATAAAACAAACTTTTGAACAAACGGATGTTAGTTTATAAAAATAAAGGGGCATATTAGCAATGCCTGGCGATAATTATTGCAAAGCACAATTAGCGCTTGAATAATTATCGCCAGGCATCGCCGGTTTCTATCGCGGAGTTAGCGTGCAATCAGCAATGCTAATCTCCAAAGCGATAGAAACCTTGGAGAACAGTGTGAATATCGCCTGAAAACAGGCGATATTCACACTGTTCCCCAGTTCTGCTTGCTGATAGTGCGAGAGGGATTTAGCCATGTAATCCACCTCTCATTGGATTACATGGCTAAGTCAGGGTGGGACCAGGTGTTAGCAAACCAGCGCTAAACGTGTTTAGCGCTGGTTCGCTAATCACCGCTCCTGCCTCGCTGATAGGCGTTAGCGACCTCAGCGACTGTTTCCAGTCGCTGTTAGGTGGGGAACGCCTACTTTGCATGCCATTAGCGATAAATATCGCTGGCATGCAAAGCGGCACCCAACCCGGTCGCTATCGCCTACAAGCTGTCGCTAACAGCAGTTAGCGACAGCTTGTTGATAAGGCGCTAATATTATCGCCGCTTTAGCGGGAAAAAGTCCCGCTAAAGTGGCGATAATCGCCTTGCTAATATGCCCCACAGTTCTCATTACCCAATTAACAAAGTACAACCATCCTCTGATAACCAGAAAACTGATCCAGCGAGTTACTAGCAACAAGCAACACCGAATACTCACCTGGGCCCATACATTCATACTACGCTAGCAATTTCCCGCTGGGGGGTCAGTTGTACTCTTTATCAATATCCCTGCTACCAATTACTTTTCTGATTGAAGAGTAATGACTTACCAATGGACCCTTTGATAATTGGGAAGTTTAAAATGAGTGACATTCATTACAATTCATAATTTCTAAAATAATCACTGAGTCAAGAATTTTTAAAATGTTTATCTAAAGTTTAGCAGAGTAAAATACAGAACCACATGATACTTTAATTATATATCAAGGATGAAGCATAATAATCAATTTTTAATCAATGACGGTTCCTCAGAAAGAAGAAGATAGAGACAGAAGCACAACTAAAGGTTGCGTTTATATTTACCTAAAAGTGCGAGAAACCAAACCCCTTGTCCAAGGAGTTGGAAAGATAGGACCCAGGAAGGATGAAGACCAAAGACCTCCGGACCCGGATCAGGACAGGATGGTGACCTCTCTATCAACAACGCCTGCGTCGTTCGCTTCTCCTTGCTTCTCTCGAGTCGGCTTCTAAGGATCCGCCGCCCCCACCTCAGGACCTCTCTGGACAACGAATCAGCCTCAATTCTGCTCTGCATGCAGCGTCTGGATCAATGAATGCCTAGCATTGCTCTTCTTGCCGGACTGACCTTTCTAATTAACTAATCTATACCTATTGTACCCTTCTACGCCCATGTACCTCCCCTTTATGTTGCCAAATTATGGGACCACTACTTCTGATTGGACGGGGACAGGGGGTTGATCCTCACACCATGTCAATTTAGTTCAATTTCTTTAAGCCCATTGTTTTAAAATACCGCCCATCACAATTAATACATTTGCTTTATTTCCCACCCGTTTCCCGATTGAGTTCCGCAATACATTTTCGTATACAATTGTATCGACTTCAGTTACATTTCAGATGAACTTGTGAACCAGGCTTATGCGACCTTGGAGGGCTTCCAAGTTGACTTCATCGCTTCTTCTCGTCAGCCTTTCAGGGCGCATGCGCAGAACCAATGTCTCTCGAGCTGCAGTTCAACCAAACCCAGGCCCATTTACGAACTAATAAAAGTCAAAGAAGAAAATATTAAAATCACAAATAAATGGTTTCACTGTATACCCACTCTTCCTACTCTATTCCCATTTAATTAAAATCTATCCCGCATTAATAGCATTAGAATACCACAGTTTTAATTGCAGCATATGCGCAAGCTTTAGCACGTGAAAACATTAAGCAGCCATTTTAATACACACTGCGCAGAAGCAAAGATTTCCCTCCAAGCAAAGAAAGAAGTCATACCACGTGATATGGTTGACACATGCGCAATGAGGTTCCCGCGCTTTAGCGGCCATTTTGTATTAGACAAGCGTTATTTATTAGCTTAAACACATAGGCAAGCTTCTCTAGGATTGTATTTATGTGTGCATTTGTTAGTACAGACATTACAAAGATGAATAATTAATACTGTGAGAGGATTGCTTACGAGCAAGTCTCATTGTGAGTTTCTTGCTCCATCAACCCTTTCGCTGCTAGGCCTTTTCCCCCCTGTGCTAAGCCCTTTTTTGGCTATTTGGGGTTGTTCGCGCTTAGGCCCCTGTAACTTTTTGACCACATAAGGTATCCACGCCAAATTTGCGTCCTTTTCTTCCAACATCATACGGATTCTAAAGGTAGCCAGGGTTTGTGGATTCCCCTGGAGGGGACCCAGAAATTAGCCAAAATACAGCAAAATGTTGTTTTTGGGGGGGAAAATGGGAAAAAAGTGCTGCAAATAAAAGCTTCTGGGTTTTTCCCTGCAAATGGTATCAAAAAAGGGTTTGTGGGGCTGAAATCACCATTTTCCCAGATTTTAGGGAATGACAGACTTTTGTCAGAAAACCAAAATTTTTACACAGTTTTGGCATTTTTCTGGTACATAGTCTATTTTGCTATTTTTGTGCTTTCAACCTCCTTCCAGTTAATGGTAGAAATGGGTATGAAAGCAATAATGGATCCTGGAAAGCTATACATTTTAGTAAAGTAGACAAAATTCAGAATTTAGCAAGGGGTCATTTGTGTAGATCCTTCAAGGTTTCTTTATAGAAACTAACAGTTAAATATAGGAAAAATTGAAAATTAGTTGAAAAAACCAGCCTTTTGTGTCAACGTTTTCACATGTAACTTCTTCTAATTATGACAGCTCTTTGAAAGCAATATACCGTTACACCCACGGGACCTTAATGGTTGTGGGGATATATAGGACTTGTAGGTTCACCAAGAACCCGACGAACCCAGAGCCAAAAACTGAGCAGCGACTTGCAATGTTTTTTTATTATGTACCGGGTATATAGCAATTATTCTGGGAAAATGTATACATGGAAAAATCGGTATGAAAGACACCTATGTATTTCTGAAATGGGAACAAAATATAGAGTTTAGAAACAGTAGATTTTTGCACATTTCCGAAATTGGGAATACTCATACTAGCATGAGAATTATCGGTCATTTTTCAGAAATGCATTGAAAGTCAATAGGTAATAACAGTTGCTTTACAGATCTGAATTACGCTAAGTCTCCCGATAAAAATGGTACCTCACTTGTGTGGGTAGGCATAGTGCCCACGACAGGAAACGGCTCAAAACGCAACGTGAACACACCACATTTTCACAATGAAAAATTTCCCTTTTTTTTGCAAAGTGCCTAGCTGTTGTTTTAGAACCCTAGCTCTGCCAGCACCTAGGGAAACCTAGCAAACCTATACATTTTTTAAAACTAGACACCCAGGGAAATCCAGGATGGGGTGACTTGACTGGCTCTCACCAGGTTCAGTTACCCAGAATCCCTTGCAAACCAAAAAAATGTCAAAAAACCACATTTTCCTCACATTTCTGTGGTGGAATGTTCTGGAATCTGCGTGGATCCACAAATTTCCACCCACCCCGCGTTCCCCAAAGTCTTCCGAGAAAAATGGTACCTCACTTGCGTGGGTAGGCCTAGTGCCCGTGACAGGAAATGGCGGAAAACGCAACGTGGACACACCACAATTTCACAGTGAAAAATGACCCTTTTTTGGCAAAGTGCCTAGCTGTAGTTTTTGAACTCTAGCTCTGCCGGCAGCTAAGGAAACCTAGCAAACCTATACATTTTTGAAAACTAGACACCCAGGGGAATCCAGGATGGGGTGACTTGACTGGCTACCACCAGGTTCCGTTACCCAGAATCCCTTGCAAACCTAATAAATTGTCAAAAAAAACACATTTTCCTCACATTTCTGTGGTGGAAAGTTCTGGAATCTGCGTGGATCCACAAATTTCCACACACCCCGTGTTCCCCAAAGTCTTCCGAGAAAAATGGTACCTCACTTGCGTGGGTAGGCCTAGTGCCCGCGACATGAAACGGCGCAAAACACAATGTGGACACACCACAATTTCACAGTGAAAATTGACCCTTTTTTGGTAAAGTGCCTAGCTGTAGTTTTTGAACCCTAGCTCTGCCGGCACCTAGGCAAACCTAGCAAACCTATACATTTTTAAAAACTAGACACCCAGGGGAATCCAGGATGGGGTGACTTGACTGGCTCCCACCAGGTTCTGTTACCCAGAATCCCTTGCAAACCTAAACAATTGTCCAAAAAACACATTTTCCTCACATTTCTGTGGTGGAAAGTTCTGCAATCTGCGTGGATCCACAAATTTCCACCCACCCCGTGTTCCCCAAAGTCTTCCGAGAAAAATGGTACCTCACTTGCATGGGTAGGCCTAGTGCCCTCGACATGAAACGGCGTGAAACGCAACGTGGACACACCACAATTTCACAGTGAAAAATGACCCTTTTTTGGCAAAGTGCCTAGCTGTAGTTTTTGAACCCTAGCTCTGCCGGCACCTAGGGAAACCAGCAAACCTATACATTTTTGAAAACTAGACACCCAGGGGAATCCAGGATGGGGTGACTTGACTGGCTCCCACCAGGTTCTGTTACCCAGAATCCCTTGCAAACCTAAAACATTGTCCAAAAAAACACATTTTCCTCACATTTCCGTGGTGGAAAGTTCTGGAATCTGCACGGATCCACAAATTTCCACCCACCCCGTGGTCCCCAAAGTCTTCCGAGAAAAATGGTACCTCACTTGTGTGGGTAGGCCTAGTGCCCGCGACAGTAAACGGCGCGAAACGCAACGTGGCGACACCACAATTTCACAGTGAAAAATGACTCTTTTTAGGCAAAGTGCCTAACTGTAGTTTTTTAACCCTAGCTCTGCCGGCACCTAGGGAAACTTAGCAAACCTATACATTTTTGAAAACTAGACACCCAGGGGAATCCAGGATGGGGTGACTTGACTGGCTCCCACCAGGTTCTGTTACCCAGAATCCCTTACAAAGCTAAAAAATTGTCAAAAAAAACACATTTTCCTCACATTTCCGTGGTGGAAAGTTCTGGAATCTGCGCGGATCCACAAATTTCCACCCACCCCGTGTTCCCCAAAGTCTTCCGAGAAAAATGGTACCTCACTTGTGTGGGTGGGTCAAGGACCCGCGACAGGCAAGGGCCCAAAACCTAGTGAGGCGACATCAAAATTACCTATCACAAACCAACCTGGTTTTGCAAGGGGGGTCCCATGAGTTTTTGGCCCTGGGCTCGGTGGCCATCTAGGGAAACCTACCAAACCCACACATTTCTAGAAACTAGACACACGGGGGAGTCCAGCGAGGTATGGCTTGCGTGGGTCCCCCAACATTCTCCTACCTTGAATCCCCTGCAAACCTCAAATTTTGCTGAAAAAATCACTTTTTTCTCAAATTTCTGTGTGGGAAAGTTCTGGAATCTGCGTGGATCCACAAATTTCCTCCCACCCAGCGTTCCCCAGGTCTCCTGATAAAAATGGTACCTCACTTGTGTGGGTAGACATAGTGGCTGCAACAGAAAATGGCCCAAATCGTACTGTGGAGACTTCAAAATTACCTATAAGAAAACTACCTGGTTTTGGGGGGGGCACCTGAGATTTTGGCCCCGGGATTGGCGGCCATCTTGGGAAAGTACCAAACCCAAACATTTCTGAAACCTAGACACCCGGGGGAGTCCAATGAGGTATGGCTTGCGTGGATCCCCCAACGTTTTCCTCCCCAGAATGCCATGCAAACCTAAACTTTAGCTGAAAAAAACACATTTTCCACATATTTTTGTGTGGAATCACCGTGCCGGCACAAATGTCCTACCCCACAGCGTTCTCCTTAGTATCCCGAGTAAAATGATACCTCACTTGTGTGGCTGTCCAATGCAGAATTGGCTAAAAACTTATTTGTTTAAAAAATGTAGCGCTTAGAATTCTCGGTGCTATACCCTTATTCCCTATTTTTGGACTCCCAGTCACAGGCCCTTGCCTCACCCACACAAGTGAGGTATCATTTTACTCGGGAGACTCAGCTGTCTAGCTTTCAGAAATGTTTGGGTTTGGTACTTTCCCAAGATGGCCGCCAATCCCGGGGCCAAAATCTCAGAAATTTGAGAAAAAATTTATTTTTTCAGCGAAATTTGAGGTTTGTAGGGGATTCTGTGTAGGAGAATGTTGGGGGACCCACGCAAGCCATACCTCGCTGGACTCCCCCGGGTGTCTAGTTTCCAGAAATGTGTGGGTTTGGTAGGTTTCCCTAGATGGCCGCCGAGCCCAGGGCCAAAAACTCATGGGACCCCCCTTGGAAAACCAGGTTGGTTTGTGATAGGTAATTTTGATGTCGCCTCAATAGATTTTGGGCCCTTGCCTGTCACGGGTCCTTGACCCACCCACGCAAGTGAGGTACCATTTTTATCGGGAGACCTGGGGGAACGCTGGGTGGGAGGAAATTTGTGGATCCACGCAGATTCCACAACTTTCCCACACAGAACTTTGAGAGAAAGGTGATTTTTTCAGCGAAATTTGAGGTTTGCAGGGGATTCTGGGTAGGAGAATGTTGGGGGACCCACGCAAGCCATACCTCGCTGGACTCCCCCGGGTGTCTAGTTTCCAGAAATTTGTGGGTTTGGTAGGTTTCCCTAGATGGCCGCCGAGCCCTGGGCCAAAAACTCATGGGACCCCCCTTGGAAAACCAGGTTGGTTTGTGATAGGTAATTTTGATGTCGCATCAATAGGTTTTGGGCCCTTCCCTGCCGCGGGTACTTGGCCCACCCATACAAGTGAGGGACCATTTCTATTGGGATACTTGGAGAAATGCTGGGGGGTTGGAAATTTGGTGTTACTTTCTGCAGCGTGAAAATTTGAGCACAATAATGCAAGGAAAATGTCACAGTCCCATTTTGAGGTTTGCAGGACATTGTGGGTAAGATAACTTGTTGGGATCCACAAGAGAGACATCACCATGTACTCCCATGGGTGTTTAGTTTACGACAAAATCTACAGTTGGTAGGTTATTCTTAGATGAAATGTACACCTTGGCAGAGAGACAAAAAAGACAAAGATTACTGCACAGCCATCTATCCCTCAAGCACACACACATACTGGTTGGATTTGACACGAGGGCGAGTGATGGTTTAGTATATAAAATTTTATTAACAAGAGATTTCACAAAAATGAAATGCACTGTCAATAATTGAAAGGACAAAAAACTGAACCAATGACTCGCAGCTCGTCAGCTGTAAAGCCACGTCAAGGCACCAACCGCTTTACAGGCCATTCACACACCTTTCATACATGATACACACAAGACCATTCACACCACCAGGCACAAAACCAACACATTACAACATTCACAAAAAGGGACAAGGTACACCCTGCTTGAAAAAACAGAAAATATTTTTTTTTCTACACAACCACCTATTCCTCAAGCACACATACATACTGGTTGGATTTGGCACGAGGGTGAGTGATGGTTCAGTATATATAGTTGTATTCACCAGAGATTTCACAAAAAAGAAATGCACTGTTAATAATTGAAAGGACGAGAAACTGAACCATTGACTCACAGCTCGTGAGCTGTAAAGCCACGACAAGGCACCAACCTCTTTACAGGCCATTCATACACCTTTCATATGTGTGACACACACAAAACCATTCACACCGCCAGCTGCGGGCTCAGCACATTACAACACTCACACCAGCAGACAGCGCCATTCAAGGGCCCATCACTTTCACACCCCCACATTCCTGACACAGCAACCACACCAGCTCACGGATTGCGTGGAGTGGCGTTTGGCTAGCAGTGTGTGTAGTGACCAGCAGCTAGTCACTACTCACACACCGCCAGCCAAGCACCAGTCCACGTACACCGCCAGCCGAGCGCCAGTCCATGCACACCGCCAGCCAAGCGCCAGTCCACACACACCGACAGCCAAGCGCCAGTCAATGCACACCACCAGCCAAGCGCCAGTCCAAACACACCGCCAGCCAAGCGCCAGTCCAAACACACCACCAGCCAAGTGCCAGTCCACGCATACCGCCAGCCAAGCGCCAGTCCACGCACACCACCAGCCAAGCGCCAGTCCAAACACACCGCCAGCCAAGCGCCAGTCCAAACACACCACCAGCCAATCGCCAGTCCACGCACACCGCCAGCCAAGCGCCACTCCATGCACACCGCCATCACATTTAGGATTTTTTTATACAAATAAGAAAACACAAACAAATTGCAAATAGATACAAATCTACTAATACAAAATCTGAAACGAAATACACTACACAAATGCCAACCTTGAAACTGAACAAAAAATATTAAACAATAGAGACCAGGCAGTTCACTTTACCACTCATGGATGCTCTCAAAAATTATTTTGCGTGTGGTACATTCTAAAACAAGCAGGCACACAAAGCCCAGGGTTAGAAGGACACTCGGGGCAGTACATACAAGTCTCCTTCCGCGTACCTCTTCGCCAACAGACTCTACATCTCCTACTGGGAAAGTCTTTTGAGGGTGTGGGAGGAATGTGATCAGGAAAGTGGCGATCTTTCAATCTAGCCACATCCTCCACCACTCCAACTCTAGGAACACTTGCCTGTTCCACTAAAACAAGGCTGCCTATTACAGACTCCTGAAACTTAGCAAAAGTCATCTTTGACTCAGGACAAGAATCCTTGAAAACAACAAAAGCATTAAAGGTTGCCAAGTGGAAAAGATGGATAGCCAACTTCTTATACCAAATGTAAGCCTTACGAAGAGCAGCGTAAGGTTCCAACCTCTGATCTACTCTGTCAACACCACCCATGTGCCTATTATAGTCTAAAATGCACACAGGTTTGCACGCTTCAGCAATCTGACCCCAAACAGTCACAGGTGAAGTGCTTTCATCATGGATGGTAGTCAGCATGTAGACATCTCTCCTGTCTGAAAACTTCACAGCTAGAAGTTCCTCACAACGCAACGCACTGCACTGTCCCCACACAAGCTTTTGACAAACAAGTTCTTTTGGGAAACCTTTACGGTTAGAGCGGATTGTGCCACAAGCAACAGTGTCCACTTTGGCCAATTCCCTGAATAACCGCACACCAGTGTAGAAGTTATCTACATATAAATGGTGACCTTTGTTAAAAAGTCCTCTACCAAGTTCCCACACAATTTTCTCAATCACTCCAAAAGTGGACGGACAACCAGGGGGGTTAATCCTGAATTCCTTACCAGTGTACACCCTGAAATTAGAGACATATCCAGTCCTACTGTCACACAGCATATACAGCTTAATTCCATAGCGTGCCCTCTTACTAGGAATGTATTGCCTAAAAACCAAGCGGCCCTTGAACAAGACCAAAGACTCATCCACTGCTATTTCTTTCCCTGGAGCATAGATCTCAGAAAATCGATCTACAAAGTGATCAAGGACAGGCCGAATCTTAAAAAGACGGACACACTCAGGGTGATCACGTGGCAACGCTAAACCATTATCGACAAAATGCAGCATACGAAGCAGAAGCAAATACCTATCACGACTCATGACTGCCGGAAATATAGCCGTTGCCATCAAGGGACTAGTAGACCAATATGAAGACATTGATGGCTTCCTTAGAAAGCCCATCAAAAAAGTTAAGCCCAAGAACTTCTTAATCTCTTCCAGATTTGTGGGAGTCCACCGGGTAGCTCTAGAATGGGGCTTAAGGCTGGCACTGTTGTCCCTCAAAAACTGTTCGGCATACAAATTAGTCTGCTCAACAATCTCTGCCAAAAACACATCGTCCATAAACAACTGAAAAAAATGTATCGGCAAAAAGCTTTCTGTATTCACTCTACACCCTGGAACACCAGTAAAGTCTGGCAATGCCGGCTGCACCATGCCTGGGGCAACCCAGAGGTCATCACTTCCAACTGGAAGCCTTGCAGCCCCAGGCTGCAACCCAGATGCCTCTTGCCGCACTATACCAATGGGAAGCCTTGCAGCCCCAGGCTGCAGCCCAGATGCCTCTTGGCGCACTATCGGCACATCAATGTCCTCCTCCAACACAGGCACTTCATCCGCACTAAGAGTAGCTTCATCCGCACTGAGAGTAGCTTCATCATCCGATGATGCCATGTGGAGAGAAAACTCACTGCCTGGATCTTCCCCTGCCTCCTCTGCCTCAGATGCAGAGTCAGTCTCTGAACCATGGTCAGAGGAAGACTCAAAAAGCATACCAACAACCTGCTGAGCAGTAATCCTGCGGCTAGCCATTATCCTTACTAAGAAAGGAGACTGCACAAAGAAGTCAACAACAACCAACACTGTGCAAAATAAGGAAGTAAAAAAATGTGTGCCTTTATCACAAAGATCTATATACTCAAAAACTATACGATTCACTTGCAAGAGACCGCTACACTCACCAGCACCTACTCTGCAGAGAGACAGCAAAAACGATAACCCACTAGAAAGAAAAAAACAAAACCAATTACTCACAAAACAACAAAATACACATCGAGCACAAATGCAAAAAGTTTTTGACACTCAAAAAACAGAAGCCAAACATACTGCAATTATTACACCATTTGCAAAAAACACATTCATGCAGAGAAATGAAAAACATTTACATTGTACAAAAAAGGTCTCTTACCAAACACATGCAACTACACAAACAGCAGAACCACCAGTAACGAAACCGCAACCTGGAACAGTCTAAAGAGCAAAAGCCTTGAACTAGAACAAAAAGGGAGAAATAAAGCATTACAATTGCAATTCACAAGAAATAAAACAACATTATAACACGCTATGTCACTACCCAAAAGGGGGCAGAAAGGCCAAATAAACGGGCAGAATACACATAAAAAAATATATGTTTCATGGAAGCGACCAATTTATTTATTTTTAAATCCCTGGCTCTAGTGGGCTTTTCTGCCCCCCCCGCCCCCCCGGGCCAGAAACACCAAAAAATGCAGGTGATCCGTCCCCAGAGGGGGGGGGGGGGGATAGAAAAGTCTTAAAAATTATTTAGGCCCATAAGGAAGCGACCCTTGCCCAAGGGGTCGCTTCCATTTAAAATGTAAAACACTCCCTGGTGTCTAGTGGGGTTTCCTGCCCCCCCTGGGGGCAGAAAGGCCAAATAAACAAACCGATCTGCCCCCAGGGGGGGCAGAATATACTTTTTAAAAAAATATGGCCCCTGGAAGCGACCCTTGCCCAAGGGGTCGCTTCCAATTTAATAAAAACAAATTCCCTGGCTCTAGTGGGCTTTTCTGCCCCCCCTGGGGCCAGAAACGCCAAAACAATCAGGCGATCTGTCCCCAGGGGGGGCAGAATATACTTTTTAAATAAATTTGGCCCCTGGAAGCGACCCTTGCCCAAGGGGTCGCTTCCGATTTTAAAAAAAACAATTCCCTGGCTCTAGTGGGCTTTTCTGCCCCCCCCTGGGTCCAGAAACGGCCAAAAATCGGCCGATCTGTCTCCGGGGGGGGGGGCAGAAAAGTCTAAAATAAAATTTCCCCCTTAGGAAGCGACCCTTGCCCAAGGGGTCGCTTCCTCTGCATCAAAAAAACACATCCCTGGTGTCTAGTGGGGCAATCCTGGTGCACGATCGCGACACTGTGCACGATCGTGCACCAAGAATGCCCTGCGTTGAGACATCAGGGGAGAGGAAACACTGTTTCCTCTCCCCCGATGCCTCAAGGCGTGCAACTTTGGCCCCCCCGCCCCACCGGAGCACAAAGACTTACCCTGCTCCTTGGGACGCCTGGAAGCAAATGGCTTCCAGGCGTCCCAGCGCTTCCTGATGATGTCGGCGCGCGCTGCGCGCGCTGACGTCACAGGATCGCCAAGGGGGGGTCGGGGTGGCAGCGGAAGCTCTTCCGCTGCCATCCTCCTTGGTGCCAACATGTTGGGCTGCCCATGGGGGGAGCGCCAGCGCTCCCCCCATGGGTGGGTGCCATGACGGAGTGGTTCCGTCATGAGCACAGCCCAACCGATGCTCATGACGGAACCGCTCCGTCATGAGCGTCGAAGGGGTTAAACCTACAAATGCCAGACCAGGAACCTCTCAACCTAATATTCCATTAATTCCAAGGAGTTATCAAAACCTTTAAACTCCAAAGGTCCTGTGCTCAGGCAAGAGTAAACACAACGGGGCATATTTACGTTCCCTGGCGCATCCCTGCATATCAGCCGGCGGAAGGTTGGCGCAGTGCTGAAGTTGTGTCGCAAGCGCAACGCAACTCCAGCACTGTTCCAACCTTCCCTATCCCTAACATGGTGCAACCTTCCCTATCCCTAACATGGTGCATCAATCCTTACGCCTGCTTGAAGCAGGCGTAAGGATTTGACGCACCAGCGTCGGAAAAGTGACTGCGTGAAATCTTGTAGATTTCACTGCGTCACTTTTCCGAGGCGTTCCTGTGCCGGAACGCCCCCCCTGCGCTGGTACGCCCACATGAAACCTGACGCAGGTTTCATGTGGCGCAGGGGTTTACTACGTGACGCAGCTCCCTAGATGCGTCACGTTGTAAATATAGCGCAACGCGGCGCATGGTTTGCATCGCCGCTGCGTCACATGCGTGACGCAGCGGCGGCACAAAAGTGGCGCAAGGGGCTTGTAAATATGCCCCAACATGTCTACCAATTTTTGAAAGAAGGATTAAAAAGAATACAAAACAACTAGAAACAAGCAAATATGAAGGTGCAATTTATCAATGGGTTCCTTTCCAATCTAATAATTAATTCCCCTGAAAATGTAACCAGGGGTACATTACCTTGCTAATGATGGAGGTAAGTGGAAATAGTAAGTGCACCCAATCAATGCAACCTATAGGGAAGCCTCCTAATGTTGTCACTCCTTTGTATAACCTGTGACCTCATTTGCACATCTTTCAGCACTTCCAGTTTGAAGTCCACCCTTCCTGAAAACACCAGGGTTGCCTATCTTGACAGTATCACCAACAGACAAACGCACAGGTTGCACTTTTTTGCTCCCATCATACGCATTCTGTTTGTACAGTGCCTCCTTGCTTCCACAACTGATGTGGTTGAGTTCTTCCAAAGACACCAAGTTCCTTATCCACTTCGTCTACAAGTTGGAAAAACTTTGGAGGATGGTTTCTTCCCCCACAAGAGTTCTAAAGGTGAGATCTTGGTAACAGAATGAGGGGCAGACGGATAGAACCAGAACATTGACTTTACTGCATCTTCTATTTTACAATCAATTGCTTTTGCCCACTGTATGCATTCTGACCAAACCATATTCATTTGGTCTACCACACCCTTAGTTTGAGAGTGAAATTAGGAGCTCTTCAAATGCTTAAAACTAGCAGATTACAGAAACCTAACCATCTCTGAACCAACAAACTTAACCCCATTGTCAGACACACAAAACTCTGGAAAGTCCTCTCTATGTGCTTCAAAACGTCAAGTGCTTTCTTGAACTTGCTCTCAGCCACAAATCACATGTCTGGCCATTCACTATAATAATCCATGACGACAAAAGCAAAACGATTATGAGACAGAAAGCCATGAAATGGATCCACTATGTTAAACCTAACCATAACCCAGGGCCTAGAAGAAAGATCTGTAGGCTGCAGTGGTGATGTACTAACCTTGAACCTCTTCCTACAACCAGAGCAAATTCAACACTCACTAACAACTTCATCAATGTCTTTGTTCATAGCTGGCCACCACATCATGGTACAAACCCTCTTCTGTGTCATGGTCCATCCCGAAAGATGACTGGTATTTTTATTCTTTAACACTGACTTAACAAGACGCACACAACACACTCACAACGAGAGGTGTCATTATTCTACTGCTGATTCACAATATCAGGCCATGATCTGCAGAATCCAGTGACATTGTTTGGGAATCCATGAAAGGGTGAATATTGTAAAGCAAGGTGACTTAGAGTACAGATTAATGTTACTCCTCAGGGCTTCTGTGCCTGGATATAAATATGGATCATTGTTGCCTTTGGTAGCCTTTCAGGCTGGATAGCAAATGGTCTGTGGTCTATGGTTTCTGTTTACTTTTTATGCACACGTACACTCTCTGGGATTTTGTTGGTGCTACTTAATCAATTCAGCCCTTAATTAAACAATTAACTTGATCATAAGGACTGCAGACTACATAGAGCTTTACTTTAATGACCTTATCCAACGCGCCTGTCACACACAACTTTTTCTAGGATATTAACTGATGTTAAGCAACTACTAGTCCTAGAAGAAATGTTCTTTGCTATGAACTCATTAACCCCTACTGGTGCTGTACATGAAACTTTTCAATCCAAGACATTCTAGGCATATCTTTTCAACCTGTTCTGGCTAACAGTTTACAAACCGTAATGGCAATTTACAACCTATAGATAAACAGATGTGGGGAGAGAAAAGTTGTGTTGTTTTCCAGGGGTGATATTACACATAGTGCCCCGGAGGCTCAACAGGTGTTTGTGCCCCCTTTTTGCACTTTTGTATTACTGAAGGAACCACAGATGCCTGTGCAGTCTCTTTTGTAATATGGAATACAACGATAGGACAACATGTGCAGCGGTGCGATCCCAAGATGGCATTTCTTTTTTTGCATGGGTTTGTGGCCATTAACTTTGTGGTAGTGCTGTTTTACAGACGTTGGCACAGGGACAAAGAAGCTACTGGGAGGCACACATTGTGTGCTACACTGGGGTTTGATCAGAGCCAGTTCACACTTGAGGGAAGCACTTGAGAAGATACCTGTGTCTGCCCGGGTAGCACACTGCATCTACTTCCGGGGGATCCCTGCCTCTTCTTGAAAATGAAACCAAGTCCATGAGCTGTGAAAGATGGAGTCATGGTTTCAAACCTTTATGTATTTTAACATGCCACTGAACATATGAAAAATTGCAGAGTTTTTCCCTGTGAGCAACACCAGGTATACAATGCTCTGTCTGTTAACGGTGTATGCAAAGAAGACAAAGGCTGCTTCAAGGTTGGGTGGAATTAATTCAGTGGCTAATAATTGCATGCAATATATTCGAGACTCTTTGGGGCCGATTCCGATCTCGGCCGGTAGGGCTCCGAATCGGATTCGGCTTTACCGGATCCGATTCGGAGCCCTATTTCCCGACCGAATCGTACGTGCGTCCGGGCGAGCGAGTACGATGCGTGCGCTCGCGAAATCTCCGACCGACTCGTTCGCAGGACCCGACCGCTCCGACCGACTCGCACGGGGACGACTCACACCGCGCAATGGAGACGTTCCACGGCCGGGTAAGTACGATGCGCACCTTGACCGCTCCGACCGACTCACGCACTCCGGCTCCAAGGAGCTGTCGGAGCCGCACTTTGGGGGTCCGTGTCGGACCCCCCTGGAAGCGTAGGCACGCGAGTCGCACACAGGGGGGAGCCATGGGTCCCCCCTACACGTGCATGTACGGTGCGACCCGCATCGACGCGAACACGCTGTAGGGGGCGCCCTTGTTCGCGTCGTTCCCATTGAGTCAATGGGAGCCCGTGTACGCGTCGTACGACTGGCTCCCATTGACTTCAATGGGAGTCCGACCGAATCGAGTCCGATAGCATACGTGCGCATCGTACTCGTTCGGTCGGACTGCTAGGGTCCGATTCGGTCGGAAATCTCTCCGAGTCCGGCTCGGTCGGAGAGATTTCCGGCCCGAATTGGAATCGGCCCCATTGTCTCCAAAGGATTCCACTAACTACTGATTTCACACAGTCTTGTTATATTGTAAGTACTATAGTAGGTGATCAGCTCTTGACATTTGTCATTTTCTAAACACTTAAGAGGTGGTAGGAGAAATGCTTGCACATGGTATAAATCACTGGCAATCACTCTGGGTAGCATTCCAACCCATCTGCAGCATCCAATCGCGTTGTGCATCCATCCAACCATCTAACCATCCAACCGCATTCTGCAGCACAAATGCAAAGAGGAAAAAGCCTCTCAGGATATCTTTTGTGCAGGAAGATATCCCTTCCTGCACAAACACTATTCAGACCACAATATAGACACCCATGTGTCATGGCGCAAGGGTGCCTGCTTTGGCACTATGCTGCCACAAGTGCACCAGCACAAGGAGAGGGCTGAAGAAAACCATATCATAGTAAATATCGTGCATTTCTGCTTTCTCCCTTTAACGCAATACAGGGTAACAACTTCGTGAAAATTGACAAAATATGGGCCTCTGTGTTTTTTAGCTGTATGCTATTTTTGTTGTTTGCTTCTTTGTGGTTTATTTCTTATGTAAAATTTAGAATGCATGGGTTAGAAAGAGTAGTCCGAGAACAGATGGAGAGGCTACCAGATGGGCAGGACGTGTGAGTATTATCACTGTATGATTTACTAATTAAACGTCTCGAGACCCTCACTACTCATCTTGTGTGGGCCATGATATTGTCGGTAAGGAGCTCCTGAAGGGTAAGCAGCCTTTTATGTAAGAGCACCTCACGTCAGTTATTCGTTCTTGCATGCAATGGACCCTTCCATTACATCACCCAGGAGTGCAGCTGTGAGTTGAGTGCTGTCCGGAGACGTCTGCAGTCTAGGGACAGGATGCCAGTTGTGACAGATGATTCTGTGGTTTTCTGCCCTGCTTTCTAACTTTCCATTAGTTGTGGGAGCATAGTGCCTGGACTTTGGTGTAAATATATTACAATTAATTTAAATTGTTTTTCTGAAGTGTAAATTAAAAAGTAAATTCCCACCTGAAGATTTTATTATTGTGCATTAGTAATTATTAAAAGTGAAGTATAGAATATATTAAAATAATTAAATAATGCTAGTAATTTTTTTAAACAAAATGTAAAGTTGTATTAAGTTTTAAATGAAAAATAGGTTATTAAATATAATCTAAATGATTTATAAATATGTCTATTTTATATGACTTTTTAACATTAATTTATATTTATTTATACTTTTACCTATTTTAAATCATCAAATTTAATTTAACATTATTTCCTATCGGGTTTTATTCTAATTCCCTGTCTCCTCTAAAGAGAAGAAGAAAATGAGGTATTAAGGGGCATAGGCCTAAAATAAGAAATTTGATAACCAGGATAATTAAGCATGAGGTGTGCAAGTAGGAGAATACATAAAGGAATTCAGAATGCAGAAGATAAAAACCATAAAGCATAACATTTACATAGCAATATGAAGCTTACTGTAGAAAGTCCATGTTTTGGCAGCGTGCCTTTGGTTAAAGAGTTTGAAAGAGAGGGGGCAGTGCCTTTATTTGGGGAAATGGGTTTGCAGCTTATACAGATCAAAAACCACAGAAGAAGATTCAGGAGAAAAACGTATTTCACTGCACTACCCTGAAATTTTGCAAATGTGTCTCTCAGCTACAGGTACACATTTGTGATGCTGCACACTCAGGAACAAAAACCCAGTGGTAAAAACTGTCTTTCTTGGTCAACAGTGGAGAAGACAGAGAAGGTAGAAGAAGAGAGTTTGCTGAGCATAGTGGACACTGACAAACAAGAAGGAAGAGTGGATGGAAGTTGCTGAACAGCATAGAGGGCTGTAAAAGGTGAGGCAAAGGACAGAGTGTAAGTGACCCACTGGTAGAGAAGGTAAACAGAACTGATGTTAGATAGGGAAGGATGAGCAGTGAGGTGATGAGAGAGTGGCCCAGGACTAATGTCATTGAGAGAGATAAGTTGAAGAAGCGAAGAAAGGGCATCAGGACTAAACAAAGAGTTAGAGGAGATTGGTGTACATGAACATATATTGAGGCGAGAGAGTTGTGAGAGAATTTCTGCAGTGTGGGAACAGTGGCAAGATTATGAAGGCGAGAAATCACACAGGGCCTCATTCACAAAGGTAAACCTACAATGTTGTGTAAATTTACGATTGGTTGCTATTCACAAGGGGGTTTATGAGTAGCACCTTTACGAGTGCGGAGTCTCCGCACACAAAATTACCTATCTTTTTATGTGCGAAGACTCCGCACTCGTAAAGATACTACTCGTAAATCCCTTTGTGAATAGCAAACAATCGTAAATTTACACAAAAGTGTAAGTTTACCTTTTTGAATCAGGCCCATAGTTACTAAGCCAGGTCTACAAAGGGGTTCATAGGAAAGAGTAGGCTTACATATCATGGGTTTGTTTATTGTGCTCTGGTGCCATCACAGTATGTGTAAGTACTGCAGAACCATTTATCAAAGCAGCCAGAATACAAGGTGATAAGAGAGATTACAACCAAGAGTGTGAACACATTTTGAGAAGCTTTTTGTGGGAGAGAGAGGTATCCCTGAGAAATACTGAAGTACAATGGAGAGCAGGCGATATCAAAGAAAATGGATGAATATCTTGCAACACAAGATTTCAGCTCTATATCATTACTAATAGAGTGAGGTAAGGCTGAAATTGATTCTAAAGAATAACATTGACATAGGGATGAGTCAGGGAGATCAGTGGAAGTAGCATTTTAATGAGAGGGTTATGGTTTACGGGTTACCACCTCATGGGACCACAGGGTCAGTTCCGTTTGAGGTGTTGAGAGGAAGGAAGCCAAACACAAGGCCATGTCTGGAATAGATGGAGGTGGTAGAAAGAGTGGAGTTGGTCAATGAAACTCTTGGAAGGAGAGTGGCAGAAATCATAAAAGATTAAAGTTGAAGGGGATTTAAGGAAAGACACCAAGGACATGTATGTAAATATTGGAGATTGGACCTGCATCAAGGTGTATGACACTGACTGAAATAACCAAATTAGTTGTAGCTGCGGGTATCACACAGTTTTATTTTTGGGTCCACTGTCATTAATTTATGTGCTTTCCAATCTCTAGTTCCCTGTCAGGGAAACAGTCCGGTCTGCCCTTCTCAACAAAAGAAACTCCTTCTCTCTTCCTGGCTTCCTTCTCAGGTTGGTTTCCATAGGCATCCTGAAGAAGTAGAAAGGAAACAATTGCATGCACTGGAAACCATTGCCCCCTTGCCTACATCTGCCCTGATCTCCACTTGCCTGAAGAGTTAGAAGTGACGAAATCAGAGCATTCACTGGAATCCATGGCCTTCTCCCTAACTGAGGAGAAAGCAGAGTTTTTGTAGCTTTTTATTTTCGGTGCCCCTACATTTTGTGTACCACCTGGTATACATTACTAGTGTTGCTGACCCCCAGAATCCCTGCCCCTCACTCCCTATTGTGGCCATATTGGAGTGGGTGAAGGGCCGGGTTGTCCTGACCATGCGCCCCTTTAAGGAGACTTCCCCTTCTCTCTTGTTGGCACTTGACTTGCTCTCTCCATGATGTCTTAGAGTGTGGTCTCAGTGGCCTGCTTCTTCCTCTGTGTCCTGGCAAACATTAGCCGAAGAAAAGATAAGAAGACAGTGGAGGGTTATGGCAGCCTCGCGTCTCTGCTGATTCTGCTGCTGTCCCCACTAGGAACACCGATTTAATAAGTATCTCCTCCTGGTTGAAAAAAATTTAAGTATTGAGTTCAAATCTCAAAAGCAATGGAGACCAACCAGGCCCACCTGTGGTCTGCAAAGACTATTTCTATATTGGAGGGCTTCCTTTATGTGCGATCTGGTGCCTTACGCTACCCTTAACCAGCATTGCACCAACCATCCTCCTGAACTCTCTGCTGCCTTTGACACCACTGTCTTGGACACGTCTCCCACCACACCCTCTGCACAAGACTCCATGACGCCGGCATCCGCAGCAAAGCCTTGGAGTGGATCCTCTCCTTCCTCACCGGCCGAACCCAGAGAGTCAAGCTCCCACCGTTCTCCTCAGAACCTATAGAGATCAGCAGCAGAGTTCCTCAGGGCTCCTCTCTGAGCCCCACCCTCTTCAACATCTACATGGCCCGCTTGCAGCCATCGTCAGAAAGCAAAGACTTAACATTGTCTCCTATGCCGACGACACCCAGCTGATTCCCTACCTCACTGACGAACCTACAGCCGCTAAAATCAACTTTCACAACGGGATGAAGGCAGTCGCCACCTGAGTTATTTTGTGGTGAATGCTCTCGTAAGCCAAACAGTTTCATTTCTGGTCAACTGCTGCATCCCTGTCGGCGTATTACTACCTACATTGTGGGATATTTGGGTAAAGGAGCAAAGGGTGTTTCTAGGTTACCCTTACATGCCAGTGATTATTCCTCATACTTGACATCTGTTTAAATTTGGTGCTATTTGTGCCAGAGTTAGGTAATGCAACTTGGCAAGAGGCTGGCACATTTCAGCATATAGAGATGCTCTAGGGACTTTGCATTGTACATGCTCCCTTGGTTACACCCATTTCACATGGGTGAATTAGAGAAGTGCAATGTCATTAGACTCAGCTCTAAGTTGACTTGCCATTTAAATCTCCTATTGCATCTGATGGCCAATTGACATTTCTTTGTGTTGCCCTTTCTCCAAAGCTATCGTATTGTAGATTTGTGGCTTAGTGTCTGAGCTGCCCACTGCCCATCAACTATGTCTTTGTTTTCTCTTTACAACATTGAGCGCCCACTTTACCCCCACCTTAGTGCACGCTTCATCGGTACTCCAAATGTAAACTGCTTCATGAATGTGGCAGATGGGCTTTAAAATTGTGCAGTAATCCAGTAATGTTGATTATCTCTGCTATCAGTTGCATTTATTTTCTGCCTTTCATTCTGGCATCATTGCCTCTTACATTGATGCTAACATTTCATGTTTCACTCAGTTCCACTCGATTTATCTTCTAATACAAGCTCAAGCTTCCCATAGACAGTGCTATTCTGTGCAATGATGCCTGCTGCCTAATTTTACTAAACATCACTTTGCAATTTCTTGTAAGCATACTCATTCCCTATTTAGGCAGCCAAGAACGTTGACCAAAAATGACCCAGGGGCTTCCTTTGGCCATTTAAAACATGCCCAACACCTCCACAGTTTCGAGAGACAGAGTATGTGCTGATTCCTGGGGCACAGATGCAGGTCTGAGGTTCAGGTAGTGACTCTGATTTACATAGTCTTGAATATGTCAGTAACGATCATCAAAGCTGTAGTGCCCATGTGCATTTGTGTTGAATTTGGAAATAAAATGTTATTGGTTTCAATGGCTGTTCTCATTACTGGTCATCTTCAGTAACCCAGTAGCGAACACCAGCTCAAAAGACTCTGCTCCTGGTAAATGTGTATCACCACTTCTCCACTGCTCCCCTTCGCCAACATACTCATTCTCAATTCTACTGATCTATATGGCTACACGAACAATCCAGCATACACAGATGTCTTTTTGATGCCATTACTGACATCACCATCAACCACAACCTCTGCGTTTTGGGACATCTGAATACTTGGGCCCAGATTTATCAAGGGCTTGCATTGCTGTTGTGTCACGCAAGGTAACGCAGTGGCATAGCTAGATTGGTTGCCGCCCTGCGGCGGCTGCCCCGCGGCTGCATTTAAGCGTGAGGGGGGGCTGGCGATGTTGCAGGTAAGGAGGGAGGCCGCTGCCCCCAAAACTCGTGCCGCCTGGGGCGAACCGCTCCCCTCCCTTGCTACGCCACTGAGTCTCTGCCTTGCATTACTCTGCATTAGGAACGCATTCCATGGCGGAGCATGGTGCATTCCTAGATTTAGTAGGACTAGCAAACCTGGGAATGCCTCAAAATGCTATGCCTGCCTAGGTGAGGTGAAATGAGGAGAAATTTGTCAGTCACAACAGATTCCTGGAGCTATTGGAACACAGAATTGGAATGTCCGGAACTGTACTTCACTAGTTCACCTCTTTTCTTTGCAATAGATCACAACAAATTAAAGTAGGAGACTCACTTTCTAACCCATCCCAGGTCACACTAGGGGTACCACAAGAGTCCACCCTATCCCCCACTCTGTTCAACCCCTATTGTAGAACCACTAACAGAGATCCTCAAAGAATCAAACCTATCTTATCACATGTATGCTGACGACACTCAGCTCTGCTTGAAGATTTAGTCCCTGGAAGATATCTTAATACTAAATGAGAAATGGCTGAAAACTCAATTCTGGCTATAACAGGACCACCTGAAATTGAATGGACTACACAGCTCAACACCACCCGAAGAGTGGATTTCCCACCTTAGCGCCCTCAACTGCAAACCTGCTATCTTCAAGTCAATGAATTCCCTTGGGATAAATGCAAGAATGTCAAACATTCACCCCCAGTACACAAATCTGTGCCTAAATCCATTGGATTTTTGCTCGCCATGCCATTCCAGTTTGGACCCAGCCATATGCAAATCAGTCTTGACTCTGCTTCCCATGGGAACAGTCCAGCCTGAACTGCCAGGCCAGGTCTTCCCTGGACCGGAAACAAACATCCTAGGACTGGTTTCAAGGTATCACCCCTCATCGAAAAGGTTAGCTTGACTTCAGTGGCATGGTGAGCACGAGACCCACATCTGGGCATACCCGTCCCACTTAGGGCGACAAATGCAAAAATAACAATTGATGGACGGAATGCTGAAAAAATGTCAAACATTCACCCCCAGTACACAGATCTGGGCCTAAATCCATCGTTTTTTTTTTTGCACACCATGCCAATCCAGTTTATACTCAGCCATATGCAAATCAGTCTTGACCCTGCCCCCCATAGGAACAGTCCAGCCTGAACTGCCAAGACAGGTCCTCCCTGGACCGGAAACAAGCATCCTGGGACCGGTTTCAGGATATCACCACGCATCAGCCAGGCTAGCTTAAATCCAGTGCCACAGTGAGCCCAGGACCCACGTCTGGGCATACCCAGCGCACTTAGGGCGAGAAAGCAAAAGACACACAAATAATGAACTGAATACAGAACAAATCACACATTCACCTCCAGTCAAGAGATCTGTGTTAAATTTGTTCTTTTGCTCACCATGCCACCCCTGTTTAGACCCAGCCATATGCAAATCAGTCTTGACCTTGCTCCTCATGGGAACAGTCCAGCCCGAAGTGCCAGGCCCTCCCTGGACTGGAAACAAGCATCCTGGAACTGGTTTTGGGGTATCACTCCTCATCAGCCAGGCTAGCTCGAATCCAGTGGCACAGTGAGCCCAGGACCCACATCTGGGCACACCGTTATCACTTAGGGCAGCAAAAGCAACAGAACAAATGACAGAGAATGCTGTACAAGAATGGCACCTCTCAATGCAACCCTCAATGCAGCAGCAAAATTGATCACAGTAGTGAGACGTGTCAACCACATCACTCTCTCAAATATCTACACTGGCTCCCTTTTGAAGCCAAGATCCAGTTAAAAATAGCATACTTATCCTACAAGGCCCTCCACCTTGAAATATTGTATATCTGGCACAGAAGTTCATCAGGAGGTAGATGATCCCTTAGGAGTGCTAGCTTGCTCCTACTAGAACCTCCAGGATTTTGAGAAAAGAAGACCTCATCAGGGTCCGCCAGAAGAATTTGGAATTCTCTGCCTCCAGAAATACGAGTAAGCCCTTCATTCTATGCCTTCAAGAAAGAAGTCAAAATGATCTTATTTGACAGGTTTTCTCCATAAGATCTACTGTCAAGACCATTCTGGGATAATCGGTCACAGATGAGCCTGGAAGGTCGGTTAAGGGAACCCACATGCATCATGTATGGACTACATGAGTAACACGAGTTGTGTCTCCTCACCCAAAGTGACTTGGGACAGTGTTGTAACGGGAAGAGATTTTTCTTTCTTTCACTATGTACAGTGCTCTGATAACTTGGGATCTTGCTCACACTTTCTGTCTATTTCTCTTTGTTATTTCCTCTTTCTACATATGATGCATTCTGCAGCACATGAAGAGAAAGAAGAATGCCAACAAGAATTGTTTTTGTGCAGAAAACAATCCTTATTCCTTCTAGAAACAATCCTGCTTGTAACGCGGGACCCCCTGCACCTTGGCACAAGGGTGCCTGCCTTAGTGTTTGGCAGCCACAAGGGCAGCAGCACAGAGAGCGGGCAGGGATGCACCATATGTTAATTATGGAACATTTCTGCTCTCTCCATTTGACACAGTGCAGGGCAGCTTGTTGTCTTGCTGCGTTGTGATGCGTCAAATCTTAGTATACCTGTCGAAAGTAGACATCCACAATTTTCACCAGATTTGCTTTGACTCTGGCTACTCAGAAAGACAATTCCTTTCTAGTCTCCAGGAGACATAGTTGAAATGCGTTCTGTAATTTACTCTTTTGGCCTATCTGTTGTGGGAGTAGACTCACTCTGTAACACTGAGCTACCCTCATTGCAAAATGAATGCAAGACATTTTCCTGCACATACTTGTTTTTAAATAAACACATTAAACATACTGCTTTATATATAATCAGTCTGGTCAGGGTGAAATGAGCCCGGTTATTTCCAGGAAAGTAAATGTCAGGATTTCTTCTTGCAGAATGTCATTATTCATTATTTTAACCTGAGGAGCGAGCTAACGCAATTCAGGCTGGAGAGGTTTAATTTGTCTGCTCTGCTTCATACTTCCCGTTTGACATTTGGGAGGGAATTCTTTGTGACCTCTCTATTGTTTTCAAATCTGCAGAACGCTTTCATTATCTAAGAGTCTGACCTATGGCTGGAATACACAAATGTACATGGTTCTTTCCTTAACAGAGTGCTACAAGTCTAGTATTTAAAGCCGTTGCTATTAGGAACAAGCATTTGAAATGCAATAGGTCTCGCTTTTGTTAAAGTTAGAGCTGTTGGAGTTGAAAATGACAATATTTTTAACTTTTGTTTTTTATTTGCAGTGGAGTAATTATATTTGCATAGCGCTATTGCCATTGGTATAAAAATGAAAAGTAAAAAACATTGTCATTTTCAATGCCAACAGCTGTAACTTTAACAAATGCGAGACCTATGGAATTGGAAATGCAATAGGTCTCGCATTAGTTGGAGTTATTGTCATTATAAAAGCCAATGTTTTTTACCTAGCCTTTTTGCAGGGTACAGTACCATATGTGGCCAACAGAGGTCCCATGGGTTCTTTGTTGGCCACATATGGTACTGCACCTTGCAAAGTTGGAGTTATTGGCATTATAAATGCCAATTTTTTTTTACCTAGCCATGCTGCAGGGTACAGTACCATATATGGCCAAAAGAGGTCCCATAGGAGTATAGAGAGTGAGACAGGGCATACACTGTGGCTCCCACCCCCGGAAGAGAGCCATTTGGGAGGCAATAGTGAGATTTGGACCCCAGCCTTAGTTCCTGTTCTTATCAATGTGAGCACGGCAGGCCTGGTCTTGCCACAAGGGCCCTGTGCCCCTTTGAGGAGAGTGTGGTGCGTGTGGGCCATGCTACCCTGGGATATCTGAGCCTGGTGGCCCATGGCCGGGCTGAAGATAGGTGCTTCCCTGTAGCGGGGGGGGGCGAGCCGCATACAAATTTTCCCGGCGATGTGCAATTGATGGAGGTGGCTAAAATCGGCTGAAGGGCCTGAACGTGACTCATGGGGCCGATGCCTCCTGAAAAAGACCAGCAGGGAAGCTGATTGGCGTGGCCTGGCCCTGATGAGACTGCCCCTATCTGTGGAAAACTCTTTGTGCTGCAGCTGATTACTGCCCACATTCACCATAATGCTCCAGCAGCTGTGCATAGCGGGAGCAGCCTGGAACAGAGACGGGGCCTGGTGGGCCTACTGACTGAGAGAGCTGTAGTAGGACTTCCAGGATGTAACTGGGGGGGGGGGTGTACTGAGGCGGGCCCGGATTGGGGCCCAGAGAGACACAATACACAATCTTGGAAGTAATGTGAGCAACACCCCCCACCAACGGTTGATTACAGCACAGCTTGGTGTGCTTCACATTCAGACTTGAAGCGCTGGATGCCTCCTGTGCACGCTTGGACCCTAGCTCACACTGACTTTATTTATGGGAAAAGCAAAACCTAGACAGGGTGCTCCACAGCCGGAGATGGGGACTCCTTGCTTCCGTCGTCGGGGTCAAACGAAGATGGAGACGTGGATGACGCCTCGATCCACTCCCATCTAGATAGGGTCTTGCCCGCTATTGCAGACACTAAAGCCACATTCCCACAGGACATTGGTGCAGTTCTGCTAGGGTTGGGACAACTACAGTCAGAACACCATAAATTAGTGGACCACATCAAGACTGTAGAGCAGTCCGTGGAGGAACTCTTCCCAAAACAACAATCAACAGACTATACTAGAATGTAGCACTGAAGATGCGATTGGCCGGAATCTCTGCAACAACATTCGAGTGATTGGACTTCCTGAGGGAACAGACATGGTCTCCTTTCTAGAAAATTGGCTTCCTGCAACAATTACACCTGACCACCTCACGGAATTCTTTGCCCTAGAAAGTGAACCCAGAGTGCCAGCGTGCCCTTTAGCACTGGGGAGACTACCCAGGCCAGTGGTAGCAAGACTACTTCACTATAGGGATTGAGACAATATTTTACAAAGATCCCGCACCAACCGTCGATTTACAGTTGAAAATAGTAAGGTACTAGTGTTTCCAGACTTTACCGCCAAAGTGCAGCTACAGCGTGCATCCTTTGGAGAGGCCAAAAAATCTCTCTGTGAAGAGGGCATACAGTATTCATTGATGTTTCCTGCCAAACTCTGTATTAAACTATACGGTAAGAAGTACTTCTGTGACTCTCCAGAGGAAGTGTGGACATGGTTGGAATCATAATGCCGGGTCTGGTGGCTTAGTGGACTAATGCGTCCACTATAGCAGTCTATGTTTGACCTCATTGTCACAGGTGCACATCTCAGGGGGTCCACTTAGTCTTTCATCCTTCTGAGGTCAATAAAATGAGTACAGTTGAGTAACAATAAACATCTGTTATTCAGCATCAAGATACCCTTCTGGGTGAACGTGCGCTTTATAAATACATGTGTTATGTTATATATAGAGCGGGCACACCACTTGGAGGTGCCAGGGGGAAATCTGGGAGCCCTTGGTGGGGAAACAAAAGATGACTTAGGCAGCCCACCAGGGGGGTCTGCTTTGCAGAGGCCCTCCTCCTCACAAACAGAACACAAGCGCAAGGCGGCACTGCTGGATGTAGCTGAAATAGTGTCTTTGCAAAAGACTGAGGCTGGCATAGATACCTCCTCTGATCTTCGCTCAGTGGCATCAGACTTGGGGAGCTCGGCCCTCGGAGGCAGAGGGATAACTCCACAGTCTGTAGATGATTTAATTTGATGTCTTGCCTACTTGCTCTTATTGCCTATGGTCTGGGAATGAGAATGCTGGTATGAACCCGGAAGTATTGACCCATTATATGATTTGCACAAATTTGGTTGGGTATGGCTTGGGGAGGGTGTGTGTGTGAGATGGGTGCTGCGTGGTGCCCCAGGATTGGTCTGTTCGCCCTAGCCTCTGGAGGGTACCTCTCCTGTTTTACTTCGAGATATGGGCTGGCGCGTACTTGGGTTTTCTGTGTTACCTTGCCTGCCCCCACTCGGATTGCCCCTACTAGAAACCGGAAGGTGGCATTCCCTTAACAATGTTGTTTTTTTCACAGGTTTGGATTGCCAGCCATTGCTGGACTGCCCTTGGGTTTTTGTTGGGAAGTTTTTATATTGTCCCGGGGCCTAAGGATGGCTTTGATGTTGCTGAGGGGTACACGGAGTAACTGCATAGCAACATCAATTTATTGTCCTGGAATGTAAGGGGGTGGGGTCTGCCTCCAAATGGCACAGTATTCACTGATATTTGTATCACCGAGGTGCCCAAATTGTAATGTTGGAGGGGAACTGTCTTACCGCAGAGGAAGCTGTCCGCCTATGATATAGGTGGCGTGGCCAACTCTATGCAACCTCTTACTCTGCTTATTCCCAAGGGGCATTGCTTTGGATTCGGGCAAGAACCCCTTTTGAGGTCGCCCACTCTATCATTGATCCAGAGGGCGCTATGTTTTGGTAAAGGGCAGGCTGCTGGGTAGGGAGGTCACCCTAGGGAGTGTATAGGCCTCAAACCTGGACCAGGTCCCTTTCGTTCGGTTACTGTCCATGCCCTTGTCCTCTGTTATAGCGGAGGACCTCTTTTTAGGGGGTTATTTTAACTGTGCTGTAGATGTTCACCTGGATAGGTCCACACCTCCTCTGCATGGGGCGCTGGCATCCAAAACTTCACAGGGTTTATGTGACTGGATGGGGCATTGGGGTCTCATGGATATTTGGAGGGTGCAACATGGGCAAATACAAGACTATTCTAATTACTCACATCTTTATAGGCTGCACACACGCCTAGATATGTTTGTTTGCTCGGCCTGTCTTAGCCAGAATGTGACTCATACTGAGTTTTTAGGGCGCACGCTATCTGATCATAGCCCACTGCTATTGACATTTTACCCCATTGCTGATCCCACAGTGATTCCCACGTGGTGCCTTAACCCATCCTTTCTTGTAGATACATCCTTTAAGGATTCTCTACAGATGACCATCTCTGAATATTTCCAATTTAATCAGGGGAAAGCAAAAGAACTGCTTGTTGAATGGGACGCTTTTAAAGTGGTGGTGATGGGTCATTGTTTGGGGCAGACCGTTGGGGTTAGAAGAGACCTCAATAGAGAACTTTCTACTCTGGAATGCAGCTTGCATGATCTGGGTAATAGGTTGGGTTCCGAGAACTCCACTCAAACACAATTCAAGGAAGTGAAGAGTCAATATAATGCTGCATTAGAAGGTCTTCAGTGCCTTGACATACGAGATTACCCTGCAAGAGTTCATGAGGAGGGGAGCAGATCGGGCAGGCTCTTGGCATGGTTGGTACACCTGGAGACTAAGGGCACGCCCATTACGGGAAGACTGGACATTACTTTACTCGCTCTGGACTATTAACTCAACCTTCTGTACCAACTATGAAACCCTTTACAAACACCCTGAGCTGCTTTTGCCGGAGAGCTTCACGGCGTTCCATTGCATTACCATTGCATATGATTGATCCGACCTTACGGGAGGAACTGGGGGGGGCCAGTGCCGATTCAAGAAATTTGATTGCCCATCAAAGAGATGGCTGATTGAAAAACCCCTGGCCCGGACGCATTGCCAGCAGAGTTGTATTTTACATTTGCATCTGCCTTGGCCCCTAGATTAGAGGCGTTGTATGCGGAGTCGTGTGTGGGGTCATTGCCAGCTTTGTCCAGAGACACACTTTTGGTCCCCCTTCCGAAAATGAGGTCATCAGCCCCATATCCATCTGAGTTTCGCCCCCTTTCTATGTTAAATGCACATTGTACGAATCTCAGAAAAATTCTAGCCATGAGATTCCTTCAGTTAATGTCCAGTCTCATACATGAAGACCAGAATGGATTTATTCAGAAGAGGTCCACCTCCGGGAACCTCCTCCGATTGTATGATATCCTCCACCCCCAGGATATTGGCCTCTACCCAGATCCTTTAGCAATGTCAGTTGACTTGGAAAAGGCCTTTGATTCTATAAAATGGGATTTTCTGCATATCGTTATGAAGCGGATGGGATTAGGAGATGGATGGCTTAGATGGGTGCATCTTTTATACACTAAGCCTACGGCAAGGGTTCGGACAGTTGGCATAATCTCAGCTTCATATGGGGTACATCGTGACACTAGGCAGGGGTGTCCATTATCCCCCCTTTTGTTTGCTTTGGCCATTGAGCCACTGTCAGAGTTTTTCCGATGGAGGGGTGCCGGTCATGGACTGATCTTAGTGGCCAAAGAACATATTATATCCTTATATGTTGATGACTTATTATTACACCAAGTTGTTGGCCACCTGGGAGTGGCCCATGCTGTGACGCTATTAAATGAGTTTTCGGTATTAGCGGCCTTCGAGTAAACAAGGCAAAGACTCATCTTTTCCCCGTGTGGCTAGGGATGCTACAGCCAGCTGATCTGCCAATAAGGCTCACCTGGTCACCTTAGTCCTTCAGATATTTGGGCATCCAAGTGTTTCATGCCTTGGATGATCATCAGGAAGGTAATTTGAGACTGGTGACACAATCACTCAAGACTGTGTACAATTCTAGTGCTCTCTAAAATTACCAGTGATGGCATGCATCGTCTTGTCCAAGATAATTATGCTCCCCAGGCTCTTATATTTCTTTGTGAATCCCCCTGTCGTGATACCACTCACTTGGTTCAAAAACTTAGATTCCCTCCTCCAAGACCTAATTTGGGATGGAGGGCTTAATGGAGTCTTCCTAGCATTATTTCGGAGAGCCCCGGAGGATGGTGGCTTGGGAGCCCCCGATGTTGAGTTGTACTATTTGGCTGCCCAGTTTCGGTGGTTAAATGGTAAGGGTCTTGAAATACTAGGTCCAATTGGGTTGGTTGATAACCAGGGGCTTTTGCTGGCGAAACTCCTCAATTTAAAAGTGGTTATTCTCACGCCGAGAGTCCTGTTGAGAGTGGCACTGCAATTCTGGCGGAGATGCCTATGTTGAACATCTAGCACCGCTTTCTCTGCTCCGGATCTACCACTGATAGGGCTGCCACATGGGGATCCCCTCTCCCCATTTACGAGACACCAACTATCAGAATGAACGACAGTCGGCATCATTACGGTGCGTGATTGCTTCCAGCTGAGTGAGCTCATCCCACTGGATGATTTCCTATCAAAGTATGACCTGCCCCCTGGCCAGTTTTTGAACTACCATGCTCTGGTGAGAACATTTGGGGAATTATGGCTTGGGAGCAGACAAGAGCCAGAAACCCATACTGTCCTTCAGGCATTGGTGACACTGGGTGCTGCTCGTCATCTTGTGAGGTGGCTTTATAAAGCGCAACTCGAGATGATCACAAAACCATTGGATAAAGCTCGGAAGAGGTGGGAAGCATTGCTTGGAAGAGAGTTGACGGGCACGGAGTGGGGTAAAACTATGGGGAGCCCAAAGCGTATTTCTAGGAATACTAAATTTAAACTCGTACATTGTTTCTTGGTTTATGTTCCCTTTACCAAGTTTGTTTCTGCTTAACCAATATGTCTATTGCTTGAGGCATTTTCTTGAGACTGCAGCTACAACTCCCAATTGTTAATAAATGCGTAGAGCAGTAGAGAGCCATACCACATGATATTGCTATAAAAAATGTTGGATTATGTTGGAATGTACTATTGTGAACAACTTGAAACCCACTGAAAACAGGGTAAATGTATAAACGTATTGATACTGGGATATGGTTTCTGGATTACATGTAACTAACGTTTGTATCTATTCATTCTGGATTGAAGACGAATCGGGGATGTACTCTGATATAGTCCGAATTATATGTTTTGCATTGACTATTGCTCTTGTATGTATGTCTGTACCCTTTTATGCAAATGCCAATAAATACGTGTGTGTTTGTAAAGGTCACCACATTATAAAACGTGTGCTAAAGGCATGCATGCTGATGACTGAAATTCTATAGAACTACCATCTGGACCTCTGCTGACATGACATCAAATCACCACTGATTTTGCCTCATTAATCCTCACTGAATGCAAAGATGAAGTTTAAAGCCCTCCATGTTGCCTATAAAGCCTACTGGGAAAGCGGGGACATATTTAGACCTTGTTGGACTCTCTTGAAATCTTCTCTCAAGGGCAGCTCACATCAGCAAAACATGGAGGCAGATATTTCAGTTTTGAAGACTATAGACCAGCGGTTCTTAACATTTTGTCTTCTGTGGACCCCCACTGAATCAATAATGGAATCAAAGGACCCCTACGGAGTCACTACCGAAAGCTAGAGACCCCAGCCTAAGCACTTCCTAGCATCTGAACTTCAAAACAATACACAAAAATACTGAACCATGTATACAATCAACAAATTCCCAAATTATGGAATATTTTTATTTAATTCACAAATGTGAGAAATTGTGTAACTGGTTGAGTAGGGGTGAAATACATTGTACCCTGCCCTCTGGGTTGTCCCGGGCCTACCTTAAGGGGTAACGTTTATGTATAAAAAGGGAAGGTGTGGGCCTGGCAAAAGGTTTATTTTGCCAAGTCAACATGGCAGTGTAAAGCTCATACACAGGGTCTACAATGGCAGGCCTAAGACATGGTTAAAGGGCTACTTGAGTAGGTGGCACAATCAGTGCTGCAGGCCTATTAGTAGCCTTTAGTTTACAGGCCCTTGGTACAGGGGGTACCACTTTACTAGGGACTTATAAGTAAATTAAATATGCCAATTGGGGATAAATCAATATTACCATGTTTATGGGAGAGAGCACAAGCACTTCAGAGCGGTTAGCAGTGGTAAAGTGCACAGAGTCCTAATACCAGCAAAAACGAAGTCAGAAAAGTGGACGAAGGCAGGCAAAACGTTGGGGGGAAGGCCACCCTAAGGCTGTCAGCTCTAACACTGTCCACATCAGAAGAGGAGAAACAACTCATGAATAAGTTGTGAATAAGGTATGGGTGGCTGCCTTCCAATATCTACTGGCATGAGGTTGCCTGGGTGCTGGCCCAAAATAGGGAAATGGAAGGGTTGAATAAAATTATCTCAGTAGCCTATGAGAATGCAGATGTCACAAATTAGGTTCACAAGGTCAGTAAATACCGGATACAGTATGTGGCCTTGTTCATAAGTAGGTTGGGACGATGCCAGATTTAGGTTAAAAATATCCAAATGATTTTTTAATGGCAGAAGGACTAGAAGCGGTTTCTCACCACCAACTCAGAGCTCACTATATTTTTCATTTTAAGGCAGGAACAGCCAATGTCTTCAATTAAAGTGTCTAGCTTAGAGGCAGGACAATTGGGGAAGTTGTAGATCAAAAGAAAGATTATGTGTGCAGAACCTAGAGTGCCTGTGAGCGAGTAAACCCCAGAAGAAGTGGAAAATAGCAGAGTTATTAAGTCCAAGGAGATATTCTGGATAATAGCCATGCCCCCACCACATCTTTCATTGCGGTCAAATCTTAGCATTTTGACATTGCCAGCTATGACCTCAATTAAAAAAAGGGCATTTATGGAAACCAGGTCTCGGTAATAAAAAACGATATTAGGATTGTATTTGGTTAAAAAGTCATAGATGTCATCTCTGTGTGCGATGTCTGATCTAGCCTTGCAAAGATAGGCATCGAGGGATGACTGACTATTTCTTTGTAATGTGGTAGGGGTGGTGAGAGTAAGGTAAAAAACCTGGGACAGTTTTAGATTTTTAAAAGGGCAAGGGTATATGGCTCTAAAATAGGTGATAGAAGCTTAAGCTTGAGGTGGAATAATAGATAAGCTTACCTGATGAGTGAGGAGCATTGTGCCTCGACTCTGCGCGCGTCAGAATGTGGGCCGGTGCAGATGGGGTTGACATTGACACACAGTGGCGGCTCGCCGAGGGAGTGGTGCGGGGCGGGGGGAGGGACAGGGTGGTGGGTAGTGAACTCGGACATACGACAGACAGAACTCAGAGGGAGTTCTGTCCATCGTAAGTCCGAGTCCACTACCCCCCCAGCCTGCCTCTGCCCCGCCCCGCCCTAACGCCCCGCACCACTCCCTCGGCGAGCCGCCACTGTTGGCACACGGGCAGCATGACCGCTTTGCAAATCCACTGTACATGTTCCAACTGCAGGCATGTTTAAGTAGGTCTGTCATCACCTTGAGAAATGAAGAAAAAGCTAGATTGTCGAATAGCAGTGCCAACCAGGGACCACAGGTTGAGGACCGTATTGAAAAATACCTGTGCAAAACAGTGTGAGTTATAAAATGCAATATTTTTTAGGAGAGGCAAAAATTATGAGGAAAAAATTAAAAATGTGATGGCATAATTGTGCCAGACCCACCAAGTAAAGTGCACAGACAGGAATCAAGGGCAATATAAATTTAGACAGTAAATAAGCAGTTTATCACAGGCAATCACACACAGTAAGGTTTCTCTACCACTAACAGCTTTCTAAGAAATGGCAGAAAGAATAGCAACACCAGTGAGGGGCCTGGGTTCGAAGAGAGAGTATTCAAAATTACCTGTGAAAAAAAGTGCAAAACATATTGAATGGGTCTTATTCACAAAGATAACTTGCCCATTTGAGTACGTTGGTTGCTTTGTCTATTAATCATATCTGAGTGTAAGTTATTGCTAAAAAAACAACAGTACAAAGTCCAACACCACACATGGCCAACCACTGGTATTGCAAAATCTTTCTTTGAAGGTAATGGAGGTAGGGAATAAAAATAAAACCCCAAAGGAAATGTTAAATTAATGTACCAATAATTTTTATTAAAAAAGTAATTACATTATTTTCACTTATTCCATACATCACGTTTAATAGCTAGTAATGCATACTGGGCCCGATTCACAGAACTAATCTGAGACAAAATCCTAAACTTACTACTTTTGGTATTCACAGAAGGCATTTAGTAGTAGTAAAGTTAGGATTTTGTCTTAAGTTTGTCTTAAGTCTGTCTTAAGTCTGTCTTAAGTTTGTCTTAAGTCAAACTTAAGACAAAATCCTAACTTTACTACTACTAAATGCCTTCTGTGAATACCGAAAGTAGTAAGTTTAGGATTTTGTCTCAGATTAGTTCTGTGAATCAGGCCCACAGTTACTCTTTCTTTAGGTGGAAAATTATTTTGGGGGAATTTTCGAAAAATAATTTTAAATTTGTTTAAAATGTTTCCATTAATTAAAGATTTATTTCCAAATTAAGTTAATAGCATTATAGTATTTTATTTGATTTTGTTCTACATTATTACCTATCTTTAGGTTAAATAAACTCTTTTATTTTGACCACTGCTTAGACATGTGGAGATCGCCATCCTGACTTTGGAATCTCCCTAGGGTAAAGATTAGGAAAAATGTAAAAGATGTATTTAACTCAAAAATAAATATTGAAAAATATTTATATTGATATTAAAAATTACTTTAATATTCATTTTATAAAGTTCTTTTAAATAAAGAACAAACGAAAACAAAACATGCTGCAGCACTATTAACTTTATTTTGGAATAAATCATGAATTAATTTAAATAAATTAAACTAACATTATTTTTCTTAAGTTTAAATTAAAAGATACATTCTCACTTAAGGAAAATAATAATCATTTTTTTATCATACATTAATAATTATTTAAAGTGTTGTACAGAATTAATCACAATTAATTTAGTTATAATTTAAAATATACAAAGATTATTAAAAAGACTGCTATATTAATTTTTTAATCGAAAATACAAAACAGTATATTAAAATATGTTATAACTAAATAATAAATATGTAGCATTTTATTTATTTTTAACATCAAATTATATGTATTTATATTTTAACCATTTTAAATAATGTAATTTAATGAAATTTTTTGCTATGGAGTTTTATTTCAATTCCTACTTCCATTATTTGTATTGGAAGGAGTTGCAGAACCAGTGGTTGGCCATGCATGGTGCTAGATTTGCTACTTTTTATTTTTTAATAATAATTTGCTCTTGGATTTTGTGAATAGCCAAAAGTAGTAAACTTACTAAAAAATGTAAATTACTCGAAAGTGTAAAATACCTTTGTGAAACGATAACTTACACCCTTCGTCAGTGGATGGAGACATGTAAGTTACACTTTCTAAGTAACTTTACACTTGAATTTTGTGAACAGCCAAAAAGTAGCAAACTTACTCAAAAGTGTAAGATATTGTTGTGAATCAGCCCCAGGATCAAGAAAAGGCCAAAATTATGAGGAAGAGATTCAAAAGGTGGTGTCATCACCATGCCAGACCCACTGAGTAAACTGCTGAGGCAGGAATCAAGGGCAATATAAATGAAGAAATACAAGTAAACAGTTTATCACTGACAATCACTCATGCTAAAGTTTCTCTCCACTCAATGCGCTCATGTGCCAACAAAGTATCAAAGAGTCAGAAACTCAAGGCTAATTGTAATGTCAGCAACAAAATTTAGATTTAGGACTGTCAAACAACTATTGCGAGAAAAAACATTTCTGATGTATTTCTGATTTACTGGAAGTAAACAAAAGCTTGCAGTTTAGCTGCACAACCTAAATGACCCTAAACGGTCCTGGCAGCAGGTAAGATCTGTGTATGTTTATGTGATGAGTCTTTCCTTTTATTTTTCCTGGACAAAGTAGTGCTTCATCCTTCACTATCTTATCTTCCCAGCATTCATTCTGTTTTTCATTTTTCCAAAGATCTAGTACATCCATTTTTCCCTCTCCATCCTCAGAGGTGGAGGAAAAATTTCATACACTGGGGGCCATATTTACTAACATTTTGCGTCATGGTTGCACCACTTTTGTAGCGCATCCATGATGCAAAATGCTAATAGATATTTGCACAGCCATGCAAGGGGCGATTTGCGCCGCCTTGTATGGCTTTGTACAAAAAATGTAACACAGGTGTTCCCATGCATCCACCTATGGATTTCACGCAATACCAGATTTACAAAGATTTGTAAACCTGGGATTGCATGAAATCTGTACACCTCCCAGAGGATGGTCTAACAAGGAGAAAAATATTTTCTTCTCCATGTTATTTGCTCTTTCTATGTGTGCTGCAATCTCCAGCACACATAGAAAGAAGTATATGCCTCGACAGATTGTTTTTGTGCAAGAAGGTATCCCTTTCTGCACAACAATTCTCCTTGCAACATAGGCACCCTTGCACCATGGTGCAAGGGTGCGTGCGTTGTCGCTAGGCTGCCTGCACAAGGAGAGAGCAGAAATGCTCCATATCTTTGTAAATATGTAGCATCCCTGCCCTCTCCCTTTCATGCAGCAACTTTGCTTGCTGCCCTACGTTGCGTGAACGTTTAGTAAATAGTCCAAGAACAGCGGATTTCTGTAATTTTAACTTGCGATTTGTTAATTTTGGTCTTCCAGGATGAGGACAGTGCCCAGACAGGTCTCAGTCTAAGTAGCTGGATTTGTTTATCAATCTCAACAACATATGAACTGAGGTGGGTGGTGATGGTGCTGTTTCACCGTGATCTTTTCAAGGGCTCTCTACTAGAGAAATGTCTTCATCCAGGGCAATTTTTACAGGTGATTCTCTAAAAGACATTTATAATCCTGTGACTCATTCCTCTCCATATGCCTGCAAGCATCATAATCAGTTGAGTGTGGGTGGAGGTATTGTGGTCTCATGTATTGGGTAATGATGCAGTTACTTACTGATAATCTTCCTTACTCCAACTCACGGACTGTGAGAAAGTCATCCTTTTGGCCCTCATCACCCCCAGCAGTAACTGACTCTGATTGTGCCCTGGGCTCTGCTTACCAGACCCAGGGCCAGTGTTCTGCTTTAAAGGTATATGGTGGTTAGGTATAATTACAATTTGCAATGACAGACCCCTGTAAATCCCTAGTATATAATAAGGCAAAGGGGATTCAAACTGCCTATATGTCCATAGTATATAATAGGGCAGGGAAGTTCAGAGGTCCAGTAGATTTCCTGCACTGGAGTGTGCACTGCTGTGTTGTCTGCAGTCATTTTAAAGGCAGCCCTGCTTTGCAGACTGTCTTTAAAATAAAATTATATGCAAATTCGATTTTGGAATTAAAGGTACTTCCAAACTAGTAATCTACCTTATTTTTACATATACGTCACCCCTAAGGTCTCCTCTTGGTGTAACTATAAGCAGGGACATTATAAAATATGTTTTATAAGCCCTGGTGAGGGGAAACTGCCAATTTCGTTTTTCCCATCGTAGATAATGAGCTCCAGAGGGTAACATTGGGATATTTTTTTTAAGTATGAATATTGACAGGAGTGAGATAAAAATATCATTCAAAGTATCAAGATGTTATTTATGATAAATCCAACAACTTGCCACTGTTGGATTTATAAAAACTATCACAGAAAAGAAGTTAAACTTTCTTTTCGGTAAGCCAAAATCCAGCCTTCCAGCTGCTCTCTCCTGATTGGCTAGCTTCTGCCAGGCTGAACCAAGCTGTCTTAATGAGGTGTGAAGTAGCTTGCTAGAGAGACAATGGATTTCCTGTGGGAGGAGAACTGAAACTGCAGAAGCAGAAGGCAGGATGAAGCATATGCGATCCCTTCTGTATTACAACAGTGGCCAGGAGGTGCACACAGCGGGCAGATATTCCCGTTGCGCCCCCGGTGCACTCTCTGTAATACGTCCCCAGATGTTTCACCCTATCTGGCTTGTAAAGGTGTGTAGCAAGGAATTAGGATTAAGCTAACTTTTTATTCTCAACTGTGTATCTTTGGAAAGCCATAACCTCCTCCATGTGTAACTAGGGCATACCTAGGTTATGGAAGGTGAATGCTTTTAGGTTTTAGGTTCAATGGGTACATGTTTCATTGCCTGTCCTATATGCCCTAGGGTACCAATATAAGCCTTGCAGGCTGGGTGCCCAGATACTCGCCTAGTACAGGAGAATATGTCCAAGGGGTTCTCTCACATGACACCCCCTCTGTCTCTAGCCCTGGCTTTCCCTTATAGAAGATGTATTCATTGGTTCTTTCTCTGTTGCTACTCTCTAAGGCAAGTCTTCTTGGCCATGAGGCTCAGGAAAGTTGGCTGTGGAAGGGAAGGCTTCTGAAGTTTTTCTTAAGCCCTTCAGGATCTGGGTAACGCCATTCCAGATAACAAAACATTATGCTCAACAAGAAGCAAACAGTACAGTGCTGATTCCCTGGGGTACAGGGTTCATAGAGTAGGTGTCTCTAAATAGCTACCCACAACTCATGCAGAAGATTTGAAGTTGCATTGAAACTCCGCAGAGGTTTCCCAACTGCAGAAGTGGTAGAAAATCTGCGAAGTGCTATTCCTCATGTTTCCCGCAACGTTTCAGCTCTGCTATGTTTTCCCACAGCATAATTACTAATTTGCACAGTATTTCAGGACCCTGCATTTCACTATAGACAAATACTCCAGGATCCCTTTCCCATAAGTCAATGGCTATCAGATTAATAGGTAATTTAAAAAAAAACAATTGTATAAACCTGAGTACAGAAAACAAATTAAACAATGCAACTCAAACACAGACCTTCCATAGCACTCATTATATAGACATATGTCAACACTGTGATCATATTCTTTGCTCATCATATACGCACCATATACACACAAAATGTTTATGTGAAGAATTAAGACCATTTGTATGTACAAGTCATTCCCAAGTATCCCATGAGATGTATGCATTGATATTGCCAATGTTTTGGCTTCAATACTGATCTAGCAAGGAGGCGCGCTCGAAGCGCTAGCTAGCTGGCTACTGTCCTTAGCTTTCCGGATGCCCTAGAGCTTCATGACAGATTCTAGGTGGTTCCACGTAATGTAGTTCCACGTGTTCTTCCTGCCATTTGGCTGGTTGTGGCGGCACCGTAATTGCGGGGAAGCGGCAGGGTAAGTTTTTAAACCTCACCTTGGTCTACAAAATACGCTTGTAAATGACCTGCTCCTCAAGCTGAGCCACCACAGCCGCCATTTTGTTGTAAATTGAAGTTCTGGAACACTATCACCGTCAGAGGGAGGATGAACATTTGCCCTTGGTTTTTGGGGTGCCCTCTTACTGCAACTTTGAAAATGATACCGGTGGCAGTTTGTTTCAGTCTGTTACTTTTTGTTTTTTATATAGGGAAAAATATCTCAGTATATAAGAAGCTTGACATCATCTTATATCAAACTGTTGTTACTCATATTTCCAGGCTCCTCATCATAAATTAGACTATCTATCTGCCTTGCATTATGTTTCTTCCTTCTGTTCTTTCTTGGAAGAACTGAGGTCCTCATTTACAATTTTTTGGCATAGGGCAGCGCTGCAAGCCTTCCTGCTGTGCTGCCTACATCCAAAGAATTAGGCAGGAATGCGCCTATCTATAAGATACATTACATAACAATGTGGTAACCCAACAACAACTCGAGTGACCTGGGTAGCTTGTGATGCACAACAGTGGCCCAATCGGAAAGACCAGTAGAAAGCACAAGGCTAAACCAATCAGCTTATCCTACTCTCAATTAACAAAACCTGCATCCTCAACATTGGGGCAGAGCGTAAGATATATTTATATCAATACATCAAAGTTTATACATCAACATGAATACGTTTCAAAACAAGGTAGTAAATTCATGGATTTGTGTATATACTCAAATTTAGCAGTATAAATATATTATTTTTACATATGATTGCACTACACAAAAAGCGTAGGGAAAAGTAAGTCCTCAAAAAGAAGTGCCAGTGGATGGAATTTAATAAAGAATGAAAGGAAGAAATCACACATATAGCATAATCAATACTGAAAAGCCTGTCAGTTACAATTATTGTACAACATGAATGTGATCTCATTGAGAAAGGGTAACTATTTCAGTAATAATTGCCCTTTAGTGGACCAACTATCCAATCTAGGCTTGGTAAAATGTCGATGTTTCAACCCAAAGAAAAGGAAAAGGGCCAATAACAGCCTCCCCAGCGGGTCTTCATCAGGAGTCGGTAACAGAATACAAGGGAGCAACCCGGAATACTCGGTTCTCCGGTGAGGAAACTGCTCAAATGGCGAGGGTCAGCCAGCTCCTCGTCCGCAAGGGAACTAATCAGGTCCCTTAAGGAAAACTGGCCCTGGAGAAAGATTGAATTATTGTGTTCACACAAATTGTCCCCATGGGTCTACAAGCAAATACAGCGTAGGTCTACGTGCTCATGTAGCGTAGATGGTATTCCTTTCAAACGAATCCCTAGTGCTCCCCGTCTGGAATACGATAACTCTCTGACTTCGCATGGACACATCCATGTGAAGTCAGAGAGTTATTGCAGTTTTCTCACCGGAGGACTGAGCAGATAAAATGCTGCAGAAGGTAATGGATGATGTGATAAGTGCAGCAAATCCATAGTTATACTTGAAATGCTGTGGTCACAGAACTGCATAATTCCAGTAGCCCAGACATTAAGTCGATGTAAATCCAATTTATATGCCTACACTGTACTTGGGAAAATTTCATGAGAAATTGCCTAAATTGTCAGAATGCCCCATCAGTTTTAATATCCAGTGGTGGTATTGTTCGATTGTTTGGTAGCATTACTAGTAGGAACATCCACCCTATTTCCAATATATATGCCCTAGTGAGACCAATAATTTATTGTCTGGCCATTTTACTTACGTATTAGGAAAGGTTGCAGAGGAAGTAGAAAGCTGGTTACTGTCCTGCAGTGGTTAGGTGTATTCTTAATATTCTTAGAGGCATTTGCATATATTTGAGAGCAGGATAATATCATCTAGGATATAGTTCAACTTCTCTTTGGAAAATGCCTTTGATGCTCTAACACAGCCTCCCTCTGCCTATAAATCTCCTCAACAAACAACTAGTTCCCAGGATAAGTAAAAGGTTACTTGGAAGAGCTTACGGTGGCCTAGAGAGATTGCAGATAAAGGGAAAGAAACTGTAAACAGTCGGTGGACAACTAGTCCTGGATCAATTTCGAAAAGCACTAAAAACTCTCAAGCTGGGTGAATGGTACTACCAAACTCACTTGAAGAGTCTGGATTGGTTATTCTCCTTTGCCTTTAATGATTTGTTGTGAGCCTCTAATTATGACAGTTTATCAGGTTATTAACCCACACGTGGTGTATGTGGTAGAGTCCAACAGAACAAGGCTTCAAAACATTAAATTCTCAGGAACACAAAAAACAGACTAGCTAGTTCTTGGGACGGGAATGTCCCCTGCATGATGTACAGTTGTGTTCCCCTGCCCCCTGTCCTGAGTATCTATCTGCAAGTATCTGCCATCCTGTTTCTTTTTGTTTTGGCTCCAGGCATATGTGACTCTAGCGTGTGTGCAAAGGCTTGTCCTTTGAAATGAGAAAGGTCCTGGACCTTGAGGGGTGCACAAACAATGTTCTCATTGGTTGGATAGTGGACTACTGTCCTTGGCATGGGTGTAGTATGTAGTGCAGTGATGGCAGTGTACCATGTTTTGTAAATTACTATACATATTTATCTGCATCATGGGAGCGGAGACCTACTGGCCCACTCTCAACAAGTTCTGCTTCTACGCTCTAACCCAGGTCCTAGTGATAATGTCCCTGTGCATGTTTGGGTGTATATCAGTGGGCTGCCTGGTCCATACATCATGTGCATGTTTGGGTGTATATCAGTGGGCTGCCTGGTCCATACATCATGTGTATGAGTAAGCCAGAGTAATATAGGCCTATGGATTACATTTTTGAAGCCCCTGGCCTGTTTATGTGCAAAGGATGACAATGAGGTTGTTTCCAGACAGTGAGAGTGTTATGCCTACATTTCTAAAGCTGGTGGAAGAGACCTACACAATGAAGTGAGGAAAGAGGAGACAGGCTTCCCTTTTTTAGGAAGTCTATTAGGTCCTTTTGCTGCCAGTGGAGATGATGAGTCTTCCTGATCTCTGACATTTTGTAGACAGTGGAGGTGAAAGTAGCACTGCAGTCTCTGTTGTTCAGAGTGTGAAGGGTCCTTTAGGCGAGGGCAGCCTTTTGTCTCTGTTCCTTATCACTGTTAAGTTCGACTGTTGATAGCCAGGTGCAGAATGCATAGACGTTTTTGTGCTTCAGTTTTGGGGTACTGCAAACTGGAGATGACCCTGCTATAAAGAACATCAGTGCCTGAAATATCTGCATAAAAGTGAGAGCGCAAGATCAACTTGGGGTTCTATTTCCAAGTTCTCTTTGACCAAGGAAAAGGATGCGCCACAGAGTACCCAGGAGAAAGCTATGCAACGTAGCTGGAGTGTGTTTCACAGCCATCTTCCCGAGGTGAGGGGATATCGCTTGGAGTCTGACCTGGAAGGAAGAGCTGTCTCACTGTCCTGAAGTGCCTAGAAGCTGACCTGCCTGAGAAGAAAATGGATGGGAAGGAGAGAGCCATCCCTGCCAGAGCGAGCAAGAAGCAGGTCACCATAGAGCAGTGGGTCAGTCCGCCCAGAGAATACTCTAGCTAGACCGACTGGTGTGCTCCTGATTCGGAGCATCATCTTTCTTGCCTGTAGTGGGCTGTGCCATGGCACTGTCCTGAATTGTGCCTAACATATTTGGAGTGTACATATTATGAAGTACTCTGCCACAAGACCATTAGCTTAGGTTTAAAGGTTAAAAAATATAAATTTTCAGCTTGGATAAAACAGTGTTTGCAGTTAATATGACAGCAGAATATCATGCACCTTGATTCATCATAATGCTTGTGGTAGTAGAAATGGACTAATGCTCCCATCAACCCTCTCTTACCTCCTTGATGGCAACAAAGACTGAACTTCAGGCCTGCAACAGTATACTATTTGCATCTAGGGAGCTAGTGGAAGGGAAGGGTGTGAATACTACAGAAAGTAAACAAGGCTTTTAGAGCCCACTTTACTTTGTGTTGCTACTTTTGCCATCCTCACCCCGGCGACGAGGAGTAACAAAGGCAGTGCCATGGTTGCTGGACGACAAGCCAGGGTTAGCACCTGCTACCCTGGCTCCCCTAATAGAAGTCCATGCATACTATATGTCAGACTGGGACCTTAAGAGACTAAAAAACTCATATGTAAAAGTACTGCAATGCCCTAAAGTTTTCACAACACATACAACTGAAAAGGTCATGCTAATAAAGCATGGAATTTGATCTTTTCTGGTTTTGTATATTTGCAAAAAGGTTTACAGACATATTTACATTTTTGTATTTTAGTTATTTTCATATGGATGGAATTTCATCTCAATAAACGATTGACCCTTATGACGAACTGCCTGACGCTCAACACTGTCAAAACTGAAGTACTGATCTTCGGCAGACACACCTCTCTCTGGAACGACTCCTTGTGGCCATCGGAACTCGGACCCACCCCAACTCTGAAAGACCACACCCGCAACCTCGGCATCACACTGGACAGCGGACCCTCCATGAAACGCCAGGTCAACACTTCTCCTCAGCCTGCTTCCACGCTCTCCGCATGCTCCGCAAAACCTTTTAAGTGGCTCCCCATCAGCAGCAGGAAAACGGTGATGCAGGCCCTCCTCACCAGCCGGCTAGACTATGGCAATGCACTCTATGCAGGTACCACCACCGACCTCATGAGAAGACTCCAGATGATCCAGAACACAGCAGCCAGACTGATCCTCAACCTGCCCAAGCAGACCCACACCACCCAGCACCTCAAAGACCTCCACTGGCTCCCCATTCCGAAAAGATGCCAATTCAAGCTAATGACCCACAACTACAAAGCCCTCCACCACCTAGGACCTGCCTACATGAACCACAGCCTGAACATTCACCTTCTTCCAAGGAACCTGCGCTCTGCTCACCTCGCCCTTGCACAAATACCTCGCATCTGCTGCTGCCGCTCAGGAGGACGCTCCTTCTCCCACCTCGCTGCCAAATTCTGGGGCATCCTTCCCCTCCACCTCCATACTTCCCCATCACTGACTCACTTCAAGAAGAGACTCAAGACCTGGTTCTTTGACTGATACCCGTAGCACAGCTCCTGTCTACCCGATTGAGTGATAAGCAGTGCTTTATAAATAGCGATTGATTGATTGATTCTTGACTAGACTTTATTTAGTAACTCTTTGTGCAGACAAAGGATTGTTGAATACAATATGAAGACATAATAGTGGCCATTGTGATAAAGAAATCTCACAGATAATTGTAATACAGTTTTCAGGACACAATTCTGGAATCCATTAATAACATAAACATGTGCAAATAATGTGTATGTCTGTTCTGGACAGGAGAGGTAAATGGCAGAAATTAAGATTGAATGGGATTTCTAACCTTGGTTTGTTTGTTTATATGAATAATCTATGGGATGCATCATATTTAATTGATCAGGTATGTTTCCAATATTCACTGGATTTTCTCATTATCAACAAATTGAATATTTGTATTAATCTCTTTTTTAGTATATGAGTATTTCAAATGCTAGTTTGAGGTCATAATCTAACTTGCATCAGAAATCTCGAATTTTGATTATCAGTGATTTCGGATCTATGGTATCGCGATGAGCATTAGTGGTTATTAGATTCAGGGCATGATTTAGAGTTTGGTGGATGGGTTACTCCATCACAGTGTGACGCTGTATTACAAGTGGCAGAAGATATAATTCACTTACAATAAGACGGACGGAAGTCCTTTACGTTTGTGATAGGGAGTCTGCCTAACACTAAATCAGGCCCTAAATGTTTTCTTCCACTAACCTCTCTCTTCTTAGATCCACTAATTCTCCAACAGATTGTATCCTAAGCAAACTGTGGTATCTCCCATATGAGGGGGACCCCTCTCTCTGTGTCACTCCTCCCCCTCCACTTTGTTATATTTGGTCTTGCCTCCATGCCCATTGTCTTTTGGCCTGATGATGTAAGTAGAATGTTAGTGCCCGAGAGTTCTATGAGAAGCGCCTGTGAGAGCCTGACTGGAGAGACAGTTGGTGAGGCGACAGCTGTGGCTGAGGTGTATACTCTTGTACCTGAAACAAAGCCTTCTCTTCATCTTCAAACGTCTCCTGTGGTTCACGAGGTCAATTTAACACAAACCAACCATATGCTTTTCTCTTCTCAGCACGTCTGTGGCCAACAGGGTGATCGAATGATCACTGTGAGGAGCGAGTCGGTTGGCGCCGCAGCCTTCCGCTGCAGATTAACCGTGGTCCACTGGTCCTTGATGCTCCTGTGGCTGATGAGCACATTAGGCGCTTGGCAATCTGAGTGCTTTTATGAGTAAATGCCCTAGCAGGGCTAATTAGCTCACATCATGTCTTCAATATGTTAAAGTGGCTCAGATATCCTTAATTAATGCCTTCTGAAATGGAAACGTATGGAATCCACAAATGCATGGGATTGTACTAAATCATTATGTATCCGTATATTTTCCTATATAATAAGCAGATAAATTAGAACTGCAGGGAGTGAGTTCCATTAGGCATAGCCAATATCCCTCAAGAAATATAAATAAGAATTGATTCACAGTTTGTGTCCCTATCAGCAGAAAAGGCTCCTAGTGTAAAGTGCTGTAAATGTGGATAATCCAGATTTTTACATACAATATGCACCCCCTTTAATTTAATATTCATCTCCTTTAAATTAAGTTCGAAGGGTGTGTGCTGCCTCTTGCAAGAAATACCTGGGCTGGCTGCACCTCCACAGGTGTCCACTCCTAAACCTATCACACATACATTTTACCCCATGTCCCAGTCCAGTGCTACAAAGGAATAACCTCAGTCAAACAGAACTTTGAAGAAGTCTCCCCCTTTGAACAGAATTGTAAGGTGGCCCCCATCGGTGGGGGAGTCAGATGTTTTTTTGTTTGTTTTATATAGTGCAAACTCGACCCGAAGGTAGCAGAGGGCTTTATATGAGCAGCAGTTGCATTATAGACTGACACATTCATTTTAGGCACGGGGAGATTAAGTGATTTGCCCAGAATCACAGGATGTTTGATCCTCCCACCAGACTCGAACCTGGCTCTCCAGCTTCAAAGTCGGCTGCTCTGGCCCATAAGCCACATCCTCACCCCAAGCCGTTTGCAAACAAATGGACATCAAGGGGCAACATGGTCAGTGGCGGCTATTGACCTCTCAAAGTGGCGGGATATAAAAAGTTGATGGGTAGGGGTGACCAGTGGTGGTTTAAATGTGAAAGTAGTGTGTCTTAAATAGCTGCCTTGAACTTTACTACTTGTGAGGGTCAGATTTGCTCAAGGATAACTATAGGGGGAGTCTCTCACCAAGACATGTTTGTAAAAGTGAGGCTAAGCACTTAAGTTCCCTAAAAACTGGGTAAGAAAGACACAGGCATCATTACAGGCAGCTCACAAATCTGGGTAAGCAATTTCATATTGTATACCTTCCCTTACATGTATTTAGCATGTTTATTTCTGCATTTCACTTTTTTTCATTCAGCCCCCTTTGATGTAGATTCTCAGTCATATTTTATGACAGGGGGGAAAAATGCAAGTTAAATATAAGGCACAATTATGGGCATAAGCAGCAAAGGTGGGCAGATCTCACAGGTTTATCCAGTAGAGTTTCCACTCAGATTACCAAAAAGGTTCAAGACGCGGTAAAGCTACACCAAAGGCAGCAATACTGGTAAATAATGTCTTTATTTTTTTTCAGTTTATACTGTGGAATGCCTCCACACCAAGAAGAAAATCGAAACGATTTTGCTAAAAGCAACATGAATTGTCACTCGAATATCAGCTTTGAATACCCCGCCTTTACATTAGGAATGAGCAAAACCTTTTCACCGTGTAAATTTAAAGTGACAGGACCCCATTAAAGAGAGACGTCCGCTTCCTCTTTCTTGTACAATGTCCACCAATCGACTAAGCTGCTCACCTGCACCCCTTTACCATGTAGCCATCTGGTTACCATTGCCTCTAGAAGATAAACCTCCCCTCTGTAGAGGCCTAAGCTAATGCGCAACTGCGGTAATGATTGCACACTGAGACAGTAGTCATAGTTGGTGGGCCAATAACCCCGAGCGGTCATTGCCTGGTCTATTTATAACCTCGGGCCACACGTGGCCCAAGGGTGTGAGTGCGACACTTCCGGCCCCTCGCCGGGAGAACGACAGGACTGCTAACCTGTCACATCCCATCTCAACTCAGTCTCTTTTTCTTTGACTTTGGACGTTGGCACGTGGTGTGGCATGCAAAATCTCTCAGCCGAGCGCTTGGGCGGGGATTTCTGCACAGGCCGTATCTGGAGTTCTGACCTCGGGCATCTAGGCTGTTAGATTTGGGGGTCTCTAGTTGGCAGAGGTAGGACCCTTTGACGAAATAGGGACCCTTGCATCTAGTCAGGGTAAGGGGGTACACTCCTAAAATAACCCCTGCTCACCCCCTTGGTAGCTTGGCACGAGCAGACAGGCTTATCTCAGAGGCAGTGTGTAAAGCATTTGTGAACACATACAGTAATCAAGTGACAACACTACAGATGGACACCACACCAATTGTATATTAAAAATAAGTATCTTTTATATAGATTTAACACAAGACAACAAACGACAAAAATCCACAATACTGTACTTCAAAAATGGTAGAATTAGCTCAGTTCTCTTTAGATGGTAAATGCGACACTTTGAGTTCAATGTACCTTTGGATGCGTTACGCTATACAACGAAAGTGTTGCAGGGAAGGTGATGCGTTGGTTCCTTACACGCAAGAACGGTGATGCGTCGGGTCCCTACTGATGCGTAGGGGATGCGTCGGTTCTTCTCGGCGTAGGGAGGTGATGCGTCGGTTTCTTACTGCGCTTTCGTGGCGATGCGACCAGCAATGCCGTGATGCGATGAAGATCCGGTGCAATGAAACAAAGATGGCGTCTTCTTCTTGATGCGACACGATGCGTGCACGCCTGACGGCCGTGCGGCGACTCAACGATTCTTCTGAGCCACGACAGGCCCTGCAACACGCTTCCCGGTGATGCGGCGGCGTCTGCTGCGACGTCGGTCCTCTTCTCCGACAATGCGAGGCGCTTCGGCAACGATGCGACTGCGGCAGCGGCGGCGACACTCTTCTCCATTGATGCGGCGGCGTCTGATGCGACGTCGATCCTTTTCTTCGGCGAAGCGAGGCGCTTCGGCTGCGACGGCGACGCTTCTCCTTCGTGAGTCGCGCTTCCAGCTCCTTGCGACACGCAGTCCCTCAGAAAGTCCAGCACAGCAACAGGCACTTTCCAGAAAGACTCTTGGGGAGCTGGTTGGTGAAGTCTGTTGTCCCTGAGACTTCAGCAGGAGGCAAGCTCTTCTCTCAAGCCCTTGGAGATCTTTTACAAGTTGATGAAAGTACACACAAAGTTCCTTTCTCCTTTCTTTGGCAGTCAGGCAACCACTGCAGGCCAATCCCCCAAACAGCACTCAGCTTAGGGATAGTTTCCTCCTCAGTTTCTCTGGTTCCTCTCCTCAGCAAAGGTTCTTCTTGTTTCCCAAAGTGATCTAAAGTTCTGGGGTTTGCGTCCCCTCTTTTATACTCATTTTCCCTTTGTTCTCTGAAGGCAGAGAGGCCTTTGCCTAGTCCAAACCAGTTCTGGTCAGTCCTGGAGCACTTTGTTGACAAGACTCCTTCTTTCCTTTCACAGTGTAGGCCAGGGGCATCAGACACAGCACAGGAGGTGGAGCCAGCATTGTGGAGGGAAGGCACAGCCCTATTCAGGTCCCAGGTGCAACTCCTCCCACCCATCTCCATGCAGATCTCTCCATTCAGCCCTGTGCTGACTCACCCTGTCTCCTGGAATCCCCCAGCCCCTGTCACTCAAACTCCAGACAAGGAATACACAACCTAGCAGAGGCAGGCTTGGATAGTTAGGCAAGAAAATACCTACTTTCTAAAAGTGGTATTTTCAAACACAGAATGTTAAAACCAACTTCACTAAAAGATGTATTCTATCATTCTGAGTTCAGGCATACTAAATTCGTTTTTCTACCATGTTCCCTGGGTCAGTTAGGATTATAAGATGTAATAATAAAACTGCCCATTCTGGCCTATGGGGAACAGGTAGCCTTCCAATAGTGAAAAACGAAAATGGCTGTAATTCACAATTAGGACATGCCACACACACCAGGGCATGTCCTACCTTATGCTTACAATGCACCCTGCCCTTGGGCCTACCATAGGGGTGACTAATATGCAGAAAAGGGAAGGTTTAGGGACTGGCAAGTGGGTGCACTTGCCCAGTCAACATGGCAGTACCAGACTGCACACAGGCTCTGCAATGGCAGACCTGAGACACACTTTTACAGGCTGCTTCTGTGGGTGGCACAACCAGTGCTGCAAGCCCACCAGCAGTATTTGGTTTACAAGCCCTGGGCACACTCAGTGCACTGTACTAGGGTCTGACAAGAACACCAAACCAACCAATCATGGAATCACAAATCCATACATCAATTTACCATAGGGAGCACTTGCACTGTGGCACTGAATAGCAGTGGCACAGTGCCCAAAGCATCTATAACCAGCAAAAACACATGAGGCAACAGCAAAAAATGGAAGGGAGACCCACGCCAACAGTGCCAGGTCTAACACGTGTCCCCTCCATCTGAAATGTGGGGAGAACTACCCTACCTCCTGGGAGTTGTCTTCACTAAGGCGGAAAAATCTGGACAGACCATCAGCATTGGCGTGTCTGTACCAGGGCGGTGTTCCACCGTGAAGTCCATCCCCTGTAGGGAAATGGACCACCTCACAGCTTTGGATTCTCACCCCTCATCTGCATCAACCATCTGAGGGGCCTGTGGTCTGTCTGAACCCGGAAGTGAGTCCCAAACAGGTATGGTCTCAGCTTCTTCAGTGCCCAGACCACAGCAAATGCCTCACGCTCAATCGCACTCCACCTCTGTTCCCGTGGAAGTAACCTCCTACTGATGAAGGCTACGGGTTGATCTAGGCCCTCCTCATTTATCTGTGACAAAACAGCCCCCACACAATGCTCTGAAGCGTCTGTTTGAACGATAAACTCTCTTGAGAAGTTGGGTGCCAGGAGCACGGGCGCCGTGCACATGGCAGTTTTCAGGGCCTCAAAAGCTTTCTGACAGGTGTCAGTCCAAATCACTTTCTTGGGCTGCTTCCTGGAAGTCAGCTCTGTCAAGGGTGCAACGATGCTGCCATACCCCTTGACAAACCTCCTGTAATACCCGGTGAGTCCTAAAAAGGCTCTCACCTCTGTCTGGGTCTTGGGGGGCTCCCAAGCCAGGATGGTCTCAATCTTGGGCTGTAGGGGCGCCACCTGGCCGCTCCCAACCTGGTGTCCCAAGTACACCACGGAAGCCTGCCCGATCTGGCACTTACTCGCCTTGATCGTGAGGCCTGCCCTCCGCAGCGCCATCAACACTTCCCAGAGGTGGCGCAGATGTTCTTCCCAACTGGCGCTGAACACTGCAATGTCACCCAGGTAGGCGGCACTGAACTCTTCCAGTCCAGCCAACACCTGGTTGACCAACCTCTGAAAGGTGGCAGGGGCATTCTTCATCCCAAAGGGCATAACCCGGAACTGGTAGTGCCCATCTGGTGTGGAGAATGCTGACCTCTCTCTTGCCCCATCAGTCAAGGCGATCTGCCAGTACCCAGACGTTAGATCAAACGTGCTGAGGTACCGGGCAGCCCCTAACCGATCGATGAGCTCATCAGCTCTGGGGATGGGGTGCGCGTCAGTCCTCGTGACTGAATTGAGCCCTCGGTAGTCCACACAGAACCGGAGTTCTGGCGTGGCACCCGGTGCGGCAGACTTTGGGACCAAGACCACTGGGCTGGCCCAAGGACTGTTAGAGGACTCAATCACCCCTAACGCAAGCATCTTGGAGACCTCCTCCTTGATGCAAGCTCTCACCCTGTCAGTTACCCTGTAAGTTTTGTGCTTAACAGGAGGACTGTCTCCAGTGTCCACATCATGGACGCACCAATCAGTGACACTGGGAATCAGGGAGAACAGATCAGAAAACTGTCCCAGCAACTGGTGACAGTCATTCTGTTGCTCAGGGGTCAGGGTGGAAGAGAGGTTCACACCATCCACTGACCCATCTCGCTCTGTCGCCGACAGGAGGTCAGGAAGAGGCTCGGTCTCCTCCTCCATTCCAGCATCCGTCGCTAAGAGCATGCCCACTTCGGACCTCTCCAAGTGGGGCTTCAGGCAGTTGACATGCAGGACCCGCAAGGGGTTCCTTGGAGACCGCAGGTCCACCAAGTAGGTAACAGGACTCTTGCGCTCCACCACCTCAAATGGTCCGGTCCACTTATCCTGGAGCGCACAAGGCTCCACTGGGGCCATGACCCACACTTTCTGACCAGGCTGAAGCTCTACCAGAGTGGCATTCTGGTCGTACCACCGCTTCATCTCCTCCTGGCTGGCTTCCAGATTCGCCTCAGTGAGTTGCCTGAAACGCCTAGTCTGGTTCCTGAAGGCCAGCATGTAGCTATATACATCCTGGGGAGGTTTCCTGGGAGATTGCTCCCAGCCTTCCTTGACCAGACTCAGAGGTCCTCTCACTGGGTGACCATAGAGAAGCTCACAGGGACTGAACCCTAGAGATTTCTGTGGCACCTCACGGTATGCAAAGAGAAGGCATGGTAAGAGGACGTCCCACTTACGCCTCATAGGTTCCTCAAGACCCATAATCATGCCTTTGAGGGTCCGGTTGAATCTCTCAACCAACCCATTTCCTTGGGGGTGGTAAGGAGTGGTGAACTTGTAAGTTACCCCACACTCCTGCCACAGGGACTTCATATACTTGGAAATGAAGTTTGTACCTCGGTCAGACACTACCTCTCTAGGGAATCCCACTCGGGAGAAAATTCCCATCAGTGCCCGGCCCACCACGGGCCGTCACTGTCCTCAGAGGTATGGCTTCCGGGTACCGGGTGGCATGGTCCACCAAGACCAGGATGAACCTGTTGCCCATGGCTGTCTTGGGGTCCAGTGGCCCCACAATGTCAATACCCACCCATTCAAAGGGGGTGCTGACCACAGGGAATGGCTCGAGAGGAGCCTTTTGCTTCCTCCCACTCTTTCCACTTGCCTGGCAAGTCTGACAGGTCCTGCAGTGAGTGTCTGAACTCCTGCGCATCTGGGGCCAATAAAAGTGGGTGACAAGCCTCTCAAAGGTCTTGTCCTGCCCCAAATGTCCTGCTAATGGCACATCATGAGCCAGCCCCAGTAGGAAGGCTCTGAAGCGCTGGGGTACCACCAGCACAAGGGCTGACCCAGGCTCAGCAACCTTAGGCTCAGTATACAGGAGATCATTCTCCCAGTAGATCCAATGTGATCCAGACTGATCACCTGCTGCCTGGTCTGCAGCCTGCTGCCGCAAACCCACAAGAGAAGGGCACTTCTTCTGCTCCACGGAGAACTCTTCCCTGGAGGGTCCTCCTTCTTGCTGCCAATGGGTCAGCTCAGGCAGGTCCCCCAGTTCAGCTACCTGTTCCCCTGTAGGCTCCAGGGCATCCCCCTCAGGGTCTACCTCCTCCTGGACCGTGGGAACTTCGGGGGCCGGTTTCCCGCACCCCCTGCCTCTTCTCTTTAAGGCAGGCACCTCGGCCCCCCTCTCAGGCTCCAGGTCCTCTTGAACACCCTTACTGGCTGCCATGGACCGTGTGGTCACACACGCCCAGTCAGGCAGACCCAACATCTCCAAATGAGCACTTCGCTCCACCTTAGCCCAAGGTGAGCTCTCCAAATCGTTCCCCAACAAACAGTCAACAGGCATGGCTGGCCTCACAGCTACTTGAAGAGTACCAGAGACCCCCCACTCAAAGGGAACCTGAGCCACCTTGCAGTGGCTCTCTGTGTTGTCAGCGGCAACAACTGGGTAAAATGCATTGGGGACAACCTGCTCTTCAGACACCAGGTGACACTTGACAGCTGTCACACTGGCTCCTGTGTCTCGAAGAGCCTCCACTCTATGGCCATTGATGGTCACCCACTGCCTGTACTTCTTAGTGTTATCAGGCAGTTGGGTCCTGGGGACCACCTCACAGTCTCCTAAAGAGACAAGGGACATCTCTGCGGGACCCCACCCACCTTGGACACCCCTCTCCTCCCCCAGGGCTACACTCGCCATCTGCTGGGGTGGAGCACCAGTGGGTGCTGTCTTTCCAAACTGTGGGCACTGGGGATCAACCGACTTATGACCCACTTCACCACACTTGTAGCACCTCAGGGGTCCCCTGGGAACAGGCCTACCTGTCGGGCCCCGTGCTTCTTCTCAGGGGGAGGCTGGGAACCCTTCCCTTGGTTCCCTTGGGGATTACTTTGGGGCCCTTTCTGGAACTCCCTCTGTTTACCCTTGTCCTCCCACTCTTCTGCTGGGGACCCTGAACACTCTTGGCAGAGTCTCCCACGTGACCCTTGTGGACCCGGGTGCTCACCCAGCGATCCGCCTCTTCAGCAAGCTTCCTAGGGTTAGTCAGCCTGCTATCAATCAGGTACTGGCGTAGCTCTGGAAAACAATTACTTGACAAGTGCTCCCATGCAATTAAATCAAAGAGCCCCTCAAAATCATTCACTTTGCTACCCTTTACCCAACCATCCAATGCTCTGCAAAAGAAAGTTACATACTCTACCCATGTACCTGACTCCACCTTCTTGCAAGTTCTAAACCTCTGTCTATACAATTCAGGAGTCAACCCATACCTGAACATCAATGCATCTTTCATGTGGCTCAAAGAATTATGGACTTCAGAAGGCAAGTCTAACAGTGTGTCCCGCCCCTCACTAAGGAACCGCCCCCACAACCCCGCTCCCCAATCCTTCTCAGGGACCCGGTGGGAAGACATGGCTACCTCAGGCTTTTAACCACTGCCCAATATCATCATTCTTATAAAACTCTCTCACCACATCTTTAGGAATATACACCCTAGCTTCATTAGGCATGGATGGTGTGCTGCCACCAGAGGGAGTAATCTCTAAGCTTCTAGCTTTCAACTCCAACTCCCTCAAACTTTTCTCATGCTCCAACTGCATTCTCTTTTCTTCCAGGGCCAATCTCCTATTTTCTAACTCCAGTTGCCCACCCAACTTGAGCTTGGCAAGCTCCAACTTGTGCATCCTGTTTTCCTTCCTGTCCGCCAACTCCTCTGGGGACAGGCCTTTGGCAGAAACACTGCTACCTACTGGGGAAGTTGCTCTCCTCCCCTCTGGCCCCAATGGCCCCTCCAGCTGCTCATCTGCATTCTCAGCCCCTTCCTCATTCTCAGGGGTATTCCTTGCTTCAACCCAGGCCCTCAGCGCCTTTTGGAACTCATCCTTCTTGGTGAGACCGGTCATAGCAACTTTAAATTTCCTGCAGAAGTGCTTGAGCTGTTTCACATTGTAGCATTCCAGTTTCTCCTCTTCCCAATCAAAATCAACAGATGCTATGGATGCTGCTTTATCCATGGTGGTTAAACTTGGCAGTTCTTGGCAAAATTAGAAAATCCCAGAAAAAACAATCTACCAAAAGTATGTGGTCGCATTTTGGTCTGCACTCACTAGTAGTGTTCACCAATCACTGTACATGAGTCACAAATGCAAGTCCAGAATCCTCACCGCTGACCACCAATGTTAGATTTGGGGGTCTCTAGTTGGCAGAGGTAGGTGCCTTTGACCAAATAGGGACCCTTGCGTCTAGTCAGGGTAAGGGGGTACACTCCTAAAATAACCCCTGCTCACCCCCTTGGTAGCTTGGCACGAGCAGACAGGCTTATCTCAGAGGCAGTGTGTAAAGCATTTGTGAACACATACAGTAATCAAGTGACAACACTACAGATGGACACCACACCAGTTGTTTATTAAAAATAAGTATCTTTTATATAGATTTAACACAAGACCACAAACGACAAAAAAACACAATACTGTACTTCAAAAATGGTAGAATTAGCTCAGTTCTCTTTAGATGGTAAATGCGACACTTTGAGTTCAATGTACCTTTGGATGCATAACGCTATACAACGAAAGTGTTGCAGGGAAGGTGATGCGTCGGTTCCTTACACGCAAGCACGGTGATGTGTCGGGTCCCTACTGATGCGTAGGGGATGCGTCGGTTCTTCTCGGTGTGGGGAGGTGATGCGTCGGTTTCTTACTGCGCTTTCGTGGCGATGCGACCAGCAACGCCGTGATGCGATGAAGATCCGGTGTAATGAAACAAAGATGGCGTTTTCTTCTTGATGCGACATGATGCGTGCACGCCCGACGGCCATGCGGCGACTCCACGATTCTTCCGAGTTGCAACAGGCCCTGCGACACGCTTCCCGGGATGCGGCGACGTCTGATGTGACGTCGATCCTCTTCTCCGGCGATGCGAGGCGCTTCGGCAACGATGCGACGGTCGTGCGGCGACTCAACGATTCTTCTGAGCCGTGACAGGCCCTGCGACACGCTTCCCGGTGATGCGGTGGCGTCTGCTGCGACGTCGGTCCTCTTCTCCGGCGATGCGAGGCGCTTCGGCAACGATGCGACAGCGGCAGCAGCGGCGACACTCTTCTCCGTTGATGCGGCGGCGTCTGATGCGACGTCGATCCTTTTCTTTGGCGATGCAAGGCGCTTCGGCTGCGGCGGCGACGCTTCTCCTTCGTGAGTCGCGCTTCCAGCTCCTTGCGACACGCAGTCCCTCAGAAAGTCCAGCACAGCAGCAGGCACTTTCCAGAAAGACTCTTGGGGAGCTGGTTGGTGAAGTTAGCGATAGTCTCCTCCTCAGTTTCTCTGGTTCCTCTCCTCAGCAAAGGTTCTTCTTGTTTCCCAAAGTGATCTAAAGTTCTGGGGTTTGGGTCCCCTCTTTTATACTCATTTTCCCTTTGTTCTCTGAAGGCAGAGAGGCCTTTGCCTAGTGCAAACCAGTTCTGGTCAGTCCTGGAGCACTTTGTTGACAAGACTCCTTCTTTCCTTTCACAGTGTAGGCCAGGGACATCAAACACACCACAGGAGGTGGAGCCAGCATTGTGGAGGGAAGGCACAGCCCTATTCAGGTCCCAGGTGCAACTCCTCCCACCCATCTCCATGCAGTCTCTCTATTCAGCCCTGTGCTGACTCACCCTGTCTCCTGGAATCCCCCAGCCCCTGTCACTCAAACTCCAGACAAGGAATACACAACCTAGCAGAGGCAGGCTTGGATAGTTAAGCAAGAAAATACCTACTTTCTAAAAGTGGTATTTTCAAACACAGAATGTTAAAACCAACTTCACTAAAAGATGTATTTTATCATTCTGAGTTCAGGCATGCTAAATTCGTTTTTCTACCATGTTCCCTGGGTCAGTTAGGATTATAAGATGTAATAATCAAACTGCCCATTCTGGCCTATGGGGAACAGGTAGCCTTGCAATAGTGAAAAACGAAAATGGCTGTAATTCACTATTAGGACATGCCACACACACCAGGGCATGTCCTACCTTATACTTACAATGCACCCTGCCCTTGGGCCTACCATAGGGGTGACTAATATGCAGAAAAGGGAAGGTTTAGGGACTGGCAAGTGGGTGCACTTGCCCAGTCAACATGTCAGTACCAGACTGCACACAGGCTCTGCAATGGCAGACCTGAGACACACTTTTACAGGCTGCTTCTGTGGGTGGCACAACCAGTGCTGCAAGCCCACCAGCAGTATTTGGTTTACAAGCCCTGGGCACACTCAGTGCACTGTACTAGGGTCTGACAAGTAAACCAAACCAACCAATCATGGAATCACTAATCCATACATCAATTTACCATAGGGAGCACTTGCACTGTGGCACTGAATAGCAGTGGCACAGTGCCCAAAGCATCTATAACCAGCAAAAACACATGAGGCAACAGCAAAAAATGGAAGGGAGACCCACGCCAACAGTGCCAGGTCTAACATAGGCGCTCGGTGGCTTCAGGGCTCGTCGTTCCTGGCGTTGGGGCGGCCTCAACCGATGGTGCGGGCTGGCCACCCGCCTGGTCTTCCGCCTGTTGTTTTCATCGCCCCTTGGCTATCCTCCATTGCTTGTGGCGCCATCTTCTCTTACTGGGGTCGAGGGCTCCCCTGCCACTTCCTTGAACCAGGAGACGCTCCTAGTCACCGTTTCTCCATCTCTTTCCGCGGTCACCATGGTCCCTTTTACATCCCTCACTGTCCAGTGACCGGGCTAATATGGAGTCCGGAATTTCCCTCAGGGCATCCTGTCCTTCATGATCACCTGGTCTCCTGGTTGCAGATCACGGTGCTTGGCTCTTCTTTTGTGGCTGGCTGCCCAATTCTGCCGTTCCTGCCGTTCTTGGGTTTCCTCCTTGTTGTATGTGGGGGTGCCCAGCCCGGGCACACGGGGATGGTGTCTCTCCATGGTCCATTAATCATGAGCGACCAGGGCGCTTTTTGGGTGGTGCTGTGTAGCGTGCTTCAGTAGTCCCACAGAAACAGCTCTAGTTGGCGTCCTGGGTCGGTGCATTCTGCGACTGCGATGCACAACGTCTTGTTGAGCGTCCTCATGAACCTTTTGATTTCCCCATTCGCTTGCGGCCACTGGGGGGTGATCCGGCGGTGTCGTACTCCATGAAGTCGCATAAATTCACGAAACTCTCCTCCTTGAAAAGGGGGTCCATTGTCACGCTTGACCTCGTCGGGGCATCCGAACACTGAAAACACCTTTTCCAACACGGGGGCCCCTCGGGTGAATGCGGTTGAGCTGACGACTTTGACCACAGGATATTTCGAGTAGCTGTCCATCAAGACCAAAGTCATCCTGCCATCCGGGAAGCTCCCAAAGTCTATACTTATTTTCTCTCAAGGTGTCTTTGCGGGTTCTTCTGTTTGAAGGGGCGCCGGGCACTCTGGCGCACTGGTTAGCTGGCAGGCGGGACACCTTCTTGCAGTCTCTTCCACTTGTTCCTCCAGTTCCGAGAACCAGACCTTCTCTCGCATTCTGGCCTTCATCTTCATGGGGCCTTGGTGTCCATGTGAGTCAGCTGGGTGACGTGGCAATGCACGGTTGCCGGGACCACAAATCGGGACCCCCTCAGCAGGATTCCTTCCTGGGTCACACTTAGCTCATTCCGTACTCTCCACATCTTGGTGAGGTGTTCCCTCCCCTGACCAGTCGTTGGCGTCCCATAAGAAATGCTGCCACTTTCCCCCCTGGACAGCGTTGCGCACCTTGATGATTACTGGGTCAGCTTCTGCTGCCTCCGCAATGTCCACCAGGGTTAGAGCCTTAGGGCATGCAGCAGCTGAAATCATGTTGATGTGTGCCTCCATCGCTTCGATTTCCGGTAGCGTTTCCGGGTCCCCCTGGGGTGTTGGATGTCAGGAAAGGAAATCCGCCGGGTTCTTCGTGCCTGGTCGATAGATTACCTCCATCTGGTACTGCTGTAGACCGATGGCCCAGCGCTCGATCCCGGGGGGGTGGGGGGGTGGATGAGGCGCTGATCCTCCGAAGAGGGGTACCAGCGGCTGGTGGTCCATGACGACCTGAAAGGGTTAGCCGCAGATATAAAGGTGGAAATGCCTGCATGCCCACCTTATGGCTGGCACCTACTTATCTATTTGCGCGTATCGTGCTTCAGTGGATGAAAGGGCAGCCCATCTTCCTGGCCCTTGCTCTTGTGCCAAGACCGCTCCTAGGCCCACTGGGCTGGCATCCACGAGGAGCTCCGTGTGCTTGGCGGGGTCGAAGTATACCAGGGTGGTATTGTCAAGGAGAGCACTCTTGATCTTCCGGAATGCTGCTTCCTCTTGTTGTTCCCACCTCCACATGGTGTCTACTCTTGTAAGATTCCTCTGTGGTTCTGCGATGGTGGTGAGGTCCGGGATGAAGCGGCCGCAGTACATGGCCATCCCCAGGAAGCTCCGAACTTCTGACACGGTGGTGGGGGGTGGCGCGTCTTTTATGGCTTGAGATTTTCGCGGGTCCACCTGGATCCCCTTCTGGTTGAACGTGCCCAGACGTGGGTCCCGTGCTCTCCATGCCACTGGAATCAAGCTATCCTGGCTGAAGAGGGGTGAAACCCCGAAACCGGTCCAAGGATGCTTGTTTCCAGTCCAGGGAGGACCTGGCTTGGCAGTTCGGGCTGGACTGTTCCCATGAGGCACAGGGTCAAGACTGATTTGTATATGGCTGGGTTCAAACTGGAATGGCATGGTGAGCAAAAAAACGATGGATTTAGGCCCAGATCTCTGTACTGGGGTGAATGTATGACATTTTTCTGCATTCTGTCCATCAACTGTTGTTTTTGCATTTGTCACCCCGAGTGGGACGGGTATGCCCAGACGTGGGTCCCGTGCTCTTCATGCCACTGGAATCAAACTATCCTGGCTGAAGAGGGGTGAAACCCTGAAACCGGTCCTAGGATGCTTGTTTCCAGTCCAGGGAGGACCTGGCTTGGCAGTTTGGGCTGGACTGTTCCCATGAGGCACAGGGTCAAGACTGATTTGCATATGGCTGGGTTCAAACTGGAATGGCATGGTGAGCAAAAAACGATGGATTTAGGCCCAGATCTCTGTACTGGGGTGAATGTATGACATTGTTCTGCATTCTGTCCATCAACTGTTGTTTTTGCATTTGTCACCCCGAGTGGGACGGGTATGCCCAGACGTGGGTCCCGTGCTCTCCATGCCACTGGAATCAAGCTATCCTGGCTGAAGAGGGGTGAAACCCCGAAACCGGTCCTAGGATGCTTGTTTCCAGTTCAGGGAGGACCTGGCTTGGCAGTTCGGGCTGGACTGTTCCCATGAGGCACAGGGTCAAGACTGATTTGCATATGGCTGGGTTCAAACTGGAATGGCATTGTGAGCAAAAAAACGATGGATTTAGGCCCAGATCTCTGTGCTGGGGTGAATGTATGACATTGGACTGCATTCTGTCCATCAACTGTTGTTTTTGCATTTGTTCCCCTTCTGGTTGAAGACATACCCAAAGAATTCTATTTCTTGTTGGAAGAGTAGGCACTATTCCCAGTGCAGAGTGACCCCATAGTCGTGGAGGCATTTGAGGGTGCCTCGGAGATGTCTGTAGTGCTCGTCCACCATGGGGGAGTGGATGAGAATATCATCGCTGACGTTTAGTGCACCTGGCAGTCCCGTCAGGATTTTGCGTATTGAGTCCTGGAGCACATCTGCGGTCGAGGATATCCCAAAGTTGAGGCGCTTGTAGCGCCGCAGCCCCAGATGAGTGCTGAATGTTGTAATGTATCTGCTCTCTCCCGTCAGGACTAGTTGGTGGTATCCCGCATTTAGGTCTAGCTTCAAAAACCACCAGGATCCGTTGAAGTCAGTCACTATTTCATCCATCGTTGGTGTGATGTGGCGCTCCCTTCAGATAGCCTTGGTGAGGAGGCGTATATCGATACATAGTCTAATTTTCCCCGGTTGCCGAGGTTTCTCTGTGACGACCATGGGGGACACCCAGGGGGTTGGTCCCGACACTCTCTCTATCACTCCTTGGTCTTCGAGCTTCTGTAGTTCTTGCTCCACCAGCGGCCGTAGGTGGAAGGGGATCCGTCTGTGGCGGAGGGCCGTCGGTGTCACCGAGGGATCAATATATAACTTAACAGGGGGTCGTTTGATGCACCCTAGGCCCTCTAAGAGGCTCACAAATTGCTCCAGTAATTCATCTGTTTGGTCGACTTGCACCTTCCTTGCGAAAGTCACTAGGCCCAGATCCTCCGCTGGGTGACTGCTAAGTAGTGTATCAGCCTCCTGGTGATGACATGGACGGTTGCGATGATTTCGTGATCTTCCGATTGGATCGGAACGGTCATCTTTCCTCATAGGGGCAGAGGTGACGGACTGCCGTAGGCGAAGAGCTTTGTCTTGGAGGGTACTAGCATGGGTCTGGGGCGTAGCTGGTTGTATTGCTTGATCCCCATGATGTTTACGGAGGCCCCTGTGTTGATAATAGCCTTCACGTCTGACCCGGCTATCTTCACTGTACACGTGGGTTGGGACCTTCTACGCTTCTTCAATCCTTGAGTGAAAGAGACTAGGTATGTTTCGCCCTCATCTTCGTCTTCTGCTGATGTGTCTTTAACTGTATGGGGCCTGAATGCTTCCCATCGCACTGCTCCTGGGCTTGAGCGTGACATTCGACAGCTGGTGCACGATCTTCCTTAAGGGTTTGTCGCTCTGGTTGTCTCTTCTTTAATTCTTCTTATGGCACACCGATGCAAAATGATTTGGGATTCCACAGTGGGCGCACGTTCGGCCTTGCGCTGGGCACTTTTTGATGGGGTGCTCTTGTCACCCACAGTATCCACATTTTCCTTTCGGGGTTTGAGGTGGACGGCGTCTCTGTCCGCTTCTCCTGTCTCGTGTTCTCACTGCATCGGCCCGCTTGGTCTTGACGGCCACCGTCCTCCCTGGTGCTCGTGTCAGGGCTAGGCCCATCTCGTCCGCCTTTGCCACCGATAGGTCATGTGTTCTGGCTAGGACCAATATTTCCCCCAGGACTATGTTCGGTTGTCTCAGAATAAGCCTCCTTAGCGTCTTGCTGTGGCACCCCTGGATTATCTGGGCGCAAATCTCTTCTTTGGCCCGGTCGTCAGTCGCGTATGTGCTTGCCAGTTCTCACAGTCATGCGTAAAAAGCGTCAATTGACTCTCCTTCTCTCTGCCGCAGTTTGAACCGCTCGAAATCCGGGTTCAACTGCGGATCGAAGTATGCATAGTGGAGGAGTAGTGACCATTTTACGGCACCTTCCATCTCCCTCCTTTTCCAGGCGTCCTAGCCATGTCTTCTCCCATGGTGATGCTGTGGTGGGGTCGGCAAGCTCACTAAATGGGGGTAGTACGCCGGTGAGGGCATGCTGCATGACGATGCGGCTAGGTTGCAGGGCTGCATTATCTTCCTCCCCATCTCGTTGGAGTGGGGCTTTTATTGGCAGTATTACTTTCTACTGGCCTCTGTGTGTGTTGTACACTTATTTTCTTTTTTTCTTCTGCCTTGAAGTGTTTTTTTTTTCTTTGTGTACTATTTTTTCCTCTTTTCCTTTATTTATCTTCGGCCTTTGTGTGCCTGTTCTCACCCATCTCCTTGCTGTCCTTTGATTTCCCCTTTCTATATATTATTTTTTTCCTTTCCTTTTTGTTTTCTTTATTGTGCTGCTGCTAGTCGTTTGTGTGTACTTCTTTCCACGTTGGGCTGCACTCGCCCCTTGTAGGCAGTCGGGCCTCTTCCCCTCGCGGGGCCTGGCGGTGCCTCTCTTCCTGCAGCAAAGCCTTCAGGCACATGCAAGGGTGTGGCGCCCTGCCGGGCATTTCAGCTCGGGCTTGGCCGGCTGCCACATTGGGGCACTCTCGAGGAGCGCACGCGCGTGGCAGGAAGGCTCCTGGGGGCAGAGCGCAGCGGGACGGTGATCGGCGTATGGCAGCTGATCCTACCTGCTCCGTGGCTGGAGGAGTTGCCGATGACGTGACGACGATGTCTCCGCCTGTAGAGGGCTCCGTCGTCAGACGCAGTATTCGGGTGGACCTGCTGTCGCTGCAGGCGTGTGGACGTCACCGGGTGGTGACCTCTGCTGCTGCTGTTGGCCGGTGAGCCCGTTTTTGCCTCGTCGCTAGTGTAGAGAGGTAGTAGGGCAGGCCTAAGCTAATGTGCAACTGCGGTAATGATTGCACACTGAGACAGTAGTCATAGTTGGTGGGCCAATAACCCTGAGCGGTCATTGCCCGGTTTATTTATAACCTCGGGCCACGCCTGGCCCGAGGATGTGAGTGTAACACTTCCGGCCCCTCGCCGGGAGAACGACAGGACTGCTAACCTGTCACACCCTCCACTTTGTGCTCTCCTTACTTTTTCCCCTCCCCCTCAGCTTGCATGAAACCCCTGTTATCTCTAACGTTATCTCTGCACCCCTTGCTTCCAGACATGTGCATGGGCAAGGGCTGCCCCCTGACACTTTAACTCCACAAACTTTATACAACTTTCCTCTATTTATCTGTCCTTCCCATTCACCAGCTATCCCGCTTGTTTTACCTTCATATTTATTTATTTTCATCCTCTTGGATGTCTTGCCCTTTCTCTCCAGTACATTATCGTTCTTGCACAGTGCGCCACTGATTTGTATCTAGAATTGCTCTTTTAATGTCTTATACATTCATAAATATATTTTGGAAACACACTCATTCTGTGTTCAAGCTTTCGCTTGTCTTTTCTGTAAAAAATACAATTTTTCTATCAATACAAAGCGTTTATTTTAGATAAATAACTTGAAATCCCCGCAACGTAAGCATGTCATTTTCATTTTTTTTTTTAAGTACGCTTGGGCGAAATTTGTGTAATGCATACTTTGCAGAATGCAGCACACATAGAAGTAGCAAATTGTCATTATTTAATGATTGTTTATGTGCAGGAAGGGACATCTTCCTGCACATAAACAATCATTCCTGGTGCTTTGCTCTTTCTATGTGTGCTGTAGAATTCAGCACACATAAAAAAAGCAAAAACGAGGAAAAATAGAAGTATTTCTCCTCGTTGTGCCATTCTAATGCCTGCTCTTGCATGACGTTAGTTTTCGTCGCTGCCTCAGATTTACACGTCCTTGTAAATTTGGGGCAGGGTCAAAAAGCAATGGGTGTTGGGGTGGAACGCTCACAGCAACACTCACTGCATGCCCCTTTCACGCAGATACCTGCATAAAAGGGTACCATATTTACAAAGCGTTACGCCCAAAAAATGGCTCAACACTGCTTCGTAAATATGGAGCAGGGCATTAAAAGTGACATTCCTGTGGCGCAATTACCTTGTAAATATGCCCCACTCTTCCTACTGCCATACATGTGCAGATCCCGCCTTACGTTCTCATGTATTACCATCACAAGGGAAGGACGCACATCAAATGCCAAGTATTATCACCACCTTTATGTCAGCGATGTACTTCATGCCATTTTCTTGTGGGTGCCCAAAACATACCAACAGTTACCTCCATTAAGCCATGGCCACGTCAAGGGTGAAGTGAGCGCTTTATAAATGCCTACAATATGTCAAGAAGTAACACCATTGTACCATGGAAACATCATGCTAGAGGTATGCACTGTCATACCATGGATGACCACCATTTTCTATGGATACATACCAAAGAAAGGCCTATCAGTACCAACGGAGATTTCTAGGCAACCTGTATTTCTTTAAGGGACCCAAAAAACATAATTCAATTACTATTAAAGAGGCAAAAACAAAAAGAAGTAAGACACATAACCCGGACAAAAGTTACTGCACATAGCATGTATGTTTCATGTTCAAAGTACATGAAACAATCTATGTACATGTCAATGATGGTTGCTCCAATATGTGCAGAGGTGTGACATAAGGCCTTCTGCAGAGTGACTTGTGAAAAAGGAATTGAAGCTCTTTAGGTCTCTGGACACAAGATTAACCTCCCTCCTAGGACCTCTAATGAATTCTCCTAGTTGCCCCTGGTGAAGTGAATCATATTTGGACTGGCAGACAGCGTTTGAATTGCTTTGTATTTTTATCCTCAGTCACTTCCTTTTTCACAAGTCACTCTGCACGAGCACTTATATAACACCTCTGCACATATTGTAATTGAATTATGTTTTTTGGGTCCCTTAAAGAAATATAGGTTGCCTACAAATTTCCATTGGCATTGACAGGGGCCTCTTTTGTATGTATCAATTGCTACCCAGGCCCTGAGGTTCACTGGGTTACCCTATAATTTGATGTGAGCTGATATTTTTTACGCCAGGGTCAGTATTACTCCAGGGTTTGGATGTCCATAATATGGCAATAATTTCTATCCTACTACCAGGTCCAGTATTAGGCCAGGAGTGAGCACCTTTGTGCAATGGATGTACATAATGTTCAAAGTATTACCACAAACGTACCTGTCTCAGGCTTTATGCCAGAGATGGGAAGAATATGGCAGGAATTACCACTGTCTTGTCATGGCCATTGGTCCTAATATGGGGTCACATGGTTGGAGGCCCTCTATCAAGATTGGCAACTTATGACATTCAATGATCCTTCAACTGCATACGAGATGCCGAGGGGCTAATTTGTCTTATACCAAGTGGTGGAAGGCAACTCTTCGCGCCCATTGGCGCACGGGTGTAGCTGGACCACCCCCTACAAAAGTAGTCAAATCCTGTGCACCACTATGGGCCGCTATAAGGCAGTCACTTGTCTATACCAAGCCATGCAGTCTGATATTGTTACGCCCATGAGGGAACTACAAGGGAAATGGGAGGAAGAGCTTGCACAGTCATTTACAGTAGCAGAATGGTCCAAGATACTAACCAACATATATACAGTGTCCAGGAATGCTCGCTTTAAGTTAATTAACTTTTTCTACACAGGGCATACCTCCCCCCCGGTAAGATTACTCGCATCTTTTTAAGCAGCCTCGGCGGCTTGTCCCAAAAGCAGTGAACTAGGAGCCGAAATGCTCCACATGGTGTGATCTTGCCCTGACCTGGCTGGCTTCTGGGAAGGAGTGAGCGAGTGTATTAATGAAATTGCCAAACAGTCAATCCCGCACACACCCTTGGCATGTCTACTGGGGGGATTCCCACGTCCACACACCCGTAAGGTCACTACCAGGTGTGCAGATCTCGCTATGGTTCTGGTGAAGCGTGAAATTACTATGAACAAGAAAACCCCAAGAGGCACAAGTTTGCCTAAATGGAGGGAGGGTCTCCTCAGAGAGACAGTTCATGGTTTGTATAAGCAGGTCAGCATTAATTCGTACATGGTGTGCCTTGTCTAACTGTTTTTCGCTCTGCTTATTAACAACATATGACCCTTCTAATGCACAGCATACTGTGTCGCTCAGACCTGGCAGATATTGTTTGTTTGTATTATTGGAAAATACAATAAAATATTGTTTAGAAAACAAACTTTTGTCATGGCTTTCATTACTCAAGGAGTGGGTATCATTATTTCATGAATGCCCACAATAGACAGGAATTACTAGTATTAGGCCCAAGCCATCATTATGGAAGTGGAAGGCACCATCATACCAAGAATGTCCAATATATACCACAAATTATTACCATCATGCCCAGGCCACTATTTTACTATTCATGAGCACCAACATGCCACAGATTCCTAAAATATGCCAGGAATTGCCACCATTATGACATGACTTCTGTTAATGCCCGGTCGTGCTAATATATAAAAAATTGGAGCTACTATGAAAAACAATATATTCATTTATGAGAACGAATTTGCGTCTTTATTAACAAATTCACCTGTAGTGAACTCCATATCAACCTCGACTCACAAACACATAGCTAGGCAAACACTGAGATCTAGGCCCAATTTATAGATTGGTAGGTCCCAGGTTGGATGACACGTAGCCGGCAGACAAACGTACGAACAGGAAACCTTAGATCAGTCCCACAGATAGACGAAGCAACACTACAATGGTCAAGGGAGATTGGCCCCAATAAAACACATATGGCCAGAGGGGGTACGCACGCTCCTTAAACACCATAAAGGCATATGCCACATGAGTTAGGAACATATAGCCAATCAGGACACAGCACATACAGTGATCACGTGCTCCCAATGTCTGACATCTGGACAGGTTTCCGACTGGCCACATTGTGTCTATGCAAGGTCGAGTCCCACCTGTATTTGCCATTAGAGAAACAATTTATGACTCCAAAGGCAGCAACTTACATTCTGCATCATACATGGATCTCTGGAAACCAATTATTACCTACGATGAACTGTATAAAAGGAGGCTGCAGACCGATTGTAAATTGAGACAGTCCTCAGACCCGGTGAAGTGTAACTCTTCTCCCGGCCGCAATTATTAATTAAACAAACTGTTCCTGTTTTGCCAAACGCCTCTTGTCTTTTTTTTTCAAGGACTTTCATGTTCAAGTAACAGTAGGATGCCTACGATGCCTGCAGTGTACCAATAATTAGTCCCAATATCTAAGGGATAGGCCCCAGCAAACCAGACACTCAACCAGAGATGTAGCAGTCAGGCAGCAGTGGTTGATATAAGGAAGAAAGACAGTCAGGCTGGGGGATATAGACAGACTTAAATTACTAGGTGAGGGAAAATAATGCATTTCAAATGTGTTTCTAATGCCTAAAGTTAAAGTTTTTTATATGCTGATTGTAATATATGTTTTATGATTATTGCACTTAATGATCAGTTCACGAAGCATATTGATAGTAATAACTATATCCCCATGTGTGCATTTATGACCTGTTAGGGCTGTTTAAATGTATAAAAGCCTGTGGTGGAGATCTCATGAAATTAAGATTTATAAATCTGAACTGAAGACACCTAGAACAAGCAGTTGATGGAGTGTTTGGTCCTTTTACTAGTTATCAGTTTTTCAAAGCACAAACAATTGTCATATTATGTGTAAGACAAATGCTACAAACTGGTACAGAAATGTGTACTTTTGCTAGCCATTGATTTAAGGGCTTGGAACAGAAAGGCGAGGGGCACAGAAGTAACATATGGAAAAGTGAAGTTGGGAAAGGATGCCTTAACTACAGAGCAGCCCTATCAGTGCAGCTAGCTCAGGGCACATTGAAACAGAGCAGTATATGTGGCCATTGGATCTTACAGCCCATTATGGATACTTCCCAAGGTGTAACTGGAGTCAAATTCATACTTGTCAATTCACCCACATTTGGCGGGTACCACCCTCTTTTTATTTCTATTCACCCGCTGAATCAACAAAATGCCTTCATAGACTTTAATGGGGTCACTCGCTTTTCAAACCTATATCACCCCCATTCCTCTTAAACACTTGACGTTACTCACATTTTTGCGTCAAGAGGTGAACAGGTATGAAAGTTTCCTTTGGTTGTTCCACCAGTGCATGTTCAATGACATGGGGGATTGGAAGGGTTTGGGGCATGCAGATGTTATCGCATCTGATGTGCACATACTTTCAGTCCTTCCCAAAATCACCATATCATTCTTCGTACAGACAGAAACACAATAGCATTTCATAGAGGCCGGGAAGTAAGACTGTTCTATGGAAAACATATTTTATATTTTTGTGCAGCTAAAAGTAGATAGTAGAAATAAAGCTTTTGTCGCCCATTCAGAAAGGCATTTTGGAGTATGTGAAGTAGAATTGGCCCAAAACATGTAAAATGGAAATAAAATGGAAATGGGAATATTCAGGAAATATATTTATATACAGGTATTACAAATAGAAACGACTGTTTCATGTTTGCATGTAAAAGTACGTAAAAGAGTACTCCTGTGACGGGGTAACCCGTCCGTCAAGATCTAATTCAGGCCCTGAGTGTCACAAGGGCTGAGGAGCCACATATCTCTAAAGAAACAAAGGGAGAGAGAGAGAGAAGAGCTGAGCTATTTTATTAAAAATGGCCTGCTGCTGCTCTCTTCCCATGTGCTGGTGCACAAACATGCTGCCTAGCGCCACTCGCAGACCTTTTCACCATGGTGCAGAGCTGTGTGATGACTAGCATAGTTTTTAAATGGTAGTGCACAATCCCAGCACAAAATACTATGCCTACACAAACTTTAAAACATTTTACACATAGGATGTGTGTTGTACAGTGAAGCACACATGCAACCTGTGAACTACATGAAAAAATAAATAGATTTCTCCAACTTTCCACCTGCTTCAAGGAGGAGTTATTTTTTGGCTCACAGTCCAGGTCTGACAAATTTGGTAGAGAGGGCTTTGGGTTAAAAACATGGGTGCTTGCGCTGCAGCGTCCAAGTACCACCCATATAACACCCCCTTAATACAAGGTGGAGCAAAGCAGAGGAAAGTGCTTTGTGCCCTGAAAAAGGGCACTTTAAAAGTGTAACAAAAATTTTGCATCGGGAAGTCAATACCCTTTGAAGACGCTGCTGTCCTTTGGGTCACTTTGCATGACTTTCTGCTGGCGCAGTCTTGATGCATCTGCCCCACAATGTCTTAGGATGGCCAGGGGGAACAGCCATTACATCGCGGCTGTTACCCCGCATGCCATTACAACACAAGCTTTACCACGCATGCGTTGTAACAACGCGTAGCCTTTACTATGCATTTTTTTTACAACGTCATACATTCATGGCCAGGGCATTTGGAGCCTTAAGCAGAGGAGACAGTGGAACAAGCAGTGCCGTGGGTTAGAAGTTACATGGAAGCCAATAGCAATAAAGGGACTAGAAGGCAGAGGCAATAGGGAGCCCAGTTACTAGGAGCCGCAGACTACTAGTGATCCTGGATAACTCTAGCCCCACAGAACACTGGGCAGACGAGACTATACATGAGCATTTGAGACTATAATTGTGCCTTTGAAACTATGAGTGTCCACTGGAAGCAAAATATGGGCATACGAAAGCCGTAATGTAGTTATCCCTGTAACAGAAATGACATGTTGTGGCGTAAAAGTAGTCTGTTGATCCCACATCTTCTTCAGGATGGAATGCAACCCATGTCAAGATGAACATTGAGGGTTTGTATTTAGTACTGCAAAGAATACTGTTCACAGGACAGACAAGTGTTGTGTCAGATCCAGAGATAACCCACTCTGCAGTCATTGTTTCATGCATGACTGGCCAGGCTCAGTCACCTGAGGAATAAGACCAGCTGCTGGAAATAAATGGAATCAGTTCCTGAAATCTGAGAAAGGTGCTGACGACTCTTTCTGCGAATCCATAGGCTAAGGTGATTTCAGGATCAATCTGCTTTTTTCTGTAGAGCTTGGAAGAATTACGTGCTGAGCTAGTTCTGTCAGGACTCTAATGTCTTTAATTACAAGAAGAGCATTTTTTCTATCTGTATTGTGAGAAGAAGCCCTCTTCTTCCTCTTGTATAGGCCTGGGAAAATGTTAAATACGGGAATTTGACGTTGCGCTTCTTACACGATCTTCCCAAAAATACACCATTATTTTACTTCACGTAGCTATGCACCACTTGCAGTAAAAATTTACCTCAAATGCGAGCGCCTGTTGATTGCTGAGGTTTTGTTTTTCTTGCACTTTTTTATGCTCGAAAATGTCCTTGTATCAAAAATTTACATCAGGATGCAGTTTGCACTAAAATACAGTACAAAATTATGGATGAGCATTTTGCTTATTTACACATAATTTGTCAAAATTTTGTGTAGGTATGCTAAAGTAAATTACGTGAACTTCACACACCCTGCTCTGGAAGAGAGATATTTTTTTCGACGATACTGAACCACTTCTGCAAGTTCATTCCACTAAACAACTCTTGCTGTGATCCACCTCTTCCTCAGAGGGCCAGTGTCTAGGTCCAGGTCCAGATCTTCAGGAGACAAAACCATTATAGAGATTTTGGCAGGGGCCCCTCTCTGCCCAAAAAGGAAACATCAACAGCCTTATTAATCATAGACTGTGGAAGACCCAAGTAATCATTCCTAGAATTATAGGGAACTTCTTCCCCCGAAGCCTCAGCATCCAAATGCCTCCTCTCGCTAGAGCTCTATCTTTGCCCCATTATTCCCTAAGGTCAGTGTAACAAAGTATCTTGACCACATTTCATAGAAACAGGGTTTATTTAAGTAGGAAATAACAACGCCTCATCCACCATCCAGCACTCTGTCCCCAACCACCAACCGTCATAGTTGGAACCTCTAAACTCCTGCATTCCACAACCTCACGTTCTATGTAACCCTGGATACCACACACATCCCTCTTTCACACAGACTGGATGTCATAATCAACAACTCATTTACATCTGGGGTCTTTAAATGAGGAACAGATGAAAGAGACCAAATAAACAAGGATGAGGTACAATTGGAATATACATCAAATAAAATAAACATTTAAAAAAAAAACATTATCTAACTTTCTCAAGCCCTGATTATGTTGCTCCAACGTGTTACTAAAGACCAAGACATTGTCTTGATAGACTTTGATACCTTCAAGACCCTCCAGCTCATTCTCCATGGTCCTCTGAAATGCTGAGGCCGCAGAGACCAACCCAAGGGCATCCTCCTGAACCTAAATACTCCAAAAGGCGTGAAGAACCCTGTGAGGTCTCTAGATCATTTACCCAGTACAATTTGATGGTAGGCCGCACGTAAGCCTAACGTGGAGAATACCTTTGCTCCTTCCAGCTGTGTCAGCATGTCTGTGATGTTTGGAAAAGGAAACACATCCAGCTAAACCTCCTTGTTTAAGCCTCTTAGAGCCACACAGAATCTAATATCATCTGAAGCTTTGCGAGCCAGGAACACTGGTGCCACACACTCAGATACCTCCACTTCCTCAATTATACCTTCCATCTTTAATCTGTCTATCTCATCTTTCATAGGCTGTCTCATTGCCAGGGGAACCCCCCGTACCTTACTGACCACTGGAACCACATCCTTTTTCAAAATTATGTCACGAGTGTAGTCCTTTAGTCATCCTAACCATTTATTAAATACCTCAGAGAATTCATTCTGCCATGTTCTTCTACCTTCTTTACTCATCTCACCTCGGGACACCCCCACAGCACACAACCTTGGTTCACCGTCATTCTCTTGTTCATCACTGTGTTCCTTCTTCTTTAATAAGATCTGTGGTGAACAAATCGGATCTTGCATTACTTTAAAATCCCCCCGAAGGATCCAACTGATAATGCTGTCCCCTTTATTGGAAACATACACTTTCCCTGCCGTTATCGCCCTTTATATTCTACTTGCCCAATGAAATATCCTATCAGTTTTATGGGTTGTCCACCATAGGTTAGACCACCCTCGTCCCCATTGTAACAAAGTCTCTTGACCACATTTGATAGAAGCAGGGTTTATTCAAGTAGGAGATAACAACCCCTCATCCACCATCCAGCCCTCCATCTCCAACCACCAACCGTCATCCTCGGAACCTCTGAACCCCCGCATTCCACAACCTCCCATTCTATGTAACCCTGGATACCACAGTCAGCTCAGAAAAACATCCTTCAGCAAGGCTCACTCGATATACAGAAGCAGTTGTCCAAGGTCAGGTTACAAAATGAACAGTAAGAACTTCCTGTTTCCCAGTTTCTATTGCAACCTGACTTTGAAAGAAAAAATGAAGTATCGTGGGATCGACGCTATTGTTGAATCAGGCGCGCCCCACAACGCCCCCACATAGAAAGCATGTAAGCAATAGAGCGAGCTCAAGCTGCGCCCTAAAACACTTATTGGAGGTTGCGCCGCGCATTGCAAACTGCTGTGTGAGAAGATACAAACTGAACATAAATGTAGAGCCGCTGGGAAATACACCCAAAGTTATCAGGCGATGCTCACAAATGACAAGGCCGCTGAAGCAGGCCCTCATTAAAGTGCAAAATATATGTAGGCAGGGCACTAGGGCAGGCCATGCCACCTCATCTTTACTTTTCTTTGAAAGTAATACAAAAACACTTACCTAAAAGATTAAATGGTCCGCCATACGCGACATAAAGGAAGGGAGTACCTTAGTTCAGTACCACCTTTATAGGCCATATCAGTGGCGTAACATTAGCCCCCACAGCCTCCCCCTCCCCCCATGGGAGGGGGGCTGAGCTCTAGGGGGGCACAGGCGCTGGACCCTTATCCTGACAGCTCTTGACTGGGAGGGGGAAGGTGGCCCCTTCCATCTACTTTGCAGGAGGGCCCCTCAAGTTTCGTTACTCCACTGGGCCATATTGGTAGTGGCTGGAACCTTCCTTGTTCTTCGATATGGGTGAAAGTTGTGCCCTGTTTGAGACAAAGCTCATCGAGCAGGTAATATGTGTCTGTCTCTCAAACATTTCCATCCATCACACAGACAAGCACTGCATCCCATAACTAGATAACTGCACCTTGGTGATCACCACGCATGACATGGAAACAGATCTCCCAATATCTCAAAGCAAAGCCGACACCGTTCTGACCAATCACTGCACTTGGTGTAGCATGCTACCCATGTGGGTAAGACTTCAGTAGGGAGTGCAATACAGTTGCTATAATACAATAAAGCTCAAAACCAGAGTGCACAGAAAAAACTGGACTGAATATGAAATAAGGCTATTCAATCTGCTACTAAATATTTGAGTCATCTTTTATCTGTGGGAAAGCATCTCTCTGGTACACCATCATCTCTGCCCTACTGTGATGAACTTCTTCCGGGTCTTGAATTGAAGAGCTGCCCTTCAGGTACTGCGAATTCTTGGTGTAGGATTTTTTTAAAACATATTTTCTTCTTTGTGCTAATTACAAGGGAGAGTGCCATGACTCATCTCCGTAGGTGTGAAAAGAGAACATTATGCGCTCCACAGGGCTCATAATATCTGACTCATCCCTGTAGGCTTTAGAGAGCTCACTGTAATTAAACGGAGGTCACTTCCGGCTACGAGTTAAAGCGAATCAAACGTACAACAGTTAAAACAAAAGAGGAAGCGAAATAGGAGCAGGCTGTCGAGTGGCATGGCCTGGACCCGAGGGGAGATTCAAAGCTTTGTGTCTCAGTCGCTGAAGAAAGCTGAAATATCTTGTCAATGCATATTTATATATCAGAACTCTGAGATAAATACATCTGACGCATATGTATGGCATGACTAAAAGTAACATCAATATAATGCTGAAAGGGAACATGATGAAGTGATGGCAGAAGGAACGAGACACAAGCGGAAGAGGCGATCCAGGAGGGATTTCCCGCCCTGCTCTGCATTGCTGCTGACAAGGTGTGAGGCTGCTGTAAGCGAAGGACACTACAGGAAGAGAGGCCAGGCGACTCTGATTTTGTACGTAAGAAAAATCTCACAAATGGGGATTTTGAGTAATGTGAATTTAGAGTAATTTTTCAATACGTCATAGGTGAGGAAATTCTTGTCATCGTCCCCTGAAGGAGATTGGTTGAAGCAGAAAATGCCTTGCAGGGACAGTAAAGCGCAGCTGAGAGAAATTGTCTTCATAACAAGCCTCCTACTAGCAAGTCACGTGATTTTTGGTTGCGAGGTATGCCCTCGCATTCAGTTTTCACATGACACACAACTGCACATTTTTACATAATTCCACACAATTTTGGCGACCTTCATCTATACAATCTTGGATGCTGGTAAAGATGGCTGTGAAGAGTCTTGGACCCTCCATTTTAGCCTTCAGTTACGGACACGTTCTTCCTCAGGGAGTCATGTTGAAGGTACTGCACCCCCACACTGCAGTCTTTCCCTGTTGTACGAGGGGTAGAGTTCAATAACAACCTGCATCTTCACCTGCATCCTCCGAGTTTTGTCCCACTCCACCGCAAGGTGTGATGGTGAAGGTCTGGCCCATGCTGAAAAGAGTTGTCACCCGCCACTATTTAAAGCAGTACGAGACATAAGGCAAAAAGTAGGCCAGGCATACTGGCACCACCTTGTAGGCATCAGCTCAGACAGACAGCAGCCTTTTCAGTGCCACTCTAATCCACAGGGCAACATGGAATCAGTGCCAGATCACCCATCTGATCCTATTACACAAGTCTTGTGCCGCCCAGTTTGCCGCCCAGTGACAGGTAAAGGGGTGGAGTTGACAGCCGACGAATAACATTTAAAGAAAACTTACCTTGCGCTCACTGCCGCCCCCAGAAAAACTGCCACCCGGGGCGGACCGCCACCCCCGCTTCCCCGAGCTACGCAACTGTCAAAGCAGCCTGCATCAGTGTAGGATTGTATCAGCTGATAGCATCTGCAGAACAGGGTCACAGCCAGGCCTGCAGGAGCACACTCATTCAAGGGGTCAGCTCAAAGATCAGTGCATTACTGGACAATGAATGGACTTGTCATGACTAGAGAGTAGGGTGCAGGCGGTCTACTGTTCGATGGCTCTGATAACAGGAAGTAGATCGCCATTGCAACCTAGTAGCATGAATATGTCTCTAGAAGTGCCCCATATGCACCCAATCAGTGATGCGGGCTCAGGAGGATAGTCCCTGGATGTTGAGAAGAATGAGGGGACATCTGGCTCTTGTTTAGGGTTTCGGCTAGGTGATCAATATGGGGAACCATGTTGTCAAGGGGACTATTGTGTATTTATTTATTAAGATGATTTGCTGTGCTCATAAGTCGAACCTCCTAGGTTCAAGAAGAGATGCACCTAGTGGTCTCAGGATCAAGACATTGCCCACCTCAACCGAGTCCACTTTCAGAGATACATTAAGTATGCTTGTTTGCTTTTTTGTTTTAGTTAATTCAGCTGTCTGGCTGATATTCGGGGATAACAGCGCAAGTACAAATCCATCAAATGAGGAAGAGAGAAAAAGATGAGGGGGCAGATTAACAAGCCCCTTGCGCCACTTTTATGTCACTTTTCCCATGTTAATAGTGACGCAAAAGTGGCGCAAGGGGCTTGTAAATCTGCCCGAGGTGTTTAGGGTTTGTCGGTGAGGTGGCACCACTGTAAATCGGCATTGCCCACACCCGTCTAAAAATATGGTTTCTCTATCCCAGTCAGATGTGGGGAAATGCTGGGTTTCCATTAGTGGATCCTCAGCTGACTTCGCCTGTAGAAACTCTTGACCAGTCAATCTTCTGCCACTGAGCCACCAGGCCATAAAGGCAGTTGCCCCGCCCTATTGAGGGTGGACTGGGTGGACTGATCATCACTAGATTTTCCTGCTTGTCAGTTGTTTTTTTTTTCATTTTCAAGAAAATACTCCCACTTTGAAAGCAATCTCCACCTACTTGACGAAATCTGTAAATCTGGCGGCCGGGCGCTTACCAGGGAAGCGAAAGACATAGCTTATGCTGACCTGGCGGAGGTTATACATGACCTCATAGTTTCTGGTGCAAGGATGATGTTTTTCCTCACTAGAGGTATTGTTGTGAAGACTTCACAGAAGACACCGTTGTGAACCCACAAAAGGTTTATTGGCACACAGCATAAATATAAGAAATGAACGTACAGAGCCCAGGACACACAGCCGGTCCCCAAACCACTTCTCTGGTTGGCTGTCTGACTGTGACCATTCCCTTTTACAACATTGCTATGCCACTAAGGAACACTCGATATGTCACCAACCTAGCAAGATAAAGATACACACCACATTTAACCCTACAACACACACACACACACACACACAAACACCTATACCACAGGTATATGTTACCACTTCCAGAGGAGGAAACAGACACCATGCTTTGATTCTCTGGGGACTGGATGGTGGTTGGTTAAATATATCTTCACGAGACAGTAGAGACAGATTCAATCACAGGTGCAAGTGGTCCACACCTGCACTCCTGTCTCACTGACTCCAAGAAGCTGTTAGCAGGACAAACAAGCATTTGCAATGCAATAGGTTGCACATTACTGAAAGTTTGAGCTATTGGCATTGCATTATTATTTGCAACGCCAATAGGTCAAACTTTCAGTAATGTGAGACCTATTGTATTGCAATTACTTGTTTAATATTGAACTTACCTCCGGGATCCCATGACTTCAGGAGACCAGTGGCCTGTAGAAAAGGGCCTAAATGTTTCTCCTCCAGATAACGACATGGATGGATGATGCAAGTGCTTGCGGCGGGGGGGGGGGGAACGGGGTGTGCTAGGGAGGAGTCAAGAGATGGCCAGAGCTGGCCAACCAAAAGAATCAATAGGTGATGTCCGCTGGGAGGGAACCAAGCACAGAAAGGTGGGACAGATAAACAATATTAACCAACCAGAGAAAAGGAATTTTAAAAAGCAGCCCAACTAACCAACCAAAAGCGGTGGGCGTGTCCAAAGTCCCTGATATCCCATATACCGAATACAGCATGCCTCGAAGAGCAATGCATGCTCCACCCAGGCTTGACCTAAAAAACGGATATTAAAATTGATTTACCGCATGTCCTATGTTTACAATGGGAACATTAATACAGCGTTTCTGAATTCAGGGTCATTGTGTTGTACAGCTAGTCTAGTAATGTTTTAGACTTTTTCATAGTATCTAGCTGTTATTCTAGAGGGAAGTAAAAATGGGATTGCTGTATTTATTTTTGGCTCCGAGCCTGTGTGCCTTTCATGCCTGCATGCCTTTCATGCCTGCATGTAGTACATCTATGGTCCAAAGACGTCTTTCCCAAAATGTCTAACATTGAGATATTCAGGTCTGTCTCTGGGTAAACAAACTCTTACTTATTTACACAGCAGGCAAAGGTGTAAGGATTCCACTGGTCCTTTTATAGCGAGAAATAGAGCAGAGCTCATCTTGTCACTCACAGAGTGACATTTAGTTTCCTGAGGTCTCTGCAGCTGACCTAGCAGAAGGCTTTCCATGCAGGAGGTGATGCCTGTGACAGTCAACTCAAAATGAGTCACCCATGGACAGGACAGATGGAATGTAGTGTCCACATATGAGAAATCAAAAGAACCTAAGAGTGTACTGGAAACTATTAACACAAAAAGGCATAATGTTGCATTTAGTTTATGTTAAGCATTTTTCTATCACAGTGTTTGACAAATACTTGGCTGCCTGATACTTTTGGGTAATCTGTCACCTAACTGAGGTCTGCGATTTAGGAGTTCAGCCAACAGAGTGCTTCCATGGGGTGACAAAGTTTGAGACAGCCGTTACGATGTTGGCTTCTGACCAGCAAAGATTTAGTGCTTCGGTGTGTAGGGAAACGCTTTTCCTCTGACAGCACTGCAGGGGAGTTGGGGATAGGGGAAGAGCTGAGATCATGGAACTTTCAATCATAACCTGCATGTGTGACATATGCTGTGGGTTTTGTATTTGAGGATGTTCCATAAGTAGGGTCAGGTCTTGAGGCCCTTCACCCAATCTGAGTCATATATAGCACAGCCATCTGTCATTCATTAAGGGAGTCACTGCGGAGAGACAACCATGCACCCTCTCGTAGGACCCATGTGTGTATGGTAGTGTATCTACTGACAGAAATGTAAACTGTGCCGGTCTCGTTGTATTTTTTCCTGTCTTCTGGTCCATATATCTAGTCTGGCTTCATCCCTCTGTGTTATTATGTCTCTTGTCTCAGGTCTTGTCTCAGGCCTTTTTCAGAAGGCACTATTGGCGTGAAGTAATACTATCGTTTCAGAAGAGGCCTCCCCTGCTGGTAGGGTTGATAAAAAGGTGGAGGGAGCAGTTAAACATGTTACACTGACTCTTATTTCATTCCCGGAGCTGAGACTTGTTATGCTATGTTATGTTATATGCTATGTTATGTTGATTTGTATCATGCACTAATCACCCAAGAGAGTATCCATGTGCTTTAGCAGGCGTGTAAGTGTGTGGTCCTCAAGGTGCTTATACGCATAGCCAGGTCTTCAGCTTCTTGTAGAACTCAAGACGTGAGGAGGAGGCTCTGATATGTTGAGGGAGGTTGTTCCATGTCTTGGGTGCAATGTAGGAGAATGAGCGACCTCCAGTTTTGCTTTTGCGGATGTGGGGAGTGTGTACGAATGAGAGTGAGGCACAGTGTATGTATCTGGTGGGTTGGTGGAAGTGTATTCTGTTGTGCAGGTATTCTGGTCCTGTGTTGTGTAGGGCTTAGTATGTGTGCGTGAGAAGTTAAAATTGGCTGCACTTGTGAATGGGGAGCCAGTGAAGCTTCCTGAGGTGCGGTGTGATGTGGGTGCGGCATGGGGGGTCGAGTATGAATCTTGTGGCGGTGTCCTGGATAATCTGGAGTCTGTGTAGGAGTTGTTTGGAGACTCCAGTCTAGAGAGTGTTGCTGTTGTCCAGCCTGCTGGTGATGAGTGGTTGTGCTCCTCAAGTTGTGTCCAGTCTGCCGTTGCAGGCTGGAATGCGCTTGTCACTAATGGTGCTCCTAAATACGTGTCCAGCCTGCATTGTAGGCTGGTGTGTGATTTACAGACTGATGCGCGTGATTGTGCATTTACTCAGACTGGCCTGTTTAAGTCACTAGCCATCCTGAGAGTACCTTTCACTTCCACTCAAGTACCCCGATTAAGGGGTGAAGCGAGTGGAAGGTTAAAGGCAGGGCAGGTACACATGTGTGCCCCTGCCCGGGTGGTGGGGAATACCCATGCAAGTTTTCACTGCCCATGAGGTTTGTTCTTCCCATAGGCTAACATGGAGAAATGGTTGAAATCATTTCAGACTTCAATAGTGGATTGCAGTGGAGTATCCTCATGATGTTTCTTATCATTGGATTCGCAGTGACAACCCCTTGCCTGGTAAAGGTGGCTTTCTCGTAATTCGCACAGAAATTCCACTACTAGAACTCTGTGCTCTAAACTCTTTGTGTGCCTTGGTGCTTGGCTCCAGTCCACACTGGAGGTTTGGGGAGCACATCTGGGCATTCCCCAGGACAGCAATAAAACACTGGGCATGCAACTGGAATGACAGACCTTTCCCATTTGCGGGCTGGCTGGAGAGTTTGGATGAAGAGGTTTTGACACTTGGCGTCTGGAGCCAAATCATCGCGCCACTAAAGATAAAGATCTGAATTGCATGGCCTCATGGCAGACACGACTGAAATTTTTGGGAGACATCTGTGGTTCAAAGGGAAACCCTTTGAACCACCCCCAACTTCAAAGGCACACTCCAGTAAACCTACTGGTGGCATACTTCAGCACATGGTGAGATATGCTTGTGGAGTACGTAGGACCGGAGAACCGGGATTACGTGGTACCTATTGCCAGAGGACTCTTTTGTGCTCAAGGAGGATTACTGCCATTGAAAGGGATCATGTGCTCTTCTTGAATAGTGGCTGGCCTGTGCCGACTTCCTGCTGCTGTGTGGCACCCTGAAGTGTGCTTTCCAAAGGCTTGTTCCGCTTGCCCCCTGTTCTTCTGGAGGTCTCAGGGACACCAAAGATCTCCTAAGAGGGACATACACCGTCTATCTGTGACACCTGAAGCGCAGTGCCCTCTCAAGTGCCCACATCATCTGTTGAATTCCAAATGGTAGCACGGTGTGGGCATGGAACTAAGGACTGTGCCTGGAGACTGGATTGCCTTGTGCAGAGCCCAAAGTCTGGCCCGCATCTAAGGCGTGAGGCCCCCGCGTCATGGGGACCTTGGCACGCATAAGCGTCTCGTTGGTGGTAAGTGAATTCACCGGTTGTGGGACCCAGCAGTGTGGCCCGCTTAGTTGACCATGCAGCATCTCTCTGGTGCGACACGCTGAATGCATGCTCATTGAGTGAGGTGTCTGATTCATAAAATGCAACCCTCAGAGGTGGGGGCGTAACCGTAGTGGTGCCTCATTCTACCCCAGGAGGCATTGCTGAGCTTGTGCTTGTGTGTGTGACTGGAATTGTCTAGTGAGACCAATATCTAATTGCACTGGACATTGTTCCTCATTTCCAAGGAGGTACGGAATTTGCAACACTTCATTGTGTGTGTCACCGGGGTTGTCTGGTGTGGCCAAAATCGAAATGCACTGGACGTTGTGCCTCGTTTCCAAGGAGGTATGGATTTTCAGCTCTTCGTTGTGTGTAACCCTAATGGTCTGGTATGACCCATATCATCGCATACCTGACGTTGTGCCCGGATTCTCTGGGTGCGACTCTGATCAATGTATACCTGACAGGGTGCCTCCTCCTTCTAAGAGGCCCCCTTGCTTTATTCTCCATTCATCTACTGTTCCCTTACTTGGCCCTCAGTGTGGTGGACCATCTGCCCTCTCCTCACCCGACCTGCCCGACGATACAGACGATACCGTGTTGCCAGGTAGTATTGCCGGGCTTGGGCCTGGGTTGTTAGAGTGACTGACTGGGTTGGAGAAACGGTTCCAGGAACAATCAGGAATGGGCCAAGTGACTTCGTGACCCCCCCGTGTTTCGCACAACTGGGCTGGTGCCGGAAGGCTCTTGGGGACCCATTTGGTGTGACCGTCTATTACCCTCTGCCTGTGTCTGCTCCGCATCCTGTGGACGAACTTCTCGAGTGGCTGCCAAACCCCTTTTGCCGACTGCCTCCTATTTGACCTTGCTGACTACCCCCTCCTGCTTCCCTGGGACCCTGATTAAGAGTGTCTTCAGATGTGTGAGAACTAGTGCCCGGAGGGAGGATGCGGTGTCTCCAATCCGTGGATGTAGGATAGTCGGGGTGAGTTGGAGGGCGGAGGGAGGCTTGGGGCCACGGGGTCTGCTGGTGTGTAACTAATTGGCATGCTGGGTATCAGTGCACTGAATTAGGGTGCTGAATGCATATGTGTGTGAGCGCTTCCATACAGACTTGTCTGATATCCGTTGCATCACATAGTGGTGCGGAGTGAGTTTGTGTGTGGGAGTGACAGTGGGAAACTGCCCGTCTTTCGAGACGCTAGACAGCGGCTTATCTGATACGATGATTACTTGCCAGAGTAGCATTACGCTTGACACTGGTTTTACCAGCACGGCCTAGGCCCGCAGTGCTGCCAAAAAGCGTTATAATTTGTTGTATGTACATATTTCTGATATCGTTATGACCCAGGATGCACGCTATAACTGGGTGGTATTGAATTATAAGAATTGCTAAGGTGGGCCTGGGGAGAACATGGTATTGCACCGCATAAGGATGCTGGGGGGTTGTAGATCAGGATCTTTCCCAAGTGTGCATATTACTTATGTCAATTGAACACGACTGGGACTAGTACTGCTAGTAATAGTTCCCAAATGTGATTTATGCCCAGAAATACATGATGTTTATGTTTTATTGATTATTATGTATATTAAATACAAACGTTATTTATATACATCACGTGTGAAGTCTCTTTTGTGATGCTCAAGGTATTTATCATGAGTGAGTGCTGTGTCAATGCTTTACACATTGCCTCTGTGGTAAGTCTGACTGCTCAGTGTCAAGTTACCCAAGGGTGAGCACAGGTTATTCCATGTGTGTAATCACCCGCCCCTGACAGGAGTGGTAGGTTCTGCCTGGCTGGGGTACTGCCTCAGCCAGGGCCGGACTGGCAACCGAAACCGGCCCTGGCAAACTGCTCGGCCGGCCCCCCCTGGGGTGAGAGGGGGTGCAGCCGAGCAGTTTGCGAGCGCCTGTTTCGGCTGATTTTGTTACAGGGGGCTGATATTGCTGACCCCCGGTAACAAAAACGGCCCCCCAGGGGCCCAAAACCGGCCACCAGCCTAGCGGCCCACCGCGGAAACGCCCGGTGCCCGCTACGGCCAGTCCGGCCCTGGCCTCAGCCAACCAGGGAGTGCCAGTTCCAACAAGGATTAGCTGCAAAAAGGGGCAATTGTTCCTGTTCCGAAGGGACAAAGAGGTCCAGGTTGCTACCCGCTGATGTTTCTAGTGCAGAAGACTTAAGAGATTTTTGTCTGGTCTTGGATCTAAAATATGTCAACATGAACATTCTGTATATTCAATTTAAGATGGTGAGTCACCAGAATACCTTACAACTTGTCCCTGTGAATATATGTTTAGTCTCAATTGATCTTTTGGATGCTTACTTGCTCGTCCCCATGAACCCACAAAGTAAGACATTTCTAAGATTCTTTCCACTGGGTCAGTATTTTCAGTTTTGTGTAATTACCTTTTAGGTTAATATTGGCACCAAGAGTTTTCACTAAATCTAGAGCACCTCTAGTGGGCAATCTTCACTCCTTGGAATTCGTTACTGTTCACCTATCTTGATAACATGTCTCTTCATTCTCCAAGGGTCAGGAGGTAGTGCAATTGGTGTGCAACTGTCTGGCGAACCATGTTTTTCTCCTCAACAGTCAAAAAGGCATCTGAAACCAATCCAAGAGCTTCAATTCATAGTATCTCTATTCAAGACAACCCTGGGGAAAGTGATTTATCCACCTGCTTATCAGCAGACGCTAATGAAACATTTAAATCTCCTGCTACAATCCCAACAAGCCTTGGTGAGGTAATGGTTGACAGTGCAAAGGGATATGGCAGCTTCCTTGCTTTTAGTCCTCTGGGCCCGCCTTCATCTTTTGCATCTAGTGTAACATCTTCTGTCCTGTTGGGATCCAAACTCACAGGATTACAAGACTATGGTTCCTGTGCTCCCCTCTGTAGTACAGAAACTTCAGTGGTGGATGGATCCTGTGATCTTGGGCAAGGGGTACTATTGTCTTCACCCCTCCCTCTAACCATACCAACAGATGCCAGTGGACTGGTGCAGAGGGCTATGATGGATAATCTTTCAGTTCAAAGGCTATAGTCAGTGATGGAGTATGACAACTCATCAAACTCGAAGGAGCTGGCACATTCCAGAGAGCCATTTTATCATTTGCCCCTTGGATCAAGGACAAGGCTATACAGATCAGAAAGAACTATCAGCCCACAGGGGCTTCTGCCAATCACCTGGGAAGTACCAGAGCTCCTCTCTTAGCCCATCTGGCAGAGAAGATTGGAGTATGGGCGGAGCAGACCATCCTGTCATTATCAGCGATCTGTCTTTCGGGAGGGAGAATTTTAATGCGGATCATTTGAGTCGAACACTACCTTCTTCAGTGGATATGGCATTCAGTCCTCAGATTTTTCAGATAATTGTGAGTAGATTCAGAACCCGTTGGGTGGATTTCTTTGCCACTCCCCAAAGACATCCCTCTTCCCACATACTGCTCCCTAACTCCATCCTGGGGGTGGGGGGTGGAATGTGGAAGCAATGCGCTTCCAGTGGCCCAACGGTCTTCTTTATGCTTTTCCCGTTTCCTCTGATAGGTGGGGTTTGTCCAAATCAGGGTGGAACAAGTGGAAGTATTACTGGTGGTCTCTATATGGAGTCATTATCCCTGGTATCTGTTGCTACAACAACTGGCTGTAAACCTTCCCTGCATATTTCCAGTTTCTTCCTCAGATTTCCTTTTCTGCCAGAGAAATCACTGCTACACCTCTCCTTGGGGATTTGGAATTTGAAAGACAGAGATTAGAGGGTCTAGATTTCTCAGCAGACATAGCTCTAGACATTCGAAATTCCAGAAAAGAGAGCACTTGAAAGTCTATAATAAACATAGGAAGAATATGTCTACAATGGTGCATTTTAGGGAATTTCCCTCCTTCATCTTGGGAGGGAGGGAAAATTCTGGAATTTCTCATAAATGTGTTTATGTTAGATCTGGTGGTTTCAACATTGTGCAGCCATTAGATCCATCTGAGGTACATCGCTGACCAATTTCTATCTTTTGGCTTCTCTTTCTTTTAAGGAGTTTACAATTAAGGAGACTAATCATTCATACTCTCTCTTTGCCACTGGTTTTGAATGTCTTAAAGGAGTCTCCTTTTGAGCCTCTTTCTACGGTTCCATTGAAATATTTTACCCTAAAGGTATTCATCCTGGTAGCTGTGACATCAGGACAAAGATTGAGCAAGATCGATGTCCTTTTAGCTCATGACACTTTTGTAAGGTTTTTCCTTATAAACCTTATGTAGCCTTATTACCGAAGATCCCTTCTGCTTGTGATCAGTCTCAGGATCTGGTCCATCCTGTTTTTTGTCTTTCCCCATCTTCAGAATAGGTGATTCTATGACATTTCCTAGACTTACACATGGTTCTACTCCTTTTCCTTGAAAGAACTTCCACCTTTAGGATTCTGAATTCCTTCTTTTTAACCTTTGGTCTTGCAAATAAAGGCCATCTTCCGATGATCTCGACCTTGAGTCAATGGATATAGATGGTTATATCCCTGGCTTACCCAAAATCAGACATTCCCTTGACTAACAATGTTCAGGGGCACTCCACCAGGGGGATATCTTCTGCCTGGGTAGCATTCAAAGGAGTTTCCCTAAAATACATTTGTACTGCCACTACTTGGTCTTCCCTTCGCACCTTTATCTCCCACTACAGGTTGAGAATGGGAGAGGTGCTAATTTCCTCTTTTTGGATCTGCAGTTTTGCTAGCAGTAAAGTAATTGCTTTCACTATCTGGATAGTTGAATAAATTCATTGTAGTGTTGCATTCAATGTCTGTGTAGTATTCTATGACACTTTTTTCTTACTTATGGCTCGGGTACCCGCTCATTTTGTAATGACTGAGATGATGAAGACTGACGATGAAGGTAATGCACAATTACTTACCAGTAGTATTAATTACTCTGAGTTATAGTTTTTCTCGTCCCAGTCCTAGTTAACTTCCCTCCGCACCAAGGGAAGAACCGGAAAAAACTGTGTTTGGTTTAAATCTGCTTGTTATTACAGGAAGTCAAAGGGTGTCATTCCCTCTTATATGGGTCACAGGGTGGTGTTTTCCTGTAGTGGCCATTTTGGGATGGGCACTAATATGATTTGTTATTTAGATGGGTGAACACTGTGCTTGGTAGCAGGAATGCTCATTTTGTAACGACTGGGATGAGGAAGACTATGACTCGGAGTAATGAAAATTACTGGTAAGTAATCTTTGCAATATGAATTGCAGGTCAGGCTCAGTCATCAATCCGTGTCTTCCTCATGTACTAAAACTAAAACTGTCAGTGATTAATCCAGCTGGGAACATCCTTTTCAATCTATATCTGGAGATTGGGATTGTTCCGTTAAGTTGGAAGCGAGCCCAAGTGCTACTACTCTTAAAGAAACCCAATGCTGATCCCTCTATTCCAAGTAATTTCAGATCAATTTCTCTTCTACAGGCACTTCCCAAAATGCTTGAAAAATGATTATTAAACAGTTGACACAATTCTTAGAAGAGAATAAGGTACTCCACAGTACTCAATCAGGTTTTTTTACTAACTACAGCACAGAAACGACCTCACTTGAAGTAACTTAGTTCAGGGCGCTGCAGTGGTTGTAGTCCTTTTGACACCATGTCCCACAAAAAACTCCTTGAATGCCTGGAAGAGGCAGGGATTTGTCATCTGGCCAGACAATGGTTGCAATTCTTTTTGTCTGACAAGTCACAGGTGGTACATATTCGGCGTTTTACCTCTGCCTCCAGGTGTCTGAGACACAGTGGGGCCGAGATAGTCGGTTTCAAGTCCGACTGCCTAATTACAATATAGGTGGTCAGAATTGAAACTGGCTGGTCATTCTGGCTGGATTCTGACGCATGAAGGAGCCCGTCAGCCAGTCGGAGGCCGGTCCGTAATCCCAATGAACAGCTTTTCCGCCGTTAGGATTACGATGCTCGATTTCCGAGAGGCTTTCCGTGCTGGGATTCCCGACATGGAATGCCTGTCGGAAAGCGAGTTTGGGGGCCCCTAGCAGGGCCCCCTTCTTTATGCAGCCTCGGGCTGGGGGCTGAGGGGGCATCTATGGTGCCCCCCTGTTCATCCTTGCACCGCGGTGCCTGCCACGCAGTGCAGGGATGAACACAATCTCCCATTTCTCTATGGGAGCTTGTGCTACGGCAGGTTTACGGCCGCAGCACAAGCTCCCATAGAGAAATGGGAGTATGCGACCGCACCATGTGCGGTCGCATCATAATTCTGAGGTCGGGACCACCGACCGGAGGTCAGTCGGTCCCGATTCCGCGATGATGTTGATCAGAGGCAGCTCGACCAACATCATAATCGGGCCCAGTGTCTCACAGGGATTGGCTCTGCTTCCCAGCCTTTTAATATATATATATATATATTCAGCGTTAAAAATTGTTGAAGATATATGGGATTGCAACGTGAGGAAAATAAATTGTAAGTTTCCTTTCAAACTTCACAAAAGTTATTGCCCTTCATCAATTTAACTTTATGTCTCCTATTAATAAATAAGCTTTGTAAGTCACACTGACAGCTGTTTCTATGGTCTGGCTTCACAGCACAACTGCTGTCAGACATGTGAGGATCACTAGTGAGAGGCTTTGGTTCTGCCCACATGTTGGGAGCCAGGAGTATATGTTTTGATTGGGCAGACGCTGTGTGCTTCCACAAAAAAAGGGATTGCCCTCCGCACAGCTGTGATCATTATGTTTATTTATCCATATTTCTGAGCTTGAATTTTCAGGAGTACACACATGCATTGTAATGCGAATAAAGTGTCTTAGATAACTAGATAATTTATGGTGTATTTCTCTGGCAGCAGCAGCACAGATGGGAGAAGGGCAGTCATTAACCTACATGGATGTTTAGGTCTGGTTTGAAAATGCAACTGTCACTTGACCTTTTAATCTTAACTAATATTATTCTACAGTTCTGTGTTTCCACACAAATGCTATTTACTTGTAATGCGTCCCATTACCATACAGCATTCCTTTAAAGCTAAACCGATTGGCATTGCCAATGCTTGTTGCTTCCTTAGCTAGAGAAGTTTTTCAAGGCATTTGACATAGAAAACTGTAGCTTGCTCAGTTGAATCTGGTTGCATGCCAAGACTTAGCCAAATTGGGTCTTATACTAATCCCTAGAGCTGATACATCTGTATTGGCAATAGATAAAGTCTTAGCTGATTTACGATTCAAGTTAAGCTCTCCAGATAATGCACCTAATTTATCCAGTGTGCTTCTGTCATTAGTCAAATCCACAACTGATAGCATTAAGAAATTTCCTGAGGTATTCGGCAACGAAATTGGTTATATTAAAACTTTTGAGCATATAATCAAACTCAAATCCAATGCTGTCCCAACAGTACATAAGGTAAGACCTGTCCCTTTAAGTGTGAGGAAGGATCTTAAAAAGCTATTACAGAAATTGACTTCTGAAGGTGCCATTGTATCAACGGATTCTGCGGAAAGGGTGAGCCCTATTTTCATTGTGCAGAAGAAATCTGGAGAGATTTGGCTATGTGTGGACCGTCACACCTTAAATAAGAACATTGTGGTACATTGCCAACCCCACTTCCCCCAAAGTCCATGACCTTTTAGCCAACTTAGGCCAGGCAAACTGTTTCACCCTGATTGGTTTGCGCTCAGCTTATCATCAAATTCCCCTAATGGAGGGGACACATTTGTCACACCATTTTGCATTTACATTTTTACATCTTCCTTTTGGTCCGGCATCTGCTGCCAGCGTGTTTCATAGATTTATGAATATCATTCTGGGAGGTGTGGCAGGTGTCCAGACCTTCCAGGATGATGTACTAATTTTTACAGATAACACTGAAAGACACAACTTGATTTTTTTGAGAGAGTCTTGCAAATTTTCAAAGATGTTCTAGTTACACTCAGAACTGACAAATGCAAGTTTTGGGTGAAGGAACTAGACTACTTGGGTCAAAATATTTCGGCTACATTTTCTTTGGTGCAGGCCCTTCAGAAGGCTGTCTCACCCAAAGATAAAGACTTACTTTGGCCTTTTTAGGGCTTAGTGAGTACTACTCGAGATTTATTGAGTGGCATGCTTTTATTATACAGCCGTTACTTGCTTTACTAAAAAATGGTCTAAAATTTGACTGAGATAGTGTTGTTGATGAAGCTTTCTCCAGAGTCATAAGAATGATTACGTCTGCACCTGCTCTTGCATATTTTGACTCAGAGAGTAGATGTTTTCTGACAGTAGATGCCAGTCAAGTTGGTTTGGATGGAGTTCTTTTACAATGGGTGAATGGCAAGGAGCAGACAGTAGCATTTGCTTTCCGTGGTTTGAAACAGTCAGAGAATAACTTCTCCACCATTGAGCACAAAGCTATTGCCTGTTGTTAGGCTGTTGAAAAGTTTAAGACCTTTTTGTGGGAATCAAAATTAGAGATTTAAACTGATCACAAGGCCTTGATTTTTATACAAGATGGGAACGTCACAGATAAGGCCTCCTGTAGGTTAATCAGACTGATAGCATGCCTCCAGGAGTTTTCATTCACCGTTATGTACATCCCTGGTGTAAAAAAACGGAGGCAAAGTGTTTGTCAAGAATGCCTTTAGGCTTGGATTCCGCAATGGATGCAGAGGAAGATATTGACTGTGTGGTTGCCTTTGTTGATAACATGTTGAAGGACAAGGGAGTAGTCTCTAAACCAGATTGGTTCAAGGAATTGGATTGGATGTAGTTTTTTAAAAAGTACTTGAGTTCATCAAAAATGGTTGGCCCAAAGAGAGAATTTTGGATTCAAAGCTCCAACCATTTGCCAAAGTTTCTGAGGAATTGTCTATTATTAATGGTCTTACCATGCATCAGGACTTGTGTATTCCTCCGGTTGCTACTTGAGCCTTGTTGATTGAATGTGCCCATGAGGGTCATTTGGGTATCAGTGGTACATGCAAGAACTTGAAGCAGTATTACTGATGGCCTTCCATGGATTCTCAGTTGATCAACTGATTCATTTTGTATAATATTTGTCTCCATTCGGATAAGCATTGGAAGACTTTTGTGTCACCCTTGCATGTGGTTTCATTACCTGAGAATCCTTGGGATAAGGTTACCTTGGACTTTGCAGGACCCTTTGATACTTTACCATCAGATAAAGATTTCTATTAGTGTTAAGTGATTTTTTTTTTAAGTGAGTATATTTTGATTTTGCTGCAGCTCCCACTACATCTTTGGTGATCACATTTTTCAGGAAGATCTTTCGAGTTAAAGGTGTCCCTTCAGTTCTGGTTACAGATAAAGGGACACATTTTACTTCTGCTTCTAGGAAACAATTTGTTCAATCAATCAATCAATAAGGGAATTGTAAGCGCGCTACTCACCCGTGAGGGTCTCAAGGCGCTGGGGGGGTCCGTAGATCTGTTTAGCCGAAGAGCCAGGTCTTGAGGGTCTTCCTGAAGGTGTTCAGAGAGGGGGCGCGTCTGATGTCTGCCGGTAGCTCGTTCCAGGTCTTGGCTGCAATGTGAGAGAAGGATCTTCCGCCTGCTCTGGCTCTGTGGATGAGCGGGGTTTCGGCCAGTGCGAGGTTGGAAGATCGGAGGTTTCTTTTGGGTACGTGGAAGTTGATTCTGTCGTTGAGGTATTTGGGTCCGTTGTTGTGTAGGCATTTGTAGGCGTGAGTGAGGATTTTGAAAGTGACTCTTTTCTCGGGGAGCCAGTGGAGACTTCGTAGGTATTGGCTGATGTGTTCGTGTCGGGGGATGCCAAGGACGAGTCTGGCGGCGGTGTTCTGTATTGTTTGGAGTTTGTGGAGTAGGGACTTGTGGATGCCGGCGTAGAGTGCGTTTCCATAGTCCAGTCTGCTGGTGATGAGTGCGTGGGTGACTGTCTTCCTTGACTCAGGGGGGATCCACTTGAAGGTCTTGCGGAGGATGCAGAGGGTGTTGAAGCAGCTGGAGGTGACGGCGTTGACCTGTCGGTTCATGGTGAGTGATGAGTCGAGTACGATGCCGAGGTTCTTGGCGTGGTCTGAGGGGGTAGGTGGGCTTCCAAGGGCGGTCGGCCACCAGGTGCTGTCCCATGCAGAAGGGGTGGTACCGAGGACGAAGACTTCTGTCTTCTCCGCATTGAGCTTCAGGCAGCTGTTGGTCATCCAGACTGCGACGTCTTGCATTCCTTTCCGGAAGTTGAGTTTGGCAGTGGTGGGGTCTTTGGTGAGGGAGAGGATGAGCTGGGTGTCGTCGGCGTAGGATATGATGTTGAGGCCGTGTTGTCGGACGATGGCTGCGAGGGGGGCCATGTAGATGTTGAAGAGGGTGGGGCTCAGTGATGAACCCTGTGGGACTCCGCAGGTGATTTTCCTGGGGTCGGAGAGGAAGGGTGGGAGTCTGATCCTTTGGCTTCTTCCGGTGAGGAATGATCGGATCCAGTCCAGGGCTGTTCCTTGTATGCCTGCGTCGTGTAGTCTGGGGACTAGTGTGCAGTGGGAGACGGTGTCGAAGGCCGCTGATAGGTCGACTAGGATGAGGGCTGCAGAGTGGCCTTGGTCCAGGAGGGTGCGGATGTCGTCTGTGGTGGCGAGTAGGGCGGTCTCTGTGCTGTGGTTGCCTCGGAATCCGGATTGGGACGGGTCGAGGACGGCGTTCTCTTCAATGAATCGTGTCAGTTTCCTGTTGACTGTTTTCTCTGCAACTTTGGCTGCGAAGGGGAGGAGCGAGATGGGCCGATAGTTTTTGAGGTCGGTGGGGTCAGCTGTGGGCTTCTTGAGCAGGGGTCTGACTTTTGCGCGCTTCCAGTCATCTGGGAAGGTGCCTGTTTTGAAGGTGGTGTTGATGGTGCGTTGTAGTTCGGGTGCGATGGCCGCAGCTCTGTGGTAGATGTGAGGGGGGCAGGGGTCGGTGGGGGCCCCCGAGTGGATGATTTTCATGGTCGAGGCGGTGTCTTCAGCTGTGATCGGTGTCCAGTTAGAGATGGTGGGCTGGCTGGTGTTTCTGGGGGGCCGTCTGTGGCACCTGGTGGATGGTCGATGAAGTTGTCATAGAGGTTTTTGATCTTGAGGTGGAAATAGGTTCCAAGCTTGTCGCAGAGGTCTTGGGATGGTGTGATGTCTGTGGCTTCACTGCGTGGGTTGGTGAATTCCTGAATGACACTGAAAAGTTCCTTGGAGTTGGTGGAGTTGGCCAGGATTTTGTTGTGGATGAAGTTCCTCTTGGTTGCTCTGATCTGGTTATGGTAGTCAGTCAAGGCGTCCTTGTAGGTGGTGTGGTTTTCGATTGTCTTGGTGTTTCTCTAGTTCTTCTCCAGGCGTCTGCAGGTGCGTCTGGCTTCTTGGAGAGCGGTGGTGAACCAAGCGGCTTTCCTGGGGCGTTGTCTGTCGGGGTTGCGTAGCGGGGCGAGCTCGTCTGCGCAGTTGAAGATCCAGGTGTGGAGTTCTCTGGCTGCGTTGTTTGCGTCATTTGCGTCAGGTGCCCAGGTGTGGTTGTCTCAGGTGAGGGTGGAGTTAAGTTGCTCGTCGGTAACCTTGCTCCAGTTCCTTCGAGGTGGGCGTGGGGCTGGTTTGGGTGACTTGGGTTTGTTGATGGCGAAGTGTACGCAGTGGTGGTCGGTCCATGGCGGCTGCATTGTGTGGCTGAATTGGACGCTGTTTCCTGCCGCGAAGATGGGGTCGAGGGTGTGTCCTGCTCTGTGGGTCGGTGTGTTGACGAGTTGTTTAAGTCCGATGCTGGCGAGGTTGTCACAAAGGATAGTGGAGTTGGGGTCGCTGGGGTTGTCGAGGTGGAAGTTCAAGTCCCCAATGAGTATGTAGTTTGCTGAGGCGATGGCGTGGGGTGCGATGAAGTCGGTGATGGTGGTGGCGAAGGGTGTTCGGGGGCCGGGGGGTCTGTAGATGAGGGTTCCTCGGAGTGTGGCTTTGGGGGTGGTCTGGATCTGGAAAAGCAGGTGTTCGGCGGAGGGGAAGGTTTCGCTGGAGGTGGTGAGGCGGAGGGTGCTCTTGTGGGCGATGGCGAGACCCCCTTCTGGGTGGTTGGGGTGGTCTTTCCTCTGGATCTTGTATCCGTCTGGGATGGCGGTGCTGATGTCGGGGGCGGAGGATGCGTTGGCCCAGGTCTCTGTGAAGAAGGCGATATCGGACGAGAGAGAGTCGAGTAGGTTCCAGATTTCCATGGCGTGTTTGTGTACGGAGCGTACGTTGAGGAGGATGCATTTTAGGGTGTCCCCGGTGCTGGCATCGGCGGTGTTGGAGGCCGGGGTTGCGGTGAGGGTCTGGTGGCAGTGGAGGCAGGAGAACTGGCAATGGGTCATGTTCGGCGAGGCCTGTTGGCATTCTCTAAGTCTTCCAGGGTTGAGTGCGAGGAGGGTGGTGTTGTCGTAGCGATGGGTAGTGGGAGGTCCAGAGTTCCTGGCGCTGGCCACGGTCGGGTCGAGGACGGGCGCAGACGGGCTTGCCTTTGGTGCGCCTTCGGCGCGCCTGCAGCGCACCGCTGCGCGCGTCCGCTGCGCAACCGCACAGCGGCCGCCATTAAGTAGGGGAGGTGGGAGGGAGGAGAGGCTGGGAGGCGGGAGTGGGGGAATTCCGGAGGGGAATTCCGGAGGAGAGGGGCCGCAGGGGCAGCAGCAGCGAAAGGCGAAGGAACAGGCAGGCACGAGAAAATAAAAACAGTGGTGGAATTAGAGCAAGACACAGATGGGCACAATAACAGTGGCACAACAGGGAAAAATTAAGAAAAAAACGGCTGAGAAAGGTTACGGTGGTTGCAGGCAGTCTGGTCCCAGTTGGAGCGGGCAGCAGGTGCAGGAGCGGGCAGCAGCCTCAAACCTCCCAAGGAGGAGGTCGGGTCTGGAGGCAAGAGACGGCACAGGGGAGCTGCGGGGAGAGAGTGGACCAAACCGAGGGTCGGAGGTCTGACTCTAATCACATGACTCATCTGCGTGTAGCCTTGTATTCTTCCGCACCTAATGGTTTGTTGAAAAGAATTAATAGATTATTGAAAGAAGGTATTCAGACTGCCTTAGCATCTGGTCTGTATGTGGAGGAATTTTTTAGAGAAATATTATGGGCGATTTTGTCAAGTGGCATAGTACCCTGGAATTTCCCCATTTAAGCTTCTGAGAAAGTGTATTCCCAGATCTAATTTGTGTCCTGATTGGTTGAGGACTAAAACGTTCGCTGAATTTGATGAAGCAGAGATATGTGATAAAGTGATGAGTTCACTGCTGTCTCAGCAGAGACATTCAAAAGAGCATTTCGACATGAATTATAATGTTAAAGAACTTGTTTTGAATATTGGTGATTAGGTACTTATTAAAAACCCTAGAAAGTGCGGAAATGGGAGTCTAAATTCATATCACTCATGAATACTGTCAGATTTTCCAAAAGTGCGGTGCTGATTAATGGCAAAGGGTGGTGGAGCAAATGACGGTAGATGAAACTGATGCAGGAACAGGCTGACATTCTGTTAAAGTCATGAGTGGGATCTTCGAGCTTTTCTAGCCCTCAGGAGTCTTCTAGTCAACTTAATGGTTCATGGTGGTTGCTCATCACTGGGAAGGATGTTATTTCTGCTATGGAATCTTCCACATTGACAGGTGCTGAATGTTCCTTGGAAAATGGTTCCACCGGCAATTTGTTTCTGCAGTGGAGCGTATTGACAGATCAGATTTGTCTCTGTATGTTCCCTCACTTGTTAATGAGCTTGTTTGCAATGACATTAGACCGGCTCACAAAGTCATTCTTCCACCAAAATGTAAGGATTCTTGTTGCACTAGCTTTTGTTTGTTTTTGCTTTTTTATTTTATCTTTTAATTTGGTGGGTTTTGTTTTCATTTGTTTTGTAAAGGGGAGGATGATGTAATAATAGTTATGTAGAATGTTGTTTGTACTTACTTTGTGTAGTCACCTCGTGATGATTTAATGTTGGTTCCATCTTCTGCTCTGACTCTCCTGGGAGTTCCCTAACGGCGGTTGCGCAGTTGGTTGGTGACTCCCTGGTGGTGATCAGTGCTAGACCTGGGCTCCTGTTTGTTGAATAAATCTGACGTTTCCCAGCCTTCTATCTCATTCTCTCTTCTTCCACACTCTGGAGATGTGCACCTCTCTAGAACATACACATTTCGCTCAAAGTTGCATAGGAGACTCTCAGACGGTTATCCAGCACTCCCGTGCATAGCTGTTTAATTTACAGTTATTCACAGAAATTGTGGAACTAAATTTTCCAAAATGTGTGCTTTGCTGATAAACTTTCAAACAATCACAAGTTAGTCTGAGAGGATACAGAAACAGCTGCCGGGCTTACCGTGGTGGCCGGGAAAACGTCTGAGGTGCGGCTGTCACAAAGGGACAGATGCCACTCCCCCTTTTCCCACTGATTATTTAAAAAAAAAAAAAAAATTATGTGTTTTTATTTTATTTTATATACATTTACCTGAAGGCGAAATGACGTAGGAAATACTTTTTACAGGCCTCAGGAGGCCCCCTCTCAGTACAGATCAGCTGAAGAATAGAGTGCGCCCTGGGAGCTGCTACAGCCGGGTATGGCCAGGTACTGCCGAGTCCTCTCACCCCCAGGCATTCCCTTTTACTAAATCGGCTGTTGACCTAAGGGAAACACAGACCCTTCCACTTTCCCCAAGGCATCAAATGGCTTGGGTTAAGGGTCGTAAAACCCTGGCTGTATTTTATTCAAAACATAACAAAACATTAACTTTATATTTACAATATTTACAATACGCAGAAAAGTCCAGTCCATTACATTGATATTTACAGTATTCCAGTTGGCTAACCTTAACATGTTTCTAATACATAGCCATTCCTGTCATAATGTAAATGATCAACATCATTACTTTTCTGGGTATCCCTGTTTGAGCCTACGGCAAGGTCAATGACTGGTCCAAGATCGTGCTGGGTCCCACCCTCCTACCGGAGTGACCTTGCGCAGTAGGCTTAGTTCGCCAGAAGGTTATCTCCACCGGGCACCTCCTACGCCCTCAACATTATCTCCAAGGGGCTGTGCTGTCATGCCAAGTTTCTTGCGCCACTGCGCTTGTGCGGGGGTTGGCCCAATAGCCTACGGGAAGTGGAACTTCCCCTCCACCCGCACCCTTCCACCCTACCGGCTGTAACTGCCCCCTGGAGTTCCATGAAAGACCAACTGTCCCCTCCCCCCAGGCATCCTCATTTGACAATGGTGATGCCTACTAAGGACCGTAAAAGATGCCCACCAATCATGACCTTACCGCCTGACCAAGGATACTTCATAAATGACATAAAAATACGACAAATAAACGCCGCCCTGAAAAGAAAATTAGTTAACACACTACTTAAAACATTTGGCAAAAACATCTATAAACATTTACTACAATTACAACAAAGAAACAAGAAATCTTGCAAACATCATAACTTCTGCCTCAGGTGATGGTGGGTGGAGAAAAACGCAATGTGGTCTCCATCCTGGAGACCGTCTGGAGTTGTTGCCTGGCGGTGGAGCGGCGACACGAAAGGCCGTCCTGCCGCTCCACAGCCCCCTTTTAACCCTGCGCAGCCGGGAAGCTGGCTGAATCTGACTTCCCGGCTTAATTCTGGTTGCATGACCAGGAAGCACTTGAGCGCTTCCGGGTCACCTATGTTTGCGGGCCAATCAGGGGGAGAGGCGAGGCAGGGTGCCGATCGCCCGCCCCCTGCCTCCGAATGGGGACCAGCACAACCGCCATACTCTGCGGCATGCCTGCGTCCGGTTGGCGCCTGCAGAATTGACACACACAAGGAGGGGGGGGGAGTGATCTGTTAAAGCCCTTTCAGTCCAATGGGTGTTGCGCTCCTGTGTATGTATGTGGTATTTGTATAGTGCCAATCTAGCCAAAAAGTAGCGGAGCGCTGTACAGGGTGAAAGACAAGTATAATGATAAGAGAGGCAGCTAGTTATGTTTGTGTGTAATTTACACATGTCGTGTGAATCAGGCCCTTAGAATGTAGAAGGCAGCACTTATAGAGTAAGTGGCTTCACAGCCCCATCCCGCACACACACACAATGAAGCTGAACAATGGTTTACCACGTTTTACAGCGACGCAGAAGCACGTGACCAAATGCATTTATGAAGTGTGTTTCCGAAGGTTAATGTATAATATGAACTCTTGGGCACACATGAACGCAGCGCACAAAGACATTAACTCTTAATCAAGCCGGCTCACCGCACAGTACTCTTCTGTGTCATCAGTGATTAATATTGACGATATTGTCACTTTAGGTTTAGTTACATTCTCAGCTCGCCATAGACATAAAATGAATGGCTTGGAATTCAAAAAGCGTGCGGTCATGGGACCGTTTGTCGCAGTATGCAGGTGACATATACATGGTGCATATATTTTTTGCCTGCCAGTAAAGAGACTGTACAGCATAGTACAGTAATACTTTTTTGGGCAGCAATTGAGATATACATGTACCTATTCAGACTGGCAGAAGGTGAGGGGAACCTCTAACCACACTTTGGTTGTTTCCTAAGGAGAAGCGCATCGTTTGTGTATTTTATGGCATCAAATGCTGGCTTTTAACTTAGCTGATTTTACGGGCTTTTATTCTTTTTAAATATTTTGTAGCTCAATGACGGTGTGTTTTAAGTCACTCACCCGCCTCTCAGAGCATAGCAGCTACCGTCTCCGCTTCCCTGGTCCGCCACGGCATTGAGGAGGGAAGCGGATACTCTTCTTCTACGCCTGACCTGCCTGACTTCCGGCGGAACCGCGGGTCACAGGTCAGATTGCACCGGGCAGCTTCAAAAGCACATGCTGGGCCGGACGCACAGCCTGGCAGAAGGTGACGGGAACCTCTAACCACACTTTGGTTGTTTCCTCAGGAGAAGCGCATCGTTTGTGTATTTTATGGCATCAAATGCTGGCTTTTAACTTAGCTGATTTTACGGGCATTTATTCTTTTTAAATATTTCGTAGCTCAATCACGGTGTGTTTTAAATCACTCACCCGCCTCTCAGAGCTTAGCAGCTACCATCTCTGCTTCCCTGGTCCGCCACGGCATTGCCGATTGAGCGGAGGGAAGCGGATACTCTTCTTCCACGCCTGACCAGCCTGACTTCCGGCGGAACCGCGGGTCACAGGTCAGATTGCGCCGGCCAGCTTCAAAAGCACATGCTGAGCCGGACGCGCAGCGGATGCGTGCAGCAGGCGCACCACAGGCGCGCCGATGGCGCGCCAAAGGCAAGCCCATCTGTGCCCGTCCGCGCCAAGATCGCGCCGAGTGCCGGAAATGCTGCCCTTTTTCCCCAAACTAAGGAAAATAGGATTAAGTGGTCAGGTAGAAGTCTTTTATCCTTCAATAAAACTGATTCATGTTGCCCCCTAATTGATCTCAGTCAGGATTTCCCCAGTTTACATTGCCACAAGTGTGGTTTTAAGACCATTAACCTTAAGTCTTCATCTAATATCAAAAAGGCTTGTAATAATAATACTCAGCATTTTTCCTCTCATAAGTACCACTTGGCCTTAATCAACGCACGGTCCTTAGTAAAACATGCTTTCAAAGTGGCAGAGCTCATTGTGAATCAACACCTTGATGTTCTTTTTATTACTGAAACATGGGCTAATGAGCACTCTAGCCCTGATCTGCTGATAGCAACTCCACAAGGCTACTCATTGATAAGAGCAGACAGAGGGGGAAAAAGAGGTGGCGGTCTGGGGATAATCTACAGAAGTCACTTTAAAATTAAAATCGATCTCTTACCTAACTCAGAATGTGAAATGTTATCCTTCAAGCTCGAACTAACTAACAATTACTCCTTTGATGGACAGCTCATTTATCGCCCTCCAGGCACTAGACATGATTTTCTTCAGTCAATTCATACGCTAGTTGAGGGGGGAGCATGCAAGAACGACTACACAGTACTTAGAGATTTCAACTTCCACCTAGATTGTACTGAGGATAAAGACACAGAAGCTATTCTGGAGATTATGAATTCCTTTAACCTTCCACAATTAATACATCAGTCTACTCATAATGGTGGTCATACGTTGGATGCGATCTTTTCAAACAACCATTCTATTTCTGTCAAAGATATTCTTCCACTTACATGGTCTGACCACAAAGCAGTGCTATTTGAATTGTCGATTCCCCTCCCTATTCAAAGCAGGGATTTCGATTCCAACCACCTACCTTTCTATCTGTGGTCTAAAACTAACTTTGACACCTTAGAACAATACCTGGCTCAGGCCTCGCTTCCCCAGCTGCCCGACCCGAATCAAGCCACAGCGGCCTACACCAAGTGGCTTAAATCGGCCATCTCGAAAGCGGTCCCAAAAAAATGTGGCAATAAACACAAACTTAAAAAATCCACACCTTGGTTTTCAGACGCTCTTCGGCTCCAAAAACAGAAATGTAGAAAACTGGAAAGGATTTGGAGATCAAACTACAATCCCGCTGATAAAATAATATATAAAAACTCCCTGACCAATTATAAAGCAGCCATTACCAGGGATAAGTCATCCTTTTTTACTCAGCAAATAGAAGCATCAAAAAACTCGGCCAAAGAACTTTTTCAGGTTATAAATAAACTAACTAAACTCCCAGAGACGAAAAGAAATAACATTAGCCAATCTTTTTGTGAGGAAATTGCCTCACATTTTTGTCACAAAGTAGAACAAATCTACAATCAATTCTCTGCCTCCTGCGACATCAGTACTAGCACTGGCCCCACGAATGTCCTTGCTGCAGCCAGCACAAGTCCTCCCTCCAATCTCAATCAATTTACAACTACCCCCCCTGTAGATGTCCTTCACTTATTCAATTCCACTAAGTCAGGGTCACCGTTTGACCCATGCCCCCCCCTCCATATTAAAACAGATTTCAGCTCCGGTTGCCACATTCCTAGCTAGCATCTTCAATGGGATGTGTAGCACCGGTATCTTTCCTGATCTTTGGAAAAGGGCCTCCATTTTACCACTCCTAAAGAAATCAAACCTTGACCCTGACAACCCAGCCAACTACCGCCCCATCTCTAGGCTACCATTTCCAGCCAAACTTGTGGAAAAATTGATCAACTCACAACTGTCACAGTTCATTCAGGATAATCATCTGTTGGATCCCTCTCAGTTCGGCTTCAGGGCCGAACATAGTACAGAGACGGCATTAATAAAAACCACAGATGAATTAAGAACTATCCTGGACGATGGAGGCTCTGCAGCACTCATCCTCCTGGACTTGTCGGCGGCCTTTGATACGGTTGACCATATCATTCTTGTCAACCGTCTTAAAAAATTGGGCATTGCGGACAAAGCCCTGGCTCTACTTCAATCATTTTTAACCAACAGAAGTCACTCAGTCATGCTTGAGAATTTCTCATCTAACTCCTTCTCACTTCCGTGCGGGGTCCCCCAGGGATCCTCTCTAAGCCCTCTGCTCTTCAATGTCTATGTTTCAGAATTGGCTGCCTTGATCAGATCTTTTGGATTTTCCCCTACTTCTTATGCAGACGACACCCAAATCGTGGTGTCGGCCGCTAACAATACAGAAGTAACCATCTCTCAGTTTCACAACTGCATGAGAGCGGTTAGTGACTGGATGGGAAGGCATTGTCTCAAATTGAACTCAGAGAAAACCGAGGTGATACTCTTTGGTAACAAACTTCAATTTTGGAGCCCGGCATGCTGGCCAGCAGAGCTGGAAACCCTCCCAACCCCAGTCCAAAAAGCAAAAAACTTAGGTATAATAATAGATGACAAGCTGAATTTTAATAAACATATTAGCTCAGTTGTCTCGGCCAGTTTTAACACTCTGAGAATCATTAGAAAGATTCTTCCTTTTATTCCTCTAACCACCAGAAAAACAGTTGTCTCCTTACTAATCCTAGCAAAACTAGATTACTGTAATGGTCTCTTCATTAAGCTCCAAAAACAACATATGAAGAAACTTCAGAGCGTACAGAATGCGGCAGCCAGGCTAGTCTTTGACCTGCCCAAATTCCACCCAGTTTCAACCTCCATTAAGGAACTGCACTGGCTGACGGTAACTAACCGCATTAAATTCAAGGCGTTATGCCTCACCAATAAAGCCTTGCATGATCTAGGTCCCAGCTACCTCAAAAAATCCCTCTCATGGTACATACCAAACAGAGATCTTCGCTCTAAAAACACCCTGACAGTGTCGCGCCCCAGCTTCAAGAGACTTAAATGGGGAGGCAGTTGTTTCACCTCTGAAGCCCCAGCTCTATGGAACAGCCTGCCTATGAACATTAAAGCAGCCCCCACACTATTGAGTTTTAGGAAGCTAACAAAAACCTGGCTTTTTAACCTCTAGTCGCCCACTACTCTCACCTTCACTTCCATCCAACCAGCGCCAAGACACCCATGGGTATTCGAGCGCTTTAGAAACATTTTAATATAACACGCCAGCATTAAGAACAAATATCTCGTGGCTGTCAATTCAGCAAAATGGCGGATGTAACGGAAGTGGTGTCACATGCTGTTTTTAACTGATGTGACCAGAGGAAGTGGCATCACATGACCTTTAACACCCACACTAACATCAAAGAAGCATTTTCACATATGCTTTGTCAAATGGTGACATCCCAGGAAGTGGCATCAGTGAAGTTGAGAATCTACTGCACATAAGAGTAATAAAATAATGAAACTTTTCCAAATTTCGGAAATAAGATAAAAAGAGAGTTTAGCTTCTACGTATGCACAAACTACGGAGCTGATATAAAGTTCCAGGAGCACAGACATAACTTACAATATAGCTGCAGCTTGATGAATAATCAAACTCTTATGGCCTAATTCACAAAGCTAAACTTTCACTTTTGTGCAAGTTTACAATGTTTTTGGCTTTCTCAAAGTACGAGTTTAGTGTTACTAATAGTCATTTTACAACTGTGGAGACTACGCAGTCAGGGTAGAGAACTATGCACATAAAAAGATAGGGCAGCCCAATCTTTGTATGTGCGGAGTCTCCACCACAAGTGCGGAGTATCCACAGTAGTAAAATTACAATTAGTAAAATTAAACTCATAGTTTGTGAATACCAATAAAATAGTAAACTTAACACAAAAGTGTAAGGTTACCTTTGTGTATCAGGGCTATAGTTTTGATTTTAATTTTCTACTTTTGAGCTAAAAAGTGCAAGCATGCAATGTTGTGATGGCTAAAAAGCCAGGACATTCTGAAGGTGGCACACATGACATTAGGCCATTTGGTAGTGTGCTACCCAGGTACAGGCATTTTACACCAGACATATTCATCATCAAGTACAATATTGCACGGTCAATTACAACCTTATTTACTAAAGCACAGACTCAGAAGCCCAGCCTCCCCTCTACATATGGGGACACTGCCCCAAATGCCCAATTACAACAGATGCACAGGCACAGCTCCAAATGCCCATTCACAATGCCAGCTATCTGATTACAGTCATGAATTCCCATTAACAGCAAACACATGCAGAGACATAGCTTTATTATGCTTCGGTATAGTCTCAGACGCCCAGTGACGTCTGATTGGCAGGGTTGGCTTCAAATGCCCAGTTAGCCTCCATGTGTGCAGTTTTAGTTTACACTACCAGTGCGGTCTCCCCATTGGCAGGTGTCAGTGTCACACTCACCTGAGACAGGAGGGGAGCAGCAACAGCAGTCAGGACTGTGCATGGCTCTTGGCCTCCCAGACTCCATAGGTTCTGGGTAGGGATGCCAGGGCGCAGTCCTAAGTTGGACATGTGCAACAGACAGGAAAGAGGTAACCAGGCACAATTAGCAGAATGCACCCCCATCCAGACACCAGGGGTAACTCTCAAATGGTACACTCAATCAATCAATCAGGGGAATTGTAAGCACGCTACTCACCTGTTAGGGTCTCAGGGTGCTGGGGGGAGGGGGGTAAGCAGCTCCGTTCAGTCGAAGAGCCAGGTCTTGAGCGTCTTCCTGAAGATGTTCAGGGAGGGGGTGCGTCTGATGTTGAGCGGGAGCTCGTTCCAGTTCTTGGCTGCGATGTAGGAGAAGGTTCTTCCACCTGTTCTGGCTCTGCGGATGCGCGGGATTTCGGCGAGGGCGAGGTCAGCGGATCGGAGGTTTCTCTTGGGTACATGGAAGGAGATTCTCTTGTTGAGGTATTGGGGTCCGGTGTTGTGGATGCATTTGTAGGCGTGGGTGAGTATCTTGAAAGTGACTCTCTTCTCAACGGGGAGCCAGTGGAGGTTCCGTAGGTGTTGGGTGGTGTGCTCGTGTCTAGGACTGTCGAGGATGAGTCTGGCTGTATGGCCTGGAGCTTGCGGATCAGAGACTTGTTGATCCCGGCGTAGAGGGCGTTTCCGTAGTCCAGTCTGCTGGTGATGAGTGCTTGGGTGACGGCCTTCCTTGATTCGGGGGGGATCCACTTGAAGGTCTTTCGGAGGATTCAGAGGGTGTTGAAGCAGGTGGAGGCTACGGCGTTGACCTGTCGGGTCATGGAGAGGGAGGAGTCGAGTATGATGCCGAGGTTTCGGGCGTGGTTCGTGGGTGTGGGGGGCTGCCGAGGGCGGTAGGCCACCAGGTGTTGTCCCATGCCGAGGGGGAGGGTCCGAGGACGAGGACTTCTGTCTTCTCCGAGTTGAGCTTCAAGCAGTTTCTGCTCATCCAGGATGCAACGTCCTTCATTCCTTCCTGGAAGTTGAGTCTGGTGGTGATTGGGTCCTTGGTGAGGGACAGGATGAGCTGTGTGTCTTCGGCGTAGGATACTATGCTGAGTCCATGCCGTCTGATGATGGCAGCGAGGGGGGCCATGTAGATGTTGAAGAGCATGGGGCTAAGCGATGATCCTTGAGGCACTCCGCAGTTGATTTCCGTGGGCTTGGAGAGGAAGGGTGGTAGTCTGATTCTTTGGGTTCTGCCAGTGAGGAACGAGCGGATCCAGTCGAGGGCGGTTCCTTGTATGTCGGCGTTGTGGAGTCTGGCGGTAAGTGTGCAGTGGGAGACGGTGTCGAACGCTGCAGAGAGGTCGAGTAGGATCAGGGCAGCGGTGTGTCCTTGGTCAAGGAGGGTGCGGATGTCGTCTGTGGCGGCGAGTAAGGCGGTTTCGGTGCTGTGGTTGCTGCGGAATCCGGATTGGGAGGGGTCGAGGATGAAGTTTTCTTCGATGAATTTGGTTAGTTGTGCATTGACGGTCTTCTCTGTCTACACTGGTAGAGAAGAAAGAAGCTGGGTCGCACGTATGTATGCTGTACCTAGTCCGACCCAGTGGCTTCACGTTAAATGATGGGGCCCCCATGCAGAATGTGAATCGGGGCCCCTGAGTCTTCCCTAACTCACAGATATTTAGTAGCCCTGGGAGAATGGGGCCTCCCTGAAAGGTTAGGGGTGGGGCATGCACTGCAGGGGTGGAGCTTGGACAGTAAGATTGGGGGGGTGTGAGTTTCAGATTGACAATCAGGCTGGCATGTAATGTTTAAATAATTATAGGACAAGTAGGGTGCATGAGAGAAGTCTAAGGGTCAGTGGAAAGGAAGAGGAATGCGGATTGGTAGGATTACTAAGAGCAAAAACACAATATTTTGTAAAAAAACAATATTTTTGAGGACGTTCAAAACAGAGTGAGAGAATGTGTGCGCCTTTTTTCTGTGCGTATGTAAAAATTCCTGTTGAAATCCGACTGACATCTCACAATACCCGACTGAAAGCACCTGTACCCAACTACTTATCAGAAAATACATTTATTAGGGTGGGTCTAATACCCCAAACCCCACCCCTCCCCCTCCCCCTCCCCCTCCCATGAACCTACGCCCCCGAGGCTGCATGGGCCTGTATTACACACTTGATCTGGCTTCAGGACATCAGCTAGCAGTCCCAGAGTCAGCAATACGCCAGACACTGAACCAACAAGGCAAACTCCAAAACCAAGACCTGGTTTGTTTTTCAAGATTTTCAAAATATGATTTACATGTAGTCCGTAGTTCTATCCTCATGCCATTTCAGTAAAGAGTGACAACAAGCATGAAGAAAACCAATAAGTTTTGGCTTTAAGGTGGTAATGCATGCAAACTGAAATTGTGTCGATATCGGAGTCCAAGCACAGCACATGCCAGACCTATTGGCTTTTGCTGAAATCAGCAGCATAGTTTAAAGATTGCAGGCTGGTGAGTTGTTTGACATTAACCACTGTCTTTGAAAAGAGGACCCACCTGTACCCTGGGGTTTCATTTCACACTTTTAGTTGTAGATCTGATTAAAGTTCCTTGTGTACCTCAGAGTTAATTACAGAAAAGAACCAAATGAGAGGACTGAAGTCTGACAGAATTTGACATCAATAAATGCAGGCCAGATAAAAGTCTACTTCCTGTTGCTACAACCACCATACTTATATTAGGCTGCAAATGCACAATTACAGCAGTACAGATGCTTAATCCCAAAGGCACTGATTACAAGTAATCACAGCTGACCTTGGGCCCCAGCCCCAGCCCCTTATCAGCCACCATCCACCTCCACTTTCAGTATCCCCTTAATGTTACAATAATCACCAGGGTTGCAATTAGGCTAAGATAGAATGTTAATGTTATGGTAAAAATCACCAAAGGTCATATAGTTTCAGTTTCATACTTAAAACAGTAAATATAAGGAGAATGCACTTTAAAATGTGTTAAGCAGTTGCCCCGATGACCCAGCTGATAAATAAAGAAACAAAAACAGGAAGGCCATGTTAATAATAAAACAACTATTTTACACGAAGTATGTATGACGACTGGGCCTTTACAAATTCTTAAAACGTAAACAAATGGCCATGCACTCCCACAACATTCTCTTACCTGCTTGGAACTTTATTGTCAATCTTGCATCACAGCGTGATTTAATAAGCAGCAGCTGCAGGGTTAGGAAAAGTCTAGCTCTATTATGATTAACTTCTTTCCTCCAGCGCTGAAGAGTAGTGGTAAGATTCACGCAGCTGGGGGGCTGTAGAAAGTTGCTCTGGAGCCGAAGGAAAGGTTTTACTGCCCTCGACATGCCCCTATTTACCTACACTAGTGGGTAGAGATAAAGCCCACCTCTCACTCAATCAATCAATCAGGGGTTTGTAAAGCGCAACTACTCACCCGCGAGGATCTCAAGGCGCGGGGGGGGGCGAGGCTCCATTGAGTGCTGGGATCATCCGAAGAGCCAGGTCTTGATCTCTTTCCTGAACTGGCGCAGTGTGGGGGTTTGCCGGGGGTGGAGGGGGAGGTCATTCCAGGCCTTGGATGTGAGGTAGGAGAAGGACTTTCCTCCCGTTCTGGTCTTGTAGATACATGGGATGGTTGCTAGAGAGAGGTCAGCTGATCAGAGGTGTCTCTTGGGTGCGTGGAAGGAGAGGCGGTCGTTTAGGTATGCTGGTCCGATGTTGTGGAGGGCCTTGTAGGCGTGGGTGAGGAGCTTGAAGGTTATTCTTCTTTTGATGGGGAGCCAGTGGAGATCGTGGAGGTGTTGGGTGATGTGGTGGTGGCGGGGGATGTTTAGAATCAGTCTGGCTTGGCGTTCTGGATGTTCTGGACCTCTCTAAAAGGTGATGTGCGATTGGGTTTCCTGGGAGACAGAGAACCTGGCCCAATCATGCAACTTCTGTAACTGGTAAATAGAAAGTAGAAAAACAACGTTCAGCCACCGATACAGAGGACCTTTTTATTTAGTATGTGCATTTCTTATTTGCTTTGATGCCATCACTTGGGAGGACCAACGGTCATTTTTGGGAGGACCTGGCCCACCCGCTAGAACCATGCCCTGCCTGGCTTGCATGCTTCACAAAAGGCACCTACCCTTCATTGGTGCAGCGGAAAACATGAAGCGCCGGCTGTATTGACAGTCCTGGTAAGGCTTCAATTGACAAAGGGAATGCTAAGAAGTTTTATTCCACAGGCTCCCTGGATTCAAGGGCCTATTTCAATTGAATTAAAATGCCCTGATGTCATCCTTGCCAATGCTCTGCTCCCACCCATCACCGCTGACACTATGACAAAACCTGGATTGTTGCTCCTGAACGAGTTGCTGCACATGTCAAGGCCTGACGCTACAGAAGTAAACTTCCTGCAGTGGTCTAGCTTGGGATTAAGTGCAGACAGTCACGCCCCCTCCTAGTTGAATCAATTGCACAGTCTCGACAGATAAAAGGACCTTGCTGGAGTTAGGGTAAGGAGCAGAGTGGCCACCCCCACCCTCGTCTTCTCTAGCTTCTCAGTTTACTGTCTAGGGGCTCCGACTTATTCTCTATAACTTTCAGGTTTTTTCAACTGATCAAAATCACAACTCCTGCCCCGGTAAATCTTAGCCTCTATTCAGCCAGTGGCATCAGTGCCCTGTAATAGTAATGGAGGTGTGCCACTGCTTTTCCAGCACAGACCCCTCCCTCGCCCCAGTGGCCCCTTGCCTCCAACCAGCCCCACTCGGTGACCTTCTTTCAACTGCCCCCACTGGCTTATGGTGAGGATCTGCATAGTGTCTATGCAGCTTTATATCAGTGATGGGTACTGGAGACAGACACACACACACACACGAGATCCTGGTGCACCTCCCGCATGCAAGCACACATAATACAGGCACTGGCGCACTCAGGCACTCATGTATAGCGTGTGATACATTTGGTTTGTTTATATTTCCGCCAGGCAGAGAATCCTGCTGATGTTTGCTCTCGGGCCCCCTATGGTTGCACCTGCTTTGATTGCCTTTGATCACCATCTTCCCAAATCGGCAGTTCTACAGGCAGGTGCACTCATCACATCATCATCATTGGTTCCTGTAGAGTGCCACCCGGCCTCTACGTTACATTGTTGCGAGTATGCAGCCAGAGGGCTGGGAACAGCCAGATGGTATAAATAAAGCCTAGGTGATCGCTTGTGGTCACTCTGCGATACCAGCATTCAGAGTGTCTGTGTCTAGTGTTCAATACCCCTGTGTGCGGCCTACCAGCAGCTTGCCACCCCCATTACAGCATCCTTACATTGGCGATGAGGTCGGAATGCCGGCCCCCGGGGGAAGTAGGGTCACAGACCAGTCTTCCTCTGGGGTGTTCGCGCGATGAGGCAGGAAGGACAAGCTGGTCGGGTCAGGGGGTTGGACAAGGCGGTGGGATTAGGGAGGGGATATAAGGGTGCAGGGGAGGAAGGCTCTTCCTCTTCCTGCACCCAGCACCATTGGGAAGGGTTGGGATAATTTTGGAGAGTAGGTTGCTCAGGGGTTGGCCCTGGGGTTTATTGTGAGCCGATCGGCCGATTGGTTGGGCAAGTAGGTACATAGTATAGGTGGAAGCCTCCTGGAGTTAATTGCCTCACCTGGCGTTTCCCGAAGTCTGCTCCCGATGCGGAGGCCATCCGGGCTGCGCTGCGTGTGTTGGGTCATGCGGGTCGGGAAGACCTCTTGCGGTCCGGTGTGCTCGACCAAGCGTGGGTCGTGATGGCCCGCACCCCGAAGTCGGCGTCAGTCGGAGTTGCCGCTGCGGTGGTGGCGTGCTTGGACGAGCCACCACCGGGACTCAGAGGTACGTTGGGCAGGGGGCGGGGCCAGAACAAGAAAGAGCCCGCAAAGCGCGGGGGCCGGCGTCGGAGCCTGCCTGCGCATCTCAGCGAGGCCGCGGCCGCTCCCGGCGGGCTCCAACAGGAGGAGAGACTGACAGGGGGCCTTCCCACGCGGCAGCGCGATGCTGCTGGGGAGGCACCCACTTTGATTGTGAGCGGCGGGAGAGGGCGGGGCACTGGAGAACCGGTCCGGCAATGCGCTGGGCCATTGATGAGTGAGGAAGGTGGGGGGCAGGGGGGACCGGGCGGAGTGCAGGCAATGAATTTATCTCGGCCTAAGAAGGGGCAGGACCAGGAGGTTGGTCAATGGGAGGAGTCTCCCATGGATCTTACGTAGAGGCCAACACCTAGGCCCCCTCAGCAACAGGGGGGAGCTGGGGCCCCCCAGTCTATGATTAAGAAGGCCCGGGGGGGGGGCCTCGGGGATGAGGCACCTGAGAAGACACAGGCAAGAGAGAGGGTTAGCAGGGGCCAAAGCCCCCCGCCCATTCTGCCCAGATGAGAGGGGATGTCCCTGGAGGAAAAGATCCGGGAGCAGCGTAGGATCATCCAGGAGTCTGAATTGAGATGGGAGGAATTATGTGCGGGAGGGGAGGGGCTGCGATCCCTGGGATGAGGGGCCTCCCACTCCCACGTCGGAAGAGGAGGCCTGGGCAGAACAGGAGGCCAGGGCAGGGGGGTCCAAGGGCAAGTGGGTGTGGGTGGAGGTGTTGTCACCCCCAGACAGGGGCAGAGACAGCCAAGATGGCGGAGAGACCCGGTGGTGCTGGGGACCCCTCAGGTTGGAGCAGCCTGGGGGGGGGCTCAAGCCGGCAGTGGAGGCTGGTAAGAATGTGGTGGGGCCGGCGGGATGTAAAATGGTCCCGAGATGCCGGGAAGAAGCAGCAGGGGGGGCCACGGCGGCCTACCCTCCAACGAGGGATCGGGCATTGGTGGCGCGTGTGGATGAATGTAGTGGTGCGTCTTCAAAGAAGGGAAAAGAGCAGAAGAGAGCGGTGCGTGAAGTGTTGTGGGCGCCTTCAGAGTTTGAGCCTGAGTTGCAGTTGGATTACGGTGATGAGAGTGATGAGCTGGAGGAGGGCGAATTGCGAGATGATGAGGATGTGCTGGTGGGACCTGCGGGCGGTGTGGGGAAGGCAACCAGACAGCTTGGTGTTTTGCAGGAGGCAAGTGCAGCCAAAGGCAAGACGAAGTCGGGCAATCAAAAGAAGATCGGCGTCAAAGGAAAGGACAGAGAAGCACAATCAAACCTGTCAGGTGAGGGTGATTGGTGTGCTGCTTGGGACGGTGGTCCAAAAGGGGGGAGGAAGAAAGCCTGCTGGTCAGTGTTTGTGGGGGATGGATCGGTAAAAGACACAAGGGTGCTGCCATGCACACCAGAGGCGTCTGCGGCAGGGGGTAAAGAAAGTGGGATGAAGCTATTGGTAGTAGCGAGCATCCAGACGGACAAAATAGAAGGGATAGACGGGAAGGATGACAAAGGGGATGACAAACATCACAAAAAACTCCCATATATGGGTCTGGCTATGCCGTTGGGGTCACACTTATCGCATAAAACGAGAGCGGTAGGATTTGGAGGCATGAATACATGGATGTATTTAAGCTCTTACATAGAGAGATCCAGGCAAAAGAAGGGTCCAAAGAAGAGGAGTGGGAGCTAACGAGGAGGCCCAGGGTGCCCGTTAACATGGAGAACTGGACCTCAGCGTTTCTAATATACGCTATTATCTAATGTGAAAAGCACCTCGACAGGGACATAGCTTTATTGAAATACATGGACATCATCCGGAAGGCCCGGGTGCATTTCGGGGGGTTTGCTTTGTTAAGTTATGAGGAGGAGTTTAGGGCTAGAATCAGTATTAACCCTGATAAGCCACGGGGCAAGGTGGACCAGGAGCTGTGGATGCAGTGGATATCATCCACGCAGTCGTCAGCATCCACACACACAGCCAGTGGCCTGCCTGTGATGTATCAGTCCTTTCCGGTGCATCCCACCCAGACTGGGGCGGGAGGGGCTAGCGTTGGCACAGGGAGTACAGGTCCACCGCCAAAGCAAGAAGGGGGCACCACAGGAGCCTGTTGGAATTTCAACAAGGGTTTCTGTTCCAGATACCCCTGCAAATTTAAGCATCAGTGCTCCAAGTGTGGGGGACGGCACCCGCTCACACAGTGCTTTACATTGACCACGCCAGCAGAGCAATGGCGGGCCACTAAGGGTAGAGGACAGGCTGGGCCAAAGGGCTCCTACCCCAGTTAGGATCAAGGCCATGGGCCAGTGGCTCTCGATGTACCCTGATAGAGAGGCTGCGTTAAGTATTCAGTGGGGATTTACCAAAGGTTTTCGGGTGGGTTACCAGGGTCCCAGAGAAAAGAGGTGGGCAGAGAATTTGAAATCGGCCAGGGAGTTGCCACAAGTGGTAGCAGAAAAATTGAGAAAAGAAGTTGAGGAAGGCAGGATAGCAGGCCCATTTGACGATTGGCCGGTAGAAGACTTGATCATATCACCTCTAGGGGTGGTTCCTAAGAAAGAGCCGGGAGAATACAGGATGATCCTTCATTTATCCTGGCCTGAGGGGAGGTCCGTCAACAACTTCATTGCAGAAGAGGACTCGAAGGTGCTGTATGCTTCAGTAGACGACGCGATCCGCCTAGTGAGGTCGTGTGGCCAAGGGGCGGAAATGGCGAAATGTGATGTGAAATCGGCCTTCCGTCTACTGCCTATACACCCTGCGGATTTCTCGTTGCTGGGGATGCAGTTTGAGGGGGCCATCTTCGTAGACAAGGTCTTGCCAATGGGCTGTGCAATCTCTTGCACATTGTTTGAGATGTTCAGCACGTTCCTACAGTGGGCTTTCATGAAGATAAGTGGTCATCGGGAAGTGTCTCATTCCCTGGATGATTTCTTGTTCATCGGAAGAGGAAATTCAGGAGATTGTGGTAAAGCGTTACAACAGTTTCATGGCTATGGCGCAGTGTTTTGGGGTTCCCCTAGCGCCAGGGAAAACAGCTGGGCCCAGCTGTAGATTGACGTTACTGGGCATCGATTTGGATTCAGTCCAGTGGATGGCCAGGTTGCCCGCGGGGAAGGTGACGGACATACAGGCTTTCCTGTTATGGGTGATTGGAGAAAAGAAGATTGATTTGCGGACAGTGCAACAACTCATGGGTTTCCTGAATTTTGCTTGCCGGGTGGTGGGAGCTGGGAGGACGTTCTGCCGATGTCTCGTCATGGCCATGTCTGGGGCAGTGCTACCACACCACAGAGTCAGGATTTCAATGGGTGTCAGGGCGGATTTGAGGGTATGGCAGACATTTTTGACTGAATTTAATGCAGTGGCATTGGACTTTGTGGAAGACAGGATGATCTGGCAGGTTCACATTTTTCTGATGCGGCAGGAGCTTCTGGTTTTGGTGTCTTTTGGGATGGACGATGGTGCGCTGAAGAATGGCCAGGCCATTGGGTAAAGCAAAGGAGGAGCATAGCTTTCCTAGAGTTTTTCCCGTAGCTGGTGGCCTTAGCTGTGTGGGGCCCAGAATTTCAGAATAGGTTGGTGCTGTTCCATGTAGACAACATGACAGTAGTAGAGCTAGTGAACAAACAGAAAGCAAAAGACTTGAGGGTCTTGCGGCTGCTGCGTAGTTTCATGCTGAAATGCCTGCAACTGAATGTAGTATTTCATGCGAAACATGTTCCAGGGGCAAGTAATGACATTGAGGATGCTTTCTCTTGTTCGCAGTGGCGGCGATTCCGACGATTGACACCTGGAGCAGATGCATGCAAGACAGAGCTGCCGGACGGCATCTGGGCCTGGGGGGAGTGAGAGTGATAGGCCTGGTTGAGAAGTCTATAGCGGAAACTACAAGGCACAGCTACAGGCTGGCTTGGGCTGAATTTGGATCTTTTATGGGCTGGACCGTGGATGCATGGAACATGGCCCGTCATGACACTGAACAGGGAGTGATACGTTTTGTTCTAAGTTGTATTGATAAGGGTTTGTCACAGACAACGATAGCGGGGAAACTGGCGGGGATCTCATTTTACAGTAAATTGTACATGGGGTTTGTCCCTGCAAATGATGAGATCCTCAGTAGAATGCTAAAAGGTTGGGGACGTCAACAGGGGGAAGGGATGGGGGGGGGCACCAAGGGAGGCGATTACATTTGAATTGTTGCAGAGTTTGCTGGGGGTTTTGCCCAATTGCCCAATTGTTGTTATGATGGATATGAGATTTCAGTATTTTGTTTATGCATGGTGTGGATGTTTTTTGGGGCGTTTCGGGGTTTCTGAGTTGTTGGGCACGAAGGGGCGGGCGGGGAGAACGTACGAGGAAGTAAGTTTGGATGGAGATCGACAGGGGATTTGGCTGTGTCATTCAAAAACGGACCAAGTAGGAAGGGGTAAATGGGTGTGGTTGAATGAGAGTGGATGTAAGGGAGCGTGCCCGGTGCGAGAATGGCAAATTTTCTTGAGCAGGTCAGGGGGGCCGTCGGGTGAAATTTTTTGTCACGCGTCCGGGGAGAGGTTGACGGCATTTCAGTCATTGGCGGTATTGCGCATGGCGTTAAGGCGTTTGGGTAGGGACCCTGCTAAATACGGCACGCACTCTTTCTGCATTGGCGCAGTTACGGCTGCAGCACGACTGGGCTGGTCATGGGACAGAATACGTCAGATTGGGAGGTGGAGGTCCAGGTGCTGCGAGTGATATGTGCGCAAATAGGAAGAGGTGGTTTTCAGGGGGAGGGGGACTGCAGCGACTACAGAGGGAGCCTTAATTTGTGCACTAACATATTTTTCTTGTCGTAGGTTGTGTGGGTGGCCCAGGGACCAAGATGGTTACCTGGATCGTTGGACACTCTTTCATACATTGGGCAGCCAGATATGCAGATCGACAGGTCTACGGTTGTAACCTGGGTCTGAAGAGCAGCCATCATGAGGTGCATTGGTGGGGTAAAGGAGGGATGCGTTGGGGGGCATTACTGCCCTGGCTGACAAAAATGATATCGCAGAGAGGCTGCCCTGATATGTTGGTCCTGCATTTGGGCGAAAATGACTTGATACGTTTGTCGGGTTTGGCAATACTACAGCAGATGCAGAGAGATCTGGAAGTCATGAAAAGGAATCTGGTGGGAACGTGCATTGTATGGACTGAATTTGTGCCACGAAAGATGTGGAAAGGGGCAGTGAAGCACGCAGCAGTGGAAAAAGCCTACAGGAAGTTATACAGGGCAATGAGAGTATTTTGCACCTCAAAAGACATTAAAGTGATTGCTCATGTTGGGCTCCGGTTGGAAGAGCCTTTGCTGTTTAGGGATGATGGGGTGCACCTTTCGCAACTTGGGAATGCTTACTATATGATGGAGATGGGAGACGTTATAAGCAAGTTGTGGAATTAATCCATTTGGTGTCGCAGGGAGGTTAAGGAGTGATGGTGAAAGGTGCACGGGACTAAAGGGGTGGGGCAAGTAACCGCCCAAAGGGGGTTCCCTGGTTGGCAGTACTTTGGAGGGGTGGGGAGTCACTGACGGGCACATCCACCACTCAGGGGGGGAACGGGTGAATGATGGGGGTGCGGGATGTAAGAGTGCGACGGCAGGAGATACAGGAGAGGATATTGAAAGATAAGTGAAGAAGTGAATGGAGAGATGGAGAGGGTCACAGAGTGAAACGGGAAGAGAGAATTGGAGCAAAGGGAAATGGATGGAGTGAATGAAAGGTTTGATGTTGGGGATTGTTATAGTTAATTGATGTTTGGTTAATTATGGTGTTTTTACAACCTTGTCCTAATAAATGGCCTTTTACGCTTCAAGTACAGCGTGGAGTGTGATTATTGTACGATGCCGGCCCCCGGGGGAAGTAGGGTCGCAGACCAGTCTTCCCCCGGGGTGTTGACGCGATGAGGCAGGAAGGACAAGCTGTTGGGGTCAGGGGTTGGACAAGGGGGTGGGATTAGGAGGGGATATAAGGGTGCAGGGGAGGAAGGCTCTTCCTCTTCCTGCACCCAGCACCATTGGGGAGGGTTGGGATAACTTTGGACCACCCGCCCACCCTACAAATTTTCGGGTCGAGGTAATGTGTTGGTTGTAGCGTGCCAGTTTCGGACGGGTTGTAGGTTTAGGTTGGCAGTACTTTGGAGGGGTGGGGAGTCACTGATGGGGCGAAAATGACTTGATACGTTTGTCGGGTTTGGCAATACTACAGCAGATGCAGAGAGATCTGGAAGTCATGAAAAGGAATCTGGTGGGAACGTGCATTGTATGGACTGAATTTGTGCCACGAAAGATGTGGAAAGGGGCAGTGAAGCACGCAGCAGTGGAAAAAGCCTACAGGAAGTTATACAGGGCAATGAGAGTATTTTGCACCTCAAAAGACATTAAAGTGATTGCTCATGTTGGGCTCCGGTTGGAAGAGCCTTTGCTGTTTAGGGATGATGGGGTGCACCTTTCGCAACTTGGGAATGCTTACTATATGATGGAGATGGGAGACGTTATAAGCAAGTTGTGGAATTAATCCATTTGGTGTCGCAGGGAGGTTAAGGAGTGATGGCGAAAGGTGCACGGGACTAAAGGGGTGGGGCAAGTAACCGCCCAAAGGGGGTTCCCTGGTTGGCAGTACTTTGGTGGGGTGGGGAGTCACTGACGGGCACATCCACCACTCAGGGGGGGAACGGGTGAATGATGGGGGTGCGGGATGTAAGAGTGCGACGGCAGGAGATACAGGAGAGGATATTGAAAGATAAGTGAAGAAGTGAATGGAGAGATGGAGAGGGTCACAGAGTGAAACGGGAAGAGAGAATTGGAGCAAAGGGAAATGGATGGAGTGAATGAAAGGTTTGATGTTGGGGATTGTTATAGTTAATTGATGTTTGGTTAATTATGGTGTTTTTACAACCTTGTCCTAATAAATGGCCTTTTACGCTTCAAGTACAGCGTGGAGTGTGATTATTGTACGATACCGGCCCCCGGGGGAAGTAGGGTCGCAGACCAGTCTTCCCCCGGGGTGTTGACGCGATGAGGCAGGAAGGACAAGCTGTTGGGGTCAGGGGGTTGGACAAGGGGGTGGGATTAGGGAGGGGATATAAGGGTGCAGGGGAGGAAGGCTCTTCCTCTTCCTGCACCCAGCACCATTGGGGAGGGTTGGGATAATTTTGGACCACCCGCCCACCCTACAAATTTTGGGGTCGAGGTAATGTGTTGGTTGTAGCGTGCCAGTTTAGGACGGGTTGTAGGTTTAGGTTGGCAGTACTTTGGAGGGGTGGGGAGTCACTGATGGGCCCATCCACCCCTCGGGGGGGGAATGGGTGAATGATGATTGTGTGGGATGCAAGAGTGCGACGGCAGGAGATACAGGAGAGGATGTTGAAAGATAAGTGAAGAAGTGAATGGAGAGATGGAGGGGCTCACAGAGTGAAACGGGAAGAGAGAATTGGAGCAAAGGGAAATGGATGGAGTGAATGAAAGGTTTGATGTTGGGGATTGTTATAGTTAATTGATGTTTGGTTAATTATGGTGTTTTTACAACCTTGTCCTAATAAATGGCCTTTTATGCTGCAAGTATAGCGTGGAGTGTGATTATTGCGCGAATTATTCCGCGTGCACGGAGTGCCTACCTATCTGTGGTGCAGGCGAAGAACTGTGCAGCACTGTGTTCTCCACGCCATGTCCGGGCAAAGGAAGCCCTGCCACATGGCGCAGCAGCCTGTTGGAGATTCATGCCTGTCTCCTTGCCACACTTCCGCCACATTGCTCCCCGGTGGTGACTGTCCTGGCACTGGAGGGAGCAATGAAGCACAGGGTCACACAGTGCATCCAGCGACATCTGTGTGCGTGCCGGCTGTGCCACCTAGCAGCGGCCAGCGGAACTGCAGGGGGAGAAGCCGGCTGCTGCTGATGCACGTGGCTGAGACAAGGCCTGCCTGGGGAGAAGCATCACTTGCATCCTGATGCGCGCTTCAGGTACCAGCACGGCGGGCTAGAGTGTGCCCGAAATCAAGGTGGTCATGTGGTGGTGCCTTCCTTGTGTGCCCATTGCCCTCCTTGTGAATGCTCATAGTTGCAAAGAAGAAGAAGAAACATACCCAAGGCACATGTAAACTGATACAAGAAAACAAATAGGAGGCAAAGACACAAAAAAAAGATAAAGAAATTGAGCAAAGTGGATGTATTAAGGAGGGGTTGTGACGTATGGTGGTCAATTGTTGCCTGCGCTCGAGCAGTATGGTGTGGAAGACAGTAGTGAAGAAACCCCCATGTGTCTCCTCTTTAATAGTGCACAGCACCCATAGCCACGAATGGTGACTGCACACCTGGAGCGGGAGGACACACACACCAAAGTGTGGTGACTGTCATCATGAGTGGGGCTCTGAAGGTGAAAACCTCTAGTGGCACATCCAAAGTGACAGCATGTCCGCCCAACCACAGGATGCAGCAGCAACTGCCCCCCAACGGCGCGCACATGCACTAGTCACGGCATTACTGCTCTTCAGCCAACTGGTAAGTCGCCTTGAAAATTATTTTTGTGCCACGCGTGAGATGGACAGTGCAGCCAAAAGGTCCATGATGCTTTATGTTCGCAGTGTAGAACGGTATGACTTATTCGAAAATCTCCCCAACACAGGGGATGACAATGACTTTAATGCTACCGGGGCCGCTCTGAACTGACATTTTGACCCATAGATGAATCCCTACTATGAAAGATTCAAGCTGCGGCAGGCCCGACAGACTGAGGACAAATCGATTGATGCATTGTATGTGCTCCTCGCAAACTAGCAACACCTGCATGAAGGTCGACCAGCCAGATGAAATCAGAGCTCAATTAATCCAAGGGTGCAGCTCGTCCAAGCTACAGAAGCTCATCCTCTGCCAACCGGGCATCACGTCAGACAACATACTGATTCTGGGTCCGGTCCCATGAGCTGGCAGGCAGCTGGGCCGAGGACATGGATCCAGCCCTTGTACGTGGAGCAGACCCGACAACCACACCAAAGGCCATAAAAGTAAAAGAAGAACAGGTGGACGCTATCCAGCACCACCCTACGCGGCCTCACGCAACCGCCACCCTCAAACAGATTGAGAAAGTCTGTGGAAAATGCAGCATGACACACCGCATGCCCCACATGTGCCCAGCAAAAGAAAAACCCACACTGAAGTGTGGTCGCATAAACCATTCTGCCAAAGTGTAATGCAGCGGTGGCCCAAGTTAAAGCTCAGGCTACAGAGGGCAAGGGCGGCCACGTCTGCACCAACTGTCCATCGAGGATGGCGAAGACTGACAGACAGGACAGCATGCAGTTGCAGCAAGTCGCCCAGAAGATTAGATAATGAGGATGAGGAGGTCTTCATGGTGTCGTACGCAGGCAGATAGAACCATCGCAAGACGCCTCCGCCGATGTGCAAAGTGGAGATTAGAGGGATCCAGATCACTGCTCTCATTGACATGGGTGCATCCATAAATGTCATGGACACTACTCAGTTCCACAAACTGGTCCCACGACCCAAAATCACACCTACAAAAGCCAGGATCTGTACATACGTAGGCATAGACCTGATACCCCTGGGAGGAGCTGTAGAAGTCATGGTGGAAAATGAAGGTGCGAAAACATGAGCCAGGTTCGATTTGACGAAAGGAGATACTGGCACCCTTCTAGGGTGCTACACAGCAGAAGACCTGGGCCTAGTGTTCTTTGCCTGGCAAGTACACCAGTCCCATGTGGAGAACATCCTGGAAGAGTTCCTGGAATTATTCAAAGGCCTAGGTTGCCTCAAGGGGGTGATGATAAAGCTTCACATAGATGAAACGACAAGGTCAGTAGCCCTGAGACACAGAAGGGAGCCGTTCCACCTACTCTCATTAGTCGAGAAAGAACTGGAACAGGTAGAACTGCTAGGGGTGATCAAAAAGGTAACAGGATCCACTCCATGGGTATCACCCCTCATGATAACACCTAAGCCCAGACAACCCAGGGCTCTAAAACTCTGCTTAGACATGAGGCTACCAAACAAAGCCATTGCCACGAGCAGCACATCACCCCAACAGTCGTCGACATCATAGCAGACTTGAACGGGACACGCTGGTTCTCGAAGATAGATCTGCATGCCGGATGCCACCAGCTTATGCTTGATGAGGCAAGCAGGTATGTAAGAACCTTCTCACCCCATGTAGGTCTCCGTCAATACATGGGCCTCAATTTTGGGATCTCTTCAGCTGCCAAAGTATTTCCGGAGGCCATTTGAGAGACACTGTCAGGGCTGGTTGGAGTAATCAACGTGAGTGACAACATCCTAATATTCTTGAACACGTTCGAGGAGCACCAGGTTGAGAGCCACCCTCAAATGTCTAGCAAACTGTGGGCTGACATTACACTGCCAAAATGTCCCTCTTACATGAACGCAGTGGAGTTTTTCAGATATCACTTCTCAAGTGAGGGTCTGCAAGATGATACCAAGAAAGTGGAAGCCATACGATCTGCAGCAGTTTCCCGGAATGCGTCCAAAGTACGAAGTTTCCTGGGGATGGCTAACTACTGCAGATGATTTATCCCCAACCTAGCCACCTTGTCAGAGGCGCTGCAGACTTTGACCAAGCATGACTGCCCATGGGAGTGGGACAGCAGAACAGTGCAGGTGCTCACGGAAGTGAAAGGAGCGCTCCTGTATGATGCCACAATGGCATATTTCAGTCTAAAGCGACGGACTGAACTGGTGGTAGATGCAAGCCCCGTGGGCCTAGGCACTGTCTTGCTCCAGGAGAAAGGCGAGGATTCATGGGTTCCCATTGCAGATGCAAGTAGGGCTCTCACCGATGTGGAGACCCGGTATGCCCAGATCCCTGGGCTTGTCGGCATTTCCACCTCTGTGGGTAGAGGTTCCATGTGGTGACTGACCAAAAGCCCTTGATCCCTTTGTTTGCTGGCAATGATGGGAATGGGCCATTGCAGATCGAGCGATGGGGGGTCCAGCTCCAACAGTACACGTTCAAATTGGTATACCATCCAAATAATCCTGCAGCTACTTCTCCCAACACCCCATTGCACCTGGGGAGACCCGAAGCACAGAAGAAGATAAAGGCGCAGAAGGTTTTATAAAAGTGATCGTTGAGGATGCCTGTACACGAGCGCTATCCTTGACTGAAATCCAAGAAGCTACCCCAGCTGACACATGCATATCAAAAGCTAAAGTGTCACTTTGTAGGCGACAGTGGCACAACTTCCAGGACGGAACCCAGGCACTTTCTGCAGAAGGACAGGCGGCAATGAGTCAAAACTGGTGAATTCGTGATGAGCCCAGCGTGACTGACAGAGGGTTGTTGCTGTGAGGCCACCAAATTGGGATCCCACAGAGTCTATGGGCCCGAGTTGTCGAACTGGCCCACCAGAGCATGGCCAAGCCCAAAGCCTGCCTTCGAGACACAATGTGGTTCACTGGCATGGACAAGTGAGTTGAAGAGAAGGTAGGAGACTGCCATTCATGCACCATCATGAGCCGTGACTCACCAGCTGCCCTGGTAATTACAGAGGAAGCGAGCTTTTATCAGTGGTCATCTGTCAGCATGGACTTCTGCAGTTTTCCTGATGGACGACTCACCGTAGTTATCATAGATTGCTACACCAAGTATCCCGCTGTGGAGAAAAGGTAACGGAACAGTCGTGTAGGCTATATGGGCTGCACCAGTAAATAAGTCCTCAAAATCTAATATAGCACAAAGGTGCTCACACTTGACCCCACTTCTGAGCGGTCAAATTTCAGAGAAAACGAATTTCTCTTCTAATAGCAAAGATAGTATCAAGGAGCACACTAATATCTAAAGCAATTCAAATGTCAACTACAATATAATCTTTTAAATCATGGCATTAATGAAACATATGTAGACAGGAGTCTTGATAGTTCTTAAATTCAGTTATGTTGCTTTTATTTTCACAATTAGAAGAATGAATACATGCATCAGCCCAGCCAACGCGTTTCGTCCGTAAAAGAACTTCATCAGGGCCGTAAAAACAATTAAATAAACATTTTTTAGTATCCACTAAATAACTTCAAAATTTAAGCACAAAACTTAAATAGACACAAGATAGACAAGACAACTATCAGCAAGACTAGTATGTTCTGTCCATAATTCTTAGACCAAGAGAGCATCCATTAATCATTACACAGTCAAAATTGCATATGCGACCCCCTGCCTATATACACTCTAATTTACAATAATGATAACAGTTATTTTCACAATCATTTTATACTCATTTTATAATAGATCCACGTAGATCATGACATAAAGAAAAAACACAATGCACAAAGAATCTTTACAATCTTATAAATTCTGGCTAAGTCAATTTGTTCTCAATGCTCTAAGCAGGATGGTAACCAGTTTCCTATAAATGTCACCTTTGAAGCTAAAAAGAAGATAGGTCAATCATGTTTGTTATCATCTACATCTTATTTCCACGTTTCTCCAATCCCCCATGAACAGATGTTATAGTCTTCTAAAAATCAGTTTGTAATCTCCACAGCATAAATTTTAAGGATAAACAAAATTAATAAGCACTGAACCATCACTATAATAAGTTGTAAGGTCTCTATATCTTCATTTTTCACTGAATAATATTCATAGCTAAACGCAAATAACTCACTTAAAATATGACGTGGTATCAATACCAATGGAGCAGGCCTTCCGATGGAGAATAGTTATATTTCGTATTGTGAATCCCCTGTTGCGTGCTATCGATCACCCAAATTAAAGCCTTGGTTCTTCGGTCTATAAAAATTGAAAATGCAAAGTGAGCCCAGTCCGGAATCCCATTATTAAAAAATCTAAACAAGGGATAAACATCTAATCATACTCACTGAGATAAGAATTTCCAAGGATGGAGTTATTCTTTATTGATAAATAGATGCAGTTGAATCTTATCAGAAAAAATCCTTCTTGATTAATATATATCACTGGGATTCCCTGTAGCGTAAAGAAGGTAAGGTCTATGAACAAAGAGCAACAGTAAAATATCATCATAATACTCATTGCCCGAATATACACAATGATGTATCTTGTATCTACAATATGAGTCACCAGTGTCCCCCTGAGCAAATTTGCTTAAAGATAAAATTCACCGAAAGACAGTGTAAGTTCTTCCTAATCTACGCTTGGAAGATCGAGGTCTGTCAGCAAGAATAAGTTCATACCAGAAAAGTCTGGTCCAAATAGTAATAACAAAGTGTTTAAGGTTAGCTTAAACCACAAGTATTGACAAACTATCTACCCATGGATTCATTATTAAATTAGCCAAGAATTTTTTTTGCCCTTCATAAAAAGTTTTTACCCACAAAGAAAGTGCCAAGTTGCCAAAAGCGCGGTTATTAGCAAAAAGTATAGGCGCTCGCCTACAGTTAATCTTCTCACCTCTTGAGCAAATATCCTCCGTCTTCTTGCCAGTCGTCTATCTGTGAATGAGGATTCCCCATCACCTACACTCCTTTTAAACCGTAACACAACCAATCATCAAGCATTCATGTTGCCGCCAAAAATATCAGCCTATCAGAGGCACACTTAACCAACCCAATACAAATGTCATGACGAAAATCGGGTGCGGTTTTCACTCTGGTCCACCAAATCACGCGGCCAATCAGAGGGCGAGTTTCACTCAACCATTCGAGGGCGGTTCAATGTGCTCTCCACTCTAGTATCTCCTCCTATCAGATGAAAGCTCAGTCAAGCCTAGATTTAGCATAATAGTCATACAGAAAACCGATAGAGGTTTTCACTCTGGTCCGCCATATCTCGCGGCCAATCAGAGAGCGAGTTCTACTCAACCATTCAAACCGATAGATGTTTTCACTCTGGTCCGCCATATCATGCAGCCAATCAGAGAGTGAGTTCCACTCAACCATTCAAGGGCGGTTCAATGTGCTCTCAACACTAATATCTCCACCTATCAGGTGAAAGCTTGGTCAAGCCTAGACTTAGCATAATAGTCATGCAGAAAACCGATAGAGGTTTTCACTCAGGTCCGCCCAATCACCCAGCCAATCAGAGGACGAGTTCCACGCCACCACTGTGAGGGCGGTTACGTGAGCTTTCCCACCTAAATATCTTATCCTATCAGGTACAAACTCAATCAGGCCCAGATTTAGCATAAATGCAGAAAACCCGGTAAGGGTTTCATTAAAAAAATCCCCGCGTAATTCTTCCAATCACTTGAATGTTCAAAAACAAAGCTCCCATTCGGAGGCGAAGTACCGTGTGTACAACATCCGCATTACAGTTACAAGACGTCATTTCTACCTGATATAAAAGCCAATCCTGAGAATTGTTATTTATAATTAATAGTGGCAAAGCGTTATTTCCAATGTAGAACAAAGCTGATCTAAATTAAATAAATTCCAAAAACCCTAATTTCTTAATAGAACTAATTTATTCCAATTACCCGATGGGCAAACCTTAAAAAAGTGATAGACCGAAGCGGAGCCCGACAAAGCCACATGTATAATAGCTCCACCACCTGAAATACCCACTAATAAATTCAAAATGCTAATCATATTTCAAAAGGACAGTCCAAGTGAAAGTAAAAGGCCCGAAAGAAGCTCGAAAACGAGCTGTCAATATCATACAAGGTCCCATAGAGATAACCTAGGATCTTACATAGTATATTTAAGTCAACCTAATCAAAAATTAATATATGTTCTAATAACAACAGAATCAAAGATGCTTATCATCAACATCAAAAAATATATTTTCACTCGTGGACGGGCAGTCACACGCACAAGTGAACAGCCACAAATCTATTGAAGCATAGTACCCAATAAAATCCAAAATTAGGGGCGTACTGCCAAGTTATGTGCTCTATAAAAGGACACAATATCTTTTCTACAGAAATAGTAGGCAAAGAATCTCCTACAGGAAGAAATGTAACTCATGTTCCAAATTAAGGCCCATGGACATAGTTCATAGTCTACTAATCCATTTGGCTTCATTTTGTCTCAGCCTCAATTCTTTGTTCCCGCCTCTAGGATCAGTCTCTAGCTTTTGGATTCCATGGAACCCAAACTCCATTTCATGTGGGTGGTTAGCAATCATGTGTTGGACTATGGAGACCTGTCATCTTTGTTGTTTACAGCTCTCCTATGTTCCTGAATTCTTAGTTTAACTGCTCTAATAGTACTACCGATGTAAACTTTGCCGCAGTTACAAATTATAGCTGTTAGAAATGGGATCTCTAGTTGGCAAGGGTTTGCACCTTTGTCCAAGTAGGGACCCTTCTTCCTAGTCAGGGTAAGGGAGTTACACTCCTAAAATAACCCCTGCTCACCCCCTTGGTAGCTTGGCACGAGCAGTCAGGCTTATTCTAGAGGCAGTGTGTAAAGCATTTGCACATAACCAACAGTAATACAGTGTAAGCACTACAAACTGACACCACACCAGTTTAGAAAAATATCCAATATTTTTATATACGTTAAAACAAGACCAAATACGATAAAAATCCACAGTACAACACTTTAAAAATGATTACGTTGCAAGATAACTTCTACTTTGCAGGAATAGTTCAAAAACAAAGTTCGTACGAGTCGGTAGCTCCGTCCGAGTCCACCGCGATGCTGAAAACCACAGAGTCTAACAGTTCCAGCCGACCGCGTCGATACGGGCCAGCAGAGTCGTGAACAGACTCGGTCACAGTACCTTTTCTCGTTGTGGCGGGCACGGAGTGTGCGAGCCGGTCGGCGTACGTCGCGGTTGCGGTGCAAGATGGAAGCGGTGCAGGGCGCGGTGTCCTCTCGATGCGGTGCAGGCAGCGGCTCGGTGACAATTGTGTAGACGGAGTCGGTGAGTCCAAGACGTGTGGTGCAGGGTGAGACGGTGCTCGATGCGGTGCTGGCAGGTTGCGATGCAGACGACCAAGCCGAAGTGCGGGAGCTGGCGTCGGACAGCGGTTCGAGTCGGAGCGGTGCGTCGCAAGCGTGCGAGCGGTGCCCCAACTTCGATGCGGTCACGAGTGTTGAGCCAGTTGCAGCGACAGCGTCGGTCTGGTCCGGCTGGCACAGTGAAGTGATGCGGTGCGAACTGCGGTGCCCACAGGTCACGGGGCAAGCAGCGGCTCGGTGGCGATGGCGTCGGACGTCGTCGTCAGTGAGACCAGAGTTGCGGTGCGAGATGCGGACGGTGCGGTCTGCGGTGCAAACAGGACACCGGGCCAGCGATGGAGTCGGTTGACGGAGTCGGTTGCGGTTCCCTTCCTCTGTGGCAACTGAAACAGCGGTTCCAGAAGCGGTACCCAGAGGGTTGTGAAGTCTTTGCAGTCCCTGAGACTTCTTAACAGGAGGCCAGCTCGGTATCAGGCCCTTGGAGATTCTCAGCACAAGTAGTAGAAAGTTCAGTCCAGTCCTTTCACTGCCCATAGCAGAAGCAGCAGCTGCAGGCCAACCCAACAAAGCAACAACACAGCAAAGGGGCAGTACTCCTCCTGGCAGCTCTTCCAGCTCTTCGTCTTGGCAGGTTCCTTGATTCCAGCGAGATCTAATCTTCTGGGGTTTGGGTCCCCCTTTTTATCCTCAATTTCTCTTTGTTCTCTGAAGGCAGAGAGGCCTTTGCCTAGTCCAAACCAGTTCTGGTCAGTCCTGGAGCACTTTGTTGACAAGTCTCCTTCTTTCCTTTTACAGTGCAGGCCAGGGACATCAGACGCACCACAGGAGGTGGAGCCAGCATTGTGGAGGGAAGGCCCAGCCCTATTCAGGTCCCAGGTGCATCTCCTCCCACCCATCTACATGTAGATCTTGCTATTCAGCCCTGTGCTGACTCACCCTGTCTCCTGGCATCCCCCAGCCCCTGTCACTCACACTCCAGACAAGGAATACACAACCTAGCAGAGGCAGGCTTGGATGGTTAGACAAGAAAATACCCACTTTCTAAAAGTGGTATTTTCAAACACAGAATGTTAAAACCAACTTTACTAAAAGATGCATTTTATCATTCTGAGTCCAGGCATACTAAACTCGAATTTCTACCATGTTCCCTGGGTCAGTTAGGATTATAAGCTGTAATAATCAAAACTGCCCATTCTGGCCTATGGGGAACAGGTAGCCTTGCAATAGTGAAAAACGAAATAGGCTGTAATTCACTATCAGGACATGCCACACACACCAGGGCATGTCCTACCTTTCACACACAATGCACCCTGCCCACATGGGTACCTTGGGCCTACCTTAGGGGTGACTAACATGTAGAAAAGGGAAGGTTTAGGGACTTGCAAGTGTGTGCACTTGCCAAGTCGACATGGCAGCCCCAGGCTGCACACAGGCTCTGCAATGGCAGGCCAGAGTTACACTTTACGGGCTGTTTGCGTGGGTGGCACAATCCAGTGCTGCAGCCCACCAACAGCATTTGATCTATAGGCCCTGGCACTCTCAGTGCACTTTACAAGGGACTGACACATAAATCAAATAGGCCGATCATGGAAACACCAATCCATAACACATTTTATACAGGAGCACTTGCACTTTCCCACTGGACAGCAGTGAGGAAAGTGCGCAGAATCATTACACCAGCAAAAACAGAGTCAAAACCAGGAGGTCAGAAAGCAAAAAGTCAGGGGAAACACGCCGAAAGATGCCAAGTCTAACAAATGTCCCCTCCAGCTGAAAGTAGGGAGAACTACCCAACCCCATTGGAGTTCTCTTCACTAAGGCAGAAGAACCTGGACAGACCATCTGAGTTGGCGTGTTCTGTACCGGGACGGTGTTCCACCGTAAAGTCCATTCCCTGTAGGGAGATGGACCACCTCAGCAGTTTTGGATTCTCACCCCTCATTTGCATCAACCATCTGAGGGGCCTGTGGTCTGTCTGAACCCGGAAGTGAGTCCCAAACAGGTATGGTCTCAGCTTCTTCAGTGCCCAGACCACAGCAAAAGCTTCCCTTTCTATGGCACTCCACCTCTGTTCCCTGGGGAGTAGTCTCCTGCTAAGGAAGACTACAGGCTGATCCAGGCCCTCTTCGTTCAGTTGTGAGAGCACCGCTCCCACACCATGCTCTGAAGCGTCAGTCTGCACGACAAATTCCTTGGAGAAGTCAGGTGCCTTGAGCACGGGCGCCGTGCACATGGCTGCCTTCAGGGCATCAAAAGCTTTCTGGCAGGACTCAGTCCAGATCACTTTCCTGGGCTGCTTCTTAGAAGTCAGCTCTGTTAAGGGGGCAACAATGGTGCCATAGCCCTTAACAAATCTCCTATAGTAGCCGGTGAGACCTAAGAAGGCTCTCACCTCTGTCTGGGTCTTGGGGGGCTCCCAGGCCAGAATGGTGTCAATCTTGGGTTGTTGGGGCGCCACCTGGCCGCTTCCTACCTGGTGTCCCAAGTACACCACAGAACCCTGCCCGATCTGGCACTTACTGGCCTTGATCGTGAGGCCTGCACCTTGCAGAGCCCTCAACACTTTCTCAAGGTGCTGTAAGTGTTCTTCCCAGCTGGAACTGAACACAGCAATGTCATCCAGGTAGGCGGCACTGAAATCCTCCAGCCCAGCCAACACCTGATTGACCAACCTCTGAAAGGTGGCAGGGGCATTCTTCAACCCAAAGGGCATCACCCGGAATTGGTAATGACCTTCTGGGGTTGAGAATGCTGATCTCTCCTTGGCCCCATCGGTTAAGGCAATATGCCAGTACCCAGACATTAAATCAAACGTGCTGAGGAACCGGGCAGCTCCCAACCGATCAATGAGCTCATCAGCTCTGGGGATGGGGTGCGCGTCAGTCCTGGTGACGGCATTGAGCCCACGGTAGTCCACACAAAACCGGAGTTCTGGAGTGGCACCGGGCGCAGCAGCCTTTGGGACCAAGACCACTGGGCTGCCCCAAGGACTGTTGGAGGGCTCAATCACCCCTAACGCCAACATCTTAGAGACCTCCTCCTTGATGCTGGCCCTGACCCGGTCAGTCAACCTGTAAATCTTGTGCTTCACAGGAGGGCTGTCACCAGTGTCCACGTCATGGGTACACCAGTGAGTAACACCGGGGGTCAGAGAGAACAGTGGGCGAACTGTCCCAACAACTGGTGACAGTCCCCCTGCTGCTCCTGAGTCAGAGTAGGGGAGAGGATCACACCCTCTACTGACCCATCATGCTCCTTGGTAGACAGGAGGTCAGGGAGAGGCTCACTCTCCTCTTCCACCCCATCATCTGTCGCCAAGAGCATACTCACTTCGGACCTCTCGAAGTGGGGCTTGAGGCGGTTCACGTGAAGGACCCTCAAAGGGTTCCTTGGAGCCTGCAAATCCACCAGGTAGATGACGTCACTTTTGCGCTCCACCACCTCATATGGCCCAGTCCACTTGTCCTGCAAGGCACAAGGTTCCACTGGGGCCATGACCCACACTTTTTGCCCAGGTTGAAATTCGACCAGAGTGGCATTCTGGTCATACCATCTCTTCATTTCTTCCTGGCTTGCTTCTAGGTTCGCCTGAGCGAGTTTCCTAAAGCGGGCAGTTTGGTTTCTAAAGGCCAGCATGTAGCTAAACACATCCTGGGGAGTTTTCCTGGGAGCTGCCTCCCAGCCTTCCTTTACCAAACTCAGAGGTCCTCTGACAGGGTGGCCATACAGGAGCTCAAAGGGGCTGTACCCAAGAGACTTCTGAGGCACCCCCTGTATGCAAAGAGTAGGCATGGCAAGAGGACGTCCCACTTACGCCTCATGGGTTCTGTTAGACCCTTGATCATGCCTTTCAAGGTCTGGTTGAATCTCTCCACCAGACCGTTTCCTTGTGGGTGGTAAGGAGTGGTGAACTTGTAGGTTACACCACACTCCTTCCACAGGGATGTCATATACTTGGATATGAAATTGGTCCCCCTATCAGAAACCACCTCTCTGGGGAATCCCACACGGGAAAAGATCCCCATGAACGCCCGGCCCACCACTGGCGCCGTCGTTGTCCTGAGAGGGATTGCCTCCGGGTACCGGGTGGCATGGTCCACCAAGACCAGGATGTACCTGTTGCCCATGGCTGTCTTGGGATCCAGTGGCCCCACAATATCCATCCCTACCCTTTCAAAGGGTGTTCCAACAACAGGAAAAGGTTGGAGAGGAGCTTTGACCTTCCTCCCACTCTTACCCCTTGCCTGGCAAGTTTGGCAAGACCTACAGTGTGCATCTGACTGCCTTCGCATTTGGGGCCAAAGAAGTGGGTGACAAGCCTGTCAAATGTCTTGTCCTGCCCCAAATGTCCTGCCAAAGGCACGTCATGAGCCAGACCCAGTAGGAAGGTCCTGAAGCGCTAGGGTACCACCAGCACACGGGCTGACCCAGGCTCAGCAACCTTAGGCTCACTGTATAGGAGACCATTCTCCCAGTAGATCAGATGTGACCCGGACTGATTACCAGCTGCCTGGTCTGCAGCCTGCCGTCGCAGACCCTCCAGAGTAGGGCACTCGTTCTGCTCCCTGCAGAACTCCTCCCTGGTGGGACCCCCTTCTTGCTGCCAATGGGTCAGCTCAGAGATGTCTCCCAGTTCGGCTACCTGCTCCCCTGTAGGCACCGGGCGTCCCCTCGAGGTCCGCCTCCTCCCGGTCCGTGGGAACTTCGGGGGCCGGTTTCCGCGCCCTCTGCCCTTCCTCTTGGCAGGGACTTGGGCCACTGTTCCAGGCTCCAAGTCCTCTTGATCACCCTTTCTGGCTGCCATTGACCGAGTAGACACGCATGCCCACTCTGGCAACCCAAGCATCTCCAAGTGAGACCTGAGCTCAACATCCCTCCATAAGGACTGCTCCAGGTCGTTACCTAGCAGACAATCTACAGGCATGGTGGGGCTCACAACCACCCTCAAGGGACCTGAGACCCCCCATTCAAAGGGAACCTGCGCCACCATACACTGGCGCTCAGAGTTGTCTACAGCAACTACTTGGTGGAATGCCCCTGGGACTACCTGCTTCTCAGAGACCAGGTGACACCAGACTGAGGTCACACTGGCTCCAGTATCTCTGAGAGCCTCTACCCTGTTCCCATTAATGGTCACCCAGGTGCTATATTTCTTTGTGTTAGGGGGCACCTGGTTTCCTGGGACCATCTCACTGTCCCCTAGTGAGACAAGGGTCATTTCTGCGGGATCCCCACCCTCCTGTGGGCACCCCTCCTCCCCAAGCGCTACACTAGCCAACACTTTGGACTGTCCACCGGTGGGTGGCTGTGTCCCCTTTGGGCACTTGGGGTCCCCCTTAAAGTGACCTATCTGGTCACATGCATAACACTTGCGGGGCCGGTCTCAAAAGGCTTCCCTGTAGAGACCCCTTTCTTCTTATCACCGGGGGGCTGGGAACCTTTACCCTGGGTACTAGTTTGGGGCCCTTTAGAGAACTCCTGTGCTTTACCCTTGTCCCCCCCACCTTTCTGCTGGGGACCCTGCCCACCTTTGGCTGAGTCTCCCCCAAACGCTTTCTTGTGGACCCTGGTACTCACCCAGCGGTCCGCCTCCATAGCAAGCTTCCTGGGGTCAGTTAGCTTACTATCAACTAGGTGCTGGCGCAGATCTGCAAAACATAGACTAGTGCTCCCATGCAATCAAATTGTAGAGCCCCTGAAAATCTGTTACATTACTGCCCTTCACCCAACCATCCAGCGACCTACAGAACATATCCACACATTCCAACCAAGTGTTGGCCTCAGACGTTTTACTGGACCTGAACTGATCCCTGTACTTCTCAGGAGTGAGCCCATACCTAGTGAGGAGAGCGTCTTTCATGTCAGCATAGGTGAGGTCCTGCCCCTTACCCAAAGCTATCAGAGTATCCCTAGCTTCCTCTGGAAAGAGAGGCCACAACCCCGCTCCCCAGTTCCTTTCAGGGACCCCATTCATATGAATAGACGACTCGTACCCTTGAAACCACCTTTGTATGTCATCACCCTTTTTGTACTCTTTACCTACATTCTTGGGGATGTGTACAATCCTGTCTGTGTGTGCTGAAGAATTGCTGCCACCATCTGAACCGGATCTACTCTTTAGCTCCAGCTCCTTGATCATTCTCTCATGATCTAGTATCATTTTCCTTTCCTCCATGGCTATTCTTTTCTCTTCCCTCTCACTTTCTATTCTGAGTTTCTCCAATTCAAACCTCCTTACTTCCCGCCTGTCCTCCAGCTCCTCTGGGGACAAACTACTGCTGCCTGGCCTGGAGGGTTCCCCCTCCCAAAAGCACATCCACCCTAGGAACAGGCTCCTCCACCTCTCCATTGAGATCACCAGGTTGCCCATTGGCACCTCTGGCTGCTACCCAGGCCCTCAGCGCCTTTTGTAGCTCATCCTTCCTGGTGAGGCCTCTGACCTGGACTTTCAGGTTCTTGCAAATCGATTTTAACTCCTTGACACTGTAGGCTTCCAATCGATCCTCCTCAAAGGCAATTTCTACTGATGCAATTGATGATACTATTGATTCAGGCATGTTGAAGTAGCAAGTTCAAACTGGCAAGATCAAAAATAGGCCAAAAAGAAAAAGAACCTGTATGTGGTACGTAATGGTCTGCGATATGGTAGTAGTGCACACCAATCACCGTAAGTCAAGTGCAAACACAAGTCCTATCCTCACCGCTGGCACCAATGTTAGAAATGGGATCTCTAGTTGGCAAGGGTTTGCACCTTTGTCCAAGTAGGGACCCTTCTTCCTAGTCAGGGTAAGGGAGTTACACTCCTAAAATAACCCATGCTCACCCCCTTGGTAGCTTGGCACGAGCAGTCAGGCTTATTCTAGAGGCAGTGTGTAAAGCATTTGCACATAACCAACAGTAATACAGTGTAAGCACTACAAACTGACACCACATCAGTTTAGAAAAATATCCAGTATTTTTATATTCGTTAAAACAAGACCAAATACGATAAAAATCCACAGTACAATACTTTAAAAATGATTACGTTGCAAGATAACTTCTTCTTTGCAGGAATAGTTCAAAAACAAAGTTTGTACGAGTCGGTAGCTCCGTCCGAGTCTACCGCGATGCTGAAAACCACAGAGTCTAACAGTTCCAGCCGACCGCGTCGATACGGGCCAGCAGAGTCGTGAACAGACTCGGTCACAGTACCTTTTCTCGTTGTGGCGGGCACGGAGTGTGCGAGCCGGTCGGCGTACGTCGCGGTTGCGGTGCAAGATGGAAGCGGTGCAGGGCGCGGTGTCCTCTCGATGCGGTGCAGGCAGCGGCTTGGTGACAATCGTGTAGACGGAGTCGGTGAGTCCAAGACGTGAGGTGCAGGGTGAGACGGTGCTTGATGCGGTGCTGGCAGGTTGCGATGCAGGCGACCAAGCCGAAGTGCGGGAGCTGGCGTCGGACAGCGGTTCGAGTCGGAGCGGTGCGTCGCAAGCGTGCGAGCGGTGCCCCAACTTCGATGCGGTCACGAGTGTTGAGCCAGTTGCAGCGACAGCGTCGGTCTGGTCCGGCTGGCACAGTGAAGCGATGCGGTGCGAACTGCGGTGCCCACAGGTCACGGGGCAAGCAGCGGCTCGGTGGCGATGGCGTCGGATGTCGTCGTCGGTGAGACCAGGGTTGCGGTGCGAGATGCGGACGGTGCGGTCTGCGGTGCAAACAGGACATTGGGCCAGCGATGGAGTCGGTTGACGGAGTCGGTTGCGGTTCCCTTCCTCTGTGGCAACTGAAACAGCGGTTCCAGAAGCGGTACCCAGAGGGTTGTGAAGTCTTTGCAGTCCCTGAGACTTCTTAACAGGAGGCCAGCTCGGTTTCAGGCCCTTGGAGATTCTCAGCACAAGTAGTAGAAAGTTCAGTCCAGTCCTTTCACTGCCCAAGGCAGAAGCAGCAGCTGCAGGCCAACCCAACAAAGCAACAACACAGCAAAGGGGCAGTACTCCTCCTGGCAGCTCTTCCAGCTCTTCGTCTTGGCAGGTTCCTTGATTCCAGCGAGATCTAATCTTCTGGGGTTTGGGTCCCCCTTTTTATCCTCAATTTCTCTTTGTTCTCTGAAGGCAGAGAGGCCTCTGCCTAGTCCAAACCAGTTCTGGTCAGTCCTGGAGCACTTTGTTGACAAGTCTCCTTCTTTCCTTTCACAGTGCAGGCCAGGGACATCAGACGCACCACAGGAGGTGGAGCCAGCATTGTGGAGGGAAGGCCCAGCCCTATTCAGGTCCCAGGTGCATCTCCTCCCACCCATCTACATGTAGATCTTGCTATTCAGCCCTGTGCTGACTCACCCTGTCTCCTGGCATCCCCAGCCCCTGTCACTCACACTCCAGACAAGGAATACACAACCTAGCAGAGGCAGGCTTGGATGGTTAGACAAGAAAATACCCACTTTCCAAAAGTGGTATTTTCAAACACAGAATGTTAAAACCAACTTTACTAAAAGATGCATTTTATCATTCTGAGTCCAGGCATACTAAACTCGAATTTCTACCATGTTCCCTGGGTCAGTTAGGATTATAAGCTGTAATAATCAAAACTTCCCATTCTGGCCTATGGGGAACAGGTAGCCTTGCAATAGTAAAAAACGAAATAGGCTGTAATTCACTATCAGGACATGCCACACACACCAGGGCATGTCCTACCTTTCACACACAATGCACCCTGCCCACAGGGGTACCTTGGGCCTACCTTAGGGGTGACTAACATGTAGAAAAGGGAAGGTTTAGGGACTTGCAAGTGTGTGCACTTGCCAAGTCGACATGGCAGCCCCAGGCTGCACACAGGCTCTGCAATGGCAGGCCAGAGTTACACTTTACGGGCTGTTTGCGTGGGTGGCACAATCCAGTGCTGCAGCCCACCAACAGCATTTGATCTATAGGCCCTGGCACTCTCAGTGCACTTTACAAGGGACTGACACATAAATCAAATAGGCCAATCATGGAAACACCAATCCATAACACATTTTATACAGGAGCACTTGCACTTTCCCACTGGACAGCAGTGAGGAAAGTGCGCAGAATCATTACACCAGCAAAAACAGAGTCAAAACCAGGAGGTCAGAAAGCAAAAAGTCAGGGGAAACACGCCAAAAGATGCCAAGTCTAACAATAGCATATATTACAAATGTACTTTTACAGTTAATGAAATGGTGAATGACATGTCTCTTAGGTGTATTGTATTGGAAATCCTTACATTTGACCCCAATATTGCAAACACTACACGCCCCACAAGTAAAGAAGCCAATCGGTTGGGTCAGCCATGTTCTTCCCATGCGTGGTCTAAGATAATTCCTCATAATCTTATTTCTGATGGTATGTGATCAGTGGTTTATCAGTAATCACAGAGGTCAGCCCTTGGACACCTTTTAACAGGTCCCAATTTTTCTGTAAGATTTTATAGATCTGATGATGATGTCTGTTGAAGGTCGTAACCAATGCTATCCTTTCTACACGCTTCTTCTGTGGTTTTTTCTTTAGCGTATCAATTCGTTTTATGCTAGCTATCCTTTGTTCTGCCTTATCCAAGATAGTTTCAGGGTAAGCCCGATCTCGTAACCTTTGTTTAAGATCCATAAGACTTAGCTTGAAATCCTCCTCCAGACGGCAATTTCTTTTTAACCTAATCATTTCCCCATAAGGGATTCCTGAAATCACAGATACCAGGTGAGCACTGTCAGCTCTCAATATGCTATTAGTTGCGGTTTCCTTCCTGAACAATTTGCTCTGAATCTTGTTGTTAGCAATGTACAGCCGTACATCCAAAAAGTCTATTTGATCTTTGTGGAAACAATTAGTGAAACTCACATTCATGTTATTGTTGTTCAGATATTCAATGTACTCTGTCAAACTCTCGACACTACCCCTCCAAATCATCAGAATGTCTTCTATGAAACGACCCCAAAATATTATATTGTCAGTCCAGGTGGCCGCGTTGGGCGACCAGGCATGCTCCCTCTCAAACCATCCCATAAAGAGATTGGCGTAAGAGGGAGCAAACCTCAACCCCCTAACCGTCCCTCTCACTTGTTGGTACCATTCATCTTCAAATAAGAAAAAATTGTTTTGGAGTATGAAATCACACATCTCAATGATCATATTTGAGTGTTCCATTAGACTAGCGTTTCTCTTAGATAAATAATATCTTAGGGCAATGGGTCCCCACTTGTTTTCAATACATGTGTATAGTCCCACCACATCCAAAGTGGTAAAAAGTAGTGATGAGTCCCAATCCACATCCTCTAGTTTATTTAACACATCAGTGGGGGAAACAACCTTTACAACGCGGTCATTACACCGGGATACCTTTACAATGCGGTCGTTACAACGACCGTGTTGTTAGTACGCGATGCATTTACATCACAAGTCTTTACAACAAATTCCTCTAGGGGGGGCTGAGGTATTGGAAATGAATTCCAACACCTTCCCTACTGTTGCGCAAACTGGAGTAGGAATAGTAAATAATACTATTCCTAAGTCCAGCGCGCCCCCTAGTGGAAGTCGTTGTAAGGACTAGCGATGTAAATGCATCGCGTACTAACAACGCAGTCGTTGTAACGACCGCGTTGTAATAGCACGCGATGTAATACATCGAGTAGTAAAGTGCTATATTCCATCAGTGGTATCCCTGATGAAGAAGGGTAAATTAACCACCAAAGGTTTGAGAAAAATATCAACATATTCAGATAGGTGTTCAGTAAGGCCCCGATACCTGAAATAATGGGCCTTCCGGGTGACTTCTCCCTTGATTTGTGTACTTTGGGAAGGATGTAAATAAAGAATATCTCGGATGCTGTACATTGAGATATTTGAACTCATTTTCATCTATGAGTCCCATTTCTTTCCAAGAATATAATCTGGTAGCTAACAAACCAGTGGCTTCCGCCATAGGATTCCTATTTAGTTTCTTATAGCTTTCTGTATCACCTAGCTGTTTATGGATCTCATAATCATAGTCTTCCCTTCGTAAAATCACAATATTTCCGCCCTTATCGGCCTCTCTACTCATGATCGACTCATCCGAGCCTAGATCAATAAGAGCCTTGTGTTCTTGTAAAGATAGACTAAAATGTTTGGTATAGGAAGGATGTTTAGGAATTATTCCTTCTTGGAATTTGTGCAATTCACACAAAGTTTTGTTAACAAATAAATCAATAGCTGCAAATCGATTCCCTGGTGGGGTGAATTTGGATAACGGTGCTAAGCCACTAGTGCAACTATAGTCCATTTGTACATTTAACATACCAGGTAAGTCATTCATGTCTACTTCATTCTCATTAACCGCTTCCATGCGGCGCACATTTCCCCGCTGTGCGGGCGTATTCTACGTGTGCGCAAATCGGACGGCCCCCGGCCGTCCGACGCACACGCCCACCGTGACGTCAGACGGCCGGGGGCCAACCGACGCACGGAAGAGGATAAATAAAGATAACAATAAATGTATGTCTTGAACATCAGAAAGTGTAAGTTCAGATCTTTTTATTCCACTGCTGTCCACAATACATCTCTTATCATAATCAGAGAAGAAACTTTTCAATTTCAATCTTCTTGCAAATTTAAAAAGATCAATTTCCAAATTTACAAAATCACAATCCTCTTCAGGACAAAATGATAAACCACGTTGCAATATATTCAGTTCAACATCCGAAATAAGTCTCTCAGAAAGATTAATCACTTGTAAGGTCTCAGAATTTCTAGTGGCAGTACCCTCGATCGCTAATTTAAAACCTAAGCTTTGTTCTTGTTCTGGCTCCTGGTGCCTATCCTTATATTTTCTGTCTTTTCTCCTGCCCCTCCTTGTTTTCCCAGGTTTTTTCTTTTTCCCAGTTTCATACGCTGAATATTTTTGGAGGCAACATGAACGCTTGATGATTGGTTGTGTTACGGTTTAAAAGGAGTGTAGGTGATGGGAAATCCTCACTCACAGATAGACGACTGGCAAGAAGACCGAGGATATTTGCTCAGGAGGTGAGAGGATTAACTGTAGGCGAGCGCCTATACTTTTTGCTAATAATCGCGCTTTTGGCAACTTGGCACTTTCTTTGTGGGTAAAAATTTCTTATGAAGGGCAGAAAAAATTCTTGGCTAATTTATTAATGAATCCGCTATTCATGGGTAGATAGTTTGTCAATACTTGTGGTTTAAGCTAACCTTAAACACTTTGGCATTACTATTTGGACCAGACTTTTCTGGTATGAACTTATTCTTGCTGACAGACCTCGATCTTCCAAGCGTAGATTAGGAAGAACTTACACTGTCTTTCGGTGAATTTTATCTTTAAGCAAATTTGCTCAGGGGGGCACTGGTGACTCATATTGTAGATACAAGATACATCATTGTGTATATTCGGGCAATGAGTATTATGATGATATTTTACTGTTGCTCTTTGTTCATAGACCTTACCTTCTTTACGCTACAGGGAATCCCAGCGATTATATATTAATCAAGAAGGATTTTTTCTGATAAGATTCCATTGCATCTATTTATCAATAAAAAATCACTCCATTCTTGGAAATTCTTACCTCAGTGAGTATGATTAGATGTTTATTCCTTTTTAGAATTTTTAATAATGGGATTCCGGACTGGGCTCACTTTGCATTTTCAATTTTTATAGACCGAAGAACCAAGGCTTTAATTTGGGTGATTGATAGCACGCAACGAGGGGTTCACAATACAAAATATAACTATTCTCTATCGGAAGGCCTATCCCGCTGTGGACCTAGTGAGGTCAACATCATTTGGAAATGTCAGACCTGCACTAGAGAAAATATTTGCACTGTTAAAAATTCCAGACAAAATCAAAACTGACAATGGCCCGCCATTCCAGGGACAAGAGTTACAGGCGTATCTTTACAGTCTCAATGTAAAGCACTGGAAAGTGACCACACAGTGGCCCTAGGCCAATGGAGAAGTAGAGCACTTTATGCGCACACTAAATAGAGCTCTGAGGATCGGAGTTGAAAGAGGAGAGGATGCAGAATTCTGCCTGCAACAGTTTCTGAGGGCCTACCATCAAACACCCCACAGCACAACGGGGTGCGCTCCCAGTGACCTGTTGATGAGGAGGTGTGCTCAAGACATTATTCCAGCAGGGACAAGCTGGAAACCGCCAGTCATTGATATTCCGGCCACACAGGAGAAGCACCAAGTCACCAATAGGCGGGCCAGCAAAGAACGCAAAGCGGTGGTGTCCGACATTGTTGTTGGTGACATACTGATAATGAAGGATCACCATCCATGATGGAAGTTCTCCGCAACCCATTCGAGTAGGAGGTGTGGAAAGTCACCCGAGTCCAAAGGACCATGATAACAGTTCAGAGAGGAGAATCAGTCGTGTCCAGGAACATCTCATGATTGAAAAGAGTCAGATCAGCAGGACATGAACAAAACGAAGGTTACAACCACATGGGTGATGATGCCAGTGCCAAGGATCTCCATCCCAACCCCAGCCAAGACAGCTCATCAGTGAAGTCTCCGCAAAGCAAAAGAGAATCCACGACAGCCACAAGCTAACTGTCGACAACTCAGCTGAGTAGGAGTGATGGACATTCCACAAGCCAGGACTCGAGTGGTCGCAGCCAGAAGTATGGACTCCGGCCCAACCCGGCACCCAGCCAGAGACTCAGAGACTTTGTATGTTGTGCATCAGTTCCATGATTCCTTTGTAATTTTTCTTTATTATTTTAACACCAGTAAAAGTTGGTAGGATGTAGAGTGCCACCCGGTCTCTACATTACAATGTAGCAAGCATGGAGCCAGAGGGACGGGCGCAGTACAATGGTATAAATAAAAGCTGGGTGATTGCTTGTGGTTACTCAGCGATACCAGTATCCAGTGTGTTTGTGTCCAATGTTCCATACCCCTGTTTGCGGCCTACCAGAAGCTTAATACCCCCATTTTGCCATTCTTACAGTTCCCTCTTTTCTCAAGACAAAGCAGGACTGAGCCTGCGTCACACACCTACAGTGTGATTGACTGTGCAGGGCCCACACAGACCTTCTCAGATAATGTGCTGCAAGGCCCTCTCCAAAGCTGGCAACATTAAAGGACTTAAAATGACCCACTGCTGCATTCTTCAGCAGGGCTCAGCAGAGGACGACACTGATGCTCAGCATCACAGGGGCAGAATTTTGGGCAACAGAGCAACACCTGTCCTGCGGTTCTTAACATTCTTATCTAGAGCTCCACACTGCTCTGCTGTTTCTCAGACTCTCAGTACTCTCACCAGCCAAGCAGAAGCTCCTGTACTCGAGTGGGGCAAATTTAGAAGTTCCAGTACTCCTTACCGGTGAGTCCTGGCCCATTTAAAGCACTGCTCACAAAGATGGTAGGCTAGCACAATGCTCCATTTACACTCTGAGAGGAGCTGGGATAGGCCCAGATGTGAGATGGGCACTTGTTACACACTCAACAGCGGAATATATTAAAAAGCCAATTCAAAATGCCACTGTGAGAAAAGATAATCTCTGGACATCTCACACAAACCACTGACTGAAGGAGGATGACCCAAAACACATCTCTGCATTTTTTATTGATTAATGGCACTAGATATGTCTAAGGCAGACCAAACATTTAAAAACGAGTGGGTCTTGCCAGTTTTGGTCTGTTTCCAACAAAAATAATGTATTATATAAATTATTTATTACAATTTGGGGGATTTCTGTGAAGACCAACAAAGTCGCAGGGAACCTGCTGGTCCTGAAGAGCAACACTCTCACTATTATGGAGAATTTATGTAAATCAATTGAGAGCTTATGGTTGACAGTGATGTGATTTACAGATTCAGAGTTGGGTTCCTGTCACTATTGAGCCTTTGTTGTGCAGGGTTACTTACAGTCTGTGTGGTGAATACTAGCTTAGGCACCTCGTCCTCACAACATTTTTTTTTAAGCTCTGCTAGGTCGTCCTCATCATGATAGTCGCAAGGTTAACATCGGAAAAGAAAAGGCTACACTGGTCCAAGTGTAAGACTTCTCTCCTCTTTGTTTAGAGGAGCATCACTTTGGTCCTCATCCCAGAGTCACAAGCTCCGTACTGGATCCTCCTTGGAATTATGATCACCTAATTTGAGCAATCTGTAGCTCCTTTGAGTTTCACAGGGCAGTGATCTTCGATGGAGGACATTTCCTTACTCAGGAAGATGTCTATTTATTTCCTCAAAACAGATTCACTTTCTGACCCTATTCCACCCAGAAATCTGACATTGGCAGCTGTGAAATACCGCCAGCAGTGGTCACACCCCCAGTCATCATTGGTATTATGGATGCTGCTGGAGAACCCATGGCCTCTCGCTGTTGGCGCTTGCATGGTTGTGGCTTTTGGTGTTGGAGTTGCTCGTAGACCATGCACTGGCATCTTCTTTAAAGTGCTACATCTGCAGCACAATGGACTTCCAGACACCACCTGCCTTCAAAAGGAATCAGAAAAATTTGAAAATATGCAACCCCCATGAACACCTACTGAATGAGTGCAAGTAATCAATGGTCTTCCACCACCATTTTCCAGTATATCTGCTTAGGACCAATATCTAAGCCTTGCCGCATTCGCAACTACAAACTTGGCCACGACACGACCTCTCTTTGCTTTTATTTCTCCCATCTGCCTTCTTGGTGAGCCATTCCTTGAAATGGCAAACCATTTTATAATGAGGGTAACTCTGGGGTTTCCTCATTTATTGTTTATCTGTTCTATTAGATAATATTTGGGCATGAGTGGCTGGAGCTATCAATGGTAACAAGCCCTGAGGAGGGATAGTACCATTTGCGTGGAATGTTGCATGTTTTAGATGGCATGTGAGTGGTTCTGATATTTTATGTTTTATTTCTCTGTTTTATATTATTCTTTTACCAAAGACACTGACAGTGGACAATCTTATCTTTAAGCACTATCAGGTTTTCTCACAGAAAGCTTTCACATGTAGGTTGGGCTATGCCTAAGGGTAGTTTGGCTACTGCAATCTCTAGATTCCTCAAATGGATGGCTATCACTTTGGAATTCTCATTCAAGTATATTTGAGTGGTGTAGATGAGTGCAAATTGGAGAAAAACTATAATCCAGACGATAATTATGTTAATTGTTCTTTCCCACCTGGAAAGTCTAATGATATTTCAGTCTGATAAGACTTATCAGGGCTATGCAGCATATTAGAAGAAAGGGGCCACATAGAGTTTACAAGATTTAATGGAGACTTAGGGCCTGATTTAGATCTTGGCTAATGGGATACTACGTCAGGAATGTGGCTGATATCCCATCCGCCATATTACAAGTGGCATAGGATATAATCCACTTGTAATATGGAGAAGGGAGTTTCCCATCCGCAAAGATCAAAAACAGGCGCTCCAACTCCTCTTTTATGCTGGCCTCTTTTTGCGATGCCTTTAGGATATATCAGATCCTCTCTTTAGTAACCCAAGCAATCTTCAAAGGGGATTACAAATTCCACCAGGGCCAGTGGTGCATCTAACTTTTCGGGGTGACACAACTCAGCCCCCCACAGCAGCAAGCTAGAGGGCAGCCTCTGCAAACAACAGGGAAGCAGGAAGGGCTGGGGACAGCTCTCCCTGGGGTGATGTGACCCAGCTCCCAGAAGGCACACTGAATACTAGGGCAGGAGCAACCTGGCTGCTACAGGGCACGAGTATGGAGAACCACAATAATGCTGACCAACCAGGCGGACTTGAGGAGCTGCTGCAATGCATTCGGGCAGCATGTGAAAAACATGGCACAAATTGGCTGTGACTGCACCTGGACCCAGGTGAAGGGCCCAGTAGACAACATAGGGGTTGATCAGCAGGCACCGGGGGAGCGCAGGAAACGCAAGAGACCCAACACGAAAGCACCAAAGAAAGCGGAGGCAAAGAGAGGGCTTAGGCGCACAGGGTCAGGGTATTGCGGGTACGCAGGAACCACCGGGGGGGGGGGCTGTCCGGGCTTCCATGGCACCTGCTGGACCCAGGATGCACACAGTTAGGGCGGCTGCAGGGGCAACAGGTCAGCCCAGCTAGGGAGGTGACCAGGCCGAGGCCGGCAAGCGGCCAGGCGGCAGAGCTGGGCAGCAGCGGGGGTTTAGTGTACCCTCTGACAGTGTGGGGGCAGCGCAACCAGAGCAGGCTAACGGCATAGTAGGGATTTATAGTTCCACTTGAAGGCCCCTTGTACAAAGGGAGGGTGAAAAACCTGAACTCTGCCCTGGAACACCCCGAAGTGGTGCGAGAAAAAATTGAAAAGGCGAGGATGCTCGGGAGGATCAAGGGCCCCTTACCTTTCCCATTGCCCAAGGGGTTGGTGGCCTCGCCTCTGGGGGTGGTACATAAGAAAGAGATAGGGCAGTTCAGGCTCATTCACCACCTCTCTTTCCCAAAGGGTACATTTGTGAATGATGGGATCAGCCCAGAGGCATGCTCAGTGGGTCATGCCATGGTGGATGTTGCTGTGGACTTGATAAGGACTACGGGTAGGGGGGCCCTCATGGCAAAAGCGGATATCAAGTCTGCATTCCGTCTCCTCCCAGTTCACCTGGCGAGTTTTAATTTGCTGGGCTTCCACTGGAATGGGGCAGCCTACTTTTATAAGGCAATGCCAATGGGCTGCTCTGTGTCCTGTTCTTACTTTGAACAATTCAGCACGTTCTTAGAATGGGCCTGCATGACAGGCACCCTTAGGGAGGCAAGATGCACTATCTCGACGACTTCTTGTTTGTGAGTAGGGCAGGATCCAGGGAATGCGGGGACACACTGGCAGCGTTCCAAGGCCTAGCCAAGGAGCTGGGAGTGCTCATGGCCGGGGAAAAAACGGTGGGGCCCACTACCAAACGCATATTCTTAGGCTTAGAAATAGACTCAGAAGCTGGAACGTCCAGGCTCCCAAAAGACAATGTTCAGAGAGGAGATAAGGCAATGTGCGGCAGGGAGAAGGCAAACTCCGGGAACTGCAAAGGCTGATCGGCAAGCTCAATTTTGCCGCCCAGAGCCATCCTGACAGGGCAGGTTTTTGCCAGGCACTTAACGCAGCTAACCACAGGACTCAGTGAGAAGCAACATCTCGTCAGGCTAGGTGCAGGAGTAAAAAGGGACCTGCTCATGTGGAACTCATTTCTCGCAGACTACAATGGGCTACTGATATGGAGAGAAGGCTGGTTAACGGCCAGACAGAGAGCCCTATTCACTGACGCAGCCGGCAGCATAGGTTTCGGGGCACTACTAGGGAGAAAGTGGTGCACAGGGCAGTGGCCCGAGAGATGTTATGAGTTGGGCACCACCAATAACATCACGTTCCTGGAGTTATTCCCCATAGTAGTTGTGCTATCAGTCTGGAAAAGGAATCTAAGGGACATGAAGCTGACGCTCTGGTCAGATAACAAAGGTGTAGTACAGGCGATCAACAAAGGTACGGTCAGGTGCCCCGACATACTAAGATTAATGCGTTGCATGGTTAAATTGCAGCTGGAAGGAAACCTAGCGATCAAGGCACAGCATGTTCCGGGGGTGGAGAATTCAGTAGCGGATGAACTCTCACAACCACAGATGGACAAGTTCAGAGACTTAGCACTAGAGGCAGAATGGAGGATGACCCCTTTGCAAGAGGAATTATGGGGGCTGGCTGAACGGACTTGCAAGTTGTCATCCCTAGTCCAACAGGCGCTCACCGCCGAAGCGGCGAACCGGTATAAGAAATACACAGACTCAGTAATGCGGGTTGGGGGGTCTTAAGACACTGAGTGACCCAGGAGACACAACCAAGGCAGTGGAGCGCTTCATCTTGTGGGCATACACAGGGAAAAAGTCCAAATCATTGGCGCAGGCCCACTTGACAGCTGTGGCGCACTTCTCAAAGATATACACGGGGCAAGATCCCACAGCTTCCCACTACATCTGGGCAGCCATGAAAGGGTGGCAGCGAATATAGGGTAAAAAAACGGACACACGGCGACCCATAGACTTCAGGAAACTGACCCTGCTATTGGACACACAGGGAGAGGTAGCAAAAAACGCATTTGAGGCGACGCTTTTCAAGGCTGCCTTCACAACAGTGTTCTTCAGGTCATTTAGGGTTAGTGAGCTCATTGCCTCTGCAAAGAATACTGCGACCAAGAGGTGCGTTCAGGCAGCTGACGTCGAACCAGGGGTGGCAAGAATAGATCTGCTGCTGTGGGGGTCAGAGACAGACCAGGCAGGCAAAGGGGTCTGGGTGCGACTGGAATGCATAGAGGACCCCAGATACTGCTGTTTGCTGTCTCTTAGCCTACTTGGCGATACGGCCTGCAGGGGGCGGTCCACTATTCAAGCACAGAAATGGGGACCTGTTGAGCAGATTTCAGCTCACAGCGGTCATGCGCCAAATCCTGGGCAGAGCAGGGCTCCCAACCACTTCGTTTGGATCACATTCATTTAGGATTGGGGCAGCTACATCGGCAGCACAATATGGGATGCCCGAGGCTGGGATCAGGTGGTGGGAAGATGGCAGTCCAACGCATACAAAACATACGTGAGACCACAGCTAATATAAAAAATATATATATCTATAAATGAGAGCTGTGCAAACTGACAATGTGATTGTTGCCTCAGCAGGGAGCCACCCCAGACTGGTTTGGGTGGGTGGTCACTCATATATCAACTGGATGCATACATGGTAGTTGTGTGGCGGTCACAAGCAAAAGGACATGCGTCAGGTGGTGGGGCAGCTCAGGGAGGAAACAGCACCAGCTTTTGGCAACCCCGATGGGGCTACAGGCGGCGGCCGCCTGGCACCCGGATGTCCTAGTGATACACCTGGGAGGTAACGACCTCATGCAGCTGGGGAGGAGGGACCTCCTCCACGCCATCCAGACAGGCCTAACGGATGCAACCAAGCTATTTGGCAACACCACCATCATATGGTCTGAAATAATAACCAGGATGGCATAGCGATGAGCCATGTCAAATAGGGCAGTCGATAACTCGAGAAGGAAGCTGAACATTACGGTCAGCAGATTTTGCAGGATCAACAGCTTGGACAGCATTGGCACGGCCTGATCAGCCCGGGACATCCGGAGCTCTATGCCCAGGATGAGGTGCACCTGTCGGAGGCAGGGATGAGAGTTTTTTGGGTCAACCTAAGGGAAGCCATGACACTGGTGGGCTGCACCTAAAAGGGGAAGAGACGAAAGACGAGAAGGAAGGGGGGAGTCGCCGGGAGACGGAAGCCTCTCCGACGGTGTGGCAGATAAGAAGGGATACATTGTTGGTTATGGAGGCACAACGGCGGAGCGGTGTGCAGTAGAAAGGCCACTCACCTGGGGATGCCTTACGGCAGGGTGAGTAGGCCGAAAGGGGGGAGCAAACAGAGATGGCATTTGCAGCCCAGACCCGCTGGATGGCAGGGCACAAAATGGACAAACAAGATAGCGAGTTGGGGCCTAACTCCAAGGAGAGGCTACACCTCCCGCCCCAGTGCAACGGCGTGAAAACCAGCAGAGAACTTTATGACCCCGATAGAAAACGGCATGTATGATTTATGACCTGTCAGCCCTGGGAGCATGACCTGTCACGTGATTTATGAGTATGGCAAATGATTTATGACCATGGAAAAGGGACTGATAACTGTCAGGCTGATGATTTAAAGGGACTGATAACTGTCAGGCTGATGATTTATGAGCTGGTAAGATGAGCAGAATGATTTATGACCATGATATATAACAGCCTGTGAAGTTGATTTATGGCCGGTTATAGTGAGTATGCAATATATTGTAAGGAGTATTTCATACATGCTATGTAAATAAAATGCGGCCATCATCGACCACAAAATAACAGAACACAACTCGTGTTAGCTAACTTTATAGAATGTATGTAAGGAAGAGACGTAAGGCAGTTTGGAGTGGGGCCCGGTGCAGGGGATATAGCAGAGGCTGCCCCCGAGGCATAATGGCAGCCGGGGACCTGGAAAAAACAGTTTGGGCTACCACAGCGCGCCCCAAGACAAAGGGGGGTCTTTCCCCCCCTACAGCCCCTCCCTGGACAAGAAAATGTGCGCCAAGAGTAGCGAGAACAAATTGCCCGGCCAATAGAAAGGCAGGTGATGGTTCAAACCCTCAATGGGGGGACCCCGCCTCTGGCCAAAACAAGCAACAGTGGGGTAAGTGCACTGCTGCCCCCAGCACAGGTTACTTTTTGGAGCTAGGGGCGGTCTGCTGAACGATTTTGAGACCAACCCACCCACACCTAATCACAGTATTGTCACAGTGCTGGATAGTAGAAGAGGTGGATAAGAAGGGGTACATTTGTTGGTTATGGAGGCACATCGGCGGGCGGTGTGCAGGAGGAAGGCCTTATGGCAGTGTCAGTAGGCCGAAAGGACAGAGCAAACAGAGATGGTACTCGCAGCCAAAACCCGCCGGATGGCAGCGCACCAAATGGACAAACAAGGTAGCGACTTGGGGCCTAACCCCCGGGAGAGGCTACCCCTACCCCCAAGCAAGCGGCGTGAAACCCAACAGAGAACTTTATGACCCCATAAAAAAATGCCATATATGATTTATGACTTGTCAGCCCTGGGAGCATGACATGTCACATGATTTATGAGTTTGGCAAATGATTTATGACCACAGAAAAGGGACCGAAAACGAACTGTCAGGCTGATGATTTATGAGCTGGTAAGATGAGCAGAATGATATATGACCGTAATTTATAACAGTCTGTGACGTTGATTTATGGCCAGTCATAGCGAGTATGACCACGGCAATGTATTGTAAGGAGTATTTCATACATGTTATGCAAATAAACTGCGGCCAACATCGACCACAAAGTAACAGAACACAACGCATGTTGGCTAAGTTTATTGGATGTATGTAAGGAAGACATGTATGGCAGTTTGGAGTGGGGCCCGGTGCGGGGGTTATGAAAATGTGAGCCCCTGCACCTCTCTTCAAACTACAATAGGTACTGCCTCTAGAGCTGTCTTGTGTTTTAGGCCCTAATGGTTGGTTCTAAGGATGAAGAAAGTTTCATCATGATGGTTTCCTCTATTGGCTACTTTACAAGGCGGGTTTTTCGGTCATCTGTTGCTTCTTGTTTTCACATTTCCTGTTCTAAGCAATATATCAAGGTGCTGAGGAGGCATCAGTTGGATTGGATAATCAGCCAGAACATCATTCTGTGCGACATACAATGCAGCAGCTTTGATTTTGATGGCCAGACAATGTCTAAGTGCAGGAGTTGCCCATGTAGGATGTTACTCATCGACTGGGTATTGTCGTGCGTGAGCTCTATAGTGGTACTTGCAGTAAATAGCCAGGAGGAATGTTACACATCTGCACTGATGATAGATGTATCCCCCTTCTATTGAGATTTTTATTGGATTCAACTTATGTTGTAAACGATCGGGATGGCGAGTCGAGCTATGTAGGCTTTTTTAGATAGGTCTGAGTAATGCAGAGGAATCTATGTAAACAAGTGCATCTTATGTGGGAAGTTTATATTTTTTATTAAGGTATATGAGACAAACATTGGAATAAAGCTTTAGTTAATTCACCTTATAAAACTTCATATGTTATAAAATATAAAAATTACTTAAAAATGTTAATTGTAAAGTTAAAAATAAAATGTGTATAATGTTATTCCAAAGAGTGCACTTTGAAAAGAAAATACAAAACACAAAAAAAATACAAAACTGTATGGGGCATATTAGCAAGGCGTTATCGCCGCTTTAGCGGCACTTTTTGCCGCTAAAGCGGCGATATTTCTATCGCCCTATTAGCAAGCTGTCGCTAACAGCTGTTAGCGACAGCTTTATGGCGAAAGCGACCGTTTAGTGCCGCTTTGCATGTCAGCGATATTTATCGCTAATGACATGCAAAGTAGGCATTCCTCAACTTAAAGCGACTGAAAACAGTCGCAAACACAACTTCCCCTATTAACAATGCCCGCGAAGCGATAAAAAATTCGCGCTAACCGCGATTATCGCTGGAATCTAACACCTGCTAAAAACCTGACTTAACCATTCTAGTCAATGGGAGGTGGATTGTAAGGTTAAGTCCTCACCTGCCTATTAGCAAGCTTTTCATTAGCGCGTTGAATTTATCGCTGGTTTTCTCGCGCTATTGCTGGGTTTCGCCGCTATCGCTGGATTTTTTATTGCCTTGGAGATAAGCGTTGATAATAACGCGTTATCTCCGCAATGAAATCCAGCGATAGCCGGCGATAAAAAAAACAGCGCTAACCGCGCTTTGCGATAATTATCGCAATTCCTTGGTAATATCCCCCTATATTTTTCAGCAAACAACACTAAACATCATTGAACGTGTTCATTTAAAACGTACTGTAAGTATGGGCATTCAAGTCTCAGCATGCTGAGGGATGTTGGTTGAAAAACAAATCTGTCACCCTCTTGACATAGGGCCAGCTCTGCATTGGAAATGACATTTGTCACAGGGGGGGCAGAAGGAGTCAGAGCACATGGAGGATTGAACAAATCAGGGAATGACTCGTAGAACTGTGGCAGAAAATAATCACTGTTGTTTTAATTTGAATTTTACTCATTTATTGCAAGACTAATCTTCACCTGCCAATATAGGGCTATCTATGAGGAGAGCAGGGTGCTGTTGCCACGGCAACCCATGATTAAAATGTGAAAATAGCTGCCTTTTGTTCTTCCTGACAGTTTATGATTGAGTAACAGGGCCTGTGATTCATTTCCAGCTGGGCGCACATGCTCCCATGCATGGGGTCTTGTTCAAGATTAGAGAGAGGAAGAAAGTGATAAGAGAGAGAAAGAGAGGGGTGGAGGGGAAATTCAAGATGTGTCTTCTCCGTTTCCTTGATGAACACAGAAGCCACACGTGCCGATGGCTGTAAAAGGCAGAGGAAGCAAACAAGACAGACTGTTAAATGACCCTATATAATGATGGCGACTTTCAGACAGACCTAGGGATCCACAACAGCGCTAAGCATGCTGGGGCTTGTACATTCATATCTATAAGATGAAAGAGGAAGCTATAAGTCTCAGAGTGCATAGTGTTGTTGGGGAGAAAAGCAGCATTGTCTTAAAATCATCGTCATGACAGACGACCAGTTGACAGCTCTGAAATTTCTCAGCACTGTTCGGATAACTATCCATTACCGTATTGCAGATGTGAGCATTTCAATATCTGTTATGTCACCATCATTCCCTTTACCCCCCAAAAAGGAATTCCAAAGGTAGATCACCAGTGGCATTTATAGGAGGTGTCATCATATAAAAAGAAATATTGCTAACACCACCAAGGGAAAATCAATCTCTGTGAGAAATTGGCAGAGGTATGCACTCTGTCCAAGCAGGAACCACAATCCTAGGGTAAGTCACAAACACACCCTAAATTAACCTGTGTTCACTCTCTGGTAGCTTGGTACAGAGCAGTCGGGCTTCACTTAAGAGGCAATGTGTAAGGTATTTGTGCAACGCCTTAAACAGTAACACAATGAAAACCCCACAAAAAGACTCTACACCAGGTTAGAACAATAGATCTTAAGTTTATAAATAAAACAAGACCAAAATGTCAAAAACCTAATAAGTAGAAGTCGATACATGAATTTTTAAAGAATGAACTGTAAAATAGCGCTCAGAAGCAATAAGCGTTTATGTGGGGTAGCTGGTCGTGCCAGACAGGGACAAAGTCAAAAGCTCAGGCCAACCGCGATGGAGTGTGTGCCGGATACAGGGACCCAGCTAGGCCCGCTGAACAAAAGTACCTTGATCCAGGTTGCACCGACGTCGAAGAGGATGCGGGTTGCAGCCGAATTGATGCGTTAGTGTTGATCCTCACAAAGGTGGCGATGTGCTGATCCTGGTCCATGCAACAGCGGCGATGCGTCAGCTGCGAAGAGCGCAGGGGCTGCGGTGCAAAGTCCTTGGCAGCATCGGCGAGGCTGTCATCATCGAAGATGCAAAGACCTCGAGCCGTGTGAGCGTCACACAGTGCTTGTTCCGAAGGCGATGCGCTAGATTCGATCCTTGCAGCAGAGGTGATGCATCGGTTCTGGTCAAGCAACAGGGGGCGATGCGTCGATTCTGACTCATTTAACGTATTTGATGCACTGGTTCTGAGGAGAATGCATGGATTTTGTTGAAGCGAACACCTTAGGCCACACTCCAAGGTTCCAAGACTTGGGTGGCACCATTTGGCAGGGCAGACTCACAGATGGCAGAGTCCAGGTGCAGCAGCAGACGGGTTGGAAGTCTTTTATGTCCCTGAAACTTCAGATCAGGAGGCAAGCCAGCAAGCCCTTGGAGTCACTTTGAGTTCAAGTGATGCAGGCCCAGTCCTTCTCACCCAGGCAGGGGAACAACATGCAGCAGGGCTGCACAGCAAGGCAGGAGTCCAGCAAAGCAGCAGTCCTGTAAATCAGCAATCCAGCAGAGTGGCAGTCCTTTAAGCAGCACTTAAGTTCTTTTTACTGGCAGAATGGTCACAGGTCCAGACGTTTACTGGTAGTGTCAGGTGTCCATTACTTATACCTAGTGGGAGAGACTTCAAAGAAGGGTCTTTGAAGTGCACAGAGGTTCTCCCTTCCTGTCTGGCTCCAGACTCACTAGAGGAGGATATGAAGTCCTTTGTGTGTGGATAGGACACAGCCTATTCAGTTGTGAGTATGAGGCTGTGCTCAGCTACCCCCTCCCATCCCCCCAGGAAGACCCATCAAGTCACACTTAAGTTCCCTTTATGTGTGGCTGTCTAGAGGGAATACACAAAGGCCAGCTGTCAACCAACCCAGACAGTGATCAGAGACAAGCAGCAGGCACCAAATGGCTAAGAGCAGGAAAATGCCTAACTTTCTAAAAGTGGCATTTTAAAAATAGTAACAATAAATTTGACTTTGCCATTAAAGAGGATTTACCATTACCATTCCATAGGTACTAAACATGATAGTTCTACCTCCTCTCAATTAGGAACTACAGCTTATTAAATGTAATAAGGAATCCCCAATGTTATCCTATAAAAGGCGTAAGCCTAACAGTAGTGAAAAAATAATTTGGGAGTTTTTCAATACCAGGACATGTCCTACCATTGAAGTACATATCATCATGGTCTGTGGGCTACCTAGGGCCTCCCCTAGGGGTGACCTATATGTAATAAAAGGGGAGTTTAAGGCTTGGCAAGGGGTTTTAAATGCCAAGTCCACATGGCAGTGTAAACTGCATACATAGGCCCTGCAATGGCAGGCCTGAGATATGGTTAGAGGGCTACTTAAGTGGGTGGCACAATCGGTGCTGCAGGCCCACAGTAGCATTTACTTTACAGGCCCAGGACACATGAAGTGCTCTTTACTAGGAACTTATAAGCAAATTAAATATGCTAATTGGATATGAGATGAGCCAATGTTACCATGTTTAGAGGAGAGAGCACATGCACTTTAGCACCGGTTAGCAGTGGTAACATACTGAGTCCTAAAGTCAACTAAAACGAGGTCAGAAAGAAGAGGAAAAAGGCAAAAGGTTTGGGGTGACCCTTTAGAGAGAGTCATTTTCCAACAATCTCCACCATGTCAACTATTCAAAATCCACAATATTTGGACACGAATTGTCAGGTGTTGTAATGCAAAATGATGGGACTCCCCTGTAGAATATGATGTGGGGCCTCTGAGTCATCGATATCTCAGAGAAATACATTGGCCTTGGGCTGAGTCGTGACTCCTGAATGTGTTACAGGCCCCTTGAAGGGTTGGGACCACCCTGCTCCACAGGCCACTAACGGAGACCCCTTGAATGGTTGGGGCCTGTGTTACACCCCTGCCAATTGTGAGGTTGATTGTACCTGTGTGAAGCCCCAAAAGATTTCCTTCAATCAGGTTATTAGGAATGTTTCCACTCCACACTGTGCAGTAATGTGGAAACCAGAAGTTAATTCAGTGCATTATTTTGCACGCAGGATGGCACCTCTCTGATGCACAGCTGATTTCTCTATGTCGCCTCCCTCCAACTATCTTCCAGTCCATTCCACAACATTCGATAGAATATAAACATCATACATCATAACGAGGGGAACATGAAGGAAAGAAAGTTGTAATAACACTACACAGATTTGCCTCAACACAAGACAGGCAAAATGGTAGTATAGCATACATGTTAAGCATTAAATACAAAGTGGATATCCATCACCAAATAACATAGTATGCCCATTAATACAAGACTAATTGACCTCCAAGTCCTTAAATTTCCCTACCATGACAATGGTTCATCCAAATCTTCCTTTATTGGTCCACTTCTTAACGGTTCCACAATGTTTCATAACATCAATACATGGACTTTTCTCCAATCTGCTAGAGACACCTTTCATAACCTCTTCTCGTACAATTTTACTGTTGGATGCACTAGGTAGAAGTTCTGACACAACAACACTTCCACAAACCTCACTGTCTTGTGAATCTTCAGACATTCCATTCTCCGTCAAACTCGTGGTCCTCCCTCCCACAGACACATCACATCATTGCAAATGATCATCATCCTACCACCACTTATGCCTTCTATCTTTGGTCTCACCATTAATCATTCTTCTGCTACTCCTTGTATATCACAGTTTCCCATCACTAAGTTTAGCGGAATTTGTCAACTTGGCAATTCTCTATGGTTCAGAGAACAGGTTCCTTCCTACCTTTGCAAACACTGAAACTTCTCTTAACAAACTTCTATTATACCTCTCTTAACTCTACCTTTCTTACACCATGATTGTCAACGTAATACAGCTTGTATACCAATTGCACTTTCTTGATTCTTGCCGTCACTACTTCCAGGTACCCTGAAAGAGTTTCCTTTTGACATCTATCCTAAATTATCCTTATCAAAAGGGGGTCCTACCTCAGATTAAAGTAAACTTCTCTAACCCGTGATTCTAGGTGTAATATGATATGTCCACACCATCTACATTACTTAACTTTACCAACAGTTCCTATTGTTACTAGTTAGTTGTAAAATGCCCTGAATCAAGCTATAAAATATCTTGTGGGAACAGTAGCTGCTGAGGTGGTACACTGAAGTTATATTAGGCTGTATCCTGTTACTTTGGAGAAAATCTTCAACACAACCAGCCTTGAATTGCTTCCCATTAACACAATTTTTTTTTTTATCAGTCCTTCTTTTTGAAAGATCTTATCCATAAATTTCGGCACCATATTGGCATCAGCTCTACCTTTGACCCTAACTTTGGCAACTTAGACAAATAATCTTGTAGAACAAGAATATACTTAATGGAGACCTCGGTTCTGGAGACAGGTCCCATAATATCCACCCCACAGTCTCGCACTGCATGTTGAGGCAGTTCACTAGGCACAAAGGACGCCTAGGAAGGACATACAATTTATCGGCTCTCTCACACTCCAAAACATTTCTCTTGACCCGTTCAACTAAAAGAGATCCATCCCTGGCCACAAGTTCATATCTTTTATCATCTTGCTTATATCCAGTGTCTTTCATGACACATATGCATTACTTTCTCTCTAATTTCCATGGGCGGTACCGCTGTACCATTTCTCAACAGGAAGCCATCTTCTTCTTCCATGAGTTCATGTCTGATATCCCAAAAAATCTTCTTCCCACCTGTCAATACTTACTTATTTGACTGCCCTTCTCACACACATCTCATGACATTCTTGAGAATGTCACCTCCCTCATACTCATCTGCCTGTTCTTGCTGTCAATCTTCGAGCACCCTATTCTCCCCACTAAACAGTTTTAGAAATTACATCAACATTTTGTCACCTATATTGACCCTCTCTCCCCCAACAAGTACTTGTTTGTTGCTGTCAGGGTCAAGTGAACATTGATTCATCCAACGTAAGACTGACAGGCCTTTCTTTGCCACGTACAACATCCATTTGGCCATCCTATATTGAACCTTGAAAGAAACCATTCTAAAATTGAACATGGGAATCAGATCACCAGTAAAGATGTCTGGATTGATATATGAAGGCAGTTAGCTGCCTCAAAGTTCCTAATATATTTGCTCTTCCACTTTTTCCTAACTTTGATTGTATATAGTGACCCTGAATTAGCAACAATCAACATTTTCAACACTCCAATCTTCATCTCAGAAACAAGATTACTCCTAGAGTTTTTGTTTAGGGTAGACACATCATTATCCTTATGACCAATACTAAGTGCACAATCATTAGCACCTTTGTAGGTGGTACTACCCATTTGATTGATCTCCAATAACTTACTTTACCTTTGATCTGTTACTACTTTATTTTACATAACTGTACAAAGTGCCCTCGTATTCCACAACCTGAGCACTTTTGATTTGTGGCTGGAGGCATTTTGCTATATGCAACCAGCTCAGTAGTCCAGCATCTGCAGCACTTAGCCTTGCTTTTATGTTATTCTCTATGAGGATTGCCATGTCCCCGATCTTCGGTAAGACCTTTAGAGTTATGCCACTCCAAATTTAGCACTTTCCACGCCTGATCTTACTAACTATTGACTTCTCATTGGTTGAAGCACTCCCCACTACGGTTTTAGTATACCTTCCTTAGATGTTCGCCTTGCACTCATATGGCCACCAGAAGGGCTGCTCCATTCACCCACAATTTGTATTGCACACTGGCGCTATCTGTGTGCATTATTATCTGATCCTATATTAATTCATCATGTAACACTGTTAAACAATAATTACCAGATTTTTGAAAGCAGAGACAATGTTGTCTATAGATTCAGTTTTTCCTTGTTTGCTCTGGAAAAAAATGTTTCTGCCAAGAGCCATGGACAAAATCGTAGAACAGTACGAATCTGACAAAGCATTAGAGAATCCATCTCCTTCCCTTGCTCTGACTTTTTCTGTTTGACTGTATACCTTTAGACCTTTGAGCCTAAGTCATGAAGTAAGATCCTTTTCTGAAGTCCCTTCTTAGTCTTCTGTGGTTTGGATGTAGTTCAGAAAGTATTCTTTCCACTCTTACCACTTCAATGGTGGCTCACCTGGCATTGCAAAGAAGGGCTAAGGTGGCACTAAACTAGAAGTTGCCCCAAAACAGTTAATGAATAAAAGTGTTAGCCTAGCAACTGTATGCCACTCAAACATAGGGCCACTGTGAGGTTTTATAGCAACAAATTGAGTCTTTTCACAAAGATATGGCCAGTGTAGAGAATAGCTTTTTTAGGCATTGTGGGGCTCCACTAGCAAAGTAAGAAAATAGTCTCACCTCAACTTATGTTGTGGTGTACAACTAAAAGTGTGGTACAATAAAGAAATTGGTGCTGCAGGTTGGTGTGTCTTGCCAATTGTCGATCACTGCAAGTCGGCATTTCCAGCTGATCGTGATTGCTGTAGGCCCCCAAAATGGCTGGTTATGCTGTATGACCTTGTACGATGATGAAGGTGGAGGGTACACGCCTAAAGCTTCAGGGGCAGATAAAAAAGAGGTGGCATCTGTTGAAATGACTGAATGGCTGCGAGGCTAGAACCTGGGCCCAGAAGCATGACTTGGGACCATTAAGGGGAGATACTGTACTGCATAGAGTTAATAGCAAAATTAATGTACTGCAATGCTTTTGGAAAGTCGATAGAGTATCCTTCCAAAAGGGAGGTGCCTTACGATTCATGAGAAACCTTACACCGGTAGTGATCCTTTAGAGACCTGGTGAAGTGGACCTTGATATGGGTCATAATGGTTGGGTACAGTAGCACGCCTGCAGGTCCATAGTAGAGCTAAGGGCTGCAAGTACTTATTGTCAAAGTTGTGGTGTAATGTGGAGGCCAGAAGGTAATTCAGCACCATTTTTTCAGAATTAGTCCCCCCTACCCAGATGCTCTGCTCCTTCCACCACAGTTGCTTCTCTTCAGCTGCATCCTATTGCAACTCCCACATTTCCATGTAATAAAAACATCAGACATTACAACACCCTGCACAGAAGCTGACATGGTGGCAAATGTTCAATAGTGGCTAAGGTGTTGGCCTTAGTACCTGGGCTCCAATACCAGCCTCAACATTTTAGCAGGAAACAATGTGACTCTGGTCACATTCAGCTTCATATGCAACATAATTGTAGACGTGCAAAGTGACTGGTGCCAATTAATAAAAACATTGATGAATACAGAAAGTTGTACTACAGGAGTACTCCTTTGTGTACTCTTAAATGCCTTTGCGTCCTGGCGCCAACCTTGTTCCTTTTATATGTAAATGACTTGGTTGAACATCTGCAAAAATCTCCCCATGACTCGCCCAAACTTGGAGGGAACCATATCTGTGCTCTAACATTTGCGGATGATACTATCCTGTTGTCCCAAACTCCCAGGGGTTTACAAAACTTACTCGACAGCCTTAACAAATACTGTAAAGCAAAAGGCCTCGAAATCAATCCAACTAAAACAAAATATATGACCTTGAGACCACATAAGTGTTTTAAGAACAAAATAACCTTGAATGGGGCAACTTTGGAGCGTGTATCCAACTTTGTATACTTGGGGGTCACCCTTGATTCTAAACTCTCTTGGACTCCACAAATAGAGAAATCAAAGGCCATCCTAATGCAAAACTCCTTCCCAATTGTAAAAAAACAAGCTGCAACGGTTTCAAAATTACTCCCGCTCTGGAAGTATACAAGTCCAGAGTTCAAACCGCTGCCCTGTATGGTTCAGAGATAGGGGGAGGCGAAACTCTCAAACCTCTAATTATTGGGGAAAACAAAATTCTGAGAATGCTTGTGGCCCTCTCCCAACATACCCCATTGATTCCCCTGACCTACGACATGGGCATAAAACATTTGGAGCATTTAGCCATCTGGAGAACACTGTCATATTGGGTCAGAATTTGCACAACAGCGGAACTAGTAACCTATAGAGAAACTCTGAGTGAGCTGTTGGAATTAGACGCCCAAGTCACTTTCCCCTGGTTGGCTCATATTCGAACCTGGTTCCTTGATCTAGGTTTGAGTAGATTTTGGATGAACCCGAGTCTGCTGACACCTGAATCAAAACGCGAGATTAAGTACATATTTTGGGACTTTATCAGGCACAAAGTTATCTCAAATAGTACACTGGGATGGCTCACTACGCAATTCTTACTGTTTAAAATGACCCCGTGTTTTGAGCCATTCTTGGACGAAATAGAACCTCAACTGGCAAAGTGTTTATATCTGAAATTTGGAAACGAAATATTGCAGATAAACACTTTCACCTCCAAATGGGCAACGTTACAACCTAAGGAGGGGGAGTCCCAGTGTAATCTATGCCAACTGGGAGTAGAGGAGGATATTGCACATATCTTGTTTTTTTGTCCAGTATATAAAATCGCCAGAAGGAAATGGATAAAACCGATTGGTAGGTGCCTGAATGTCAGGAAATACAAAGAGATGTTGCGAATATTAAAAACAGACAACTCACTTCTCATCGTATTTGGTCTCAGCAGATTCCTACTGGCCATCAACTTCATAAAGAAAAAGAGAGGGCAAAAATTTTAAATAGCAGGACACAGGGTTGATGCTTGTACTTAGCGAACACAGGGGCAGATTTACAAGAAAGTGACGCATCTGTTAGATGCGTCACTTTCCCTGCGCCACCCTCAGAAACCCTTGCGCCACCATAGATGCGCCGTATTTACAATACGGCGCACTATGGCGCAAGGATTGACAGATGCGTCAGAAATTCTGACGCATCTGTTGGCGGAAAAGTCACGCATTGCTGGAGTCGTGTCGCAAGCACGACGCAACTCCAGCAATGCGTGTTGAGTCCTATTCCCACTACACTGCGTCACTACTTACGCCTGCTTCAAGCAGGCGTAAGGTTTTGACGCAGTGGCGTCCTAAAAGTGGCGCAGTGAAATCTTGTAGATTTCACTGCGTCACTTTTACGAGGCCTTCCTGCGTGGGAACGCCCACCCTGCATACATTATACCTGACGCAGGTATAATATGACGCAGGGCTTTACAACGTGACGCATCTCCCTAGATGCGTCACATTGTAAATAGGCCGTATTTTTTACGCTGCCAATGCGTCACAAAAGTGACGCAACTGCAGCGTAAAAGTGACGCAAGGGACTTGTAAATCTGCCCCACAGTGTTTTACCTTGTATTAAGCGGTTCTGCTCAAATTAAACCAAGTGGAGCAGACACACTAAGCACATATTATACTGATGACCATGAATCATTTTTAATATAAAGCTAAAAACTGTGTATCCTCGGAAAAGGTTGACCTGACGTGCACTTGCACTTTTAAGAATCTTTTCATAATATTGAAAACGGCCAAACAATCACTTTAGTGGGGAAGGAAAATCGGAAATGCCATTGTTTAAGTTCATATTGTACTTATATTGAAGATGACAGTTTTAATGTATCAACTAGTAGATTTTTATGTGCTACGTATTTTAAAAGTCTTTTACATTTTTAAGAAATACTTTGACGATCCCTTGAATTGATTGGAATTGTTTTATACACACATTTTATTGAACTCAATTTTATGAGCAACGTAAGTGCCATTATGCCCCGTATCCCTTGCATACGCACTTTACTATAACCTATAGCGATAGCCGAGCTATACGGACTACTGTAATGCCCTCCCCATTCTCTATCTATTCTACATGCATTTTATCGAACTCGATCTTTGGAATAAGGTAAACACCATCATGCTGCTCATGTATTGCACCGCACTTTATAGATTACTATGGTTACAGGCTAGTTTCTGGCCCGTCGAAGCAATCTGGTGGGACTGACGGTAGTTCTATGTAATTCTACTGTGATTTTGCATTATCTAGATGTATCTTGGTGCCTTGCAAAGAGCAATGAATGTTTGTATTTATTAACTTATTCGTATGTAATGTACTGTACTTGTATTTCTACTTTTATGACCTTATAGGCCGAAATAAAGTTTTTGAATGAAAACAAATCCAGGGGAAACAACATTAGAACAATGGGGGATCAGTCAGGTGCTGGTTGCCGAAGGCAAAGATCTAGAGAGATTTGTGCAGAGATCATTTATGGCAATTTTGCAAAGCAAAGCAATGACATGGTCGCAATGGAACTGAATCAAACCCACAGACCTACTTCCATTGCCCATTTAAAGTTCTTTCCATAAGACATTTTAAGGAAAGTCCCCAGATTCCAACTAAAAGACTGAATAATGCAGGCTGAAAAAGTATAAGCTTTGAAGAGTATAAGTTGAAGACAACAGAGGATGAACAGGGTTCAAATGGAATGAGAGATGAGCTGGCAGGAGGAGGGTGGGGAGATGGTGGAGGAGAAAACGATACATGATGCAGTGTTTGGGACCGAGAGCCCACCATGGGTTGTGCAAGACTTGGTAGTTCATACTTGCCCCATTGATTGGGCTAGCCTTGATTAGTTTGTTGTTATTGTTGTTGGGGGGGGGGCAAGAGGAGAGAGAGATCCTCCCGGTCATGATAGGATTATACTAATTTCAAGGAAGATTCCCCCACAGTCATCTTTACTAGACCGCACTGGTCATGTAGGGGCTACTTGTCAGCATTTATGTAACTGATACAAATGGGAAACCATGTTACAATAGTCTCCTTTAATGTCCAGGAATTAAATGCCCCTTCCAAAAGAATCAGAGTACTACAAGCGCTGCAATGGCCGAATGGGAATATTGTTTATGTACAGGAGACACGCCTCCCAGACAGAGACATATGGAGAATGAGGTCCCAGTTTTCCCCCTAACAATTCTGCCTCAGCTAAAACCAAAACTAAGGGGCTGTGAATCTTCGTAGGTCAACTTGTAGGTTTCTCCCCAGCAGATACAAACAAAGATAAAGAGGGGTGTTGGATTCTCATTAATGGTACACTGGGGAGGAAGGTGGTCTTCTTGGCAGCACTGTAGGCTCCTAATAATGGGCAAGAGGCATTCTTTAGACAGACTTTCCAAGAGCTACTACAGCCCCCCTTGTCATAGGAGTGAACTGGAACATCTTTCTGGACAGTAAGGCAAATGGGCTGCCCAGACAGAAGGAGGTACTATCGTCCTGCCCAGCGTAGAAAATGACTCATTCGGGGACAGTGGTCTACTCCCATTACTCAGGATCACATAAACATAAAGCCAATATAGATTTGTTATTGCTGAGCCAAGTATTTAAGAATTACATTATTAAGAAGGACCTTGGGTTATGGTCCCTGCACTACTAGAGATTTAATACTCCCCTCCATATGGGCTGTTTGGCCAGGGAGGCCATCCACACTCAAGTAAAAGAATTTCTGACATACAAAGACATTGGAGAGACCCATCTCCCTCTTGTCTGGGACTCACTCAAAGTCATACTCAGAGGCACATTTATAGCCAAAGGAGCAAAACTTTAAAAGAAATCCAGGAGAGTGTCTTCAAAGACCTGACAGAGCAACTCTGAAATCTAGAAACACAGCACAAGAAAATGCTATCACAAAAGTTTGGAGACAGATCATTTGGATTCGAGGGGAATTGCATATAACAGAACTGATCTGAACAAAGCTGATTACTCCCTGACAACATTTTTATGAAGGGAGAAGCAGAGTGGGGAGACCACTGGCCTCCAAACTAGCTAGAGAGCCACTAGTGAGCATGGCAAGATAGATAGTTGTTTTACTGAATACTGTAAAACCCTATATAGTGAGGAGCCAGTCGACCTAATTGATGTAAAACAATACCTTCTTGGGTGGGTCTTAAACAGCTTACATCCAATCAAAAAGATGCTCTCAAAGTCCCTATAACAGAAGGAAGCCCCGGGACCTGACAGATGCACACTAGCATTCTTCAAGAAACCTTGGCCAGGGCTGATTAGCATAATGGTGAAGGTGTATAATGGCATTGCGAGCTCAGGGAAAGTAACACAGACAATGTTGGATGTCCCAATATCAGTCCATATTAAAAAGGAAATAGCTAGTGACAACTGTGGTTCGTGTAGGCCAATCTCCTTATTTAACATAGATATAAAACTATATGTGAAATTGAAGCTAACCAGCTGCATGAGCTTCTGTCAGATCTCATTCATGGATATCAAGCAGGGTTCATCCTGAAGAGAAGGGTGGGAGGCAATTCCAAGAAAGTCTTCCACCTAATTGATATTGCTAACATGAAACAAAAAGGGGGTAACAGTCCTGCTCCTGTTTGATGTTGAAAAAGTATTTAATTGGGTGGCCTGGTCCTTCCTGCGAGAGTCACTAAAAGCCAGATGTGTGGGCGAGCACTTTATTTCCATGGCTGTGGCGGCATACCACAAAGCAATGGCTAGGATTTGGGTTAATGGCCAGGAGTCACAACCAGTATACATAGAATATGGGACGCAACAGGGGTGTCCCTTGTCCCTGCTGCGGTTCACTTTGTACTTAGAGCCTTAGGCACAGTGCATCTTCACCAATCTCACCATCTGGAGAGTGACTCTAAGGTGGGAAGAGTTCAAGATTTCACTCTTTGCAAATGATAATTTGGTTATGCTCTCTGCGCCAAAGCTATCCTTGCCCCCATTGAAGGAGGAATGGCAGGTTGTACTGACATGTGACAGAGTGGGCAGTGGGCGATGCAAGCTGCAACTGCGTCCTGAAAAATACCTTGGGCCCTGGCACTTACTTTTTCATAAATTAAGCACTGCTTTAAACTTAGGAACATTCTACTACTAAATTCAAAACAAGCTCTCCTAGACAAATGGGGACAGAGTCAGTAACCCACTCTTAGCGATTGGTAAGGGAAAATCTGCTTTGTGATGGGGATGAAAAAGATTACACACATGACAATGTGGTGAAGACTGAAGATCTGTGCTACAGTGAAAAGGCTTCCCCTGAATCTACAATGTATGAGCTTTAAGATGAGATTCCCACTGACTCGTGGGGACAAGTGTCACAAAATGATTTTGGAGAATATTTCTTATTCAAAAAATATTTTCCCGAATTTTTATATAGCGCGAACTTGACCCAAAGGTATCCGGTATCAGAGCGCTTTACATGAGCACTTTACATGAGCACCAGTCGCTTACACAAGGACACATTCATTTGTGTTAGGCACAAGGAGATTAAGTGATTTGCCCAGAATCACAGGATGTTGAGCGTCAATGCAGAGAATCAAACCCGGCTACCCAGATTTGAGATCGACAGACCTAGCCGTTAGGCTAGTTCCTCTCCCCTGAAGTGACTGAGCTAATCATGTGGTAGGTGCTATGAAGTTGTACGACCAGGCATATTTTCCATGTTTCTGGAAAACATGCATTGCTTGCAAGCAAAGTGTGAGAAAATGGGTTGCTGGCTGAGCGGGTTGTGAACCATAAAAGTCACTAAATTAACCTCTGCTCAACCCTCTGGTAGCTTGGCACAAAAGCAGTCAGGTTTAATTAGAGGCAATGTGTAAAGTATTTATGCAGCACACAAAAAGTAATAGATTGAAAATATAGCACAAGAGAAAATCACACACCAGTTTAGAAGAATAGAGTCAAATTTAATAAATAAAATGACGCAAAAGCGAGAAGAATCCAATCATTAGAAATGGAGATATGCAATTTCAAATATTTAAATAATACTAGGGCCAAAAGGTACTAAGTGCCAACTGAGGGTATCTGGTCATGCTGGACCGGGACATAGTCACAAATTCAGGTCGACCATGATGGAGCGCAGGCCATGCACAGGACCAAGGTTGGCCCACTGAGTATTGCACCTTATGTCCTTGGTGCACGGTCTGAGCAGGTTGCTTTACGGGCTTTGTGTCGCTTCGCTCCGAATTTGATGGAACCTTCAGTTAGGCTGGTACAGCACCTTTAACCCCACTTTCAAGGGTCCAGGACTGGTAGGGCACCACTCGGAAGGTCAGTACTCACATAAGCTGGGTCCAGGTGCAGGTTCAAGATGGTTAGAGCCTTTTCTATCCCTGAGGCTCTCATCAGGAGGCCACTCCGGTAGTCCTGGGTGCAAGCAGACAAATAGGTTTTAAGTAGCAGGGCATTCCTCTGATGGCACTAGGCAGGTTTTGGGAAACAAGACAGTCTTCTTGGTACAGCAGGGTAGTCCTCTGAAGTAGACAGCAGACCACAGATGGCAGGTCCTTCCACAGGTAGTCCAGAAGTGAACTGAAGTCTTGGTCTTTGTGTTCTACTTATATACCTGGGGCCCCCTTTGAAGGGGGAGAAGCTTCTGGAGTTTTCCACCGACAGACTTGTCTGGCATTTCCTGCCTCTCTGCCTTGGGCCCAGCTTGTCTGGGGGCACGATGACCTATTGAGGCAGCAAGTTTGAAGTGCAAGTTTGGTACTAGACAGATCCGCCACCCCATCCTGTCTAATTGGCCCATCCTGCCAACACCCAGTCTCTCTATTGTGCGGTTGTCGGAAGGAATACACAAAGGCCAACTGCCACTCACACTAGTCATGTGAGCCAGGAGCAGGATGCAGACACCAAACCACTAAAACAAGAAAACGCCAAATTTCAAAAAGTGGCATTTTTAGAATTGTGACTTAAAATCTGACTTTACCAATAAGGAGGGTTTTAAATTACAATTTGTTAGAGACGATAATTGACATTCCTACCTACACCCAACCAAAAGTTATCTTTTATTAAATATAATAAGGTAGGCCTTGCAGTAATGAAAAACAAATGTAAGAGTTTTTCACTACCAGGACATGTGAAACTTAAACGTACACGTCCAACTTTTTAGATACACTGCCCCCTGCCCTAGGGGCTGCTTAGGGTCTATCCTAGGGGTGACCTATATGTATTAAAAATGAAGGTTTAGGCCTGGCTAAAGAATTATTTTGCCAGGTCAAGATGGCGAGACATGTTTTAAAAGGCTACTTATGTGGATGCCACAATCAGTGCTGCAGGCCCACTAGTAACATTTAATTTACAGGCCCTGGGTACCTGTAGTACCACTTTACTAGGGACTTACAAGTAAATTAAATGTGACAGTTGGGTGTAAGTCAATTTCATAATGTTTAAAGGAGAGAGCACAAACACTTTAGAACTGGTTAGCAGTAGTAAAGTGCACAGAGTCCTAAAAGCTAACAAAAACAGGATCAGAAAATAAGAGGGGAGAAGGCAAAAAGTTTGACGCTGAACCTGCAGAGAGAGCCAAGTCCAACAGAAAGTAAACATTTTTGAAAGATGTTTTACCCCTTGGGTCCCATCCTGTATAAAGTCTCTGATACTTAGAAGGATGTTAGCTCTCTTTTATCTTTTTGGGAAAATAAACTCTTAATATAGCTCAAGTCAGTCTTACCCTCTAAAACATCCTACAGTTTTACCAATCCTAAGCTTAAATCTAATCCACAGTTCAATACTGAGCTGGCTCCACTGAAGTTTGAGTTGCATAGGCTGAAAAACGTTAATGATCGAAATAGGATTTAGAGGTCAAACATCTATATGTCCACACTCTATCCAGATATAAACAAAGCATTCATTTAGCCAAAAGTGAATACTACACATCTCACATCATCAATGAGTCACATCTATCTAAAGATCGTTTTACAGTTATTAGATATCTGTCCTCACCACTATCTATCTAAGAACCTGCAGATTCCCCACAGTATTATGTAATAAATTTGCCTCACATTTAACAACAATGATTGCCATAATCAGGCCGTACTTAAAAGAAGAACTTTATTAAATCAAGACCTATCCCTATGAACTTCCATACTAAGGGAGTTTTCACATTTAGACCAAAACTGACTTCAGCTCCTCAATTCAAACTGCTAAAACTACTGTTTCCCTTGTGGATATCTGTCCCGCAAAAACAATGAAAGTTGTGTTAGTCATTTCATCCCCAATTTAGTCTTCCTTTTTAATCAATAGTTTTCCTTATGTAAAGTACCAGATGCTTGGAAATCTGCAATGAATAGACCTCAACTAAAAAGCCTTTATGTGTCACCAGGTGACCCAGGAAATTATCCCATCCAGAGTTAAATTATGAGAAAATATTCCTTCCCATCAGCTTCAGACATATGTTGAATTTAATAACTCATTGAGTCCATTACAAGCTGGCTTTAAGTGCCTGACCATAGAGTGGAACATGCTGTAAATTTGGTGTTATAAGTCCTTTGCACAGTAGTAGACTCAGTGCATTGGTCTTTGTGCCTCTCTACAGCATTTGACACCATATACCAGTCCTTTCTTCTTGCCAGAGCTAAATCATTTGGGCTTCAAGACTGTGTGATCAAATGGATTAATCATTCCTAACTAGACACCACTAAACAGTCATTTCTGTCCCTCTGCTCTGTCTTCAGCAAATGCTATCAACTGGAGAGTTCCTCAAGGATGTGTATTGTCTTCTTCTTAGCATGGTCATGACATTCTAGCCTATGCGCTACGAAAAATGGTTGCTTAGTTTTACATGTACACTGATGACATGTAAATCCTGTTCAGATTAACATCAAGAATGGATAAATCCATCAATCTGGCCATTGGTTTCCAAAAACTCTTTGATTCACAATTTAACATCTACCAACTTCTTGAACCCTGCTAAGACTAAAGTACCAAGAACTGCATAGAGAAATCGGACCCTGTTCTTTGGTTTAACGTCATGAGCTATATGCATACTCCATTAAATGCCATATAAATCTCGTTGTCAACTTTGATGCTAACCTTTCTCTTGAACCCTAAGTAACAAAGGTCACCAACACCTGCTTTTGCCATCTCAAGCTTTTAAAGAGGGTTTAACCCTTTTACTGCTTCTTGCCATCACAAGCGATTCCTACCTTCATCCAGTCACTTCTAGATTATGCTAATTCTTATTTTTTAGCTCTCCCCAAGAAACTGATGAAAATACTTTAAATGGTTCAAAATGAGGCCCGTCTGCCTCATTTTCAAATATAAAAAAAACTCTGGTCATTCTACAGAAGGTTGCATATGGTCATACTCCCTCTGTTTGTTCAAATACATTTAGGATTTATAGTCCACATTGAACTCTAAAGTTAGGTCACAAATTCCTTCCTGATGTCCCAAATAACACGTACTCCTTCTTTGGTAAGATAGCTTTTTTTGCAGCAGCAGCAGCCAACCAGTGGAATTCCTTACCTGCATATCTATGTGCACACATTTCCCTAGCTACGTTAAAAAATATCTAAAAACGTTATTATTCAAGATGCTTTTAACCAGCCTTAAATATTTCTTATTAGCTTCCCCTATTTCTTGGTTAGCTCTTTTAGCGCCTAGATGCTACAGTGTTCATTTGCCCTAAAATGACCTTTATATCATAACATGGGTGAAGCCATCAATAGTGCAGCCATCGCACTGGTGCCAGGACCCTGTGCTATGAGGGACCTACTACACCCAATAATTAGCTGCTTTTACTATGTAACCGGGAAACGGGGAGCCCACTTTCCTTGCTCGCATTAGGACCCACTGTGGCTGTGCTACTGAAGAGCTTTCATGGAGATAGAACTAACAGAAAAGACAGGTGCTGGAAAGTTAGGAGACCTGGCCTTATAAAAACACAACTAAACTCTCCATAAAGTAAATAACATAAAAGCAACCAAGATGCTTAAAAATAAGAAATTTTGTTAAACAATGAAAACAACTGTTTTTTTATTTCTGATTTTAGCAGTTTGTATTTCAATTTTTTTAAATTCATTTAGAGTAGATATAGGTAGGTGTGGAGTGCTAAATATAGACCAAGGTATGCTACAGCCTGTCCTGATTACATGTGATCAGTACATTTCCATAAAAACAGGATTGTTCTTGATCCTGGACAGTGCACCGTTCCCTTTTGGCTAGGGTCGAGCTATAGAAATACCATATACATATATACATATATGCATATATAAAACAAGAAAACATTTGCAACTTGTGTAGTGGGATTAAGAGGATGATGAATGCAGCATTAACAACAGAGGGAGGAAGTATTCAATTGAGTGGAGTTAGTAGTGGGAGGGAGCGGATCGGAGCTGGATGGTCAACAAGAAGGTCTTTAGTTGCTTTCGAAGTAAGAAGAGAAAGTGTGTATGTGATTCTAATGTTCTCATAAGGGCTAATCTGACATTGGAGGAGAGTTAAATTTCATATTGAAGGTACAAAGGAGAAAAAAGATTGTCTCCTTGCCCTCTCCATTCTTCTGCCGTCAATTTCAAATACCGATTGGTTGCCCTCCACAGAATCAGGGCAGTACCAATAAGATAGACTTTTCCAAATTAGGTAATCATGCTATTTACTCTTTACTGTCATTCATATGTATGTCAATTGTAATGCCTGGTTTGTCCAGGAGTAAACATGTGGAGTCAATGTAAATCTCTGATCAAATAGGAACAAAGATGATGGCCAGTGAGACACCATATTGGACAGGGATACCAGGATTTTGATTTGTTCATTTGGATGTATCAGCATTTGATTGACAATAGTCAGGAGTACCACTCAAGGACTTTTTTTTAGAGATGCCCATGCATGAGGGGGGTGGGTTAATTAGGACTTTATGATCTACTGTATCAAAGATTGTCAAGAGATCCAAGAAGATCAAAAGACAATGGTCTTCTTCATCAGCGAAATGAAGCGGATCATCTACAACCGTTAGAATTAATGTTTGGTATTGGCAAGGTTGCAAGAACTCAATGCATGGGACATTTTTAGGTTAAGGCGACCTTTCCAAGCCTGAGGGTTGACTAGTTATTTGGCATCTAAGTAAGGTTTTTTTTTTTATAAAGAGAGGGTGTGGATGATTTCATGGGAGGATAGGAAAATGCCTGTCTAGTGGTAGATGTTGATTTTTAGCTCGGGGAAAGGAACCTAATGCATGAGGATGGAAGACATCAGTTTAGGGGTTGGAGAATCATAGTTATGGCATCTATGGTGAGGAGCTGAAAAGTATGCGAGCTGAGTACATGGTTCTCATTGCAGTTGATGGGCATCACACATGTAAGAGAAGGCTAGGTTGTTGCGGATGTGCAGTAAGTTTGCCTTTTCTAAATAGCCACCCCAGATATTTTGCCTTTTTCTGGACCCTCTATTTGCTGGTATTGGAAATCTGTGCACTGTGACATTGCAATTTAGCGACACAGTGTGTGTGTTTTGGCTCTAAAATAGCAGTTTTAAAATTGGTTTCACCCAGTTGGTCTTTTGGTAAGACCATTACAGATGAGGCAAAATATGCACCTATTGCGTGGAAGTTAAATTTCATATGTGGGATGCAGTATGTAATACATGGAAAACTATATATGTCTGCCAGGAGAACCAGTGCACTCTGGCTGGGCTACAGTTTAAATGCAATGCAGTGACATTGCAGGAAAAACACATTTGCCACAGGGAAAAATCCTACCTTTATATATTCATAAGACACATCTAAAGAGTGCCTTGTAGGACCACAGTGCAGGGTGTTAATATATAAAAAGAAAGAATGCCACATATTGGTTTAGTGTGATCTCACATGTAAATAAAAACAAAAAGCTATTTCACTCTGTAGGCTTTACTTGACCTTTTCCTAAGCAGCGCTAGATGGGAATAAAATGGGATCATTGGGCCTGATTCACAAAGGTAACTTACACTTTTGAGTAATTTACATTTTTGAGTAAGTTTACTACGTTTTGCTTATTCAAATGAAACACAGATCAGGACCAGATACTACATGATTGGATATAGGAAATAGAAGAAGTTATGTGCCCCACTCAGAGGATTTTCATCTCCATAAAGCCTGTTCATAATAAAAATTTCAAGCTGCAGGCAAACCTCATACAACCCAACTCACAGTTCAAAAGCATTTCCCATCATGCCAGATACAGCCTCTTGGTCTACACAGCTCCCTATAACTTTGATGGCAAAATATTTCACTTTCCTGAGCTCCAAATGTTTTCTGACCTACTGTAGTGCCTGGGAGGAGTACATCTCAGATGCCTGCATACGAATGGCTGTTTAGCAGGAATTATGCTGATGTACTTCGCAGTGCTGTCAGCATCACTTAGTCTGACTAGAATTTCATAGCAACATTTGTTTTGTTTACTCAGATGACATTGCATTTCTTCATGGTTTCATTCTTTGTTTATCTGCATGACACTTTGAAGATGTGCTTTTGGAATGTTCTAGCGCCTGCCGATGATTGAGACTCCTATGATATCATAATTAGAATTTGGGTATCCTATGTAGCTCATAAGTTAGAGAGATGGGTGGGCCCTCTCCCAGGCTTATACTGAGAGCGTCCCCAGGTCCCTGAAGACCATAAATTGTGTCTCAGCGAATGAGGCTTCCTTCCTCTGGTAAGATAAGAGAGGTGGGCCCTGAAGTAAATACTACTAAGGAGAGCTGCAAGGGGTCCATAGTTTAGTAGTATTGATGTAACAGAGTATATATTCCTAATTATTCTTATTGTACCTTTGACAGTCATGCATGACTGTCAGAGAGTGAAGGATGAATTTCTCCTGTGTGATGGTGCAAAACACCCAAAAGCAGGTACAAATCTTATAATAGATAGATGAGAGAAGTACTGAAAAAGCTGAAGAAAAAGGTTATCTCTAAGAAGACCAGTACACATGAACAAAACTATTCGCTAAAAGATCATAATTGTAATTAAAGAGGAGGCTCAGAGTGGTTTATTTTCACCATGGTATTGAAGAGAGCCTTCTGTCTCTGAGGCTCTAGTCAGGAGGCCAGGCTACTATCCCTTGTAGTCACTCTGAGGTCTTGGGTTCAACAGATACAGGTCCAGTCTTTATCTCCCAGGCAAGAGGGTAACAGGCAGCAGGTCAGCACAACAGGGCAGCAGTCCTTCAGAGCAGCAGTCCAGAAGAGTGGCAATCCTCTCAGCAGCACAGCAGCCCTTCTTCCTGTCAGAGTCTCCACAGGTCCAGAAGTGTACTGAAGAGTTGGTGTCTGAGGTCCAATATTTATACAGATGCCTCCTTTGAAGTGGGAGAAGCTTCTAGGGATTTTCTTTTGAAGTGACCAGGTTTCCTGCCTCCCCTGCCCTTGCTCTAGATTAAGTACAGGGTGTATGCAGTCCTCTGAGTGGAGATTGGACACAGCCTATTCAAGTGTAAGTAGGACTTTGCTTTGCTCCGCCCTCCCATCCTGTCAGTAATGGCCCATCCAGGCACATCTAAGCCCTCTAATGTGTATGGCTGTCTAGGAGGAATGCACAAAGCCCAACAATCAGCTACACACAGTCATGAGACCCAGTGACAGGCTGCAGTCACTAAATGGCTAAGGTTGAAAAATGCCAACTTTCTAAAAGTGATACAAAAGGGGATGATGGACGGAACGTTTGAGCCAATCAAACACTCACCCCCAGTCAACTGATCTGGGTTTAATCCATCATCATTCTTTAGCTCACTCCACCACCCCAGTTCAGACATGGCCATATGCAAATCAGTCCGGGCTGGACTGTTCCCATGAGGCACAGGGTCAGACTGATTTGCATATGGCCATGTCTGAACTGGGGTGGTGGAGTGAGCTAAAGAATGATGATGGATTAAACCCAGATCAGTTGACTGGGGGTGAGTGTTTGATTGGCTCAAGCGTTCCGTCCATCATCCCCTTTTGTATAACTTTCTAAAAGTGGCATTTTCAAAATTGTAATTTAAATCAGACTTTACCACAAGAGAGGATTTTTTGTTATAATTCCAAAGACACCAAACATGAACTTGTTACCTGTTCCCATTTGTAAGTTGTAGCTTATTAAATGTAATAAGATAACTGCAGTGTTATCCTGTGGGAGAGGTGGGCCTTACATTAGTGAAAAATGAATGAAAGAGTTTTTCACTACCAGGACATGTAAAACTTAAAAGTACATGTCCTACTTTTTAAATACACTGCACCCTGGGTTGTTCAGGGCCTAACTTAGGGGTGACATATGTATTAAAAAGGAAGGCTTGGGCCTGGCAGACTTTTTTTTGCCAGGTTGACATGGCAGTTCAAAACTGCACAAACAGTCTGCAATGGCAGACCTGGACATGTTTAAAGGGCTACTTAAGTGGGTGGCACAATCAGTGCGGAAGGCCCACTAGTAGCATTTAATGTACAGGCCCTGGACACAGGTAGTGCAACTTTACTAGGGACTTACATGTAAATTAAATATTTCAATTGTGGATAAGCCAATGTTACCATGTTTTAAGGAGTGAGCAGATGTGGTAAAGTGCTCAGAGTCTTATGGCCAGCAAAAAACAAATCAACACAAACAGGAGGGGTGAAGGCAAAAGGTTTGGGGGAGAAGACCACCCTAAGGCTGACAGATCTAACAGAGGGGTAAGTACCCACCTCCAGTAATAATCACAATCCTTTTCGGGGTGAACTACTAAAGACACTAGATAACCCTGAGCTCATCCCCCAGGCAGCTATGGCACAGAGCAGACAGGCTTAACTTAGAGGCGATATGTAAAGTGTTTATACAGTACTAAAACAGTAATAAAGTCAACATGCAAATCAATAAGAAATTCAAAATGAATTAGAAAAATAGAGTAAACTTTACTTCACAGAATAGCACCAAAATGAAAAAAATCGAATAAGGGGAGCCAGAGACATGATTTTTAAAAGTTTTAAGTGGAAATAGCTCCAAGAAACATAAAGTGCCAATGATAGTCAATGTTTGAGGTAAAGCAGGACTTAGGTGCAATTTGACACTGAGCACGATGGAGAGCAGGTGTGATACAGCAACCAGGTTCATCATGGGCAAAATATTTTACTTTCTGACTTTAGTCCTTTAGGTCCTCATCCACTGCAGGGGCACACTTCTAAAGCATCCCAAGGACCTCAGGGGAGCCATTTAGAGACTCACAGGGTGGTAGGCAGTTGCCAAAAGAAGAGTCCAGTTAAGGTCTAGTTGCCACTGGTCTGCTGGGAAGTTACTGGAAAAGGCCTCTTGTAGCTTGCCATGTCCCTGGAACTTGAATAGGAGGTCAGCCTTATGTGCCTTGGAGTTCACTTCTTTTTCCAGGGTACAAGAGGTAGAGCAGGTCCAATTTTCTAGGCTCTTCCCAGGTTTTAGACAGCAGGTTCAGTCCTTTTCTTATCTTCAACGATCCAGGAGTGTTCCGAAGTAGGTGCCTGGAGATGCTACATTTATGCCTGGCACGAGCTAGTGAGTGTGAATGACCCATGGGGACGCCCTAACCATTGGGGCAATGGTTGTCGAGGTTAACCCTACCCACTTTGGGCATTTTCAAGATGGCTGAAGGCTTCAGCCTCACTAAACATGAATTCCTCAGGCTTGGGATAGTCTTAGAGTGTCCTGTGATATCCCAATGTCATCCCATATCTAACACCAAAATCAAGTTTTAGGCAGTACCTATAACAAAAAATAACCTTAGAGACAGAAGTCTGGTAGAACAAAGCTGAGTTTTCAGCAACATGACATGGGATACTCAACAATTGTTTTGGCCTCTTGCCTTCACCCTTTGTAGTGCATCCCAAATGTTATATATAAACCCAGCAGGCCTGGCAAACAGACTGTGACACTGTAATGTCAAAAAGAGGCCCACTGTGATTGGAGCTTGACTGGCTGGGGGGCATAAGAAGGGCCTCTTGAGGTGCTCCCCAAGTGTCATATTATAATCACTAGCTGCAAGATAATTCACAGTAACCTCAGCATGGATGTTTTGTTGCATGAACCCTCACTTATTGTAGACTGAACAGCCTTTTACAATTTTTTATTTTATTCTTTTCCATCCCTTTCTTTCCCTTTTACTTAGCCTCCCCTTTACAGGTTTTCATAATAAGTTATTTTTCTCACAAATGTTTATGGTTCCGGGCAAATATTGTATTGTCCTAATGATGATCCCGAGATTTGGGTGAATCCAAACATCGTCGACCTAATCACCCTGACCCTTCTGACTAAATGTAATTGATAAGTGGGTGCAGTAGTGCTTTGTTCTATAGAGCTGTGACTCTAATTTGATATTCTTTTTTGTCACTCTTCTTTTTTCCCTGTGTGTGTTACTTACCTGAATAAGTGTGCCCCATGTTAAAAGTTGATTGAACAGTCCCTGAGTTATATTTATATTCCCATTATATTGTGTAATTGCCTAATTTCCGCTAAGGGGCCCCTTGTTCCTAACAACATATGAAAAACCGCTGCAGATCTGCCAAGCACGATCTTACTTTTTAATGTCAAAAATGATCTTCCCTGCCCTCCCCCTACATATTTTGCTATTCAGGTTCAGATGGCTCATCTCTGCCCATTCTGTTCAGCCTATTGTTTGATCCTGGGAGCAGGTTCCCAACTTATTCATGCATATTCCAATGCTTATTAGTGGGAGAGCAAAATGCAGGTTTAGCTTCCAGTGATTTCAGCTAGGGCAAAGGTAACTTTCTAAAAGTTACTTTTCCGGAACATCTAGGAAAAATATGACTTCACCATTGAATTGGACTTTTAATAACTATTAAAAATAGTTGTTCAATTGTTTTTCTAACTGGTTCCATTCCCGAGATACAATATTTGTATTTAATATTACATCCTAGTGCTTTTCCATGGCACAACCTGCTACAGTGAAATTAGCTCTGAAGGGCTAGTCACTGTATGGATATTATTAACATTAAACATTTACATGTCCTACATGCACCCTGCGTTTGGGGTAATAAGACCTACTTAGGTGTGACATAAATATTTAAAAGGACGGTTTAGACCTCTCAAATGGAGTTATTTTTACAGGTCAAATTTGCATTTAAAACTTCCACAGGCAGGCTGCTGGTGGCAGGCCTGTAGTCATGTTTACATTGTCAATGTAGTGGATAGCACAATGGGTGCTGCAGTCCACTTGTGACATTTAACTTACAGGCCCTGGGTAACCCTTGGTACCATATACTTAAAGGAAAGTTAAATATGCCAATCAGGTATTACTAATTAGCAGGGGTAAAGTACACAAAGCTCAACAGCGAGCAAAAATAAGGTTCATCAAACAAGGCAAAAAATGTGGGGTGACCCTGCAGAAAGGACATATTTACAATAACCATGCAGCATCCATCCATCCATCCTTTCACCCTTCTGCCCATCCATTCTCTCAGCATTCAAACAGTTCACCACACCTTTCGCCTTTGCATCCATTGGTTCACACTCCATCTATCCATCCCTTTGCCCTTCCTTCCTACTTTGCATCCTCCATTTCAATGTTCTTATCATCATTCTTTGCTTTCATCGGACTGACACTCTGCTGGACTGCTCTCTTCATTTCACTCTTCCTTTCGACTTTCTTCCCCTCCTTTCAGTTTTCCTCCCCTTCCTTCCTTTTTTCCATTTATCCTAGCCTCCCTAAGTCTCTTTCGCCTTTGACACTTCCTGCTTTGATCAACAACTTGTGACTGTGAGTGGCACCTTTTTGTATTACTAGGCCTCATTAATCTATCAAACATTTTGAATGGCCGTGAAATATGTTGAGCCTCCAAAATAGAGGTAAGAACATGCCCCTTTTTAAAAATGTTGTATCAAATGTGAAATGCAATTATGCTCTGGATACAATTTTTTATGTGATTTTTTGTCATAAGCGCAAACCGATTAAGAGCCTGATTTAAATATTGGTGGATGGCCAGTTGTATCACCAGGATGTTGTCGCCCTGGAGGAGGGACAGCCCACTAGATGTAGGGGGTCATTTATAAAGCATTGGTAGAAACCATTCGTCATGGCAGTTCCTGTCAATACATTTTCCTGTTTGGTGGGACAGAGCCCTGGTGTCAGCGGGACAGAGCCCTGTACAAAACAAGTTCTTCGGCAGCCATATAATATAGTGAAAGAATCCCTGATGAACAACCTCACCAATATGGGTTTGTATATGTACTGTCAGTAAAGGAGTCTTTTTTTAATGAAAAAAAGCATTGTAATGAGTAGGAAGATGTTCAAGTTGGGAGATTCACACTTTGGGGCTGTACTGGAGAACATCCCAAGATACCACGTTTGCAGGATGTTTACAATACTTCCTTGGATGGGCTCAAGGTGTAGCACATTTGGGTCTGTTGGGCATAGTATATAAAGCTCTAGTTTTGTTTGTTACCCCTTTTGGTTCCACGCATTCCATGGAGCAGGTGGGAGATGCAGCATTAGTGCATTACTTCTGCAGGATGGAGCAGGTGGAGAAAGCATGACCCACCTACCTCGTTCTATTCAAGTGGACGCGACATGTGCCTCTCATTCTGCTTTTTGGTGAGTAAGTGATTTGAGATCCCATAGTTGAGGTGTTGTGGCCGGTGGTTTTTGTTTATCAACTTTTGGCAGAGCTCTGAACCCTTAGAGGCATTTTTCCCTGTGGATGGGGATTGGGACACATGTCTATCTGAATATATATGGTTGTCGTGTTTGGTGGATTTTATAGCTTCCCATGGTAATGCATTTGAACTCTTATTAGTAATCCCCTTGTGCATGGGGTTTGCTCTATAAATCACTTTGAGTATAAGGGAAGCCCTTCGACACTTATTTTTTACCCTTCGTTCTGGTGACTTGTCATTGTATGATAATTAATTTGATGTTAATGACGTGGCCCTTATGCAATACTTACATTTTTTTGGTTTGTCTGTTCTAGCTCACTTATGTATGCAGGCTATTGTAATTTATAAGTATACAACTTAAGTATAAGTGACAGCACTTTAAGTGTTTTTTTCAAGATGGAATCATTTTTAGGTTCAGTGACAATAAGTTCTCTAAACTAATAGCAGGCTACGGCAGAGCAGAAACAGGTCGTTTTTTTTCCAAAGTAGAAGACGAGGAATAGGTTAAATTGCTCAACCTCAAAAAGAACCGAAAGCGACACGTACAGAATCCCATTATAACTTTATGCTAGAGTACTAAAAGGCACATATTATACATATGGGTTTACATGTTAGAAATTTACCAGGCCTTTTTGTGGAGATGCAGACATTTTTAGAAAAATGATCATTCATATTTAATTAGTGCTCACATGACTGGATGATATTATTTGTAGAGAGAGCAAGGAAAGTGGTCAATATCTTGAACGAATAAAACTGTGGTGCTGGAGGAAAAATTAAAAAGAACTAATGCTTTAGAAGATGCAAAGAAAAAATTGGAGTATGTCACTGCAGAACTGGTATTTATAAGATTGGATCCAACGCTGGAGTGGCACCTCCAACCTGCTTGGTACTTCATTATTATTGGACGCAACCTTTACTTGAGCCTGGTTCATGGGGCATGAACCTCGATATATCACTGAGATGGACTCATGAGGTAATCAGTATATATATCTAGACAGTTCAGAAAGACCTTTTTTGGAATTAGAGAAGTAACATGCATGTATATCTCTTTACCATAGTGGTAGGCATGAACTGTGGTGTGCACCACCCGCCTGTGATTCTATTTTTTGTTATTCATCAGTTGGTTTCCAGGGGTGAGGAAAATAGGTTGGCACATTTTTGATATATTTTCTTTTGGTTGAGGGGCCTCTAATTTCGCATAATCTGGCCATATCTGTAGATGCATACATGGAACTTACATTATTTTAGGCTCGCAGAGCTATATTGATTTCTTTGTGTAAAAGATATCTATTTTACATCATTTTAGATGGCTGCCCTTACATCCTTTTCCCAAATCTATAATATTTTCATTCATATTGTTGTCCTGAAGAAGGTGAATGGTCAGCGAACTATTGTCCACCGCAATGCCCGTCAACAGAGAAAGGATATATGAATGACAGAAAAAGGACATATGCATGAGGAATTGTTATGACGAATGATTGTGTGGAAACAGTTTATTCCAATGAATTGTGGCCAGGTGTTGGCCCATGGTTTATGTAATTGGAGTTATTTCTGTGTTGTGATTGGTTGTAAGTATGATAGAGTATGTTTGTGAATGGGATGTGTATGAATAAACAGATTATTAAAAGGTTTGGTGGGAAAGGGGATTTGGACTTTTTCAAAACATTTTCTGTTGTTGGTTTTTATTTTCAATAGGAAATAACTCATGATGAAAGTGTGCATCTGAAGTTATGATTTTTTTTTATAAATTGCTAAAATAATATTGAATATTGATTGATGTAATGATACATTTTCTAAAAAAGTCTACATAATATTTTGTTGGTGTGCTCTGCTTGGCCATTGGATTGATTTATGTATTTGGTGTTCTTTTACTGTAATAGGAATGAATGGTTATTTTGCATTGTGATTTGAAGCTGGCTGGTGCATCAGGAACAAGTTGTCTACATAGATGATAAGATGGATATCTGCAGAACAAACATGAGCCAACGGTTCATGAAACCTTGGAGTATCACAAAGGGACCAAAAGGTTGGTGATCAAAATGCCATACTTAACCCCTTCACTGAAAATCAGGAAGGGTTTGTGGTCTGTGGAGATGGCAATAGAAAAATATACATCTTTCAGGTCTAGCCTGACCACCCAGTGATCAGAAGATGCACTTACCTCAAGACAGTGGTTGTTACCTTGTGATCAAGGCACATGGACGTCATTTAGAGGTTGTCAGGGGTCGAGGCTGCGACCCCCTGGCTTGCCCTTTGCTACCCCTAGCATTGCCAAATTCAGTGCCAGGAACATAGAGGCAGCTGGGGCTCCACTCTCTTTATTTTCTGTCATTTTTTTATTACACAAATAGTGAATAAATAAAATATATTATTTACTAATGTAATTAAAATGGCGTACAATAAGATGGAATTTGCCCTTCCACGGCAGCTGAGGTAGGTAAAAAATGCTTTTAAATGTATGTTGTGTGCGTGCTTGTGGATGAGAGTATGTTCATGTGTGAGAGAGTGTATATGTATGAAGTTGTGTGTGTGAGTGAAAGTGGAGGTCAAAGGGCATGTGATGTCACTTCCGCTACCCCTGGCATTTCGGTCAATTGACGCCCATCTCTAGGCACCCCTGTGGGTCTGCAAAACATACTCAGGGGTGCTGCGACTGCTTAGAAAATAAAAAAATATTAACAGACTAATGAAGTTTATATAAATGAAGCAGCAAAATGTACAATTCAAAATTTTAAAACATTCTGTAAATGTGATGGAATTTGAAATTGGAGGCTAAAAATCAAATTAGTATTTTCGGTTTGATTTGTGGGAGCAAGTACATCAAACAGAATATAGTATGGACGATGAGTGGCCTCAGCTAAATCTAGAAAAGCTCCTACTGTATTGGGAATTAAGTAAAAGGTTTCATTGTTTGTATATTTGTTTGAAGAATGCTTGTTTCTGTATTTTTTGTGTCTAGTTTTGTAGTAGGCAGCCTCCATGGAGAACAGGGAAAGTGTGCATGACTAGTTTGGGCTGCCCGAGAGGGCCGACCAAACAGTCATTGCGCACTTATGAGTGGGCAAACCATTCCCTCCTGCCCTGCTCCGAGAGCAGAGCAGCCCCGCCCACCCGCAAAGGAAACATAAAATGATAATAACTCGAAGTTATTATCATTTTATATTTCCTTTACTTTGCACTGCTCAAAAGCAGTGGGGCGACGCTCCTCCGCCATAGCGGAGGAGCCGCCACTGAGGTTAAGAGTCACTGGCAGAGCACCCAGTGCCTAGAGAAACAAAGACTTATGACTCGCATGAGGCTCTTTTTCTTACAAGGAAAAGAGAACTCACAAAGCTGCCCTGCGAGGGGACAAGTGCAATAACATCTTTCCAGAACTTTTCGGAGACCTCTTGGTCCACAAAAACACTCTCCGTAGTGAGAAAACATTGGAGTGAAGTTGCTTGGACTGGCGATTGATGTGGTACCCAGCTATGAGAGCCATTTGGGCAACAACTGCAGCCTCCCACATTTGGGCTAATGGAAGAGGAAACAAGAATATTTGCCTATGAGGCAGGCAGAAGAGTAGGCAGCTTGGAACCTCCAGGGGCATCTCTGAAGGTAGGTCCTCCCCATTGGAAGAAGGTTAATAGAAAATGGGAGCTAAAGGAGAAGCCTTTATGTCTGCAAAATGAACAACATGCCTGACAACTATATCAACGCCTTCAGTGATCATTGACTAAGACAATAAGGCGAGGCTTGTGAAGAACATTATAGAAATATATTCACTTTTTAGTTATCCCAGAGCCGCAAGATGTCAATATATGGAAAATTATATGACATTTGAAAACACTGCAAATGGAACAAAACGGAATCTCATTGTTCAAGAAAGTACTAGTTTGTACAGAAACAAGATACATTGATAACTTCACAATTATTATATACAGAGGACTAATTAAGAAGACAAAATCAGAAGAGAAAATAAGAACATGCAAATATAAAAAATGAGAGGAAGACAGTTGACATGGCATGACCTATTCTTGTTAGGAAGGAAAACTGCAGTAATTGGGTGCAGGGTTATCTCTGGAAATAACATTGTTATATTAAGCCTGAAAAAAACTCTTCCTCAAAGTAAAATGAGCATTGGAAAAGCCAACAAGTCTTGCACATAACTGAAAGTGCCGGCATGCTTCCATACAATCAATCATCCATTCATCCATGCACTTACTCATTATTGCGCTCATGGATCTGTACATATACCCATTTACTCATTCTTAGATTCACCCTCTCACTCATCATATATATAGCACACAAACTTACCTATAATTGAAGAGGCACAATAGATTATCAGCCGAATCTAACGACTTTACTGCTTGGGTAAAACAAGAATATTTGGTTAGTAAAATCTTTAGAGGAAAGATCACTAGAAGCACCCGGGCAGACATTAAAGTATGACTCCCAGAGACAACATCCTGACTTTCACAATTTCATGGAAAGCAACTTAGTGATCCAGGCTAAAGAGAGAATCAATCGCAGTGAAGAATTACGCAGAACCATAAGAAACAACATTTATGGAGCTGCATTTGAAAGCCAAACACATATTCCATGAATACTGTCATCTAGGCCTCACTTTTTCATATTACTAATACATACATCTGTGTTCTGCAGATGTGCCAGGCTCAATGCACTCGAGGTACATAGAGGAAAACTTTGCAACTAGACTTTGTGTCTACAGAGATACCACTTGTATGGTTAGTAATATATAGATCTATAGCACTATGTACCATAAGATCTTCAGGTGGATCCCAGCCAGCACAAGGAAAACAGTAACACATGATGAACCAGCCAACTGGACTACGGGAATACACTCTACGCTAGAATCACAACCCAACTACTGAAACCACTCCAAACCTTCCAAAACACAGCAGCTAGACTCATACTTCCAAGACGTTCAACCATAACCCCCCACCTCAGAGACCTCCACTGGCTCCCCATCATGAGGAGATGCCGCTTCAAACTGCTCACCCACGCGTTCAAGGCCCTCCACAGCATAGGACCAGTCTACATCAACCACCGACTGACCTTCCACCAGCCCACCAGACAACTCCTCTCAGCTCACCTAGCCCTCGCACATGTTCCACGCATACGTCGAGCCTGAGGAGGGGGGCGATACTTCTCCTACCTTGCTGCCAAATCTTGGAACCACCTGCCCCTCCACCTCCTCACCTCCACTATTCTCACTTACTTCATGAGAACACTCAAGACCTGGCTGTTTGACTAATCGGCTCACCCTCAGCGCCTGGATACCCCTCTGGTGATAAGCTACACTCTACAAATCAGAATTGCTTGATAGCATAAGAAATCCAGAACCAGAAAGATAGGCGATATTTTGTGTTGAATATTTAGTGGGGCCTAAGTTTCTGAGTACGAACAAAAGTACGACCCACTAAAAAGAAATCTCACATCTACTTAAAAGAAAAAGAAGCAAGTCATAGAGCTCTGACTTGTTCACCCAGTTCCACACATTTACTATGCCTATATTCTGATTCATTCACACTCAAAAATTAAAGTTTGTGCACATCAAACAATTTTTACATATTTCATGAAAGCTTAAAAACAATTTCTAAGCTTGTTTTTAGAAGTCTGCGCTTCACTTATGGCCTGATTTAATTTTTGACGGACGGAGGGGTGTACGTTGGTTTGCCGGAGGAATTAAGGACATCCAGGTTGAGATTACTCTGCCCACCAATTTCTAAAGTATTGACTTGGACTGCCGTCATGGCGGTTCCTGTCTCAATGCTTTTTAAAGATTGGCACACGGCTCGGTCAACATGACAGAGCATCTGTCAAACCTATTTTTTATTTTCAAAAAGAAAATCCTGAAGCAGAATTTTCTTTAAAAAAAAAAAAAAAAAATGACTTCCTCACCATGGAATTTACCTTCAATGGCGAGGGTGGCAGTAGACAGTTTTCACTGCCACTTATCGCCAGAGTTTTCCTGGTAGTAACTGGCAGTGAAAACTGACCTGTATGTCCACCCATCTAAATTAGGTGGCCAGATATAGAGGTCAGCCTCTGATGGCCCTTACTCTGTTGGGCCGTCGGAGGGGTGTAACCATGGCAGAGACAGTGTAGTCTCTGCCATGGTTACATCTATGGTCCGCCCACATCTAAATTCAGAAGGCGGACCACTATCTCGGCACTAAGGATACTTGGTTACTGTTTTCCATCAAAGTCATCATTTCCATCAACGGTTTGCTTAAGAAAGCGTTACAACAAACTGAAGGAAGCTCTATTTCAAGAGGCTATGTACATACTCACATAATACATTCCAAATGTATGACTGGCAACAAATAATTAATTCAGTTCAGTTCAAATCACTTTATTTCGGCTGCCAGGGCCATAAAAGTACACACATATCACAATACATATAATGAATAAAACATACTTTAGGAAATTCTCCATCTAATCAGATTAAAAGATAAATGTAGGTACAAATATTATAAATAGAAGAAAAAGAAAGAGTATGTTAATTCATGGTTAAATTCATTGACTGTCTTAAAAGAATAAAAATGTACGCAACTTCCTATAATAAAAGAGGGTACCATCATATCATGCAGTTATCGAAACAATAAAACACGTGTAAACAGTCGATACACTTAAATAGAATCAGGTAATAAGTCTACAAAGAGATTTACTATTGAGCACCCACATGGCACCCAGGAATTTAGAGATCGATATAGCTATTACTGGGCGGGATTCAGATCTAAGGATGGGAAGGCCGTCCTGATGGGTACGTACTTCTAGTTGCCTGCATACAGGTGCATCCAAGTACAACGAGGGTAAATATAACCTGGGCACGCAAAAAAAAACATGGGGAATACTCTCTTCTGAGAAGTTACAACTAGGGCAGCAAGTGTCTCCTCTGCCAGCCGATCCAGAGGTAACCACTGTGAGGCGTAAAGTGCCTATTCTAAACTGAAAGTATAATTTACTGTGTAATGGAACAGACACAAGATCCCAAAATTACTCAAAGCTGTGCGCTCTACATGATGCAATAATAATAATAATAATAATAAAATCAGTAGCCAGTTTGAGATTAGCTGCTCTCCGTGATTCCTCGGCCTCCACCAATGTCCAATATTCCTTTTCAGAAAGGCCTTTGATATAAAAACAGTGGAGGCCTGGTGATCCCACAAATTGTGTAACCCTAGCGAGTACAATGCTGACTTCATATTCGAAAGCCAGGGAATTTTATTAAATTGGTCAACCTTCATAACATCCTTTAGACTTTCCACATAGTGGGTAAGTTCAGGAGTGGTCCTTAGGCGTCTCCAATACAAAAGTGTCCGTAACCGGATTTTACCTTCCACCCCTGTGACTCCCAGGTCACTAAAAAGTGGATGTAACTGGGTACTAGACAGAAGGGAAGCAAGATTTCTAAGGAATTTGTTCTCAGTTCTAACAAGATCCTCATATTTAGAAAAAACCCATAGAAAAATGAACCCAAAGCCTTAGCCTCATAAATCTTAAGTGCCGGTGAAATAGGTTTAGTGTGGGACATAAAAGTACCTTAAGTATCGCACCCAAAATCTGTTTAAGTTTAGTAGTTGCATTATTGATATGAAGGTGCCAGGACATGCCCTCTGCGAATGTGACTCCTAAATATGCAAAGGAGTCAATCCTCTTGAGAGCATTTACCTCTGAACATAAGCTGCCCTTAAAGGATTTGTGTTGGTTAAAGAACATTACCTTGGTTTTAGAACTGTTGATCTCTAAGCTGTGTGCGGCACAGAACTCGTTAAAACGAATCAGACATTTCTGAAGCCCGCACGGGGTATTGGAGATCAGCAAGGTGTCACCCGCGAAGTGAAGAATCAGAGTTTTAATACATGCCAGATTTGGGGCGTCCACTTACACTTGTGCCAAAAAGAGAACTATGTCATTAATAAAAAGTGAGAACAGAGTGGGAGCCAAGATGCAGCCCTGGTGAGCCCCTTTACAATCAGGTATCCTTTCCGTCAACGGGGCTGAGCCCCCCCGACGCATATGTGCATAATTATCCTTGTGCAACTGAATTAGAAGCGATAAAATATGAGAGGGCATTGCCATTAACATTTGGGACTTGCTTTCTTCTTCTTCTCCAGACATGGGATTTCTAACGGAAACATGGATGAAACCATCTTCATCCCCAGCAATTGCCATGGCAATCCCAGACGGATATCGTATTTTGAAATTAGATAGACCACGCAGGGTAGGAGGAGGGGTAGCCATTATTTACAAAGACCCGATCAAAGCTACTTTATTAGATCATCTTAGCAATGATAAAATTGAAATTTTGGCATTCAGATTAGATCTTCATGCACAGTTGAGCTGGAAGGGAGCCCTTGTATACCGCCCCGGGACCACTACTCGATTCCATCACCCTCCTATTAGACCTGATTGCCCCACATGTAATATCCTCCAACAAATTTCTTTTACTTGGTGACTTTAATGTTCATAGTGAGAACCCAGAAGAACCTAAGGCCTCTGCTCTCCTGACCGAGCTCGCGTCACTAGGACTCACAAAAATCAACGAGGCGCCGACGCATATTGCGGGTCATACCCTAGAACTGGTTTTTTCTAACTCCCCTCACATACTGTATAAATCTACCACCCCTCTGACCTGGTCGGATCATTCCACCATTGCATTTGATCTAGAGGGCCCCGCCGCGTACAAATGCGTGGAAAAATCTATTACGCGAGCCCATAGACAATGGCACAAATTGACACCTACACTTTTAGGGAAACCTTTATCCCTCCACACTTTTCATCATCAGACACGGTAGAGAAACGATTAACGGATTTTCAGGATGCATTACTAATCACTTTAGACGAATAAACCCCCTGAAAAGCTCATCAGTGGCCCCCAAGCATACTCAGACTCCATGGTACTCAACAGACCTCCGGTCCGAAAAAAGTCGGTGCAAAAAGATAGAGCGTCAATGGCGCAGATCCCAGACACCTTCTGACAAAGTAAAATATAAAATTGCCATAGACTCCTACCATAAAAACATCAAAGCTGCTCGGAAAAAACATATAGCAGACCAGCTAGCACAAGCAGAAAACACCCCTAAAGCTCTTTTCCAAGTACTTAACACCCTTATTAATCCCAAAGCTTGTATTCTGGAAGATGCACCAACCCAGTTACTCTGTGATAATATTGCGGACTTTCTCACACAAAAGATTGATAACATCTACAATAAAATTACTTCTACTGTCACTAGTACTAGGGATGAACCAACTGCAGAACTACCCCCAGATTCACATAATTCTCTCACTCTGAAAGAATTTCCTCTGCTCACTATTAAAAGTACAGAAAACTTATTACAATCTATCAAATCTGGATCCCCTAAAGACTTAATTCCATCTAAAATCTCCAGAGGTCTAGCAGCAGAGTTGGCTGCACCCCTGTGTTCCATTTTAAATAGTTCAATTAAAGAAGGCAAACTTCCCTCTGAGTGGAAAGCTGCCCAGATAATGCCTATTAGGAAAAATACCAAACTGCCCCCTGATGTACTTTCCAACTATCGTCCCATTTCACTTCTCCCTCTGTATAGTAAAATACTGGAAAAACATATCAACACTCATCTTTCCACCTTTATAGAATCATCAGACTGTCTTGACCATTCGCAGTCGGGATTCCGCCCCAAGTACAGTACCGAATCAGCCCTGGTCAATGTCATGGATGACATTTGAATGCATGCGGATGCCGGTCGAGCAGTGATTCTTATACTGCTCGACCTCTCCGCAGCATTCAACACCATCTCACATCAGATTTTGTTGGAGAGATTACGGGCTATAGGAATTCAGGACAATGCACTAGACTGGCTAACGGACTTTTTAAAGGGAAGAACACAAAGAGTTAATCTTGGTCCCTTCGAATCTCAGACTACTATGGTAACAAAGAGTGTGCCTCAAGGCTCTTGTCTCAGCCCTTCAATATTTAATATATATGTCGCCCCACTCGCAGCACTCTTAAGAAATATTGGGTTTACTCCCATCTCTTACGCGGACGACACGCAAGCTCCTTCTCTCTTTCGATAAAAACACACCTAACATCAAGAGCATTTTTACAAATGGCATGAAAACTATTACATCATGGATGAGTAATAACTTTCTGCAGTTAAATGCAGATAAAACAGAAATAATGCTATTTAAAGACGCAGTGACCAGTTGGTCACCGTGCTGGTGGCCAGAAGAGCTGGGACCAGCACCATCCCCTAAAGTAGTGGTTAAGAATCTGGGCGTGCTAATTGATAGCAAACTTAATCTGGATGACCATATAGCTACAATTAAACGGACATGCTTCCACGCTCTCAGCCTGCTCCGTAGGGTTTTCCATCTTCTCCCTTCTTCAACACGAAAAACCTTGATACATGCTATGGTCCTTAGCCGACTGGACTACAGCAATGCCTTGCTGATCTCCGCTAAGACAACCGCCTTGAGCAGTTTACAAGTGGTCCAGAACACGGCGGCCCGTTTGGTAACCAGTGCTCCCCCGAACTCCCTCAGGTCCCCTGTTACGTAAATTACACTGGCTGCCCATACGTAAAAGAATAGAATTCAAAATTGGTTGTTTGGTATTCAAAGGCCTTAACAAAATGGGACCTAAATATCTAGCAGACAAACTGGTTAGATATACACCTTCGCGTACCCTTCGATCAACAGATAAGGGCTTTCTTACTGTCCCGCGCATAAAACAAACCAGGCTAGGAGGCAAAGCATTCTCCTACATAGCCCCACAATTATGGAACCAGCTATCTCTGGATATCCGCCAATGCACTAACTACCTGACTTTCAGGAAAAAACTTAAAACATCACTCGTTTAGTTTCTCGTGCCTTTCTAGTCGCCCTTAGCGCGGAGATACCCCATCCGCGGTGATTCATGCGCTTTACAAATTACATAAATAAATAAATAAATAAATAAAAAATCAGCCAGGGCACTCCAAAGACCGAGTCGGGAATCAAATCAAAAGCCGTCTTTAAGTCGATGAAGGCGACGTAAAGGCTGCCTCTTCCAATCAAGACGGTTCTCCAATAAATTAAGACAAAACGGAAAACCTGGTCAATGGTTGAAACCCTACGACGGAAGCCTGCTTGAAATGGACTAAGAATGTTGCTTTCCACCATCCAATCCTGGATTCTGTTAAGAAGACAACAACCAAATTCTTTTTGAATGGAGTCTATAAGACTTACTGGCCTGTAATTTGAAGGTGAAGAGAGGTCGCTTTTTTATGATTAGGTAATACTATAGCACCTTTCTATGAGTAGGGAATGGGTGCTCCTGTGGCAATTGCATTGGCCAGGACTAGAATATAGCACAGCCAGGCCTCTGTATCAGATAAAAATGTCTGCTGGGACACCATTGGGACCAGCCGCTTTTGTACGCTAAACAGCATTAACGGATTGGATAATATTAGCAATATCAAACAAAGGCATATCATTAGGGTTTGTACGGGAGCCAGTAATGGCTATTTCCTCTGTTGAATCAGTAGAGTCCTCAGAATAAAGATTATGAAAATAGTCATCCCAGACAGAAGTGGCAACATTGTTAGTGGGATCCGATACAGCTGTAGAACATCCCTGTGCGACGATTGACCAAAATTTATGAAGATCGCTCACTAAACATGTATCCAAAAGAGCCTTCCACTCTGTTCATCCCATTCTATTACAGCATTGGAAATAGCCTTTTTGTAATCCTTCCTTGTCAGCGGAATATTGCCAAATCTTGGGCTTTTATGGCATTAACTAAAGAACAATTTATTGTGCGACATTCTTTGTTATACCAAAATTGATCAACCAAAGAATAAGCTAATACAGCACACCCATCCTGAGTTAAAGTTGGTCCCAGAAAAGAAACAATGTTGTGGACATATGTGGATCCAAATTCAGTAAGTCAATCCAAGCAATCTTGAAATTATGAAAGGAAATCCAATAATGTACAGGACATAATGGGTAGTCCACGAGACGTCTGTAGAAAACGTTCCTTTTATTGATTTTCAGAATAATTTCCAGCGTATAAAACAGCCAACACGTGTTTCGTCTGTACTAATCAGTATTCAGACTTTCTCAAGGCTACAGATTGATTCTTAGTAAATTCGTCGTTAAACCCAGGTTGGTTGAAGATCCACACATAGTCATGCGACTAATAATAAAGAACTGTCACAAAAAGTAGAAGACTGTGGTGAGCTTGAAATGCAGCCTGAGGATAAATCCAAAATAGTGGCTGATTGAGCATGAGTCCATAGAATGGAGTTCCTAATAACAAAAGGAATAGGTAATTCAAAAACAATGTATGTTGCTATGAGAATGACGTTCTTCAGCCATGTCGCGTTGAAAGAAATGTAAAACCGCAGAGGAATAAAGGCTGTAATACGTGAGTAGCCTATTGAAGTGGGAAATTCCATATAGCTACGAATTAAAGGTGTAGAAAAACGGCCCGCCCATGATACGTCAAGTCCTCGCCTATCCACAAGTCACCGCCGAACACACCACGCGTGATACCGCTCGTGAATCGCTGTGTAATCCCTTGTAACAGCGACGAAACACGTGTTGGCTAAGAATCAGACTAGTGGAGAACAGAATTAACTTCACTTACGGATGAACTTGAATTAAAGACTTCGGAAAATACAAGACAAGCATTACGGTGATATAAAGATGCAACTTTATGTGTGTTGATTTTTAAACGTGTGCTGAGGATTTGTATTCGAGGTCTGAATTAAGGTCCTCATGAGTAGCGGCCAGAATTTCAGGGGAGCGAAAATCTGCTGCCACTTCAGGTGATGTTTGTCTGCTTTTAAGATAGTATTCCTGGTATAAGAGGACAGACTTAAATTTGAGGGGATACATTCACAGAAAGCCTGAAAGGTTGAGGATAGAGGATTATGGTCACTTTCTAACACAGTCATGTAGATGACTGCTGGCCATAATCTCAAATCAACACGAATATAAGCTATGCGGCTTGTATGGAGGAGTTTGTTAAAAGTGTGGGTGCCTTTAGGATCAGATTTAGTGCGGCCATTAAGAACCCTCAAACGCAACTGTGAGTGCCTTTAAGTGAACTGCAGAACGAGTCCAGCTACGGACAGGTGGAATATCTAGAAGAGAACTTCGCAAGCAGCATCTTCATCCTCAGTTAAGTGAACTTCATCGATCAAGTAGCTCAAATGTTAGATTAAAATCGCCCGCTAGAATTAGAAAATATTGATAGGGATGCTGATCGAGAAAGTGCTCAAGCACTTGTCAAGTATGCGCAACTGACACATTCCTAGCTCCCCCCTTACATAAACATTGAGAATGGTTACTTGATTGGTACTGCCAATGTCCAGCTGGATGCCTAAAATATCAGGGGGATCAATTTGAGCTGGCGTACTTTACAGTTTAATGAAGCTCGAATCTAAATAATCAAACCCCCAGAGGCCCTGCCCCATGGGCTGGGAATAGCAGGAACCAAAAAATTAAGGTACCCTGGCCTGTGGATAGAGTCCAGAGACCAGGTTTCTTGAAGAAAGCAAATGTCATATTAGTCCATTAGGCTATTCCAGTCTGGAAAGGAAAATTTCGATCTGAGACCCACTGTGTTCCATGAAATAAAACACAGTTCCGTTCAGTCAGAAGATGCATGGCCCTGTGAAGAATTTATGGACTCCAGTGGAACAGGCAAGATACTACCGGATGTCGCAGAAAACGAAGTGATGCCTACATTAGAAATAGACTCGTTAGCGTGCAAAAGGTCAGAACCAGAGACACTCAGACACAGCCTCACAGGAGACCCTGGATAGATTAAATGGTCGGACCCCACTCCAGCAAGTAGAGGGCCTGTTAGGATGGAATTTGTTGGCCGCAAAAGAGACGGATCACAAGGTAGAACCCCTCTATGTCAGTCTATATCACTAAGTCTTGTGGTACAAAGATCAGGCATCATGCTGATAGCCTTAGCTGTATGCTGGTATGACCAGGGTATTTAAAATGAATGCTTGAGTGGCCAGGGGGACTGGTCCTAACGTGCAGGGCCAGCAGGTTGTCCACTAGGGCCTTGGACATAAGAGTTAATTCTAGCGTATCAGAATTGGAATTAGTAGAGATGGTCCTTTTGGCACTAATGATGTCATCATGGTAAAGAGTGACAGCCCCTAACGTGGCGTATCCAACATGCCACTTTATTCTTTAGCAAATCTTCCCCTTCATGCCTCCTTTTCATGGTCAGCTTAGGAACATTTGTCTTCAGAATACAATTGGCACTAGAAGTGCCAATTTGTGAATTATGTAGGTTGGTATTAAAAACAGAACTATGGTTATACTTATTGGGAAGAGAAGAACAGGTTGGATGTTTTTCCTCTCCCCCAAGAGGCTTGCCACCCCGTGAAGGTGTTACCTGATCTGAGCGAGGAGCTTTAGCGGCTGCATGCTTGGAGAAACACTGCTCTCGATTAGTGGTTACAAGTCTGCACGGGAGTTGAGTTGAGTTGTTCGCCATTCCCACCACCTTGAGACTTGGACTCAGCTTAGAGGAAGAAGACTGCCTATATAGAGCTTCCGATTTACTAAGGGCTAGAAGCTGATTTATAGTCAATAAAGTCTAAAACCATGAATTTTAGCACCCCAACTTCAGCCTTCATGTTGAGAATTAAAGTAGCTTGCTGGGCCTGATCTGTTTGTGTGCCAGAAGAAACTACCTGTACTGTAAAAATCCACACGGAGTCATTGATATCATGCTAGCCCACACTCATTTCTAGGCAAACACAAGGAGAGCACTGAAACTTTTCACCCCCAGTCACAGATCTGGGATGAATCCATCATCATTCTTTAGCTCACTTAGCCAACCCAATTGAGAGCCAGCCATATGCAAATCAGTCTTGACCCTATGCCTCATGGGAACAGTCCAGCCCGAACTTCCAAGCCAGGTCTTCCCTGGACTGGAGCCAAGCATCCTGGGACCGGATTCGGTGTAACATCCCTCATCAGCCAGGCTAGCTTGTATCCAGTGGTAAAGTGAACAAGGGCCCCACGCCTGGGCCTACCCTGCTAACTTAGGGCATACAAAGCAAACACAAGGAGATGATGGTTGGAGCTCAGAATTAAACTTTTCAGACACTCACCCCCAGTCACAGATTTGGGTTGAATTGATCATCGTTCTTTAGCTCACTTCGCCACCCCAGTTCAGACCCAGGCATATGCAAATCAGTCTTGACCCTGTTCCTCATGGGAACAGTCCAGCCCGAACTGGCAAGCCAGATCTTCCCTGGCCTCCAGGCCACTGGAGTTAAGCTATCCTGGCTGAAGAGGGGTGAAACCCCGAAACCGGTCCTAGGATGCTTGTTTCCAGTCCAGGGAGGACCTGGCTTGGCAGTTCGGGCTGGACTGTTCCCATGAGGCACAGGGTCAAGACTGATTTGCATATGGCTGGGTTCAAACTGGAATGGCATGGTGAGCAAAAAAATGATGGATTTAGGCCCAGATCTCTGTACTGGGGTGAATGTTTGACATTGTTCAACATTCTGTCCATTGATTGTTCTTTTTCCACACTAATTTCTGCCAAAGGAGCATAGCAATTACCAGCCGTGGCCCGTGCAGGTAAGAGCGGTGGGGCAGAGGGGCCGGGTTGGGGGCGGGGGATTCGACAGACGACCACGAGGGAAAATTAAATAAATAATTAATTTTCCCTTGTCGTCGTCTGTTGAAATCCACCCCCCACCCAGCCCCACCACTCTTACCTGTACGGGCTGCGGCTGGCAATTACTACAGAGTAAGGCCCCCTCTAATATAGATTGTGAGTCTTGTGAAGGGTCAGAGGATACTAGACCGGTGGCTGGTAGAGAGTGGACTGTGACCTCAGTGATTTGCGCCTGGGCTCACTTACTATAATCCTTAAACAGACCAGGTATACTCTTTTGTCTCAAAGACTGGTCAGAAGCTATGGTGGCTATGGCGGTAACAAAAGGAGGGGTCGAGACAACAGGGGTGGGGCAAGAATCAGTTCACATTCGTCCAGTATGTCATCAATGTGGTCCAACACACAACTCTTTGCTGCATGTTTTGTTTTTTATTTTATTTTATTTTTTACCAAACCCACCCCCCATTCCATAGCCTACTATTTCCACATTTAAACCAATAATACACTGTTAATGAAGTTCACAAAAGCCAAGTGCAACTTTAAAGAGCATAGTACAACTCAAATACCTCCCAAGCATACAATAAAAGTAAAAAATAAAAATACTGGTCACATCAGGAAAGAGACAGTCATAGACTGGGCCTGAAACAGTATCTCTTAAAGTAGGAAGCTACCTGTTAGAGGGGTGGCCCAGCCCAGCCTCCCCTGAGCTCTGACGGGCACAGGATAGGCCTGCCTTCGCCCAGGCTTTGCCCAGGCGCGGCCCACGCTGCGGGACTGGCTCAGTCCTCAAATAGTCTGATGACTATTGGGTGGTGGTGCGCAGGGGGTTGTGCGGCATTGAGTCCCCAGCGGCTGCGGAGTGACCGCGGAGGCTCCCCCCTGCTGTCTCAGCTATGCAGGACTCTGGCAGAGATGGTCAGAAAAGCAACAGCCGGCCAGGTATGTATATGTATAATAGAATTTGTCAAGCGCAGCTGTCACTCCGAGGAGCATCCTGGTGCTATAGCAAGCCAAAACAAAGCGTCGCAGTAGAAGATCTGCCAGTTAAGATGAGTGAGAGAACTAGGGCATCTGGGGTTTCTTAAAAATTGGTTCTGTCTGAGCAAACCGGAGATGGATAGGTAGTGAATTCCAGGTTTTAGTCCCTAGGACTGCCACTGATTTACCACCTTCACAGATGTAATTGAATCTGGGAGGTGTGAGGAGGTTGGCTGGTGAGGATCTGAGACGGCGCTGCGTCACATGTGGTTTGACTCGTGTCCTAAGATACTTAGGTCCTGATAATGTAACGGCTCTATAAGTGATTACCAAGATCTTGAAGAGGATTCTTTTATGTATGGGCAGCCAGTGTAGGGATTTTAAGGCAGCTGAAGCTGAGGAGCCTTGAGGTAGTTTTAGGACTAGACGGGCAGCCGCATGTGAACTATCTGTAATTTCTTCAGAACAGACTTGTTGGTCCGTGCATATAGGCTGTTACAGTAGTCTAGTCTGGACCTGATCAGGGCCACTGCAACTGCCTTTCTCGCCATGCAAGGTAGTAGGTCAAAAAACGTTTTGAGGGACTTTATCAGGTGGAAGCATGTGCCCGCCAGGGAAAGTGCTTGTTGACGGAAGGATAGAGAAGTGTCAAATTTTACCTCCAGATTCCTCACTACATCCACTATATTGGGTGGAGAGGGGATGTCATTAGGCCACCACAGGCTGGGCAAGAAGGTGTTAGCTTTTCCAAACAGCATGATCTCGGTTTTTTGGGTGTTACACTTCAGATGGTTGGATTGCATCCAGTGAAAAACAGCAGTAAGGCAGAGTTTGAGATTCTCTTCTGCATTGGTGGAGCTTTTATCTAGTATTAAAATTAACTAAGTATCATTGGCGTAGGAGATGGTTTCAATATTGAACTAGGATATCAGATTTACTAGGGGAGCCATGTAAATGTTGAACAATGTTGGGCTTAGGGCAGAGCCCTGCGGGACCCCTGAGAGCAAGGGTTTCTCTGCATATTGATAATGGCCGAGAGTGACTGTTTGTCTTCGATTGGATAAGAAAGATTTCAGCCAAGCTAGGGCCATATGGGAGATGCCATATGTTTGGGGTCGGTACCCCAAGATGTCATGGGAGACTGTATCAAATGCGGCCGATCGATCGACTAGAATCAACACCGCGTTTTTCCCTTGATCTAAGTCAAATTTAAGAGTTTCACTGGTGTATAGTAATGCCGATTCCGTGGAGTGCGTAGGCCTAAACCTGATTGACTTGAGTGCAAGATATTGGCATCTTCAAAAAAAAAAAGGAAGTCAGTTGGGTGTTTACTAGTTTTTCAGTAATTTTGCTGAGGCAGGGTAGAAGGGAGATAGAACGGAGGTTAGAGAGAGCCATAGGATCAGATAGTTTTTTTTTTTTAAGGGGTTTAACTGCCGCAATTTTCCAAGTTGATGGTACTACCGCTTGTGCGAGTGAGGAGTTTATTATGTTATTGATATTTGGATTAATGGTGTCAATAAAGACATGGAATACCTCTGGAAGGCATGGATCAAAAGGGGAACCTGACTTGCAGGAGAGGATAACTTGACCTGACTGTTCCATTCTGATCTCATGAAAAGATGTGAGGGCAGGTCTATCAACTAAGTCATGAACTCCCGTGCCCAGGGAAGAGTTCGTCTTAAAATCTTCTTGTAGGATTTGATTTTTCTGTTAAAAAAAGTCCGCAATTTGATCACAGAGAATCTGTGATGGCGGAATCTCGTGTTCCAGTATCTCAGGGTTCGTAAAGGATTTTACAATTTTGAAAATTGTTTTTTGATCGGAATCTGCCAGCCTAAGTAGATTGGTAAAGTAGGATTTCATTTCTATTTTAATATGTTGGTGGTAGGTTTTTAGAGCAGATTTAAAGAGGGTTAGCTCTTCTAGTTTATAGCTTCTTCTCCATCTACATTCGAACCGTCTGCAGTGTCCTTGTAATTCTCTCAACTTTTGAGTGAACCAGGGGCCGGGAACCTTTTTGGTAGCCTTCCTTTTCAATGGAGCAGGCGGAGCAAAGGTGTTGCTAAGTGAGGCCATCCAGGAGTTGAAATAATAGATATCTAGTGAGGGCTCTCCTGACAAGGAGGGCCTACTAGCAGATGCTTCGATGTTAAGGTTCGGATTGGCTAACATTTTGTTCCACTTTTGCATGCTATTGCGGGCGTTCAGCAAGGGACCCCCAGGGATGTCTGTACTATGGCGTCCAATTATAAAAGGGATGCATTTGTGGTCAGACCAAGTCAACGAGATTGGCAAATCGACTTTTAACGTGGTGAGGTTTAAGCAGATCCCAACGAGGGTGTTGTCAGCACCTTGTGTCGGGCCGACTATACGTTGGTCGAGGCCCAGAGTGTCTAGAGTTTCTAGAAAGTTTTTGACTCCAGGGATGGTCTACAAATCTAAGTGGAGATTAAAATCTCCAAGTAATGTAAAATTAGAGTAGCTAATAACTAAGGTGCTTAGAGTGTCTCCAAGGGTATCTAGAAAGTTGAGACTCGTACCTGGGGGGTGGTAGATCAGGGCTCCAGAGAAAGAAACAGAGCCTTCAACTTGAAAGCAGAAACCAGGACTTTCCGCCCCTTTGAGCCCTGTCATTTCAATTGTAGAGCACTTAAGTGTGTTGCGATATATTATAGCCAAACCTCCACCACTTTGGTCAGGTCTGTCTTGTCTATGTATATGATATCCTGGGGGGAGGGCGTGGACGTTTAGTGCTGCGGTCCCCAGAAGCACAGCTCCCAGCACTGCGGGACTGTCTCAGTCCTCAAATAGACTGATGATGATTAGGTGGTGGTGCACTGGGGGTTGTGGGACATTGAGTCCCTAGCAGCTGCGGAGCGACCGCGGTGGCTCCCCCCTGCTGTCTCAGCTATGTGGGACTCTGGTGGCAGGGATGGTCAGAAAAGCAACAGCAGCCCAGGTTCAGTGCTGCGGTCCCCAGAAGAGCAGCTCCCAGCGCTGCCGGTCTTTCTCAGTCCTCAAATAAGCCAATGAGAATCAGGTGGTGGTCCGCAGGGAGTTGTGGGACATTGAGTCCCCAGTGGCTGCGGAGCCACCGCAGTGGCTCCCCCCTGCTGTCTCAGCTATGTGGGACTCTGGCAGAGATGGTCAGAAAAGCAACAGCAGCCCAGGTTCAATGTGGTGGCCCCCAGAAGAGCAGCTCTAATTCATAGCCACTTTGCAGAAGTAGTATGTGGTATCATAAAAAAATGATCTACACATGCAATGCACTTGATAGGGTTGCTGCTTACTCCAGTTGTTCCAGCACCAGGAAGAGGTAGCAAAGCATGGCTCATGCTCGCAGCTTACCAGTTCCCAAGGACATGGGCCTTCACCGATAAAGTGGGAACAGTGGCTCCATTCAAGCTTGCGCTTGCACCAAGCAGAAACACAAATAGTGCTAGATACATGCAAAACAAACTTGCAACATATTGAAACTGTTCCTGCCACTTTAGAATGGTGCTTTTTACCACTCTGTGTGTCAAGTATTAAACTGTGCATGTTGTGCATTGTACAAACACTTGCTACAGGAAGGAAACAATAACTGTTTTCAATACTTTAACAAAGAAGCTTAACTGACCATCTAATTGTAGGGAGTTGAGCAGGATAGTAGCATGTGATTTAAAGTAAAAGCAGTCAGTATTTCTGGCCAAAGCATTTGTTGCAGCTTTATGAAGCTCTGCTCTACGTGAACCCTCAGTGCCACCTCTAGCGGATTCTGAGCGCTGGAGTGCACACACAGGCTATCAGAATTAGCCAAAACAGGCAGCCATGCTCCCTCATGGAAGGGAGGGGGGAGACTCACTCCAAAGGCGGACATGGGTGATGACATTGTACTTTGGCAGAATTCTGTCATTCACAGAGAAAGGAACCAGTGGAAGAAGTTGGCTGGCCCATTGTCAATGCCATATATTGAGGTGGGCGGGAGCAAAATGTTAATGGCACAAATACAACGGATGAAGAAGGCTAGCTGGAAGACCCTATATGTACATTTTGTAAATATATTGTTGGGTAAAATCTAAAGGTCGTGTTTAACGCTGGACCTCAATAAGCATTGGCAAAGGAAATAGGACTGGCATTGGCTGCCAACCTTTTGGCTTTGCCAATACGTACTTTCTTTTGTATCATTTATTACAAGTACAGTTTGATGCCAATGCAAGCATTACACATTAGTGTGCACCTTTTAGTTTTAAAAATGGACATAATATGTGAATTATTTCTACCATTAAACATGTTTAGATTTGGTCCACTCAGTCATCTTTGAGTGTAATCACATTTACCCCCAACCCCCGAGTAATCTTTATTAACTGAACAGCAGAATATCTCAGTGTAGAGCATTCAAACTGCAAATCAGACAGATTTGGTGATGATTTAGCCTTGATGACATGCCAGCCTGTCACCGAGAGATTACACTTGAAGAGAACAATCTGATGGCAGCCTCTGATGTCTAAAACAAATATTCTTCAAATAACACAATACAGGGTACAGGACCAGGCTGATGGCAGCCTCTGATGTCTAAAACAAATATTCTTCAAATAACACAATACAGGGTACAGGACCAGGCTGATGGCAGCCTCTGATGTCTAAAACAAATATTCTTCAAATAACACAATACAGGGTACAGGACCAGGCTGATGGCAGCCTCTGATGTCTAAAACAAATATTCTTCAAATAACAGAATACAGAATCCATTGATGTGTATGGAAAATGATACATGTTACAGGAAGAGCTGGGCACATGATGTGTGCATTTTGTGCCTCATTTCTGCGATGGTACATAGCTCTGCATCATTTCAGTGATTTCTACAATGAACACCCATACAGTAGTAGACCAATGTAATATGTAAAAGCATGTAGAATAGAATCCATAATTTCAGCCTGAAATTGTATACGTCTGACAAAGGCGTGCTATTTGCTCACACACTGGTTCATGAAGAAGACACTAGTAAGCACAGCTCAGGACAGTAGCTTGCAATGCTCACGCACCCGGGGGAAAAGATAAATATCCCTTCCAACACACAGCAAAGTCTCCCTTTGTAATAGTGCTTCACACTCATGAAGATTCTGCAAGGACTGAGGGGCCGGTCTCTGCGTAATGAACTGCTCAGGGCCTAATGGGGGACTTATGTCCAAAATCTGAGCTCTTTGAAAGTAAAATCCTCTCTGAGAAATATGTGAGACAGACCTCTGGGGCAGCAGTACTGACTTCAGAACGTGTACTGTGTGAGTAAATACCAGCACTGACTCACCTCTTAAATGTCAAGACACAGGAATCTTTCTCACAGCATGTAAACCTGATTTACAGTAGGATTGGGCGGAGCTTGCGGAGTGACGCAGAGTTATAAAAAACCTCCCTGTGATTCAGCCAAATTCTGCCAAAAGGCAGAAAATATGAAGCTTGCACTCCAATTTAGTGCCAGTAGCACGAGCAGCACTGAAAATCACCATGAATGGAACCATGCATTATGCAAAGGGGTGTGTGGCCGTTTGAGTAGATTTTGCTGCCACTTGAGTAGAAAATCTACTCGAGTGGCAGCAAATCTACTCAAACGGCAGCCCTCTGACTGCGACCGTTTGCGAATGCTGGCGACTGTCCACGTTAGAAAATCGACCTAGGGAGTGCCAAATCTCGCTCGCACTCAGCAGCTAGCATTTAGCATATTCTGGAGCCTTGAGGGAGAAAAACCCTGCCACGTGGTGAATGGCTGGCCAAAATTCGGCCAATTCCACAGGCAGAACGGAACATTCCGCCCACCCCTAATTTACAGGCAGTCGCATTTCGCCAACTGCATTGTAATAATGTGTTCCAAAATTAAACTGGCCATCTAACTTTTTGTAAAAAGAAAAAAAAATACTGCCTTGGAACTAAAATGTGTTCAGTTAATTAAATAAATAAATCCATTGTAGAACATGTTGTCACCCTTCTCTGCATTACTCATGATGAAACATTGTTCAACAAACTCTGGTACTGAAGTGGACTAATTTTAAAGCGGATTTGCACATGTGCAAGAGTAAAATTTAGGGGCATATTAGCAAGAAGAGGCGATAATCATCGCTAACCCTGCTTAGCGTGATTTTTTTTATCGCCAGCTATCGCTGGAATATATCGCCACGCTAACGCTGTATTAGCAACGATTAGCGCTATGGCGATGAATATTCCAGCGATAGCGGGAAATGGGCCAACATCGCTGAAAAACCAGCAATGTTGCATGGAGAAGGGAGAACACCTTGCTGATACGACCCTGTGGTCGTATCAGCATAATCCACACCCCATGTTAGGTATGGCTAACACCTGCTAATTGCAGGTGTTAAATAAATGGCGATGACTCCGGTTAGCGCGACTTTTCACGTCGCTAACTGGGGCCATGGCCACTTTGCTAATAGGCGATAGGCCTGTTAGCGGGTGTTTCCCAGGTTTGTTCGTTGGAACGCTCTACTTTGTATGTCATTAGCGATAAATATCGCTGACATGCAAAGCGGTAAAAAAACGGGCGCTAATGCCCGCAAACTGTCTCTAACTGCTGTTAGAGACAGTTTGCTGATAGGGCGATATGAATATCGACGCTTTAGCAGCAAAAAGGGCCGCTAAAGCGGCGATAGTGCCCTTGCTAATATGCCCTTTAGTCATTCAGAGTGAGATTTGTCAATGGCTGAAACAGGCTGAGCCATGGCCTCACACTGAATGCTATAGTGGGTGGAAGAGAAATGTGACTGGCACAACAACTGACCAATGGATGAAGAGAGCTGGCTCAAAGAACCTGTAAGTTAGTATTTAATACATATAGGGGCATATTAGCAATGGCACTATCGCCGCTTTAGCGGCACTTTTGCCGCTTAAAGCGGCGATATTTATATCGCCTATCAGCAAACTGTCTCCTAACAGCAGTTAGCGACAGTTTGCGGGACATTAGCGCCCGTTTTTTACCGCTTGCATGTCAGCGATATTTATCGCTAATGACATGCAAAGTGGGCGTTCCCGACGAACAAACCTGGGAAACACTCGCTAACAGGCCTATCGCCTATTAGCAGGGTGGCCATGACCCCAGTTAGCGACGTGAAAAGTCGCGCTAACCGGGTCATCGCTATTTATTTAACACCTGCAATTAGCAGGTGTTAGCCATACCTAACATGGGGGTGGATTATGCTGATACGACCACAGGGTCGTATCAGCAAGGTGTTCTCCTTCTCCATGCAACATCGCTGGTTTTTCAGCGATGTTGGCCCATTTCCCCCGCTATCGATGGAATATTCATCGCCATAGCGCTAATCGTTGCTAATACAGCGTTAGCGTGGTGATATATTCCAGCGATAAAAAAAATCACGCTAAGCAGGGTTAGCGATGATTATCGCCTCTTCTTGCTAATATGCCCCATAATTTTAGGAAAATCTAAATGTCTTAGCTAATGCCAGAACTAAAAAGTAGTTTGAATGGCAGAAAAGGTGCTCTTCAGCAAGCAGTGAGGGCCATGACTCAAAGACATTTTTATTTTTAGAGGCACACGTCACAGTGATTCATTTTCTGGATCTTCCAGACTACAGCCTAGAAAGTAGGCTTGCCTGACCCCCTGCCACTAAGGACTTTGTCAATGTGCCACCATAAAATAGAAATTAATTTGGCCTGTAAACACCCAGCAACCGACTGAGCAGTATTTAAGTGAGATGCGTTTCAGATTTGCGTTGGTGGTCACAGGGGGCTGGTGATTCTGCAGCGTAAAGTGCAGATCTCGCGTTGCCAGTCATCGCTTTGGTCACTGTTCAGTTGGGTTCACCGGAGCATTCAATTGGCGGTTGGTGCAGGTGGCAAGATCTCGGCACAAACAGACCAGTTCTTGTCGCGAAGATCCCAAAACTTCGGGATTTCTTCCTTTCATCAAGGAGGGGCTCCACTGATGTCACACTAAGAGTCCAGGACCTGAGAGGAAACTTTAGGGGGTGAGGAACTCACTCCAGAAGAGGCCAGCAGGGCTCAGGCAGTTCCAGTTACAGGTCCAGGTGCAGATCCAGGCAGCAGGTTAGCTGGGCAGATGCAGGGAGGTCTCTGGAGCTTGTTTCTGTCCCTTTAGCTCATAACTGGAGGTAAGTCAGTGGACCCTTTGAGTCACTTCAGACTCGAGTGAAGGGTCCAGGTCCAGTCTTCCTTCTCAGCAAGCAGGGCAGACTTCAAGCAGCAGAACAGCAGGGTGTCCTTCTTCTGTACTATCCACAGGTCCAGGAGTATATTGAACAGTGGCTCAGAGGGTCCACCTTTAATACCTGGTGCCCATTTTGAAGTGAGAGAAGCTTCTGAAGTTTCCCCGCACAGAAGTGTCTGGAAATTACTGCCTCCCTGCCCTGGTCCCAGTCTGTCTGTAGGTACAACAGGCTAGTGTGAAGTCCGTTGTGTGTGTGCAACCATTGAATTGCAATTGTGGTAGGTGACAGCTTCACCCTGTCATCCTGCCAGAGATGGGCAATCCTGGCAACACCCATACCCACTATTGTGGCCTGTCTAGGAGGAATGCACAAAAGCCAACTGTCAACTACACCTAGTCATGTGACTCAGGAACAGGCTGCATGCACCAAATGGTTGGGACAAGGAAATGCCAACTTTCTAAAAGTGGCATTTTTCAAATTGTGACTTAAAATCCGACTTTACCATGAGGGTTTTAAATTACAATTCCTCAGATACCAAATATGACTTTCCTTCCTGCTCTCAATCAAAAGTTACCACTTATTAAATGTAACAAGTTAACCCAATGTTATCCTATGGGAGAGGTAGGCCTCACAGTATTGAAAAACAAATTTATGAGTTTTTCACTACCAGAACATGTAAAACTTAAACGTACATGTCCACATTTTTCATTACAATGCACATCGCCTTAGTGGCTGTGTAGGATCTGTCTAAAGGTGTGACTTATATGTATTAAAAGGGAGTTTCGGGCTTGGCAAGTGACAATTTTGCGTAGTTGAAATTGGCAGTTTAAAACTGCTAGTGGGCTGCATTGGCAGGCCTAAGACAAGTTTTCCAGGGACATTTAAGTGGGTGTCATAATAGGTGCTGCAGGCCCAGTAGTAGCATTTAATGTACAGGCCCTGGGTATATGGTATACCACATACCCTGGACTTATAACATGGACTTATAACTAAGTAAATTAAATATGCCAATCAGATGCAAGCCAATTTTACCATGTTTAAGGGAGTGAGCCCAAGCACGTTAGCACTGGTTAGCAGTGGTAAAGAGCACAGAGTCCTAAGGCCAGCAAAAATGAATTCAGCAAAAATAGGAGAGTTGAAGGCAAAACATTTGGAGGAAGAACACCCTAGGGCTGACAGGATAATTAGGGGGCACCAGTATATCTAGACTGTAATAATTTGAGTCATCTAGCCCTGTTTGGGTGAGGAGGCAAATCAAGATTTGAGAGATTCACGTACTTCAGCAAGCTGATTTCTGCTGACCTGCCATTGAAGAATGACATTCTTTCATAATGCTATCTTTAGAAGGGATTCGGTGGGTAATGGAGTCCTTCAACTGACCTGGATTAACCGAGTTAAATCTTCTAAAGGGGAGGGTGGGAGAAGATTTTCATTACTTAACATAATATACCTCCCTCATCATTCGGGGGGGAAAGCAGAAGGGCACCGTAGCAAGAGTCTCATACCACCAACTGTTGGTCTTATTCAAAGTATCCCCCTGTCATTCCCGCTTGAAGCAGCACGCTCTGCTATGTCTATGGTCAGATGGGAGACAGGAGTACCACCAGGCTTAGAGATGTGCTGTCATGATAATATGTTGCTGTATTCATACAGACCTGAGGCTTCATCAAACATTCTGCTTGTAGCACCTGACTGGCTTGTTGCTGCTGTGAGGACCTCTTCCTCACACTCACCACTGTCTGAGCAAGAGGTGGAAGCCAGAATTGATCATGAGAGGCAGGCACTATACTTCTGTAAGGAGCAAACACATTTGCACCACCTGCCGCTGATCTTAAACCACCATTTGAAAATATGGACTGGTGCATCCAGTGCTTCAAAAAGAGCCCTGTGGTTCGAAGCCATGTTTGTCTTGATTGTCCTGAGGTTGTTGGCGCTGCACAAGAAAGAGAGTGATGGATTTGTATGTAGTTGCAAAGCTTTTCTTTTGCGAAATTCCTTTAATACTCACAAATGCTACAATTACTGCCCATGGTTTGCAAAGTTTTGTGCTTATGGTGTTTCATTTAAAGTTGGGACCGTCAAGTCTATTTTTAAGTTATTTAGGGGCATATTAACAACGGCCAGCGATAATTATCGCTGGCCGTGCTTAGCGATAATTATATTATCGCCGCCTATCTCTGGTATTTATCGCCCTGGTAGCGCGTTATTAACAACACGTTACTCCAGGGCGATAAAGATTCCAGAGATAGCGAGGTTATCGCCCTTTTGCAGGGAACATTGCTGGTTTTCCAGCGATGTTCCCTTCAAAACGGCGATAACCTTGCTGATACGACCCTGTGGTCGTATCAGCAGAATCCATCTCCTATGTCTAACATAGGTAAGTCAGGATTATAGCAGACGTTAGATTTTGGCGAAAACGGCCGTTTTCGCTCAATTTAAAGTCTGCTATAATCCTGTGGGCTGCCTTGTAAATATTGCGATGTGCACATCGGCGATATTTGCAACGTAGCCCATCCGGGGTACGCCCAGTAACGCCCACTTTGCATCTCATTAGAGATGCAAAGATGGGCGTTGGGGGAAAGGGCGATAGTGCAAGGATTCACGCGATAGCGTGACCTTGCTGATTAGGCGATAAGATTATCGCTGCTTTTCGTCCGAAAACGGACGCTAAAGCGGCGATAATTGTTTATCGCCTCGTTGTTAATATGCCCCTAAGATAAAAGAATCCAGTTTCAAAGTCCAGAAGAAAACGCTATTAAAGTTAACTTGCGAGAAAACGTCACATCCATTTTGATCACCACACAGCACTTGCAAGAACATTCGCTTAATAAAAACTTTGCAAACCCCCCATTCATAGTGGTTTTAATCTGAATCAGTACACTGATGAAGAGACACTAGACATTTATTTTATTTGCCTCAAATAAAACTTTTGAACAAATTACTTTTCCTAGATTTGGGACAGAGACTGCTCCTGTTTCCATGAGACTTTGGGCTCTTGTTTGTAGTGTTGCATTTTCGATCATGTACAATCTGAACTATCTGAGGAGTCCTGGGAAAGACTTTGCCCTCAATATGACACACTCATAAACTCAGGTGTGGCTGGTTCTAGAAGTTACAATCATTAGGTATCAAAGAAAGGAATTAAAGGTTCAATGAGAAGAGCACATCCACCATAAATGCCTGGGCCTGGGCGGGCCCCAGGCCTGGAAGGACAGGCAGCCGGCCCAGGAATTATTTCAATGAGCCAGCGTTTCTGCGTGAGGAAGAGCAAGAGTGCAGGTCCCTTAAAATAGGGGCCATCAGGGTCCACCGGCACCAGTTTATAACAGTGACTATCCCTATTGGCTGCGTTTGTAAGATCGACGTACACTAATGGATATGTGTCCTGCCTGAAATGCATGATTTCTGCCTTATTAGGCTTTTCTGTGCTGCTTATATGATTGGTGTAACCTAATGAGGATGTGGGGTATCTGTTCCTAAATGATTTTTAGGTCTACCCTACAGAACTTGCGCTGCAGGATGATCTGTTGTATGTACTTTGTGGGCTCTGGAGTATTGCTGCAGGACTTGTCCGCTTCAGCTTTTTTTAACTTTCTGGTCAGGCCTTTTTTGTCCTTTTTAACAGCTGCTCTTCACATGTGGGAACGCTTGGTTTTCCTGTTTGCCTCAGCTTGTGTATCAGCACAGCGCCCACTTCACAGACACTGTGCTTCATGTTTCGGTCGGCATTTTCATCGCAGGTTTAATTATTGTCTTACTTTGGAGGTCATGTGCCTTTTAACAACATGCCCACTTTCATTTTCACCTGCTCACCCTGTGCCGTCTCTCCCTTCACCCTGCCCCCACCACCCCTCCGAGATCGCTGTGTATTTTAAGTGATTTGCCGAAAATCACAGGATGTTGAGCCGATGCTTAGACTCGAACTCCCGTGTCGGCAGCTCTGACCGAACGCCCGTCACAGCATGTTTGATACCGGCCGTTCATTGCTGTTTTTTAAATGTTGCCAGATGGAGTAATTTATTAGCTCGAATTCTGTTCACGTCACATTACGTGCCGTCCCTCCCCACCCCCTCACCGCTTTTATTTTCAGCATTACGTCTTGTATACTGATCGCCCTGTGCCAACTCTCCCTAACCCTTCACCCCGTACCCACCACCCCTCCGAGATCGCTGCTTATATTTTAAGCGATTTGCCCAAAATCACAGGACATCGCTTTTATTTTCACCATCGCATGGTGGTGCATATTCTCAAGAACGTGTGATAACCATTGCAAAAGTAACTTAACGCAACCTTCAACATCGCAGTCTATCGCGGGAAATTAACGCCTTGTTAGCCAAGTATTCACAACACGGCGGTACCATGCGATAGTCCCCAGATAACGCGTCAACTGACCGCGTTAAAATAAACGCCACGCCGCAAAAATGCGAAACACTAACGCAAAAAGAGCTGCGATGAGGCCAAGCATGATACGAAAATCAGTGAAACCCAGCTACAGGCCTGCAATCCACACGCGTCAGGCGGGAACAATCACCATAAAAGTAGAAAAAAAGCAGACAAACAAATGCCAAACAACAGCGAAGCACAATGGACGTTGCCGGAGCAAGTACGGAGGAGAACCAGAACCCCACAAGCCCCCCGGAGGACCATAATGGGACTTCGGGGTCAGGGAAGGGCAAGGACAAGAAGAAGAGGAAGACAAAGTTCAGTCCGCAGGAAAACAGGATCCTGATAACGGAGGTGACAGAACACCATCAACAACTGTTTGTCACCTCCACTGTGCCATTGGCAACAAAAAATACAATATGGCAGTCCATCGTGGACAAGGTGAATGCAGTCGGAGTGCTGAAGAGGACAATGGACGAGGCCAAGAGGCGCTGGAATGATGTCAAGCGCAAAACCAAGCTGAAACTCGCCAACAACCTGAAGGCAGCAATGCAGACTGGAGGTGGGAGCCCGCGCCACAGGAGGAGCTGGATGACATGGAGAAAATGGTGTCCACAGTCATCAGTGGGGAGACGGTGGCAGGAGTTGGGGGCCCAGACACTGCTCAACAGGACCCGACACAACAGCAACAGGGTGAGTAACGACCAGGGCCTGGGGGGAACGGGGGGAGATGGGCACAATCGCACACATGCACAATTAAGTTGAGCACATCTGCGGACAAACCATGCCCCAGACCACCAACTCCCACGAAGAGACCAACGTACCCAAGTATGCAACATGTCAACACTGTACAAGCACTTAAGTCAAAGGCACACCTCATGAAAGTGATAAGGGGCAGCAAAATCTGAGCTGCAGGGGCGACTCCCCCAAAATGCAGCACACACATCACATGCAGAGCACATCTACATTGACAACGATGTGACACAATCCGCAAAACACCTACAACAGAACACATGACACAACTGGTGCCGCTTGGGTGCAGACACTGACCAATCACAGTTGGCATTGCAGGGAAATGTGCGTTGATAATGTACAAGTACAAACACACACACGTCTGTTGTCGAAATGTCCACTGTCCCCCATCAAATAGGCAGCTCCTCCCAAACAGCCACAATGTACCCAGTCATGCTGTCTGTATGTAAACATGTACAATGCGACAACATACATGTGGACACATTGTTAAACTGCATCTCCCCTTCACATTGCAGAGGGAGAATCAACACCTCCTGCAGAGCAGCCCGACCCTCTCTTCTCTGGAGATGAAGAGGACGACCACAGTTCGACTCTGACGCCCTCCAACTGCTCGTGGACAGCCTACGCAGCCCACTTCCAGGAGCTGGGCAGCCCAGCTGCTACGAGGAGACCCCACCCCCTGCACAGACCACACAGCAGCCAGCACCCACCACCACTGCTGCCTTCCAGGACCCCCACGGAGAACACATGGCCTTCCAACGCTGTGTTTTGGGGTGCCAGGAGAATCTGGCTGAACAGGTGCGGGTGGGCTTCGAGCTCATGGCAGACAAACTAGATGCCATACGTGGGTGTCTCAGTCCCATCAGGGACCACTCACGGTCCCTAACGGACACCCACAGTCTGCTCCATGCTCTCCAACGGACCATGGCTGACATCACTGGAGCCCTGACTCAGAGAATAGTACAACTGTCCAGTCTGAGTGGCTCTAGCGATGTCACAAGGGAGCTGGGAAACATGTGGAGGTTAATGGAGACCATGGAGCGGGCGAATGCGGAACGAGCGGCTGCCACTGCTGCACACCAGAGAGAGGTAGCTGGGTTCCTCAATGACCTCAGGACCCTCCTCATGGCATTGCTGCCACAAGGCCTGGCGCGGATGCATGCTGCTGCCACCACTTCATCCACATCTCCGCCCCCTGAAGTGTCAGTGCCACACAGTGCGGCAGACCTTCCACCTCCAGCCACTGATGTGTCACTGCCACACAGTGCTGGAGACAAAACACCACCACCCACACGTGAGGCACATGAAACAGCAGAGAACGAAGATGCGGATGATTCTGCCCTCGTGGTAAGAAGGACGCAGCAACATGCATCTCATCCATAGGTCCGGCTTCAGCTTGGTACTGCCCTCTGCATCATCACCTTCCACTGTCCCCCGATGCACTCTGCGACACTCACCTTGGACCTCGACATGGACTGCCATATGCTGTTTGATCACCATTGACACAGCAATCAGACTGCGGACTGAAGTCTTCCTCTTCCTTTGGACTTGTCATTCCCTGAAGGCCCCTGGCTGGCCCTCCACGGGACAACATCGTCATGTGGGGTTTGTATGTCCCTGTACTGCTCCAGATGCAACACTCCACTGAATGTGCATTAAACATTCATATTCACACAGATGTGTCATGTCTATGGTCTTTCAAGTGTGGAAGTATGGATGAATGTAGGCTCACTGGACTCCTCTTACGTCCATGTGGCTCATGTCGTAGCACAGGGGTCACAGGGTGACACTTTGCCGAATGCGGTCCGGGTGGCGCTGACACAACAACAGGGACACACGCATGAGTTACTTCCTTGTCCAGCCCAGTAAGGAACCACGCCCAGGGCCCCGGGGTCATTTACACACCCTTACGCTGGACTGGCATACGCCAGGCCAGCCCACTCCGCTGACGCTCACAGGGGGGGACGGCAACGCTACATGTCCAATGTCTTTCCTGTAGTGATCTGCTGCTCACAGGTCTAGTTGTCAGCATGCCACAGCCACTCCCTCACGGCTGGTGTACACCCACACCACATCCATCCAGCACACGCGTCACAGGACATGTGACCCTGCCAATAAAAAGGGCCGGGCGCACGTGCTCGACGCCATTTCCACTCTCTATCTGGGTGCATCCGTGTGGTGTCAATGTAGGCATGAGGGCCTCGGTCCCTGCAACATCACATTCCCCAGGACCGGAGGTGACATGATGGCGTCCGCAACACGATACCCAATCATATAGGGTCCATGACTTTGGGACACAGACTTGGTGGCACCGGATACATTGCGGCCGGCACATGCACACCGCCACGGGACGGTGACTTTGGGTGCACTGAGGTAGGGGCACCTTAAGTGCTGAGCGGGTGTGCAGCCTGCGATGATGCCCCATCCCGGCGGTCTGAACTGCTCAGGATTTGTGTGCCCTGCTGGACCGCAGTGTAGGCCAGAGCCAGCGGGCAGCGCGGGCCTACCGCCTCGTGGCGTCACATCCCGGATCACAGAGTTAGTGGCACCTCAAGGGCTGAGCGGGTGTGCAGCCTGCGATGATGCCGGGTGCACTGGTATGTCCTCTGCCATGGTAAAATCAAGACCCAGAATCATATGTGTGACCTGATGGCCTGCGGAGCGGGCTGCATGATGTGGAGGGTGCCATGTCCGCGGGCCCCGGGCATGTGGCTTGCAGCGGCACGTGGTGGGCCCTCATTGCTACACGCCAAGGGCGGAAGGTGAGCAGTGAGGCCTGGGTGCGCAGGGGCGGGCATGCACCGCTGGGCGGCGGGACGCGCTGGGGTACATCTGCCTGGGTGCGCAGGGGCAGGCATGCACCGCTGGGCGGCGGGAGGGGCTGGGGTACATCTGCCTGGGTGCGCAGGGGCGGACAGGCGATGATGTCTTGTGCAATTGTATGTAGTTTGCCATTCATGTATCTGGACTCTGTTTCAGATGACGGATCTGTTTCAGATGTGTGACCTGGTGAACTGCACTACGTACCGGCACGTGGTTGGAGGCACACCGGTGGCAGTAGGTGGGCAGTGTGGCCTGGGTGCGCATTGTCGGCACTATCTCTCCCTGTCCATCTCTTCTCTTATCTGTGTCTGGCTCCCCCTCTCTGTCCGTCTTTCTCTGGCTCCCCCTCTCTGTCCGTCTTTCTCTGGCTCCCCCTCTCTGTCCGTCTTTCTCTGGCTCCCCCTCTCTGTCCGTCTTTCTCTCACTCCCCCTCTCTGTCCGTCTTTCTCTGGCTCCCCCTCTCTGTCTGTCTTTCTCTCGCTCCCCTCTCTGTCCGTCTTTCTCTCGCTCCCCTCTCTGTCCGTCTTTCTCTCGCTCCCCTCTCTGTCCGTCTTTCTCTGGCTCCCCCTCTCTGTCCGTCTTTCTCTGGCTCCCCTCTCTGTCCATCTTTCTCTGGCTCCCCCTCTCTGTCCGTCTTTCTCTGGCTCCCCCTCTCAGTCTGTCTTTCTCTCGCTCCCCCTCTTTCTCTCTCTCTCTCCTTCGCTCTCTCTCTGCCCTTTGATGTGTGCAAGACACACCTTCTCATCATGATTTTTGTCTTGCAGGCTGTGACCTACGGATTGTCCAGAGGGGAGCCGCCATGTGTCTTCGTTTCTGTTCTGTGTTTCTTTGAATACATTTTCATTTGTTACATCGAAGGTGTATGTGTGATGCTCATTTTTGTGACGACACATGCATGTCACCAAATGTGGTTGTGCGACATCAGGCGGATTATTTGGTACTTGATTCCGTGTGGTTGATGTGGCATGTCTTTGGCCGGGGGGGGTTGTCTGGGGAGGAGGGGGTCCTGGGGATGGTGGCGGTGGGTGTTGGGGCCCTGTTGGGGCTACGAGCTGCATGATCAGTGCCTCCATGGCATCTGTTGCCTTTCAGGTGTGGCTCTGGGCTGGGCTCCATTTTGTGGTGCAGGCTGAGGTCCGACTTTGCACGAGGTCAGAGCAGGTGTTAGTTTCCTGCTGCTAGCGCGCCTTATCGCCTGTTTTGTGGTCTTGTCGCCGATCTGGCTGGTCGTTGAGAATGTTGCGGAGTGGTATTTTCGCGCCTTTTTGCACGGGAACGCCTACTCTGCATCTCATTAGCGATAGTTGCGGGGGTCATCTGTGGAGATGTTTTTTGCGGCTGCTATCGCGGGTAAACTGGTGTTATGGGCTGTTAACACCAGCTTGTGAATGGGGCGATAAATTTATCGCAACTTTGGCTGTGATAAAGTGCCGTTAACTCGGCGATGGCTCCTTGAGAATATGCCCCCTTGTGTCCTGCTCGTGGCAGCCTGCTCGCCCTGTGCTGTCTCTCCCTACCCCTTCACCCTGCCCCCACCACTCCTCCGAGATCGCTGCTTGTATTTTAAGTGATTTGCCCAAAATCGCAGGATGTTGAGCCGATGCCAGGACTCGAACTCATGAGTCGACAGCTCTGACCGCACGCTCTTCATAGCATGTTAGATGCCGTTTCATTGCTGTTTTTAAAATGTTGCCAGATGGAGTCATTTATAAGCTTGAATGCTGCTCAAGTTACATTGCGTGCGTCTCTCCCCACCCCCTCACCGCTTTCATTTTCACCATTGCATCTTGTTTCCGAAAATGAAGAAAATCGGACTCCAGGGGGCCGAGATATGCCCCCCAGAAGGTAGGCGACCTTTGACCCCGCCTGGGACCGACGACGAAGCGCGTGGGCTCCGCCGCCGGTCGCAATGATGCCCCCGGGTGGGTCAGGTCCCGGGGGCTGCCCCAGGAGGAAGCAAAGTCGGGGGCGCCGTCGCGCACCCCGTGAAGTTGCCCCAGAAGGGGGCCAGGAGCCCACCCTGGCCCCTGGTGATGTGGAAGGAGGGGGGGCGGGGGAGCGCCGTCGAGCCCCCCCGCGAAAATGAGCCCAAGGCGGCCCGGGACCCCATCCCCGGGCCCCGAAGCAAAGTCGGGAAGTGCCGCCGTGCTCCCCGTGAAGATGACCCCAAACGGGGTGCCAGGAGCCCACCCTGGCCCCGCCAAACAAGAGGTCGGGCCCCCCCCCACGAGGAGGAGGGGGCCCGGGACCCCATCCTTGGGCCCCGAAGAAACCAGGATGGAGGGGGGCGCCGTCGCGCCCCCCGAAGATGTCCGGGGGACCGGGACCCCATCCTCGGGCCCCGAAGAATGGGAGAAGGCCGGGGGAGTGCCGCCGCACTCCCCCGCGGTCCAGCCGGACCAGAGGACGGAGACGCGTCTGCCCGCTGGAGCGGGCAGACCAGAACTGCTCGGCCGGCTCCCGCGGCCGCACACGAGGGTGCGGGCCGTGCGGGGAGCCGGTGGGGGCAGCCGGGGGTGGGCTCCCCAGGCTGCCCTCCAAGCAGAGAGGCCGTCACGGGTCCCGGGTGGGACTGGGGCCCGCTGAAGACGCTTTGGGCATCGCGGGGCCCGTGTGGGACCGGGCCCCCGCAAAACTAAGCCGAGTGGCCGGGGGTGGGCTCCCCGAGCCGTTACCCTCACCTGGGGGTCCGGGTGGGACCGGGCCCCCCACCGAGGAAGAGACAAGGCGCGAAGCGCCAGCGTGATCGCGGCTCTCCCCGGCACAGCGGGAGAGCCGCTCATCAAATATTCATCAAAAGGAGCCTGAAGCGCCCCATAATGCCTTGCAAGGCATGGGGAAAACATCGTTTTTGGTGCCTGGTGGCCCCCAGAGGAGGGGGGGTCACCCTGAATTGTGAAAAGGTGCTGGGGGGAGCTGCTGGAGAAGCGCAGTCTCTCCCCCAGCACGAAGAGACGTCCCTCCCTAAGTCACATGGGGACTTGAATGGAATAACCCCTCAAGGGCGCAGCCAACATTTAACACCTTCTAGGCTGGAACTTTTGTTCTACAGCTGAGGGTGTATTGAGAAGTGTCTCACGGAGTGAAGGGCTGAGTTGGGGATGTTTGGAGAAGGGCATCTCCTGGAGATAAAGAGGTGTCATTGCACCAGAAATGCATTTACTATTGGTTATTTCTTTTTAGAGGGACTGAAGGTCACATGTGTAATGTGTAGGACCTGTGTAAGGTGATATCATAAGCAAAGTGGGATTATGTTGCCAGACATTCCTGCTAGGGTGTCTGGCTGTATATGCGTAATACTGGGATTTCATCTGTGATGCCTTTGGGGGCTGTAATTGCAATGCATTATAGTGATCCACAATGTGATGAGTACTGTCATTCTAAAGCAATGCTTAAACATGTATTCTTGCTGCTGTGCTTAAGTGAGAAACAACCCAGACTGTTAGCCCTGAAGATGTAGGGGTGCATACTGTATGGTCAATATAAGATGCTCAGTCAGGGTTATGTGTCACTAGGGCAGGTGAACCTATTTTTTAATGCGTGTTGAGGTAAAGGGGTGGGTCGCCACTGGGATGGTGCCAGTGCGCAGGGCCCTTGCTCCAGGTTATGTTCAACTAACTGCATTGGGGGCAAGATGATGTGCATACAGGGGAGTCTTGGTACTAGACCCCACCCCCCTGCGGGAGGGGTGGAGATGTTATGCAATGTCACAAAGTAATTCCAACAGCTTATGTATATTTGTAAATTGGTGCATAGTATTGAGTAGTGTGTGTGTTTAATAAATGTACTCTTACTTTTATAAAGCAAAGTACAGACTGGACAATCAATTATTGAGTGTTATTTCTGCGCACCTGCAAATGGCGATTACTAGCCCACACCACCTCCCTTGAGTAAGCCTCAGACTGCTCTGCAACGCTACCCTCTGAGAGTCAGGCGCTACAATTGGGTGTTTGGTTCCCAGTGAAGGACAAATGTAGTCATGTTATTTGTGCAGGCCTCACAGATGCTGCCTCGTTTTCCAACATTGGTGTCTAGCGGCGGGAAACATAGTATCCCATTCTGGTGCGCATTTATAGCATTTGATAAGTCCAGTTTTGCCACACATTACCTATGCAGCAATGAGCAAATGGAAGAGCGCAAGGCTCTGAGAAGGGTTCAAAGTTTTGGTTATGTGAACTAAAAGTATGGGAAAGGAAAGCCCTGCGCACATATGTCATGTGAAGATATTATGGCTTAAATGTAAACTGTATTGATATGACTGAGTTAAGTTTATTATCATGTGCTAGGGGGATGGTGCTTTCCAGGAAATGGTTGCATACAAATGTTCTAAGCCATATTGTACAACTTTGAACCCTAAGACTACACGCACTACACCTGCATGAGGAGGGTGTCTCCTCAAGAGATAGGGACAGCAACTGATACCGACATCACAGGTGGGGGTGTAGGGGTGGATTGACCTTTGTGGGGGACAGGAGAGAGAGGGGGTCCTGGGAGATTCCCGCGCTTTTTAAGGGCAGGGAGGGTTTCCACAGAAGGGGCCCCAGGTATCCTTCCCCCGCTGAAAGTTTACTTACCATTGGCGCAGGCCAAAACCACTGGAAGGGTGGGGCAGGCGGTTTCTTTACCCCAGGTAGTAACGCTACAGGGGTTCCCATGGTGGGGGACCCCAAGGAACTTTTCCCATGGTGGGAGGAGAGTGTGGTAGAGTTGGGTGTCCGGCAGGCCCCTCAGGTTAACTGGTGGGGAGGTGAGCGACCCAGGGGTGGCCCCTGGTAGTGGGTGGCCCCAAAGGAGGGTAGTTCTTGAGTGATGGTGTGTAGTGGTAGCCCCTAGGTACCCTAGGTGGGCTAGGTAACTGATCCAGTGGAGATCTGAGTGGGGGTGATGTACTCCCTGGTTTCCAGGTGAAGGGTTAGTGGCGGACCCTGAGGTGTCCGGGTCCGGTGAGTGGTTACCCCGGGGTGGCCCATGGTGATGGGTAGCCCCAAAGGAGGGGTAGTTTTCGAGCTTGGATGTCACCCTGGAGCTAGTGTGGTGAGCCTGAGGTGGTGGCTGGGGCGATGCCTGGCCAGGTGACCAGTCAGGTAGGTCCTAGGGGACTTGTATCCCAGGACCGGAAGCATGAGGGTGTTCCCTAGCTCGGGGCAGGAGGTGGACTTCTGCAAGGTAGTACCACCCTGAACACAGGTGGGGCCTATCTTAAGTGAAGGGACCCTGTGTTTCGCAAAGGGGTGGTGCAGGCCTAGCCGGGATCTTTAGGGTCCCTGGCTTGGTGTGGTAGTACTACCCTGAAGGCAGGTGGGGCCTATCTTAGGGAAGGGACCCTGCTCTTCAAAAGGGGTGGTTCAGGCCATCCAGGGACCATGTAGGTCCCTGGACGGTCTCCCAAGGCGCTGCTGGGAGACCGGGGAGAGCCATGAGAGGTGGGCCTGGGTCTAGCTAACTCGGGGCCCACAGGCTCTCTAAGGGTACTCCGGGAGGAGAGCGCGCCTCTCGGAGGGAAGGGTGCATAGGCCCTGTTCTCGCAGCGGAGAACAAAGAAGGGGTCTAGGTTCCCGGGGTAGTTTCCGTGTGGAGCTACTGACGGGGGGAATGAGCTGTAGGATGTCTGCCAAGGCACCCTCAGTGTTCCTCCCTGGCACTGCCAGTGTGGTGGTGAGGCCGGTCTGAGGTCCTATCAGGGAGCCAGGCCAGTGGCCAAAGGGTGCTTTTCTGTGTGGGGAAAGCACAAGTGGCTGTGCTTTCTTTAGGGAAGCAAGTCATCCGGAAAGGGTGGTGGCAGCAGAATGACCTCAGTGGCAGGCTGAGGGTGAGGGTCCAGAGAGGTTGCATCTTTGGGGTGCAAGGACCAAACGGAGGGAGGGTACTGGGTGGAACAAACTCCAGAAGGGAGACCAGCTAGTGACCCAGGGGATGGGATGTAGACCTATCCCAGAAGACCGCATCGGTGCTGAGGCACTGTACCCTTGTACAGAGAAGTGGTAGGCAGAGTGTTGCATGACCAAGGGCAAAGGTGGGCCTAGTTAGGCTGAGTCCATGTAGACCATGAGTGACCTAGAGGTATCTAACCTAGAGCCTGGAGGGTTCTTAGGGTAGTCTGGGATCCCTGTCATGGGTGGAGATTTCATGGATGGGAGGAGTAGGTGGTCTGAGCAGATAACTGGTGAGTAAGGGGGGTCTGGTCAGAACCCCTTATAACTAGTTATCGCTGACTACGGGAAGTGTACCCATGTAGAGTGCTACTTCTTCCCTGTAGGAATCAGCTGGGCGCGGTGTGTGTTAGAAGGTGGTTCTGACACTATGGGCCGCCCGGATTTTTCGCTTTTTGAGCACATATGTGTTGAGCTTTTACTGTGGGAGAGCCTCATAAATTGGGACTCATCCACAGTGAACTCATGATGAAAGAGACTGCATGTGGATTTTACTGGTGTCCCCCTGGCTTGACTAGGCCGCTGCGCAGCAGCTGGAGTACGGGGCGCCGGGCTGGTTACATGCAGACACCTGTGTACATGCGTGTGCACACGTGTAGGGGCTGCGCAGGGGAGATTCCTGGCGTGCGCAGTCCAGGAGCAGCTACAAAGTGAATGGTGTGGCAGGACTTTTGCAGAATTGGGTGGTGACATGGAATAGGCTTTATACACTGGGAAGAAACATGCCAGGGAAAGTCAGTGTGTTTTACTGTGTTTGTCACTTCATTATTCCCCTATGGGGAAGTGGAGCCCATGGGCTAGTGTCACTTTCCTAAGGCCTACAAATTCCAGACACGCACGAAAGTCCACTGTAACGGGTGTGAGAAGAAGTATTCTGCAGAGTCCAAAGTCATATTTGTACTGCTTTTGGGTCATCCAGAAATGTCACATTTCTCTGAGTCAGTCATAACCAGGGCCGGGCTGAGGGCTGACCTCAGCTGGATGGATTGATAACCTTTCTTCCACAAGCTAAGGCCTCCTCTCCACGAAGAGAAGATGGGTGGGGCTACAGGCTCATCCATCAGCAGCTATCACTGGGTGCCAGGCACCAGGCTGCACCAAGGAGGGAAGGCAGCGAGGGGGGAAGGGCTCTTGATTCAGAGACCATGTGGCCAGAGACCCTGGACGACGCCATTTTGAACCAGCCCAGAGGCTGGACAAGAAGGAGGGAGCAGGGGCAGGGAAGTGATGTGTCGCTGTTTGATAGGACCAACAGAGACTTCCTGCCAGCCCCCTACTCAACTTTTAAAAAGTGCTTGCACAGGAAGAGAAGCTCTCTCTGGGGTGTGGTCTGCTGATGCGGAAGGTGCTGGGGCCTGGCAATGGGCAGTTGGAAGGAGGAACCCCCTGACTGCCCCCCAGGGCCCTAACAGCGCCAGAAGAAGAGCCCAGGACCGGTGCGCAGAAGCAGGGGCCTCTGCGCAGGGAGAAGAGAGGCCCAGGAGGAGAGCCAGGCGAAAGGCTGGCGCAGGGAGCCAGTGAAGACCGCTCCCTGCTGAATACCCCCCTCTCGGAGACCCAGAGGGCAAAGGAGAGTGTTCCCAGTGGCTGGGGCTGGCCAAGGGGAGCGAGAGGAGATGAAAATGAAGAAAATCGGACTCCAGGGGGCCGAGATATGCCCCCCAGAAGGTAGGCGACCTTTGACCCCACCTGGGACCGACGACGAAGCGCGTGGGGCTCCGCCGCCGGTTGCAATCATGCCCCCGGGGTGGGTCAGGTCCCGGGGGCTGCCCCAGGAGGAAGCAAAGTCGGGGGGGCGCCGTCACGCACCCCGTGAAGTTGCCCCAGAAGGGGGCCAGGAGCCCACCCTGGCCCCTGGTGATGTGGAAGGAGGGGGGGCGGGGGAGCGCCGTCGCGCCCCCCGCAAAGTTGTGCCCAGGGGCCCGGGACCCCATCCCCCGAAGAAGTAAAGTCGGGGGAGCTCCGTCGCGTCCCCCGTGAAAATGAGCCCAAGGGGGCCCGGGACCCCATCCCCGGGCCCCGAAGCAAAGTCGGGGAGCGCGGCGGCACTCCCCGTGAAGATGACCCCAAACGGGGTGCCAGGAGCCCACCCTGGCCCCCGCCGAACAAGAGGTCGGGGGGAGCGCCGTCGCGCCCCCCCGGTGAGGAGGAGGGGGCCCAGGACCCCATCCCCGGGCCCCGAAGAAACCAGGATGGAGGGGGGGCGCCGTTGTGCCCCCCCGAAGATGTCCGGGGGCCCGGGACCCCATCCCCGGGCCCCGAAGAATGGGAGAAGGCCGGGGGAGTGCCGCCGCACTCCCCCGCGGTCCAGCCGGACCGGAGGACGGAGACGCGTCTGCCCGCTGGAGCGGGCAGACCAGAACTGCTCGGCCGGCTCCCGCGGCTGCACACGAGGGTGCGGGCCGCGCGGGGAGCCGGCGGGGGCAGCCGGGGGTGGGCTGCCCAGGCTGCCCTCCAAGCAGAGAGGCCGTCGCGGGTCCCGGGTGGGACCGGGGCCCGCTGAAGACGCTTTGGGCATCGTGGGGCCCGGGTGGGACCGGGCCCCCGCAAAACTAAGCCGAGTGGCCGGGGGTGGGCTCCCCGAGCCGTTACCCTCACCTGGGGGTCCGGGTGGGACCGGGCCCCCCACCGAGGAAGAGACAAGGCGCAATGCGCCAGCGCGATCGCGGCTCTCCCCGGCACAGCGGGCGAGCCGCTCATCAAATATTCATCAAAAGGAGCCTGAAGCACCCATAACCCCATCCCCGGGCCCCGAAGCAAAGTCGGGAAGTGCCGCCGTGCTCCCCGTGAAGATGACCCCAAACGGGGTGCCAGGAGCCCACCCTGGCCCCGCCAAACAAGAGGTCGGGCCCCCCCCCACGAGGAGGAGGGGGCCCGGGACCCCATCCTTGGGCCCCGAAGAAACCAGAATGGAGGGGGGCGCCGTCGCGCCCCCCCCCCGAAGATGTCCGGGGGACCGGGACCCCATCCTCGGGCCCCGAAGAATGGGAGAAGGCCGGGGGAGTGCCGCCGCACTCCCCCGCGGTCCAGCCGGACCAGAGGACGGAGACGAGTCTGCCCGCTGGAGCGGGCAGACCAGAACTGCTCGGCCGGCTCCCGCGGCCGCACACGAGGGTGCGGGCCATGCGGGGAGCCGGTGGGGGCAGCCGGGGGTGGGCTCCCCAGGCTGCCCTCCAAGCAGAGAGGCCGTCACGGGTCCCGGGTGGGACTGGGGCCCGCTGAAGACGCTTTGGGCATCGCGGGGCCCGTGTGGGACCGGGCCCCCGCAAAACTAAGCCGAGTGGCCGGGGGTGGGCTCCCCGAGCCGTTACCCTCACCTGGGGGTCCGGGTGGGACCGGGCCCCCCACCGAGGAAGAGACATGGCGCGAAGCGCCAGCGTGATCGCGGCTCTCCCCAGCACAGCGGGAGAGCCGCTCATCAAATATTCATCAACAGGAGCCTGAAGCGCCCCATAATGCCTTGCAAGGCATGGGGAAAACATCGTTTTTGGTGCCTGGTGGCCCCCAGAGGAGGGGGGGTCACCCTGAATTGTGAAAAGGTGCTGGGGGGAGCTGCTGAAGAAGCGCAGTCTCCCCCCCAGCACGAAGAGACGTCCCTCCCTAAGTCACATGGGGACTTGAATGGAATAACCCCTCAAGGGCTCAGCCAATATTTAACACCTTCTATGCTGAAACATTTGTTCTACAGCTGAGGGTGTATTGAGAAGTGTCTATGGAGTGAAGGGCATCTCCTGGAGATAAAGAGGTGTAATTGCACCAGAAATACATTTACTAATGGTTATTTCTTTTTAGAGGGATTGAAGGTCACATGTGTAATGTGAAGTACCTGTGTAAGGTGATGTCATAAGCAAAGTGGGGTTATGTTGCCAGATATTCCTGCTAGGGTGTCTGGCTGTGTATGCGTAATCCTGTGATTTCATCTGTGATGCCTTTGGGGGCTGTAATTGCAATACATTCTAATGATCCGCAAATGTGATGAGTACTGTCATTCTAAAGCAATGCTTAAACATGTATTCTTGCTGCTGCGCTTAAGTGAGGAACAACCCAGACTGTTAGCCCTGAAGATGTAGGGGTGCATACTGTATGGTCAATATAAGATGCTCAGTCAGGGTTATGTGTCACTAGGGCAGGTGAACCTATTTTTTAATGCTTGTTGAGGTAATGGGGTGAGTCGCCACTGGGATGGTGCCAGTGCGCAGGGCCCTCGCTCCAGGTTATGTTCAACTAACTGCATTGGGGGCAAGATGATGTGCATACATGGGAGTGGTGGTACTAGACCCCACCCCCCCCTTCCGGGAGGGGTGGAGATGTTATGCAATGTCACAAAGTAATTCCAACAGCTTATATATATTTGTAAATTGGTGCATAGTATTGAGTAGTGTGTGTGTTTAATAAATGTACTCTTACTTTTATAAAGCAAAGTACAGACTGGACAATCAATTATTGAGTGTTATTTCTGCGCACCTGCAAATGGTGATTACTAGCCCACACCACCTCCCTTGAGTAAGCCTCAGACTGCTCTGCGACGCTACCCTCTGAGAGTCAGGCGCTACAATTGGGTGTTTGGTTCCCAGTGAAGGACAAATGTAGTCATGTTATTTGTGCAGGCCTCACAGATGCTGCCTCGTTTTCCAACAGAAGTGCTATATAAAAAGTTGTTGTTGCAAGATGGAGGTAGAAGTGACTGGAGATGCTTCATATGTTTTAAAATTATAAGATTCTGCTTCGAAATGCATATCCAGATTATTTTAAGATTCTTAACCATCAATGCCTTTTAAGACTGCTCAGGGGCAGAGTAGCCCATCTGTTGCCAGTGGTTAATTTGTAAAACATAAAGTGCTGGGGTTCTAGTCAGGAGGCAGCTTACACCAGCCTAATTCTCCTGTTACTGCCGCCTAAAACAGAACCAAATACTAATCATGAAAGTGGGGAGAGGAAGTGGCGTAATGGCCAGAGCTGGTGACTTTTTTTTTTTAGAGTTTTATATAGCGCGAACTAGACCCGAGACATCGGGTATCAGAGCGCTTTGCATGAGCACCAGTTTTGTTACATGAGGACACATTCATTTTTTTAAGCACGGGGAGATTAAGTGATTTGCCCAGAATCACAGGATTTTGAGCGTCCCCAGCTTCGAGGTCGACCGCTCTAGCCGTAAGGCTACATCCTCTGCCCTTTGGAGCTGGGCAACCAGGTTCGAGTCTCAGTGTCTGCTCAACATCCTGTGATTCTGAGCAAATCACTTCATCTACCCGTGCCTACCATAAATGAATGTGTCCTTAACTGGTGCTCATGAAAAGTGCAGGTATTGATGATTAAGTGCTGGCTCAAATTAAGCACTGTCCGTTGCTGAAGGAGAAGCCTCTCTGCTTCCGATAACATGATGGAAAACAAGCGGAGGTAGGACTTCAGGCATTATCTTGAGTATACTCCATTCTGGCCTACACCGGCTGCACTCTTTCACTTCTCACACCTTAATCCTCTCCAGCATCCTATCCATCCTTGGGACATACTTACTAGAGAAGTGGTAGTCCGTGGCGTTACCCTCCACGCTCCGTCACTTCTGAAACGCAGGGCTGCACCATATTTACAACAATACGGTGCAGCCCTGCGTTTCCCCTGTGCTTGCACTAAATTTAGCAGCCTATTTAAGACCAGGTTTTCCCAGGTCTTAATTTTGCACTGCCCCATATTTACGCCGCCCTTGTAAATAAGGGGCAGCATCAAAATCAATGGGTGTTGCGGCGGAACGCCCACCGCAACACCCATTGCCCTCCCTTTTCATGCTAAGTATAGCGTGAAAGGGGGGCCTTATTTACAAGGCAGCGTTAAGCCACGTTAAGTAGCTTAATGCTGCCTTGTAAACAAGGCGAAGTGGCGATAGGGGCTTGTAATTTTGCCCCCTAGTGCATAGCGCAACCCTGGCTTTTACTATGTGTCACGCCACATTCCTCCTCTCTGCCCCTTTATCCTCCCCCCTAGCCGGCCATGCTACGGCCAGCTGCCACCCCAGGGTCTTCGCAGTCCCCCCTCTCTCCCTGCTTTCCACCACCACTCCCTGACTTACTCCCTTTAAGACCCATAATTCCCTCTCCAGCTTCACTGCTACTTCCGCCTTCCAAATTTAAGAATACATTTTCTGCAAAATAGTACTGTAAACTGTACCACTTGACTGCGTTCATAAAAGTTTTCTTGGTGGGAGAATCCTCTCAAACTCCCTTGAAAAGGCTCAAAGTCACGCGACAGACCATTCGCAATATTTCAAGGATATTGGGGCATATTAGCAAGAAGAGGCGATAATCATCGCTAACCCTGCTTAGCGTGATTTTTTTTATCGCCGGCTATCGCTGGAATATATCGCCACGCTAACGCTGTATTAGCAACGATTAGCGCTATGGCGATGAATATTCCAGCAATAGCGGGGGAAATGGGCCAACATTGCTGAAAAACCAGCGATGTTGCATGGAGAAGGGAGAACACTTTGCTGATACAACCCTGTGGTCGTATCAGCATTATCCACCCCCCCATGTTAGGTATGGCTAACACCTGCTACTTGCAGGTGTTAAATAAATGGCGATGACCCCGGTTAGCGCGACTTTTCACGTCGCTAACTGGGGTCATGGCCACCTTGCTAATAGGCGATAGGCCTGTTAGCGAGTGTTTCCCAGGTTTGTTCGTCGGGAACGCCCACTTTGCATGTCATTAGCGATAAATATCGCTGACATGCAAAGCGGTAAAAAAACGGGCGCTAATGCCCGCAAACTGTTGCTAACTGCTGTTAGAGACAGTTTGCTGATAGGGCGATATAAATATCGCCGCTTTAGCGGCAAAAAGTGCCGCTAAAGCGGTGATAGTGCCCTTGCTAATATGCCCCATTATGTGAGAGATATATGCTAAATCCACAGTTGTTTAGTCAATTTCTAAGACAATTGGTTCATTTTTTTGTAATCACCCCAAACCTCCGAGGAAGGTTTTAGTTCACTAAATGTCGTCTCCTTCTAATGGTAAATATTTGCACCTCATCTTTTTGAAAGGGGAGCAGCCGCCACTGGACAAGGTCCAGGGCGTAGGGATGTCTCGCTAGCGGGCCAGCCTCACTGGAAAGAAGAGAGCGCACCACTGTCTTCTACTCCTGCTATCAGTCATGTGGCGGTATCAGGCTGGTCTCTGCCTCCTTTGAAAGGGCACGCTGCACAGCTCGCTAGAAATATTAAAACGCGAAGGGGACCTGTGAAGATTAAATGGGTCGGAGAAAAGAAACGAGAAGACAGAGAGATAAGGTTAAAAAAAAAAATCCAGTGGTGAGAAATGAACACCAAATCACTCAAGGCAGCCCTACTAACGAGGAATTTTAAGCATATTATAGGCGGCAAACAAGTTCTGAAGGAGGTAAGATTGATATGCCTGTCTGTTTGGGGTGGGAGGATATATAAGGAACAACAGATTAAGGTAGAATTGTGTGTTCCATTTTTAAAATGAGGATGGTTTGCTAGGACCGGCATGGTGCAGTTCTGTCTTAATCACATGAAATGGAGAAAGGAGCATAAAGTGAGCCGCGAGTAAACACAATTAGCATCTTCTCGTGATAGGATCCTACGACAAATGTAAATGGCTGTTGTTTTTTAACCCCCTCGCCAAATCTCATCTAACCATACCCTTCTCCTCCAGCCCCTCACTAAACATTCTGATTGCCTGGCTTGGAGGGGGGCCTCCACCTCCTCTTTTATCCTCTGTTTTTCCATTCCCTCCTTTCTTCCACTCTCTTCCTGTAACCACAGAGAATCCTCTCCTCTTTTTTCCTTTCTATACTAGGATATTGAATTTTCTCATTTAAAAAAATAACCAGTTTTTTAATTTATGTTTTCCTATTCTGGAAGGGTAGGGAGCTAAAAGATGAAATAACATTTATCTGAAATTTTCAGTATTCCTTTACAGCGAGGCAATTATTTCTCTGCTTGCTTTAATAATCACTTAGAAATAAATGAACAATTCTCAAATACATTTTTGGTGATTTTTCATTTTCTTGCTGTTTTAGGTTTATATTTCAAAAGGAAAAAAAGGAAAACAATAATGTTTTTCACTGTCAATTCCAATTTTTTTACTGGTTTAGAAAATAAAATACAGGCAAGGCTATAAAATAGAACCCAAGAGGCAACATTATAGTACCCTTCTCCTCTACCCTTCTTATATTCTTGCACCTCTTTACCTCACCATCAACCTGGCCGCTGTCCATCTTTAGGTGCTTTCCTTTGCACTCTTTTCCTGTGCCCTGTCATTTGTTAGCCTCATCTTCCTACTCTTATGCGGATCATTAGCAGGGGCAGCTCCTCCAATAAGGCGGAGCGTCGCCCCACTGAGTTAAATGCCCCCATACCCCAGAGATGAAAAATAAAATGGTAATAAATCTAATTTATTAACATTTTATTTTTTCAATAACCCTGTCCCGAGCCTAGTGTCAGGACAGGGATGGGGCCGCTGCTGACTGGCCCTACAATTTTAGGTCCCGAAGAGACCCTTTACTGCACATAGGGTTGAAACACCGTCGACAAAATTAAAGCGAACCATTTACCAGCACTTATTATTTTATAAGAACGCTGCTTCATTGTATATTGTTTAAAATGGTCGACGTTATAAAATACTGGAAACCACATGTTAATATCACTAATATGTCACCAATATTTTAGGTTCCATGTTCACTGGGGACACTACCGTTTTGTTGTTTGAAAAATTGTATAAATTCTTTATATATAAATAACGATTTAAACTACCAGAATCAGATGTGTATATGCTCTTTTCTCCTTCCGACATCAACCTAACCCATTTTTATTGCGATTGCGCATATGATTATTATCATGAAAGTACCATATTAAACTCACAGGGACCTCTGTTTCTGTTTACACTTAGATTACCCTGGTTCCATGTGAGTAGGGTCTCCCTTGTTTCTTTTTCTCGGCTGACTGGCAGCAGCAGAAAGAAGTGATGGGCAGAGCACTTTAAGTTTAAAGTGCGCTTGTCTCTTTGGCCGGCTGTCTTATGATGGCCAGCCAGACATGCGCATTTTAAACCTCTACAGCTGGGTTGAGAGCAAGCACAGGCCTCCAGTGCTCTTGGAAGCGCTGAGATAGCCTGCTCTATCCAATCATGGCGCTGCTCTCATGTTGATTACCAGCATGAGAGCAGCACCAGGATTGGTTAGGGGAGTTGGCTGGGGCCTGCGCTGGAGGAGAAAACGACACCAGATCGAAGTGAGGAGTCGACGTGCAGCAAGGTGAGTTTTATTTCCTTTTTTTAAATGTTTTAAATGTGTTTTATGTGTATGTGGTAATGTGCACTAAATCGCTGACATGCATTACATTACCGTTTTAAAGTTGCGATAATGTAATGCATGTCGGCAATTTTGTTAATGTAATTTGTGCCGTGTGCACCCACCACCCATTTGCCCTCCTACCACTTTCCGTAGGTGGCAGCCGCCACTGATCATCACAGATATATTGCAATGCTATATAATATTCTCCAAATACCTCTCAAGTCCATTATTTGTAACAGACAAAACATGGTTGTATGATAGAACAACGCATGCCTAAACCACGTGGTCTCAACCATGACCGCGTCTTTACCATGCATGTCTTTACCACTCATACCACAAACTTTGTTGTAAAGACAGGATTGGTAAAGGTCATGCGTTGTAAAGACCACACCCCTGCCCCCCTGCCCTGAGCCCTAAAACGCAGTCCCTACCACTGCAATCCCCCCGCCCCAGCCCTAAACACTATCCGACCCCCCACCCTGAGCCCTAAAAACCGGTCCCTAGCCATACAATGTACCCCACTCCAGCCCTAAAATGATCCCAACCCCCCACCCTAAACCCTAAAACCCAACCCCCAGCCCCAAAACTACCCCGAACCCAGCCCCCCGCCCTGAACCCTAAAACAGCCCACAGCCCAAAAAACTACCCCTACCCCTGCCCTCTGCCCTCAGTCCTAAAATGACCCCCAGGCCAAAAAACTGCCCCAACCCCAACCCCCAGCCCAGAGTCCAAAAACAGCCCCCAGCCCAAAAGCTACCCTGACCCCTGCCCCCGCCCTGAGTCCTAAAACAGCCCCAACCCAAAAAACTAGCCCGACCCCAACCCCCTGCCCTGTGTCCTAAAACAGCCCCCAGCCCAAAAAACGACCATGAGCCCTAAAACAGCCCCAGCCCTGAAATCTGCCGCCCCCTGAGCCCTAAAACTGCCCCCTCATGAAAACTACCCCACCCCAAGCCCTACTTACCAAGCCGTGCCCGGTCCTTCCCGTCCCGATCCTTCATGTTCCTCTCCCCGCTCATCCGGTCTCTGGAACTAGACCGCTGACTGCCCTCACCAAGCATATGCATGGTCAAGCAAGCTGTGTTCCACTTGCACGGTAACAGCACACATGGCTTAGCTCGAGTGGTTAATGCCATTTTCCACTAAACATATGATTACGCTAAATTGCATATCTAATGTTCCCTACTAAATATAGCGTAAGCGATCGATCTTTTATTTACCTAAAGTGGTTGAGGGGAGGAAACAACTCAGACAGATATCAGCAACGTCGTTATGCCTGAAAGGATCACCAACTCCAACGTGCCGTTTGAATATTTATTATAAGGCCAAAAATAATTGGATGTAAATACATTTCAGTAACAAGGTATAGAGGTACAGAAAAATTAATACAGAGCCAATTTTACAAATATAAGTAATTCGGCCCAAAAGACAGATGATTATAATTTCCAAAATCACAACGCAACACAGAATAGATGTGATATTCAGTTCTCGACTCATTGAAAGAAATCAAAATCTTTCCCTACACTGCTCTACATGAGGGCCCTTCCTGTCTCTCTTCTATCATTCCCCAATGGTGTCAGCACGTGTTGACTTCCTAAGAAGTACTCACATCAAATGGGTCGTTTTAGCTTATGGCTATGGAGCTTGCTGTAAGATGCTCCTTCTCCTCCGAAAGCTAGCAGAAGTCTGGTCTTGCTGTCCCTGCGCATCATACAAAAAAAGGGATTCAACCCACAATACGTCATTCTTCTTAAAACTTTCCATTGCACCTCTATGCAGTAGCTTTTTCTTTCATGAAACAAATTTAATTAATGATATCTTCTTTCCAGTGGCCTTGGCTTCCAGACAGACCAGATATGGAAGGCATCCTCCCTTTTCGCTTCCCAGCCATCTTCAAAGACATTCCTGGTCTCTCCTTAACTCTGAAAATAACGATGTGTATTCTTGCACCTGCAGTAGGATGAGAACATTCTAATTTCGAACACAACAACATTTAATTATTTATTTCTCAAGAGCAAGGAGAATTGAAACATTAGCTTTGGGCCTATAATTCAGGCAACTTAAACTAACCACAATTACGGTATATAGAAATAATATCGTCCTGCACATTATACATGAAGGAATCATAATACATACAAAGTTCTACTTAAATGTTTTCACTAGTTTTCAACATCAAATGATTCAAATAAATGTTCTTAATAGTCATAAAACACTGCAAACAATACAAATACATGAGAGTGCGTTTAAACCATGAGTATATTGCACTCATACAAAATAGAGTGCTATCAGCGCTCTATCAGTTCCCCCCTCTTATGACTAGTGTCATAACACCAACTTTCTATTCTTCTGTAGTTTTTCTCCTTGTAGAAGAGACCGACCTAAACAGAAGCTGTAGCTTGCCGTCCCTGTCTGAATCGTTCTAACCCCTTAAGGTGCTGGTAATGACTGTCCTGCAGTCGTTCAAGTTGGAGCTCTCGCTTTTTCGAAACAGTCTCCTGATGTCGTGCCCTTTGCCATTTGTAAGCCTTGATGGCTCCCAGTAGGACAATTATACAAATGACAGCTATTATAATAGGCTTCAAGATATATCCCATTATTTCTTGTCCCAAACTTCCAAACCAGCTGCCTATCTTGCCAAATCCTTTCCCCACTTGTTCCCAGAGTCCTTCAGCAGCCATCTCACGTAACTCTTGGTGTATATCTGAAATATTGTTGATATATTTCCTTATATTCCGACTGTTGTCAGGAATATAAGTACATATAACAAACAAGGGAACCCAAATAGAATAGGTCAGGGACCTTGGGAGCTAGATTAGTATAAAGGACAGTGGTCCCTGAGTAAAGAAAAATACATTAAGCAATAAATATAGTCTCAATCAGTACTATATCTTGATGCATGTCCAGCCGGACAGAGGCAAGTTTAATATACACAATAGTTTGAATAAAAATTGAGGAAATGTGAGAAAATAACAGTGGGATACAAGCCTGTATCCAAAATCTCACAGATCAAAACACACAAACAACATAGAAAAGCTCAGGCAATTTACATGTGTTTCACTGAATATACATGGATAATGAAACAATAATCATAAAGGTCACCTTTACACATGTTATAAATTAACATTCAGTGTATAAGGTTGACAACTGTGTCGACGACGTTTCGATCCTTTACAGTGAGATATAGGATCATCTTCAGGACTATGAATTAAAGTGCCTGAGAGCATATGCCTGCAGTTGCACTTAAGGGTGGGAAGCTGGCATGTCCAGACTAGGGAGGAGGGGGACAAAATGGACCCGGGTTAGAGCTACGTGCTCCACAATGGGATGGCAAAGCGGACAAGTCCTGCGCAGCAAGGAATCAGTAAATGGGATTATGAGCCTAATTTGAGAGTCAGGTAGTTCATGTCGTTTGCCTGCATGTTCCACTAGCACCGCACCAGGCCCATCGCCTAACATCCAATTGGCACAGAGTCTACCTGACTCTCAAATTAGGCTCATAATCCCATTTACTGATTCCTTGCTGCGCAGGACTTGTCCGCTTTGCCATCCCATTGTGGAGCACGTAGCTCTAACCCGGGTCCATTTTGTCCCCCCTCCTCCCTAGTCTGGACATGCCAGCTTCCCACCCTTAAGTGCAACTGCAGGCATATGCTCTCAGGCACTTTAATTCATAGTCCTGAAGATGATCCTATATCTCACTGTAAAGGATCGAAACGTCGTCGATCACAGTTGTCAACCTTATACACTGAATGTTAATTTATAACATGTGTAAAGGTGACCTTTTATGATTATTGTTTCATTATCCATGTATATTCAGTGAAACACATGTAAATTGCCTGAGCTTTTCTATGTTGTTTGTGTGTTTTGATCTGTGAGATTTTGGATACAGGCTTGTATCCCACTGTTATTTTTCTCACATTTCCTCAATTTTTATTCAAACTATTGTGTATATTAAACTTGCCTCTGTCCGGCTGGACATGCGTCAGGAATATAAGTACAGCACTGTTGAACTCTCAATAATTTGCAGACTCCTCCGGCTTTTGCTAGCAGCACATCTAGGGCAAGACGTTTTTGCAAAACCATAGCCCTTATCGAAACCATCTCCCCATCTACCAGTAATAAAATCTGAGCTGTATTTATTGAGAGCTTATCCACTAATGTTGCCAGCTTTCTGATTTTCAAATCATTCAGAATTACACCCATACTCGGTATCATAGCTCCGAATATGACTCCAATCACTTCTCCTGCACTTACACCACGTTTTCCTCTGTGAGGTCTTTTTCTTTCTAGGGGCCATAAATCATTCACATGAAAAATCTTGGGAAATACCACAGCCAAATAACAAGTGCCATACCAATTTTTGGGCAACTTCACATAGGCATTCTTTCCACATACAAAATACACATTGGGCACTATTGTTATTTTGTCCAATAATGCTTTTCTAATTGATTCTTCGATCAAGAAGACGTGCTCACAATCACTTTCACCCACAAATATCTTATCATAGGATGTGGTCGGGTGTCTAATACACAACTTCCCCTTCTGCTGGAAATCTAATGCTATGGGTCCAAAACTCCCCTTTGCTTTATGATCTAGCTCTTCTTTAGTCCATGGGGTAACCTTGTGCTTTGGATCTGGTCTAAATAGAGTCTGTCTATGCCGATCTTCTATCTGATCTATAAATTTCTTTTCAATGTCAGTTAACATGCAGGCTAATTTGTGTCTATGGGCATAGGACGTATCTAAAGTAATGGTAGGCATGAAATACTTTGACATTCGCTCTACTTCCTTATAATAATCATATTTATTCATGTATTTAAGAACTGGGACTTCCGAGAGTACCACATCATAATTTGAGAAATAGTACTCAAAATGTGCCTTGCTATAAAACATGCTCAACAACACACTACATGTAATGCCATAGGTCACAGGCAAATGATGGTATCGAATGCCTTCTTCTACTGAGGCTGGTAATTGCATACACACATAGCAATACTTCGCTTCCATGGTATCCACATACTCATACAATAATCGAGCATATGCATTCAACGTGAAATCACCCTTTGACAAATCAACATGTAATCTACGACTGGTTTCCTTGATCATTTCTAGATCCCTTGCGGATGCATCCTCATCTATCTCAGAGAATGGTGTAGTAAGTGTTGCCTGTACCCTATTCTGTCCGACATTCTGAGGTCCAACTAGAGATGTAACGATCACCACAATTATAAAAATAAGCACCACTACAATGAGGGTGCCAATAATGCACTTCTGCTTGCGTGTTGATTTTTCGGACACCATGGTTTCTACTGATCCGTTCCGAAGCACAAAAGGGAAAAAAACACAGTCTCTTCCTGTTTTCTTTGTTTAACAATGACTTTCTCACTTCTCTCCTCCCATGCAATTGATGTCAAAGTTCCTTCGATTGATACTAAACCTATTGAAGAGATGTAGGCATCCCTATTCCTCACTCCATCATCTACGAGAAAGTTCCTAAATTTAAATCTTCTTAAACTGGGGTCTAAGTTATCTTCTTTCTAAGGCCTAATGCTTTCTTTGGTTATAATTCAAGCTTCATCGTTAATGATATTTGATCCAAGTATTTCGAGGACACGTTGCAGAATCTCCGCACGAATTTCTCCTAATTCTTGCGCGGCGAGCTGTCGGGCAAATGAAGGGAAAACAACCTGAGTGAGGATCAGGTAACGCAATCCACTCAGCCTTGGAGGATTTGGAACTTGCAGAGTTAGTATTCCAAACGCTTCTATGCCTGGGACCAGCAACTGTATTTTAATTGAGAGGGTGTCCCCTCCGTAACTCACAGTACCAGCTCCCAACCTCCCGGACTTCGCTGGTTTCTGCATCTGCAGCCAGTTACGTCCACTCAGGAGATGCGTATCTTCGAGACGCTATTCTTTCTCTTCTGGAGCGACTCAGACCCTCTGGTCTTTCTTCGGCGTCGCTTTGATCTGATTCAAATGTTTCAGGAATCGGAGCGAGGTTTGTCTCGGATGCAAGCCTTATATTCAGCCTTTCTTTTCTTGCTGGCCACTTTTCCGCTCTGGCATATGCTCTCCTCTCTTCCTCTTGATCCGATTCTTCTGCAATCGGCCGCTCACCTTGATCTGGTACAAAGTTCACATCTGCAACATCATCTATTTCAGGATCTGGGCTCAATTCAGAAGCACTCAGCTCTCGTCTCTCGTGCTCACTTGGCTGTTCTTTTTCTTCCGAAACTCTTACAGCTGGGCCTGTGCCTTCGTCGTCATCTGTAGCAGGTTCACACACGCTTCTCGGAACTAGGGGACTCTCTTCCTCCGCAGGCTCTTGAACTCGGCGAGTGTGGGAAGCATGGATCCAGTTCGGCAGTCCTCCACACTTCACAGCGGTACTTGTGACCAATATCACCTGACATGGTCCTCGCCAGCGAGCATCAAGACAACTCTTCCTCACGTGCTTGCGAACTAGTACCCAATCACCTGGATTAAGATCATGCAGCAGGTCTCTCGAGGTGGATGCAGTCGCAGCCTCGACCTGGTGGGATACAGAAGTAACCTCATCAGCCAGTCCCTTACAATAATCCAACACTAAATCATCAGTGATGTTTATCAATGCTGTAGCTGGCACCATAGGCAAACGCATAGCTCTTCCGGTCAAAATTTCGTGGGGAGAAAGCCCTGTTTTCCTATCAGGGGTGCTACGCAGACTCATGAGCACCAGAGGCAGCGCATCTGGCCATTTCAATGAAGTTGACGAGCACACTTTGGCCACTCTTGACTTGATGGTGCTATTAACCTGCTCTACAAGACCTGAAGCCTCCGGCCTGTAGCTACAATGCAGTCTCTGATCAATGTTCAAAGCAGAGCACAACAATTTCATAATTTCACTGTGGAAATGAGTTCCTCTATCTGTCTCCACTGATGTCGGAAATCCATATCTCGGGATCAATTTTCTTAACAACAACTTGGCTACTGTGAGACTGTCACATCGTCTAGTTGGATACGCTTCCACCCAACGCGTAAAAATACACACCACCACCAAAACGTATCTCAACCTATTGCACCTCGGCATTTCAATAAAATCCAATTGTATCCTATTGAAGGGACCTCCAGATCTTCCAATGTGACTCATTGCAACTACAGTTCTCTTTCCAACATTCATTTGTTGATAAGTAACACATCTGTGACATACCACTTCAGCACACACACGAAAGCGTGGATTAAACCACGTCTGCCTGAACACTCGCACCATAGCATCTCTCTCCAGATGAACTGCTCCGTTGGTTTGCCTTCCCATTGGGCTCAGTAGATAATTGGGTAATACTGCTCTCTCATCTGTGGACACCCAAATGTCATTGTCTCTTTTTGTGCAACCTGCTCTGACCCATGAAGCAGCTTCTTCTTCTGGGACTTCATCCTGCAACTGCTTCACCTCATCCCAAGTATCGGCTATAGCTAACATCATGCTGAGCTCGGTATCTTCTGTGCTCTCGCCTATATATTCTCCATTGAAAATACAAGCATGTTCAGCGCAAAATTGTGCTACTTCATCTGCATAATTGTTGCCCTTAGTGACGAAGTCTTCTCCTTTTCCATGAGCTGTACATTTAACAACTGCTATCCCTTTGGGCTTCTGCAAAGCTTCCAATAGTTGGCACACATACTCGCCGTTACGTATAGGTGACCCTGAGGACGTTAGAAACGCCCTCTGTGACCATAACTGCCCAAAGTCATGAACTACACCAAATCCGTATTGACTGTCTGTATACACAGTCACTCGAATATCGGCTGCAATGATACAGGCACGTGTCAAAGCGACAATTTCGATCACCTGAGCAGAGAATACTCCATTTAAACAGGCAGCTTCCACTACTCCCATGATGGTGCACACAGCAAACGCTGCTCTCAAATACCCTTCATTGTCTCTTATACATGAACCATCAAAAAAAAGGATCAAATCAGATTGGGGCAAAGGTTCATCGACAATGTCAGGTCTGGGTTTGGTAGATAGGTCAGTAACATCTAGGCAGTCATGCTCTTCACAATCCTCATCTCCTTCCTCTGCCGGAACAGGTAACAATGTAGCAGGGTTCAGGGTGGTACAACGTCTCAGGGTAACATTTTTAGCGGCCAAGATAACCTGCTCATACTTGGTAAGTCTGTTGTTGGTCAGATACTGTGTTTTCGTTCTGGTCATCAACAATTCTACTGAATGGGGCACATAAACAATGAGCGGATAACCCATCACTATGCTTTCACATCTTTCAATGCTGACACCGGTTGCAGCAACGGACTTCAGACATCCGGGCAACGCAGAAGCTACAGGATCTAACGTAGCTGAGAAGTAAGCTACTGGTCTACGCGCACCCCCATGTGTCTGTACAAGGACTGCTAACGCACATCCCTCCTTTTCACAGCAAAAGAGCGAAAACGCTTTGTTATAATCCGGCATTCCGAGAGCTGGTGCACGACAGATACTTTCCTTGAGCTCACGGAAGGCTTTCAAGCACTCGTCATCCCATGGTACCGGATCACTAACATCCTTTCGAGTCAGTTTCAACAGAGGCTTTGCTTGCAAGGAAAAATGTGGGATCCACTGTCGACAATAGCCGACCATTCCCAAAAACATGCAGACTTCTTTTTGTGTTTTCGGAGTTCCCATTTGCAGAATCGTCTCTATGCGATCTGGTGACACCCTTCGTTTTCCTTTCTCAATCCGGTGACCAAGGTATTGAACTTCAGACAAACAATACTGCAATTTGTTTGGAGACACTTTGTGTCCATTCTCTGCCAAATGATTCAGCAACGCCACAGTGTCAATCCTGCAAGCATCATCAGTCTCTGAGGCGAGCAAAAGGTCGTCTATATATTGCACTAAGACTGAGTTTTGGGCCATCACCAGTCCTTCAAGATTCTTTTTCAGACATTGACTAAAAATGGAGGGGCTTTCTGTATACCCCTTAGGAATTCTTTCCCATGTTAAGACACGATCGTCTATCCTAAACGCAAATAAAAACTGGCTTTCTTCATGCAATGGTATGGAGAAAAATGCATGACACAAATCTATCACTGTAAACCATTCTGCTTTGCATGGTATCTGGAATAGAATAACAGCTGGATTCGGTACCACAGGACAACATGGGATCACAATTTCATTAACCCGATGCAGATCCTGCACTATTCTGTACTTGCCACTTGGCTTCTGCAGTCCCATGATAGGTGAGTTGCAGGGACTTCCTCTTATCTCCTTAAGAATACCTTGGGCAATCATAGTCTCAATCACGGGTCTTATTCGGGCCACTGTTTCTGGAGTCAATTTATATTGTGGCGTACGTGGGAATTCAGCATTGGGTTTGACCTGTATCTTAACTGGCTCAACCCCTCTCATCAGACCTACATCCTCGCCCGTAAAATCCCACACTTTCGGATTAGCTGAGACTCTCAAGTCATGTGGCAATTCTGCTATTGTGAGCACCACAAACATTTCTGCACACAGACTCATGTTAGCCATTTTGAAATCAGCATCATCATCATATGTTTGCAATTCCACACCTCTCGGAGTGCACGATATAGTACAATTGAGCTTGCACAGAAGGTCTTGTCCCAAAAGACAGACCGGACTTGAACTGCACACTACAAATTGGTGTTTATCTCGAAATGGTCCTATTCTCACGGGTAATTCGTTTGTCAATGGATTGGTCATTTTCTGATTACTAACCCCCACTACTTGAATCGATCGTCCCGAAAGAGTTAAATTTGGGACTACTTCAGTTCTCACTGTGGAGCGAGCAGCTCCAGTGTCTAATAAGAAGGTAACAGGATATCCATTCACATCTGCATCCACAAACGGCCCACTCTGATCTACTTCTAGAATCGCATCTAAGGTGCATTCCTCGTGCACCCCCTCTGACACTCTTGTAAATCTTGATTTTGATCAAATCTATTTTGTATTTCAAAGTAAGGCATCTGATGGTATAACTGATTATGCATGGGTATCCTAGGAGGTTGAGGTACTTGCACTTGCGGCTCATATCCTCCTCCATACATAGACCTGGGTCTTGTCAGAGTATTAACAGTCTCGGACAGCTGTCCCTCTCCTTCCATCTGTATCTGATTTGCTGGATTCAATCTACACTCGCGCTTCCAATGCCCGATTTTGTGACAATAGTGACAGGCAGTGACTCTTTTCTGTTGGGCCACCCAGTCACTTGTACCTGGATCCATTCCTCTTCCTCTACCCTGACCAGGTTGGGTCACCACCTGTTGTCCCATTCCTCTTCCACCTCCTCTACCTTGACCTCCTCCAAACCCTTACGTCATATCAGCATTTCTCAACTGCACCAACATCAACTTGTCCTTCAATTTCTTCTGTGTCGACTCCACTTGATCACTGCAATATTTAGCATAACGCAGAATCTCGTCCACCGACTTATTCTGCCAACATATCAAATGATGCTGTATCATCAAACTAATATCAGATTTCAGTCCCAACACAAACTTCGAGACAAATTGTCCCATATCTTTCTGTTCAATTGCATCCAATCCACTATACTGCTTAAAAGCTAACAACAATCTTTCGTAATAATCATGTACTGATTCCTTAGAGTCCTGAGTGGTGCGATCAATCTTCAACCAATCAACAATCTGAGGAGCTACCTTCGATTGCAACCATGTAATCACTTGCTCGTATTTTCTCATTACATCAGGTGAAGGACCATGAGTCAATGAATCTCTAGGTGGCTCTGCAGTAGGCCACTCAATGGCAATCTTACATGCCGCCCACAAATCCGCCGGCACTACTATATCAAACAAGGTGTTTAACCCCTTGACCGCGATCGGAATTCCGCTCGTGTGCTAGACATTCCGATCGCGGGTGCGGTCGTGACGAGCTCAGCTCGTCATGCGCACAGCGCTACCGCGCAGCATGACGAGCTGAGCTCGTCACGCGCATCGAAGGGGTTAAATCAATCCACAATACTTTCGAAATCTTTACAAACCGATCTATTTGCTTGTACCACTCAGCAGGTTCTTCCCTCAGCCGAGGAAAATCATTCGTAAATGCTGCTAAATCACCCCTGCTCCATGGCACGTGTACATATCCTCCATTTTGTACCTCTCTGAGGGGGAAATTTCCTGCAGCTCCCGCCCCTCCACCCGGAGGCGGAGTATTTCCTATTCCAGTCTTCAAGCTTTTCTTTTTGGCCCATCTTTCTTTCCATCTGTCTAATTCTTTCCATGTCCGCATCCCTATCACTAGTTCTCTAATTTGTGCTTTTAATCCAATCGTTCGCTTCTCTTCCAAATCCTTATCTGTGTAATTTAATCTGCAAGAACTCTGTGTCAGCTTGGACTTTGACAAATCAACCTCATACCTTTGTGCCAAAAGCAACAATGCATCATGAGCTCGTTTGGCCTTTCTTGTCATGTCCTTTGCTACGAACAGTAGTTCGCTCGAGTCATACGTATCAATTCTGTTCAGAGGTAGATTACCTTCAATCACCTCGTCTAGTTCTGCCTTTAATCGTACCACATCTAGCATTGGCGCTTTTATTGCACTTTTGAACACTTTCTGAATTTCCTCGTTTCTTGTATCTTCCCTGTCACAGCTTTGGGATCTCCTAGGCACTGCACCCTCTTCTCTCTCCGAAGCTGAGCGTCTATCTCTTTCCCATCTTCGACTTCTCCAATAGTCACCTGCACAAATAACCTGCGGCCCAAACAGTACTCTAGGCGCTTCTTGTCTCTTACTTATCTCTTCCCTCGGCATCATTGACTCTCTCACTGGTTGAACCCACATTCGAAGGTCAGACCTAGAATTCGCTAGAGCTCCTGTCCGTCCTCGTTCTGTCCCACTATCCATTCTTGATGGATCAGCTGTAGCTGGCAGTGGAGTACTAGATTCCACTGGCATCCGACTTAAACCTGTCCCACTCATTGCAAGGCTCCCTCCAGACATTGTCTCTTCCCCTTCACTTATTTGCTGTTGACTGTCATCGGTTCTTTCTTTAGGAGTACATATCGGAACCACTGGCCCTATTGTGACTGGTACCGACAAAGCATCTGGTAACTGCATGTTTCCTGCAGGGTGTACTGGCTCGGAGTTTGGATACCTCATTCCTCCAGACCCTCCCGGAATGCGTACCATTGTAATCTTGCCTCTTACTCCTGCTGATTGTTCCTCTGAACCCGGTTGTCCCACACCTAAAAGCTCTTCTGATGGGCGCAACCTCTCTGTCTCTGATCTAGAGTCGCACGGTGGAGGACGGTCCGCTAGCAATCTATCGAGGAAGCTGTTATCTGTATCACTGTCCTCCTCTGTCGTCTTTTTCCCTTCAGCCCCCTCTCCTAACGTAAGAAATGGGTACAAGCGTTCTCTCTCTATGGTGTCTACTCTCCATCTTTTCAACTGGGCATCCCACCTAGCATCATGATATGCCTTCATTGCTTTCCTCATTCTTCCTTGTGAAACCTCTCTCCTTTTTACTAGGGCAGCTCTCATCCATGCATCTAATGCCTCAAATTAGGTAGGTCTAGGGGGAGGTTTCAGTGCATTCATCACTCCCCTCAGCTGGGTCAGCACTTCCATACGAAAAGACCCATAATGAGGGAAAGCCAATTCACCCTCTTTCTCTGTAATTTTATGCCAATTCTGAAGCCACACTATAGTATGAAGTCCTACATTCATTGCCATGTAATGTGCCGGTGTGTCTTCTGGCGGAGCTTCTTCTCCTACCCGAGTCACTACCCCTGTGTCGCCTCTACACAAATCTCGCAATACCCTGAAGCATCTCATTGTGAAATCGATCAATTGCAAGCCCAAAATACGCTATTCCACTGTAAACGAACGTCCACCAATCCCAGCGCGGCGTTACACCAACCAACCTATCACAGCGCGGCGCACCCTGACGTCACTTCTCACTCCTTGCAGCGGCTCACCCGCCTTTACAATTTCACCGCAAACTCGCTTACACACATTCGTACCACAAGTAATTGTATATCCAAAAGTTATTAAACCAAGTAACTGTTCCTACACAATTACAATAACTTACAGTCACATAAAACAAGTATTTGTCTGTCACTAAAGATCGATAGAACACTCTCACAAGAACATTGAGCCGTTGTGACCCCCGACCTGCGTTGGTCACTCAATCACCATAGTCCAACCCCGGTACCTGAGGCTTTCTACCGCGACCTATTCCTCATTCACACAAAGTTCCCTAACACAAGTGGATCGTCGATAGCGCTTCACAACACCCACATTTGATCAGACAATTACAATACAAAACTATCCCGGGATCTTGGACTTCTCTTGAGTCCGCCCACCAAAACTTCCTGCTCCGCACGTGTCCGGACCAGTAAACCAAAACCACATTCACTCAACATACATCTCAACTCCGCAAGACATCACACACTTACTCATCACCGCAATCTAACACCACAATTCCATTCATACTCACGCCACCACAGTTTCCGCTGCACCATCAACGTCCGCCGGTCTCCGCCGTCTTCTGCTCCACTTCAGGGCTATTCGACCGTCAACCCTACTCCTGATTACTCCCCTCGCTTAGAGATACACCACTTTAGAGGTAAACCATCCTCTCCTACCATTTGATTACGCTAAATTGCATATCTAATGTTCCCTACTAAATATAGCGTAAGCGATCGATCTTTTATTTACCTAAAGTGGTTGAGGGGAGGAAACAACTCAGACAGATATCAGCAAAGTCGTTATGCCTGAAAGGATCACCAACTCCAACGTGCAGTTTGAATATTTATTATAAGGCCAAAAATAATTGGATGTAAATACATCTCAATAACAAGGTATAGAGGTACAGAAAAATTAATACAGAGCCAATTTTACGAATATAAGTAATTCGGCCCAAAAGACAGATGATTATAATTTCCAAAATCACAACGCAACACAGAATAGATGCGATATTCAGTTCTCGACTCATTGAAAGAAATCAAAATCTTTCCCTACACTGCTCTACATGAGGGCCCTGCCTGTCTCTCTTCTATCATTCCCCAATGGTTTCAGCACGTGTTGACTTCCTAAGAAGTACTCACGTCAAATGGGTCGTTTTAGCTTATGGCTATGGAGCTTGCTCTAAGATGCTCCTTCTCCTCCGAAAGCTAGCAGAAGTCTGGTCTCGCTGTCCATGCGCATCATACAAAAGAAGGGATTCAACCCACAATACGTCATTCTTCTTAAAACTTTCCATTGCACCTCTATGCAGTAGCTTTTTCTTTCATGAAACAAATTTAATTAATGATATCTTCTTTCTAGTGGCCTTGGCTTCCAGACAGACCAGATACGCAAGGCATCCTCCCTTCTCACTTCCCAGCCATCTTCAAAGACATTCCGGGTCTCTCCTTAACTCTGAAAATAACGATGTGTATTCTTGCACCTACAGTAGGATGAGAACATTCTAATTTCGAACACAACAACATTTAATTATTTATTTCTCAAGAGCAAGGAGAATCGAAACCTATGACTTTGGGCCTATAATTCAGGCAACTTAAACTAACCACAATTACAGTATACAAAAATAATATCGTCCTGCACATTATACATGAAGGAATCATAATACATACAAAGTTCTACTTAAATGTGTTCACTAGTTTTCAACATCAAATGATTCAAATAAATGTTCTTAATAGTCATAAAACACTGCAAACAATACGAATACATGAGAGTGCGTTTAAACCATGAGTATAGTGCACTCATACAAAATAGAGTGCTATCAGCGCTCTATCACATACATGCAAGTACTCGCTACTTACCAATTGAATTTTTTTTTGTCGTTTCTTTATCCATGTGTTTGATTTAGTACTGGCTATTCGTTTGAGAAACGTTGTGAATTTTTGGTCAAATATATTTTCAATATTTCGGAAACGTACCACAATAGTAGATGGCCAGGCTGGGGTGGTTATAAATAGTATTATTTCAGTTTGCCATCAAAAACATATTCTGACAAATGACTAATGTAAATTTGTGTCTCTTCAAATAAGGTTGATACATGCAGTTTACATGACTCAAAACCTAAATGTAATTTGGCCTGGCAGGCTGATATATATAATTTGATCAGAGCTACCTAATTTAGTTTTTTTGACTTTGGAGGCATGGGAAAATGTGTGCTTCATCCTTCTGGAGTTTCATGCTACATGCCTCTGCGACACTTTTAGTTTCGCTTAATACTTTTATGGTTTGCTTCGGGAAGCGTTGTTAATGGTAACGCTCAAAACAGGCCAGAAGATCAAAGCGAAATGACTTTGAAAGTGTTCCTGGGAGGTTTGCAAGTGAATAGGGCAATCTACAAAGGGTACAGGCAGTGCTACTCTGTAAAAAAAATAAGTGTAGGTGACCAAAGGTATATTTGGGAGCTCACTAGCACCACTGCCAAATGTCAGTAAGTGTTGCTGAATACCAAAGCTTCCTATTCTTGAGTCCATATCATCAGTGCTTCATTTGTAGAACAATAAGTACTGGGGCCCTGGTCAGGAGGCCACCGCAGTTTGCACCACACATTGCCACTGTACTTACACAACTACTAACCATCACACTGCTACACGTGTGACAATTCAGACTGTTCAAGGCCCACAAAACTTTAACCGCTTCGCCGCGATCGGAATTCCGCCCAGGTGCTGGACATTCCGATCGCGGGTGTGGTCGTGACGAGCTCAGCTCGTCATGCGCACAGCGCGACCGCGCAGCATGACGAGCTGAGCTCGTCATGAGCATCGAAGGGGTTAAGAATGGCTTGGGTGGCAAAAATTAGTTGTTTTTAATGTCTATTGAATTAACAAACAACATTTTTTCTGTACATCTTTAAAGTACACCAACAGCGCCACCATGTGGCAGGTGTCATAAGTGCAGGTTCTGGTAATTTTGTGCCGTGCCGAGCAGCAGAAACCACTGGGTCAAATTAAGCACTGCATTTCATGCCTTTCTTCCAAAACCTTACACTTCCGGTCTATTTAGTTCACTCTTGCAGGGTCTTTTTCATCCTTCTTCCATGCGTTTTCCCTTTGCCTCTGTTTCCTGTCTTTCTCGCCCTCACTCTCTTTATTTTCTTCCTTTGTCTCTATTGATCTGAGCCAAAATCTGATGACAAATCTGTCCTGGTCTCTAAAAAGTAGCGCCGGCATTCACCATCTGCAACCGCTAACAGAAAAGAAATTAAGCACTGGACATAAGAAAGACCTGGCTCCCTGGAACTGTGCATGGCACCAAAGAGTTTTGAGAGCATATGCTGTCGTCCCCTTGAAGTGAGTAGAGGAAAGTAGTTGACAATGGATGGAGCGGACGTATGATGGTGGGAGGCAGCTAAGCTCCTTACCCTCAGAGCTCCCCAACATCACCTTCAGTTTCAGAGAGCAAAGCACTCTGGGGCTTATTTATGACAGCCCTGCGTCACTGTTGCACCATATAAAGTGGTACTTGCGTGACACAGGGCTCTCATGAAGATTTATGAAGCCACGCAATGCCACCCTGCGTAGTTTTGAGTGGCCTCATAAATTGTGAGTAAGGCGACGCAGTGCAAATTGCTGTATCACCTTACTCTGCACCCGGGAGGCCTTCCATGGGCGTTGCAGTGAGTTTTCCCACACAAAACCCATGGAATTTGACGCTGCCCCAGATTTTCAAAGTGATGTAAACCTGGGGGAGCGCCAAATCCATACGCCTCCCGAGGTTAGGCGTACCGATGAGAAATATGTTTATTTCTCCTTGTTTTTTCCTTTTTCCATGTGTGCTGCATTCTGAAACACACATAGAAAGAGGAAAACTTCTCTTTGGATTGTTTTTGTGCAGAAAGGTTCCCCTTTCTGCACAAAAACAATCCTGCTTTTAACGGAGGTACACTTGCAACATGGTGCAAGGGTGCCTACGCTGGCACTAGGCTGCCGAAACGGAGCCAGTGCTGGCAGAAAGAACAGGAATGTACCGTATTGGTTAAATATGGTGCATTTCTGCCCTTTCACTTTGACGTAGCGCAATGCAGCAAATTGCCTTGCTGCGCTGCCCTACGCCAAAATGCTATAAATGAGGTCTTCTGTGTGGGTTTGGGTGCCATACGGCACAGGATATGTGCTGCTTTGGAATATAGGGGGCAGTGGGGTGCTGGGTGAACTTTTTACTAATTGACTTAGGGCCGCCCCTAGTATGCTAGCTCCACGTTGCTTAACTTAGTCCAATAAGTGATTAGAACTTGGTTGGAACATGGAAGAGAGAAAAATCCAGCAATGCTCGCAGCAAGGCATTCTACTACCTGTCAGGTGATTTTGATTTACCACAGTCTCTGTGCCCAAAACTGGTCCAAGATTTGGGGGAGGACATTTTCCCACTGGCTCCATGAAAGAACAACATGAATTTTGAGTTGTGTTCATGAAGCTGAATATGCCTCGGACCAAGGGGGGTGCAGACCATAAAGAACCAAGTGGACTGCAGGCTGTCAATGACGTCCTTATGAGCTGTGGGTGTGGCTATGCAGGGCCTGTGAAGCCCAGGAGAGTCATGCTGTTCTGAAAGAATTCCTTACTGACATGTGCTGTGATGCACCAGCAGACCCGTAAGTAGGGGGATCTGAGTGCCTCAAAGCACTGAATGAAGATGGCTGCACGGAAGAGCTCGACCTAAACGTTTCTACATCGTGGTAAAGTCCTATCAATAGATCACCATGCACCATGAAACCTCTTAATGCCCTATTGCCTCCTGGAGGACCCTAAGGGTAAAGGTAACATATTCTTGTACTTTATATTTGAACAATTTCCAGATTGTCTGCCATATTGTTATCTAATTTGTTATAACTTTTGATCTCTTGAAACACTTCTTTCATCCAGTTTAGTAAATTCTTGTTTTGTGGTTTGGTTGGGCACACATCTTCTCTGTAAGCGGCCTTGCTGTTCTTGTCTAATTACCAAAGATGAAGCATGAAATCCTAAGGCAACGTGTGTACCACCAGGGGCGGTGCGTCCATTGGGGCATAGCCCCCCCCGCAGCTCCCTCGGCGTCTTTGAACCTAAGTTTACTTAAGTTCAAAGACGCCAAGGGAGAACTGACAATCATGTCAGTCAGCATGACGTCGGACCGCCCACCCCCTTCAGAGTCTGAAGGGGGTGGGCGGTCCTGCGTCATGTTGACTGACATGATTGTCAGAGGGACCAGGGGCAGCAGGCAGCACTGCAGCACAAGTGCGCATAAGTGGGGACGGGCACCGAATTTTCGCGCCGTGCCCAGTCATGCGCACTTGTGTGTGCACTGGCTTGCGCATGCCCATTAGGAGAGCGAGGGTTGAGCAAAGGCTCAAACCTCGGTCTCTTAATGGGCAGGCGGGCGAGAGGTAACCGTGCCCTAAGCCAATCCTGGCGCTGCCAGCAGCGCCAGGATTGGCTGAGAGGGGCCATAGGCGCAAACGCCGGAGTCGGACCCCAGGCGGCGCGGACGGCGGACCTGCTCAGTCAGTGCTCAGGTAGGAATTTTCTTTTTTTAGTTCAAAACCCCCGCCCCCCCCCGCGACTGCTGAAATGGTATGGTATCAATGGCCCATCTCTCACTAGACACACACGCGCTCCCCTCTAGGCCTTGCCTCTCACAGGGAGCGAGGGCCAGCGTCCTCGGCTGACCGAACACATCTTCCAGTGTGAGGGCCACGCCAGGGTCCGGTACTGCGAAACCCAGCGCTTCATGCCAAGGTTCTCCGGCCGCTTCTCATTTCATCCGATGTCACTCACGACCCTTATGCATTGAGGTGGATAGAGGGAGGGCTGTATGTACTGTTAGAGGGGAGAGGGACTCTTCCTGTGTGAGGGCCACGCCAGGGGCCGGTACCGCGGAACCCAGCGATTCATGCCAAGATTCTCCGGCCGCTCCTCATTTCATCCGACGTCACTCCTGATCTTTAATGCGTTGGGGGATAGAGGGAGGGCTTTATGTACTGTTAGAGGGGAGAGGGACTCTTCCTATGTGAGGGCCATGCCAGGGGCCGGTACCGATGAACCCACTGTTCATGCCTCCTCATTTCATCCGACGTCACCCACGACCCTTAATGCATTGAGGGGGATAGAGGGAGGGCTGTATGTAATGTTAGAGGGAAGATGGACTCTTCCTATGTGAGGGCCACGCCAGGGGCCGGTACCGCGGCACCCTCGCTTCATGTCAAGAGTCTCCGGCAGCTCCTCATTTCATCTGACGTCACTCACGACCCTTAATGCATTGAGGGGGATAGAGGGAGGGCTGTATGTGCTGTTAGAGGGGAGAGGGGATCTCGCGCTGTATGTTGTCTCCTGTTCACACTCTTGCATGTGTGGACAGTGTGCTGACATGCTCCGCCTGCGCTGACTGAGCCCCTCTATTATACACTGTGCATCAACCATGACACTCACCGTCGAAACATCTAGCAAGCAACGCTTATTGCGCGCGCCCTCTTCTCGTAACACGTGTGCACGTATTGTTTTCAAACTCATTTGGTAAATGTGGTGAGGGTTATACCGAAAGTCATGTTCCAATGTTTTTTGTAATTCAGGCTGCATAATATGCCCTTTGTCAAAGGCATGATAACATTAAATTAGAAAAGATCGTAGTGTGTTTATTTTGTTTAAATTGAGCAGTGTAAACTCGCGCCACTGGCGTGTATGTCTCTGTCTCATGTCAGGAGTAATTTGTATTAATTAGAACAGGATGCAAGGAATGTCTCTTGTCAACGTCGTGCTCTGGAACGAAAAAGCAAGTCCCAGTGTATGCCTTATGTCAGACACACTTTGTACTGCTTTTGCAGGCTGTCGACAGTGCATGCCTTTTGTCAGGCATAGTGTGCTACGTCAGCGTACGTTTTATTGATTTCTTGTATTAAGTACCTTCAACAAAGACCTGCTGCGCACCAGTGATGAAACACGGATCAACCGCATGCAGTGGTGGAAGTAGATAACGTGACGTAGATAATTTCTGGGGGTGGCAGTAGATAAGAAGTATGGGCGCAAGCGAAGAGAGAACATTTCAAGCGAGGTTTTGAAAATTTGGAAAGAGGGCGAACAAGCATTGTCAAAGTCATTCATTTAGGATTGGAAAAAGAAAAGCATTTTCTGCGTTTAAGTAAGTCACACAACAGGCACCAGTCACACGGCTGCAGCGTAAGCCTCTCAGAGATTCACAATGTGCACAGCACAAAGAATAGTACACTTAGCCCCCACACAGACAAGTTACAACACTGGCACCAGCACTGTAGTAAAGCCCATTCATAAGTAGCGAACAGACGTTGAAACACCAAGGAGCCTGACTAAGAAACTCAAGCACCCTCTACCATCAATATACCAATGGCACGTAGGCGATGAAATATAGAGCTACTGCTTTTATTATTCAGGCTTGTATGACTGTGTGGTGTGAAGAACAGTTAATTCAGAAAAAACAGCACGCTATTTACTTCTGCAGGCAGTGCATGCGATTTCAGATTTACCCCGGGCCCAGCACAAACTCTGCAAAGAATGTGTAGAATTAATAACTCTTCCGAAGGAATACTAAGTATGCTGTCTTTGAAGGATGTAGAAATCAGTTACTATAGGTCAAGGAGTCCTCTACATCACCCAGTCATCTCTTCAGGTCATGCAAGTTGTATAATGGCAAGCAGATAAAAAGCTCTCAACTCATCCGCCTTTAGAGGGCGCTACTCTTCTTGGACTCACCTTTATCTCACCAAGTACAATGCCTCCCTTCGACTTCAGTGGAGCACCTACGTTGGAAAAATTCCTCACACCATAAAAAAAATCTTATTTACATTGAATACAATAGGGTCACCCTCAAAATCCAGTCAGTCTAACCCTACACGGAGGTTCCAATTTCGAGAGGTATGCCGATAGAGTTAGTATCAGCACAATACTGGTTCACGATGAAATGGCAAACTCCCTGTATAAAATCTCTAAGGCATACAAACGCTGACCAAGGTAGTGGGCAATTAAATATTCAAGAAAGACATGCCTATACATTACTTTAATTCGGTAGGGCACAAAGATTTTAATTTCTAGCAGAACAGAAAAACGTTTCTTGCTAAACAAATAAAAGATAGCAGATACTGTACGTGCAGTGCCGGCGACAACTAGTTAAATGCAGCAACTAAGCCAGGTGACAGTAATCAACATAAAATTAGTCTCTAAAAATAACTACAACTCCTCCTCCTCCTCCTCTTTGAGTGTGCCTAATAGCGATTTTACAGTTTTGTAGAATTAAAATGCAAGAAATTGTGGAGGAGTGATGAACCACGTGTCCTTTAGAAATACGAAGCCAAAAAGACATCACATTTCAAATTACTAATAGTTTCACAGTGAGCGTGGGCTAAGAATTAAGAAAAGCACATTGTAAAATCTTCTTTTCGTTTACTTCACTAACTGCTGTCAGGGGTAGAGATGTGTGGTGGACCACAGACTCTATATCCTCGTCATTGAATGACAGCTGAGTCTGTTGTAAGATGTGCATTACCCTGTAGGAGGCTGGCTGCTGTAATAATATCTAAGGGATGGGTGGATGCGTGCGGACTACATTGGGGTCTAATCAGCAGACTATATGCGCCAACCCCACTGTCTTTTATCTTGCTCTTGAGAGCTGTGTGCGTGTGCCCTGCAGGTCACAGATCTGAATCTTTGGAGAGCCAGCTCCTTCTTCCTTGTTTATCATGGCGGATAGTGGGGTTGGGATAAGATGGAGGAGGGAAGGGGTGACAGATAAACTGGAGGGAGAACATGTGTAAATAAAGGAGGTAGGGAGGAAGAAATGCACAAGGAAGTAAGCAAAGAATTGGTCTATGGTGGGAAAGAAGGGTGAAGGAAAGAAAAAGGTAAAGAGAAATAGATGGCGGAAGGGGGTGTAAATGAGAAAGTTGTGAAAGAAAAGGAACAGAAAGAGAAGGGAAGAGGGGAAAAAAACAAAGAAGGGGTAAATAGAAGTAAGGGAAAGAGAGGATAGTAAAGATGGGATGAAGAAAGTGAAGTGAAAGAAAGGGTAGTGAGAAAGAGATGGGACAGGTGTGATGGCAAGAAAGGAGGGAAGAAAGAAAAAGAGCAAGAAAGAACGCAAGACAGAAAAAGAAATCATCTGAATGAGAGCAACAGAGAAAGTAAACGAAGCACATATGTAAATAAAGAGAAAGTAAAGTCGGAAACAAATAAAGAAAAGTAGCATAGAAAGAGGATGCCAGGAGAGAAAAAGTAAAGGAACTGAGCTCTAGGTGATGAAATAGACAAATGGAAGTGAGGGAAAAAAGCACAGATAGAGACAGTGTAGAGGACAAAGGGAGAGGGGAAGAAAGAGTCAACAATAGGCTTAGAAAAAACCAACCATTCTGAGAGCACCTACAGTCAAGATCCTTCACCTTGTACATCAGTTAGAAGGCCTTAAGTCTAGCTACAACTGTTAACATATCACTACATCTTTGGGAACACATAGTCTCAGGTGAAGGATCTTGACTGTAGGTGCTCTCAGAATGGTTGGTTTTTCCTAAGCCTATTGTTGACTGAACATTACGTGCTCTTGGCCATAGTACTTAGTGTGTACATCTTATCTTAAGCAACATTTCAGCACTCCTTGTTTTGGAATACCTTCTACTCTATTTAAAGGTATTTTCTGTATTCCTGGTATGAATGGCTCCAAACTAAATGGCCAAGAATGAGTTCTGGTGTTGGACTATGCAGAAGGGTTCAGGTTTGTGCAGTAGAATGTGATGAGTTTTCAACTTCCAGAGAAAATATAGAGAGGACATGAGATGAGAGAACTCTCTTAAGGGCATACTTTTGAGGAGGCCCTCTGCTTTTGATTGCAGTGGCTCAGTTTATTTGGTGATTCACAATTCCAATCATGGGTAAAACATGGCTTGTTGAACATAGATGAGATGTACTTGCAAATTGTTTGATTGCATATTGCATTTCAGGTTTTCAATTTGACCAATCCTTTGACTTCTTACCAACGAAATATGAGTGTCTTCCTGGTCGAGGACCACACTGCTTTTTCTCTTATCTGTCTTGTATCAAGACCCTGCTGGACTATGGGGTGAAAGAAAGCTTGAATAAGCAGCTACCTATGTTATATGACATCTCTTTATTAATGTAATAACTGCACTTTCACAATTGCTTTATTAACCTTCCTGCTTTCTCAAATTTGCTTGAAAATGCACCATTTGTCCACTCTTTTTTCAAAAGTTTCTCGGGGGTGAACCCCCCCGAAACCCCCTTAGGTTGTTCGGGCTCGCTCGCTGCGCTCGCTCGCTGCGGTGCAGTATGACAATCATTTTACGGCCCACCACTTTCAAATGTCACCAGCCACCACTGTGTACCACTGAAGGTTGGAATGTGAAATATTGTGGAAAAGTCCAGTCTTCAACCAATAAATAGAGTGGTGGTTATAACACTATGTAAATTATAAGGCTAAACAATCAGTAACCATTCACTCACCATTGATTTATTTGCTCAATTGTATGCTCTGCACTAGCTTAGCAAGGTTGCCATGAGTCCTAAGGCAAACAAAATTAGTTGCCCCCTTCCTTTTTTTTTGGTATTTAAAAATGCTATTATTGGGGTCCAGTGGCCCCTCACACCCGTGGGCTCTGGTGCCACTACACCTGCTGTTCTAACAATAGCTAGGCCCCTAACTATCACTAACTCACTCACTGTCACACTTATTCACAGTCCACTTTCAAAATGACTTGCCTAAAAATTACAATTACTCTGGGCAACCAAACACATTGGAAATATGTACATTCTGGGTATTCCACAATCAGAATATTCATGGTATTGCCTATGAGGATCGACCTTTGCACTGGACTTGCTCTTCTTCATGAAGGTGGCCAAAGAAAGATATTATGTTTAAGACAAAAATGCTGAAAATGTACACGGCTTCCTAGCAAATCAGAGTAACGGATGTCATCCTCCCAGAGTCGGATGTTGAAAATACATAGATGATTTGATATTTTCCTATGGTCCGGAGTTTGATATCTGTTAGAAGGTGGTTCTGACCATCTGAGCTGCCAGGATTTTTCGCTTTTTGAACACCTAATTGTTGAGCTTTTGCTGTGGGAGAGCCTCATAAGTTGGGACTCACCCACAGTGAACTCATGATGAAAGAGACTGCATGTGAATTTCCCCGGTGTCCTCCTGGTGAGAGTAGGCCGCTGCGCTGCAGCCGGAGTAAGGGGCACCGGGCTGGCTACATGCAGACACGTGTGCACATGCGTGTGCACACGTGTAGGGGCTGCGCAGGGGAGATTCTTGGTGTGCGCAGCCCAGGAGCAGGTACAGACAGAATGGTGTAGCAGGAATTATGCAGAGCTGGGTGGTGACATGGAATAGGCTTTATACAATGGGAAGAAACATGTAAGGGAAAGTCAGTGTGCTTTACTGTTTTCACTGAAGGACCACTCCATTATTCTCCTATGAGGATGGGGATCACATGGGATAGTTTCACTTCCCTAGGGCCTACAAATTACAGACACGCACTAAAGTCCACTGTAACTTAGGTGAGAAGAAGTATTCTGCTGAGTCCAAAGTCATATCTGTACTGCTCTTGGGTCATCTAGAAATGTCATATTCCTCTGAGTCAGCTCATAACCAGAGCCTGGCTGGGTGTGACCCTGCCAGGCTGGATTAATGACCTTCCTCCCCAAACTGAAGCATCAGAGGCCTAGCCCTTCACAGCAAGCATTCCAAGGGCGAAGGTCTCCTCCAAAAGGGAGAGAAGCTACAGGTTATCCATCAGCAGCTGTCACCTGGTGCCAGGCACCAAGCTGCTCTGGAGAGAAGGCAGCAAGGGGGGAAGGGGATTTTCAGAGACCATGTGGCATGAGACCCCTGGACGACGCCATTTTGAACTATCCCAGAGGCCTGGGCAGGAAGGAGGGAGCAGGGGCAGAGAGGTGATGTGTCGCTGCCTGATAGGGCAGGCAGAGCCTTCCTGCCAGCCCCCTTCAACTTCTGTTAAAAGGTCTTGCACAGGAAGAGGAGCTCTCTCTGGGGTGCGGTCTGCTGAGGAAGGCAGGTGCTGGAGCCTGGCACCATGGGCAGTTGGAAGGAAGAACCCCCTGACTGTCCCAGGACCCTGAATTGCGCCAGGAGGGGAGACCAGGACCAGGACCAGGGAGCCGAAGCCTGGGCCTCTGCGCAAGGAGAAGAGAGGCCCAGGAGGAGAGCCAGGTGAAAGACTGGCGCAGGGAGCCAGTGAAGACAGCTCCCTGCTGAGTTCACCCTCCTTGAGACCAGGAGGGTGAAGGAAAGTGCTCCCAGTGGCTAGGACGCGCCACCAGGAGCAAAAGGAGGCCAAAATGGTGAAGATAGGCTGCCTGGGGGCCAAGATACGCCCCCCAGAAGGTAGGTGACCTTTGACCCCTGAAGAGGACCGTCGCCGAAGCGCGTGGGGCTCCACTGCCGGTCCCAGATGGGCCCCCGGGGTGGGTCAGGTCCCGGGGCTGCCCCCCAAGAAGTCAAGTCGGGGAGCGCGATCATGCTCAAAGTGAAAATTGCCCCAACCGGGGTGCCAGGAGCCCACCCTGGCCCCCTAAGACACCGTAGGAAGGGGAGCGCCGTCGTGCCCCCCATAGAAGAGGTCTCTGGGGCCCGGGACCCCCAACTCCAGGCCCCGCCGAAAATGAAGCCAGGGAGCGCCGTCACGCTCCCCGTGAAGATCTCGGGGGCCCGGGATCCCAACTCCGAGCCCCGATGGTGGCGGTGCAGTGGAGGGGGGCGTGCCGTGGCGCATCCCCCCTGCCAGGTGAAGAAAAGCCGGGGAGTGCCATCGCGCCCTTCCCATGATGATTGTCCGGGGGCCCGGGACCCCAACTCCGGGCCCCAGTGTGCGGAGAAGGGGGGAGTGCCGCCGCTCTCCCCCACAGCAGCGGGAAGGCAGGGGGAGTGCCGTCGCACTCCGCCGAGGACGAGGCAGTCTCCGTGTCTGCCCGCAGGAGCAGCAGACCAGAATGGGCACGGACGGACGGGGGAGCCAGCAGGAGCAGCCGGGGGTGGGCTCCCTGAGCTGTAACAACTCACCAGGCCATGCACGGGGCCCGGGTGGGACCGGGCCCCCAATGATGGGCAGATGCGGCGTGAGGCCGCCGGCTTGGGCAGCGCAGCTCTCCCCGAGCAGCGGGGGAGCCGCTACTACGATATGCATGAGGCAGGAGTGCTTCGCCCCATAATGCCATGCAGGCCCGGACCGGCCTGCAAGGAAAAGAGGATGGTTCTCTGCGTGTGGTGACCCCAGGAGGACAGGGTCACCGCCAAATGCGTGCAAAGGTGCTAGGGGAGCTGCAGGAGCTACGCAGTCTCCCCAGCACGAAGATGGAAAATCCCTCCCTAAGTCTCCGGGGACTCCATAGAAATAACCCCTCAAGGGCTCAGCCAGTGGTCAACAGCATCCTGGGGCTGGAACTTTTGTTCTACAGCTGGGGGTGCGTTACAGACTGCACAAAGGTATGAAGGGCTGAGCTGGGGATGTCTGGAGAAGGACATCCCCTGGAGGTGGAGAGGTGCCATTGCACGAGAAGTGCATTTACCAATGTTATTTCTATTGAGGGACTGAAAGTCACATGGGTAATGTGAAGTCATAAGCAAAGTGGGGTTATGTTGCTGGACATTCCTGCTAGGGTGTCTGGATGTATATGCTTAATCCTGTGATTATAACTGTGATGCCTTTTAGGGGCTTTTATTGCAATGCATTATAATGGTTATCAGCCATGATAAGTACTGTCATTCTAAGTGATGCCCAAACATGTAATCTTGCTACTGCGTTAGGTGAAGAACAACCCAGACTGTTAGCCACTAAGATGTAGAGGTGTATACTGTATGGTCAGTATGAGATGCTCAGTCAGGGTTATGTGTCACCATGGCAGGTGTGCCCATTTTAAATGCTTGTTGAGATAATGGGGTGGGTCGCCACTGAGATGGTGCCAGTGGGCAAGGCCCTCGCTCTAGGTTATGTTCAACCCACTGCATGAGGGGGCAAGATGATGTGCATACATGGGAGTGGTGGTATAGACCCCACCCCCCCTTCGGGAGGGGTGGGAATGTTATGCAATGTCACAAAGTAATTCCAACAGCTTATGTATATTTATAAATTGGTGCATAGTATTGAGTAGTGTGTGTGTTTCATAAATGTACTCTTCCTTTTATAAAGCAAAGTACAGACTGGATAATCAATTATTGAGTGTTATTTCTGCGTACTGGTAAATGGCGATTACTAGCCCACACCACCTCCCTTGAGTAAGCCTTAGACTGCTCTGCAACGCTACCCTCTGAGAGTCAAGCGCTACAATGGGGTGTTTGGTTCCCAGTGAAGGACAAATGTAGTCATGTTATTTGTGCAGGCCTCACAAGTACTGCCTCGTTTTCCAACAATATCTTTGACCAAAGGACAGGAGAACCAAACCAAAAATGGGGCTTGCCTTGGCACCTGCACCATAGCTAGTTTAGGGCAAAATGAGTACCCAAATCTATTGCAAATTAAAACATGTCTAGAATATCCATATCAATGAACAAAATTAACACTCAAGAACCCTCCCTCACTGTTGTTTTTTGGTTTGGGGTAATGTGAGAAACATGAAAAACAACATATTTTCTGTTACATCGGCTGATCAGTTGATAAGGGTAAATAACTCCGACCAATAGATGATTTATACTGTACATTAAGGTATATATGTATTTTCCTATTCAATTGCTTAGTATAGCTCCAGAAACAAGGTACTGCCATGAGCACCTCCTTTGCCCCAACCTAAGCAAATCTATACTAGGCTTGGGCGGAGTTTGCGTTGCGGAGTTCCGCATAGTGTAACTCCGTACAGTAACCACAAAACTCCGCTGCGCGGAGTTAAGCAAGCGGGGGAGTTTGTTAGGTCGTGCGCGTTCACATTGATTTTTAGCACTGGGTGTTTGTCCCGTGCTGAAAAATCCGTGTGACCGGCACCATGCACAGTGCAAAAGGGCGCTGTTTCTTTCTGCCGCTCGAGTAGAATTTTCTTCTTGAACAACGGATAGTTTCCCAACGCGAGCAGTCGCGACCATCCGCAACTGCTCGTGTTGAGAAATCTCACTGGGAGGTGGTCTAGCATTGGATTTTCCTCGCTCGCCAACTTAACGTTGGCGAGCACGAGCGAGGAAAAAACTCTGCTTTTTCGCAACTCTGCGTGCTCCGTAGAGCGCAGAGTGCGGAGAAATCTGCAAACTCCACGAACAGAAGGGAGCTCACTGCCCAGGCCAAATTTCATACGTTGATGGGAGAAGGAGGTAGCCTAGTGTCAGAACCCATTTCGGAGGGCCACAGGGCAAGCAATTTCTACAGTGCTCAACTGTGGGGATTGATGCCTTTTACTCCAGATGTCATGACCTACTATGGGTCCTGAGTAACTGGGCCAAGTACTACCCCGTTCAGCACTTGACTCTCAGTGGTAGCAGAAGCTGAGCAGTCCAAGGCTCTTCAGAGGGAAGTAGGTATAATAAATACACAGGCTCACAACTCATAGTGCAATGAGTAACAACAATAAGGTGACTGTCCAGTCAAATACTTTCTTTTATGAAGAAAGGAGTACTTTAATGTAACACACAAAGCATTGCATCGGCACACTAAAATAACCTCCACAGGCTTTTAAGGGTGGTGCCCTAGCGTAATCCTGGGTGGAATCCCCTAGTCCCTCTGTTCCATTTAGCAGGATGTGTTATTCCACTTTCGATACTGGAGGTTACCCTAGATGTGGCCCACACAAGCGCTACTCAAACAAAGTCTATGTTTGCCTGTAAGAGTTAAGAAAACAGCACTCAGCTGATAAATTTTTGCGAGTCTACTGCAAGCTTGACAGCCTCGAACAGTCTTGACTGACCTGTGGGCAACCGGCAACTCCAGAGTACCAGTATGCTCCTTCACATGCTTCGGTCTCCACAGGCGGGTGGCTCGCGACCTCTCACTGTCTTTCCCTGATGTGGCGTCAGCCTCTTCAGTCTATGGAAGATCCCTTGATGTTGGATGTCCACGCTCAGCTTCTTCAGTGATCATTAAGTTGGATGTCCCCTCTCAGCACCTCCAGTGTTCCCAGCAGTTACGTTGGAAAAATTAGTCAGGGTGACTGCCCTGGCTCGACAGTGGACCCTTCCTGACACACGGGTGTCTTCCACTTCGGCACTCATGCAAACGTTTGCCCGCCCCACATATTGGCCCCCCCATTTCCCGGCACACAGAGTTGACTCCAGGACACACATGGGCGTCGGACATGTTCTTGTTCATTGGGCTAGTATTTCTGAAGAGCAGAATTCACAGTCAATTTCAGTGTCTGAAACAACTTAGGGCTCACTGCTATTTCTGTAACAAGAAGCGCCTGGTTTGCAGCTGGAGTGGGCTTCTTCAGGACTGCTCTGGCAGTGATTGAGTGACTAGTAGGTGCATAATAAGACCAGGAAGTAAAATTTAGTTTCATATGCAACAATGTCATTGTATTGCAGTAGGCCGTGCTTCAATATGATCAACATCTGTTTGGTCAAACTGTGGTGGTCTATTATAAATGCTTCTAGCAGACTCCCATTCAGTCAAAGGAGGATATTGTTCCAGGGATGCATTTCATACGGATGGTCTGAAAGGACTCATAGTTTATATGTACAAGGCAAATTCACTGGGTACCAAATCAAACCCACCATAGCTCCCGAGTAGTCTCTTGTGCTGGAGGGTGTTGTAGGTGAATGGTAGGTGAATGGGAGAAGGCCTTGTGTAAGTGATGCTGACCGATGCTTGAGCCAAGTTTCACTGATAGCTGTTAGGTGATGGGAAAGGTTGTGAGCAGTATTGTGGATGTTAGTGATATGTTTGACTTCCGATGTTCTACTATGAATGTGGAGGTATCAGTGGCAAGCAGCAGTCAACATTGTGGATGGGTCTGGCTAAACGGAGTACTGGTCTAGAGCATCCAGTGGATAGGGTGAATTTCCTGGCTTTCCAAGCTAGCAATGTGACAGAATGTGGATTAGGACTTCTGCATTCTCACGGAGGTGCATGGAGACAGGCAGTAGGTAGGCTGGTGGTCATGGCTGCGCTGTGTCCAGTAGCAGCCCGAGACATTGGGATAGGGAGGCAACATCTTTGTGGGCATTTATCTGTGATTGGTTACTGTGAGAAATTGGATTGTTGGTTAACTGGGTTGTGAGCCCTGGTCAGGCAGCAACAACAATCCTTGTCAGTGTGAGGCACAAGTCAACCCTAAATTAACCTGTGCTTAACCCTCTAGTAGCTTATCTCACAGCAGTCAGGCTTAACTTAGAGGCAATGTATAAGGCATTTGTTGCGCAACACTTCAAAGAGTAATAAAGTGAATAACGCCACACATAAAGGATCCGAAACCAAGTTAGAAGAAAAGAGCAAAATTTGATAAATAAAACAAGACCTGAATGAAAAAATCCAATCAGTAGGACCGGAGCTATGAATTGTTAAAAGATTTAGTGAAAATAGCGCCAAAAAGCACATAGCGCCAACTCGGGATATCTAGTCACGCTGGACCAGGTCAAAGCCAAACTTTGGATAAACGGCACTGGAGTGCAGGTCGGCTACAGTCACCAGGTTAGGCCAGCTAAGGTTTACCTTCTCAAATTCGTGCCAAGAGTCCTGTCCGTGGTGGAGGGGGGACACAAGGAGCAAGGAAAGTGTCATGGGAGGCTGTTGGCGTAGTGTGAAGAGCAGGCAAGGCGTTGCAGATGCATGTTGCTGGAGCTTCGCGTTGGTGGTCCTCTCGAGTGGTCCATGTTGCAATGCGGAGCTTTGCGTTGGGTCGCGGTGCTAGTGGCGAGGTCTTGGTTGGAGGTGAGCAGAACTGGAGTTACATAAAAACTCCGTAAGATTCCATTGAGTTCTACCAATGGGAGAAAAATATGCAGCTTGCACTGCAATTTAGCACACGTAGCATGAGCAGCACTGAAAAATCAGTGCGAATGGCACCATGCGGGTGCAAGAGCGCGCGGCCACTCCAATTGATTTTGCTGCTGCTCAAGTAGAAAATCTACTCAAACAGCAGCGCTCTGACCGCAACCACTCATGCCTGCCCGCGACTGCACATGTCAAAAATCATGCTACGAGGGACCAAATCTAGCTCGCAATTTCTGGAACCTCGCGGAAGAAAAATTCCACCATGTAGCGATTGGCGGAATTTGTCCAGAACTCAGTGTTAAAGAGTAATGAAGAGTGACCAAAATTCTGCAAAGTCCACAGGCGGAATGAAACTTTCCTTCAATCCCTAGTCTTGGTGCGAACTGGCCCGTCCGCGGTCGCGAAGAGCCCAAAAACTAAAATATACAGCTCTCTGAGCCTCACCAAGGGTCCAAGATCTGAGGGGCACCGCTTGGGGGTCAGGAACTCACATCAACTGGGTCCACGGGCTGATGCAGGATGTTGGGGCACCTTTTATGTCCCTGAGGCTCAGATCAGGAGGCCAGTAGACTAGCCCTTGTAATCACTCTGGGAGCCCTGGGTTCAAAATGAAGTTGCAGGTCCAATTCTTCCTCCCCAGATGCGTCGCTCAGCAGAGAAGATGCATCAGTTCCACTGGCAAGCACCATAGGCCCACTGCCAAGGGTCCATGACTGCGGTGGCACCACTTGGCAGGGTAGACTCACAGATGGCAGAGTCCAGGTGCTAGTGCAAGGTGGTTTGAAGCCTGGTATGTCCCTGAGACTTCAGATCAGGAGGCCAGCCAACCAGCCCTTGCAGTCACTCTGTGTTCCAGGTTCAAGAGCTGCAGGCCCAGTTCTTCCCATCAAGCCAAGAGGGCAGCAGGCAGCAGGTCAGCACAGCAAAAGCAGAGTGCAGTTCACAGAGTGGCAGTCCTTCAGCAGCACAGCAGTCCTTCTCCCTGGCAGTGTATCCACAGACTAGAAGTGTACTTAAGTAGTGGTGCCTTTTTATATACACAGTTGGGCATTTTGAAGTGGGGAGATGCTTCCAGAGGTATATCTTTGAAGAGCATAGATGCCTTGCCTTCCCTGCCGTTGCTCCAAACTAACTACAGGGGGTATGCAGCCCTTTATGTGTGGACAGGACACAGCCTATTCAGGTGTAAGGGAAGCTGGGTCCAGCTTTTACCTCCCAGCCTGCCAGTGATGGCCCACTCAGACACACCTAAGCTCCCATTGTGTGTTGCTGTCTAGGAGGAATACACAAAGCCCAACTGCCAACTACACCCAGTCATATGACCAGAGACAGGCTGAAGGAACCAAATGGGTAAGGCAGGAAAATGCCAACTTTCTAAAAGTGGCTTTTTCAGAATTGTAATTTAAAATCTGGCTTTAGCATAAGTTAGGATTTTAAATCATGATTCCAGAAACACCAAACTTGAAGGGGTTATCTCTTCCCATTGCGAAAGTACACTTATAATAGGTAATAAGGTAACCCCCTGTTATCCTATGGGAGAGATAGGCCTTGCGGTAGTGAAACATGAATTTAAGAATCTTTCACTACCAGGACATGGAAAACTTAAACTTACAAGGCCTGGGTTTTAAAAACATTGTACCCTGCCCTCTGGACTGTCTACCCTAGGGGTGACATGTATGTATTAAAAAGAAAGGTTTGGGACTGGTAAAAAGTTTATTTTGCCAGGTCAAAATGGCAGACTAAACTGCAATGGCAGATTCTGGACTTGATTAAAGTGGCACAAACAGTGCTGCAGGCCCACTAGTAGCGTTAATTTAAAGGCCCTGGGCACATATAGTACTACTTTAGTAGGGACTTATAAGTAAATTGAATATTCTAATTGGGTATGAGCCAATATTACCATGTTTCGAGGAGAGAGCACATGCGCTTTAGCACTGGTTAGAAGTGGTAAAGTGCTCAGAGTCCTAAGGCCAACAAAAAAAAGCTCAGACAAATGGAGGAGGAAGGCAAAAAGTTGGGAGGATGACTACCCTAAGGCTGACAGGTCTGACATGTTTCCTCCCCAGATGAAAGTGGAGAGAACTACCTAACCCCTTTGGAGTTCTCATCTCTAAAGGAAAAGAACCTGGATAGACCATCAGCATTGGCATAAAGTCCTTTCCCTGTAGGGAGATGGACCACCTCAACAGTTTGGGATTTTCACCCCTCATTTGCATGAGCCACCTGAAGGGTCTGTGGTCAGTCTGAACCCGGAAGCGAGTCCCAAATGGGTATGGTCTCAGCTTATTCAGTGCTTTGACCACAGCAAAGGCCTCCCTCTCAATCACACTCCACCTCTGTTCCTGTGAAAGTAGCCTCTTGCTAATGAAGCCCACTGGTTAGTCTGGACCCTCCTCATTTAATTGTGCTAAGACCGCCCCTATGCCATGATCTGAAGCTTCTGTCAGCACTAAGAATTCCATAGACAAGTCTGGAGCCTTGAGTACGGGTGTTGCACACATGGCCATCTTGAGGATATCAAAGGCTTTCTGATAGGTCCCTGTCCAGGTCATCTGATGGGCTGCTTCTTGGGGCAACAATGGTGCCATATCCCTTTAACAAACCTCCCACAATATCCTGTGAGGCATAGGAAGGCCCTCATTTCAGTCTGTGTTTTAGGGGATTGCAAGGCCAGGATTCTCTCAAACTTGGCCTGTAGGGGCTGCACCTTGCCCAGCCCACCATGTGGCCTAGATAAACCATGGAACCCTGCCCTATCTGGCAGTTACTGGCCTTGATAGTCAGGTCCGCCTGCTGCAGGGCCTGAAGCACCTGCTGGAGGTGTTACAGGTGTTCCTCCCAGCTGAAGCTGTAGACTGCTATTTTGTCCACATAGGCGGCACAGAATGCCTCCTTCCCACCTAGGACCCTGTTGACCAACCTCTGAATGGTGGGAGGGGCATTCTTCAAACCAAAGGCCATCACCTGAAACTGAAAGTGTCCCTCTGGGGTTGAGAATGTAGGCTTCTCTTTTGCCCCCTCAGTCGGAGCGAACTGCTTGTACCCTGATGTTAAATCAAAAGTACTGAGGAACTTGGCAGCGCCCAGCCTGTCTATAAGCTCTTCAGCTCAGGGATAGGGTGTGCATCAGTTTCCATGATGGAGTTGAGATCCTGGTAGTCCACTCAGAACCTATGTTCTGGAGTGGCACCCAGTGGGGCAGCCTTGTGTACTGCCACTACAGAGCTGGACAAGGGAATGTTGGAGGGTTCAATCACACTTAACACCAGCATCTTAGAGACTTCCTCCTTAATACTGGCTCTCACCTTATCTGACAACCTGCAGATTTTTTTTTAAACAGGTGGACTGTCTCCAGTATCAATGTCATGGACGCACAGGTGTGCAAATCCAGCGGTGAGGGAGACCAGAGAAGCGAACTGCCCCAGAAACTGGTGACAGTCACTCTGCTGCTCTGGGGTCAGTGTAGGGGAGAGGTTGATACCCTCCAGTGACCCATTGTGTTCCTGGACAGACAGGAGGTCAGGAAGAGGCTCGCTTTCCTCATCAACGCCGTCATTTGTCACCAGGAGCATGCTCATTTCGGACCTCTCTAAATTGGGTGTGAGGTGGTTTACTTGGAGGACCCTTAAGTGGTTTCTTGGGGTCTTGAGATCCACCAAGTAGGTGGACTGGCCTATCCATCGATCCTGGAAAGCTCTGGGTTCTACAGGCTCCATAACCCACACCTTCTGACCAGGCTGGAACTCTACCAGAGTGGCCTTCTGGTCATACCACAGATTTATACATTCTTGACTGGTCTCAAGATTGTTTTTCCCCTTTTTCCAGAAGCGATGCATCTGGTTGCAGAGGGACATCATGTATCCTGAGGGGGTTTCCCGGGAGCTTGCTCCCACCCCTCTTTTACAAGGCTGAGTAGTCCCACGGCAGGGTGGCCATAGAGGAGTTCAAAGGGGCTAAACCCTACTCCCTTCTGAGGCACAGCCCTGTAGGCAAAAAGAAGGCATGGAAGGAGGGCGTCATGGGCTCAGGTAAGGACAACACTATGCCTTTAAAGGTCTTGTATAATCTCTCCACAAGATCGTTGGTTTGGGGGTGATAGGGTATAGAGAATTTGTAAGTTACCCCACACTCATCCCACATGGACTTCATGTACGATGGCATGAAGTTAGTGCCTCTGTCAGACACTAAGTCATTAGGGAACCCCACATGGGTAAAAATCCTCATCAGGCCCCTGGCCACCACAGGTGTAGTCACTGACCTCAGAAGGATGGCCTCTGTGTAGCGAGTCAAGTGGCATGGTGCACCAAGACCAGGATGAACCTGTTCCCTAAAACTGTCTTGGGGTCCAACAATGTTGAGCCCTACTCTCTCAAAGGGAGTGCCAACGACAGGTAATGGGGCAGAGGAGCCTTGAGCTTTTTCCTTGACTTTCCACTGGCCTGGCAGGTGGGACAGGACCTATAGAATGCATCTAAGGCCATCTTTATCCGGGGCCAATAGAAGTGGGCAACAAGACTTGCAAAGATCTTGTCTTGCCCCAGATGTTCTGCCAGGGGTATGCAATGAGCCAGCCCCAGCAGAAATGTCCTATAACACTTGGGGACCACCAGCACATGGGCTTCCCCAGACCCAAGAGCCTTAGGCTTGCTAAATAGGAGGTCATTCTCCCAATAGATCAGATGATCTCCAAAGGTGTCACCTGCTACCTGGGCCTCAACTTGCTGCCTCAAACCCACTTGGGTGGGGCAATATTTCTGTGCCTTGTAGAATTTCTCCCTGGTGGGCCCACCCTCACCTTGCCAATAAGCAAGCTCAGGCAGGTCACCCAGGGCGGCAATGTCTTCCCTAGTGGGCTCGTGGGCATCCTCCTCGACTGTTGGAACTTCAGGGTCTGGTTTCCTGTTCCCCTTGCCTCTCTCTTTCTTGGCAGCTGTCTGGGCCATTGTTCCAGTCTCCAGATGCCCTTGACTCCCTTACTGTGAAGCCATGGACCATGTGGTCATACAGACCCATTCAGGCAATCCCAACATCTCCAGGTGTGACCTGATCTCTAGCTTCCTCTAGATAGTGCATTCCAGGTCATTGTCCAACTGAGAATCTACAGGCATGGCAGAGCTCACATCTACTTTTAGAGAACCTGAGACCCTCCACCAATCAAAAGGAACCCGAGCCACCGGAAGATGGCTCTCACGATTGTCGGCAACTATGACTTGGTGGAATGTGTTAGGGAGGACCTGCTCTGAGGACACCAGCTGACCCTTTACAGTAGTCATGCTGGCTCCTGTGTCTCTAAGAGCCTCCACCTGTTGTGCAATGATGGTGACTCACTGCCTGCACCAAGAAGAATTGGCAGACATGTGGAATTTTGGCACCATCTCATTATCCCCCATGGAACCTAGGGTTTCCTCTGTCTGCTCCCCAAAGCTAACTGGGACTACTTTCTCCCCTAGCGCTACACTAGCCAACCCAAGTGAGGAGCTGCACCCTCTTCGGTCATTTAGAGCTGCCCTGGAAGTGCCCATACTTGTAGCACTGTGCATAGCAGTACAAAACTTCCTGTCTGTTTGTCAAAGAATCCCTTTTTCTTAAGCTCAGCCTGGGACTGGCTACCAATACTCCCTTGGGAATTATTTTGGGGGTCTTTAGAGAACTCCTTATGTTTAAGTTTTTCTCCCCCCTCTTTCTTCTGGTGATACCCCTTACCACCCTTGTGGGAGTCCCCCCAGATACCTTTTTGGATACTCTGGTGCTAGCCCAGAGGGCTGTCTCTTCAGCAAGCTTCCTGGGATCAATCAGCTTACTATCAACTAGGTGCTGACGCAGCTCTCGAAAACAAATACTCAGCATGTACTCTCTCATAATCAGATTGTACAGCCCAATGTAATCATTAACTTTGCTGTCCCACACCCAACCATTCAGTTCCTTGCTGAAGTGATCAACAAAATCTACCTAGGACTAGATGGGGAGCTTCTGACTGTCCCTGAAACTTTGGAGGTATTTTTCAGGGGTCAGTCCAAACTTAGCAATCAAGATGGCTTTCATGGGAGTGTACCTGGTTTGGTCCCTAACCTCTAAAGTAAGAAGTGTACCCCACCCTCTGGTAGGGATGTGTTTCCACAAACCACTCCCCCCGGACCTCCCCCAATGCTCTTCTGGGAGCTTGTGCACCCTCAGGGTTACCTCATAGGCAGAAAACCATTTGTCAATTTCTTCTCTCACCTTGTAACTGGGCACCAAATCCTTGAGGATGCAAACATTTCTGTCTCCTTCAGACACTGTAGAATTGCTGCCACCATTGCTGGAATCTGCTTGTTTTGTCCTCCATTCCAGCTCTTTTGGGCTCCTTTCATGAGCCAACCATTCCAAAGAGAGTTTCTCCTTCATTTGTAATTTGGTCATTTGAAGTTGACACTCCTTTTCTGCCTTCCTGTCTTCCAGCTCCTCTGGGGACAAGCCATGTGATGAAGCACTGCTTCCTGCTCTGGCAGTGGAATCCAACTCAGGGGATGAGCCCCCCCCCCCTCCCCTGAAGACTGCATTTCAGGGCTGTTGTCCTGGTCTTTGTCCTGATCTTCCATATCATCCTCATCCTCTTGCTCCTCTGTGGCTGCCATCAACTGGTGTACCTCTGTCCAGGACCTCAGAGCTTTCTGAAACTCCAACTTTTTGGTGCCCTTCTTCATTGTGAGTCCCCTTTCCTGGCAGAACTTATTTTTGTGGGTTGGTTGTGTAATGTAAATTTACTGTATGGCAATGCACAAACACAAGTCCAATCTTCACCACTGAACACCAGTGTGAGAAATTGGGTTGTTGGTTGACTGGGATGTAAGCCCTGGTCAAACAGCAACCACAATCCTGGTCAGGGTAAGTCACAAGCAAACCCCAAATTAACCTGTGCTCACACACTTGGTAGTTTGGCACAGAACAGTTAGGCTTAACTTAGAGGCAATGTGTAAAGTATTTGTGCAACACTTCTAACAGTACAACAGTGAAAACACACCACAAATGGAGTCCACCACAAATTTAGAAAAACAGAGTGAGTTTTAATAATTAAAACAAGACCAAAACGACAAAAATCCAATTAGTAGAACTGGAGATATTGAATTTTAAAGTCTGTAGTGAAAATAGTGCCAAAAAGCACAAAGCGCCAATTGGGGTTAGCTGGTCCTGCCGGACTGGGACAAGCTCAAAAGTTTAGGCCGACAACTATGGAGCACGGGTTGGCTGCACAGCTAGCCCCGCTGCACAGAGAACCTGAAATCCCAGTTGCAGAGAGTTGTGTGGATCCATTTGCGCTGTGCAGCTGAAGCAATGCGTTGGGTCAGAGATGTGTCATGATCACAGTGCGAGGTCCTGCTGCGTTGTTGTTGAGGATCCCATCAATGGGGCTTATGATGCGAAGTACGACATCAGGGATGTGCCGCGCAGTTGGCTATGCGTTGGTTTTGAGGAGCTGCAAGGCTGCAATGCGGAGTCCGTCGTCGATGCTGCTGTCAATGAGAGATGCGAGGACCTGGGCTGTGGATGCACCATGCCACTAGAGATGCGTTGGTTCCGTGGACTGCGGTGGGTGATGCGGGCCTTTGCAACAGGTCCAATCCATGCAGCAGTGGCGATGCATCAGTTCTGCTCAGGAATGCACCGCTCAGCCGAGGAGATGCATCAGATCTGCTCAGGTATGCTTCGCTCAGCATGAAAGATGCATCGTTTCCACTGGCAAGCACCTTAGGCCCACTTACAAGGGTCCAGGCCTGGGATGGCACCACTTGGCGGGATAGACTCACATATGGCAGTGTACAGGTGCAGGTGCAAAGTGGTTGAAAGCCTGTTATGTCCCTGAGGCTTCAGATCAGGAGGCCAGCCAACTAGCCCTTGAAGTCACTTTGGGTTCTGGGTTCAAGGGATGCAGGACCAGTCCTTCTCACCAAGGCAAAAGGGCAGCAGGCAGCACAGCAAAGCAGGAGTCCAGCAGAGTGCAGTCCAGCAGAGTGGCAGTCCTTCAGCAGCCCAGCAGTCCTTTTTCCTGGCTGAGTATCCACAGGTCCTGAAGTGTACTCCAATGGCGGTGTCTGAGGTCCTTCTTTTAAGGTGCTTTTAAGGTGGGGCAATGCTTCTAGAGGCATACATTTGAGGTGCACAGATTCCCTGCCCTGGCTCCAGACTAACTACAAGGGGTATGCAGCTTTTTGTTTGGGGACAGGACACAGCCTATTCAGGTGTAAGTGAAGCTGGGCCCAGCTCCTCCCTCCGATCCGGCCAGTGATGGCTTACTCAGTCACACCTAATCTCCCATTGTAAGTGGCTGTCTAGGAGGAATACACTAAGCCCAGCTGCCAACTACACCGAGTCATGTGACCAGGGGCAGGCTGCAGGCTGCAGGCATCAAATGGCTAAGGCAGGAAAATGCAAACTTTCCAAAAATGGCATTTTCAGAATTGTAATTTCAAATTTGACTTCACCATAAGTTGGTGATTTTAAAGCGTGATTCCAGAAACACCAAACCTGAAGTGCTTATCTCTTCCTATTGGGAAATTACACTTATAAAAGGTTATAAGGTAATCCCTGTGTTACTCTATGGTGAAGCTAGGCCTTGCAGTAGTGAAAAACAAATTTAATAAGTTTTCACTACCAGGACATTGAAAACTTAAATGTACCTGTCCTGCTTTTTAAATACATTGCACCCTGCCCTCTGGGCTGTCCAGGGCCTTCCCTAGGGGTGACTTATATGTATTAAAAAGGAAGGTTTGGCCTGGCAAAAGGTTTATTTTGCCAGGTCGAAATGGCAGTTTAAACTGCACACACAGGCTATACAATGGCAGGCCTTGGGTATATCTAAGTGGCTTCCTTTATCAGTGCTGCAGGCCCACTAGTAGCATTTCATTTTCAGGCCCTGGGTACTTACAGTACCACTTTACTATGGATGTATAGGTAAATTAAATATGCCAGTTGGGTATGAGCCAATATTACCATGTTTAGAGTAGAGAGCACATGCACTTTAGCACTGGTTAGCAGTGGTAAAGTGCGCAGAGCCCTAGGGACAGCAAAATCAGGTCAGAAAAATGCAAGAGGAAGGCAAAAGATTGGGGGAAGACCACTCTAAGGCTGACAGGCATAACACCCTGCCTTCCTGGCCCCGGCTCCAGACTTAGTGCGGGGGTATTCAGGCATTTGTGTGGAGACATGACGCAGCCTCTTCACGTGTAAGTGAGGCAGGGCCCAGTTCCTCCCTCCCATCCTGCCAGAGATGGCCCATCCAGTCTCACACTAAGCTCCCATTGTATGTGGCTGTCTAGGAGGAGTACACAAAGCCCAACTGTCACCCACACCCAGTCATGTGAACCAGAGGAAGGCTGCAGGCAGCAAATGGCTAAGGCAAGAAAATGCCAACTTTCTAAAACTGGCATTTTCAAAATTCAAATTTAAAATCCAACTCCACCATAAATTAGGATTTGAAATTACAATTCCAGAGACACCAAACATGAACTGGTCACCTTTTCCCATTTGGAAAATACACCTATAAAATGTAACAAGTCAACTCTAATGTTACACTATGGGAGATGTAGGCTATGCAGAGTGAAAAAAGAAATTTAAGAGTTTTTCACTATCAAGACATGAAAAATGTAACAGTACATATCCTACTTTTTAAACACATTGCCCCTGCCCTCTGGGCTGCCCAGGGCCGAGTTTGGAGGTGGACTTATATGTATTAAAAAGGAAGGTTTGGGCCTGGTGAAAGGTTGACTTTGCCAGATTGATAATGGCAGTTTAAAACTGCACACAGGCTGCAATGGCAGGTCTGAGAAATGTTTAAAGTGCTACTTAAGTGGGTGGCACAATCAGTTCTGCAGGCCCACTAGCAGCATTTAAATTGCAGCCTCTGGGCACATGTAGTGCCACTTTACCAGGGACTTACAAGTAAATTAAATATGCTACTTGGCGAAATGCCAATCTAACATGTTTTAAGGAGCGAGCACAAGCAGTTTAGCACTGGTTAGCAGTGATAAAGTGTGCAAAGTCCTAAGGCTAGCAAAAACGAAGTCAGCAAAACCATAGGTGTGGTATCAAAAAGTTAGGGGGAAACCACGCAAAGGATGTCAGGTCTAACAGTTACAGGGATCCTGCTAAAGGGAGAAGTGCAGTTAGATTGGATAAGGCGCTTGAGCAAGTGTCTTTAGATAGGTGAAGGGCCTGTCTAAGACAGTTTCTGTGATGTGGGACCTTGCTCAGACCTTACCTTGGGTGGCAGTCTTGCTAATCCGGCATGATTAGGGTAGTGCCATCAGGGCACTATTTTCAGCATTTGGTTGTCAGAGCATAAACCCATATCTGTAGTTCACAGGAGAAAAAGAGAATGTACTTTTTCGAGTCTTTCTTAAGAGGCCAGTGACAATGTCCTGCTATGATTTTTTACCAAAGTAAACACAAGGAGATGATGGACGGAGCGCTGAAACATTTCAGACACTCACCCCCAGTCACAGATCTGGGTTGAATCCATCATCGTTCTTTAGCTCACTTTGCCACCCAGGTTCAGACCTAGCCATATGCAAAACACTCTTGACCCTGTGCCTCTTGGGAACAGTCCAGCCCGAACTGCCAAGCCAGGTCTTCCCGGGACCGGAAACAAGCTTCCTGGGACTGGTTTCAGGGTAACACCCCTCATCCGCCAGGCAAGCTTGAATCCAGTGGCAAAGTGAGCAAGGGACCCACGTCTGGGCATACCCTGACAACTTAGAGCGAACAAAGCAAACACAAGGAGATGATGGACGGAGCGCTGAAACTTTTCAGACACTCACCCCAGTCACAGATCTGGGTTGAATGTTATTTTTTTTTTTTTTAGTTTAAAAAGCTTTATTAAAAGAGAAAAAGTTTGAAACACAGGTACAATAACTAACATGCGTATAGGAAAATTAGCTTTGGATTAAACAAATTGAATAGATGATTTGATGGAATAAATGACAATCAGAAGTCTATCTTAAGTATACAAATATTCCAGAAAAAGAAAAGCAATAATAAAAGAATTGTACCTAAAAATAAAATAGCATTTTACATTTTGAGTTTTTTGGGTAGAAAAAAGAGAAGAAATATAGAAGAGGGAAAGGAAGAAAGGAAAAGTAAGGTGGGAAAAGAAGGAGAAAAGAGAATGAAGAAGAGAAAAGGAAAGGAAACAAAGACACTACAATATCTTAACTGTTATTATATTGAAACATTGAAGTTATAACAGAAAATTGTATCCTAGAAAGAAACAAAATGATGACTGTACACCACTTATGGTGGTTGAAAAACAAAAGAGCTATCTTGATTACGCAATGCAGAAGCAGATATATAATTGGTAAGTGGAGACCAGAGGGCTTCTTTATGAATAAGTTGCTGAGAAGTTTTGGAAGAAGCTCTGTCTAGTCTGTGATGATAGCAAAGAAGGTTCCACCAAACTGAAAAGGAGACTTTAGAGGCATCCTTCCAGTTAGAAGTAATTACCTGAAATGCAATAGCAATTAACAAATCGACAAATTTGCCCACCTTGCGAGAACACAACAGGTTAGTGGAATTACTGCCCAGAAAAATGGAGTAGATGTCAAAGGGAAATGTGATATTGCAAATAGAGGATATTGCTTCACATACTTTAGTCCAAAAACGAGCAATGTTAGGGCAACGAAAAAGGAATGCATAAAGGAGCCAAGAACAGTAGGACACACCCAACAATTCGGGGATAAATCTGAACCAAACTTGGAAAGTGATAATGGAGTGAAAAACAATCTGTGATAAAAATAATAAAGAGTCTGAGTAATGCTTGAATTACAAGAGGTATGAAGTATGCGTGTCCAAATGGAGTTCCATGTTTGAACGGAAAGAGTATGTTGTAGCTCAGATTCCCATAACAGTTCAATTTTATTTTTAGGGCGGTTAAGTGAGGAGAAGTGTAAGTATTTGTAAACATGAGAGGCTCTAATAAAAGGGGAAATGGATAGAGGCTCAATTAGAGGATCCTGAGGAGGAGTTGGAGAGCTAGAAAGTAGAGAAAGTTGAGCCATTAAAAGCGTTCTTAAAGATTCATATCTCAGTAATGAGGACAAGGGTAGATCAAATGTTGACTGGACTTCTTGTAGGGAAAGACAGCGAGAATCCTGTATTAGCTGCTTAACCTGAAAGATCCCTTTGGTGGCCCATGTTTTCCAAAAAATGGTGCGGTTAGAAATTTTGATACTCTTGTTATGCCAAAGAGAAGAGTCCAAAAATAACTGTAAAGGACTGTGAGATTTACACTTAATAGAATGAAAGGTAGAGATAAATTTAGAAATAGTTGGATAGTTAAGCGAACGAGGGGGATGAGTGAAGCCGGCTAGAAGAGAAAAAGGGAAAGGAGAGATCAGAGATTTCTCAAGTCTATACCATACCGAAGTGGAAATCGCTCCCAAGGTAGATAAATAAGGTAACATTTGGCGGATGAGAAAAGAAGAGTGATACTGTCGAAAGTTGGGGAAATGAACACCACCCCGGTCCTTAGGGGCCGATAGAATTGCAAGAGAAACGCGTGCCTTCCTACCGTTCCAGAGAAATTTACTCAGAATTCCATTAAGTGTTTTAAAAAATTTCAATGGTATTTTAACCGGTAACATGGATAAGTAAAAATTAATTACAGGAAGCATCATCATTTTGATGGAGTCCAATCTACCCCACCAAGATAAAAAAGGGGAGACCATTTATCTGCCATATTATTTACTTTTGATAAAACCTCATCCAAATTAACCTGAATCGTTTTTGTAAGGGTAGAAGAGTATTTAATTCCCAAGCATGTGATGGTAGAAGTATTCCATTTAAAGTCGATACCTTCAAACATGCTCTTTAAACAAAATTTATTTAAGGGAAGTATTTCCGATTTGGAGAAATTTAATTTATAACCAGATAGGGCCGCATAAGAAGAAAAGAAGCTCGACAAAAGCAGGCATAGAAGAAGATGGGTCAGAAACGTATAACAGAATATCGTCTGCATAGGCAGTAAATTTAATTTCAACGGATTTATACTTAAAGCCTCGGAAAGATGGAGAATGCCTTAGAGAGTGGAGAAAGGGCTCAAGAGAGAGGATAAAAAGTAACGGGGAAAGAGGACATCCTTGACGAGTGCCCCTTTGTAGAGGGAAATAAGAGGATTGAGAACCATTAGCAAAAACTGAAGTAGACGGTGAGGAGTATAATAATTTGATAAGGGACAGGATAGATGGACCAAAACCATGCCATTCAAGGGAACGCATCATAAAGAGCCAATGAACACGATCAAAAGCCTTTTCGGCGTCCAATGTTATGGCAGCCATAGGGGAAAGGCTTTTAGAAGCCAGATGAATGATATTTAGGAAAGTTCTAGAATTATCCGAAATATTCCTTCCTTTTACAAACCCTGTTTGTTCAGAACCAACTAAATCGGGAAGGACCTGATTGATACGTAGGGCTAGTATCTTGGCAAATAATTTACAATCAAGATTAATCAAAGATATAGGACGATAATTGGAACATCTGGAGGGATCTTTATCTTTTTTGGGAATGAGACAGATCATAGCCTCAAGAAAAGTGCCTCGGGCCTCACCATTCAGGACAAAAAATTGGAAGAGAGATAAGAGATGAGGCAAAAGAACGGAAGAAAAGCAGGAGTAGAATTCGGCAGTGAGTCCATCCGGACCAGGGGCCTTGTCCTTAGGTAACAAAGACAAAGCAGATTTAATCTCTGAGAGAGATATGTCCTTCTCCAAAAAGGAGCAATCAGGGAGAGGGGAAGTTCGGGAAGGTAAAGAGTTAAAAAGAATCCAGATCTCCTTCTGAAGGAGAAGACTCAGGGGTATAAAGGGTCTTATAGAAGTCTGTGAAGCACTGTAATATTTCTTCATCTTTAAAACGAGGAATGTCGCAATCATCAATAATCTTTACTATTCTGGATCTTTGCGACTTAATCTTTAAATAGTTTGCTAATAATTTACCAGCACGATTGCGACCACCATAAAATTTAGAGTTAATCTTTAACAAAGTCCCGGAAGCTTCTTCCGTAGATTTTCTATTAAAGTCAAGCTTTGCTTGGATTAGCATTTTAAGGGTGTCTGCAGATTTAGAAGAAAAATAGGCGTGCTCTAATTTTTTAATAGAAGAGAGCAAAGTAACGGATTCCTTGCGATATTGTTTCCGCTTGCGAGCTACATAATCAATAATGAAGCCTCTAGCTGTTGCCTTAAAGGAATCCCATACAGTATGAAAGGGCATATCTGGGCTAATGTTAAGTGTAAAAAATTCAGAAATAAAACCCTTAAACTGCTCAAGAAAAGAAGGATCTTTAAGGAGATAATTATTAAAACGCCAGCGACGAGATTTAGAAGATAAGGAAGGAAGATCTAAACTAATCAGAACAGGAGCGTGGTCAGAAATAAGAATTGAGCCAATCTCTGCGTGTACTAAGTTGGGAAGAAGGTGTGGACTTAAAAAAATATAATCAATTCTAGAGGTAGAGTTGTGCGTGGGAGAGTAGAAAGTATATTCTAAACTATCGGGATTAAATATTCTCCATGCAGATTTCCTATCTGTAAAAGGGTCCATAATCTGGTTACAATCACCACCCACTATGAGATTAGAACCACAACATGCATGAAGGGTGTGCGACATGGAGTGCCAAAAATGCGAATCAATGCCTGTGGGGCCATAAATGTTAAGCAAGGAAACATGAGATCCATTAATAGTAGTGTGGAGAAGAAGCCAACGACCATCATCGTCCCTCTCCTCTTTATCTATCGTGAGTGATAAAGATTTATGAAATAATATGACTACTCCATTTTTCCTGTCATTCGAAGGGAACTATAAACATGCCCCACCCATTGTTTTTTAAGGGAGTTAGCATCATTCTTGTTAAGATGCGTTTCTTGTAGCATTGCTATTTTACACTGGAGCTTAGAGAGATGGGTAAGAACCCGCTGCCTTTTAACTGGGTTACGCAATCCCTTGACATTCCATGAAATAATTCGAACATTTTCAGTCATTGCAAGGCAGAAAAAAGCATTGATACTGACAAAATCATCATATACTTCAACATAAATATATAATCACTATAAAGGTGTCTAGGAATATCAGAATTAAAGCATGTAAAGAAGAAAAAATTCAGATTGGAAATTTTAGAAGGGAAATAGAGAGTAAGAAACAGTGAAGATACAATCACATAATCAAATATGGAAGATAAAAACACAGAAAAACAAGTGGACCCATAGAGTAGGAAGGAAAGAGTATAAGTGAGAGAAAAGAGAAGAAAAAGAGCAAAGAAGAGGAGAGAGGAGAGAAGGAAAGGGTAAGGGGTATAAAAGATAGAAAAAAAACCAGTTGACTAGGAGCCGAGAGACTTCAGTCAAGAAAGGCAAGGTAAATAGCCAGAGTAAGGTAAATGGCATTGGGTTGAATGTTATGTTATGTTATCTGCGTTTATATAGCGCCCAGCTGCCCAGCTGCCCCAGCAAAGAGGCGTCCCGGCGCTGCCAGCGTCAGAAGGAACAGGGCGAGAAACAGAGCAGGTAGGCGCAAGGAATATGCAGAAGGACAAAAGGAGACTAGGCAGAGGGAAAAAGGAAAGTTTTGATTGCTTTCCTAAAGTCCAGCAAGCGCACCCCAGTTCAGATCCAGCCATATGCAAATCAGTCTTGACCCTCTGCCTCACGGACACAGTTCAGCCTGAACTGCCAAGCCAGGTCTTCCCTGGACAGAAACAAGCATCCTGGGACCTGTTTTGAAGTAACACCCCTCATCAGCCAGGCTAGCTTGAATCCAGTGGCAAGGTGAGCAAGGGACCCATGTACGGGCATACCCTGCCAACTTAGAGCGAACAAAGCAAACACAAGGAGATGATGGACGGAGCGCTGAAACTTTTCAGACACTCACCCCCAGTCACAGATCTGGGTTGAATCCATCATCGTTCTTTAGCTCACTTCGCCACCTCAGGTCAGACCCAGCCATATGCAAATCAGTCTTGACCCTGTGCCTCATGGGAACAGTCCAGCCCGAACTGCTAAGCCATATCTTCCCTGGACCAGAAACAAGCATCCTGGGACCGGTTTCGGGTTATCACCCCTCATCAGCCAGGCTAGCTTGAATCCAGTGGCAAAGTGAGAAAGGGACTCACGTCTGGGCATACCCTGCCAACCTAGGGCAAACAAAGCAAACACGATGATGGATTCAATCCAGATCTGTGACTGGGGGTGAGTGACTGAAAGGTTTCAGCGCTCCGTCCATCATCTCCTTGTGTTTGCTATGATGTTTTACCAGACTTTGAATAGAAATTTTATTTTGAAACAAATTTTCTCACTTGTTTTGTACTCTTCTGAAGAGGTCACTTTCTTAACTTAAAGGGGTTAGTTAGAAAACCTTTCCCTTGTTCTTCAAGAGCAGCTTTCATGAGCCTGATCAAATATAATAGCCCCGGTCAAGGCCGGGTGTATTCCACTGTAGCACAGGGAGCCCGTCCCCCAGGCTAAAGCAATACTCAAGCAACAACCTAAATTTTTATATTTGAAGTTTGGGCAACCTCACAATTATGGTATATAAAAGAACTAAGATTTGAGATTTAAATTATTCTTGCAAGATCACACAGTTTTGTTAAGAATGGAAGCGACTTTTTTCATATTCGATTAATCTGTAACTAATCAGTTTCTCCTGAATTAAGGGGGTGCTAAAACAAAAGCAGTGTTTACTCAATGTTAAGAGGCACACAGGACCCTGTTTACACCTCACCTTTAATAAAGCAGTAGTCAATAGGCGCTACACTGTTCTCTTAAGGGTTCCCATAAAATAGTAAGGCCTTTTACCTTTACTGGGGGGTTGATGCGCTCGGGTTTTATAAAAAGAGAGCTCATTACCCGGGCGATCAGTCCCACTGATGGAAGATCCAATTGGCAGCCGCGGCGGGGAAGGGAATTAGGAGCAGTAATTTCTGAATGTTCTTTCCCGTCCATAAAGCGCATTTGATTTTTCATTTTATATGCATCACTTTGTTATTTGCAGTTTGCTTTCCTCTTATGTTTCTAATTAGACAAGCAATTGATTTCTCATTGTCAACAATGGATGCCTACTAATCATGAGATAGTCTGGAATGCTCAGTAGTTTACACAGTGTGACAGTCTTGCAAAAGATAAACCACTATTAAAATGACATCCCGGAATAAGATAACAAGCTGAAAAATAATAACATATTTTTCGTTCATTTGCGGTTCCTAATTTCAATTATAAATACTGCATCTACGAGCTCGGGTGCTTCCAATTAGTTGCAGTTCTGTGTTGGGTAACTTTGGAAAGATGGAAGATGTCTGAGGCAGGTGGGGGAGGGGGGCTTGCCCTTGCTAAGGTCAGAAATGAAAAAGTTGTAGAAGTTACTTTATGTCTTACTTATTTCATTGGAACTGTTTATTGGGCGGAAAATTGTTTCTAAGGGGTACGTCTACATCACAGACATTGATTCATCGAAATGCTAGGGGTAGCGGAAGTGACATCAAGCCACCTTTCAAACGGAGGGCCATATTTACAAGGAGATATCGCCACCAGAACGTCACTTTTAGCGACGTTCTGGTGGTGATATGCCCTTCTCTATATTTACAAAGCGGCGTTAAGCCACTTTTTGTGGCTTACTGCCACCTTTTCAAAAAGGCCCCTTTACACGCATCACTTAGCGTGCAATGTGTGTTGCGGTGGGTGTTTCACCGCACCACCCATTGCTTTTGACGCTGCCCCAGATTTACAAGGAGGTGTAGATCTGAGGCAGCGCCAAAAACTAACGTCATGCAAGAGCAGGTGTTAGAATGGCGAACACGAGATAAATACTTTTATTTCTACTCGTTTTTGCTTTTTCTATGTGTGCTGCATTCTGCAGCACACATCGAAAGAGCAAAATGCTAGGCAGCTAAATTTAGCACCAGCGCTAGGGAAAACACAGGGGTGCGCTGTATTTTTGTGAAAATGTCGGATCGCGGTGCTACCAAATTTGGCGCAGCTCCGTGCTCCGACATTTTCTCGTCTATATGCCCCTGAGAGTCAGCACACACGCAGGGCTCAATCTGTGACACTGGTTGCACAACTCCAAATAGCGTTACTGGCATTTCCCCTTTTTTGCCCTTAAAGGGAAGGCTTCCCAAAACACATATCACACCTTCCTGGATCAAAAAGAATAGTGTGTTTAACTTTAATAGAAAAAAGATCCAGAAAAGAATCTAGTCACACTAAGAGGGGTACAAGGAACGTTATAATTGGTTGAACAGTGTAAAAATGAAACCCTCTCTAACTCAAGGGGATTGGGTACAAATTAAGTTATAGAGGGCCTGCATAGAGGGGAGAAGCAAATTCTCATGTCCCTACAAAGTGGTTCAGATGGGTCGAAATGTGATTATACTGAGTAATCAGAAAACTTGGCGTATTGACAGAATATCTAAATACAATCTGGTGTCTCAGGGCATGATTGGTGTTCCACCAGGCAGGATTGGCAATCCAGGTACATTAAAAAAGAATCCTTAAGGAATGTGAGAGCACCCCCCATTTAGCACAAAGATTATATCTTTGAGTACATTTCTTCCTCACTCTGTTCTCTTACATTTTCTGAAACGCATTTGTTATTTCTTATGCTTCTTCTTTTTGTTCTATCTACCTTGTTTTTTCCCTTTTTGGAGTAAGTTTTTCCAATTTGTTATATACATTTGGACACAAAACATTTGCTGTCTGGTTCTCATAAGGGGGAAAGATGTGCTGTAATATGCTTAATTAATCATTGTAAGTAGTTGTTTCTGTTATCTGTCTAGCATTCTCTCAACTCTTTATTTCCTACCCAAGACTCTACCATTCCTACCGCATCTCTCCTGTGCCCTATCTTTTCCCTGCCTCCCCCCCCTTATCTTCGAATTATGATTGGAATGTTCCGCAGCTGCCAACTGTCCCTTGAGAACGTTGGCGGGTGAGCAGCGGACTGGAATTGATGACGCGGATTAAACTTACTTGGTTTCAACGATTTGATAGCCTTTTCTTAATTACAACAGTTGGGCACCAGTACTGGTTTCTGGGGGTCAGGAGTTAAGTTACATCATCAGATTCTGAGCCAGAGCGAGAGAAAGAAAGGCAGAAAAGGGGGTATGAAGGAGGAAAGGAAATATAGGAGAGCAGTTACAAATGGAGAAACATAAGGATGAAAGAAAAGCTGAAGTAGGGAGGTAAAGAAACAGGAAGTTGTAAGGCACCGAAGTAAGAGACATGAGGTGGAATCAAGGTTCGGCAGACTTGGTATTCGGCAACCCTGACTGGCTGTGGGCTACTCAGAAACAACCTGAGATCATGCAAAATGTATTTATTTATTTATTGATGTATTTATTTGTTACATATAAGCACTGTCACATGGGAAAACTTATCCTACTCTTAACTCCTCATCAGTCTCCTGTTTGTTGCTGACAGCAAATGATAAAATAATGTGCCTGTCTTTGTCTATTCACTTCTAGCACAGAGGGCCCAACTCAGTGAGCTTTTTCTGTGTACAAGTGTGACTTACTGCCAGCAAAAGTGAATTGAATATGATTCACAAAGCCAGAAAAGTATGTTAATTTCCAGTTCTTTTGCTATTTCTGTGTAAAAAGTGCTTGATCACCATTAGGATTTTTGGAACAGAGGTAACAGATCAAAGTCCAAGATTCTGTGTGTTAATCCTGTACCCACAAAATTGTACTAAGGAGTGTTTTTTGATGTGGTCAGTTGCACTCTTACATGACCGCACTCACCATTTTTCGCAATGCAAGTCATGCAATGCATTCTGGTACGTGTAGTCTCCAATTTCCCATGTTTATTGTTAATCGCAGTCATTGTGAAAAATAAATAGGGGCAATAGTTTGAACCGTGTTTCTCAGTCTTTACTGGTCATCCGAGGAGCTCCACTTTGCTTCTAACAAGATGTGCTGCCATTCTGGTTCATGCTCAGTTTTGGTTCCACTGTTCCCAGGAACCATGATGCAAACCAGCCATCGTTGGGACAGAATCTATGCACTATGTAATTTGGAAGTGGTTGCCTTCTCACACAAGAGCGCTCTAACATTTCCACAGGTATGGGCACTTAATGTGACCTACCCAGTGTATACTTGAAATGTTGCATTCAAATTCACATTTTGATTTTTCAGGGTAAAGTCTTAGTGAAGTGGTCAATGTCAGATCCTTGCATGATGAGCTAAACCTGTGAAACACGCACCATGAGATTACTCACATGAATTGTATTTAATGCCTCTGATGAAAATGCAACTTGAAAGACTTTCCGTAGTTGAATGAACTAGCGGCACATTAGAAAATGCAAATTTGATGACTAAAGTCCAGATTTAATAACACTTTGTACTGGGTGTGCATCACAAAAGGGAAGCTAACCCAGTTCAAAGTGTGATTGTGTCATTTACTTTCCAACGCAAATCATGATTTGCATTGGAAAATTGCCTAAAGTTACCCAGTTTAGCTCTATGCGCTACTTTATGTCAAAGGGGATTAGTAAGGGTGGCACATGGGCGTTCCCATGCAGCCACCACCCATGGCTTTTGATGCAAATCCCTATTGCCTAAAATTTGCAGACAGGGATTTGTGCAAAAATGTACAACTCCTCAAGGCAGACGTAACAGAGGAGCAAGCTTCAAAGTTCTCCATATTTTTCCAACTTTACATGTGTGTTGCAATGTACAGCAAACATAAAAAGAGGGAAAAGTATTAAAGCATTGTTTTTAGAATGGAAGGTTGCCCTACAAGTGCAAAACCTATGCTTGACAGAACACATACACCCTTGTACTATGGTGCAGTCGTGCATGTGCTGGCACATGTCAGCTTAAAGTACACCTGCACAGGCAGAGGGAGAAACAGCACCATATCTTAGTAGATAGAGCACTGTTCTGCTCTCTTCCTTCAACACTGCAGAGCAGCAATTTTGGTGGCCGTAATACTTGCCTTAAATCTTACTAAGGGGCACAGGGCGAGGAATGGCAGAATGGGAAAAGGAAGAGAATAAAAGAACTGAGGGAAATTAATCGAAGGTGAGGAAACCTAAATAGAAACAGAGAAGGAAAGGAAAGGAAAGAAAGGAAAAAGAAAATAGAATGCAGGAGACATGCAGAGTGACAGAGAAAGCAGGTAATTAGAGGAAGAAAAAAAAGAACAAGTGAGTGAGTTAAAGGATACATGAGAAGGAGAGAGCTGAAGATAAACAGGGCTGCAGGGGTATGAAGAAAAGAGTGCATGAATGGAGAGAGGTGACAAATAAAGCAGAAAATGTAAGAAATAAGAAATACTGGGGGAAGAAAATACTAGGTAAAAGAATGGGATGGGGGTAATTTAAGTATTGGAACAATTCGAATGTGGGCACATCAAGGAAAAAAGGGTAGGCAGATGAAAAAGCCATGCAAGAGAGGAAGATTGGATGAGTGTGGAATGACTGAGAGAGGTAGGATGAATAAGTGCAGGTGCAGAAGGAGAGCATGGGAGTGTTGGACCTGGCCCTTTTTGCAGGGTTGTCCCCAAACTTCTTGCCTTCCTCCTGTATTTTTCCTGACCAGTGTTTGTTGAATTTATGATTCTGGGCACTTTACCACTGCTGATCAGTGCTAAAGTTCATTTGCTCTCTCCTGTAAGCTTGGTAAGATTGGTCTACACCTGTTTGAAATATTTAATTTACCTGTAAGTCCCTTGTACAGTGGTATCCTATATACCGAAGGCCTGTAAATTAAATGCTACTTGTGGGCCTGTAGAGCTGCTTGCGCCACCCACAGAAGTAGCCTTTCATACCTGTTTCAGGCCTCTGCTACTGTAGGGCCTGCGTGTGCAGTTTACTGCCACAGTGACTTGGGATTTGAAGTTCTGGCCAAGTCTGAAACTCTCTTTTTACTACATATAGGTCACACCTAAGGTAGCCTTATGGGCAGGGTGCTCTGTAGGTAAAAGGTAGGAAATGTGCCTTTGTTGTGTGGAATGTGCTGGTAGTTACAAACCGCTTATTTGGTTTCTCACTGCTGTGAGGCTGCTCTTCTCATAGGTTTGCATTGGGAATTCCCTGATATGTATTTTCAGTGGTAATTCCTAATCTGGAAGGAGTACCGTTGCCATGTTTGGTATGTTTGGAATAGTGGTGATAAATCCTGCTTATTGGTGAAAGCAGATTTTTTATTGCTATTTTATAAATGCCACTTTTAGAAGTGGGCATTTCTGTGTGCTTATGACTCTTTGTGCTTTGCAGCCTGGCTCCAATCAACGTCTGGTTTAGACTGACAGGGGCCTGTTTGTGCTTTCACTCTAGAAAGTCGCAGAGGGGGCTGAGGTGTGCCCCGCATATCCTGATGAGTCTTCCTGGGTTAGAGTGGTGGGAGGAGTTGTCACCTGCACCTAAATAGGGCTGTGCCTGCCTTTCACAATGCTGTATCTGCCCCCCTGTAGTGTGTCTGGAGCCAGGGCTGGGGATTGAATGGAGGTGCTATGCACTTCTAAAGTTGTTTGAAGTTACCTCCAGAACAAAGACATTTGGAGTACAGGGGCTGTGACCCAATGGGGCCGATTCACAGAACGAATCTGAGACAAAATCCTAAACTTACTACTTCTGGTATTCACAGAAGGCACTTACGATTTTTGGTATTCACAGAAATCACTCACGACTCCTAACTTTACATCCGCAGTCGGGCCGGAATCTCCGCAAAGGAGCAAACTTTTCTGGGTTATGATGTAGTGTCTGGTCATACCCTTTTCCTTGCCCAGACTATTTTTCATGACCTCCTCTACCATTTATCACACATTCCTAATGTTCCTTTTTGTAAAAATTGCATTCCAGCCCATTGATTACACTTTATCCGGCCCTAGCCGGAGAGTACAGTCCGGGTGCGGAGAGTACGGTCCGGGTGCGGAGATTCCGGCCCGACTGCGGACGTAAAGTTAGGAGTCGTTAGTGATTTCTGTGAATACCAAAACTCGTAAGTGCCTTCTGTGAATACCAGAAGTAGTAAGTTTAGGATTTTGTCTCAGATTAGTTCTGTGAATCGGCCCCAATGTTTTTAGACACTGCGTGGGACTTGTAACCACACACTGCTGGCTCAACATGCTGCACATTGCCCAAGACTGCTGTGCTGCCAGGGGGGCCCGCCATATGGACTACTTGCTTTGTTGTGCTGGTCTGCTGCCTTCAGATTGCTGGCCTGCATGGGGGACTTCCACCTCACATCTGCCCTGACTGTGTTGGCTTGCCTGAATACTTTCTTGGTCCTTTGTGCCCCCAGTGCTCTCAAGGGGCTTGTTGGCTTGCTCCCCCCTGTTTTCCCACCTCAGGGTCACCAAAAACAGGCATCCTGAGCACCTCTGCCATGGGAATCGGTTTCCATGAGTCCGGGCACGGCATGCTCTTCGAGGGGCTGGGGTTATTGGCTCCTTGTGTGTCAACCCGCGCTCCCTTCTTCACCAAAGGAGAGCATTGTGGGTGAACAAAACAGCGCTTCACGCTGCAGTTATAAACAAGGCTTTGTGAGCCTGCCAAGTACTCTGAGGAAGGATCATTGTGAGGAATCGAGCAGCGTTTCAGGCTGCTACAGCCAAGTGCCGGGCCTATTTTTCAGCTTTGTTGCTGTGGTCCAGTGTTGCCTTTGTAACGGTTGGTCCATCTCCAAAGCAACACCTGGAGAAGCTTGGAAACGCAAGCCCACCAGCACTTAAGGAGGACGGGAGATGGATGTTGCCTCCACGTATGCTGCCAAAGTTCAGGTGGTGCAGAGGAGACCCGCAGGGTCCCCTAGGAGCACTGGGACCAGAATGGTGACTCCTGGCAGTGGGAGGCACCAGGCAGAGAGAACCAGGGAGTCTCCACCCCGTTCAGGGCCTATCAGCCTCTCCCCAAAGCTGAGGAGCTCCCCTTCAGGTCTTCGCCTGAGTCAAAGGAGACCTCAGGGGCGCCGTGACTGCCTGGTACGACACTGTGGCAGTAACCTCGCTGTGTGTGGAGGGCGCCGGTAGGAGGATGCCCCGCTCACCTCTAAAGTACAGGTTCCCCCGCGTTGGCACATACCTTGGGGGCATTTTGGTTAGCTACAGGCACCTTTTTCTCTACACTGGTACTCGGGGGGGGGGGAAGCCTCGACGGAGGTTCCCGGTGTGTGACAGAATTAACATATTACTTGAAGTAGGCACACAGGCATTCCAGCGGGCTCCAATCTATATCTGCCTCAGTTACATGGAGAATTTACTGCAAAGAGCCAAATTGAGTTACAAGTATTTCAGAAACATTTATCTGTGTAATGGTAATAATAATGATTCATGTATTTTATAACCTGCATTTCATGCCCTGATGTTTTAGATGTGTTGTTTTATGCCTTGCAATCACAGTATAACGAGTCTTATTTCAGGATCTGCATAACATGAACAGTGATTTTTTAATTTTTTATGACGTGCAACATATAAACCTTTACCTTATTGCACTTACTGTGATGTTGTGACAATTGCCTAGTTGGCAAAGTGATTTATGGTTTATGTCATGTTTGGTATATGTGTTATATACATGAGATATTTTTATATAATATTGTGTGGAGTCTCTTTTGTGGTGTAGTTGTTGTGTCACTGGTGTGTGCGTGTTGTGCAAATACTTTACACTTTGCCTTTGAGATAAGCCTGACTGCTCTGCCAACCTACCAAAGGGGTGAGCAGGGGTTATCTTGGGTGTGTAACTCCCTTACCCTGACACTAGAGTGGTGGGTTCTGTCTGGCTTATGTGCATACCCTAGCCAACCAGAAACCCCATTTCTAACAGGCATAAATAACTAAAAGTAGAGGAAAAGACAAGGACAGAATTAACAATGGCTAAGGAGGGAAGAAAGAAGGAAGAGCGAGGAAAGGACAGTGGCAGAAGAATGTAAAGCACGGGGAAGAAGCAAATGGAGTGAAGGAGAGAGAGGGATTAGGAAGACAGGGTAAAAGAATTAGGAATTAAGAGAAAAAGTATTGGAAGGATGAAGGATAGTGAACGGAGGAAGTTGAGGACAGGATAAAAACTGGCAAAGAAGGAGGGAGCAGGGTACTGAAGGAGTGATTTGCAGAAAGAAGACAAAAGTGTGTGAAAAAAAGAGCAAAGCAAGGAGGAAAAATGCTGGGTTCAGGATTCCCTTGGAAAATAAATAAAAGTCCAGGGAAATATAAAAATCAAAGGAAGAAGAGGAGAAAAGAGGAATGAAGGAGTATCCACAGAAAATGAGAGAGGATGTGAGAGGGATAAGAGAGTGAGTATCATGGAGGAAGGGCTGACAGTACAAATCGAGAACGTGTTTGAAAATAGGAAAGAGCAGAAAAAAGAAGAGGGACAATAAAAGGAGGAAGAAGTAAAGAGGTGGGAAGAAAAAGAATGGAGAATAAGGAGGGCAACCTGCGTGAAGCAGATGGGAAACTGAAGGCGATTCCGTTATTTTTTACTGTTTTTGCAGCAACCTGACTCGGATTGAAAGAAAGAAGAATACATGGAACGAGAAATTCTTATGTGTCAAGCACTTTAATGATAATTACATTAAGTTAACAATTACACTGGCTGGAACCTGACAGTGCTCTTCAAAGCAACTTTCCAAGTAGAGGAGCTTGTGAGGTGCCTGCCTGCTAGAGCGCCTGGAGAAGCCTGCAAGCAGGCGCGGCCCACAAACTTACCTGCTGGGAAAGTTGCTTTGAAGTGCATTTACCATTAAGTTAAATACATTGCCTGGTTCCTCACAATTCTTCTGGCTTTAGGCCTGTCTTTCTTCCAACTGAGCAACAAATCAGCACTAATTTCTTTCTCTTTGCCCATGGCTAAATTTGCCAACAGAAAGAAACAGGAAAGAGTGAGACAATGGCACAGGAAAGAGAAATGAGGAGAAATGACTGTCGCGGCTCCTGGAGGGAGTGCTGCGGGGTGGTAGGGCGGGGCGGGGGAGGGGCAGGGTGGGGGATAGTAAACTCCGGCGAACGGAGTTAAGTACATAAATAAATAAATAAAATGAATTACATTGCGCGCGCTGCAACGCCAAATGGCGATGCGGCGCGCGCAATGTAATTTGTTTTATTTATTTATTTATGTACTTAACTCCGTTCGGCAGTATGCCGGAGTTTACTACCCCCTGAGAAATGATAGAGTAAAAAAGAAGGAAGGGCACTGGATAGTGTAAGAATCCAGGAGAAGGTGAGAAAAAAAGAACGTGCAGAAAGGTAGAGAAAGGTTAGAGAGGGAAAATGGAAAAGGAGAGAGTAGCGTTAAGAAGAAACATTACCCCCTCATCTCCATCCTCCTTGTCCCAGTTATAACCATGTGAGGTTCTTTGCCTTCTGACAGAGGTTTTCCACTCCCAAGGTTCGAAAGACCTTTTTGACATAGAGCTCTTCTATGTCTGTATCCCCCTACATATGCCCCGCCCCAGCCACCCTCCCACAGCACTTCCTGTTTGTTTCTCTGTCCTTGCGATGAACGAAGTGAGTCACGCATGCGTTTATTACCTGTATTGTGTTTAAAAAAAAAATATTATGTTTCCCTGATGTCATTTCTGTCCTTATTGCAGTATACAGTCATTTAAAAACAAAAATCCAGCACTGGTCTGCAGTGTGGTCCCTGCCCATGTGCTGGGCGGTGGCAGGGAACATTGTTAACTGCATGCTAGGCAGCTCAGGAGCCGCGGCCCAGGTCAGCATCTTGAACTGCTCCCAGGTGCGTGTCGGCGTGCAGTTGGGTAGATGGTGCAGGCAAGATCTCACGCATCGCAAGATTTTGTGTCCTGGCAACGTCTTAAAAGCAGGAACAGCGCTGCTTTGAGTGTCTGTTTCCCGCAATGGAAGGGTGTAAAGCATGGGTACTCACAAACATTTTCCCTGGGACCTCAGAGTTTGGCCTTTGGCGTGACCGAGGGCCGCACTGATGCCAGCGGGAGAGGGGGTGTAAAGTGGGTATAGGGGAAGCAAAGCATGTATATCTACTAGCTGAACTCAATTGTGCAATGTGAAACCAGAAAACCTGGGATGAATCCCGGCTTCTCCACTTGAACAAATTGTGTGACCCTGGGCAATTGTTTTATTTCAATTTCCCTCCTTTTCCTTCATTGTCACATATAAGAGGACCCTGAAATACGTGACTTCAGGATGCGTGCTGTACAAAACCATCTCCTGTGCTTGGATGTAATCACTAATGGCATTGTTGTCAGGGTGGGGATATGGGGGAGTGGGTGGGAAGCATGAGCATTTCTAAATGCATGTTTGAAAATCATCACTTTAAAAAAATACTTCTGAATGCACTGCAATAATTTGATTTTCTTAGGTGAAATGGTTCTCCAAATCAATGAAATACACTTTTTGAATTTTGAAAAGACTATCGTATTTTTACATGTTTGCTGTCTTTAAAAATGAAGGTGTTCCTAAAGTTAAGGGCCTTGTTACTTCCTTTTATTTAACTGCACTGCAATTAACCTTTAAATAAGTGCTTGCTGTATATATATTTTTTTTTTTAATGTCCGTGCTGATGGAGTATACAGAAGCCCAGTGCTGCTGCTGCTCGGGGGCCGCATGTAAAGGTCAAGAGGGCCGCATGCGTCCCCCGGGCCGTACTTTGAGTATCACTGGCGTAAAGCTACTCACAAGCAGCATCACACGTAGCAGCAGAATGCAGGTAGTGAGGAGGTCCTGCACATTTGCAGGACTGACTTGCAGTCCTTAATTAAGGAGGCAGTAGACTCTGAATTGGCAGAGCCCAAAAACAAACTCCTGAAGGAGGTGGAGGATAAGTCTGACGAAGAGGAAATATCTACAAGGGTGCAGTTTCCTGATCTCCTCGCACAAGTAAGGAATTCTCTTGGTTTTGAATATAAAAACCAGCAAGATGAGAGATTTTATTCCCAATATTGTTCTTCAGATGCGGATGATTTGCAGCTCCATTCTGTTTTCAAGGACATATTATTAAAGGAATGGAAGTGTCTAGATAAACCCTCCATTCCTCGCTTTCTCAACAAGAGATACTGCTTGCAAGACTTGGATATGGAATTTCCCTCAACTCCAAAGGTTAATACCATCTTGGCTTTGATGACGTCTACCTCCAATCTGGCATCTGAGAACACAACGCTTACGGGGGTAGTGAGGTAGTGTATAAGAAGTTTAAATCCATTCTTTAGAGGTCACATGCTGCACCTCACTTTGTGATTGGAGCTAATACTTATGCTGCCTATGACACACAGGTCCTTCTGAAAGATTTCCAATTCCTCAATGATTGTATTCAAAGTAGTGGTGACCCAATACTTTTTCTGGCAAATAATGGAACTCTTGCCTAAATTCCTTTCTGATGTCATATTTGACAGTCTATGAACCACAACAGCTTCGGCAGGAGCTGCAATAACAGGATGACGTCTCCTGTGGATGAAATCATGGAAGTTGGAATCATCTCAGAGATCCCTTATCCAGAAACTGCCATTTCCAGGTCCTATGGAAATGAGCTCGACAAAACGGTCCAAAAAGCTGCAGTTTACCAGAAAATTATTAAACCTTTTAAACTGTCATCCAATAAAAAATTGTTTATTTCAAAGCGATTGGGTCTGAATTACCAGGAAAACTGTACCTTTTGAGGCCGGGCCCGGGGTCAGAGGGCCGCAATCAGGAAGAAGTCATGATCAACCAGTGTCATCACTAAGGACCAACCCCAGAAATGACTATCTGGAAGTTGGGGGAAGGTTAAGTCATTTCTTTCTTCACTGGACAGCTTGTGTCTCAGACCAGTGGGTACTGCAGATTGTGAAAGAAGGCTATCAGATCCCATTCCCCCCATGTTCACACAATTTTTTCAACCTACCATATTACCGAAAGATAACGCAAAATTACAGGCAATGCTCCTCTGTGAAAAAGCCCTGGGGGAAAAGGGAGCAGTAGTCCCAGTCCCATGGGAACAGCAAATGACGGGCTTCTACTCTGTCTTGTTTCTGGTACCGAAACCAGACAGGACCTGGAGGCCAATACTGGATTTGAAAAAATTGAATAAGTATGTTCTGTTGGAGACCTGCAAGATGAACTCTTTACAGGCGATTATTCCTTTGCTTTCTCCCAAAGACTGTTTTGTCACGTTGGACCTTCAAGATGCATATTTTTACATCCTGATTCACTCAACCAGTCAGCAATGCTTCGGCTTGCAGTGGGAGACCAACACTCCAGTTTCAAGCCCTACCGTTCAGACTCTCAATGTCTCCCAGAGTCTTCACAAAGGTACTTGCTCCAGTAGTTGTTTTTCTTCGCTTACCTGGGACCTCTCTCTTTCCTTATCCTGAAGACAGGTTGTTGTCTGCTTTCTCATTTACTAAGGCTCACGAGGATGTCCATCTGGTTTGCAGGTTAATCAAGAACTAGGATTCCTGGTGAATTTCCTAAAATCCAATCTTCAATTACAAGGAAAGAATTTAATCGGAGCCCACCTCAATACCAAGCTGACTCGTGCCTTCCTCCCTCCTGAGAGGATTGTTGCTCTTCAGGATCTGCTAACTCGGCTCCTTGCTCAGACAGAGGCATTGACAAGAACTTGGCTCAAGGTGCAAGGACTGATGGCGGCATCAACGGCTGTGGTCCCTTGGGCTCATTTTCATATAAAACCACTGGTGAATCATGTCCTCAGTTGTTGGTCCCTGAGCACACACAATTGCGAAATGTTGATTCCTGTCACTCCCCAAATTTTTCAGTCCTTTCAATGGTGGTTGGTGAGGGACAATTTGGCCAATGGAGTTCCGTTTCAATTGCCTGTTCTTTTCCGTCTCATGACAGATGCCAGCTCCTGGGGCTGAGGTACGACTCTGGGGGATCTAAAAGTAAAAGTAACTTGGTTTTGAGAGGAGAGTTACAATTATTCCAATTGGAGGGAGTTGATGGCAATATAAAATGCTCTGTTGACCTTTGTCAGTCAGTTGGAAGGTCAAAATGCTATGGTCAGAACAGACAACCAGGTTACCAAATGTTATATCAATCCACAGGGAGGTACAAGTTGCAAGTCCCTGAATATGATTGCAGAACAAATCTTCTAGTGGGTGAAAGTTCAACTTAAAGCTCTAAGGGCAGTGTACATTGAGGAGCTCTTGAATTGCAGAGAAGACAGTCTCAGCTGTAGTCTCCCATCTTCAGTAAATTACCACTTATCAGTCAGGGAGTTCAATCGGATATATCTCCTATTCGGGAACCCCTCGATGGACATGTTTCCATCTCATCTGGATGCAATGCTCCTGATCTTCTGCTCAGCAGTTCAAACTCCTCGAGAATGGGCCGTTCATGCTCACTTGATCACTAGGCCTCTTGTATGTCTTACCTCCAATTCCCCTCCTCCCGAAAGTGCTTCAGAAAATTCAGAAGGAGAAGAGTCATGTTTTGCTGATTGCCCCTTTTTTGCCACGCCGCCCGTGGTTTTCTTTTCTGATGGCGATGACGAAGGGTTTCTGCAGCCATCTCTCCCTTCATGCAGTACCTTTACTTACCCGTTCTGAAGCTTCAGAAACTGCAATTGAAGGCTTGGTTGTTGAACGAATAGGTTTGGAGGAAATGGGTTGTTAAGAATTGGTTGCCATTGGGATCCAATCCTCTAATAAACCTTCCACTTTACAATCATATAAGACACATTGAGATTCTTTCCACAAGTGGTGTGTTCAACAGGGGTTTTCTACTACTTCAATTGACTCTTTCCAAATTCTGGAATTTTTAATACAAGGTTTTCAGAAGGGGTTAGCACCATCCAATCTAGCAACCAAGTAGGCGACTATAAAGGCCCTGAAACTTGATTTAGATTGCACTAAGATTGATTCTTTAGTGCGTAGACTCCTAAGGAGTTTTAGACTTCAGAGACCATTTATTCACTCTCCTGTTCCTACATGTGTTTTGGCCACTGTTCGTCAAGGTTTACAACTTGACCCGTTTGAGCTTCTCGAACAAGCAGATTTGTCCTGGCTTATGTACAAAAATGCCTTCCTCATAGCCATAACATCTGGTAGGTATTTGGGTGAATTAGAGTCTTCATTGTCATCTTTCCCTTACATTCGATTCTTCCCAGACACGGTTGTCCTTAAATTGGATCCTAAATTTGTTACAAAAATATATTCTTAATTAAACCGGGGAGCAGGAATTGGTCTTCACAGTTTTTGTGATACTGACACACCCGGTTTCCTCTTCATTGGATGTGATGAGAACTGTAGCCATTTATCTGTCCGACACTAAGATATTTTGTTCCTGTATTTCCCTTTTTGTTTCGTTTGGTGCTGCTACTAGTGGTAAAGAAGCCACAACACAATCAAAACCGTTTGGCTATTTTTCAAGCTCACAACTTTGCAGGGGTCACGGTTCCCTCGAACATCTAGGGTCATTCCACACGTGTGGTGTCAGTCTCACGGGATGAAGCAGATGAAGCCTCTATTCTTGAAATCTGCAGATTTTCAACCTTATCCTCTCAGCATACATTTATTAAACATTATCATCTTGATGTGGCTGATTCTACTGATTTGAATTTTGACTGTTCTGTATTACAATCACCAATGAATTAATTGTTGATCTGCATAAATAATTTCCTTTTTATTGCAACTTCTTGTCGGTGCATTATTTTAATCACTTGGTATGTTTTCACGTGGTTATGACTGGGATGTGAAGGAGGTAGATGTGGGGGTAATGATTTCTTTACTTATCGGTAATCTACATTACCCTGATTCATATTCCTTCTAAACCCAGTCCACATCTCGCCCTCCCTCCCTATGCACCTTCAAGTTTTTTGGCTTGGTACATACAGGAAGTGCTGTGGAAGGGTGAAGCACAGATAGGGGGATATAGACATAGAAGAGTTCTATGTCAACAAGGTCTTTCGAACTTTGGGCATGGAACATCTCTCTGTCGGGAGGCAGAGACGCCTCACATGGTTATGACTGGGACGAGGAGGACTACAAATCAGGGTAATGAAGATTACCGGTAAGTAATGGAATCATTCCTTGGAAGAAAACTCCCAAACCAGCTGCAGCTACTTGCTGAATGTGTTGTCACAAATGGCTGTGATTTAGCACTATGCCATTTTTTTTTTTACCTTTAGCAACTCAGGCTTTGATCATTCACTTGCCATCAAATGTTTAATATCATCAGTTGAAGAGCACTATGCTAAAAAGATCAGACTGCCTGAAAATGTGTAAGTGTGACACCTGACATGGGGTATCCATGGGGAGCTTGTTCATCTCCTATGCCCACGTGAACTGCCTTTCTTAAATAATCACTCATCGGTTCCTTTGCACTTACATTAACTGGCAAGAAAAATTTCCGTCTCCTGTTTTTACAATTCCCTGAGCATGTGCTTTGCTTATTGGAGAGCCCAGTGGAAGAACTTGTTTGGAAGGCACTGTAATGGTTCTTTAGAACTAGAAGAAGGACTTTTCCCTTGAGAAAGAAAAGCTTCAGTTCCATCACACAGTAGCTGAAAACACAGACCTGCCCTGACAGCAGTGGCACGTGCTAAACCCGGAAGTGATCATTTCATCTCTCCACCACAACCCCTGCTCTACCTGCTAATTCACCCATCAGTAGGATGGGCCTATGAGGGCGACAAGCGAGCCGTCTTATTTCATGCCCTTCTTCCCCAATCAAGATGTGCATTTGTTCTTCGGCGGAAGAAGGGGGGGGAAGTTTTTCACGTGGAAAATGAAAGCGGACTTCAAGGTAAACATGTACGCATTGGCGCGTGTCAATTTACATAGCCTGTGGGTCCCCTGTGATGTCATGTGACGTGTATTCTCTCAATTTCACACACTTGCAATGAAGGCATGATTACTCTTTCTAAGGAACTATATATAATACGAGAACCGGAGTGATTATAGAAAGTTAAACTTTAATAAAATTAGGTTTGTGTGGGGTGCGTGACGCTCAAGATGATAGTTGTATTTCATGGATATCCCGTTGCCCTTTCATTTGATTTGTCTAAATAATATTCCTATGGCTGCAGGAAGGGTATTATATATATTTCTTTCAGGTAATTTGTAACATGGCAAGCTACAATACCATTTTAGGAAGGTTTTTAAATGAATTCGCACTTTCATTCAGTTTACTGTATTGTATATTATTTTGCCAAGTATATTTTGTGTACATAGTTGTGATTATATGTATAGTTTTTAGCTTTTGAGTGGACTGGAGACATTTTTCCTGAGACATTCCTTGTAATACAGTCAAGTGCCCCTGAAAGGGAAACCTCCCCATGTGAGGCCAGAAGCAGAACTTTCTCCCTGTAAAGTTTCACCAGAAAAGTGGAAAGGTAGAGAAAGCACAAAGCAGAAGGAGAGGCCAAAAGGAGGCAAGGGCATCCAGGTCTTCCAGTTCTTAATTTGTAATAAACTAAGTGCTCGGGCCCTCATCAGGAGGCCAATGCAGCTTGCACCACCCATTGCCCCTGCCAGTGCAGCCAATGACAGTACCAACACAGCTACTAACCATCACACCCTACAAGTGAGACAATTCAGACTATTCCAGGCCCCTAAAGCTATAGGAACGGCTTGGGTGGCAGGTATTAGCCATTTTTGATGTACACTGAATTAATAAACAACTGTTGTTGTGTTTATCTCTATTTTAGCCTAATAGTGCCGTCACGTGTCAGATGGTCATAAGTGCCGGTGCTGACAAATAAGTGCTGGTGCCGAGCACCGGAAACCACTGGCTCAAATTAAGCACTGGTCTTGCCTGAGAAAAACAGGAGAGAGAGCAGGGCAGAAGTGCATTGCTGGAGTTTACAAATAGGTGGAACCTAGCACATACCTCCAAGAACCTTCAAGGAGCCAGGAGGAGGCTGTGGTACAGAGGAAACACCCCGGTGACCTGATCCGCCACCATATTGTCATCGTTCTAAAGAAGGATTAGCTAATTTCTTCTCCTTCTCTGGACCTGCCTGCCTTGGAGATACATGCTCAAAATTGGGTATTATGATGAATCCTAAAGTTGATTAACAAATTGGTGGCCAATCTGACCATAAATCAAGTATTCTCACTCAGGGCCTGATTCACAAAGGTAAACATACTCTTTTGTGTATGTTTACGATTGTTTGCTATTCACAAATAGATTCACGAGTAGTATCTTTACGAGTGCAGAGACCCTGTACATAAAAAGATAGGACATTCCCATCCCTTTGTGAATAGCAAACAGTTAACGTATATAAAAGTCTAAGTTTACCTTTGTGAATCCCTCAGATTCTCAGATCTTTGATAGCAAAAATTATTCTTCGAAACCAGAAGAGATACGCCCAGTCAATGCCATAGGCATTTAGCAGAGTCTCAGACAAATTCGAATATATGTCTTAACCCTCCACTTCCTTTATCTCCAACAGTGCTTAGTTTGCAAAAACATAAGTGCCCAAACTCTCGTCAGCAGACCGCTTCTGCTTGCACCACTCATTGCCGCTGTCGGGGTTGACAATTACAGTAACAACCAAGCTACTATAACACTCCTACAAGTGGGACAGTTCTGACTTTTCCAAGCCCCCAAAGCTGCAAGAATGGCTCTAGCGGCAGTTATTAGTCATTTGTAATGTATATTGCATTACTAAACAACTGTTGTTGTGCTCCTCTCTAAATTAGATAAACATCACCACCATGTGGCAGACTGTCATAATTGCTGGTGTTGACAAATAAGTGCTGAGCACCGGAAACCACCCGCTCAAATTAAGCACTGACAACTGTGATGGTTACACAAGAACCAACTCTGACCTCTGGTCCAACAATGTTAAATGTCTCTCCTCTCTCAGTAATTTCATAAAGTAATATTTTATCAGGTGATAAAATGTAATGTCATGATCAGTTTGCATTATAAACTGGACATATTCCTACTTTGTTAAAGGGTAAACAAAAAGCTTCTAATACTCCTGATATTTTTATTCACTTAGTTAAGAGGTTTAGAGATGTCTTGGATGACTCAAAATAAAGAAGCAATAACAATACAGAAATATGTACAGAAGAGAATTCCTTATTCAGCTGTACAAGTAAGAAGAAATCCATTCTTAAGTCATTTTTAATAAATACATGGGATTCTCTTAAAAGCAAAATTGTGTTCTTTTATTAGATTTCAGTTAGAGAAAAATATTGAGTACAGTCAGATAAAGACATCAGTGAGTGAAGTGGGAAAGATGTCTACTGGTTAAAACCCTTCCTATCAAATCAGTAAAGATACAGAAGAAGATAGCAACAAGGGAATTGAGCATACAGTTTCACCAGTCAATCTTAAGTGAGGGTAGCCTCACTAACGACTGTTAGTTTATATTCTTGCCTTAAAATCAGTCAAGGTAGCAAAGAAGGTATCAATGTAAGAAGTTTGTCAGGATTTAGGGCAAACACAGGCTGGTTGACATTCTTGGGAGCTGGAAAAGGTGGAAAACAGGTCAGTGGAAACTCAGGAGATTGGAAATAATAGACCACCTGGGGGCCTATTACATAAAGTGCCCCGGGGGTGCCACGGGAGTTTGCGCGGACCCCGGGGCACTTTGGTATTACAGAAGGGACCGCAGATGCTTCTATTATACCAATAGCGCTGGTGCTCATAAAGCGCCAGCACTATCTTCAAGGGGGCGTTCCCTCATTTGCATGGGGCAAATGAGGGAATCCCTCTGCCTCTGCGCTGTATTACAGACGTGTTACAGCAAACAAATGATGGACGGAATGCTGACAATGCAAACATTCTCCCCCAGTCAAAAGATCTGGGTTAAATCCATCGTTCTTTTGCCCACTACGCCAACCCAGTTTGGACCCAGCTATATGCAAATCAGTCTTGACCCTGTGCCCCATGGGAACAGTCCAGACCGAACTGCCAGGCCAGGTCCTTTTCGCCCTAAGACATGGGTCCCTTGCTCACTGTGCCACTGGATTCAAGCTAGCCTGGCTGAAGAAGGGTGACATACCCTGAAACCGGTCCCAGGATGCTTGTTTCCGGCCCAGGGAGGACCTGGCCTGGCAGTTCGGTCTGGACTGTTCCCATGGGGCACAGGGTCAAGACTGATTTGCATATGGCTGGGTCCAACCTGGGGTGGCGTAGTGGGCAAAAGAACGATGGATTTAACCCAGATCTTTTGACTGGGGGAGAATGTTTGCATTGTCAGCATTCTGTCCATCATTTGTTTGCTGTAACACGTATTACAGACGTGGGCGCAGAGGCCAAGAAGACCTCTGGAGGCGCACTGACAGTGCGCCACCTTAAATGTGGCGCACTGTCAATGCGGCCTCTGAGAGCAGCCCTCTTCAGGGTGTAAAGGGGGTCCCATTGACCCCCCAGACATCCCCTTGCAGGCGGGTGCAGTCACTGACTGCATCTGGCTTTATTATTTAAGATAATTCTGGGATCAGTGTCTTCATCTGGCAATGTGCAGCTTCTTGATTTAGCTTTCTTCCTTTACATACAATTTGCACTTGTATCTGTACCTCATGTTTATTGTGTTTCCCTTTTCGGTTACTTCTACCTGTCCCTTTCTTGTGTCACTAGTTTCTTTGACTCACTACCTTTTGTTGGTGTGTTTGCCTCTTGGAGCTCTATATTACCAATGTTTTTGTGGCAGTGTCCTTGGACTCATGGATGGACTTGGGGTTGTCAGAGGTTCAACATGGCATCCTCTGCCGCCAAAACTGGCCAGCTTGTACCTTGGCTGCACGTCCATCTCTGCTCTTATTCAGATACTGCAGGGATTTTCAGCAGGTGTACATCCTCGGAACATGGCAGTTTGCTTGGCCCACCATGGACCCGAATGAAACTCCCCATCAGGTTCTAGCCCATGCTAGCATAACCAAAAGTCATGAAGAATTAGAGGCGTCAGGAACAAGCATTCTTGTTATACTGGCTTAATTCACTCCCACCTGGCCTCACTAGCTCAGTTTCCCCTTCTCAGCTAATTGACTGAGCAGTAGCATGCTAGAGACTAATAAGTTAAACAACATTTTTTTATTACCAATACTTCCAAGATCCCCTTTGATTAGTCATACTTAAGCAAAGATGCATTGGTATGGGCCACACCCCTTATTCTAAATCAAGGCCCCTGATTAACTGATTGGGTTCAATTCCTGGCTCAATTTAAGACAATTGTTGACAAGAGGCAGTCCACCATAACATCTGCTCATGCAGGTAAATTAATATTACAAAAAGGACATTAGGACCTCATTGGCTACATTAATCAATATGAACAATTGGCTAGTGAAGCAATGTGGACCAAGGAATCTTCAGCAGGAGTCGTTTATCCAGGTCTACGTGAGGAGATAAAAGACACACTTCCCCTCAAAGTTAAATTGACCCACTACATCTACTGCCTTAGTTGACCAAATGTTGCATAAAGAAATCCAGTTGCACAGAGTACATGACTGTATACCGTCAACATAGGTTCCAATGCCAATGGAGTGTAATGAAGTGGCAGCTTTGTCTGAAGAACCTATGCAAATAGGAGAAACACAGAAGACACTTACTTCTCAGGAAAAGAAGAGATGGAGAAAAACAGAACTCTGCCTCCCCTAATGGAAATTGGGACACTTTGTTTGAAAATCGGCCTTGAAACGGTTTAGCTCTTCCCTGAAAGACAGACCAGGGCTGAGCTAATTAATTACTGAGATGTCCTTTGACAAGAGAGCACACTACTTGCTATAAGTAATTATTGCCACAGCCAGAGGATCACTTGCAGTACATGCTTTAGAATATTTAGGCACTTCTGTGTGTTTTATGGATAATAAACCTGAGGCTGAGGTTCATACTCAAGACAAATTAGTGAAAGAGAACCTCCTGGGAATAGATGGCACACCTTAAACATCCAGAGCAGTGTGTAAGGAAACTTTACTACTAGTGATGGCCATGCAAACCGATAATGTTGAGGGAATATGTTTTGTCTTGATTGGTGCACCAACCTACCCAATCGTCATTGGTTCTACATGGCTGAGACTGCATAATCCCCAAATTGAGTGAGATGAACAGGACCTTTGCTTCTTCTTCTTGTGCTAAACACTGTTTTAAGACCATGACGCACCAAGTGTTTCAGCCATTGACCTGTTTTGCCCTGCAATCATCCTCACCCAGAAGGACCCAATATGGGAACAAATTAAAGGATGACTGCCAAATCAACCTGATTTCTGGAAAAGTCATTCCACGTGGTCTCATCTCACCTCTAACTATAGGAGAAAACAAGATTTTACTATAAAATCTGCAAGAGAGTCTTGATAAAGGGATTTATCTGGCACTCGAAAGTAATCAGCAGGAGCACAGATTTTCTTTGTCGCCAAAGCCAGTGGGGAATTCAGACGCTTTATTGATCAAAGGGAACTCAATGCTATCAGGTTTGGGAATCAACACTCCTTTCCCCTCATTTGCATTCTTCTGAATCAAGCAGCCATGGCCCGTGCAGGTAAGAGCAGCGGGGCCCGGAGGGGGGGTAAGGGGTGTAGGGGGAGATTTCGACGGATGATGATGAGGGAAAATGAAATAAATAATTCATTTTTCCCGATCATCGTCTGCCGAAATCCCCCCCCACCGGGCCCCACCGCCCCACCACTCTTACCTGCACGGGCCGCGGCTGCAGTCAAGTCAAGTCAAAATAACTTTATTTTGGCCACTAGGGCCATAAAAGTGTATATAAAATACATAAACACATAATAAATAGCTAAAACACAGAGGGCCATATTATCAAGAACGGCGATAACATTATAGCCGCTTTAGTGGCAGGAAACTGCCGCTAAAGCGGCGATAAGGGGCTTGATAATATGCCCTATAGAATTCCAATAGAAGCCCAGGTTCTGGTGTGAAGGACATCAAACCTGGGCTTCTATTCGAATTCTATAGGGCATATTATCAAGCCCCTTATCGCCGCTTTAGCGGCAGTTTCCTGCTGCTAAAGCGGCGATAATGTTATCGCCGTTCTTGATAATATGGCCCAGAATATTCATATTGAGATAACTAGTTCATACATAATGAAAAATTTCATATCAGTAACAGATAGAGAGAAAACAAACATCGTGATTATGAGAGAACCAAATAATCACAAACAACAGTGGCATAATGTAAAATCAATACATCGTCAGAGAGCAAATCATGAACCAGATGCAGTGACTACTCAAATGTCCCCTTAAAAGCTGAAAAATACAACAAGCTACAAAGCAGCACCAGGGGATCCATCATAAGGATCTGCCCTGGCTCTGATAGAGGGAAAGAACCTTCCTTCTTACCAACCACATTGCACCCAAGTACTTGGCAACCGCACAGGCATATAGAAGCCGGCAATCAGTTCTGAGAATTCGAAGAGCAGTGCAGTGCCTGTGTGTACCTAGCTGCCCGAAAATGGGTGATAATCAAAAGCAGTGTGTAGGAGCACTTTAAGATGTACGTAGGGCGGGGGAACATTAACACGTGATAACAGTTGAGCACAGGTGGGGCAGCACAGTATAAATGGTTCTGTTGGAGGTTTTAGATCAGACTGACTTTTGAGCGGAGACAAGGAGGTTACGTTGATTAAAAGTCAGGATGATTACTGCAGGTATGAATTGGGATTAGATAGTTTATTAAAATGGGTTTCACTTCAGCAGATAGGGAGTTAAGTTGGGGATATGGCACGATAAATGTGAGTAACTATAGTTAGTGTTTACATGAGAGGCACAAAAGGTTTTTTTTGAGTGGGGAGAATGGAAGAAGTACGGGGTGATGAACACTATGTGTTAGAGGTGCACAATGATTTAAAACAATTTTTTAAGGTTGTAAAGGGTGGGCGTTTGTTGTATATGTTAGACGTATATGAACCGTTAGTTGACATGTATTTTTAAATACTGCAGATACCCCTGACGAAGGTCGAGGAGGACCAAAATGCATTGGGTGAAATGTAACGTTTTGGAGGAATCAAGTTTCAGTATTTGCCTGTGAATAGGCCCGGATGGGCAATTCTTGAGCTAGTAAGACGCACGAAATTAAGAAACTTTGCATCTCTGACGTGACGGATAAAACTGTGAACCTTTGGAATAAATGGATGAACTTTTTCAAGAATACGGAGTACGTGTGTAATTTTGCTCACACATGTTAATAAGGCTGTGCAACTCCTTCGTGACATGCAAAGGGCATGCCACAACTGATTTATTGAATTTCAAGTATGCGCAATTGGGACGGAGCGCATTGAGAGTGCTGCACGCTAAACTTGAAGAAAGGAGAATACTTATAAGGAAAGGGTGTGCTTCAGGTTCTTTACCAATGATTGGTACCTACCTCTGCCATATCTGGTGTTAAGGATAATAAAGGAAGACTAAAGTTAAACAAAAATAGACAAACAAGTAACAAAAAATGAAAAATAAATGCAGAGGGACAGTAAAAAAGTAACAAAATGTGAAAATAAAGTTAAGAAAATGTTGTTGAGGTGGACAAGAATGGGGTGCCTGGAGGCGGATTGGCCTGGGAAACAGAGAAACCCAAGGTATCGCTGGACAGAAGTAGGCTGGAGTTGACAAAATAGCCATGCACTTGCGCAATGCGGCCAGTCATTTTTTTAACATGAAATGCATGTAACTATAACTCGTACCATAAGCAAGTATATCTTGCGGCCCACCATACACAGTGTTGTCATCAATGATGTCAGTTCAGTTGTTATCAGTAATGCTATCAATGATGTCATACATCATGTGAGTTATGTAATATGTGGGTAATTAGCAATACATGGCAAGGGCATTATAGTTACTTTAGGGCACGTGTTATAGCTACTAGAGATAACTATAACTGTTTCAAACTGTACGTTGTCACTGAAATTTTCACCTAACTATAATGTTACTTTCAAATGTTTTTTTTAATGTAAAGTAAGATGTAATCATACAGGAACAGGGGTGGGAGCACACCGCTTCACCCCCCAGCAAGGTTCGCCCCTGGCATTCTGGTAAATGCAGTCTCGACACGTGTTTCTGGTTCTTTAACCGTCATCAGTAGAGATTACAGGCTTCAAATTTGGGGTTTGTTGAGTAGGCTGCCAAACATTGCATCAGGTCAAGTACCTCTCACTGGCGCGCAGGTGCTTCTTCCACGAGCTCGTCAGCTCAATGACTCACGGGAGTACTTTTAAACAGGAACAGGGGTGGGAGCACACCGCTTCACCCCCAGCAAGGTTCGCCCCTGGCATTCTGGTAAATGCAGTCTCGACACGTGTTTCTGGTTCTTTAACCGTCATCAGTAGAGATTACAGGCTTCAAATTTGGGGTTTGTTGAGTAGGCTGCCAAACATTGCATCAGGTCAAGTACCTCTCACTGGCGCGCGGGTGCTTCTTCCACGAGCTCGTCAGCTCAATGACTCACGGGAGTACTTTTAAACAGGAACAGGGGTGGGAGCACACCGCTTCACCCCCAGCAACGTTCGCCCCTGGCATTCTGGTAAATGCAGTCTCGACACGTGTTTCTGGTTCTTTAACCGTCATCAGTAGAGATTACAGGCTTCAAATTTGGGGTTTGCTGAGTAGGCTGCCAGACATTGCATCAAGTCAAGTACCTCTCACTGGCGCATTGGTGCTTCTTCCACGAGCTCGTCAGCTCAATGACTCACGGGAGTACTTTTAAACAGGAACAGGGGTGGGAGCACACCGCTTCACCCCCAGCAAGGTTCGCCCCTGGCATTCTGGTAAATGCAGTCTCGACACGTGTTTCTGGTTCTTTAACCGTCATCAGTAGAGATTACAGGCTTCAAATTTGGGGTTTGCTGAGTAGGCTGCCAAACATTGCATCAGGTCAAGTACCTCTCACTGGCGCGCGGGTGCTTCTTCCACGAGCTCGTCAGCTCAATGACTCACGGGAGTACTTTTAAACAGGAACAGGGGTGGGAGCACACTTCTTCACGCCCCAGCAAGGTTCGCCCCTGGCATTCTGGTAAAGGCAGTCTCGACACGTGTTTCTGGTTCTTTAACCGTCATCAGTAGAGATTACAGGCTTCAAATTTGGGGTTTGCTGAGTAGGCTGCCAAACATTGCATCAGGTCAAGTACCTCTCACTGGCGTGCGGGTGCTTCTTCCACGAGCTCGTCAGCTCAATGACTCACGGGAGTACTTTTAAACAGGAACAGGGGTGGGAGCACACCTCTTCACCCCCCAGCAAGGTTCGCCCCTGGCATTCTGGTAAATGCAGTCTCGACACGTGTTTCTGGTTCTTTAACCGTCATCAGTAGAGATTACAGGCTTCAAATTTGGGGTTTGCTGAGTAGGCTGCCAAACATTGCATCAGGTCAAGTACCTCTCACTGGCGCGCGGGTGCTTCTTCCACGAGCTCGTCAGCTCAATGACTCACTGGAGTACTTTTAAACAGTAACAGGGGTGGGAGCACACCGCTTCATCCCCCAGCAAGGTTCGCCCCTGGCATTCTGGTAAATGCAGTCTCAACACGTGTTTCTGGTTCTTTAACCGTCATCAGTAGAGATTACAGGCGTCAAATTTGGGGTTTGCTGAGTAGGCTGCCAAACATTGCATCAGGTCAAGTACCTCTCACTGGCGCGCGGGTGCTTCTTCCACGAGCTCGTCAGCTCAATGACTCACGGGAGTACTTTTAAACAGGAACAGGGGTGGGAGCACACCGCTTCACCCCCAGCAAGGTTCGCCCCTGGCATTCTGGTAAATGCAGTCTCAACACATGTTTCTGGTTCTTTAACCGTCATCAGTAGAGATTACAGGCTTCAAATTTGGGGTTTGCTGAGTAGGCTGCCAAACATTGCATCAGGTCAAGTACCTCTCACTGGCGCGCGGGTGCTTCTTCCACGAGCTCGTCAGCTCAATGACTCACGGGAGTACTTTTAAACAGGAACAGGGGTGGGAGCACACCGCTTCACCCCCAGCAAGGTTCGCCCCTGGCATTCTGGTAAATGCAGTCTCGACACGTGTTTCTGGTTCTTTAACCGTCATCAGTAGAGATTACAGGCTTCAAATTTGGGGTTTGTTGAGTAGGCTGCCAAACATTGCATCAGGTCAAGTACCTCTCACTGGCGTGCGGGTGCTTCTTCCACGAGCTCGTCAGCTCAATGACTCACAGGAGTACTTTTAAACAGGAACAGGGGTGGGAGCACACCGCTTCACCCCCCAGCAAGGTTCGCCGCTGGCATTCTGGTAAATGCAGTCTCGACATGTGTTTCTGGTTCTTTAACCGTCATCAGTAGAGATTACAGGCTTCAAATTTGGGGTTTGCTGAGTAGGCTGCCAAACATTGCATCAGGTCAAGTACCTCTCACTGGCGCGCGGGTGCTTCTTCCACGAGCTCGTCAGCTCAATGACTCACGGGAGTACTTTTAAACAGGAACAGGGGTGGGAGCACACCGCTTCACCCCCAGCAAGGTTCGCCCCTGGCATTCTGGTAAATGCAGTCTCGACACGTGTTTCTGGTTCTTTAACCGTCATCAGTAGAGATTACAGGCTTCAAATTTGGGGTTTGTTGAGTAGGCTGCCAAACATTGCATCAGGTCATGTACCTCTCACTGGCGTGCGGGTGCTTCTTCCACGAGCTCGTCAGCTCAATGACTCACGGGAGTACTTTTAAACAGGAACAGGGGTGGGAGCACACCGCTTCACCCCCAGCAACGTTCGCCCCTGGCATTCTGGTAAATGCAGTCTCGACACGTGTTTCTGGTTCTTTAACCGTCATCAGTAGAGATTACAGGCTTCAAATTTGGGGTTTGCTGAGTAGGCTGCCAGACATTGCATCAAGTCAAGTACCTCTCACTGGCGCATTGGTGCTTCTTCCACGAGCTCGTCAGCTCAATGACTCACGGGAGTACTTTTAAACAGGAACAGGGGTGGGAGCACACCGCTTCACCCCCCAGCAAGGTTCGCCCCTGGCATTCTGGTAAATGCAGTCGTGACACGTGTTTCTGGTTCTTTAACCGTCATCAGTAGAGATTACAGGCTTCAAATTTGGGGTTTGCTGAGTAGGCTGCCAAACATTGCATCAGGTCAAGTACCTCTCACTGGCGCGCGGGTGCTTCTTCCACGAGCTCGTCAGCTCAATGACTCACTGGAGTACTTTTAAACAGGAACAGGGGTGGGAGCACACCGCTTCATCCCCCAGCAAGGTTCGCCCCTGGCATTCTGGTAAATGCAGTCTCGACACGTGTTTCTGGTTCTTTAACCGTCATCAGTAGAGATTACAGGCTTCAAATTTGGGGTTTGCTGAGTAGGCTGCCAAACATTGCATCAGGTCAAGTACCTCTCACTGGCGCGCGGGTGCTTCTTCCACGAGCTCGTCAGCTCAATGACTCACGGGAGTACTTTTAAACAGGAACAGGGGTGGGAGCACACCGCTTCACCCCCAGCAAGGTTCGCCCCTGGCATTCTGGTAAATGCAGTCTCGACACGTGTTTCTGGTTCTTTAACCGTCATCAGTAGAGATTACAGGCTTCAAATTTGGGGTTTGCTGAGTAGGCTGCCAAACATTGCATCAGGTCAAGTACCTCTCACTGGCGCGCGGGTGCTTCTTCCACGAGCTCGTCAGCTCAATGACTCACAGGAGTACTTTTAAACAGGAAAAGGGGTGGGAGCACACCGCTTCACCCCCAGCAACGTTCGCCCCTGGCATTCTGGTAAATGCAGTCTCGACACGTGTTTCTGGTTCTTTTACCGTCATCAGTAGAGATTACAGGCTTCAAATTTGGGGTTTGCTGAGTAGGCTGCCAAACATTGCATCAGGTCAAGTACCTCTCACTGGCGCGCGGGTGCTTCTTCCACGAGCTCGTCAGCTCAATGACTCACTGGAGTACTTTTAAACAGGAACAGGGGTGGGAGCACACCGCTTCATCCCCCAGCAAGGTTCGCCCCTGGCATTCTGGTAAATGCAGTCTCGACACGTGTTTCTGGTTCTTTAACCGTCATCAGTAGAGATTACAGGCTTCAAATTTGGGGTTTGCTGAGTAGGCTGCCAAACATTGCATCAGGTCAAGTACCTCTCACTGGAGCGCGGGTGCTTCTTCCACGAGCTCGACAGCTCAATGACTCACGGGAGTACTTTTAAACAGGAACAGGGGTGGGAGCACACCGCTTCACCCCCCAGCAAGGTTCGCCCCTGGCATTCTGGTAAATGCAGTCTCAACACATGTTTCTGGTTCTTTAACCGTCATCAGTAGAGATTACAGGCTTCAAATTTGGGGTTTGCTGAGTAGGCTGCCAAACATTGCATCAGGTCAAGTACCTCTCACTGGCGCGCGGGTGCTTCTTCCACGATCTCGTCAGCTCAATGACTCACGGGAGTACTTTTAAACAGGAACAGGGGTGGGAGCACACCGCTTCACCCCCAGCAAGGTTCGCCCCTGGCATTCTGGTAAATGCAGTCTCGACACGTGTTTCTGGTTCTTTAACCGTCATCAGTAGAGATTACAGGCTTCAAATTTGGGGTTTGCTGAGTAGGCTGCCAAACATTGCATCAGGTCAAGTACCTCTCACTGGCGCGCGGGTGCTTCTTCCACGAGCTCGTCAGCTCAATGACTCACAGGAGTACTTTTAAACAGGAAAAGGGGTGGGAGCACACCGCTTCACCCCCAGCAACGTTCGCCCCTGGCATTCTGGTAAATGCAGTCTCGACACGTGTTTCTGGTTCTTTTACCGTCATCAGTAGAGATTACAGGCTTCAAATTTGGGGTTTGCTGAGTAGGCTGCCAAACATTGCATCAGGTCAAGTACCTCTCACTGGCGCGCGGGTGCTTCTTCCACACGCTCGTCAGCTCAATGACTCACGGGAGTACTTTTAAACAGGAACAGGGGTGGGAGCACACCGCTTCACCCCCAGCAAGGTTCGCCCCTGGCATTCTGGTAAATGCAGTCTCGACACGTGTTTCTGGTTCTTTAACCGTCATCAGTAGAGATTACAGGCTTCAAATTTGGGGTTTGCTGAGTAGGCTGCCAAACATTGCATCAGGTCAAGTACCTCTCACTGGCGCGTGGGTGCTTCTTCCACGAGCTCGTCAGCTCAATGACTCACGGGAGTACTTTTAAACAGCAACAGGGGTGGGAGCACACCGCTTCACCCCCAGCAAGGTTCACCCCTGGCATTCTGGTAAATGCAGTCTCGACACGTGTTTCTGGTTCTTTAACCGTCATGAGTAGAGATTACAGGCTTCAAATTTGGGGTTTGCTGAGTAGGCTGCCAAACATTGCATCAGGTCAAGTACCTCTCACTGGCGCGCGGGTGCTTCTTCCACGAGCTCGTCAGCTCAATGACTCACGGGAGTACTTTTAAACAGGAACAGGGGTGGGAGCACACCGCTTCACCCCCAGCAAGGTTCGCCCCTGGCATTCTGGTAAATGCAGTCTCGACACGTGTTTCTGGTTCTTTAACCGTCATCAGTAGAGATTAAAGGCTTCAAATTTGGGGTTTGCTGAGTAGGCTGCCAAACATTGCATCAGGTCAAGTACCTCTCACTGGCGCGCGGGTGCTTCTTTCACGAGCTCGTCAGCTCAATGACTCACGGGAGTACTTTTAAACAGGAACAGGGGTGGGAGCACACCGCTTCACCCCCAGCAAGGTTCGCCCCTTGCATTCTGGTAAATGCAGTCTCGACACGTGTTTCTGGTTCTTTAACCGTCATCAGTAGAGATTACAGGCTTCAAATTTGGGGTTTGTTGAGTAGGCTGCCAAACATTGCATCAGGTCATGTACCTCTCACTGGCGCGCGGGTGCTTCTTCAACGAGCTCGTCAGCTCAATGACTCACGGGAGTACTTTTAAACAGGAACAGGGGTGGGAGCACACCGCTTCACCCCCAGCAACGTTCGCCCCTGGCATTCTGGTAAATGCAGTCTCTTCACGTGTTTCTGGTTCTTTAACCGTCATCAGTAGAGATTACAGGCTTCAAATTTGGGGTTTGCTGAGTAGGCTGCCAGACATTGCATCAAGTCAAGTACCTCTCACTGGCGCATTGGTGCTTCTTCCACGAGCTCGTCAGCTCAATGACTCACGGGAGTACTTTTAAACAGGAACAGGGGTGGGAGTACACCGCTTCACCCCCAGCAAGGTTCGCCCCTGGCATTCTGGTAAATGCAGTCGTGACACGTGTTTCTGGTTCTTTAACCGTCATCAGTAGAGATTACAGGCTTCAAATTTGGGGTTTGCTGAGGAGGCTGCCAAACATTGCATCAGGTCAAGTACCTCTCACTGGCGCGCGGGTGCTTCTTCCACGAGCTCGTCAGCTCAATGACTCACGGGAGTACTTTTAAACAGGAACAGGGGTGGGAGCACAACGCTTCACCCCCAGCAAGGTTCGCCCCTGGCATTCTGGTAAAGGCAGTCTCGACACGTGTTTCTGGTTCTTTAACCGTCATCAGTAGAGATTACAGGCTTCAAATTTGGGGTTTGCTGAGTAGGCTGCCAAACATTGCATCAGGTCAAGTACCTCTCACTGGCGCGCGGGTGCTTCTTCCACGAGCTCGTCAGCTCAATGACTCACTGGAGTACTTTTAAACAGGAACAGGGGTGGGAGCACACCGCTTCATCCCCCAGCAAGGTTCGCCCCTGGCATTCTGGTAAATGCAGTCTCGACACGTGTTTCTGGTTCTTTAACCGTCATCAGTAGAGATTACAGGCTTCAAATTTGGGGTTTGCTGAGTAGGCTGCCAAACATTGCATCAGGTCAAGTACCTCTCACTGGCGCGCGGGTGCTTCTTCCACGAGCTCGTCAGCTCAATGACTCACGGGAGTACTTTTAAACAGGAACAGGGGTGGGAGCACACCGCTTCACCCCCAGCAAGGTTCGCCCCTGGCATTCTGGTAAATGCAGTCTCAACACATGTTTCTGGTTCTTTAACCGTCATCAGTAGAGATTACAGGCTTCAAATTTGGGGTTTGCTGATTAGGCTGCCAAACATTGCATCAGGTCAAGTACCTCTCACTGGCGCGCGGGTGCTTCTTCCACGAGCTCGTCAGCTCAATGACTCACAGGAGTACTTTTAAACAGGAACAGGGGTGGGAGCACACCGCTTCACCCCCCAGCAACGTTCGCCCCTGGCATTCTGGTAAATGCAGTCTCGACACGTGTTTCTGGTTCTTTTACCGTCATCAGTAGAGATTACAGGCTTCAAATTTGGGGTTTGCTGAGTAGGCTGCCAAACATTGCATCAGGTCAAGTACCTCTCACTGGCGCGCGGGTGCTTCTTCCACGAGCTCGTCAGCTCAATGACTCACTGGAGTACTTTTAAACAGGAACAGGGGTGGGAGCACACCGCTTCATCCCCCAGCAAGGTTCGCCCCTGGCATTCTGGTAAATGCAGTCTCGACACGTGTTTCTGGTTCTTTAACCGTCATCAGTAGAGATTACAGGCTTCAAATTTGGGGTTTGCTGAGTAGGCTGCCAAACATTGCATCAGGTCAAGTACCTCTCACTGGCGCGCGGGTGCTTCTTCCACGAGCTCGTCAGCTCAATGACTCACGGGAGTACTTTTAAACAGGAACAGGGGTGGGAGCACACTTCTTCACGCCCCAGCAAGGTTCGCCCCTGGCATTCTGGTAAAGGCAGTCTCGACACGTGTTTCTGGTTCTTTAACCGTCATCAGTAGAGATTACAGGCTTCAAATTTGGGGTTTGCTGAGTAGGCTGCCAAACATTGCATCAGGTCAAGTACCTCTCACTGGCGCGCGGGTGCTTCTTCCACGAGCTCGTCAGCTCAATGACTCACGGGAGTACTTTTAAACAGGAACAGGGGTGGGAGCACACCTCTTCACCCCCAGCAAGGTTCGCCCCTGGCATTCTGGTAAATGCAGTCTCGACACGTGTTTCTGGTTCTTTAACCGTCATCAGTAGAAATTACAGGCTTCAAATTTGGGGTTTGCTGAGTAGGCTGCCAAACATTACATCAGGTCAAGTACCTCTCACTGGCGCGCGGGTGCTGCTTCCACGAGCTCGTCAGCTCAATGACTCACTGGAGTACTTTTAAACAGGAACAGGGGTGGAAGCACACCGCTTCATCCCCCAGCAAGGTTCGCCCCTGGCATTCTGGTAAATGCAGTCTCAACACGTGTTTCTGGTTCTTTAACCGTCATCAGTAGAGATTACAGGCGTCAAATTTGGGGTTTGCTGAGTAGGCTGCCAAACATTGCATCAGGTCAAGTACCTCTCACTGGCGCGCGGGTGCTTCTTCCACGAGCTCGTCAGCTCAATGACTCACGGGAGTACTTTTAAACAGGAACAGGGGTGGGAGCACACCGCTTCACCCCCAGCAAGGTTCGCCCCTGGCATTCTGGTAAATGCAGTCTCAACACATGTTTCTGGTTCTTTAACCGTCATCAGTAGAGATTACAGGCTTCAAATTTGGGGTTTGCTGAGTAGGCTGCCAAACATTGCATCAGGTCAAGTACCTCTCACTGGCGCGCGGGTGCTTCTTCCACGAGCTCGTCAGCTCAATGACTCATGGGAGTACTTTTAAACAGGAACAGGGGTGGGAGCACACCGCTTCACCCCCAGCAAGGTTCGCCCCTGGCATTCTGGTAAATGCAGTCTCGACACGTGTTTCTGGTTCTTTAACCGTCATCAGTAGAGATTAAAGGCTTCAAATTTGGGGTTTGCTGAGTAGGCTGCCAAATATTGCATCAGGTCAAGTACCTCTCACTGGCGCGCGGGTGCTTCTTTCACGAGCTCGTCAGCTCAATGACTCACGGGAGTACTTTTAAACAGGAACAGGGGTGGGAGCACACCGCTCACCCCCAGCAAGGTTCGCCCCTGGCATTCTGGTAAATGCAGTCTCGACACGTGTTTCTGGTTCTTTAACCGTCATCAGTAGAGATTACAGGCTTCAAATTTGGGGTTTGTTGAGTAGGCTGCCAAACATTGCATCAGGTCATGTACCTCTCACTGGCGCGCGGGTGCTTCTTCCACGAGCTCGTCAGCTCAATGACTCACGGGAGTACTTTTAAACAGGAACAGGGGTGGGAGCACACCGCTTCACCCCCCAGCAACGTTCGCCCCTGGCATTCTGGTAAATGCAGTCTCGACACGTGTTTCTGGTTCTTTAACCGTCATCAGTAGAGATTACAGGCTTCAAATTTGGGGTTTGCTGAGTAGGCTGCCAGACATTGCATCAAATCAAGTACCTCTCACTGGCGCATTGGTGCTTCTTCCACGAGCTCGTCAGCTCAATGACTTACGGGAGTACTTTTAAACAGGAACAGGGGTGGGAGCACACCGCTTCACCCCCCAGCAAGGTTCGCACTGGCATTCTGGTAAATGCAGTCGTGACACGTGTTTCTGGTTCTTTAACCGTCATCAGTAGAGATTACAGGCTTCAAATTTGGGGTTTGCTGAGGAGGCTGCCAAACATTGCATCAGGTCAAGTACCTTTCACTGGCGCGCGGGTGCTTCTTTCACGAGCTCGTCAGCTCAATGACTCACGGGAGTACTTTTAAACAGGAACAGGGGTGGGAGCACAACGCTTCACCCCCCAGCAAGGTTCGCCCCTGGCATTCTGGTAAAGGCAGTCTCGACACGTGTTTCTGGTTCTTTAACCGTCATCAGTAGAGATTACAGGCTTCAAATTTGGGGTTTGCTGAGTAGGCTGCCAAACATTGCATCAGGTCAAGTACCTCTCACTGGCGCGCGGGTGCTTCTTCCACGAGCTCGTCAGCTCAATGACTCACTGGAGTACTTTTAAACAGGAACAGGGGTGGGAGCACACCGCTTCATCCCCCAGCAAGGTTCGCCCCTGGCATTCTGGTAAATGCAGTCTCGACACGTGTTTCTGGTTCTTTAACCGTCATCAGTAGAGATTACAGGCTTCAAATTTGGGGTTTGCTGAGTAGGCTGCCAAACATTGCATCAGGTCAAGTACCTCTCACTGGCGCGCGGGTGCTTCTTCCACGAGCTCGTCAGCTCAATGACTCACGGGAGTACTTTTAAACAGGAACAGGGGTGGGAGCACACCGCTTCACCCCCCAGCAAGGTTCGCCCCTGGCATTCTGGTAAATGCAGTCTCAACACATGTTTCTGGTTCTTTAACCGTCATCAGTAGAGATTACAGGCTTCAAATTTGGGGTTTGCTGAGTAGGCTGCCAAACATTGCATCAGGTCAAGTACCTCTCACTGGCGCGCGGGTGCTTCTTCCACGAGCTCGTCAGCTCAATGACTCACGGGAGTACTTTTAAACAGGAACAGGGGTGGGAGCACACCGCTTCACCCCCAGCAAGGTTCGCCCCTGGCATTCTGGTAAATGCAGTCTCGACACGTGTTTCTGGTTCTTTAACCATCATCAGTAGAGATTACAGGCTTCAAATTTGGGGTTTGCTGAGTAGGCTGCCAAACATTGCATCAGGTCAAGTACCTCTCACTGGCGCGCGGGTGCTTCTTCCACGAGCTCGTCAGCTCAATGACTCACAGGAGTACTTTTAAACAGGAAAAGGGGGTGGGAGCACACCGCTTCACCCCCAGCAACGTTCGCCCCTGGCATTCTGGTAAATGCAGTCTCGACACGTGTTTCTGGTTCTTTTACCGTCATCAGTAGAGATTACAGGCTTCAAATTTGGGGTTTGCTGAGTAGGCTGCCAAACATTGCATCAGGTCAAGTACCTCTCACTGGCGCGCGGGTGCTTCTTCCACGAGCTCGTCAGCTCAATGACTCACGGGAGTACTTTTAAACAGGAACAGGGGTGGGAGCACACCGCTTCACCCCCAGCAAGGTTCGCCCCTGGCATTCTGGTAAATGCAGTCTCAACACATGTTTCTGGTTCTTTAACCGTCATCAGTAGAGATTACAGTCTTCAAATTTGGGGTTTGCTGAGTAGGCTGCCAAACATTGCATCAGGTCAAGTACCTCTCACTGGCGCGCGGGTGCTTCTTCCACGAGCTCGTCAGCTCAATGACTCACGGGAGTACTTTTAAACAGGAACAGGGGTGGGAGCACACCGCTTCACCCCCAGCAAGGTTCGCCCCTGGCATTCTGGTAAATGCAGTCTCGACACGTGTTTCTGGTTCTTTAACCGTCATCAGTAGAGATTACAGGCTTCAAATTTGGGGTTTGCTGAGTAGGCTGCCAAACATTGCATCAGGTCAAGTACCTCTCACTGGCGCGCGGGTGCTTCTTCCACGAGCTCGTCAGCTCAATGACTCACAGGAGTACTTTTAAACAGGAAAAGGGGTGGGAGCACACCGCTTCACCCCCAGCAACGTTCGCCCCTGGCATTCTGGTAAATGCAGTCTCGACACGTGTTTCTGGTTCTTTAACCGTCATCAGTAGAGATTACAGGCTTCAAATTTGGGGTTTGCTGAGTAGGCTGCCAAACATTGCATCAGGTCAAGTACCTCTCACTGGCGCGCGGGTGCTTCTTCCACACGCTCGTCAGCTCAATGATTCACGGGAGTACTTTTAAACAGGAACAGGGGTGGGAGCACACCGCTTCACCCCCCAGCAAGGTTCGCCCCTGGCATTCTGGTAAATGCAGTCTCGACACGTGTTTCTGGTTCTTTAACCGTCATCAGTAGAGATTACAGGCTTCAAATTTGGGGTTTGTTGAGTAGGCTGCCAAACATTGCATCAGGTCAAGTACCTCTCACTGGCGTGCGGGTGCTTCTTCCACGAGCTCGTCAGCTCAATGACTCACGGGAGTACTTTTAAACAGCAACAGGGGTGGGAGCACACCGCTTCACCCCCAGCAAGGTTCACCCCTGGCATTCTGGTAAATGCAGTCTCGACACGTGTTTCTGGTTCTTTAACCGTCATGAGTAGAGATTACAGGCTTCAAATTTGGGGTTTGCTGAGTAGGCTGCCAAACATTGCATCAGGTCAAGTACCTCTCACTGGCGCGCGGGTGCTTCTTCCACGAGCTCGTCAGCTCAATGACTCACGGGAGTACTTTTAAACAGGAACAGGGGTGGGAGCACACCGCTTCACCCCCAGCAAGGTTCGCCCCTGGCATTCTGGTAAATGCAGTCTCGACACGTGTTTCTGGTTCTTTAACCGTCATCAGTAGAGATTACAGGCTTCAAATTTGGGGTTTGTTGAGTAGGCTGCCAAACATTGCATCAGGTCATGTACCTCTCACTGGCGCGCGGGTGCTTCTTCCACGAGCTCGTCAGCTCAATGACTCACGGGAGTACTTTTAAACAGGAACAGGGGTGGGAGCACACCGCTTCACCCCCCAGCAACGTTTGCCCCTGGCATTCTGGTAAATGCAGTCTCGACACGTGTTTCTGGTTCTTTAACCGTCATCAGTAGAGATTACAGGCTTCAAATTTGGGGTTTGCTGAGTAGGCTGCCAAACATTGCATCAGGTCAAGTACCTCTCACTGGCGCGCGGGTGCTTCTTCCACGAGCTCGTCAGCTCAATGACTCACTGGAGTACTTTTAAACAGGAACAGGGGTGGGAGCACACCGCTTCATCCCCCAGCAAGGTTCGCCCCTGGCATTCTGGTAAATGCAGTCTCGACACGTGTTTCTGGTTCTTTAACCGTCATCAGTAGAGATTACAGGCTTCAAATTTGGGGTTTGCTGAGTAGGCTGCCAAACATTGCATCAGGTCAAGTACCTCTCACTGGCGCGCGGGTGCTTCTTCCACGAGCTCGTCAGCTCAATGACTCACGGGAGTACTTTTAAACAGGAACAGGGGTGGGAGCACACCGCTTCACCCCCAGCAAGGTTCGCCCCTGGCATTCTGGTAAATGCAGTCTCAACACATGTTTCTGGTTCTTTAACCGTCATCAGTAGAGATTACAGGCTTCAAATTTGGGGTTTGCTGATTAGGCTGCCAAACATTGCATCAGGTCAAGTACCTTTCACTGGCGCGCGGGTGCTTCTTCCACGAGCTCGTCAGCTCAATGACTCACGGGAGTACTTTTAAACAGGAACAGGGGTGGGAGCACACCGCTTCACCCCCCAGCAAGGTTCGCCCCTGGCATTCTGGTAAATGCAGTCTTGACACGTGTTTCTGGTTCTTTAACCGTCATCAGTAGAGATTACAGGCTTCAAATTTGGGGTTTGCTGAGTAGGCTGCCAAACATTGCATCAGGTCAAGTACCTCTCACTGGCGCGCGGGTGCTTCTTCCACGAGCTCGTCAGCTCAATGACTCACAGGAGTACTTTTAAACAGGAAAAGGGGTGGGAGCACACCGCTTCACCCCCAGCAACGTTCGCCCCTGGCATTCTGGTAAATGCAGTCTCGACACGTGTTTCTGGTTCTTTTACCGTCATCAGTAGAGATTACAGGCTTCAAATTTGGGGTTTGCTGAGTAGGCTGCCAAACATTGCATCAGGTCAAGTACCTCTCACTGGCGCGCGGGTGCTTCTTCCACGAGCTCGTCAGCTCAATGACTCACTGGAGTACTTTTAAACAGGAACAGGGGTGGGAGCACACCGCTTCATCCCCCAGCAAGGTTCGCCCCTGGCATTCTGGTAAATGCAGTCTCGACACGTGTTTCTGGTTCTTTAACCGTCATCAGTAGAGATTACAGGCTTCAAATTTGGGGTTTGCTGAGTAGGCTGCCAAACATTGCATCAGGTCAAGTACCTCTCACTGGCGCGCGGGTGCTTCTTCCACGAGCTCGTCAGCTCAATGACTCACGGGAGTACTTTTAAACAGGAACAGGGGTGGGAGCACACTTCTTCACGCCCCAGCAAGGTTCGCCCCTGGCATTCTGGTAAAGGCAGTCTCGACACGTGTTTCTGGTTCTTTAACCGTCATCAGTAGAGATTACAGGCTTCAAATTTGGGGTTTGCTGAGTAGGCTGCCAAACATTGCATCAGGTCAAGTACCTCTCACTGGCGCGCGGGTGCTTCTTCCACGAGCTCGTCAGCTCAATGACTCACGGGAGTACTTTTAAACAGGAACAGGGGTGGGAGCACACCTCTTCACCCCCAGCAAGGTTCGCCCCTGGCATTCTGGTAAATGCAGTCTCGACACGTGTTTCTGGTTCTTTAACCGTCATCAGTAGAAATTACAGGCTTCAAATTTGGGGTTTGCTGAGTAGGCTGCCAAACATTGCATCAGGTCAAGTACCTCTCACTGGCGCGCGGGTGCTTCTTCCACGAGCTCGTCAGCTCAATGACTCACTGGAGTACTTTTAAACAGGAACAGGGGTGGGAGCACACCGCTTCATCCCCCAGCAAGGTTCGCCCCTGGCATTCTGGTAAATGCAGTCTCAACACGTGTTTCTGGTTCTTTAACCGTCATCAGTAGAGATTACAGGCGTCAAATTTGGGGTTTGCTGAGTAGGCTGCCAAACATTGCATCAGGTCAAGTACCTCTCACTGGCGCGCGGGTGCTTCTTCCACGAGCTCGTCAGCTCAATGACTCACGGGAGTACTTTTAAACAGGAACAGGGGTGGGAGCACACCGCTTCACCCCCAGCAAGGTTCGCCCCTGGCATTCTGGTAAATGCAGTCTCAACACATGTTTCTGGTTCTTTAACCGTCATCAGTAGAGATTACAGGCTTCAAATTTGGGGTTTGCTGAGTAGGCTGCCAAACATTGCATCAGGTCAAGTACCTCTCACTGGCGCGCGGGTGCTTCTTCCACGAGCTCGTCAGCTCAATGACTCACGGGAGTACTTTTAAACAGGAACAGGGGTGGGAGCACACCGCTTCACCCCCAGCAAGGTTCGCCCCTGGCATTCTGGTAAATGCAGTCTCGACACGTGTTTCTGGTTCTTTAACCGTCATCAGTAGAGATTAAAGGCTTCAAATTTGGGGTTTGCTGAGTAGGCTGCCAAATATTGCATCAGGTCAAGTACCTCTCACTGGCGCGCGGGTGCTTCTTTCACGAGCTCGTCAGCTCAATGACTCACGGGAGTACTTTTAAACAGGAACAGGGGTGGGAGCACACCGCTTCACCCCCAGCAAGGTTCGCCCCTGGCATTCTGGTAAATGCAGTCTCGACACGTGTTTCTGGTTCTTTAACCGTCATCAGTAGAGATTACAGGCTTCAAATTTGGGGTTTGTTGAGTAGGCTGCCAAACATTGCATCAGGTCATGTACCTCTCACTGGCGCGCGGGTGCTTCTTCCACGAGCTCGTCAGCTCAATGACTCACGGGAGTACTTTTAAACAGGAACAGGGGTGGGAGCACACCGCTTCACCCCCAGCAACGTTCGCCCCTGGCATTCTGGTAAATGCAGTCTCGACACGTGTTTCTGGTTCTTTAACCGTCATCAGTAGAGATTACAGGCTTCAAATTTGGGGTTTGCTGAGTAGGCTGCCAGACATTGCATCAAATCAAGTACCTCTCACTGGCGCATTGGTGCTTCTTCCACGAGCTCGTCAGCTCAATGACTCACGGGAGTACTTTTAAACAGGAACAGGGGTGGGAGCACACCGCTTCACCCCCCAGCAAGGTTCGCACTGGCATTCTGGTAAATGCAGTCGTGACACGTGTTTCTGGTTCTTTAACCGTCATCAGTAGAGATTACAGGCTTCAAATTTGGGGTTTGCTGAGGAGGCTGCCAAACATTGCATCAGGTCAAGTACCTTTCACTGGCGCGCGGGTGCTTCTTCCACGAGCTCGTCAGCTCAATGACTCACGGGAGTACTTTTAAACAGGAACAGGGGTGGGAGCACAACGCTTCACCCCCAGCAAGGTTCGCCCCTGGCATTCTGGTAAAGGCAGTCTCGACACGTGTTTCTGGTTCTTTAACCGTCATCAGTAGAGATTACAGGCTTCAAATTTGGGGTTTGCTGAGTAGGCTGCCAAACATTGCATCAGGTCAAGTACCTCTCACTGGCGCGCGGGTGCTTCTTCCACGAGCTCGTCAGCTCAATGACTCACTGGAGTACTTTTAAACAGGAACAGGGGTGGGAGCACACCGCTTCATCCCCCAGCAAGGTTCGCCCCTGGCATTCTGGTAAATGCAGTCTCGACACGTGTTTCTGGTTCTTTAACCGTCATCAGTAGAGATTACAGGCTTCAAATTTGGGGTTTGCTGAGTAGGCTGCCAAACATTGCATCAGGTCAAGTACCTCTCACTGGCGCGCGGGTGCTTCTTCCACGAGCTCGTCAGCTCAATGACTCACGGGAGTACTTTTAAACAGGAACAGGGGTGGGAGCACACCGCTTCACCCCCAGCAAGGTTCGCCCCTGGCATTCTGGTAAATGCAGTCTCAACACATGTTTCTGGTTCTTTAACCGTCATCAGTAGAGATTACAGGCTTCAAATTTGGGGTTTGCTGAGTAGGCTGCCAAACATTGCATCAGGTCAAGTACCTCTCACTGGCGCGCGGGTGCTTCTTCCACGAGCTCGTCAGCTCAATGACTCACGGGAGTACTTTTAAACAGGAACAGGGGTGGGAGCACACCGCTTCACCCCCAGCAAGGTTCGCCCCTGGCATTCTGGTAAATGCAGTCTCGACACGTGTTTCTGGTTCTTTAACCGTCATCAGTAGAGATTACAGGCTTCAAATTTGGGGTTTGCTGAGTAGGCTGCCAAACATTGCATCAGGTCAAGTACCTCTCACTGGCGCGCGGGTGCTTCTTCCACGAGCTCGTCAGCTCAATGACTCACAGGAGTACTTTTAAACAGGAAAAGGGGTGGGAGCACACCGCTTCACCCCCAGCAACGTTCGCCCCTGGCATTCTGGTAAATGCAGTCTCGACACGTGTTTCTGGTTCTTTTACCGTCATCAGTAGAGATTACAGGCTTCAAATTTGGGGTTTGCTGAGTAGGCTGCCAAACATTGCATCAGGTCAAGTACCTCTCACTGGCGCGCTGGTGCTTCTTCCACGAGCTCGTCAGCTCAATGACTCACGGGAGTACTTTTAAACAGGAACAGGGGTGGGAGCACACCGCTTCACCCCCAGCAAGGTTCGCCCCTGGCATTCTGGTAAATGCAGTCTCAACACATGTTTCTGGTTCTTTAACCGTCATCAGTAGAGATTACAGTCTTCAAATTTGGGGTTTGCTGAGTAGGCTGCCAAACATTGCATCAGGTCAAGTACCTCTCACTGGCGCGCGGGTGCTTCTTCCACGAGCTCGTCAGCTCAATGACTCACGGGAGTACTTTTAAACAGGAACAGGGGTGGGAGCACACCGCTTCACCCCCAAGCAAGGTTCGCCCCTGGCATTCTGGTAAATGCAGTCTCGACACGTGTTTCTGGTTCTTTAACCGTCATCAGTAGAGATTACAGGCTTCAAATTTGGGGTTTGCTGAGTAGGCTGCCAAACATTGCATCAGGTCAAGTACCTCTCACTGGCGCGCGGGTGCTTCTTCCACGAGCTCGTCAGCTCAATGACTCACAGGAGTACTTTTAAACAGGAAAAGGGGTGGGAGCACACCGCTTCACCCCCAGCAACGTTCGCCCCTGGCATTCTGGTAAATGCAGTCTCGACACGTGTTTCTGGTTCTTTTACCGTCATCAGTAGAGATTACAGGCTTCAAATTTGGGGTTTGCTGAGTAGGCTGCCAAACATTGCATCAGGTCAAGTACCTCTCACTGGCGCGCGGGTGCTTCTTCCACACGCTCGTCAGCTCAATGATTCACGGGAGTACTTTTAAACAGGAACAGGGGTGGGAGCACACCGCTTCACCCCCAGCAAGGTTCGCCCCTGGCATTCTGGTAAATGCAGTCTCGACACGTGTTTCTGGTTCTTTAACCGTCATCAGTAGAGATTACAGGCTTCAAATTTGGGGTTTGTTGAGTAGGCTGCCAAACATTGCATCAGGTCAAGTACCTCTCACTGGCGTGCGGGTGCTTCTTCCACGAGCTCGTCAGCTCAATGACTCACAGGAGTACTTTTAAACAGGAACAGGGGTGGGAGCACACCGCTTCACCCCCCAGCAAGGTTCGCCGCTGGCATTCTGGTAAATGCAGTCTCGACACGTGTTTCTGGTTCTTTAACCGTCATCAGTAGAGATTACAGGCTTCAAATTTGGGGTTTGCTGAGTATGCTGCCAAACATTGCATCAGGTCAAGTACCTCTCACTGGCGCGTGGGTGCTTCTTCCACGAGCTCGTCAGCTCAATGACTCACGGGAGTACTTTTAAACAGCAACAGGGGTGGGAGCACACCGCTTCACCCCCCAGCAAGGTTCACCCCTGGCATTCTGGTAAATGCAGTCTCGACACGTGTTTCTGGTTCTTTAACCGTCATGAGTAGAGATTACAGGCTTCAAATTTGGGGTTTGCTGAGTAGGCTGCCAAACATTGCATCAGGTCAAGTACCTCTCACTGGCGCGCGGGTGCTTCTTCCACGAGCTCGTCAGCTCAATGACTCACGGGAGTACTTTTAAACAGGAACAGGGGTGGGAGCACACCGCTTCACCCCCCAGCAAGGTTCGCCCCTGGCATTCTGCTAAATGCAGTCTCGACACGTGTTTCTGGTTCTTTAACCGTCATCAGTAGAGATTACAGGCTTCAAATTTGGGGTTTGTTGAGTAGGCTGCCAAACATTGCATCAGGTCATGTACCTCTCACTGGCGCGCGGGTGCTTCTTCCACGAGCTCGTCAGCTCAATGACTCACGGGAGTACTTTTAAACAGGAACAGGGGTGGGAGCACACCGCTTCACCCCCAGCAACGTTTGCCCCTGGCATTCTGGTAAATGCAGTCTCGACACGTGTTTCTGGTTCTTTAACCGTCATCAGTAGAGATTACAGGCTTCAAATTTGGGGTTTGCTGAGTAGGCTGCCAGACATTGCATCAAGTCAAGTACCTCTCACTGGCGCATTGGTGCTTCTTCCACAAGCTCATCAGCTCAATGACTCACGGGAGTACTTTTAAACAGGAACAGGGGTGGTAGCACACCGCTTCACCCCCCAGCAAGGTTCGCCCCTGGCATTCTGGTAAATGCAGTCGTGACACGTGTTTCTGGTTCTTTAACCATCATCAGTAGAGATTAAAGGCTTCAAATTTGGGGTTTCCTGAGTAGGCTGCCAAACATTGCATCAGGTCAAGTACCTCTCACTGGCGTGCGGGTGCTTCTTCCACGAGCTCGTCAGCTCAATGACTCACAGGAGTACTTTTAAACAGGAACAGGGGTGGGAGCACACCGCTTCACCCCCAGCAAGGTTCGCCGCTGGCATTCTGGTAAATGCAGTCTCGACATGTGTTTCTGGTTCTTTAACCGTCATCAGTAGAGATTACAGGCTTCAAATTTGGGGTTTGCTGAGTAGGCTGCCAAACATTGCATCAGGTCAAGTACCTCTCACTGGCGCGTGGGTGCTTCTTCCACGAGCTCGTCAGCTCAATGACTCACGGGAGTACTTTTAAACAGCAACAGGGGTGGGAGCACACCGCTTCACCCCCAGCAAGGTTCACCCCTGGCATTCTGGTAAATGCAGTCTCGACACGTGTTTCTGGTTCTTTAACCGTCATGAGTAGAGATTACAGGCTTCAAATTTGGGGTTTGCTGAGTAGGCTGCCAAACATTGCATCAGGTCAAGTACCTCTCACTGGCGCGCGGGTGCTTCTTCCACGAGCTCGTCAGCTCAATGACTCACGGGAGTACTTTTAAACAGGAACAGGGGTGGGAGCACACCGCTTCACCCCCAGCAAGGTTCGCCCCTGGCATTCTGGTAAATGCAGTCTCGACACGTGTTTCTGGTTCTTTAACCGTCATCAGTAGAGATTAAAGGCTTCAAATTTGGGGTTTGCTGAGTAGGCTGCCAAATATTGCATCAGGTCAAGTACCTCTCACTGGCGCGCGGGTGCTTCTTTCACGAGCTCGTCAGCTCAATGACTCACGGGAGTACTTTTAAACAGGAACAGGGGTGGGAGCACACCGCTTCACCCCCAGCAAGGTTCGCCCCTGGCATTCTGGTAAATGCAGTCTCGACACGTGTTTCTGGTTCTTTAACCGTCATCAGTAGAGATTACAGGCTTCAAATTTGGGGTTTGTTGAGTAGGCTGCCAAACATTGCATCAGGTCATGTACCTCTCACTGGCGCGCGGGTGCTTCTTCCACGAGCTCGTCAGCTCAATGACTCACGGGAGTACTTTTAAACAGGAACAGGGGTGGGAGCACACCGCTTCACTCCCCAGCAACGTTCGCCCCTGGCATTCTGGTAAATGCAGTCTCGACACGTGTTTCTGGTTCTTTAACCGTCATCAGTAGAGATTACAGGCTTCAAATTTGGGGTTTGCTGAGTAGGCTGCCAGACATTGCATCAAGTCAAGTACCTCTCACTGGCGCATTGGTGCTTCTTCCACGAGCTCGTCAGCTCAATGACTCACGGGAGTACTTTTAAACAGGAACAGGGGTGGGAGCACACCGCTTCACCCCCAGCAAGGTTCGCCCCTGGCATTCTGGTAAATGCAGTCGTGACACGTGTTTCTGGTTCTTTAACCGTCATCAGTAGAGATTACAGGCTTCAAATTTGGGGTTTGCTGAGGAGGCTGCCAAACATTGCATCAGGTCAAGTACCTCTCACTGGCGCGCGGGTGCTTCTTCCACGAGCTCGTCAGCTCAATGACTCACGGGAGTACTTTTAAACAGGAACAGGGGTGGGAGCACAAGGCTTCACCCCCCAGCAAGGTTCGCCCCTGGCATTCTGGTAAAGGCAGTCTCGACACGTGTTTCTGGTTCTTTAACCGTCATCAGTAGAGATTACAGGCTTCAAATTTGGGGTTTGCTGAGTAGGCTGCCAAACATTGCATCAGGTCAAGTACCTCTCACTGGCGCGCGGGTGCTTCTTCCACGAGCTCGTCAGCTCAATGACTCACTGGAGTACTTTTAAACAGGAACAGGGGTGGGAGCACACCGCTTCATCCCCCAGCAAGGTTCGCCCCTGGCATTCTGGTAAATGCAGTCTCGACACGTGTTTCTGGTTCTTTAACCGTCATCAGTAGAGATTACAGGCTTCAAATTTGGGGTTTGCTGAGTAGGCTGCCAAACATTGCATCAGGTCAAGTACCTCTCACTGGCGCACGGGTGCTTCTTCCACGAGCTCGTCAGCTCAATGACTCACGGGAGTACTTTTAAACAGGAACAGGGGTGGGAGCACACCGCTCACCCCCAGCAAGGTTCGCCCCTGGCATTCTGGTAAATGCAGTCTCAACACATGTTTCTGGTTCTTTAACCATCATCAGTAGAGATTACAGGCTTCAAATTTGGGGTTTGCTGAGTAGGCTGCCAAACATTGCATCAGGTCAAGTACCTCTCACTGGCGCGCGGGTGCTTCTTCCACGAGCTCGTCAGCTCAATGACTCACGGGAGTACTTTTAAACAGGAACAGGGGTGGGAGCACACCGCTTCACCCCCAGCAAGGTTCGCCCCTGGCATTCTGGTAAATGCAGTCTCGACACGTGTTTCTGGTTCTTTAACCGTCATCAGTAGAGATTACAGGCTTCAAATTTGGGGTTTGCTGAGTAGGCTGCCAAACATTGCATCAGGTCAAGTACCTCTCACTGGCGCGCGGGTACTTCTTCCACGAGCTCGTCAGCTCAATGACTCACAGGAGTACTTTTAAACAGGAAAAGGGGTGGGAGCACACCGCTTCACCCCCAGCAACGTTCGCCCCTGGCATTCTGGTAAATGCAGTCTCGACACGTGTTTCTGGTTCTTTTACCGTCATCAGTAGAGATTACAGGCTTCAAATTTGGGGTTTGCTGAGTAGGCTGCCAAACATTGCATCAGGTCAAGTACCTCTCACTGGCGCGCGGGTGCTTCTTCCACGAGCTCGTCAGCTCAATGACTCACTGGAGTACTTTTAAACAGGAACAGGGGTGGGAGCACACCGCTTCATCCCCCAGCAAGGTTCGCCCCTGGCATTCTGGTAAATGCAGTCTCGACACGTGTTTCTGGTTCTTTAACCGTCATCAGTAGAGATTACAGGCTTCAAATTTGGGGTTTGCTGAGTAGGCTGCCAAACATTGCATCAGGTCAAGTACCTCTCACTGGCGCGCGGGTGCTTCTTCCACGAGCTCGTCAGCTCAATGACTCACGGGAGTACTTTTAAACAGGAACAGGGGTGGGAGCACACCGCTCACCCCCAGCAAGGTTCGCCCCTGGCATTCTGGTAAATGCAGTCTCAACACATGTTTCTGGTTCTTTAACCATCATCAGTAGAGATTACAGGCTTCAAATTTGGGGTTTGCTGAGTAGGCTGCCAAACATTGCATCAGGTCAAGAACCTCTCACTGGCGCGCGGGTGCTTCTTCCACGAGCTCGTCAGCTCAATGACTCACGGGAGTACTTTTAAACAGGAACAGGGGTGGGAGCACACCGCTTCACCCCCAGCAAGGTTCGCCCCTGGCATTCTGGTAAATGCAGTCTCGACACGTGTTTCTGGTTCTTTAACCGTCATCAGTAGAGATTACAGGCTTCAAATTTGGGGTTTGCTGAGTAGGCTGCCAAACATTGCATCAGGTCAAGTACCTCTCACTGGCGCGCGGGTGCTTCTTCCACGAGCTCGTCAGCTCAATGACTCACAGGAGTACTTTTAAACAGGAAAGGGGTGGGAGCACACCGCTTCACCCCCAGCAACGTTCGCCCCTGGCATTCTGGGAAATGCAGTCTCGACACGTGTTTCTGGTTCTTTTACCGTCATCAGTAGAGATTACAGGCTTCAAATTTGGGGTTTGCTGAGTAGGCTGCCAAACATTGCATCAGGTCAAGTACCTCTCACTGGCGTGCGGGTGCTTCTTCCACGAGCTCGTCAGCTCAATGACTCACAGGAGTACTTTTAAACAGGAACAGGGGTGGGAGCACACCGCTGCACCCCCAGCAAGGTTCGCCGCTGGCATTCTGGTAAATGCAGTCTCGACACGTGTTTCTGGTTCTTTAACCGTCATCAGTAGAGATTACAGGCTTCAAATTTGGGGTTTGCTGAGTAGGCTGCCAAACATTGCATCAGGTCAAGTACCTCTCACTGGCGCGTGGGTGCTTCTTCCACGAGCTCGTCAGCTCAATGACTCACGGGAGTACTTTTAAACAGCAACAGGGGTGGGAGCACACCGCTTCACCCCCAGCAAGGTTCACCCCTGGCATTCTGGTAAATGCAGTCTCGACACGTGTTTCTGGTTCTTTAACCGTCATGAGTAGAGATTACAGGCTTCAAATTTGGGGTTTGCTGAGTAGGCTGCCAAACATTGCATCAGGTCAAGTACCTCTCACTGGCGCGCGGGTGCTTTCTTCCACGAGCTCGTCAGCTCAATGACTCACGGGAGTACTTTTAAACAGGAACAGGGGTGGGAGCACACCGCTTCACCCCCAGCAAGGTTCGCCCCTGGCATTCTGGTAAATGCAGTCTCGACACGTGTTTCTGGTTCTTTAACCGTCATCAGTAGAGATTAAAGGCTTCAAATTTGGGGTTTGCTGAGTAGGCTGCCAAACATTGCATCAGGTCAAGTACCTCTCACTGGCGCGCGGGTGCTTCTTCCACGAGCTCGTCAGCTCAATGACTCACGGGAGTACTTTTAAACAGGAACAGGGGTGGGAGCACACCGCTCACCCCCAGCAAGGTTCGCCCCTGGCATTCTGGTAAATGCAGTCTCGACACGTGTTTCTGGTTCTTTAACCGTCATCAGTAGAGATTACAGGCTTCAAATTTGGGGTTTGTTGAGTAGGCTGCCAAACATTGCATCAGGTCATGTACCTCTCACTGGCGCGCGGGTGCTTCTTCCACGAGCTCGTCAGCTCAATGACTCACGGGAGTACTTTTAAACAGGAACAGGGGTGGGAGCACACCGCTCACCCCCAGCAACGTTCGCCCCTGGCATTCTGGTAAATGCAGTCTCGACACGTGTTTCTGGTTCTTTAACCGTCATCAGTAGAGATTACAGGCTTCAAATTTGGGGTTTGCTGAGTAGGCTGCCAGACATTGCATCAAGTCAAGAACCTCTCACTGGCGCATTGGTGCTTCTTCCACGAGCTCGTCAGCTCAATGACTCACGGGAGTACTTTTAAACAGGAACAGGGGTGGGAGCACACCGCTCACCCCCAGCAAGGTTCGCCCCTGGCATTCTGGTAAATGCAGTCGTGACACGTGTTTCTGGTTCTTTAACCGTCATCAGTAGAGATTACAGGCTTCAAATTTGGGGTTTGCTGAGTAGGCTGACAAACATTGCATCAGGTCAAGTACCTCTCACTGGCGCGCGGGTGCTTCTTCCACGAGCTCGTCAGCTCAATGACTCACGGGAGTACTTTTAAACAGGAACAGGGGTGGGAGCACACCGCTTCACCCCCAGCAAGGTTCGCCCCTGGCATTCTGGTAAATGCAGTCTCGACACGTGTTTCTGGTTCTTTTACCGTCATCAGTAGAGATTACAGGCTTCAAATTTGGGGTTTGCTGAGTAGGCTGCCAAACATTGCATCAGGTCAAGTACCTCTCACTGGCGCGCGGGTGCTTCTTCCACGAGCTCGTCAGCTCAATGACTCACTGGAGTACTTTTAAACAGGAACAGGGGTGGGAGCACACCGCTTCATCCCCCAGCAAGGTTCGCCCCTGGCATTCTGGTAAATGCAGTCTCGACACGTGTTTCTGGTTCTTTAACCGTCATCAGTAGAGATTACAGGCTTCAAATTTGGGGTTTGCGAGTAGGCTGACAAACATTGCATCAGGTCAAGTACCTCTCACTGGCGCGCGGGTGCTTCTTCCACGAGCTCGTCAGCTCAATGACTCACGGGAGTACTTTTAAACAGGAACAGGGGTGGGAGCACACTTCTTCACGCCCCAGCAAGGTTCGCCCCTGGCATTCTGGTAAAGGCAGTCTCGACACGTGTTTCTGGTTCTTTAACCGTCATCAGTAGAGATTACAGGCGTCAAATTTGGGGTTTGCTGAGTAGGCTGCCAAACATTGCATCAGGTCAAGTACCTCTCACTGGCGCGCGGGTGCTTCTTCCACGAGCTCGTCAGCTCAATGACTCACGGGAGTACTTTTAAACAGGAACAGGGGTGGGAGCACACCGCTTCACCCCCAGCAAGGTTCGCCCCTGGCATTCTGGTAAATGCAGTCTCAACACATGTTTCTGGTTCTTTAACCGTCATCAGTAGAGATTACAGGCTTCAAATTTGGGGTTTGCTGAGTAGGCTGCCAAACATTGCATCAGGTCAAGTACCTCTCACTGGCGCGCCGGTGCTTCTTCCACGAGCTCGTCAGCTCAATGACTCACGGGAGTACTTTTAAACAGGAACAGGGGTGGGAGCACACCGCTTCACCCCCAGCAAGGTTCGCCCCTGGCATTCTGGTAAATGCAGTCTCGACACGTGTTTCTGGTTCTTTAACCGTCATCAGTAGAGATTACAGGCTTCAAATTTGGGGTTTGCTGAGTAGGCTGCCAAACATTGCATCAGGTCAAGTACCTCTCACTGGCGCGCGGGTGCTTCTTCCACGAGCTCGTCAGCTCAATGACTCACGGGAGTACTTTTAAACAGGAACAGGGGTGGGAGCACACCGCTTCACCCCCAGCAAGGTTCGCCCCTGGCATTCTGGTAAATGCAGTCTCGACACGTGTTTCTGGTTCTTTAACCGTCATCAGTAGAGATTACAGGCTTCAAATTTGGGGTTTGTTGAGTAGGCTGCCAAACATTGCATCAGGTCATGTACCTCTCACTGGCGCGCGGGTGCTTCTTCCACGAGCTCGTCAGCTCAATGACTCACGGGAGTACTTTTAAACAGGAACAGGGGTGGGAGCACACCGCTTCACCCCCAGCAACGTTCGCCCCTGGCATTCTGGTAAATGCAGTCTCGACACGTGTTTCTGGTTCTTTAACCGTCTTCAGTAGAGATTACAGGCTTCAAATTTGGGGTTTGCTGAGTAGGCTGCCAGACATTGCATCAAGTCAAGTACCTCTCACTGGCGCATTGGTGCTTCTTCCACGAGCTCGTCAGCTCAATGACTCACGGGAGTACTTTTAAACAGGAACAGGGGTGGGAGCACACCGCTCACCCCCCAGCAAGGTTCGCCCCTGGCATTCTGGTAAATGAAGTCGTGACACGTGTTTCTGGTTCTTTAACCGTCATCAGTAGAGATTACAGGCTTCAAATTTGGGGTTTGCTGAGGAGGCTGCCAAACATTGCATCAGGTCAAGTACCTCTCACTGGCGCGCGGGTGCTTCTTCCACGAGCTCGTCAGCTCAATGACTCACGGGAGTACTTTTAAACAGGAACAGGGGTGGGAGCACAACGCTTCACCCCCAGCAAGGTTCGCCCCTGGCATTCTGGTAAAGGCAGTCTCGACACGTGTTTCTGGTTCTTTAACCGTCATCAGTAGAGATTACAGGCTTCAAATTTGGGGTTTGCTGAGTAGGCTGCCAAACATTGCATCAGGTCAAGTACCTCTCACTGGCGCGCGGGTGCTTCTTCCACGAGCTCGTCAGCTCAATGACTCACTGGAGTACTTTTAAACAGGAACAGGGGTGGGAGCACACCGCTTCATCCCCCAGCAAGGTTCGCCCCTGGCATTCTGGTAAATGCAGTCTCGACACGTGTTTCTGGTTCTTTAACCGTCATCAGTAGAGATTACAGGCTTCAAATTTGGGGTTTGCTGAGTAGGCTGCCAAACATTGCATCAGGTCAAGTACCTCTCACTGGCGCGCGGGTGCTTCTTCCACGAGCTCGTCAGCTCAATGACTCACGGGAGTACTTTTAAACAGGAACAGGGGTGGGAGCACACCGCTTCACCCCCAGCAAGGTTTGCCCCTGGCATTCTGGTAAATGCAGTCTCAACACATGTTTCTGGTTCTTTAACCGTCATCAGTAGAGATTACAGGCTTCAAATTTGGGGTTTGCTGAATAGGCTGCCAAACATTGCATCAGGTCAAGTACCTCTCACTGGCGCGCGGGTGCTTCTTCCACGAGCTCGTCAGCTCAATGACTCACGGGAGTACTTTTAAACAGGAACAGGGGTGGGAGCACACCGCTTCACCCCCAGCAAGGTTCGCCCCTGGCATTCTGGTAAATGCAGTCTCGACACGTGTTTCTGGTTCTTTAACCGTCATCAGTAGAGATTACAGGCTTCAAATTTGGGGTTTGCTGAGTAGGCTGCCAAACATTGCATCAGGTCAAGTACCTCTCACTGGCGCGCGGGTGCTTCTTCCACGAGCTCGTCAGCTCAATGACTCACAGGAGTACTTTTAAACAGGAAAAGGGGTGGGAGCACACCGCTTCACCCCCCAGCAACGTTCGCCCCTGGCATTCTGGTAAATGCAGTCTCGACACGTGTTTCTGGTTCTTTTACCGTCATCAGTAGAGATTACAGGCTTCAAATTTGGGGTTTGCTGAGTAGGCTGCCAAACATTGCATCAGGTCAAGTACCTCTCACTGGCGCGCTGGTGCTTCTTCCACGAGCTCGTCAGCTCAATGACTCACAGGAGTACTTTTAAACAAGAAAAGGGGTGGGAGCACACCGCTTCACCCCCCAGCAACGTTCGCCCCTGGCATTCTGGTAAATGCAGTCTCGACACGTGTTTCTGGTTCTTTTACCGTCATCAGTAGAGATTACAGGCTTCAAATTTGGGGTTTGTTGAGTAGGCTGCCAAACATTGCATCAGGTCATGTACCTCTCACTGGCGCGCGGGTGCTTCTTCCACGAGCTCGTCAGCTCAATGACTCACGGGAGTACTTTTAAACAGGAACAGGGTGGGAGCACACCGCTCACCCCCAGCAAGGTTCGCCCCTGGCATTCTGGTAAATGCAGTCTCGACACGTGTTTCTGGTTCTTTAACCGTCATCAGTAGAGATTACAGGCTTCAAATTTGGGGTTTGCTGAGTAGGCTGCCAAACATTGCATCAGGTCAAGTACCTCTCACTGGCGCGCGGGTGCTTCTTCCACGAGCTCGTCAGCTCAATGACTCACAGGAGTACTTTTAAACAGGAACAGGGGTGGGAGCACACCGCTTCACCCCCAGCAACGTTCGCCCCTGGCATTCTGGTAAATGCAGTCTCGACACGTGTTTCTGGTTCTTTAACCGTCATCAGTAGAGATTACAGGCTTCAAATTTGGGGTTTGCTGAGTAGGCTGCCAAACATTGCATCAGGTCAAGTACCTCTCACTGGCGCGCGGGTGCTTCTTCCACGAGCTCGTCAGCTCAATGACTCACAGGAGTACTTTTAAACAAGAAAAGGGGTGGGAGCACACCGCTTCACCCCCCAGCAACGTTCGCCCCTGGCATTCTGGTAAATGCAGTCTCGACACGTGTTTCTGGTTCTTTTACCGTCATCAGTAGAGATTACAGGCTTCAAATTTGGGGTTTGTTGAGTAGGCTGCCAAACATTGCATCAGGTCATGTACCTCTCACTGGCGCGCGGGTGCTTCTTCCACGAGCTCGTCAGCTCAATGACTCACGGGAGTACTTTTAAACAGGAACAGGGGTGGGAGCACACCGCTTCACCCCCAGCAACGTTTGCCCCTGGCATTCTGGTAAATGCAGTCTCGACACATGTTTCTGGTTCTTTAACCGTCATCAGTAGAGATTACAGGCTTCAAATTTGGGGTTTGCTGAGTAGGCTGCCAGACATTGCATCAAGTCAAGTACCTCTCACTGGCGCATTGGTGCTTCTTCCACAAGCTCGTCAGCTCAATGACTCACGGGAGTACTTTTAAACAGGAACAGGGTGGGAGCACACCGCTTCACCCCCAGCAAGGTTCGCCCCTGGCATTCTGGTAAATGCAGTCGTGACACGTGTTTCTGGTTCTTTAACCGTCATCAGTAGAGATTACAGGCTTCAAATTTGGGGTTTGCTGAGTAGGCTGCCAAACATTGCATCAGGTCAAGTACCTCTCACTGGCGTGCGGGTGCTTCTTCCACGAGCTCGTCAGCTCAATGACTCACAGGAGTACTTTTAAACAGGAACAGGGGTGGGAGCACACCGCTTCACCCCCCAGCAAGGTTCGCCGCTGGCATTCTGGTAAATGCAGTCTCGACATGTGTTTCTGGTTCTTTAACCGTCATCAGTAGAGATTACAGGCTTCAAATTTGGGGTTTGCTGAGTAGGCTGCCAAACATTGCATCAGGTCAAGTACCTCTCACTGGCGCGTGGGTGATTCTTCCACGAGCTCGTCAGCTCAATGACTCACGGGAGTACTTTTAAACAGCAACAGGGGTGGGAGCACACCGCTTCACCCCCCAGCAAGGTTCGCCCCTGGCATTCTGGTAAATGCAGTCTCGACACGTGTTTCTGGTTCTTTAACCGTCATCAGTAGAGATTAAAGGCTTCAAATTTGGGGTTTGCTGAGTAGGCTGCCAAATATTGCATCAGGTCAAGTACCTCTCACTGGCGCGCGGGTGCTTCTTTCACGAGCTCGTCAGCTCAATGACTCACGGGAGTACTTTTAAACAGGAACAGGGGTGGGAGCACACCGCTTCACCCCCCAGCAAGGTTCGCCCCTGGCATTCTGGTAAATGCAGTCTCGACACGTGTTTCTTGTTCTTTAACCATCATCAGTAGAGATTACAGGCTTCAAATTTGGGGTTTGTTGAGTAGGCTGCCAAACATTGCATCAGGTCATGTACCTCTCACTGGCGCGCGGGTGCTTCTTCCACGAGCTCGTCAGCTCAATGACTCACGGGAGTACTTTTAAACAGGAACAGGGGTGGGAGCACACCGCTTCACCTCCCAGCAACGTTCGCCCCTGGCATTCTGGTAAATGCAGTCTCGACACGTGTTTCTGGTTCTTTAACCGTCATCAGTAGAGATTACAGGCTTCAAATTTGGGGTTTGCTGAGTAGGCTGCCAGACATTGCATCAAGTCAAGTACCTCTCACTGGCGCATTGGTGCTTCTTCCACGAGCTCGTCAGCTCAATGACTCACGGGAGTACTTTTAAACAGGAACAGGGGTGGGAGCACACCGCTTCACCCCCAGCAAGGTTCGCCCTGGCATTCTGGTAAATGCAGTCGTGACACGTGTTTCTGGTTCTTTAACCGTCATCAGTAGAGATTACAGGCTTCAAATTTGGGGTTTGCTGAGGAGGCTGCCAAACATTGCATCAGGTCAAGTACCTCTCACTGGCGCGCGGGTGCTTCTTCCACGAGCTCGTCAGCTCAATGACTCACGGGAGTACTTTTAAACAGGAACAGGGGTGGGAGCACAAGGCTTCACCCCCAGCAAGGTTCGCCCCTGGCATTCTGGTAAAGGCAGTCTCGACACGTGTTTCTGGTTCTTTAACCGTCATCAGTAGAGATTACAGGCTTCAAATTTGGGGTTTGCTGAGTAGGCTGCCAAACATTGCATCAGGTCAAGTACCTCTCACTGGCGCGCGGGTGCTTCTTCCACGAGCTCGTCAGCTCAATGACTCACGGGAGTACTTTTAAACAGGAACAGGGGTGGGAGCACACCGCTTCACCCCCAGCAAGGTTCACCCCTGGCATTCTGGTAAATGCAGTCTCGACACGTGTTTCTGGTTCTTTAACCGTCATCAGTAGAGATTACAGGCTTCAAATTTGGGGTTTGCTGAGTAGGCTGCCAAACATTGCATCAGGTCAAGTACCTCTCACTGGCGCGCGGGTGCTTCTTCCACGAGCTCGTCAGCTCAATGACTCACAGGAGTACTTTTAAACAGGAAAAGGGGTGGGAGCACACCGCTTCACTCCCAGCAACGTTCGCCCCTGGCATTCTGGTAAATGCAGTCTCGACACGTGTTTCTGGTTCTTTTACCGTCATCAGTAGAGATTACAGGCTTCAAATTTGGGGTTTGCTGAGTAGGCTGCCAAACATTGCATCAGGTCAAGTACCTCTCACTGGCGCGCGGGTGCTTCTTCCACGAGCTCGTCAGCTCAATGACTCACTGGAGTACTTTTAAACAGGAACAGGGTGGGAGCACACCGCTTCATCCCCCAGCAAGGTTCGCCCCTGGCATTCTGGTAAATGCAGTCTCGACACGTGTTTCTGGTTCTTTAACCGTCATCAGTAGAGATTACAGGCTTCAAATTTGGGGTTTGCTGAGTAGGCTGCCAAACATTGCATCAGGTCAAGTACCTCTCACTGGCGCGCGGGTGCTTCTTCCACGAGCTCGTCAGCTCAATGACTCACGGGAGTACTTTTAAACAGGAACAGGGGTGGGAGCACACCGCTTCACCCCCCAGCAAGGTTCGCCCCTGGCATTCTGGTAAATGCAGTCTCGACACGTGTTTCTGGTTCTTTAACCGTCATCAGTAGAGATTACAGGCTTCAAATTTGGGGTTTGCTGAGTAGGCTGCCAAACATTGCATCAGGTCAAGTACCTCTCACTGGCGCGCGGGTGCTTCTTCCACGAGCTCGTCAGCTCAATGACTCACAGGAGTACTTTTAAACAGGAAAAGGGGTGGGAGCACACCGCTTCACCCCCCAGCAACGTTCGCCCCTGGCATTCTGGTAAATGCAGTCTCGACACGTGTTTCTGGTTCTTTTACCGTCATCAGTAGAGATTACAGGCTTCAAATTTGGGGTTTGCTGAGTAGGCTGCCAAACATTGCATCAGGTCAAGTACCTCTCACTGGCGCGCGGGTGCTTCTTCCACGAGCTCGCCAGCTCAATGACTCACTGGAGTACTTTTAAACAGGAACAGGGGTGGGAGCACACCGCTTCATCCCCCAGCAAGGTTCGCCCCTGGCATTCTGGTAAATGCAGTCTCGACACGTGTTTCTGGTTCTTTAACCGTCATCAGTAGAGATTACAGGCTTCAAATTTGGGGTTTGCTGAGTAGGCTGCCAAACATTGCATCAGGTCAAGTACCTCTCACTGGCGCGCTGGTGCTTCTTCCACGAGCTCGTCAGCTCAATGACTCACGGGAGTACTTTTAAACAGGAACAGGGTGGGAGCACACCGCTTCACCCCCAGCAAGGTTCGCCCCTGGCATTCTGGTAAATGCAGTCTCAACACATGTTTCTGGTTCTTTAACCGTCATCAGTAGAGATTACAGGCTTCAAATTTGGTGTTTGCTGAGTAGGCTGCCAAACATTGCATCAGGTCAAGTACCTCTCACTGGCGCGCGGGTGCTTCTTCCACGAGCTCGTCAGCTCAATGACTAACAGGAGTACTTTTAAACAGGAACAGGGTGGGAGCACACCGCTTCACCCCCAGCAAGGTTCGCCCCTGGCATTCTGGTAAATGCAGTCTCGACACGTGTTTCTTGTTCTTTAACCGTCATCAGTAGAGATTACAGGCTTCAAATTTGGGGTTTGTTGAGTAGGCTGCCAAACATTGCATCAGGTCATGTACCTCTCACTGGCGCGCGGGTGCTTCTTCCACGAGCTCGTCAGCTCAATGACTCACGGGAGTACTTTTAAACAGGAACAGGGTGGGAGCACACCGCTTCACCCCCAGCAACGTTCGCCCCTGGCATTCTGGTAAATGCAGTCTCGACACGTGTTTCTGGTTCTTTAACCGTCATCAGTAGAGATTACAGGCTTCAAATTTGGGGTTTGCTGAGTAGGCTGCCAGACATTGCATCAAGTCAAGTACCTCTCACTGGCGCATTGGTGCTTCTTCCACGAGCTCGTCAGCTCAATGACTCACGGGAGTACTTTTAAACAGGAACAGGGGTGGGAGCACACCGCTCACCCCCAGCAAGGTTCGCCCCTGGCATTCTGGTAAATGCAGTCGTGACACGTGTTTCTGGTTCTTTAACCGTCATCAGTAGAGATTACAGGCTTCAAATTTGGGGTTTGCTGAGGAGGCTGCCAAACATTGCATCAGGTCAAGTACCTCTCACTGGCGCGCGGGTGCTTCTTCCACGAGCTCGTCAGCTCAATGACTCACGGGAGTACTTTTAAACAGGAACAGGGGTGGGAGCACAAGGCTTCACCCCCAGCAAGGTTCGCCCCTGGCATTCTGGTAAAGGCAGTCTCGACACGTGTTTCTGGTTCTTTAACCGTCATCAGTAGAGATTACAGGCTTCAAATTTGGGGTTTGCTGAGTAGGCTGCCAAACATTGCATCAGGTCAAGTACCTCTCACTGGCGCGCGGGTGCTTCTTCCACGAGCTCGTCAGCTCAATGACTCACGGGAGTACTTTTAAACAGGAACAGGGGTGGGAGCACACCGCTTCACCCCCAGCAAGGTTCACCCCTGGCATTCTGGTAAATGCAGTCTCGACACGTGTTTCTGGTTCTTTAACCGTCATCAGTAGAGATTACAGGCTTCAAATTTGGGGTTTGCTGAGTAGGCTGCCAAACATTGCATCAGGTCAAGTACCTCTCACTGGCGCGCGGGTGCTTCTTCCACGAGCTCGTCAGCTCAATGACTCACAGGAGTACTTTTAAACAGGAAAAGGGGTGGGAGCACACCGCTTCACCCCCAGCAACGTTCGCCCCTGGCATTCTGGTAAATGCAGTCTCGACACGTGTTTCTGGTTCTTTTACCGTCATCAGTAGAGATTACAGGCTTCAAATTTGGGGTTTGCTGAGTAGGCTGCCAAACATTGCATCAGGTCAAGTACCTCTCACTGGCGCGCGGGTGCTTCTTCCACGAGCTCGTCAGCTCAATGACTCACTGGAGTACTTTTAAACAGGAACAGGGGTGGGAGCACACCGCTTCATCCCCCAGCAAGGTTCGCCCCTGGCATTCTGGTAAATGCAGTCTCGACACGTGTTTCTGGTTCTTTAACCGTCATCAGTAGAGATTACAGGCTTCAAATTTGGGGTTTGCTGAGTAGGCTGCCAAACATTGCATCAGGTCAAGTACCTCTCACTGGCGCGCGGGTGCTTCTTCCACGAGCTCGTCAGCTCAATGACTCACGGGAGTACTTTTAAACAGGAACAGGGGTGGGAGCACACCGCTTCACCCCCAGCAAGGTTCGCCCCTGGCATTCTGGTAAATGCAGTCTCAACACATGTTTCTGGTTCTTTAACCATCATCAGTAGAGATTACAGGCTTCAAATTTGGGGTTTGCTGAGTAGGCTGCCAAACATTGCATCAGGTCAAGTACCTCTCACTGGCGCGCGGGTGCTTCTTCCACGAGCTCGTCAGCTCAATGACTCACGGGAGTACTTTTAAACAGGAACAGGGGTGGGAGCACACCGCTTCACCCCCAGCAAGGTTCGCCCCTGGCATTATGGTAAATGCAGTCTCGACACGTGTTTCTGGTTCTTTAACCGTCATCAGTAGAGATTACAGTCTTCAAATTTGGGGTTTGCTGAGTAGGCTGCCAAACATTGCATCAGGTCAAGTACCTCTCACTGGCGCGTGGGTGCTTCTTCCACGAGCTCGTCAGCTCAATGACTCACAGGAGTACTTTTAAACAGGAAAAGGGGTGGGAGCACACCGCTTCACCCCCCAGCAACGTTCGCCCCTGGCATTCTGGGAAATGCAGTCTCGACACGTGTTTCTGGTTCTTTACCGTCATCAGTAGAGATTACAGGCTTCAAATTTGGGGTTTGCTGAGTAGGCTGCCAAACATTGCATCAGGTCAAGTACCTCTCACTGGCGCGCGGGTGCTTCTTCCACACGCTCGTCAGCTCAATGACTCACGGGAGTACTTTTAAACAGGAACAGGGGTGGGAGCACACCGCTTCACCCCCAGCAAGGTTCGCCCCTGGCATTCTGGTAAATGCAGTCTCGATACGTGTTTCTGGTTCTTTAACCGTCATCAGTAGAGATTACAGGCTTCAAATTTGGGGTTTGTTGAGTAGGCTGCCAAACATTGCATCAGGTCAAGTACCTCTCACTGGCGTGCGGGTGCTTCTTCCACGAGCTCGTCAGCTCAATGACTCACAGGAGTACTTTTAAACAGGAACAGGGGTGGGAGCACACCGCTGCACCCCCCAGCAAGGTTCGCCGCTGGCATTCTGGTAAATGCAGTCTCGACACGTGTTTCTGGTTCTTTAACCGTCATCAGTAGAGATTACAGGCTTCAAATTTGGGGTTTGCTGAGTAGGCTGCCAAACATTGCATCAGGTCAAGTACCTCTCACTGGCGCGTGGGTGCTTCTTCCACGAGCTCGTCAGCTCAATGACTCACGGGAGTACTTTTAAACAGCAACAGGGGTGGGAGCACACCGCTTCACCCCCAGCAAGGTTCACCCCTGGCATTCTGGTAAATGCAGTCTCGACACGTGTTTCTGGTTCTTTAACCGTCATGAGTAGAGATTACAGGCTTCAAATTTGGGGTTTGCTGAGTAGGCTGCCAAACATTGCATCAGGTCAAGTACCTCTCACTGGCGCGCGGGTGCTTCTTCCACGAGCTCGTCAGCTCAATGACTCACGGGAGTACTTTTAAACAGGAACAGGGGTGGGAGCACACCGCTTCACCCCCAGCAAGGTTCGCCCCTGGCATTCTGGTAAATGCAGTCTCGACACGTGTTTCTGGTTCTTTAACCGTCATCAGTAGAGATTAAAGGCTTCAAATTTGGGGTTTGCTGAGTAGGCTGCCAAACATTGCATCAGGTCAAGTACCTCTCACTGGCGCGCGGGTGCTTCTTTCACGAGCTCGTCAGCTCAATGACTCACGGGAGTACTTTTAAACAGGAACAGGGGTGGGAGCACACCGCTTCACCCCCAGCAAGGTTCGCCCCTGGCATTCTGGTAAATGCAGTCTCGACACGTGTTTCTGGTTCTTTAACCGTCATCAGTAGAGATTACAGGCTTCAAATTTGGGGTTTGTTGAGTAGGCTGCCAAACATTGCATCAGGTCATGTACCTCTCACTGGCGCGCGGGTGCTTCTTCCACGAGCTCGTCAGCTCAATGACTCACGGGAGTACTTTTAAACAGGAACAGGGGTGGGAGCACACCGCTTCACCCCCAGCAACGTTCGCCCCTGGCATTCTGGTAAATGCAGTCTCGACACGTGTTTCTGGTTCTTTAACCGTCATCAGTAGAGATTACAGGCTTCAAATTTGGGGTTTGCTGAGTAGGCTGCCAGACATTGCATCAAGTCAAGAACCTCTCACTGGCGCATTGGTGCTTCTTCCACGAGCTCGTCAGCTCAATGACTCACGGGAGTACTTTTAAACAGGAACAGGGGTGGGAGCACACCGCTTCACCCCCAGCAAGGTTCGCCCCTGGCATTCTGGTAAATGCAGTCGTGACACGTGTTTCTGGTTCTTTAACCGTCATCAGTAGAGATTACAGGCTTCAAATTTGGGGTTTGCTGAGGAGGCTGCCAAACATTGCATCAGGTCAAGTACCTCTCACTGGCGCGCGGGTGCTTCTTCCACGAGCTCGTCAGCTCAATGACTCACGGGAGTACTTTTAAACAGGAACAGGGGTGGGAGCACAACGCTTCACCCCCCAGCAAGGTTCGCCCCTGGCATTCTGGTAAAGGCAGTCTCGACACGTGTTTCTGGTTCTTTAACCGTCATCAGTAGAGATTACAGGCTTCAAATTTGGGGTTTGCTGAGTAGGCTGCCAAACATTGCATCAGGTCAAGTACCTCTCACTGGCGCGCGGGTGCTTCTTCCACGAGCTCGTCAGCTCAATGACTCACTGGAGTACTTTTAAACAGGAACAGGGCTGGGAGCACACTGCTTCATCCCCCAGCAAGGTTCGCCCCTGGCATTCTGGTAAATGCAGTCTCGACACGTGTTTCTGGTTCTTTAACCGTCATCAGTAGAGATTACAGGCTTCAAATTTGGGGTTTGCTGAGTAGGCTGCCAAACATTGCATCAGGTCAAGTACCTCTCACTGGCGCGCGGGTGCTTCTTCCACGAGCTCGTCAGCTCAATGACTCACGGGAGTACTTTTAAACAGGAACAGGGGTGGGAGCACACCGCTTCACCCCCAGCAAGGTTCGCCCCTGGCATTCTGGTAAATGCAGTCTCAACACATGTTTCTGGTTCTTTAACCGTCATCAGTAGAGATTACAGGCTTCAAATTTGGGGTTTGCTGAGTAGGCTGCCAAACATTGCATCAGGTCAAGTACCTTTCACTGGCGCGCGGGTGCTTCTTCCACGAGCTCGTCAGCTCAATGACTCACGGGAGTACTTTTAAACAGGAACAGGGGTGGGAGCACACCGCTTCACCCCCAGCAAGGTTCGCCCCTGGCATTCTGGTAAATGCAGTCTCGACACGTGTTTCTGGTTCTTTAACCGTCATCAGTAGAGATTACAGGCTTCAAATTTGGGGTTTGCTGAGTAGGCTGCCAAACATTGCATCAGGTCAAGTACCTCTCACTGGCGCGCGGGTGCTTCTTCCACGAGCTCGTCAGCTCAATGACTCACAGGAGTACTTTTAAACAGGAAAAGGGGTGGGAGCACACCGCTTCACCCCCAGCAACGTTCGCCCCTGGCATTCTGGTAAATGCAGTCTCGACACGTGTTTCTGGTTCTTTACCGTCATCAGTAGAGATTACAGGCTTCAAATTTGGGGTTTGCTGAGTAGGCTGCCAAACATTGCATCAGGTCAAGTACCTCTCACTGGCGCGCGGGTGCTTCTTCCACGAGCTCGTCAGCTCAATGACTCACTGGAGTACTTTTAAACAGGAACAGGGGTGGGAGCACACCGCTTCATCCCCCAGCAAGGTTCGCCCCTGGCATTCTGGTAAATGCAGTCTCGACACGTGTTTCTGGTTCTTTAACCGTCATCAGTAGAGATTACAGGCTTCAAATTTGGGGTTTGCGAGTAGGCTGACAAACATTGCATCAGGTCAAGTACCTCTCACTGGCGCGCACTGGTGCTTCTTCCACGAGCTCGTCAGCTCAATGACTCACGGGAGTACTTTTAAACAGGAACAGGGGTGGGAGCACACCGCTTCACCCCCCAGCAAGGTTCGCCCCTGGCATTCTGGTAAATGCAGTCTCAACACATGTTTCTGGTTCTTTAACCGTCATGAGTAGAGATTACAGGCTTCAAATTTGGGGTTTGCTGAGTAGGCTGCCAAACATTGCATCAGGTCAAGTACCTCTCACTGGCGCGCGGGTGCTTCTTCCACGAGCTCGTCAGCTCAATGACTCACGGGAGTACTTTTAAACAGGAACAGGGGTGGGAGCACACCGCTTCACCCCCAGCAAGGTTCGCCCCTGGCATTCTGGTAAATGCAGTCTCGACACGTGTTTCTGGTTCTTTAACCGTCATCAGTAGAGATTAAAGGCTTCAAATTTGGGGTTTGCTGAGTAGGCTGCCAAACATTGCATCAGGTCAAGTACCTCTCACTGGCGCGCGGGTGCTTCTTTCACGAGCTCGTCAGCTCAATGACTCACGGGAGTACTTTTAAACAGGAACAGGGGTGGGAGCACACCGCTTCACCCCCCAGCAAGGTTCGCCCCTGGCATTCTGGTAAATGCAGTCTCGACACGTGTTTCTGGTTCTTTAACCGTCATCAGTAGAGATTACAGGCTTCAAATTTGGGGTTTGTTGAGTAGGCTGCCAAACATTGCATCAGGTCATGTACCTCTCACTGGCGCGCGGGTGCTTCTTCCACGAGCTCGTCAGCTCAATGACTCACGGGAGTACTTTTAAACAGGAACAGGGGTGGGAGCACACCGCTTCACCCCCAGCAACGTTCGCCCCTGGCATTCTGGTAAATGCAGTCTCGACACGTGTTTCTGGTTCTTTAACCGTCATCAGTAGAGATTACAGGCTTCAAATTTGGGGTTTGCTGAGTAGGCTGCCAGACATTGCATCAAGTCAAGAACCTCTCACTGGCGCATTGGTGCTTCTTCCACGAGCTCGTCAGCTCAATGACTCACGGGAGTACTTTTAAACAGGAACAGGGGTGGGAGCACACCGCTTCACCCCCAGCAAGGTTCGCCCCTGGCATTCTGGTAAATGCAGTCGTGACACGTGTTTCTGGTTCTTTAACCGTCATCAGTAGAGATTACAGGCTTCAAATTTGGGGTTTGCTGAGGAGGCTGCCAAACATTGCATCAGGTCAAGTACCTCTCACTGGCGCGCGGGTGCTTCTTCCACGAGCTCGTCAGCTCAATGACTCACGGGAGTACTTTTAAACAGGAACAGGGGTGGGAGCACAACGCTTCACCCCCAGCAAGGTTCGCCCCTGGCATTCTGGTAAAGGCAGTCTCGACACGTGTTTCTGGTTCTTTAACCGTCATCAGTAGAGATTACAGGCTTCAAATTTGGGGTTTGCTGAGTAGGCTGCCAAACATTGCATCAGGTCAAGTACCTCTCACTGGCGCGCGGGTGCTTCTTCCACGAGCTCGTCAGCTCAATGACTCACTGGAGTACTTTTAAACAGGAACAGGGCTGGGAGCACACTGCTTCATCCCCCAGCAAGGTTCGCCCCTGGCATTCTGGTAAATGCAGTCTCGACACGTGTTTCTGGTTCTTTAACCGTCATCAGTAGAGATTACAGGCTTCAAATTTGGGGTTTGCTGAGTAGGCTGCCAAACATTGCATCAGGTCAAGTACCTCTCACTGGCGCGCGGGTGCTTCTTCCACGAGCTCGTCAGCTCAATGACTCACGGGAGTACTTTTAAACAGGAACAGGGGTGGGAGCACACCGCTTCACCCCCCAGCAAGGTTCGCCCCTGGCATTCTGGTAAATGCAGTCTCAACACATGTTTCTGGTTCTTTAACCGTCATCAGTAGAGATTACAGGCTTCAAATTTGGGGTTTGCTGAGTAGGCTGCCAAACATTGCATCAGGTCAAGTACCTTTCACTGGCGCGCGGGTGCTTCTTCCACGAGCTCGTCAGCTCAATGACTCACGGGAGTACTTTTAAACAGGAACAGGGGTGGGAGCACACCGCTTCACCCCCAGCAAGGTTCGCCCCTGGCATTCTGGTAAATGCAGTCTCGACACGTGTTTCTGGTTCTTTAACCGTCATCAGTAGAGATTACAGGCTTCAAATTTGGGGTTTGCTGAGTAGGCTGCCAAACATTGCATCAGGTCAAGTACCTCTCACTGGCGCGCGGGTGCTTCTTCCACGAGCTCGTCAGCTCAATGACTCACAGGAGTACTTTTAAACAGGAAAAGGGGTGGGAGCACACCGCTTCACCCCCAGCAACGTTCGCCCCTGGCATTCTGGTAAATGCAGTCTCGACACGTGTTTCTGGTTCTTTTACCGTCATCAGTAGAGATTACAGGCTTCAAATTTGGGGTTTGCTGAGTAGGCTGCCAAACATTGCATCAGGTCAAGTACCTCTCACTGGCGCGCGGGTGCTTCTTCCACGAGCTCGTCAGCTCAATGACTCACTGGAGTACTTTTAAACAGGAACAGGGGTGGGAGCACACCGCTTCATCCCCCAGCAAGGTTCGCCCCTGGCATTCTGGTAAATGCAGTCTCGACACGTGTTTCTGGTTCTTTAACCGTCATCAGTAGAGATTACAGGCTTCAAATTTGGGGTTTGCGAGTAGGCTGACAAACATTGCATCAGGTCAAGTACCTCTCACTGGCGCGCGGGTGCTTCTTCCACGAGCTCGTCAGCTCAATGACTCACGGGAGTACTTTTAAACAGGAACAGGGGTGGGAGCACACCGCTTCACCCCCAGCAAGGTTCGCCCCTGGCATTCTGGTAAATGCAGTCTCAACACATGTTTCTGGTTCTTTAACCGTCATCAGTAGAGATTACAGGCTTCAAATTTGGGGTTTGCTGAGTAGGCTGCCAAACATTGCATCAGGTCAAGTACCTCTCACTGGCGCGCGGGTGCTTCTTCCACGAGCTCGTCAGCTCAATGACTCACGGGAGTACTTTTAAACAGGAACAGGGGTGGGAGCACACCGCTTCACCCCCAGCAAGGTTCGCCCCTGGCATTCTGGTAAATGCAGTCTCGACACGTGTTTCTGGTTCTTTACCCGTCATCAGTAGAGATTACAGGCTTCAAATTTGGGGTTTGCTGAGTAGGCTGCCAAACATTGCATCAGGTCAAGTACCTCTCACTGGCGCGCGGGTGCTTCTTCCACGAGCTCGTCAGCTCAATGACTCACGGGAGTACTTTTAAACAGGAACAGGGGTGGGAGCACACCGCTTCACCCCCAGCAAGGTTCGCCCCTGGCATTCTGGTAAATGCAGTCTCGACACGTGTTTCTGGTTCTTTAACCGTCATCAGTAGAGATTACAGGCTTCAAATTTGGGGTTTGTTGAGTAGGCTGCCAAACATTGCATCAGGTCATGTACCTCTCACTGGCGCGCGGGTGCTTCTTCCACGAGCTCGTCAGCTCAATGACTCACGGGAGTACTTTTAAACAGGAACAGGGGTGGGAGCACACCGCTTCACCCCCAGCAACGTTCGCCCCTGGCATTCTGGTAAATGCAGTCTCGACACGTGTTTCTGGTTCTTTAACCGTCATCAGTAGAGATTACAGGCTTCAAATTTGGGGTTTGCTGAGTAGGCTGCCAGACATTGCATCAAGTCAAGTACCTCTCACTGGCGCATTGGTGCTTCTTCCACGAGCTCGTCAGCTCAATGACTCACGGGAGTACTTTTAAACAGGAACAGGGGTGGGAGCACACCGCTTCACCCCCCCAGCAAGGTTCGCCCCTGGCATTCTGGTAAATGAAGTCGTGACACGTGTTTCTGGTTCTTTAACCGTCATCAGTAGAGATTACAGGCTTCAAATTTGGGGTTTGCTGAGGAGGCTGCCAAACATTGCATCAGGTCAAGTACCTCTCACTGGCGCGCGGGTGCTTCTTCCACGAGCTCGTCAGCTCAATGACTCACGGGAGTACTTTTAAACAGGAACAGGGGTGGGAGCACACCGCTTCATCCCCCAGCAAGGTTCGCCCCTGGCATTCTGGTAAATGCAGTCTCGACACGTGTTTCTGGTTCTTTAACCGTCATCAGTAGAGATTACAGGCTTCAAATTTGGGGTTTGCTGAGTAGGCTGCCAAACATTGCATCAGGTCAAGTACCTCTCACTGGCGCGCGGGTGCTTCTTCCACGAGCTCGTCAGCTCAATGACTCACGGGAGTACTTTTAAACAGGAACAGGGGTGGGAGCACACCGCTTCACCCCCCAGCAAGGTTCGCCCCTGGCATTCTGGTAAATGCAGTCTCGACACGTGTTTCTGGTTCTTTAACCGTCATCAGTAGAGATTACAGGCTTCAAATTTGGGGTTTGCTGAGTAGGCTGCCAAACATTGCATCAGGTCAAGTACCTCTCACTGGCGCGCGGGTGCTTCTTCCACGAGCTCGTCAGCTCAATGACTCACAGGAGTACTTTTAAACAGGAAAAGGGGTGGGAGCACACCTCTTCACCCCCCAGCAACGTTCGCCCCTGGCATTCTGGTAAATGCAGTCTCGACACGTGTTTCTGGTTCTTTTACCGTCATCAGTAGAGATTACAGGCTTCAAATTTGGGGTTTGCTGAGTAGGCTGCCAAACATTGCATCAGGTCAAGTACCTCTCACTGGCGCGCGGGTGCTTCTTCCACGAGCTCGTCAGCTCAATGACTCACTGGAGTACTTTTAAACAGGAACAGGGGTGGGAGCACACCGCTTCATCCCCCAGCAAGGTTCGCCCCTGGCATTCTGGTAAATGCAGTCTCGACACGTGTTTCTGGTTCTTTAACCGGCATCAGTAGAGATTACAGGCTTCAAATTTGAGGTTTGCTGAGTAGGCTGCCAAGCATTGCATCAGGTCAAGTACCTCTCACTGGCGCGCGGGTGCTTCTTCCACGAGCTCGTCAGCTCAATGACTCACGGGAGTACTTTTAAACAGGAACAGGGGTGGGAGCACACCGCTTCACCCCCCAGCAAGGTTCGCCCCTGGCATTCTGGTAAATGCAGTCTCGACACGTGTTTCTGGTTCTTTAACCGTCATCAGTAGAGATTACAGGCTTCAAATTTGGGGTTTGTTGAGTAGGCTGCCAAACATTGCATCAGGTCAAGTACCTCTCACTGGCGTGCGGGTGCTTCTTCCACGAGCTCGTCAGCTCAATGACTCACAGGAGTACTTTTAAACAGGAACAGGGGTGGGAGCACACCGCTTCACCCCCAGCAAGGTTCGCCGCTGGCATTCTGGTAAATGCAGTCTCGACACGTGTTTCTGGTTCTTTAACCGTCATCAGTAGAGATTACAGGCTTCAAATTTGGGGTTTGCTGAGTAGGCTGCCAAACATTGCATCAGGTCAAGTACCTCTCACTGGCGCGTGGGTGCTTCTTCCACGAGCTCGTCAGCTCAATGACTCACGGGAGTACTTTTAAACAGGAACAGGGGTGGGAGCACACCGCTTCACCCCCAGCAAGGTTCGCCCCTGGCATTCTGGTAAATGCAGTCTCGACACGTGTTTCTGGTTCTTTAACCGTCATGAGTAGAGATTACAGGCTTCAAATTTGGGGTTTGCTGAGTAGGCTGCCAAACATTGCATCAGGTCAAGTACCTCTCACTGGCGCGCGGGTGCTTCTTCCACGAGCTCGTCAGCTCAATGACTCACGGGAGCACTTTTAAACAGGAACAGGGGTGGGAGCACACCGCTTCACCCCCCAGCAAGGTACGCCCCTGGCATTCTGGTAAATGCAGTCTCGACACGTGTTTCTGGTTCTTTAAACGTCATCAGTAGAGATTACAGGCTTCAAATTTGGGGTTTGCTGAGTAGGCTGCCAAACATTGCATCAGGTCAAGTACCTCTCACTGGCGCGCGGGTGCTTCTTTCACGAGCTCGTCAGCTCAATGACTCACAGGAGTACTTTTAAACAGGAACAGGGGTGGGAGCACACCGCTTCACCCCCAGCAAGGTTCGCCCCTGGCATTCTGGTAAATGCAGTCTCGACACGTGTTTCTGGTTCTTTAACCGTCATCAGTAGAGATTACAGGCTTCAAATTTGGGGTTTGTTGAGTAGGCTGCCAAACATTGCATCAGGTCATGTACCTCTCACTGGCGCGCGGGTGCTTCTTCCACGAGCTCGTCAGCTCAATGACTCACGGGAGTACTTTTAAACAGGAACAGGGGTGGGAGCACACCGCTTCACCTCCCAGCAACGTTCGCCCCTGGCATTCTGGTAAATGCAGTCTCGACACGTGTTTCTGGTTCTTTAACCGTCATCAGTAGAGATTACAGGCTTCAAATTTGGGGTTTGCTGAGTAGGCTGCCAGACATTGCATCAAGTCAAGTACCTCTCACTGGCGCATTGGTGCTTCTTCCACGAGCTCGTCAGCTCAATGACTCACGGGAGTACTTTTAAACATGAACAGGGGTGGGAGCACACCGCTTCACCCCCCAGCAAGGTTCGCCCCTGGCATTCTGGTAAATGCAGTCGTGACACGTGTTTCTGGTTCTTTAACCGTCATCAGTAGAGATTACAGGCTTCAAATTTGGGGTTTGCTGAGGAGGCTGCCAAACATTGCATCAGGTCAAGTACCTCTCACTGGCGCGCGGGTGCTTCTTCCACGAGCTCGTCAGCTCAATGACTCACGGGAGTACTTTTAAACAGGAACAGGGGTGGGAGCACAACGCTTCACCCCCCAGCAAGGTTCGCCCCTGGCATTCTGGTAAAGGCAGTCTCGACACGTGTTTCTGGTTCTTTAACCGTCATCAGTAGAGATTACAGGCTTCAAATTTGGGGTTTGCTGAGTAGGCTGCCAAACATTGCATCAGGTCAAGTACTTTTCACTGGCGCGCGGGTGCTTCTTCCACGAGCTCGTCAGCTCAATGACTCACGGGAGTACTTTTAAACAGGAACAGGGGTGGGAGCACACCGCTTCACCCCCCAGCAAGGTTCGCCCCTGGCATCTGGTAAATGCAGTCTCGACACGTGTTTCTGGTTCTTTAACCGTCATCAGTAGAGATTACAGGCTTCAAATTTGGGGTTTGCTGAGTAGGCTGCCAAACATTGCATCAGGTCAAGTACCTCTCACTGGCGCGCGGGTGCTTCTTCCACGAGCTCGTCAGCTCAATGACTCACAGGAGTACTTTTAAACAGGAAAAGGGGTGGGAGCACACCGCTCACCCCCAGCAACGTTCGCCCCTGGCATTCTGGTAAATGCAGTCTCGACACGTGTTTCTGGTTCTTTTACCGTCATCAGTAGAGATTACAGGCTTCAAATTTGGGGTTTGCTGAGTAGGCTGCCAAACATTGCATCAGGTCAAGTACCTCTCACTGGCGCGCGGGTGCTTCTTCCACGAGCTCGTCAGCTCAATGACTCACTGGAGTACTTTTAAACAGGAACAGGGGTGGGAGCACACCGCTTCATCCCCCAGCAAGGTTCGCCCCTGGCATTCTGGTAAATGCAGTCTCGACACGTGTTTCTGGTTCTTTAACCGTCATCAGTAGAGATTACAGGCTTCAAATTTGGGGTTTGCTGAGTAGGCTGCCAAACATTGCATCAGGTCAAGTACCTCTCACTGGCGCGCGGGTGCTTCTTCCACGAGCTCGTCAGCTCAATGACTCACGGGAGTACTTTTAAACAGGAACAGGGGTGGGAGCACACCGCTTCACCCCCAGCAAGGTTCGCCCCTGGCATTCTGGTAAATGCAGTCTCAACACATGTTTCTGGTTCTTTAACCGTCATCAGTAGAGATTACAGGCTTCAAATTTGGTGTTTGCTGAGTAGGCTGCCAAACATTGCATCAGGTCAAGTACCTCTCACTGGCGCGCGGGTGCTTCTTCCACGAGCTCGTCAGCTCAATGACTAACAGGAGTACTTTTAAACAGGAACAGGGGTGGGAGCACACCGCTTCACCCCCAGCAAGGTTCGCCCCTGGCATTCTGGTAAATGCAGTCTCGACACGTGTTTCTGGTTCTTTAACCGTCATCAGTAGAGATTACAGGCTTCAAATTTGGGGTTTGCTGAGTAGGCTGCCAAACATTGCATCAGGTCAAGTACCTCTCACTGGCGCGCGGGTGCTTCTTCCACGAGCTCGTCAGCTCAATGACTCACAGGAGTACTTTTAAACAGGAAAAGGGGTGGGAGCACACCGCTTCACCCCCAGCAACGTTCGCCCCTGGCATTCTGGTAAATGCAGTCTCGACACGTGTTTCTGGTTCTTTTACCGTCATCAGTAGAGATTACAGGCTTCAAATTTGGGGTTTGCTGAGTAGGCTGCCAAACATTGCATCAGGTCAAGTACCTCTCACTGGCGCGCGGGTGCTTCTTCCACACGCTCGTCAGCTCAATGACTCACGGGAGTACTTTTAAACAGGAACAGTGGTGGGAGCACACCGCTTCACCCCCCAGCGAGGTTCGCCCCTGGCATTCTGGTAAATGCAGTCTCGACACGTGTTTCTGGTTCTCTAACCGTCATCAGTAGAGATTACAGGCTTCAAATTTGGGGTTTGCTGAGGAGGCTGCCAAACATTGCATCAGGTCAAGTACCTCTCACTGGCGCGCGGGTGCTTCTTCCACGAGCTCGTCAGCTCAATGACTCACGGGAGTACTTTTAAACAGGAACAGGGGTGGGAGCACACCGCTTCACCCCCAGCAAGGTTCGCCCCTGGCATTCTGGTGAATGCAGTCTCGACACGTGTTTCTGGTTCTTTAACCGTCATCAGTAGAGATTACAGGCTTCAAATTTGGGTTTTGCTGAGTAGGCTGCCAAACATTGCATCAGGTCAAGTACCTCTCACTGGCGTGCGGGTGCTTCTTCCACGAGCTCGTCAGCTCAATGACTCACAGGAGTACTTTTAAACAGGAACAGGGGTGGGAGCACACCGCTTCACCCCCCAGCAAGGTTCGCCGCTGGCATTCTGGTAAATGCAGTCTCGACACGTGTTTCTGGTTCTTTAACCATCATCAGTAGAGATTACAGGCTTCAAATTTGGGGTTTGCTGAGTAGGCTGCCAAACATTGCATCAGGTCAAGTACCTCTCACTGGCGCGTGGGTGCTTCTTCCACGAGCTCGTCAGCTCAATGACTCACGGGAGTACTTTTAAACAGGAACAGGGGTGGGAGCACACCGCTTCACCCCCCAGCAAGGTTCGCCCCTGGCATTCTGGTAAATGCAGTCTCGACACGTGTTTCTGGTTCTTTAACCGTCATCAGTAGAGATTACAGGCTTCAAATTTGGGGTTTGCTGAGTAGGCTGCCAAACATTGCATCAGGTCAAGTACCTCTCACTGGCGCGCGGGTGCTTCTTCCACGAGCTCGTCAGCTCAATGACTCACGGGAGTACTTTTAAACAGGAATAGGGGTGGGAGCACACCGCTTCACCCCCCAGCAAGGTTCGCCCCTGGCATTCTGGGAAATGCAGTCTCGACACGTGTTTCTGGTTCTTTAACCGTCATCAGTAGAGATTAAAGGCTTCAAATTTGGGGTTTGCTGAGTAGGCTGCCAAACATTGCATCAGGTCAAGTACCTCTCACTGGCGCGCGGGTGCTTCTTCCACGAGCTCGTCAGCTCAATGACTCACGGGAGTACTTTTAAACAGGAACAGGGGTGGGAGCACACCGCTTCACCCCCCAGCAAGGTTCGCCCCTGGCATTCTGGTAAATGCAGTCTCGACACGTGTTTCTGGTTCTTTAACCGTCATCAGTAGAGATTACAGGCTTCAAATTTGGTGTTTGCTGAGTAGGCTGCCAAACATTGCATCAGGTCAAGTACCTCTCACTGGCGCGCGGGTGCTTCTTCCACGAGCTCGTCAGCTCAATGACTCACGGGATTACTTTTAAACAGGAACAGGGGTGGGAGCACACCGCTTCACCCCCAGCAAGGTTCGCCCCTGGCATTCTGGTAAATGCAGTCTCGACACGTGTTTCTGGTTCTTTAACCATCATCAGTAGAGATTACAGGCTTCAAATTTGGGGTTTGCTGAGTAGGCTGCCAAACATTGCATCAGAAACACGTGTCTAGAGATTTACAGCACTAACCTGCACCAACTTTGGTGAAATACTCCAGTAAATATCCAAGTAAGCATGTACCATGAACTGCATTTACCATAATGCTAAGGGGCGAACTGTGCTGAGAGGTGAAGCAGTGTGCTCCCACCCCTTCCTGTTTGAAAAGGCTCCCTTGAGCCATTGAGCTGACGAGCTTATGGAGATGCACCTGTGCGCCTGTGAGAGGTACTGAGACCTGAAAGGATTGTGGCAGTCTGCTCAGCAACCCCAGATTAAATTCGTTTTTATCTCTACTGATGACGGATGATATCCAGAAACACGTGTCTAGAGATTTACAACACTAACCTGCACCAACTTTGGTGAAATACTCCAGTAAATATCCAAGTAAGCATGTACCATGAACTGCATTTACCATAATGCTAAGGGGCGAACTGTGCTGGGAGGTGAAGCAGTGTGCTCCCACCCCTTCCTGTTTGAAAAGGCTCCCTTGAGCCATTGAGCTGACTAGCTTGTGGAGATGCACCTGTGCGCCTGTGAGAGGTACTGAGACCTGAAAGTATTGTGGCAGCCTGCTCAGCAACCCCAGATTAAATTCGTTTTTATCTCTACTGATGACGGATGATATCCAGAAACACGTGTCTAGGGATTTACAGCACTAACCTGCACCAACTTTGGTGAAATACTCCAGTAAATATCCAAGTAAGCATGTACCATGAACTGCATTTACCATAATGCTAAGGGGCGAACTGTGCTGGGAGGTCAAGCAGTGTGCTCCCACCCCTTCCTGTAAGATGTAATTATAATTCCTAACTATAACGTCACTTTAACCTTTATTTTTTGCAGAGGATTTCTAGTTTTTTTTAACGTAATGTGATATTTTATTAACATGGTGTTTGTTTTTTAATTAAAGGGGAGAGGAGCCACGTGTCCCCCTCCCCAAGACTTATTAGGATTAGGCCCTGGGGACCCCATCCCCCAGGGCTACTACTTAAAATAAAAGGGAGGGGCGTTGCGACCCCCCCACCCCCTCTCCTGAGCCTTGTTAGGCCCTGGGGAACCCGTTTATTTTAATTAAAAGGGGAGTGGGAGCTCGTGCCTCCCCCACCCCCCGAGCCAGAGGCTTTTCTGGCCCGGGGAGCCCATTCCCCAGGGCCCGCATTTCTTAAAGGTAGCCCTGGGGTTTGGGGTCCCAGGGGGCTTTAGAGGCCTGGAGAGGGGCTACCTTCCCCATTTTGAAAAATATCAGCCTCGGGGTGGGCTCTTCAGACCTGTCATGGCTCGGGAGAGGGGGCTGTGCTGCTTTTTTCCTATATTCAATTAATTTGGCCTGGGGGGGTGGGCTCCCTTGGACCTCTGATGAACTGGGGAGTGGGGCTGTGCGTCTCCCCTCCTCATATACATGAATTTCGGCCCCAGGGGTGGGCTCTCCAGGGCCTGTAAAGGCTAAGTGAGTGGGGGAATGCGTCCCCCCCTTCCCATATACAGCAATTTCGGCCCCAGTGGCGGGCTCCCCGGGGCCTGTAAAAGGCTAGGCGAGGACGGCTAGAAGCCCCCCTCCCATTAATAAAACAATGTGGCCCCAGCTGCCATTTTGTTTTTTTTACAATCTCGCAGGAGTACCGCTGGATGGCGGCACTTTTTGATGATTTATTTTCATTTGCTTTTGGCCCGGGGGGGAGGGGGCCTCTGAGTCCTCCCTATCGGGCCTATGGGGTCAGGGTATTCCTACCATGCCCCCTTATATTATCTTTGTAAACATTTTTAGGACAGGGGACTAATTCCCCAAGTCCTGTAATGGCTGCCAGCAAAATTTTTCTCATGTTGCTGGCGCCCAATAAAAGCACTTGGTCTGGCGTGAGTCTGACTCCCACGGGAGTGAGATGGCCCAAGGGAAATAAAGCTCCCTGGGCCAATCAGAACTCTCCATTTACAAATTGGCACTCCTGCGAGAGTCTCTTCAACCTCTTGTGGGAACAACCGTCAAGATATATAATTATTTTGGAACCTTAATTTCTCAAACTCTGGAGAGCGTGGCATGTTTTTTGCATTAAATAAGCTGTGTAGTGGGATTGTGGCATTTGGTACAGGCAGTGATAATATACAATGACATTTAACTGATGTTTCTCTATTCACATATACTGACCTGGAAGTACCAGCGTGGTGTATATGAATTTTATGAATGAATGAGTGCATGAGGAGGAGTGACTAAAAAAGCCAACAAACAGGGTTTCGTTTATCACATTGCAAATATCTGGGATCTATTTTCTGGTCCTGAAGAAAGCTGGATGACCTGATGGGCAGAGAAGTAGCTGGTTGAAGCATGCAGACCTTTGATAGTTGCAGGAAAGCTAATATACTGTATTGGCATCCAACATCTATTTTATTCTTGCCAATGGTCCTGAAAATAAATTCCCAAGTATGGGGGACTCCTACAGACAATTTTAACTATGAAGATCCCTGTGTTGTTATACTTACATTTGAGGCGAGGACTTAATTGTAGGAAAGTGCCCTTTTGACATGGTCACCCCACTCTTTGCCTGGTATTTGATGTGATTTTGACTGGAAGTGCACTGGGTTCCTGGTCACCAGGCCCCCAATGCCATATCTCTTTCTCAAAACTGTGCAATTTCTTACTGAATTGACAATACCTTTAGCACCCTCTGAAAGTCCCTAGTATATTATACCGCTGTTACCTAAGGCCTGAGATACTGAAGAGGGTCCCACCAAGCTCATACAAACTGCCACTTCAGGCTGTGTGTCTTGGTGCGGACAAAAATGATGCACACGACTCAATAAGGAAGGCCACTCCAATAAAAAAAAATTACACGTATATTTATATAGGTTTTGGCACCAGATTCAATATGATCAGGTAAGTATGTTTTTCAAGAGAAATACGTTTGCATTTAAACAGTCGGGACTTAGTGCATTTTTCAGGGGCCGCAATGTTATCCTACGGAAGGAAAAACAAATCAGCCTGCCAGTCTGACACTGCAGCGTCTGTTCATGAAGACTGCTCCCCATCGATTTGAACTGGGCACCCAACGCTGTTTTGCACCACTGCACCCGGTCGCCCTTGTGCCGCTGAAGGTGATCTGCTGGTGCTGCCTTTTGGACCTTGCCCCATACGCCCCTCAAGTCCCGGAGGTCGGTCTCGTAAGTTGCTGCAAAGAACTCATATGCCATATTTGTTTTTCCTACCATAGGATAACATTGCAGCCTCTGAAAAATGCAGTAAGTTCCGACTGTTTGAATGTAAATGTATTTCTCTTGAAAATGTACTTACCTGATTGTATTGAATCTGGGGCCAAAACCTATATAAAGATACATGTCTTTTTAATAGATTGGTGTGGACCTCATGAGTCATGTGCATCATTTATTGACTATTGTGTATATTTATGAAAGTCTCACACTCCTCTCTGATAAGCCTATGGCTGCTCGACCACACTACCCCCTAAAAGAGCACTTTGGGATCGCTAGAGCTAGCCCCTGTCAACTCGTAAGGGACTGTTTGCACAATGTATCTCATTTTGATATACTACATAAAGAGCCGGCTTTGTGTCCCACAAAGTTTTGATGGGTGACAGTCCTTTTAAAAGACTTTAAGTCTTTTCTGATGGGATACAGTCACTAGAATCCCACTATGCAGTGGGCCTTCTCTCTTTTTTGGTTTTGTTTAAATTACAATGGAAGCAGAGTTAGGGCGCTAACACAATTAGCTTCTACCTCCCCCCTGTGATTACGATAAAGTTCAGTAGCACACAACTGTGGGAGGCTCTTCCTAAGAATGCTCTGTTACCAATATATTTCTTTCTACAATAAGTTTAAAAGTACAATCATACAGTAACTAAATACAAAAAAAGTTGTGCTCAGACCACACATGACACACATGGCACTCCACATTTTAGTAGTAATAAAACTGAGAACTGTGATTTCACCTTCTCAGAGGAAGATGTATCTTCAATTGTATTGGCGTACCCTCTACTGAGTGATATTAACATTGCCCAATTATTATCACAAACAGAAGATTGGGACACACTGTCAGATATGAAATTTATTCAAATCAAAAGAAAACCATTTTCCATGACATCATAATGACTGAATATTTCAGGGCAAATGTAGCACCCTTCTGGTCAAAAAATAACCACACAATTTTTTTAATGATTTAACATTCAGAAAAGAACGGCTACTAATCTCATGGCATTACACACATTATTTGTTGATCCTAATAATAATAGCAAAGAGACTTTCGAAATGTTATAACCCTCATAATTCAGACTATTGAAAACCATCTAAAAGTTATGTTACAGAGAGAAAGTTTGGATGAAACTACATAGGAACTGACAGTGTTCAAAGAATTCCTTAATCAGTTCAAGGTATCTAAACTACAGAAAGATATTCAGCTCTCTCTAAGGAGAAGGTCTATCCATATACCACCCAGAGCTACATAGTATAAGACAATGGGCATACTGATAAGCAGTCCCAGGATCGTGGTTTTCAGATTCAGATGGGTGAAGTTGTGTGGAAACGTTCCAAGGAAGACATTGGGCCAAATCTACGGGTAGAATAGGTACATGCCAACGGTACACATACAACAACTACCCACCACCGTCCTACCAATTACCATCACCTCATTATGGTTGGCCAAACCCATGGACATCACATGACCCCACATTTTCCCCTCCTCTACACAGGTACCCTTTTTTTGGGAGAAGCCAGGGACGACAAGGGGGGAAGAAAAAAGAACCACAGGTCCAGTGGGATGACACCATGCAGCGGCCACTGGCCAACACCCCCACTACCTCTCCAGTGCAGCTGAAGGCTGATACAGGGAAGGGTTTAAAAGGAACCTCTTTTAATCCCCAGCGTGGGGGGGCAGGGGGTGGAGCGAAATCCCTTAGGCTTCAGCACCAAACCATTGGCAGTCCCATTTGTGACATTAGCGTGACGCGGAACGTGCTGATATCACAAACATCCACTAGAGCGGCGCAATCCACGAGCAGGAATACCACTAAGGACCAGGGATTTTAGTGTTTTTTGTTGGGTCGCCCCCTGGTAAAAGTGTGATCATGTCCTCCAGGGGAGAACAAATATCTCCATGGCCAAAAATATGAAAGTGACCTTGTGTAATGTAACTGCTGCACATATAAAGAGCATCAATACCTTTAAGTCAAGTTCACAGTATAAAAAACTGCAAACAAAACATATATAATATAGTATGTGGTCAACCCTTCTGACCATTGGGCCGACGCCCCCAGGGGGCATATTTATGAGCGTATATTTTTTCCCTATGGGTGGGGGGCAATCGCACTCACAAGAAGGGCACGATTGCATCCCCAGGGAAAGAAAATGGCTCTAATCTATTTGACCACTAGGGAGAGTGTAGGCGTATGTAATGGGCATGTTGTTTGTGTTATTTGCCCGATATCACTACATATATTGCATGAAGCAAGTACAAATGTATGCAGTCTTCTCAGCCATGCTAAACACCTATACTACCTGTCTTTTCCAAATCGAAGCTGACCCATTTTCAAATGTAGGCTACTTTTAGGTGTGGCCTTTGATTTCACTAAAATAAATAAGAGCCAGGCTTACAAAGATTTTGTGCCATGTTTGTGGGATGTTTTTATGTATACCCAATTCAAAGTCCTTGTTGGGATTTTATAAAGCAACTGCCTTTTTGCTTTGCTTTGTAAAACAAACAAAGTAATGCAGTGCATTATGCTGCCTTGCATTACTTTGCATCAGGATGGCGTTTCATGAATGGCGCATGGGCATTCCTGTGCATCCACCCTTGGTTTCTGGAGCAAATCCATATATACAAAGATTTGTTGACATGTACTTGTGCCGAATTTCGGCACCTGCTTGAGGCAAAAGATCTTTACTTCTCTTCAGTATTTCCTGTCTGCAATTGTGCTGCATTCTGCAGCACACATACATAGATGAAAAAGGCTCAAAGCGTAGTTTTTATGCAGGGAAAGTGCCCCTTCCTGCACAAATTAATCACACATTTTGCTAATTTTTCTGTGTTGAGAATGTTTTGGAATCTGCTGGGAGCTACAAATTTCCTACCACCCAGTGTTACCACACGTCTCCCGTTGGTAGCTTTCCCTGGGTGCCGGCTGAGCTAGGGCCCAAATTCTGCAGCCATCAACATTGCAGAAAAGGGTTCGTTTTCGGGAGGACAAAAATGGATCTGTCCATGTTGCGTTTTGAGCTTTTTCCTGTTGCAGGCTCAAGGCACACTCACAAAACGGAGGTACCATTTGTATCGGGAGACTTGGGGTAATGGTGGGTGGTAGGAAACTTGCGAATTCCCGCAGATTACAGAACTTTCCCTCACAGAAATGTGAATAAAATGTGTGCTTTGGGCACAGTTTCATGTTTGCATGGGATTCTGGGTAAAAACACTTTGTTAGAACCACACAAGTCACACCATCATGGACACACCCAACTGTCTGTTTTTAGAATTGTCTGGGTATGGTAGGTTTTTCCAGGTGGTAGCTGAGCTAGAGCCCGAAATCTGCAGCTACCCACTTTGTAAAAATAAGGAAATTGGATTCTGTTGAGTAAAATATGATGTCTCCAGGTCGGTTTTTAGGGTGTATTGTGTGGCAGGTCCTAGGCCCAGCCACACGAGTGGGGTTACCATTTTTATCACGAGATGTGTGGGAACACAAAATAATTGACCAATAGGATTTATCTGCATGTGTGCCTTCCAAATGTAAGGCAGCATTTAAGAAAGAAGACATTTTGCAAAATGCCCTCTGAATCACATGCTAGTATGGGTACCCACAAATTCAGAGATGTAAAAAATAACCACTGCTCCTAAACTCACTATCTGGTGAACATTTCAGAAATTCATGGTTTCATTCAGACCCATTTTTACTCTATGGGGCATATTCTCAAGGAGCCATCGCCGAGTTAACGGCATTTTATCGCAGCCAAAGTTGCGATAAATTTATCACCCCATTCACAAGCTGGTGTTAACAGCCCATAACACCAGTTTACCCGCGATAGCAGCCGCAAAAAACATTGCCACAGATGACCCCCGCAACTATCGCTAATGAGATGCAGAGTAGGCGTTCCCGTGCAAAAAGGCACGAAAACACCGCTCCGCAACATTCTCAACGACCAGCCAGATCGGCGACAAGACCACAAAACAGGCGATAAGGCGCGTTAGCAGCAGGAAACTAACACCTGCTCTGACCTGGTGCAAAGTCGGACCACAGCCTGCACCACAAAATGGAGCCCAGCCCAGAGCCACACCTGAAGGGCAACAGATGCCATGGAGCCACTGATCATGCAGCTCGGAGCCCCAACAGGGCCACAACACCCACCATCCCCAGGACCCCCCCTCCCTGGGCACCCCCCCCCGGCCAAAGACATGCCACATCAACCACACGGAATCATGTACCAAATAATCCGCCTGATGTCGCACAACCACATTTGGTGGCATGCATGTGTCGTCACAAAAATGAGCATCACACATACACCTTCGATGTAACAAATGAAAATTTATTCAAAGAAACACAGAACAGAAATGAAGACACAGGGCGGCTCCCCTCGGGACAATCCGTAGGTCACAGCCTGCAAGACAAAAATCATGATGAGAAGGTGTGTCTTGCACACATCAAAGGACTGAGAGAGAGCGAAGGAGAGAGAGAGAGAGAGAAAGAGAGGGAGCGAGAGAAAGACGGACAGAGAGGGGGAGCGAGAGAAATACGGACAGAGAGGGGGAGCGAGAGAAAGACGGACAGAGAGGGGGAGCCAGAGAAAGACGGACAGAGAGGGGGAGCGAGAGAAAGACGGACAGAGAGGGGGAGCGAGAGAAAGACGGACAGAGAGGGGGAGCGAGAGAAAGACGGACAGAGAGGGGGAGCGAGAGAAAGACGGACAGAGAGGGGGAGCGAGAGAAAGACGGACAGAGAGGGGGAACGAGACACAGATAACAGAAGAGATGGACAGGGAGGGAGAGTGCCGACAATGCGCACCCAGGCCACACTGCCCACCTGCTGCCACCGGTGTGTCTCCAACCACGTGCCGGTACGTAGTGCAGTTCACACATCTGAAACAGATCCGTCATCTGAAACAGAGTCCAGATACATGAATGGCAAAGTACATACAATTGCACAAGACATCATCGCCTGTCCGCCCCTGCGCACCCAGGCAGATGCACCCCAGCCCCTCCCGCCGCCCAGCGGTGCATGCCCGCCCCTGCGCACCCAGGCCTCACTGCTCACCTTCCACCCTTGGCGTGTAGCAATGAGGGCCCACCACGTGCCGCTGCAAGCCACATGCCAGGGGCCCGCGGACATGGCACCCTCCACATCAGGCAGCCCCGCTCCGCAGGCCACCAGGTCACACATGATTCTGGGTCTTGATTTCGCCATGGCAGAGGACATACCAGTGCACCCGGCATCATCGCAGGCTGCACACCCGCTCAGCCCTTGAGGTGCCACTAACTCTGTGATCCGGGATGCGACGCCACGTGGCGGTAGGCCCGCGCTGCCCGCTGGCTCCGGCCTACACTGCGGTCCAGCAGGGCACACAAATCCTGAGCAGTCCGGACCGCCGGGACGGGGCATCATTGCAGGCTGCACACCCGCTCAGCACTTAAGGTGCCCCTACCTCAGTGCACCCAAAGTCACCGTCCCATGGCGGTGTGCCTGTGCTGGCCGCAATGTTTCCGGTGCCACCAAGTCTGTGTCCCAAAGTCATGGACCCTGTATGATTGGGTATCGTGTTGCGGACGCCATCATGTCACCTCCGGTCCTGGGGAATGTGATGTTGCAGGGCCCGAGACCCTCATGCCTACATTGACACCACACGGATGCACCCAGATAGAGAGTGGAAATGGCGTCGAGCACGTGTGCCCGGCCCTTTTTATTGGCAGGGTCACATGTCCTGTGATGCGTGTGCTGGATGGGTGTGGTGTGGGTGTACGCAAATAAACATTTTGGAAACGGTTAAAAAAGTGGACCTATACTATATAGTAACAATATGTGACCAGAAAGATGGTTATTATTCCAAAATATAATCTTTTATTGTAGATATTCTGATATATATATTTTTATATTATTTATATTTTATAACATCATTGTTCATAAATAAATAGACAAAAAAGTGTATACAAAATACAATATCAAAACTACAAAAAATGTTTTAACAAATGACAGGTTTGATACAAATGTTCTACCCACAACATCATTATGGATAAAATGTTCAAAATCAAGAATAAACAGACCATTTCATGTTCCTTAACAAATTATCTAAAAGAAAACAAGTGGCTAACAATATTTAAATCTACGCGCGTTTCAGCGGGACGCCCTCTTCAGGTAGCCATGAATCTTAATTCTGTTCACTGGCAAAACGTCTTAATGATATATAAAAAAAATGTTTGCTCCAGATCCCATAACTTGAATGGATGCTATCAAAAGCTTGCCAAGTTGCCCGCGAAAATCTTTATGTTACTAGACAACCTTCAGTCACAAAGTGAGTCATAAATGATGCCCTGGCAAGCGGCGAATGTATTATTGCCCGTTATGAGAAAGGTTGATGATGTTCCAACGTGCCCTGTGCAATAATTGAGACACAGCGCCCGGAATAATATGACACTCCTGTAAACAACGAGGGATCGTACCCTGACAAGGTTAACGTCTCCTATTGCGATGATCGGGCTGCTGTCTGATCCATGTGCGCGGTCCTTCGATATCCACTGCAGCGGTGCCACGTATAATGTTAGGAAATGGTGTGGGTGTACACCAGCCGTGAGGGAGTGGCTGTGGCATGCTGACAACTAGACCTGTGAGCAGCAGATCACTACAGGAAAGACATTGGACGTGTAGCGTTGCCGTCCCCCCCCCCTGTGAGCGTAAGCGGAGTGAGCTGGCCTGGCGTAGCCCAGTCCAGCGTAAGGGTGTGTAAATGACCCCGGGGCCCTGGGCGTGGTTCCTTACTGGGCTGGACAAGGAAGTAACTCATGCGTGTGTCCCTGTTGTTGTGTCAGCGCCACCCGGACCGCATTCAGCAAACTGTCTCCCTGTGCCCCCTGTGCTATGACATGAGCCACATGGACGTAAGAGGAGTCCAGTGAGCCTACATTCATCCATACTTCCACACTTGAAAGACCATAGACATGACACATCTGTGTGAAAATGAATGTTTAATGCACATTCAGTGGAGTGTTGCATCTGGAGCAGTACAGGGCCATGCAAACCCCACATGACGATGTTGTCCCGTGGAGGGCCAGCCAGGGTCCTTCAGTGAATGACAAGTCCAAAGGAAGAGGACGAGTTCAGTCCGCAGTCTGATTGCTGTGTCAATGGCGATCAAACAGCATATGGCAGTCCATGTCGAGGTCCAAGGTGAGTGTCGCAGAGTGCATCGGGGGACAGTGGAAGGTGATGATGCAGAGGGCAGTACCAAGCTGAAGCCGGACCTATGGCTGAGATGCATGCTGCTGCGTCCTTCTTACCACGAGGGCAGAATCATCCGCATCTTCGTCCTCTGCTGCTTCATGTGCCTCACGTGTGGGTGGTGGTGTTCTGTCTCCAGCACTGTATGGCAGTGACACATCAGGGGGCGGAGATGTGGATGGAGTGGTGGCAGCAGCATGCATCCGCGCCAGGCCTTGTGGCAGCAATGCCATGAGGATGGTCCTGAGGTCATTGAGGAACCCAGCTACCTCTCGCTGGTGTGCAGCCGTGGCAGCCGCTCGTTCCGCATTCGCCCGCTCCATGGTCTCCATTAACCTCCGCATGTTTCCCAACTCCCCTGTGACATCGCTAGAGCCACTCGGACTGGACAGTTGTACTAATCTCTGAGTCAGTGCTCCAGCGATGTCAGCCATGGTCCGTTGGAGAGCATGGAGCGGACTGTGGGTGTCCGTTAGGGACCGTGAGTGGTCCCTGATGGGACTTAGACACCCACGTATGGCATCTAGTTTGTCTGCCATGCGGTCGAAGCCCACCCGCACCTGTTCAGCCAGATTCTCCTGGCACCCCAAAACACGGCGTTGGAAGGCCATGTGTTCTTCGTGGGGGTCCGGGGAGGCAGCAGTGTTGGTGGGTGCTGCCTGCTGTGTGGTCTGTGTAGGGGGTGGGGTCTCCTCGTAGCAGCTGGGCTGCCCAGCTCCTGGAAGTGGGCTGCGTAGGCAGTCCACGAGCATTTGGAGGGCGTCAGTCGAAGCTGTGGTGGTCCTCTTCATCTCCAGAGAAGAGAGGGTCGGGCTGCTCTGCAGGAGGTGTTGATTCTCCCTCTGCAATGTGAAGGGGAGATGCAGTTTGACAATGTGTCCACATGTATGTTGTCGCATTGTACATGTTTTCATAACAGACAGCATGAAAGGGTACATTGTGGCTGTTTGGGAGGAGCTGCCTATTTGATGGGGGACAGTGGACATTTCGACAACAGACGTGTGTGTGTTTGTACTTGTACATTATCAACGCACATTTCCCTGCAATGCCAAATGTGATTGGCCAGTGTCTGCACCCAAGCGGCGCCAGTTGTGTCCTGTGTTCTGTTGTAGGTGTTTTGCGGATTGTGTCACATCGTTGTCAATGTAGATGTGCTCTGCATGTGATGTGTGTGCTGCATTTTGGGGGGTCGCCCCTGCAGCTCAGATTTTGCTGCCCCTTATCCCTTTCATGAGGTGTGCCTTTGACTTCTGTGCTTGTACAGTGCTGACATGTTGCATACTTGGGTACATTGGTCTCTTCGTGGGAGTTGGTGGTCTGGGGCATGGTTTGTCCGCAGATGTGCTCAACTTAATTGTGCATGTGTGCCATTGTGCCCATCTCCCTCCGTCCCCCCAGGCCCTGGTCGTTACTCACCCTGTTGCTGTTGTGTCGGGTCCTGTTGAGCAGTGTCCGGGCCCCCAACTCCTGCCACCGTCTCGCCACTGATGACTGTGGACACCATTTTCTCCATGTTGTCCAGCTCCTCCTGTGGCGCTGGGCTCCCACCTCCAGTCTGCATTGCTGCCTTCAGGTTCATTCCAACGCCTCTTGACCCCGTCCATTGTCCTCTTCAGCATTCCGACTGCATTCACCTTGTCCACGATGGACTGCCATAGTCCATTTTTTGTTGCCAATGACACAGTGGAGGTGACAAACAGTTGTTGATGGTGTTCTGTCACCTCCGTTATCAGGATCCTGTTTTCCTGCGGACTGAACCGCTTCTTCCTACTCTTCTTGTCCTTGCCCTTCCCTGACCCCGAAGTCCCAGGATGGTCCTCCGGGGGCTTGTGGGGTTCTGGTTCTCCTCCGTACTTGCTCCGGCAATGTCCATTGTGCTTCGCTGTTGTTTGGCATTTGTTTGTCTGTTTTTTTCTATTTTTATGGTGATTGTTCCCGCCTGACGCGTGTGAATTGCAGGCCTGTAGCTGGGTTTAGCTGATTTTCGTATCGCGATTGACCTCATCGCAGCTTTTTTTGCGTTCGTGTTTCGCATTTTTGCGGCGTGGCGTTGATTTTAACGCGGTCAGTTGACGCGTTATCTGGAGACTATCGCATGGTACCGCCATGTTGTGAATACTTGGTTAACACGGCGTAAATTTCCCGCGATGGACTGCGATGTTAAAGGTTGCGTTACGTAACTTTTGCGATGGTTATCATACGTTCTTGGGAATATGCCCCTATATTTTACCATATGAATTGCACTCTACTCAGCACACAATGAAAAACCATTGTAAAGTGCAGTTCAGTTGTTAGATCTTAAGTTCTTGGAGAACATAAAAACCCTATATATCCCCACACCCACAAACATCTAGCCGACTTAACGGTATATTGCTTTTATAAATCGGTCGCAAGAAGTAACAGATGAAACTGTTGTGACAAATGGCTGTTATTTCCTACAGATTCAATATTTTTATTTCAACAGTTAGATTCTTTGGGAAAGATTGCTACCATTCGGTTTGTGGGCAATTTGAGTCACAAAGCACTTTATTCTGATTGTGATTGTTAGTAATGTTGAATGTTTGTTGTTTGTATTTAACGCTCTGATTGCTTGCTGATTTTTGCTGCTATTTGCTCTGCACCGGAGTTCTGCGGTGCATAGTGCTTTTTTAATCTCTTTTTAAATTTTTAAAATAAAATACTTCTTGCCATCATTGAATCTTTTTTTGAAACTTGGGGGCAGTTGGTGGGGAGAACGAAACGAAACCTGAAGTACTGCTGTGACTGCATTGTAGGTCAGTGGTCTAGATCTTAATAAGTGGGGGCTTAAAAAGTGGGCACGGTGCGGCATCAAGAGATTGCTACCATTCGTTTTGGGGGCATTTTAGGCACAAACAGGCACATGCATCAAAGTAGGCTTTTGCGAGTCCTTAATTGCGAGAATTAAGGACTCGCAATTAAGGACTCGCAAAGCCTATGCATGTAGGAATCGCAAAAATAATAGCGATTCCTACACATTCCTTATTTGCGACTCGCAATTTGCGAGTCGCAAATAAGGAATGGCTTCCCATTCATTCCTATGGGCCTACAGGCCCATAGGAATGAATGGGAAAGTGCTAGCGCTATTTGCGAGTACCAATAGGTACTCGCAAATTGAGCATGCAATTCCAAGGGTGCAGGGGTGTCATAAGGACACCCTGTTGCACCCCTGAAATTGATCCGTGCACATTTGTTGCGCACACACATGCCCCAAGGGCATGTGTGTGTGTAACCTAAAACTTTAAAAATGCATTTTAGTGCTTTTTTCAATGTTTTTGCAAATTACAGACAAGTTTGATTTGTCTGTAATTTGCGGTCCCAAATAGCTGAAATCGCTATTTGAAAGTGCTTCTAGCATTGCATTTAAGGAATCGCTAATTGCGATTCCTTAAATGCAATCGCAATTTAGGAATTCGCAAATAATTGCGAATTCTTAAATTGCGCATAGGAAACACTTTCATGCATCTCCAAAGGCCAATTTGCGATCGCAAACGGCCGATTTTTGCGAATCGCACCGTTTGCGATCGCAAAAACCTTTGATGCATGTGCCCCAAAGCACTTTATTCTGACTGTGATTGTTAGTCATTTTAAATGTTTGTAGTTTGTATTTAGCGCTTAGATTGCTTGCTGATTTTTGCTGCTATGTGCTCTGAATTGGAGTTCCGTGGTGCACAGCGCTTTTTATCTCTTTTAACCTTTTTTTTTTACGACAAATCTTTTTTTATTGATTATTATTAGTGAAACAGTCTTTGCTGTACTCAGCATGCCGCCTACAACCCAGACAGGGCCGGCCGCGTATATTTGCAGAAGATGGGAAAAGCAGTGTGTACACAGCAAGTTGCCTACATCTCCTACGGGCCGGACGTGTTTATTCTGCAGCTGCATTTGTCAAGGGCAAATAGCTGAGATACATCGTCCTGTTTGAGTTGTACAGAAGATCTTTATCTCGATAAACACATATCACAACTTATGTATACCCGTGCCACTGAAAGAGATTGCACATCAATGGGAAAAAGGACTTATGGCCAGATGTACGACCACCCAATTTGCGACTCGCAAATTGGGCTCAATTGCGAGTCGCAAATTGGGATGTACAACAGTGTCAGAGACACTGTTAGCGATTCCCAATGGGGTCGCAAAATGCGAGGCTCATGAATATTAATGAGCCACTCGCAATTTGCGACCCCATTGGGAATGGCTGGCCCTCCCAGGTATGGTGGCCTGCTGGGCTCAGCAGACCTCCATGTCTGGGACTGCTTTTAAATAAAGGAGTTTTTTTTTTTAATGCAGCCCGTTTTCCTTAAAGGGCAGGTAGTGGTCCCTGGGACCACTGACTGCCCTTAAAAAATATTTTCTGAGCCAGTCACAAACTCCATTATCACCCTCTTAAAGAGGGTGGTAATTTGCGAGTTTTTTGCGACCGCAATTGCGGTTGCAAAACATTGGTACATGGCTTTTCGGTCGCTATTAGGAAGGGAACGCCCCTTCCTAATAGCGAGTCGCAAAACCTATTTAGCGAGTCGCAAATAAATTGTGACTCGCTAAATAGGCTTTGTACATGGCCCATGAGGTTTTTGCATGCGCAAACGGGTTGCAAACCCGTTTGCGCATGCAAAAACAGGTCGTACATCTGGCCCGAAGCTTCTTAGCAACTAAGTTAGCAGCAACCTTGTCCGTCTTGTGCTGGGAATTCTTTTGCTGATGCTTATGTGTATAGGTGCAAGTAGCCTTTTGTGATCTGTCGTCTAGGTTCGAAACAGTACTGTCGAGTGAAAACTTATAACATCAAACTAACAAGGTCCAAACAGGTCGCAGTGTTCCTTAGAAAGAGGGCGCGCGTGGGGGCTGACACCACCCAGTGCGGGGGATGAGGGCCGGCCAATGGCAGGGTGCAGGGATCTCCGCGCTAGTGGAGAGAGCGAGGGTGTTATTTGCAGTCGAAGAGTTGGAGGGCCCTAAGTTTTGGGGGGCTGAAGCATGTAAATTCAGTACGCATGAGGTAGTGTATCGGTGGCTTCCATACATGCTGGAACTTCTTATCTGTGTTAGCTAAGCTTTGAGGTAGCCGTTCCATTGCCAGAAGGTGCCATACCTGAGCCAACCATTGCGCCACAGAGGGAGGCGACATCTGCTTCCACGCGCATGCTATAAGTTATCGCGCAGCTTGAAGCAGATGGCTTATAAGGGCCCAGTCGGCCTGGGCCATTGCGATTGTGACAGAGGGGCGGATACCCGGGATAATCGTTTGATATAGGTGCGGGAGGGGGAAACCTATGATGCCCTTGATATGCCCCTGGACTTTCTTCCAATACGTGGGAATCATCCTGCAGGACCACCATATATGGCAAAAGGTTCCCTCCGCTTCGCCATAGCGCCAACACAAGCGGGAGACATTTCGATAAATGGTAGCCAAGTGGGCAGGCGTATAATACCATTGGAACATCAGTTTATACGCAGTCTCACATAAGGAGAGACTGCGATAGGTTTTAGGAATGTCCCGCCAAAGAGTTTCCCACTGTTTAGTGGTGATTCACCCCGGGACGGTATCATGCCAGGCGGCTTGATATCTATGGGTGCGATTTGGAGCTGAGTGTTGCAGCACCTGGGTGCTGTCGAAGGCACGCACCAGTTTCTGAAAGGGGGTGAAGGGGTGAACCGCCGCCGAGTGGACCCGGTGTAACGCCCAATGTCTCAGTTGATGGTATTGGAGACGTGCGGTGGGTGGGAGGGTGAATTGGGTGCTACAACCTTCAAAGGGCTTCATAGTGTCTCCCACAAAAAGGTCCCATAGTGTCCGGCAGTCCCCTTCACTCCAACTATGAAAGGATGGCGCTGAAAGACCTGGAAGGAAATCAGGGTTGCGTGCGATAGGAGTGTTAGGGGGTGGGAACGTGGTCAGTCGCATCTTCATGGCTACTCTATCCCAGATTTCTAGCACTGTCCTCGTCGGTGTGGCTACATATTCGCTGCGCGGGCGGACTTGCTTAGGCAGCCAGGCAAGGTCCTACAGTGGCCTGCATGCCGCAGCGCTGTCCATGTGGAACCAGTGCTTTCTCGGAAATGTATCTTAAGTGCGCTGCCCAGTAGTATTCCAGAAGGTTTGAGTAGGCCAGGCCACCCCGGTCACGTGGCTGCATCAGCAGTGCGTGGTCTATTCGAGGTTGTTTTCCATTCCAAATGAAGGCACGTATATCCCTCTGGAGGAGTTGTATATCTTCCTGTGGGATCGACGTGGGCAGAGTCTGGAATAAATAGAATGCCCTAGGGAGGATGTTCATTTTAATAACATTGATGCGCCCTAGCCAGGAGATATATAAAGGTTTACACAGCTGCAGGTCTGCAAGGATAGAGCGACGAAGGGAGGACCAGTTGGCATGGGACCAGAAGGCAAGTGTGGGGGTAACAAAAAGGCCTAGGTACTTGATAGAGTCGGACGACCACTGAAACAGCGCTGAGGCCTGTAGCGCTTTTACCTCTGGGACCGGTATTTTGAGATTAAGTACAGACGATTTAGACATGTTGATCTTAAAGCTGGAAATGGACTTGAAGGCCTGCAGGCTCTCTACTACGCTGGGGAGCGAGATGTCGGGCTGTGTCAGAGTGAGGAGTAGGTCATCTGCAAAGAGATTGATTTTGTGCATCTGGCCGCCAAAAGGTATGTCTTTAATCCTGTCGGAGTCCCGTACTTGGATGGCGAAGGGTTCAACCGCCAGTGCGAATAGCAAGAGCGAGAGTGGACATCCCTGCTGCGCACCCCGACGTAGAGATATCAAAGTTGTGGTCTGCCCGTTAACCCGGATGGCCGCTGTCGGTCCTAAGTAGGAGGCCATGATTTTGGTGATGAAGCCCTCCTCAAAGCCTATTTTGTGCAGTAGTGCTTGAAGTACACCAGTCAACTCTATCGAAGGCCTTCTCTGCATCAAGCGAGAGAAGGCAAGCCAAGATGTCTAGCCAGCGTGACTTTTCCACCAAATGTGCTATGCGACGGACATTATCCGCCCCTTGTCGCTGGCAAATAAAACCCACCTGGTCGGGATTAATGAGGCGAGGGAGATATGGATTCAGACGGGTGGCTAGCATTTTAGTGAAAAGCTTGGTATTTGGGTTGACGAGGGCTATTGGGCGGTTAGAGGAGCACCGAGCTGGGTCCTTACCCATTTTAAGTATGAGAGAGATCTCTGCTGCAGCCATTGTGGGGGTAAGATCCGTGTCCTGGGAGAAAGAGTTAAACAGGTGCAGGAGAGGGTCTTGAAGCTGGGGTAAAAATATGCGGTAGAAAAGCGCAGGGAGTCCGTCTGGGCTTGGGTGTTTGACCTAAGGGGAGGCTCCCGACTGCGGCTTGCAGTTCTTCTGCCGTGATCGAGCTGTCCAGGAGGGCAGCATGGCGGGGGTGCGAGGGTTCCCAATTACAGTTAGCAAGATAAGAGTGGAGTGCCGTAGGAGAAGGGTCCTCTCGGGAGTACAATTGTTGATAAAAGTCCAGAAAGGCCTCTAAATTATCCCTCTCCGCAGTCACCCATCCTGTGCTCCCAACCAGGATTTTAGTGATAAGGGTCTTGGCGTGCAGGTGCCGCAGTCTGCGGGCCAAAAGCTTGCCCACTTTGTCTCTGCCCTTGTAGTATCTCTGTTGAAGGGACAGATGGGCGCGCTAAGTTTTGCCTGTGCGGTGGGCGCGCAGTTGGCCTCACAGCAGAGCTAGCTGCCGCTTGGCCCATCGAGAAGGGACAGCTTTATCTGAACGCTCTAATTGCTTGATTTTAGCTGTGAGTTTAGACTCTACCAGTCTCGCCTCTCGTCTCCGTGCAATGGCAATGGTCGGTATTGTGCCTCTTATAGTAGCTTTAAACCCATCCCAGAGTGCATGCTCGGAGGTCTCAGCTATCGCATTATGCTGGAAGTAGTCTGTAATTCCTTTGCGTATCTCCTCTGCATCCACAGGGTCACATAAAAGATGCAGAGGTAGGTGCCAGCGCGGGGTGACCTCCGGGCGGTCTGCCCCAGCACCCCAGATAAGTTCTAGATGACCATGGTCAGATATAGAGATGTCTGAGAGTTCTACCACTTGTAGATGGTGGAGGATAGAGGGGGTGACAGAGGCATAGTCTATGCGGGAGTAGGAGGCGCGTACATGTAAGCAGAAGGAGTAGTCCCTAACGTCAGGGTGTTTATAACGCCATGCGTCTATCAGTCCACAGACCTCGAAGTCTCTCTTTAAGCGTGCAGACATGGCTCCAGTGTTCTGGAAAGTCGTGCCACTTCGGTCTAGGGTTGGGTCTCACACCAGATTGAAGTCCTCTCGTACTATAATGTCCCCCTCTACCCCATCTAATTGCTCTCGTAGGATGCGTCTGATGTACGTATCTTGAGAGGTGTTCAGGGCATAGAGGTTGAGCAGTGTCTGTTTGCGTTTCCCCCGTAGTAGCTGTAAGGTCAGGTAGCGACCCTCTTTATCCCGTATTTCCTTTACTAGTGAGGTGTAAAAGCTAGCCTTGCAGAGGATACCCACCCCTAGTGTTCTGGAGGCCGTGCATGCCCAGTGCTGCTTAGGGTATTTTGGGTGTGTCATATGGTTGAGATCAGCCTTCATCAGGTGGGTTTCCTGAAGCATCAAGATATCTGGGTCATGTTGCAATATATAACGCCAAATCTGTTTTCGCTTGTTCGGGGAGTTTAAACCCCACACATTTAGTGAGAGTAGTTTAAGATCGCCAATGGTAGGTGGAAGGTAGGAGGATGTGTTGATAGGATTGTGTACATGTAAGGGCGGTCAGACATGGGTGTGATGCCTGTCTAGAGTGAGAGAGATCACTCCTGCACTTTGATTCCCCAAGAACTACTGTGACAGGCTCGTGTTTAGGAGCCCCTCCTGCCTGCAGTCCTGCGCCAGGTCCGTGCATAGGTGTAGTGTCAGTCAGGGAGCCCACTTCCCCACCACCTGCCCCAAAGAGCAAGGACCCCATTGCGCCCGCCCCGCATTACACAAGATGCTACCTGCAATAGAAAACAAAATAATACAGGCAACAACAATGGACCAACAGGGTCCAACTAGGACTTCTGCATCATGCGGAGGTCGGCACCGAAGTGCTCCAATCCAGCTGGAGGTGCCACCCTCTGGAAGAGAAAGTCTGTGGCGGACAGCCATCAGGAGTGGAGCGAGGGTAGTGGGAGTCAGTCATAATGGCTCTCCCTCACCCCCGAGGCCCATCGTCGTTGACAGTGGATCAAAAAGAGGGGCACGCAGCATTAGTTCCTTTCCTTGAACACATAACCATGTCCAGCCCCCTTTGCGGTCATATGCAGCCAGTGGTAGAGTGGGCTGGAGAGGCTCCCCCACTGAGGCAGCGGAGATGCTGGATAATGTCCTTCTTAGCGTCCTGGGAGGATGACTCCACCTGTCGCTTGTCTGGCTGTCGCTGGGGGACCTTGGCCCACTTGGGTTTGAGCTCTCGTCCCGAGGGGCCCATATGTCAGGAGGTATCTTCTTGTAGAGAGTCCTCTGGAAGTCCCAGCAGTGTTTTAGCTTCTGCTAGTGAACACAGTGTGCGGCACTTGCCATCCCATTGGAACAAGAGGGCAAAAGGATGCCCCCACTGGTTACGAATTCCCAGGGCACATAGCTTATCAGTAATAGGCTTGGAATCACAGTGATTCCTTTGGGTGGTGTGGGAGGGATCTTGATAGAGTTGGATCGAGTAGCCTTGGAACTTGAGCTCCGTCTTGCCCCTGGCTGCTTCCATGATCGCTTCCTTTTCTGTGAAGAAATGGACTCTAGTCAGGATATCCGGATTGCTTTCTGTTTGGACCGCCACCGCAGCGACACGATGGGCCCTATCCAAGGCAGGCGGGGAGGCATCCCTGTCACCACGGACAACCCGGAGGAGTTCTGCTGTGAAGGACATGACATCGGCGCCTTCTGCGCCCCGGGTCACCCCACGTATGCGTATGTTGTTCCGGCGGCTCCTTTTTTCCAAATCTTCTTGTTTGGTCTGTAAGTCAATGTGTTGATCTTCCAGCGCACTTAAACTGTCTCCACAGCATCTCATAGTCTTCAGATCTGGCATCGAGAGTCCTTTCGAGGTCATCCACCCTGTCTCCAATTTTAGACACATCTCTCCGGATGTCACGTAGACCGAATTTAAACTCTTCTTTAAGTGAGGAGATGTCTGTTTGGATTTCGTGTAAAAAGCGGTCCATGTACTCCTTAGTGATTGGGGTCAGGGAGTTGCTCCCCGTCGGTGTAGGTGGATGTGCAGGGGGATGGGCCGCTGCCTCTGTCTGCGCTGTCTTGCTCCAGAGAGACATCACCGAGCTGTCTTTGGCTGCTTTGGAGCGTGGCATAGCAAGGTGACCAAGTCGTCAGTGATGCAGGAATTCGCTCCTCCTTAACGCCTTCACCGACATGGGGACCCGCACCGGCAGGGACTGGATCTGGGCCAAGAACCTGTAGGTCACCCCAATAACATTGCACCACCACTGGGGCTGCTCCGTACAGTCCCAGCTTTCGGCGGGGCTCTCCTCAATAAGGCCAGTAGGTGTGGGCGTGTGACGATCAGACCAGGGGCCCAGATGTGGGAGCGTAGTTGCTCCCCGAGGGTTGCAGCGGGTCACAATGGGGCTTCGGGCTGGTTAAAGCGGTTCCCAGAACGATGATCACCTCAATTCACCGTCTGCTCTAATGGGGCGCTGACGAGGGCACGGCCGGTCCCCGCAAGGCACACAAACCAGGGCAGCGCCCTTTATAGGGGCCAACGGCAAAGAGACAAGGGATCCAGTCCTTTCCCGGTGTACAATTGTTCTAACAAGGGCCTCCGCAGCTTGCCCTATCAATGTGGCGTGCACCTTCAGGGCCCCCCTCTCCTGTCTATGCGCCAGTCCCAGCTCTGCTGCTCTCACCGCCTATCTTTGCAGACTCCCGGGGCTCAGGCTAGTGCATGTGTGTGGGCCCACAGCTTCAAAAAGCGGCCGGCGGAGGCCCAGCTGTCCACCAGGTAGCGAAGGATCCGGCCAGCATCCAGCCACACCTTGGTGGCATCTCAAAGCTGTGGGGGTGCTAGGGGTGGTGTGTCCCAGCCTTTGTTACCTCGCATGGGGCCCAAGTTGCTGACTATGCCAGGATCTCCTCCACAGTCTGCCTTGTAGACTCTCCGGGCGGATCGTGCTGGTGAGAGATGAGGCGATTCCAGTCCCCGCAGCTCCAGACAAGAACGGCTCTGTTTAGTATACCGCCCCAGGGGGGTGCGTTCTCCACCCCCAGTGGCAGGAGGACGAGCCGATCTCTCGTGCAGGAGCAAATAAGGGCCGCCTCGGGCCTTCGGCGGTATTAGAGAATGCAGGCGGGTGCCTCCGCTGTACTGGGGATGTCTCTGTGGTTGGGGTGAGGCGGCAGGCACCCACGGCAAGGCGATGTCCGCTTCACATCGTTTAGGCACCACTAGGCCCGGCTCATGCAGGACAAGGGGCAGTGTATCGGGACAAACGATCCCCACCGCCCCAGACAGCCCCGGTGTGTCTGCGGTTGCACACGAGGCTCTCCCCGCCCAGTCGCATGTGCGGGGGACCCCCCAGGTACCTCCACTGGGGTCGTTCAACACGTCCGGTCCAAAGCGGGGCCCTCTCCACAGCACAGGGCAGGCGCAGTGGCAGAGTGGGCCAGTGTCTGCCGGCATCAACAAGTCCCTACTCCGCAAACTCCAGACAATACAGAACACCACCGCCAGACTCGTCCTCGGCATCCCCCGGCACGAACACATCAGCCAACACCTACTAAGTCTCCACTGGCTCCCCGTGGAGAAAAGAGTCACTTTCAAAATCCTCACTCACGCCTACAAATGCCTACACAACAACGGAACCAAATACCTCAACGACAGAATCAACTTCCACGTACCCAAAAGAAACCTCCGATCTTCCAACCTCGCACTGGCCGAAACCCCGCGCATCCACAGAGCCAGAGCAGGCGGAAGATCCTTCTCTCACATTGCAGCCAAGACCTGGAACAAGCTACCGGCAGACATCAAACGCGCCCCCTCCCTGAACACCTTCAGGAAGACCCTCAAGACCTGGCTCTTCGGCTAAACAGATCTGCGGACCCCCCCCCCTCAGCGCCTTGAGACCCTCACGGGTGAGTAGCGTGCTTACAATTCCCTGATTGATTGATTGATTGTTTGTTCTCCGGAGGCAAGATGGTGTCCACTCCACGCAGCCGCCGCCACTATGTCTCCGGCCTCTCTGGCTTCCGTGAGTCGTCTCACAGCGGGCTCCGATTCTTCTTGCCCACTGCCAGGCGATACCTAAAGCCTCGCGGACTGAGGGCTGGTGAAATGGTCGCCCCTCGGCTACAAATGGCTAAGCGACAGGCCCCGGGGAGACAGAGAGCAAGGAGAGTGCGACTCACTTCATTGCCTCCCTGGCCACGCCCCTTAACCTTTTAAAATATAAAACTCCTTAGCATTATTGAATCTTTTTTTGAAACGTGGGGGCAGTTGGCGGGGAGAACGAAATGCAAACTGGGACTAACGCTGTGACCGCAGTGTCGGTCAGCAGACTAGATCTTAATGAGCAGAGGTTCAAAAATGTGGGCATGGCACGACCGCGCAACGGACGTGCGTTGCGGGTGCACCTAAGGCAAGCCCGTCTGTTCCTGTCCGCACCCAAACGGGACCAGGGGCCAGGACCCCTGCCTGTTCCAGTTCAGGAAAGACAGCTTTATACAGGGGAAGCATTGCTGGACAACATGGGTAAGATCAATCAGGAGTTTTGTTGTAAGGATCTATCAGGCAGCACGGAGGGGCTATTATTCTGCTATAACTGTAAGTGGAGAAGTTGGGCAGTGAAGGAACCACAGATAGCAAAAGATTGCTGCTCATCAAGACCTCCGTTTAAATGTATTTCCTTCAATGGAAGTTCCCTACCCAAGCATTGTTTGGAAATTTGGGATATCAATTCAGAGACTAATCCTGATGTGGTTTTTATAGCATAAACCTGGTTAAATAATACTACTCGACCGGACATCTCAGTCGTATTACCCATAGCTTATAAGATGCTAAAATTTGACAGGATTGATCGGAGGGGAGGAGACAGCTATTCTTTTTAAAGAATTCTATACATGTTCTATAGAATATACTGTTCCGCTAGATGACTATGAGATACTTGCTTTCCAGGTCTTCATCAAAGAGCGGAGAATGTTTGGGGGAACGGTGATTTACAAGCCACCAGGGTATCAGCCCCAATTCAGCGTCAAACTACTCTCACACCTGTTTTCCCTATGCTTGAAACACAATTACTTTTTAGTCATTGGTGATTTTTATGTTCACTTTGAAAATACAGGGGACCCCTGTGCAAACAACTAGAAAATGACATGCAGAACTTGCAACTCAAACAGTGGGTCAAGGGACCCACCCAAATTGCGGGGTACACCCTTGATCTTCTTTTTCTAATATAGAATCTATTAACATCTTATGGATTGACCCTTTAACATGGACAGATCACCTTTTGATAACATTCTCTCTTAATCTCCCAGAAGGGAAAAATAGCTCTTCCACGCCCTCAATGAGCATGAAAAGGTCATGGAGTCTCGTAAATCTGACTGGTTTGCAAATCATTTCCTGCCACCAGTTCATGCTCAACAAAGGTCACTTACCAAGCTTGTAGATAATTTAAACATAGCAATTACAAATGCTTTAGACCATTGTGCCCCTCAGAAAATGAGTATGTCAACTAGAGCTCCACCTTCAGAAAAATGGTACTCTCCAGGGCTCGGAACAATGAAGAGGAAGTGTGAATCCTTGGAACATAGGTGGAGAAAATCCAAAAATGCGTTTGATAGGCTAATATATAAGGAGGAGCTGAATAAGTATCACAAAGCACTCAAACACAAAAAGAAATTTTGGGTTTGGATTGAGGAAAACAGTAGCTCATCCAATGAGCTTTTTAGAATAGTGAAAGAACTTTCCAACCTGACTGGTCTCTCTCTATCACTTCCCCCCTCTAAAGTCCACTATGAGAAAGTTAATGACTTCTTTAACGACAAAATCTCAAAAAATCTATTCAACGTTTAAAACACAACCAGCATTAGAGGAGACAAATTGGGAATCTCTAGGACCTCATCCAGACGCAACCTCATATTGGGGAATTTTTGAACCTATCACGGTGGAACAAGTTGAGAAGTTAATGAGAGAGGTAAACTCTGGATCCCCTCTGGACCCTTGTCCGCACTTTTTTTACTCTTGTTTAGCAACAAAACTGTTTCCTTACCTAACCCAGATATTTAATTGGTCATTAGATGTAGCAGTATATCCGGACTTGTGGAAACAAGCAGTGGTATCCCCGTTGGCAAAGAAAGTGGGCATAGATGTCTCCATTCTTTCTAAATAAAGGCCAGTATTTCAGCTTCCATATATGTCCAAACTTTTGGAGAAATTGGTCAACAAACAATTGATCTCCTATCTGTAGACTAATTATCTCCTAGAACTCTCGCAAATAGGCTTCAGTGTGAAGAACAGTATAGATGCCACATTCATAGCTGTGTTCATAACATCAGAGTACTGGTGTTTCAGAGCAAAGGTGCCGCCCTGATCTTACTAGATCTGTCAGCGGCATACTCTTTGGGAGGGCAAACCTAATCTGTGAGTCCTCATGGTGGCCTACCTCATTGGGAACCGCTCCAGGGCCCAAATTGGTAGCAACAAAGTCTAGGAGTCCTTGTAGATAATTCATTATCCATGCAAGATCAAGTAAAGGCCACTTGTGGCAAATGTTTTGCCATTTTAAAATCGCTAAGGAATCTCTTTAAGTGGATTCCTGACAACTGAAGAAAAACTATAGTTTAGGCTCTCATAGCAAGTAGACTGGACTACGGCAATGCCTTATATGTACTCATTGCAGACTATTTGTTTTCATGGCTGCAGGTCGCTCAAAATGCAGCAGCCAGGTTAATCTGCAATAAGACAAGTTCAGTTCAGCATTGGCATGTCTGGAGAGTCTATGCGCCAAAGAGCAAAGTTCAAGTTACTTTGCCAATCGCCCAAAGCATTACATAAAACTGGCCCTATGATTTTGCAAGATAGAGTTGAATTCTATCTGCCTTCACGTGAGCTGAGATCCCGTTACCTTGCATTAGCAAAAACTAGGTGAATAAAGAAAGCCAGAGCGGGAAGTCGCTCTTTTTCCATATCAGGCAGCCGTACAGTGGAATAAATTACCATTAGACTTATGCCTCATCAATGATCATTTGGGGTTCAGGAAAAAGCTAAAAACATGGTTCTTTAGGACATAATGTTTTCGGGTCCCTCACTAACGAATGCCTTCAGAAACGTCAGGGAGTGATATTAGTGCTGTGATATCCCATTGGGATGAGTGTTGTGCTTTATAAAAACTGTACATTAATAAAGCCTCGAGGGATCTACACAAATGACCCCTTGCTGAATTCAGAATTGTGGCTACTTTTTAAAAATGTATAGCTTTCAGTCATCACCCATAGGTTTTGCACTTGTTTTTACCACAAACTGGAAGTAGGTTGAAAGCACAAAAATGAGGAAAAATGGGCTACCTGTAAGAGAAATACTAAACTGTGATAAAAAATTGTTTTTTTTATACAGCTGTGGATCTACGTGAAAGTTGGGAAAATAATTAATTTACCACAGCAAACCTTTTGTTGATGCCATTTTAATGAAAAAGCTGACTTTTTTTTGCAAAGCACTTTTTTACCATTCCCCCCCAAAAAAACAAAATGTATCTGTATTTTGCCTATTTTCTTAGTCCCTTCTAGGGGAATCCACAAACCCTGGGTACTCTTGGAATCCCCTTGATGGGAAAACGGGATGCAAATTTGGTGTGGATACCTTATGTGGAAATAAAAGTTATGGAGGAGTAGGTGCTATCTATCCCAAATAGGCAAAAAACGGCTCAGCGCTGGGGTGGAAAAACCTCAGCAGTAACAGGTTCATAAAGGACTAAGGTTTGTACCTACCCCTACAAAGTCAAATTGTGTGATGAACTTGCAGAATTCTTCTGCAGAATCAAACTCAAGGCATATTTTGCAAATTGTGGTCGAAGATAGGGATCATTCAGACCTCTGTAAAAAAACACATTTATTCCACCCACAACCTCAATTCACAGACTTTTGAACAGTCAGTTGATAAAGAGGCGGAGAGGATTTGCACCACACACCTGAGAATCTTCCATAATATGTCTAGTGAAGAAAAACTGGCCCCAGAAGAACTACAAAAGGATAAGGAATTGGTAATCAAACCAGACGACAATAGGGGGCACAATTGCTCTTCCTTTATTCGTTGACTACAGGAAAGAGTGCCTACGTCTCTTAGATGACAAGACAAATTACAGGCTCATCAACTACGATTCAGCAAAAGCCCTAACTTGTGAAATTGGCAAAATGATTGAAGAAGCTGAGATATACCAATGAATATTAATGCAGGAGGCTGACTTCCTCAAGCCAAGGAGCCTGCATCCTAATATTTCTATACCTTGCCCAAAATACATAAGGACATCATCTCCCCATCAAGGACTTTCTATTGTGTCGGGTTCTGTAACCATTTCTTTGCCTGATAGTGTAGAGGATTCCTTCTTACTTAAGGACACATTGGTTATTCTGAAAGACCTTGAGGTTATTCATAAAGAGAACCTATTAACAGGGTTGGATATAGAGAGTTTGTACACCAGCTTACCACAAGATGAGATGTTGGAAGTCATTGAAAATCTCCTGCATCAAGAACAATAGAATTTTGTGACATCAAGATACTTTGTGCTTGAGTGTGCAAGGTTAGCTTTAACTGGTTTGAAGGTGCAGCACCGATCGACGTCAAGGACTTCCAGCGCACAGGCTTCAGACTTTGCCCAAATAGAGCAGCCCGTCTACGTCGACGACAGCACAAGAACCCCTCTTCAGCATCCCGCCGCAGTTGTGCTCGCTTTGGATCCAGCTTGTAGGTTGCCCCAACTATGACTCGTCGATGACCACTTTTTCTCCTTAAAAGTTTCTAAGTGCCCTTGGATGACCCTTTTATCCGACCTGCGTTCCATCATGCTTGTGCTTAACGTTTGACACTATGAGTACTGCATAAATACTTTACACATTGCCTCTAAATCAAGCCTGACTGCTTGGTGCAAAGCTACCAGAGGGTTAAACACGGGTTTTATTAGTGACTTTAGTGGTTAACCGTGACAAGGATTTTGATTATTATTTGAGGTGAGTTCTCATCCACCTCAAATATTATTCCAATTGCTTATAGATACACAAAGTTATAATGTGCAGTGACATTTAACTGATGTTTGTGTATCCACAGATACCGACCTGGAAATCCAAGTGCGGTTTGCTTTATTTAAATGAATGAAGGAGCACATAGTATGGAGTGATTAAAAAAAGACAACAAACTGAATTTTGATTACCTCATTAAACATATCAGGGGTGGCCTTTCTCGTCCTGAAGAAAGCAAGGCGATCCGATGGGCAGAGAAGTAGCTGGCTGAAACATGTAGACCTTTGATAGATGTGGGAGAGTTAATATACTCCATTTGCATCCAACATCTGCTAGATCCTTATTTCGACCCTCAAAATAACTTCCCAAGTATGGGGGACCCCTTTATGGAAAATAGTAAAAAAAGAGCACTTTTTTGGAACGTTTCGCATGCATGATTATGGTCAGCATGGTGGAGTACCCATCTAGAGAATGTACATTGATCTCCAGCCAATGTAAGAGTTTTTATGAAGTGGAGTGTGCACAAATTGGTGTGTTAGCTTGTGGCATGTTTTTTGCAGTAAATAAGCTCTGTGGTGATTAATGACTCAGGAAGGGGACCCCCCCGTTTTAATTAGTTTAGCAGCCCTGGGGTTGGGGTCTCCGGGGGCTTGGGTCCCCTCTCCATTTTGAAAAATATCAGCCCCGGGAGGGGGGGGGGGGTGTTGGGCCTATCATGGCTTGGGGAGGGGAGCTGCGGGCCCTCTTCCCCATATTCAATGATTTTTGCCCCGGGGGTGGGCTCCCCAGGAAATCTGATGAATTAGGGAGGGGGGCTGTGCGTCTCCCCTCCCCATATACATGAATTTCAGCCCCAGGGGTGGGCTCTTTGGGGCCTGTAAAGGCTAAGGGAGCGGGGGAATACCGCCCCCTTCCCACATACAGTAATTTCAGCCCCAGTGGTGGGCTCCCCGGGGCCTGTAAAAGGCCGGTGGAGGGGCGCTGGGTGCCCTCCTCCCATTAATAAAACAAAGTGGCCCCGACTGCTGTTTTGTTTTTTTACAATCTCACAAGAGTCCAGCAAGATTGTGGCAATTTTTTGATGATTTTTTTGTTTTTGGCCACAGGGTGTTTTCCTCTGAGTCCCCCCTATAGGGCCTAAGGGGTCAGGGTATTCCTACCATGCCACCTTATAACTTAAAAAAAAAATTATTTAGGGGATTCATCCCCCAAGTCTTGTAATGGCTGCCAGCAACATTTTTCTCATGTTGCTGGCACCCATTCAAAGCACTTGGGGGCATATTAACAACGAGGCGATAAGCAATTATCGCCGCTTTAGCGTCCGTTTTCGGACGGAAAGCGGCGATAATTCTATCGCCTAATCAGCAAGGTCACGCTATCGCGTGAATCCTTGCACTATCGCCCTTTCCCCCAACGCCCATTCTTGCATCTCTAATGAGATGCAAAGTGGGCGTTACTGGGCATACCCCGGATGGGCTACGTTGCAAATATCGCTGATGTTCTCATCGCGATATTTACAAGGCAGCCCACAGGATTATAGCAGACGTTAGATTTTGGCGAAAACTGCCGTTTTCGCCAAAATCTAACGTCTGCTATAATCCTGACTTACCTATGTTAGGCATAGGAGGTGGATTCTGCTGATACGACCACAGGGAAAACCAGCGATGTTCCCTGCAAAAGGGCGATAACCTTGCTATCTCTGGAATTTTTATCGCCCTGGAGTAACGTGTTGTTAATAACGCGCTACCAGGGCGATAAATGCTGATGTTCTCATCGCGATATTTACAAGGCAGCCCACAGGATTATAGCAGACGTTAGATTTTGGCGAAAACTGCCGTTTTCGCCAAAATCTAACATCTGCTATAATCCTGACTTACCTATGTTAGGCATAGGAGGTGGATTCTGCTGATACGACCACAGGGAAAACCAGCGATGTTCCCTGCAAAAGGGCGATAACCTCGCTATCTCTGGAATTTTTATCGCCCTGGAGTAACGCGTTGTTAATAACGCGCTACCAGGGCGATAAATGCCAGAGATAGCCTGCGATAATATAATTATCGCTAAGCACGGCCAGCGATAATTATCCTTGGCCCTTGACCTTGCCAGGTAGGTCGCTCCCCCACCACACAGCTCCGCCTGTGTTGGCCGCCCGCTGCTTCTGCAGGTGAGATCGCCCTTCCGCTTGTGGCCCCGGTGCCTGTATCTCTGTCTGTTTTTTCCTTTCTGTGCCCCTCGCTGCCCCATTTGCGTTGTGCCTGTATTTCTGTCTGTTTTCTCCCCCCATTTTCCTTTCTGTGCCCCTCGCTGCCCCATTTGCGTTGTGCCTGTATTTCTGTCTGTTCTCTCCCCCCATTTTCCTTTCTGTGCCCCTCGCTGCCCCATTTGCGTTGTGCCTGTATTTCTGTCTGTTTTCTCCCCCATTTTCCTTTCTGTACCCCTCGCTGCCCCATCTGCGTTGTGCCCGTATTTCTGTCTGTTTTCTCCCCCATTCTCCTTTCTGTACCCCTCGCTGCCCCATCTGCGTTGTGCCCGTATTTCTGTCTGTTTTCTCCCCATTTTCCTTTCTGTGCCCCTCGCTGCCCCATTTACATTGTGCCCGTATTTCTGTCTGTTTTCTCCCCCATTTTCCTTTCTGTGCCCCTCGCTGCCCCATTTGCGTTGTGCCCGTATTTCTGTCTGTTTTCTCCCCCATTTTCCTTTCTGTGCCCCTCGCTGCCCCATTTGCGTTGTGCCTGTATTTCTGTCTGTTTTCTCCCCCATTTTCCTTTCTGTGCCCCTCGCTGCCCCATTTGCGTTGTGCCTGTATTTCTGTCTGTTTTCTCCCCCATTTTCCTTTCTGTGCCCCTCGCTGCCCCATTTGCGTTGTGCCCGTATTTCTGTCTGTTTTCTCCCCATTTTCCTTTCTGTGCCCCTCGCTGCCCCATTTGCGTTGTGCCCGTATTTCTGTCTGTTTTCTCCCCCATTTTCCTTTCTGTACCCCTCGCTGCCCCATCTGCGTTGTGCCCGTATTTTTGTCTGTTTTCTCTCCCCTTTTACTTTTGTGCCCCCGCTGCCTCTAGCCATTCCCGCCGCTGCGTCCCCTGCGGCCCCGCCCCCCTGACTGCCCATTCGCTGCCCCTGCCTCCCGCCTCCCAGCTGGTCCTCCCTCCCACCTCCCCATAAATGGCGGCCGTTGCGCGGCCGCGCCGCTGGCGCGCCGAAGGCGCGCCTAAGGCAAGCCCGTCTGCGCCCGTCCGCGACTGGACCGCGCCCAGCGCCAGAACCCCTGGATCCCACCGATGCAACACTACTCGACGGACCTACGACGCCGCCACCCTCACCGCACTCAATGCCGGCCGGAACCCTGCCTGCTACCGAGCCTCACCGAGACGCATCCACGGACCCTTCACCTGCCAAACCTGCCGATTCACCTGCCCCCGGACGTGCACCACCTCCGCCAAGACGTGCACCAGCAGCAACCACCTGAAATGCATCCTGTTGAACACCCGCTCCGTCCACAGGCACGCCGTGGAACTCTGGGACCTGCTCGACGCAACAGCACCGGACGTCGCCTTCCTCACCGAAACCTGGATGAACGCCTCCTCAGCGCCCGCCATAGCCATCCCGGACGGATACAAGATCACCCGGAGGGACCGCGTCAACCAGACGGGAGGAGGCATCGCCATCGTACACAAGAACACCATCCGCATCTCGACTAACTCCGACGAGACCTTCACCGCCGCCCGAACACCTACACTTCCAGATACACACTGACCCCAAGACCACCCTCCGAGGCACCCTCATCTACAGACCCCCGGGACCACGCACACTATTCAGCGAAGACATCGCAGACTTCATCAGCCCGCACGCCATGCCCTCCGCCGACTACATCCTCCTAGGGACCTCAACTTCCACCTGGAGAACAACAACGACAGAAACACCACCGCCCTGCTGGACAACCTCGCCAACCTCGGACTCAAGCAACTGGTGAACACGCCCACCCACTACGCCGGCCACACGCTTGACCCCGTCTTCTCTTCCAGCAAGCACATCTCCTTCAGCCACGCCACCGGACTCCACTGGACCGACCACAGCTGCGTCCACTTCAGCTTCAGAAAGACTGCGACCCACCACCACCCGCAACAGGCTCCCCGCCGGAGCTGGAGCAAGATCACCGCCGAGCAGCTCACCGCCTCCCTCAGCCAGAACACACCCACCAACACAACGGACCCAAACGAAGCAGCCAGCAACCTCGCCAAGTGGCTGACCGCCTGCGCCGACGACCTCGCACCACTAAAAACCCTCCCAGCAGACCCGGAAGCAAGAAAACCCCTTGGTTCACCAACGAACTCAAGGAATCCAAGAAGAACTGCCGCACTCTCGAGAAAACCTGGCGACTCGACCAGACCACAGACAACAGGACCGCCCTCAAGCACGCCACCCGCAAACACCACCAGCTGATCCGTGCCACCAAGAAGTCGGCACTCAAAGAACGACTGGACAACAACGCCCACGACAGCAAGGAACTTTTCAGCATCGTCAAAGAGTTCTCCAACCCCAGCGCCGGAAACAACGACATCACCCCTCGCAAGACCTCTGCAACTCACTCGCCGCGTTCTTCCACCGCAAGATCACCGACATACATAACAGCTTCGACGCACAAACCACGCACCCTACCGCCGAACCAACGCCCGCCACCACCACCCTCTGCAACTGGACCCCGATCAGCACCGAAGACACCACCCGCACGATGAACTCCATCCACTCCGGATCACCTACCGACCCCTGCCCACACCACGTCTTCAACAAAGCCGACGCCACCATCGCACCCCATCTCCGGGACATCATCAACTCCTCCTTCCACACCGCCACCTTCCCGGAGAGCTGGAAGCACGCCGAGCTTACCGCCCTCCTGAAGAAACCAACGGCGGACCCCACCGACCTCAAGAACTACCGTCCCATCTCGCTCCTTCCGTTTCCGGCCAAAGTCATCGAGAAGACCGTCAACAGACAGCTTGCCGCCTTCCTCGAGACGAATGGATCCCTCGACCCCTCGCAGTCCGGGTTTCGGGCCAACCACAGCACCGAGACCGCCCTTATCGCAGCCACCGACGACATCAGAACCCTAACCGACAACGGGAAACAGCAGCCCTCATCCTCTTGGACCTCTCCGCGGCGTTCGACACCGTCTGCCACCGCACCCTAGTGAAGCGCCTCAGCAACATCGGAATCTGAGAGAAAGCACTGGAATGGATCATCTCGTTCCTCGCCGGAAGAACCCAGAGAGTCCGCCTCCCCCGTTCAGATCCAAGGCCACCGAAGTCATCTGCGGCGTTCCACAAGGATCTTCACTCAGTCCAACCCTCTTCAACGTCTACATGAGCCCCTCGCAGCCATCGCACGCCAACACAACCTCAACATCATCTCCTACGCCGACGACACCCAGCTGATCCTCTCCCTCACCAACGACCCCACCACCGCCAGAGCCAACCTACACGACGGGATGAGAGACGTCGCCGACTGGATGAGGAACAGCCGCCTTAAACTGAACTCAGACAAGACGGAAGTCCTCATCCTGGGCTCATCACCCTCCGCCTGGGACGACTCTTGGTGGCCCCCGGCCCTGGGCACCGCGCCCAAGCCAACGGACCACGCACGTAACCTGGGCTTCATCCTGGACTCCTCCCTGTCGATGACCAGACAAGTCAACGCCGTCTCATCTTCGTGCTTCAACACCCTGCGCATGCTCCGCAAGATCTTCAGATGGATCCCCACTGAAACCAGGAAAACCGTCACCCAGGCACTCGTCACCAGCCGACTGGACTATGGGAACACCCTCTACGCCGGAACCACAGCCAAACTTCAAAAAGACTCCAGCGCATCCAGAACGCCTCCGCACGACTCATCCTGGACATCCCCCGACACAGCCACATCACCGGACACCTGAAAGACCTGCACTGGCTCCCCGTCAGCAAGAGAATCACGTTCAGACTCCTCACCCACGCACACAAGGCCCTCCACGACCTGGGCCCAAAGTACCTCAACGACCGCATGACCTTCTACACGCCCACCCGCCAGCTACGATCAACCAGCCACGCCCTCGCCACCGTACCACGCATCCGCAGAGCCACCGCCGGAGGAAGATCCTTCTCCTACCTGGCAGCCAAGACCTGGAACTCCCTCCCCACTCCCCTTCGGCGAACCCAGGACCATCTCTCCTTCAGGAAACAGCTCAAGACCTGGCTGTTCGAGCAGTAACTTACCCCCTCCCCCAGCGCCTTGAGACCCTCCCGGGTGAGTAGCGCGCTCTATAAATGCCTTGATTGATTGATTGATTGAATATGCCCCTTGGTCCGGCAGGAGATTGACTCCAACGGGAGCGAGATGGCCCAAGGGAAATATATCTCCCTGGGCCAATCAGAATGCTCCATTTTCGAATTGGCATTCCTGTGAGAGTCTCTCGAACCTCTTGTGGACACAACCGTCCAAATATACAATTATTTTGGAACCTTAATTTTTCAAAAACTTCAGAATGTGGCATGTTTTTTGCATTAAATAAACTGTGTAGTGATATACAATTTGAACACTGGGTTTGTGGATTTTGATACATGCAGTGATAATGTACAATGACATTTAACTGATGTTTCTCTATCCACAGATACTGACCTGGAAATACCAGTGCAGTTTGTATGAATTTTATGGATGAATGAGTGTACGAGGTGGAGTGACTAAAATGCCAACAAACAGGGTTTCATTTATCTCATTGCAAATATCAGGGATCTATTTTCTGGTCCTGAAGATAGCTTTGTGACCCGATGGGCAGAGAAGTAGATGGCTGAAACATGTAGACCTTTGATAGATGCGGGAGAGTTAATATACTCTATTGGCAGCTAACATCTATTAGATCCTTATTTCGACCCTCAAAATAGATTCCTAAGTATAGGGGACCTCTTTAGGCAACTTTAACTATGAAGATGTCCATTGTTGAAAACATGAACTAAATAGCTTCTTCTATATTAGAGGTTGAACCCTCGCAGGCATACTCACATTTCCGGTGAGTATTCAATGACGAAGCAAGCCACAATGTAAGAAAATATTTAGTCTTTAAAGGGATACAGAGAGTAGAATCCAACTAGGTAGTTGGCATTCTCTATGTTTTTGGTTTCGTTCAAGTTATAGTGAAAGCAGAGTTAGCCCACTAGCATAATTAGCTTGCAGCTTCCTCCTTTTGATTTTGAATATGTCTACAACCCTTACAACTTCCAGCCCCATGAAATTGCACAGTCATATAACTATTATTTTTATTACTACTAGTGCTACAATATTAATATGAATACCATACTACTGTTATTACTAATATTTATAATGATAATAATCATAAGACTAATAAATAGAAATATTATGACTATTGATATTGTTAGAACAAAAATAATAATAGGTATTGCTAATATTATTGATATTGATACTAGCAATTATTGTTATTATTATTATTACCATTATTATTATCATTATTATTATTCGACCTGGCATCTTTGGTGTGGTTTCCCCCAAACGTTTTGCATTCAGACCCCCTGTTTTTTTCCTGTGTTTGCTAACTTCGTTTTTGCTGGCCTTAGCACGCTTTACTACTGCTAACCAATGCTGAAGTGCTTGTGCTCTCTGCTTAAAACATGGTAACATTGACTTATCCCCAATTGGCATATATAATTTACTTATAATTCCCTAGTACAGTGGTACTAGATATAAATTACATTTTACTTGTGGACCTGCAGCACTGATTGTGCCATCCACTTAAGTAGCCCTTTAAACATGTCTCAGGCCTACCATTGCAGAGCCTGTGTGTGCAGTTTAAATTGCCATTTTGACCTGACAATATAAACATTTTACCAGGGCAAACTTTCCTTTTTAATACATATAAGTCAACCCTAAAGTATGCCCTGAAAGCCCCAAGGGCAGGGTGTAGTGTGTTTAAAAAAAAAGTTGGACATGTACTGTTAAGTTTTACATGTCCTGATAGTGAAAAACTCTCAAATTCGTTTTCCACTCCTGCAAGGCCTACCTTTCCTATAGGATAACATTGAAGTTACCTTATTACATTTTATAAGCATGATTTCCAACTGGGAAGAAGTAACCAGTTCATGTTTTGTGTCTCTGGAATTCTAATTAAAATCCAAACTACTGGTGAAGTCGGATTTTAAGTTACAATTCTGAAAATGGCACTTTTAGAAAGTTGGCGTTTTCTTGCCTTAGCCTCTTGGTGCCTGCAGCCTGTCTCTGGTCACATGACTGGGTGTAGTTGGCAGTTGGGCTTTGTGTATTCCTCCTAGAAAGCCACACACAATGGGCGCTTTAGGTGCAACTGGATGGGCCATCACTTGCAGGATGGGGGTGGAGCTGGGCACAGCCCTACTTGCACTTGAATAGGTTGTGTTCTGCCTCCACAAAAAGGGCTCCCTACCCTCTGTAGTTAGACTGGAGCCAGAGCAGAGGGCATCTGTGCACTTCAAAGGCATGCCTCTAGAAGATTCTCCCCACTTCAAAGGCACAACTGTGTATAAAAGAAGGACTTCAGACACCACCACTGCAGTACACTTCCAGACCTGTGGATACTCTGCCAGGACGAAGGACTGCTGGGCTGCTACAAGGACTGCCACCTAGCTAGACTGCTGCTCTAAAGGAACTGCTGCCTTGCTGTGCTGACATGCTGCCCCCTTGCCTGGGGAAGAAGAACTGGACATGGAACTTCACCTTCAACCTAGGACTCCAGAATGAATCAAAGGGCTAGTCTGTTGGATTCCTGATCTGAGCCTCTGGGACATAAAAGGCTCCCCAACACCTCTTGGGCCCATCTTTAGCAAGTTCCTGACTCCCAAGTGGTGCTTCTCAGGTCCTGGACCCTTGGTGTGGCTCATGAGCTCTTGAAATAAAGCTTTTGAGCTCTTCGTGACAGCGAACCGGATCGTTCGCACTGGAACAAGCTGCTCGCACTGAAATCCAGCACAAGCCGCCATCAGCCCATCTCTTTGCACAGCAGCATCGACAGCCCTTGCAGGACCCCATCTCGAAGTTCCAGTCTGCCCGTCCATGACGCCTGCCTGCTCTTCGACCACACCGACTGCCGCCCATGATGCTCTCCATGCTCTTCGCGAACCTCCCCAAAGCGAATGCGAATCTTGCCACAAAACTTGAGAAGCCAAAACTTTTGGGGGACTAATCTGGAGCTGTATCTGGCCCGCCCACATACAGCCTGAATTTTTGACTTTCACTCGGTCCAGTTCTACTGATTGGATTTTTGTTGTTTTGGTCTTGTTTTATTTGTTAAATTCAGTTCTATTTTTCTAACCTGATGTGGGATCTTGTTGTGAGGTGTTTTCATTGTTTTACTGTTTGAAGTGTTGCATAAATCCTTCACACATAGCCTCTAAGTTAAGCCTGACTGCTCTGTGTTAAGCTACCAGGGAGTTATCACAGGTTAATTTGGGGTTTGCTTGTCCCTTACCCTGACTAGGATTGTGGTTGCTGCTTGACCATTACTCAAAGTCAAACCCAGTCAACCAATAACCCAATTATTATTATTATTATTATTGTCATTATTATTAGTAGTAGTAAGTATTAATAAACATGTTATTCAATGATAGCATTAATAGTAACAAAAAATATATTTAAACATTTATTTTCAATACTAAAACAGTAATCATAATGGTATCTGCAAGAGTGATAATGCATCAAATAAGCAATGATTTTTGCCTTCATGGCATAGCAGTTATATTCCCTTCCGCAAACATCAGTGCATCTACAGATATGTAATTGGGTGACAGTGGAGAGGGTATTTCAAAAATGGGGTGAAGGTGAATGAGCATGATTGGCTGTGTAAGGGTTGTATAGTTCAGCCCATGCACTCATTGAAGCTCCAAGGCTAAGGTAGGGAGTTCCTGAGGAATGAGTCTGGCAGGAATTTACTCCGCACACCATTTACACCTCCGTAGCTCATTGGGTGACACTTCGCCATTTGGGCAAAAATGTGGAATATGAAACATGCATTGCATAAGGTGCAAGTAATACAGTAGTCTAAGAACACCCAGATATATGTGGTTTATTGTAAATGTGATGCCATGAAGTTCAGGGCCATTGTTTTCAATTTGGGGTCTCAAAACAGTTGCCACTGTTAAAATGAAACAATTTCTCACAGCAGACCATTTACAAAGACAAGAATAAAACTAATTTTCATGATTGGGTTTTAAGATAGTTTAACTGATCCTGGCAGTGGACTGCTACCGTCCCTGCACATCCCCACCTGGTAGCTGCTGGCTCCGTAGCTGCTACTGACCCTCTGGTCAGTAGTTTGAGGCCCTCCTCCACCCACAGGGTCCCACCTGCGCCTCATCCCTGGTGGTCCAGTGGTAGAGAGTCTCTGCTCTGCTGCTGCACTGCCCTCTGTCTCTCTGCTCTGCTTTCTTTCTTTCTGCCTTTCTCTCTCTTCCTCCATTCCACTGTCCTTTGCCACGTTTTTGCCTTTTGCCAGTTTTTGGGCATTTTTCTTCTCTGCTTCTTTTTTCCCTGCTGCTGTGATCCCCGCGGCCCTGCCCCCTCCAGTGCCACTTTCTCGCTCCCCCATTTCCCGCCTCCCAGCTGTTCAGCCCTACCCTGCACACTACTTAATGGCAGCCGCTGTGCAGTGGGCGAGCCGCTGGCGTGCGGGAGGCATGCCAAAGGCAAGCCTGTCTGTTCCCATCCGTGTCTGGACCGCGCCCAGTGCCACGGACCCTGGTTCTCAGACCATCTACCACTATGACGCCCTCAACACCAGATGCCACTCCACCTGCAGCCGGACATCGCCGATGGACACCCAAGGCCCTTTCTCCTGAGGGAATTGCAGCTGCACCCATGCTTGCTACTGCACACCAGCCCCACCCACAGCACGACCGACAAACACTGGCCATCTCAACTGCATCCTGCTGAACAAACGTTCCCTCCACAAGCACCCGTGGAGATTTGGGACCTGCTCAACTCTGTCGACCATGACATCGAATTCCTCACGGAAACCTGGATGAACTCCACCTCCACCCCGGACATCACCACCGAGATCCCAGACAGCTACAAGATCATCCACAAGGACCACGTCAACAAACCGGGGGGAGGCATCGTCATCGCACACAAATGCACTGGGCAAGGCACAGGGTCAAGACTGATTTGCATATAGCTGGGTCTGAACTGGGGTGGTGAAGTGAGCTAAAGAACGATGATGGATTCAACCAAGATCTGTGGCTGGGGGTGAGTGTCTGAAATGTTTCAGCGCTCTGTCCATCATCTTTTGTATTTGCTTTGTTTGCCCTACTTTGGCAGGGTATGCCCAGACGTAGGTCCCATGCTCACTTTGCCACTGGATTCAAGCTAGCCTGGCTTACGAGGGGTGTTACCCTGAAACCGGTCCCAGGATGCTTGTTTCCAGTCCAGGGAAGACCTGGCTTGGCTGTTTGGGCTGGACTGTTCCCATGAGGCACAGGGTCAAGACTGATTTGCATATAGCTGGGTCTGAACTGGAGTGGCGAAGTGAGCTAAAGAACGATGATGGATTCAACCCAGATCTGTGACTCTGGGTGAGTGTCTGAAAAGTTTCAGCGCTCTGTCCTCATCTTTTGTGTTTGCTTCGGTCACCCTAATTTGGCAGGGTATGCCCAGACGTGGGTCCCATGCTCACTTGGCCACTGGATTCAAGCTAGCCTGGCTGACGAGGGGTGTTACCCCGAAACCAGTCCCAGGATGCTTCTTTTCAGTCCAGGGAAGACCTGGCTTGGCAGTTCGGGCTGGACTGTTTTCATTAGGCACAGGGTCAAGACTGATTTGCATATAGCTGGGTCTGAACTGGGGTGGCAAAGTGAGCTAAAGAACAATGGTGGATTCAACCCAGATCTGTGACTGGAGGTGAGTGTCTGAAAAGTTTCAGCGCTCTGTTCATCATCTCTTTGTGTTTGCTACCACCCCACACAAGACCACAGCCGGAAGAAGATTCTTCTCCTACCTCGCAGAAAAGACCTGGAACACACTACATCTCCACCACAGGCAATCACTGTCACTGTCTCACTTCAGGACCTCAAGACCTGGCTCTTTGACTGAACCACAGCACCCCATTGGATCAGGAGCTACCCCCAGCGCCTTGAGACCATTACGGATGAGTAGTCGTGCTTTACAAGACATCTGATTGATTGACTGATTGCATGATCAACAGGGTTTGCCATAAGGAATTGTACTCATGACAAGCTGTGTGTCATGCACATTAACTTCAAGTATAAGAATTGAGTGCGACATGCCTAAGCGGACCAACAACTCCCTAAACCACGCATGCCTTAACAACGCGGTCTTAAAAACAACCGCGTCTTAACCATGCATGCCTTTACCGCACATGCCTCTACAAGGAATTTTGTTGTAAAGGCATGATTGGTAAAGGTATATGCGTGGTAAAGATCACACCCCGGCCCCTCTGCCCTGAACCCTAAAACCCATTCCCCAGCCCTGCAATCTACCTGTCCCAGCCCTAAAAACTACCTTGACCCCTCACCCTGAGCCCTTAAACCCGGCCCCCAGCCCAAAAAATGACCCTGACCCTAGGCCCCCATGACCTGAGCCCTAAAACTGCCCCCAGCCCTAAAAACTACCCAGACCCCAGACCCCCGCCCTCCCCAGCCCCAGCCCTACTTACCAAGCCTTGTCCCAGTCCTTCCTGTCCCAATCCTTCATGTTTCTCTCCCTGCCCATCCGCTCTGCATCTAGAGCGCTGACTGCCTTAACCAGGCTTATGGATGGTTAAGGCCAGCGTTGTTCCGCTTGCTTTGAAACGGCACGCGTGGTTAATCCTGCGTTGTTAATGCCGTCTCCTAGCTGGGATTGCTATTACATACCTATTGCCTAGTGTTGATGTAATACCAGCAGTTGCACAGTACATCGTCCTCATCATCATTTGGATCTGACAGCACCCCCTTACACAACCCCTACCCCCCAGAAGCTTCCCTCTCCCTCTGGGTCTAAGCTGAGTGAGCCCTCCAAAATGAGATCTCTAAGCACATATGGTACAGGAATTAGCTTCAAGAGACAGAAATCCATGCAAAGATAGGCAAAATAACAAGGAAAATCAATCTAAATGCAGGCATCCCTTTGTTATATATGGGTCCTGTCCTGAAAAGGCTTTGTAAAACGCTGTTATTGACTACAGTTATGTCACAGGGGCGAAATCAAAGCTTGTTTTGCACTGTTGTGATGTCATATTGTTCACCCGCGTAGGTCTGTGTGGCAGCCTTTAAACAGAAAGCAAAACCAAAGGCCTTTCTTAATTTAAAGTCACAAACCACTAGAAAAATAATACAGTTCTAAGACACTCTACACATAGTTCCACAGAACCATACCATTCTTTATTCACAAGCGTTGCACAATTTTATCTCCATGAGTAGACATATTACACAACAAACATAAGCCTACAATTTCCAAATTCTTAAAGCCAATAAATGACAGTTTAAGGGTGTGGGATCCATATATAACATGAAATAATAGAGAAGCTGTGAATAAAGGTTTTTTTTTTTACCAGAATTCTGAGTGACACCATGGGCAATTCGAGCTTTGCTGTCCTTGTTAATTAGATGTCAGAACCCCTGCAGTGTTATTCGCAAACATTCAGCTATAGTTCTATGTCTGCAAAAAACAGGTTTTGCCCAAGCAACCATATTAAGGCTCAGTCGTTGGGCGGTTGGACAGATCAGGACACCAAAATGCTTGAGTTAGCGGACGTGGCGTCATTCACCCTTTGCTCTTGAATGACATCACAAGGTTTATGTCTCTGATTTTCTAAGGGGATACGGGAAGGGCATGGTAGTAAGGGCTGTGACAGTGTGCCAAAAGGGAAGCCAGGGGTAGCAACTGGTACCCTTGGTAACTTCTAATTGATGTGTGGTGGACAATTAGTGACGACCCTCAGGGCTTTAAGTGGGATGAAAAAACTAGGGGTGGTCTCTCAAAGGGGCGTAGCTGAAGTAATTAAGGGCGTGGCTTAAAACACTTAAAACTAACAAATCTGGAGCAGATTTTCAAGCTCCTTGCGTCACTTTTGCGCCGACGCTGCGTCACTTTCTGTGACGCAGCGGCGGCGTAAACAATGCGCCATGTTGCGGCCCATTTAGGGAGATGCGTCACGTCGCGTCACGTTGTAAAGCCCTGCGCCACGTTACACCTGCGTCAGGTATAATATATGCAGGGTGGGCGTTCCCACGCAGGAAAGCCTCGTAGAACTGATGTAGTGAAATCTACAAGATTTCACTGCGCCACTTATAGGATGCCACTGCGTCAAAACCTTACACCTGCTTGGAGCAGGTGTAAGGAGTGATGCAGCACAATAAGAATAAGCCTCCCCATGCATTGCTGGAGTTGCATCGTGCTTCCAACACAACTCCAGCAATGCGTGACTTTTGCACCAACTGATGCGTCAGAATTTCTGACGCATCTGTCAAGCTTTGCACCATGGTGCGCTGTATTGTAAATACGACGCATCCATGGTGGCACAAGGGTTTCGCACGCAGGCGCAGGGAAACTGACGTATCTCTGCTCTAATGCAGAGATGCGTCAGTTTCTTGTAAATCTGCCCCTCTGTGCTTAGCAGAGTGTGCTGTCAGACTGGTAAATTTACTGCTTCTGTCATTGCATCCAGACATGAGACTGTGAAAGACCTATATCGAGACTCGACAGCAAAGGGTGGCACTGCTGCAGAGTTAAGATTTTTTTTCACCCTGAGGATGAGGGCAAAAAGGAGAGCCCGATAAGGACCAGTCTAAGCACCTGCTTTTAAGAACTCCCTGTGCTGAGCACTGGCAGGACCCGGCACCGGCAGGACCCAGCCCACTTAAAGTCCTGACGACCCAGCTTGGGGACTGCTTGATGCATACAAAGATGCTCGCTTTTTCCAAGATTCACAGTGATTCATGGTTAATCATGAAATTTCTAAAACAATATATACCCCAAAAGGACCGCCTACGATAGCTACAGGTATGGACAGCAGGGTGTGGGGACTGTTGGTGGGAGAAGAGGTGGGAGAGGGGTTATGTTCCTCCTACCTTCTACGGCTGCACGCTTGACTGCACTTAAACAGCAAAAAAATAGTTAAAAGCAAGCTGCCAGGTTGTTTCTTTTTACAAATGTGCATCTCCTCAGCAGCTTATTATTCATTACTGCATAAACGATGACTGACATCTGAGGCCACTTAACCCAGTCAGACATTAACAAGAGGGATTTAAAGGACCTGAAGGTCGTTCCTGCTACAATAAATCATCTCGAGAAAGAAAAGAGAAAGAGAAACCAACTCCTGTGCACTTTAGTTAACAACTGACATTTTATTGAAGCAGAACATCATTTTGTGTCCCACACATATTGTTCTCGATAAGCTGCTCATTACGTAGGAAATATTTAATTTCAAGAGCTTCCTGGTCTCGATCAATGATCAATGCAGTAGGTTTAAGGGCGCCCTGAAACTTCCCTCCAAAAACATGAGCTGTGATAAGAGACCGCATAGATTGGCGAGTTGGCGATGCAGCGAGAGCATGGTAAATAGTTTTATTTATTTATTTACTTACCTTACTCTTGCCCGTCGTATGTCCGACTCCAGTACCCCCCCACCTAGCCCCTCCCCCTCCCGCCCCACCGCCCGCAGCACTCCCTCTGCGAGCCGCCACTGTTTATTTCCTAACACTTAATGAGTAGTGGCGGCTCCTCTGCCAAGGCGGAGGAGCGTTGCCCTAAAGAAATCAACATTTATAATATAATAACTAGCGTAATTATCATTTTAATTTTCCTTTCCAGGGGTGGGGTGGGGCTGGGCTGTCAGAGCAAGGGAGGAGTGGTTTGCCTACTCCAAAGTGCGCAATGACGTTTTGACCAGCCCTCTCGGGCCGGCCAAACCGGCATGCGCACTTTGCATGTTCAGCACCCAGGCTGCATTACAGCCTGGGTGCAGAACATGCCCCTGGCTCCCATTCCCTGCCTGAGTGCCGATCCACAGCGCTCAGACCAATCACAGCTCTGCATTGCAGTGTTTTGATTGGCTAGGGGAGTCAGGAGCCTGGGTGTTTCCTGTTCCTGCATCCAGGAGCTTGAGGCGGCGGCGGCGGCAGGCGGACAGAGAGGCGGCGGCCGACCGGGTGGCCGGCTTGAAGGTAAGTAGGTTTTTTTTTGCTTTTTTTTCTTCATTTAGAACCCTCCCCATCCCCCCATCCCCCCGCCCAGCCACCCACGGTAAATAGCCACTGTTAATGAGGGCAAAGGCCAGCTGAAGTGGGGCCCCTCCGTCCATGTACGTCAATTCACCGAGATGCCAGGGGTAGTGGAAGTGACATCAAACGCCCTTTACCCTCCACTTTCACTCACTCACACACACACACACTCACATACTTACACATACACACACATTCACACATATGCACTCTCTCACACATAAACACACTCTCACCTGGAAGCACGCACACAACATATTTTTAAAAGCATTTTTTTACTAACCTCAGCTGCCATGGAAGGGCATATTCCAGCTTATTGTACTCCATTTTTATTGCACTATTAGTGAACAATATATTTTATTTATTCACTATTAGTGTAATAAAACAATTGACAGAAAATACAGAGAGTGGACCCCCAGGTGCTCCTGGCACTGAATTTGCCACTTCTGAAGCCAGGGGTCGCAAAGGCAGTGCGAGGGGTAGCAGAGGGCAAGCCAGGGGTCACAGCTGCGACCCCTGAATGACATCTATGCCTCCATCAGCTGTATATGAAACCAAGGTGCTCACAGTTACCATCAATTCAGACTTCTTCTTTTCAGCACATGTGAGCTCTCTCATCTGCTCATGATTGTTGACGCTGTCCATGCTTGGGAAGATCCTCCCTTTCAGACCACCAGACACACACCTGAATTACTATATTTTTTGATTTTACGGAGTTTTATATAGCGCGAACTTGACCCGAAGGTATCGGGTATCAGAGCGCTTTACATAGCACCAGTTGCATTACATGAGGACACATTCATTTTTGTTAGGCATGGGGACATTAAGTGATTTTGCCCAGAATCACAGGATGTTCAGCGTCATTGCCGAGACTCGAACCCAGTTCCCCAGATTCGAGGTCGACCGCCCTAGCCCTTAGGCCAACTCCTCTACCTGCTCTGAATTTATCAAAAGTTTGACTACCATGATAGTCTCTTTTTTAGGCTACTTATTGACCAAATTGCAGCTTAGTCAGCATCCTGCTGTACAAACTTTGCAATTTGCCTAAAGTCAATCAAGTCTCAGAAGCTCAACACTCCTTACGTTGAACAATGCGTGCAGTTTAAGGCACTTTCGCCCTCATTCCGAGTTGCACAATACTGGGGGCATGGCAAAACTGCATGCAATTATTTCCCCAATATTCAGTCTCGATTTACACAATTGTCCATGGAATTCCCTAACTAGTTATAAGCCTGCATTAGAGCCTTGTGCTGCCCTCCCTGTAAAGCATGGTGTAGAATACTAGTTATCTCGGATAATAAATTGTGTTGTGAGTGTAAAGCAAGCGAAGTAAACACAAGAATGTCAAACTTACTACTGAAATAATAGCAGATGTACCTATACTAGTGCACGTCATTGTGGAAGGTGATGGAATTCCTCTTGCCTTTATGCATTATTTAATGTATTGAGGCAAAAACTGAGAGACCTGGAATTCTAAAAATATTTAGGAGCCTATTCACAAAGGCATTTTGGAATAAATAAAGTAGTGCTCCTGGGGCATTCTTTAACATACTGTTACATGCCTCTGTGAATTGTCCCCAAAACATCAACAAGCACTGGCAATGACAATAGGTCTGGCTTTAAAAGAAAGTTGTATGGTAATGTGAAGCATTAGAAGAAAATAGCAGGGGAATGAACATTTATTTGTGTGGAAGCAAAGAACTGTAGAATAATATTGGTGTAGGTTAAAAGGTCAGGTAACATTTGCCCTTTGAAGCTAGACATAAACATCCATGTAGATAAATGACTCCCCTCCTCTCATCTGTACTGCTGCCAGAGAAAAACACTATACATTATAGCATTTCAATGTTATGTGGGTATCCGTGAAAGTTCAAGATGAGGCAGCGGAATAAATAAACAAAATGATCACAGCTGTGTGGAGGGCAAGCACTTTTTGGTGGAAGCACATAACCTCTGCCCAATAAAAACATGTACTTCTGGCTTCAAACATGTGGGTGGAGCCAAACCCCCTCTCTAGTGATGCTCACATCATTGTGAGGCTAAAATTGAATGTACAGGGACTATTCAAGTACAATTGCCATAAATTCAAAGGTCAATGCTGTCTTTCCACTTTTACTACCAGAGAGCTGGAATTTTTATAGTAGATTAGCAAAGGCATGTAAGAGTACATTGAAGAGTACCCCTGCAGTAGTACCTCTTGTACTTATAAACAGTTTTGTGTATTCGCCTCGATGAATCAAAACCATCCTCTTTAATGCCTAGACACCTGGCAACCTGCACGGAAACAAATGAGTTTTGAATGCTAAGCCACAAGACCATGATCATAGCTCTGTAATACTAGATAAAAGTTTGCAGTTGGTGCACAAGTCCCAAATGCTGTCTTCCAGTGTGAAACTGCAAAATACACACAAAGCACGCAGACTGGATCCCCACAATTCTTAGTTCTGTTCTGAGAGAGAGAAGACCATGTCTGGACATGGCAAAGGAGAAAAGGGTCTCAGCAAATGGGGGCATCAAGCTGCATAGGATGGTGCTTCAGGACAACATCCAGGGCATCACCAAGCCTACCATTCACCACCTAGAGTGCCGTGAAGGAGTCAAGTGTATCTCCGGCCTCAACTGTGAGAAAACCACCGGTGTGCACAAGCTTTCTCTGGAGAATGTGGTACGGGACGCCGTCACCGACATCGAGCATGCCAAGAGGAAGACCATCACTGCCGTAGATGTGGTGTATGCTGTTAAGTGCCAGGGGTGCAATCTCTATGGAATTGGTGGCTAAATACTCCACTTATTCCCAAAAAGCAAAAAACATCTGACTAACTAATTTTACTTGGATCTTGGGCTTGCAGCAGATAGCGAAGAAAGATCTGTAAAGCAGGTGCTGGACCTGGAATGATGGAGCTCATAAGTCCTAGCACTTCAACACTAAAGAGCATGATGGACTGCAACTAGACCTCAAGAAGCGCTGGGATAAGCGTGTCTCGAGTACGAACATCTGGAATGTGAAGCAATGATGCTTTCACCCAGTCAGAAGACTCTAAGGAAAGCAGAGAGGTCCACACCATGTGTGGGTTCTATATTGGATCACATCCAAGAGTTGGAGCCACAACCAAGTGCTGGAGCCACAACCAAGAGCCGGACAAAAGCATGACACAATGTGTGACCTGCCTGGGATTTACTTTTTAAAAAATAGAGTTAACCCAGGCGAAATATTGGTTAAGGCACTTTTAGAGAACTGGAAAGACAAATACCAAAATACAGTCATTTTTATGATCTATTAAATACTGTTCAAAGTGTATTCTGATTTTTATTAAAAGTATGAAAGCTGATAAGATTCAGCAGTGCTTAGAATTGGGATGTGGAGTACAAAGAATAATTATATGAACTGAAAATGTGGATATGTCCATCTCCAACATTGCAACTATTCAATGCAAAACGTAAGGACATCCTTTTTCTTTCCCTGACAACCTTTCGTTGTTACGATTATCATAACAACAAAGCTATATTATGCAATTAATTAGTCTCTTGCAAAACATGGAGACAACGATTTTCCTGCATTTTTGCTATGTCAGTAATAGAGAATAGAGCAAATGGGTTGTCCACTCAGAATCTGGGTCTTTTCACAATACAAAGAATTTTTGTGATGCTACCTAGGGAGCCTCCCACCTCCAAAAAGGGTCTCCCTCCCTCAATTACCCATTTCTGGTACTTCATCTCAAAATGTCTCTCTATCCTACTTGTTGCACATTACGGCATTGATCCCCATGAAGGGCAGCCATATTATATATTAACAAGTGATCAGAGCTTTTGTATAACTTCATTTTGTGGCAAAGAAATGAAAAAGAAAGGAGCAAATCATTTACTAATGTGTTATCTAAGTGCCAATCTGTCACAAATTAGCTAGGGCCAACAAATATAGTGTATTGTTTTGTAATAAAAGAACTCTGCAACTCTTTTGGTTCACACAGTACATTGTAGACCTATGACATAAACGTTGGAGGGATTAGTTGAATGCAGGCTTAGAATGTTGAGTTCTGGCTTACACGCAGCAGAATAAAGACATGTAAAATTACTCTCGGTGTGTGGCGTACTTATTGGCCAGTGCCTAGACTGGCAGGACTCTACAACTCAAAGCAAACACAATAAAATGATGGACAGAACGCTGAAACTTTTCAGATACTCACCCCCAGTCACTATTAGATCTGGGTTGAATCTTTCATCATTCATTTGCTCACTTCCCCACCACAGTTCAGACCTAGCCATATGCAAATCAGTCTTGACCCTGTTCCTCATGGGAACAGTCCAGACCAAACTGCCAAGCCAAGTCTTCCCTGGACCGTAAACAAGCATCCTGGGACCGGTTTCGGGGTAACACCCCTCATCAGCCAGGCTAGCTTGAATCCAGTGGCAAAGTGGGCAAGGAGCCCACTTCTGGGCATACCCTGCCAACTTAGGGCAAACACAGCAAACACAATAAGATGATGGACTGAGCGCAGAAACTTTTCAGACACCCACCCCCGGTCACTATTAGATCTTGGGGGAACTCTGCAATTCTTTTGGTTCCCACTGTACACCGTAGACCTATGACATAAGCGTTGGAGGGATGAGTTGAAGTCAGGCTTAGAATATTGAGTTCTGACTTACACGCAGCGGAATAAAGACGTGTAAAATTACTCTCTGTGTGTGGCATACTTATTGGTGAGAGCCTGAGTTGGCAGGACTCTACAACTGGCAAAGAGATAGGGGATACGAAGCCCGTACACTGAAAGCGCTCTTCCAAAGAGTTTGCCGTGGTCCAGCAAACTGCTCGTGCCTGCCATGTGTGCTACAGTCAAAGTGTACAATCGACGCTGGCACAGGTGAAGTCTCAGCGCGACACCAGACTGTATAAAACACTTCATGGCAAAGAAAGCGACATTGAAAGTCTACATGTCGGTGGTCAGGAACTGAATGAAACGGCTGCAAATAAACTGTACTGCGCAATTACGCAAATTATTGCCATATGCTTTACAAAGTAAGAACGCTAAAAGCGGATTCAACAAGGTCACAAAAGAAGCGCACAGCAATAATTCAGTATAAATCAAATTGAAATTCATGTGTACAAAGCAGAGATTAACCAGGTGTTTGCGAAGAAACATTTAAGCACAAAGCCGACAAAATATCATAACGTTATATGTTTTCATGGACTAGTAGTATACAAGGTTCATCTACTTACGAAACCATTAACGGATCATCGTACCACAGTGTGCTGCGGAGTGACCCCGGAAGGAGGGTAGGGGGTGGTACTTGTGGAGCTGCTACATCGAACAAGCCACACCACCACCAAAGCTGCCGGATAGGGGCCCAAAACAACTCCTTAGTCTGCTACAAGATAAAGAGCTCCAAGGTGAGATGCAAGTTCCAAAAGTTGTTAAGGCTGATCCTGAAGCCAGCACGTCACAAGGCGCTAGAGAAGCTCTGCCTAATCAAGTTCCACAAAAAACATCTGAGAGACCACTACTGTCCACCAATATATATACGGCTGCTGCATTCTTAAAATCGCCAATGACATTTGATACTGCCAAAAAACACAATATTGGCAATAGATGGATGGCATGAATAGAGACCTTTTAAGATTTCAAAGATGAAAAAGACGATAAAAAGATTTTAAAGTATCTGAGGAACGTGGCTGGCGAAGGAGTAAAAAAAGCAATGATAAAGATACCACAAGAAGGTGAAGTGATGTCCGTCAAATCAAAACAGCCTTGAATGTCAAGTTTAATCCAGTGCCAAATGAAGATTACGAAAGATATATATTAAGTCAAGAGTGCCAGAGACCAAGTGAGACCGTCAATGAGTTTGTGGAGCGACTGGATCTTCTGTGGAAGCACTGTAAATTCAATTAATTTAATGATGAGGAAGCTACCCACCTCAAAGAAATCGACGGATGCCTGGCAGAGTCCTTTTGACGAAGAATGCTGAAGTAAACTCTGAGTTTAGAACAAGTCCTCAAGGATGCTGGCGCTGAAGAGTGTGCTGATTGTCAAGCAACTGACATGGAGGCCAGGGTGGCCGAAAGTACATCAGTCATGAGCATGAAAAGTAAGCCAATATACAAGGCTGAGGGACACAAGGCAATGTCTCCACAGAAAAAGAGAACGTGTTACAGATGTGGATTGTCATATCCACATGAAGGTAAAAATCCCTCCATTGGACAAACATGGCTCAGCTGTGGTTAAGCGAATAATTTCGTGATGACTTGCAAGGCGAAGAGAAAAGAAAGTGCGTCACAGCGTGTAGACAAAATGGCTGACCGAACGCTATTTCAGCAATGTTCGACGCGCTCCCACAAGGCCAAGCGGTCACACAAACTGAGGCAAATCGACACCAAACTAAGTTGATCATTGTCTAAAATCATCAACAAAGAGTTCCTCAAGTTACGTTTCCAGTGAAAGTGACAATGATGATTGTGCGATGTCGATGTTTACCTCGGGAAGGCATGCACATGAGAGACTGGTCAAATGTGAAAAAAACTCAAATTGAAGAAAAATCGACAGGAAGAAGCACCAAACACATTCAAACATTGTCCGAAGATCACTCTAAAAATAAATGGGTGTTCGATATCATTCATAATTGACAGTGGTGCGTTGATAAATATCATGCCTGAGGAGAAGTATCAAGAACTATCTCTGTTACCACAACTTACTAAGTCAAAAACAAAAATATCCACATGGGCTGCTTTGATGCCCTTAAAGAGTGAAGGATCCTTTGTGGCCATGATGAAATACAAGAAAATTGTGGTACAAGCACCTATTCATGTATTTCAATGAACAGCCTCAAGTGCCTGCAATATGAATGCTCATCATGACATTGTAAGTAAATTTCCTTCATTATTTCAACGAATTGTGTCTCACTTGCAAGACGCTGTTGAAAAGGAACTTAATTTGTTCCTTCAACATGACATCATTGAATGCTCCACTGGTCGGACACCATGGGTTTTTCCCATTGCAGTAGTGCCCAAAAGAGACAGTGAAGGAGCTTTCTGTATATGTGTTGACATGAGCCAGGCCAACAAAGCAATTGAAAGAGACATCCCAGTCCGCACATTGCTGATGTTATAACTCAATTGAATGGTGCAAAGTTCTTCTCTTGAACTAAGTAAAGTATATCACCAATTGGAGCTTGAAGAAAATACAGGTATATTACAATCTTTTCTATGCGTATTGGTCAGTTTTGCTGTAAACGTTTGAGTTTTGGTGTATCCTCTGCTGCAGAACTTTTTCAAGACATCATTCGACGTATCATACAGCCTGTACTAAATGCATTTACCTATAGTGATGACATATTAGTTTTCGGAGCCACACAGAAAGAACATGACAAAGCTCTCATGCAAGTATGTTGTTTGCTGTATAATGCAGTCTTAACTCTGAATACCAATAAATGTGAATTCCACAAGAAATGCTTGAAATTCTCTGCCCATGTCTTTTTAATGGGGGTATGAAACCTGCTCCAGCAAAAGTGCAAGCATTACCTACTGCAAATCTCCCACAAGACATTTCTATGGACTGGCCAGTTATTGTTTGAGATACATACAAGGCTTTGCTACGGTCAGTGCACCGTTACGAGAACTAACGAAAAGAAAGTATCTTTTCATTGGTCACATGAGTGTGAGAAGAGTTTCAACACATCAATCAAGCCATTGAGAGTGCCACTGAAATGGCCTATTTTGATCCCAAACTACATACAGAGGTTTTAGTTGACAATTGCCCTGTCAGGATGGGTGCAATCCTTGCACAGCACAGAGGACAGCCCAATGCCTGGAGACTTATCATGGCATATGCCAGAAAGAGCCTATCACAAGCAGAAAGTGTTTATTCGCAATCTGAGAAAGAAAGTTTGGCTGTGGTCTGGGCTTGCGAATATTTCCATGTGTTCTTCTATGGAAAGCCTTTCACTGTAGTGACTGACAATCAAGCACTGTTGACGATATTTGGCAATCCAAAAGCCAAAATGCCTCCTCAAACGAACGTTGGGGGTTGAGGTTACAAGAATACAACTATATGATTATTCATCGTCCAGGGAAAGATCAGAATACGGATAATTATTTTTCAAGAGTGCCGTTACAATGCCCTGGTACCCCATCTAAGACAGCGGAGTCCTACATCAATTTTGTTGTGAAATCGAGCACACCAGCTGCCATGTTTTTAGAACAAATTGTGACTACCATGAGCCAAGATAGTGACATGTTAAGATTAAAAGACATTATTGCTCATCAATTGTGGAACCAGCACTCCAGACCTTTCACTAATGACAGTGAGTATTTGAAGTTTAAAAATGTAAGAGATGCACTTTCAGTGACTCAATAAGGCCTCATTTGGCGAGGTACACAAATTGTTATTCCTGAGTCTACAACAGCAGCAATTGATGTTGCCCATGAGGCACGTCGAGAAATAAATGCCACCAAGAGAGCTCTTCGTTATCGAGTCTGGTTTTTGTATCTAGACGAAGGGGTCGAAAAAGATTTGAAGACTTGTCATATATGCAACTGTCTTTCATCTCAAGTGATTCAGCCACCTTTGATCATGTCAGAATTGCCATGTCGTGCTTAGGAAAGAATTGCTATTGATTTCTTTGGTCCTCTTGAGAATGGACATAATCTTTTAGTCACTGTTTTCCATTGGTGGAAGACCTTTCACCCACTACACATGAAAAGGTAATTCAAAAACTTGATGGCATCTTTGCGACATGGGGTGTTCCTGCAGTATTAAAGTCTGACAAGGCCCACCTTTCAATAGTCGAGAATTTAGAGACTTTCTAAATCACCTCAATATAAAGCATCAAAAAAAGCACCCCTCTTTGACCCCAGACCAATGGCCTGGTAGAATGGTTCATGAGTACTCTAAAGAAAGCTGTTCAGCATGCTGCAATGGAGAAGCTCGACCTCAAAACTGTCTTAATCACTACTCTTCGAGCTTACCATTCGACCTCTCACTCCTCGACAGGGGAAAACCCTGCAATTCTCATGTTTGGAAGAGCCATGTCGACCAGGCCTGCCCCATTAGACCAACCTCAGATCTAAAAATGAGTAAGACAGTCACACTACATACTTCAGTCGCAAACAGAAGATGAAAGTATATGCTGACCAATGACGTCATGCAAGGACATCACTTTTACAAGATAAGATCGAGTACTTGTTAGACAATACAGAAGAAGGAAATTTGATGCTCCTTTTGAGGCTGAACCTTTTACTATCACCAACACCAAAAGAGACAGTGAAGGAGCTTTCTGTATATGTGTTGACATGAGCCAGGCCAACAAAGCAATTGAAAGAGACATCCCAGTCCACACATTGCTGATGTTATAACTCAATTGAATGGTGCAAAGTTCTTCTCTTGAACTAAGTAAAGTATATCACCAATTGGAGCTTGAAGAAAATACAGGTATATTACAATCTTTTCTATGCGTATTGGTCAGTTTTGCTGTAAACGTTTGAGTTTTGGTGTATCCTCTGCTGCAGAACTTTTTCAAGACATCATTCGACGTATCATACAGCCTGTACTAAATGCATTTACCTATAGTGATGACATATTAGTTTTCGGAGCCACACAGAAAGAACATGACAAAGCTCTCATGCAAGTATGTTGTTTGCTGTATAATGCAGTCTTAACTCTGAATACCAATAAATGTGAATTCCACAAGAAATGCTTGAAATTCTCTGCCCATGTCTTTTTAATGGGGGTATGAAACCTGCTCCAGCAAAAGTGCAAGCATTACCTACTGCAAATCTCCCACAAGACATTTCTATGGACTGGCCAGTTATTGTTTGAGATACATACAAGGCTTTGCTACGGTCAGTGCACCGTTACGAGAACTAACGAAAAGAAAGTATCTTTTCATTGGTCACATGAGTGTGAGAAGAGTTTCAACACATCAATCAAGCCATTGAGAGTGCCACTGAAATGGCCTATTTTGATCCCAAACTACATACAGAGGTTTTAGTTGACAATTGCCCTGTCAGGATGGGTGCAATCCTTGCACAGCACAGAGGACAGCCCAATGCCTGGAGACTTATCATGGCATATGCCAGAAAGAGCCTATCACAAGCAGAAAGTGTTTATTCGCAATCTGAGAAAGAAAGTTTGGCTGTGGTCTGGGCTTGCGAATATTTCCATGTGTTCTTCTATGGAAAGCCTTTCACTGTAGTGACTGACAATCAAGCACTGTTGACGATATTTGGCAATCCAAAAGCCAAAATGCCTCCTCAAACGAACGTTGGGGGTTGAGGTTACAAGAATACAACTATATGATTATTCATCGTCCAGGGAAAGATCAGAATACGGATAATTATTTTTCAAGAGTGCCGTTACAATGCCCTGGTACCCCATCTAAGACAGCGGAGTCCTACATCAATTTTGTTGTGAAATCGAGCACACCAGCTGCCATGTTTTTAGAACAAATTGTGACTACCATGAGCCAAGATAGTGACATGTTAAGATTAAAAGACATTATTGCTCATCAATTGTGGAACCAGCACTCCAGACCTTTCACTAATGACAGTGAGTATTTGAAGTTTAAAAATGTAAGAGATGCACTTTCAGTGACTCAATAAGGCCTCATTTGGCGAGGTACACAAATTGTTATTCCTGAGTCTACAACAGCAGCAATTGATGTTGCCCATGAGGCATGTCGAGGAATAAATGCCACCAAGAGAGCTCTTCGTTATCGAGTCTGGTTTTTGTATCTAGACGAAGGGGTCGAAAAAGATTTGAAGACTTGTCATATATGCAACTGTCTTTCATCTCAAGTGATTCAGCCACCTTTGATCATGTCAGAATTGCCATGTCGTGCTTAGGAAAGAATTGCTATTGATTTCTTTGGTCCTCTTGAGAATGGACATAATCTTTTAGTCACTGTTTTCCATTGGTGGAAGACCTTTCACCAACTACACATGAAAAGGTAATTAAAAAACTTGATGGCATCTTTGCGACATGGGGTGTTCCTGCAGTATTAAAGTCTGACAAGGCCCACCTTTCAATAGTCGAGAATTTAGAGACTTTCTAAATCACCTCAATATAAAGCATCAAAAAAAGCACCCCTCTTTGACCCCAGACCAATGGCCTGGTAGAATGGTTCATGAGTACTCTAAAGAAAGCTGTTCAGCATGCTGCAATGGAGAAGCTCGACCTCAAAACTGTCTTAATCACTACTCTTCGAGCTTACCATTCGACCTCTCACTCCTCGACAGGGAAAACCCTGCAATTCTCATGTTTGGAAGAGCCATGTCGACCAGGCCTGCCCCATTAGACCAACCTCAGATCTAAAAATGAGTAAGACAGTCACACTACATACTTCAGTCGCAAACAGAAGATGAAAGTATATGCTGACCAATGACGTCATGCAAGGACATCACTTTTACAAGATAAGATCGAGTACTTGTTAGACAATACAGAAGAAGGAAATTTGATGCTCCTTTTGAGGCTGAACCTTTTACTATCACCAACACCAAAGGATACATGGTGACTGCCAGCATCCTGGGAAATCCCTCACAAGAGATTCTTCTTCCTATGGCCCATCACTCACCAAACATCGATGTCAATGTAGAGACTGGGTTTAGACAGACTGTTGATGACTCTGTATCTGCTGATAATTCCACCTCACCTGTGCAGATCACTGACACTTCAATTGCCAGTTCCCGGTCCCTGTGACCTGATCAGGAAGTGTGATTTAAGCTCTATGACGCTTAATTGAAGAATTGTAATTGTTTGTGTATCTATGTATTTATTTATGTATTTATTCACATATTTATTCATGTATTTATTTATTTGCCTATTTTTGAAAGTTGTGACTTTTTATCTAAAAAATCAGTAGATGATGGGGCATATTTACAATGAAGTGACGGAGTGCAGCGTTAGCCTTCCTGGCTTAATGCTGCACTCCGCCACTTCTGAAAAGCAGGGCTGCACCATATTTACAACAATATGGTGCAGCCCTGCATTTCCCCCTGCGCTGGCGCTAAACTTAGCAGCATAGCGCCAACGCAGGCACCCTTGCACCATAGTGCAATGGTGTCTGCGTTGAGGGGAAGATTGTTTATGTGCAGGAAGGTGTCCCTTCCTGCACATAAACAATCTTTAAATTACATTTTGTAACTTTTATGTGTGCTGCTTAATGCAGCACACATTGCCCTCCCCTTTCACTCTAAATACAGTGTGAAAGGGTGCCTTATTTACAAGGCAGCATTAAGCCACTTGATGTGGCTTAACGCTGCCTTGTAAATAAGGCAAAGTCCCTATTGCCATCACAACGTCACTGAAAGTTACTTTGTGGTGTCGATAGGGGCTTGTAAATATGCCCCGTAGTGTCTTCTAATAAAAGAACGCTGGAACTCTTTTGGTTCCCATTGTACACCGTAGACTTGTGACGTAAGTGTTGGAGGGATGAGTTGAAGGCAAACTTAGGGGCATATTCACAAGGACTTATCGCCGAGTTAGCGGCACTTTATCGCAGCCAAAGTTGTGATAAATTCATCGCACCATTCACAAGCTGGTGCTAACAGCCGATATCGCCAGTTATCCTGCGATAGCAGCCGCAAAAAACATTGCCACGGATGACACCGGCAACTAACGCTAATGAGATGCAGAGTAGGCGTTCCCGTGCAAAAACCCGCAGAAACACCACTACGCAACATTCCCAACGACCAGCCAGATCGGCGATAAGATCTCAAAACATGCGATAAGGCGCGTTAGCAGCAGGAATTTAACACCTGCTCTTACCTGGTGTTAAGTCGGACGACAACCTGCACCATGAAAGGGAGCTCAGCCCACAGCCACACCAGAAGAACAACAGATGCAATGGAGCTACTGATCATGCAGCTCGGAGCCCCAAGAGGGCCACAACACCCACCGCCACCACCCCCAGGCCCGCCACCCCCCCCGGACCACTCCATCTAACTTACAAATTCATGAACACAACAATCCGCCTGATGTCGCACAAGTACAACAACCAACATCCATGTGTGGTCCGAAAAAGGAAAAACAGACATACATCTTAGAATTTCAAAAATAATCAATTTATTCAAATTCAACTCAACATCAATAATTGGAAGAGTCATGGCGGGTCTTCTCCGGACAAACCGTAATTCACAGCCTGCAAGACAAAATTGAAGATAAGAAGGTGTGTCATGCGCTCAACAAAGGACAGAGAGGGAGAGAAAGAGAGAGAGAAAGAAAGGGAGAGAGAGAGTGAAAGAGAGGAAGAGAGAGAAAGAGAGAGAAAGGGGGAGAGAGAGAGACAGTGAAAGAAAGAAAGGGAGAGGGAGAGAGAGTGCCGACACTGCGCACCCAGGCTGCTGCAACCCAGCCCCTCCCGCCGCCCAGCGGGTATTGCCCGCCCCTGCGCACCCAGGCCACACTGCTCACCTGCTGCCACCGGTGTGTCTCCAACCATGTGCCGGTGCACACTGCAGGCCACCAGGACCCTCATCTGAAACAGAGTCCACAGCTAATGATGGCAGAGCACATATCATTGCACACGGCAACATCGCTTGGCCGCCCCTGCGCACACAGGCCGCTGCACCCCAGCCCCTCCCGCCGCCCAGCGGGGATTGCCCGCCCCTGCGCACCCAGGCCACACTGCTCACCTGCTGCCACCGGTGTGTCTCCAACCACGTGCCGGGACACACTGCAGGCCACCAGGTCCCTCATCTGAAACAGAGTCCACAGCTAATGATGGCAGAGCACATATCACTGCACACGGCAACATCGCTTGGCCGCCCCTGCGCACACAGGCCGCTGCACCCCAGCCCCTCCCGCCCCCCAGTGGGGATTGCCCGTCCCTGCGCACCCAGGCCTCACTGCTCACCTTCCGCCACCGGCGTGTCTCCAAGAGGGCCCACCACGTCCCGGTGCAAGCTCCAAGCCCGGGGCCCGCGACCTTGGCAGCCTCCACATCACGCATCCCCACAGCGCGGGCCACCAGGTCGCACACTTGATTCTGGGTCTTGATTTTGCAATGGCAGAGATCACATCAGTGCACACGTCATCATCGCAGGCTGCACACCCGCTCAGCTCTCTAGGTGCCACTAACTCTGTGAAACGCGAGGCAACGCCACGTGGCGGTAGGCCCGCGCTGACCGCAGGCTCAGGCCTACATTGCGGTCCACCAGGCGCACACTTGACTCTGGGTCTTGATATTGCAATGGCAAAGACCATATCAGTGCACACGTCATCATCGCAGGCTGCACAACCGCTCAGCACTTTAGGTGCCCCTACCTCAGTGCACAGTAAGTCACCATCCCGTGGCGGTAGGTCCGTGCCGGCCGCAGTGCAACCGGTGCCATCGACTCCGTGCAACGCAAGTCATGGACCCTAAATGATTGAGTCTCGTCATCGGCCAGGCGGACGCAGCCATGTCACCTCAGGCAGTGGGGAAGAACTGGGACACGTAGCGTCGTCATCCCCCCTTTATACGTAAGCCGAGTGGGCTTGCTCGGCATACGCCAGGCCAGCGTAGGGGTGTGAACAATTATCCCTGGCCTCTGGGCGTGGTTCATATCTGGGCTGCACAGGAAACCAACTGATGCGTGTGTCTCTGCTGCAGTGTCTGCGCCACACGGCCTGCAATCGACAATGTTGCAATGCTGCATGCACCCGGAGGGCGTCTGCGCATGAAGGGACTGTACAAGGAGCACAAGGCCGCTCGGGCTCTTGGCTCATACATGGCAACTGTTGTGTGTGTTCCTCGCTTTTGGTGCACCATAAGCCCAAGGCCTAGCCTCAATGCAGCACAATAGCCACATCACATTCCCAGGATACAAGCAGTAGTCAGACTAACATTAGGGATGAAAGCCCCTTTGTCTCAATACAGAAGGCGGAAGGACATCTGCACCCCCGACCTTGGAAATGCATGCGGCAGGCACCCCCTAAGAGAGATACCATGGCAGATGACGACTCCCACACTACACACGGCGCCAATGAAAGATCAACGTCTCCACACCCCACACACAGAAGTCCTTGCTCGAGGTACTCCTGCATGGAACGGCCTTGACACTTACGTACAGGGCAACCCATACGTACAAACTTTGCACACTCATACGACTCATTGCTCCAAGCTGTGGCATATCATCCACATAACAGCCGCAGGACAGAAGAGTGCCGGTTCTACGAGTGCGAACAACGCAATGTTAGAACATCCCGGGGACATGCACAACCCCTGTCACGTGGAACTGTACCGTGACCGAATGCTGCATTTGTTGGGGGCACTGCCGCTGGCAGTGTTGCGCATCAGTTACCGTCTGAGCTTCCGTCTGGCGTACGTCACCTGCGTCCAGCCCTGGTTCCACTGCCGATCATGCATATTCAAGTGGCCCATGGATGTCTGCCTATCCAACACAACGGTAGATGAACTGGATTATGACATGTGTGTGCGCCCCCTGTTGGCCCACGACCAGGAGTGTAACCCTGATACCCGTTCATGGGATGCCTTGGTATTGGGCGTATGTGCTGGCAGTTGGGCATGTGAGATTGCACAATTCCTCGTGTGCAGTGACCACATCGAAGCGCTCCCCTATTGGACTGTGTTGCGGATTGGTGAAACGGCGTGGACAGAGCACATCTGTCCGGACCAGCTAATGGATTGGCTCGCCCCCGTGTTCGTTGAAGTCGACAACGACGTACTCTTGGAACTGATTGCCCATGAAGCTGCGCTCGCTTTCATGGACGAGTAACTACGTTCCTGCAGCCACAAAAGTCATGGCACAGGTCCCAACACCCTTTTGCATCTTGGAGAAATGGACACATATCCCACCATGACAGTGGACATGGCTGCATTCTCATGGACTCAGAATGCATGTGCGTGCAAGACTGCATGGGTTGACACACACCTGTGCAAGGTGAGTGGACAGCGGCGCCTGGCAACGTTCCTCAAACTGACACACTGCTGGAGGAGAGTACACACATGGCAATGTAGTACTACATGTGACCTTGTTGGACTCCTTCACCTGCTCACTGTCAGCAGAGCAGACAGTCAGCGCTGTCCGGTGGTACAGGACTATGCAGATCCCATGGGCTGTGAGTGGTGTCCCCTGACACGGTGCAATGAGCATTCGCCAAACACCACATGACTCGTCCAGCAAGGCAAGGTGGGCTGAGACCATCGGCATCCGTCATGGTTGGTGATTATTTGTACCTCCCCATGTCTTGCACCTCTACATGTTCCTTTGCTGCCTGTTAGTGTATGATGCATTGGTCTGCATGTTGTGGCCCTTGTCTTGCCCGTACTGACACGCACATGCAAATAAAGTGTACGCAGCTTCACTAGTGTTCAACTTTGAAGAGTGTTGATTAGCATGCCAAATCGTGTTCCTCAATGTGCATTGTCCATACACAGGGAGGGACTGGCTGACGCATTTCACTTAGGGGTGAGTCCCTATTGCCAGCTCCACCTCTGTGAGCCAGACATTGTGGTTGGGCGAGTTGCTGGTGGACCTGTGCGCTTACGTGTCTTCAGCAATGTGAGTATGGTGTCCGACTTCTTGCCATGTGGATCAATGTGTTCCATCAAACCAGGCTGTGTCCACACAGTTGAGTGTGTGTAGGTATGCAAAGAGATGTTCTGTTGTCACATGTGATGTGGGACACTACTTTAGGCCTCCTACTGACTTTGACATATTTACACACAGCCCTATTTCATACATGGATGTGGGGCTACGTTGTGGGGTTGCGAGATTGTTGTTCATGATCAATGAGGCCACAGCTAGTTCACACCTTCACAGTCATCTAATTGGTCATGTGTGTCATGGTCAAACATGCACATTGATGTCATTTCCCAGGGTGTACCTTTTTGTGCAGTCAATGTCCCTACAGTCATCCATATTGTTATACTTGATTGAACATAGACATGACACATCTGTGTGATTAGGAATGTTTTATTCACATCCTGTGGAGTGTCGGAGCTGGAGCAGTACATGGCCATGCACACCCCACATTACATGGTTGCCCAGTGGATGGCCAAACAGAGTCCTTTAGGGGATGAAAAGTCAATCGGTAGAGGAAGGGTTGAGTCCGCAGCCTGTTTGCTGTGTCATTGGTAACCAGAGCAGATATGGCAGTCCATGTCGGAGTCCACTCCAGGTGAATGTCGCAGAGTGTTTCGGGGGACAGTGGAAGGTGTTGTACCAGGGCATGATGCAGAGGGCTGTACCAAGCAGAAATAGGCCATATGGTGGGTGATGAATGCTACAACCTCATTTTTGACACAGTCATTACCGTCCACATCTTCGTCCTCTGATATGTCTTCTGTGTCAGGTGTGCCAGGTGTGTGTGGTGGTGTTATGGCTGCATCACTGTGTGCCACTGACACATCAGGGGGCGGAGGTGGTATGGCTGCATCACTGTGTGCCACTGACACATCAGGGGGCGGAGGTGGTATGGTTGCATCACTGTGTGCCACTGACACATCAGGGGGTGGAGGTGGTATGGCTGCATCACTGTGTGCCACTGACACATCAGGGGGCAGAGATGTGTGTGTCGAAGTTCCTGCAGCAGTCATCTGGGACAGGCTCTGTGGCAGCAATGGCAAGATGAGGATCTGCAGGGCATGGTAGATCCCAGCTACATCTCGCTGGTGTTCAGCCGTGGCAGCCATCCTTCCTGCCTGCATCCGCTCCATGTTCTCTATTGTCCTCCGCATCTGTGCCAACTCTGTGCTGTCGTCGCTGGAGCCTCTCTGCCTAGACAGTTCTTGTACCTGAGTAATGGCTCCAGCGAGGTCAGCCAAGGATTGTTGTAGGGCATGGAGCGGACTGTGGGTGTCCGTTAGGGACTGTAAGTGGTCCCTGATGGGACTAAGACACCCATGTATGGCATCTAGTTTGGCTGCCATGGGGTCGAAACCCACCCACACCTGTTCAGCCAGCCCCCTCTGGCAGTCTGACACACGGCGTTGGAATGCCATGTGTTCTTCGGTGAGGTGCTGGGAGCCAGCCGTGGTGGTGGGTGCTTCCTGCTGTGTGGTCTGTGCAGGGGGTGGTATCACCTCGATGCAGCTGGGCTGCCCTGTTCCTGGAGGTGGGGTGCAGAGGCTGTCCACGAGCCGTTGGAGGGTGTCGGAGCAGATGGCCAGGGGTACCTCCTCCTCATCACTGAAGAGATGTCTGGTCTGCTCTGCAGGAGGTGTTGATTGTCCCTCTGCAATGTAAAGGGGAGTTGCAGGTTAACAGTGTGTTCCATGTATGTTGACGCATTGTACATGTTTACATACAGACCTCATGACAATGTACATTGTGACTGTTTTGGATGAGCTGGCTATTTGATGGGAGACAGTGGACATTTCGACTACATGACGGATGTGAGGTTGTACTCGTACATGATCATCTCACAGTTTCATGCTATGCCAGATGTGATTGGCCAGTTTTGACGCACATGGGGCACCAGTTGTGTCCTCTGTTCTGTAGTGAAAGTGTTGCACTTTGTACCACATTGTCGTCAATGTTGATGTGCTGTGATTGCTATGTGTGTGTGCTGCATTGTGGGAGAGTCGCCCCTGCAGCTCTGATTTAGCAGCCCCTTATCCCTTTGAGGCGGTGTGCCTTTGACTTGTGTGCTTTTACGGTGCTGAGATGTTGGCGACTTTGGTCATTTGTGCTCTTTGACGGATTTTGTACTCTTGTGCATTGTTTGTCTGCAGATGTGTTGGTGACGTCAGGGGTTGTATGTGCACGTGGATGTGTCAGAGTGTGACCTGCTCCTTTGAGGATGTTATCCACACTGGGCCACCTCAGTGTTGTGGCGTGCACCATGTCATGTATTTTGACTGCAGCCATGCTATTGGTCATGCAGTGTCACTTGCATTGTCAGTGTGGCTCACAGAGCTGCTGCTTTGCTGGGTTCAGCACATGTGCATGGGTAGGTTGTGAGATTGGTGAGGCGGGGGCCTTTTGTGCGCATGGTGGACGGGGGCCTACTTGGTGTTTCTGTGTGTGCTGCAGTGTGCCAAGGCCATGAGGGACATGTTCCACAGTCATTGTGGGTGTGCAGTGTGCTATTCTTAATTGTGCATGTGTGCCATTGTGCCCGTCTCCCCCCGTCCCCCCGGTCCCTGGTGGTTACTCACCCTGTTGAAGTTGGGTCAGGTCATAACGAGCAGTGTCCGGACCCCCAACTCCTTGCGCCGTCTCCGCACTGATGAGTGTGGCCACCATTTCCTCCAGCTCATCCAGCTCCTCCTGTGGTGCAGGACTCCCACCTCCAGTCGCCGTTGCTGCCTTCCGGTTGGCAGCGAGTTTCTGCTTGGTTTGGCTTGTCACATCATGCCAGCGCCTCTTGACCTCCTCCATTGACCTCCTCGACACTCCGACTGCATTCACGTTGTTCACGATGGACTGCCATATTTCCGTTTGTGTTGCCGATGACACAGTGGAGGTGACGAACAGTTGTTGGTAGTGTTCGGTCACCTCCGTGACGATGATCCGGTTTTCCTGCGGACTGAACCCCGTCTTCCTCTTCCTCTTCTCCTTGCCCTTCCCCGGCCCCGTGGTTCCTGGCTGGTCATCTGTGGGGCTTGTGGGGTTCGCGTTGTCCTCTGCACTCGGTCCGGGTGCGTCCATGGTGCTACGCAGTTACATTTTTTTGTGTTTTTTTTCACTGCTTTTATAGTGCATTTTCCCGCATGACGCGTGGGAATCGCAGGCCTGTCGCTGGTTATCGCTGCTTTTTGTTTCGTGATTTGGGACATCGCAACTTTTTGGGCATTCGTGTTTCGCATTTTTTCGGCATCGCGTTAATTTTAACGCAGCCATTTGTCATGTTCTTGTGTGACTATCGCATGGTGCCGCCGGATTGGGAATTGTGCGTTAACACAGTGTTATTTTCCCGCGATAGACTGCGATGTGAGAAGTTGCGTTAAGCGATTTTGGCAATAGTTAACACACGTTCTTGAGAATATCCCCCTTAGAATGTTGAGTTCTGACACACAGTGGAATAAAGACGTGTAAAATTACTCTCCGTGTGTGGGGTACTTATTGGCAAGTGCCTAGGCTGCCAGGACACAACATATAGCAACACCTGGGTCCAGTTTATTTAATCTAGCCACAAGATAGTTGGTGAGTCAGTTCTGAATAAATATGACAAATAAATATGACATGCAGGTTCCATGGCAACTCACCAAGATACACTGACAAATAAAATAGTTATGTGCCACAAAGAACTTAACAGTGCATTTAATACTGACAGGTTGACATGCTGCTACTAATTTCACTTTTTGCGTTAGCCATACTGTTTCCTTATCTGTCTGCCTAAAGTCATTTTATAAGTGCAAAATGTCTGGCACTGATTTTGTATTTAATAAATACCTGTCTCTGTTTATTACCACCACTTTTACATCCCATACACATTTAAAGCTGCCTTTGCATCAAACTATATCTTGGATTCAAAAGAACCTGTACAGACATGAGTGACCAAATGAAGCAAGAGCTTTGACACTGACAGGGCATGACGGGATACCGGAGGAGTGTGCTGCTTTAAAGGAGCTGTGACAGTTTCCAGCTTATCTAAGCCCTAGCCCATTTAGCTACGTTCAGTGCTTAATTTGAGCCAGTAGTTTCCGGTGCTCGGCACCTGCACTTAATTGGCAGCACCCGCATTTATGACAGTCTGCCACATGATGGGCTGTTTGTCAGATTTAGAGTAAGCACAACAACAGTTGTTTACTAATTCAATATACATCAAAAATGACTATTACCTGCCACCCATGCTAATCTTATAGCTTTGGGGGCCTTTAATAGTCTGAATTGTCCCACTTGTAGGGTGTGATGGTTCATAGTTGGTTTGGTACTGTCATTTGTAGCACTACCAGGGGCAATGGGTGGTGTAGGCTACAGTGGGCTCCTGATGAGGGCCCTGGAACTTAAATTTTTACAAATTAGGCACTGGCCACCTTACCCTGCTTTCCTCTCACTTTTCATTTACAGAACGTTTTGTGAAAGATTTTTTTTGCCACCTTTCCTAATGTAGTGAATTTTTAAACTAAACCTGGCTTCCTTTTCAAAGAAAACAAACACGAATTGGTCAATGAAACCTGCAATTGGTTGTTAGAAAATATAGTTTTTTTTTGCAAGTTGTCTTCTCTAACAGAATATTATATTCATATTTTGTAAAAAGTGCTCTGGGATCATGCACATGTGCTGGACAGTTCAATGCATATGATTATTATTGGTGATCCTCTAAAGGAGAATCAAGACTAGGCATGCTTGATATTTAGCAACCCCGGTATGTGACACCCCATTAACGGGCTCCTAAGAAACACCATGGGCCCTTGCACTTACTTTTTTTTACAATATAAACTCTCAAACAGGAGAAAGAGAAATACCAAACATGGTATCTTCTTATGCAAAATGATCTCTTACGAGCTAGGAGTGGACCTTTTCTGCAAGAAAGGTTATTGAGGATGGAACAAGAAGTCACATGCATATTGTTCCGGAGTGTAGCAGTGCTCACATACATTAGTCGAATTATCCATAACTTCTTTGGACTGATCTGACAATTGTCACCGCTAGTAGTTAATGCTTTATCACAAACTGCAAATAAGAGCAACGAAATGCATTTTCTTCAAAAAGGAAACTGTCAGAGAGTTTATTGTATTGTAGTCCTCTACTAATAATTGAATTCCTTCCTTATTCTGATTTCTTCGTAATGGCATTTCCACATTTAAGGGAACCACACCCCTCCCGGCAATCCAGGCAAAGAACCTCAGCATAGAAATCGACAACAAACTCACCATGACCGGCCAAGTGAATGCAAGAAGATTTTCAAATGGCTCACCACTAACACTCGCACAATCGTCACCCAAGCCCTCATCATCAGCAAGCTGGACCAAGGCAACACACTCTGTACTGGAATCAATGGTCAGCTGACCAGAAGTCCCCAGACCATGCAAAACTCAGCGGCCAGGCTTCCCCTCAATCTCGCACTATTCGTACAGATTGCACCTCTGTCGGTAAAACTGTGCATTTGTTGTCCAAAATAAATACCAGGATTGTGCCAGAATGATTCTGTGCACACCCTCAGGATATGTTGGCCTATTTACCTGCTAGCCACAGTGCAACGTCTGTACCCCTAACCCTACAGGGCATCAAATGTATGTTCAACCTTAGCACATGATAACCCTGCTCTCCCAAGGTAATCATGGTAACAGATCTAGAAACTTTTTGTTTGGTCTCTCACGCATGCTCAAAGAAGCACACAAGAAATACTCAGCAAGGCTTCTCAATATTAATTGAAACATCGCGATTCTTGCGTAAAATACGTGCTCTGTGATAATCAGCAGAATTAGACTGATTAGCGTAATTAGCATCACAAGAACTGTGAAAAGGATTAACATTTCCATCATTGTGCTAAGACAGAGTATATATGCAGGCATATAAGTACTGTGTATAATTGTACTTCTACCTAGCACTCCCTAACCTAGTTTTGCTTAGGGTGGGTGATCTGCCGAATCCCTGCCAGGGTAGACCAACTCCCTGTTACCTGTGGGTAAGTGTTATCAGGCTGTCCGTCTTGGTGTAGAGCTGGACATCCCTTGTGTTGGTACACAGGAATCCGCTGAGCTAGAATTCCGACATATAGTAACCGTTCAGTGTCAGCTGAGTGCTCCTCTGCCTAAACAAGGATGTGGTAGTGTATTTAAAACAATAGAACCCATGTGGTCATGCCTCAACCCCTGTCAGGCCATAATTGTTTATTCTAGTTGGATAGCGTCATCACCTTTTGGACAATAACATAAATAACATTTGCGCAGTCAATTTTATCCATTGTACGGAATGTTCAAGTTATCGTGATAGTGTGCATACGAAGTGGAAATGTAAGCAATGTAGATTCAGAGAATGCTATCCTGCATGGTCACGCATGCTAATGTATGTTTGAAGTCACCGTATGTAAAAGAGAAGGCAACTAAAGAAATGGGAGCAGGCAAAATGGCAGAGTTTCTTATCAGGCCTATCCTGACCATGTGACACCACCACATGCTCACATCAACCCACCCCTCAAAGAGCGCCACAAATAAGCACTCGTCAAACACCTCACACACACATGTAAAGCCTTACACAAAATTAGCACCAAGTACCTTAACAAATGCATAAACTTCTACAAACCTAAAATATACCTTTGCTCGCACACTTCCCCCGAATACACAGGACCAATTCCAGAGGTCATTCCTTCTCCTACCTCCCTCCTGAAGCAGAACCTGCCACTGCGTATCTGAGTCACCTCCTCAGTTCTTGAATTCTGCCTCACCCCATTCAGCTCCTGCTTCAGCACCAGGGTACACTCCCTGGTGAGGTGTGAGCTACACAAATACACATAACATATTATAAACTTTTTTCAACAAAGATCTAATCCTTTTGCAGTTCTGTACGACCAGTGCACTCAGAATAACTTACCAATTTCAGACATTTGTAAAATGTAGAAATAAAGGAGAATCCAAATATGTGTAGCTTGAATAAATCACAAATTTCTTTCTCACCTGGAAGTCCTAGTAAACTTCAAAGTATGTTTATAAAAATACATTCTACTCACAGTTCCCAGAGTGTTAGCTGAAGTATTTGGGTCTAAGGTCAGCCAGCCACTGGGATACCCAATAAACCCCAGACATGTCTGAAAAGTGAAGACCATGTGGAGTCCAGGAATTTGTGGCTGTTGGATCTGGGACGTTCTGGTTGGCTGAGGCTAGGTCCTAGCCAGGCAGAATCCACCACTCCAGTTATGGACGGGTCATTACACTCACTGTATAACCTGTGCTCACCCTTGGGTAGCTTAGCACTGGTCAGTCAGGCTTATCACAGAGGTAATGTGTAAAGTATTGGCACAACAGTCTTACACAATAAATACACTGAGCGTCACAAAGGAGACTTCACACGTGGTGTATGTAAATAAAGTTTATATTCAGCACACACATTAACTAACACAACATGAACATCATGTATTTCTGGGCATAAATCACATTCAGAAATATCACTAGCAGTACTAGGCCTAACCATGTTAAAATGACATCAGTAATATGCACACTTGGGAAAGATCCTATTTTACCCCCCCAGAAACATTGTCAGAACGAGGCCCACCCTGGCATTTGATATTATTCAATACCACACAGTTATAGTGTACACACCAGATCACAAGAATATCAGAAATTTGTACACACAGATAATTACAACACTTTTAACCAGTACCGTGGGCCAAGGCTGCACGGGTATAAACCAATGTCAAACGTAGTATTCTTTTGGCAAGGAATCAACATGTAAAGGAACACCACTGTGCGGTGTACTTAATCACAGGCAGTCCCTCCCACACAATCACTCAGCACCGTTACGCGGTGCCATGTATACCAGACAGGTCCATATGGATAGCACTCGCACACACACGCACACAGCACCATAACACGGTGTAACTGGTATCCGGCAGGTGAGTTGATAATGCACATGCGGACCCCCTGCCCCAAGCCCTCCTTCCCCATTCAGTTCACCCCTACTACCCTACACCCACGGACTGGAGATAAAGAAAACCTTCACCCCTGATTCTCGGCCGATTGCGATCAGAGTCACACTTAGTCCGGGTCCCAGGGAAGGAGATGGGAGTAGGTAGCAGAGCTATTAGATGGCAGTCGGTTTGGCCACTATTCAGGAAGTTCACCCACGGTATGCTGAGCAGAAGTGGGCTGAGGGCGATAGTCATTCACTTAAAGAGTTCCACATTGTGCCTTTTGGCACCAGCCCAGCTCTGCAAAGCATGGGGGGGGGAAATCACACAGTCTCTTGACCCACTTCTGATCGCTCTCGGAAGTGTTCCTTAGCCCAGTCAATTACTCTCACCACCCCTGCCTGGTCCAGGCAATATTATCTGGCAACACGAAGTCATCGAGCCAGGTGAGGAGAGGGCAGTAGTTATACCGTAGCATACCTTTGAAGTTGGGGGTGGTTCAGAGGGTTTTCCTTTGAACCACAGATGGCTCCCCTAAATTTCAGTCCCGTCTGCCATTGGCCGTGGAATGCAGATCTTAATCTTTAGTGGAGTCCTGATCTATAATGGGTCAAAACCTCTTCCTCCAATCTATCCAGCCAGGCCCACAAATGGAAGAGGCCTGTCGTCCCAGTTGCATGCCCAATGTTTATAGCCGTGTCTGGGGAATACACAGATGTGCTCCCTCAACCTCCAGTGTGAACTGGAGTCAAACTAAAAGGCACACAAAGAGTTTTAAAGCAGAGAAATGCCCACTTTCTAGAAGTGGCATTTCTAAGCTATTAATGCCAAATCCCTAGTTACCACAGGAAAGGTTTTGTCATTGTGAATCCAATGATAGGAAACATCATAAGGCTGGTCCATTGTAAGCCACTATTGCAGCTTGAAGTAATTTTAACCATTCCCCCATGTTAACCTATGGGAATAGCAAGCCTCATAGGTAGTGAAAACATACATGGGTATTCTTCCCTACCTGGGCAGGGAAGACAAATGTGTACCAGCCCTGCCTTTCACCTACCACTTGCTTTACCCCTTAACACTTACCCTAGGGCTGCTCTAGTGGTAGTGAAAGGTACCCTCAGGATGGGCCAGTGGTTTGGAAAGGCCAACCTGAGCCTATGTGCAATTGCGCACACACAGGCCTACAAAGGCAGGCTTGACACATGTTTAAAAACCTCATCGTTGCAAGTGCGCACCCACAGGCCTGCAATGACAGGCTTGAGGCATGTTTTAAAACATCAGGTAAGCACCACTTCCTAACGCGGTTAGGCAGGGTGCGTGCACTTTCACACTGCATTTAAAGTGGGAAAGTGCCCAGAGATCTAAGGCCACTAAAAGAGAATCAGCAAAACCCTGGTCATGTCTCATGGGAAGCAGACCTCCTAGATAGGCAGAAACCCACATAGGGGTTCTGCTCTACCAGGACAGGAAACATCCATATGGACCTGCTCTGCCTTTTGCCTAACACTTGCTGCTCCCCTCAGGGCTTACCCTAGGGGTGCTCTAGTGGTAGTGGAATGGGCACTCAGGGTTGGCTACGGAGTTAAAAATGCCAACCTGAGCATAGGCACAACTGCGCACTCACAGGCCTGCAATGGCTTGCTTGATGCATGTTTGAAAGGCTACTCTGGTGGGTGGCACAATCAGTGCTGCGTCCCACCATTAGGCAGTGCAGTACCTGCCTGACCTCGGCCAGGATACTGCTCTCCCAGGCGCCTAGCACCACCTTAGTGCCTCTGCCTCCCACTCTGAACCGACCCCGGTTCGAGGCCAGCCCCTGCCCTGCTTTCACTTCTGCTGCTCGTCATTTTTTCTGCATTTCTCCTTGGCCTCATTGAGCATTCCCCTGCCTCTTTTGGCCACATTGGAAGTCTTGATAGACTCCTTTTGCCCGTTTCTCGCTGCCCTCTTCTCCCGTCTTTTCCACGCTGCTGCTGCCCCCACGGACCCTCCCCCCGCTGGTTTCCCGCCTCCCAGCTGCGTCTCCCTCCCTCCTCCCCTATTAATTGGCGGCCGCTGCGTGCCCAAGCGAGCAAGTCCCCTGACCTCGGCCAGGATACTGCTCTCCCAGGCGCGTAGCACCACCTTAGTGCCTCTGCCTCCCGCTCTGAGCCGATGCCGGCCCCTGCCCTGCTTTCACTTCTGCCGCTCCTGCTCGTCATTTTTTCTGCATTTCTCCTTGGCCTCATTGAGCATTCCCCTGCTTCTGTTGGCCACATTGGAAGTCTTGATAGACTCCTTTTGCCCGTTTCTCGCCGCCCTCTTCTCCTGCCTTTTCCACGCCGCTGCTGCCCCCGCGGCCCCTCCCCCCGCTGGTTTCTCGCCGCCCAGCTGCATCTCCCTCTCTCCTCCCCTATTTAATGCCGGCCGCGCAGAGAGCAACTACTCCGGGGCCCCCACGGACCCCTGCCCCCACCACATCTACCGCAGAGTCACAGACATCATCGCACCCGAACTCCAACGCATCATCAACCGCCCCTTTGAGACCGCCTCCTTCCCCGATGTTCAACATCTACATGGCCCCGCTCGCAGCCATCGTCAGAGCACACAGACTCAACATCACATCATACGCAGACAACACCCAACTCATCCTCTCCCTATCCAACGAACCAAACACCGCTAAACTCAACTTTCAAGACGGAATGGCAGCCATCGCCGGGTGGATGAAGAGCAGCTGCCTGCAACTCAACACGGATAAAACAGAGATACTCATCATGGGCCCCCACCCCGACACCTGGTGTCCCCCCGCCCTCTGAGACCCCCCCCCGCCCCCACCGACCATGCACGCAACCTCGGGATCATCCTGGACTCCGAACTCAAAATGGACCGCCAGGTCAATGCTATCACCTCCTCCTGCTACCACACCCTCCACCTACTCTGCAAGACCTTCAAGTGGATCCCCCCCGAACACAGGAAAATGGTCACGCACGCCCTCATCAGCAACAGACTGGACTACGGCAACGCACTCTACGCCAGGATCAACAAGAACCTCACCCGTAAACTCCAGAACATCCAGAACGCCGCCGCCAGACTAGTCCTCAACCTACCACGCCACTGCTACATCAGCCAACACCTGTGAACCCTTTACTGGCTCCCCGTAGCGAAGAGAATCACCTTCAAACTCCTTACCCATGCACACAAGGCCCTACACAACACCCAACCCGCCAACCTGAACAACCGCCTCGTGTTCCACGCACCCCAGCGCTCCCTCCGCTCGGCCCGACTCTCCCTCGCTACTGTACCTCGGATCAAGAAAAGCAGAACAGGGGGGCGCTCCTTCTCCCTCCTCGCGGCCAAGGCATGGAACTCCCTCCCTCTCTCTCCACCTCCGACAGACTACACTGCTCCCCAAGTTCCTAAAGGACCTCAAGACCTGGCTCTTCGATGGTACACAGTGAACCTGCCGGCCTGGAGGAACCACCCGACCCCCCCCCCTCTCCCTCAGCGCCTTGAGACCCGTTCTGGGTGAGTAGCCTGCGCTTTACAAATGTTTGATTGATTGATTGATTATGTGGTGTACCTCTTTACAGGGCGCTCATAGCTACAATACCGAAACCAATTAAGTAAGCACCACTTCCTAGAATGGATCTGTCAAGTATGCACACGCTTTCACATTGCATTACAGTGGGAAAGCGGCCAGAGTTCTAAAGCCACAGAAAGAGAATCAGCAAAAACCAGGAGAAGAAAAAGCTAAATGTTTTAGGGAAATCTCCTAAGAATGGCCATGTCCAACAGTGGCTGATGTGGATTCAACCACTTTTTACTACCCAGAATTCCTTGCAAACACCAAACTATGTCACAATATCCTCATACCACAAAACACCAGAATTTGTGGCGAAAGGAAAACTTCTTATTGGCAAACGTCCTACCATCCAGTGCTTTTACACTTCTCCTGACAAAAACAGAATCCCACATGTGTAGTTAAGCCTGTTAGATGAGAGAGAAAAGGGACAAAACTGTGACTATGTGAAATCAACATGAACTTCACATGGTCTAGGTTTTGGGCTATTCCTGTCCCGTGCAATAAATCTATAGACACATGTGGTGTACCATTTTTATTGGAAGATAGTAGAGCATCTGATGTTGCACTCATAATCCAGAGTTTTCTGTTACATAAATGTACGGAAAATGTTTATTCTACAAATGGTTTGATGTTTGCAGAGCGTTCGCGGTAAGAAAAAAGGGGTGTGATCCATGCAAGACACACCACCCTGAATTTCCTCAGGTTGCTAGGCTTAAAAAATGGCTGAGATTGGTAGTGTTCCCTGGGTGCTTTCTCACTGCAGGAAGAAATCCACTATTATCTGTCTTTTTCCAGAATCCCTAACTGCAGTCCTGTGACAAAGCTGCAGTTGGGGATCTTTTCAGACCCATGTAATGGGCCTGCCTGCTCATATGAGGCACCAGTTTTATTGGGAGAACTGTGGGACCACAAAACGGTAGGGCATTTTCTATTGGTGTCATGTTCTGAAGGTTTCCAGCACACACACATGCAAGAAAATGGCTTTTTTTAACCCATAGTTTGATATTTGCAGAATTACATGGAATTCATATGCATTGCTGACTTAAGCAAAATCTATGGAAATTATATCTTTGTGTGCTTTATACATGTGCACACTCTATATACTTTGCACAGTATGCATGTAAAACGTCAGGAAAATATATAATTAAATAAATACCTTTAAAAGTAAGTTTACTTGCAATAAAAGGAAATACAAGTCCCAGCTAAGTCCATTGGAAGCCAGTCGGAATGACCGTTAGAATTCCTTTCCGACTGCCTCCATCGTAATGAGGCAATCGGAAAGGAATCCTACCGGTATATTACGTTGCGGTCGGAAAGGCTCGGACCGATGTTCGGAGCCTTTTCTGACCGCATCATAATAAGCCCCTTAGTGCTTCTAATCTTAGCTTTTCCTTGCCGGACCCAACTCCTCTAGTATGGACGGATCATTACTTGGTCCAGTTTAATTGGCTCATTTCCCGTCAGGGCAGCCCGGGCAACTATGCGGCACCTCACCTTACTAGACCTTTTTCTAAGATCACATCAAATACTCTGCAGCTTGCTCTGGAAAACAACATGCATATCCTTTCTGGCTCTATTCAATGGTATATGCAGGGGTATGGCAACTGCCTGCGCACCTCAGTTGAGAAACAAGCCCCTCCCCCAAATCAAGCACCGCGTAGAAATAAGATTTCTAATCTCTGGTTCTGTTATGCTTTTAAACAAGCAAAAAAAATATGCAAACCGGTAGAAAGGGCATGGAGAAAAAAAATATAGTAAAGAAACCAAAGAACTGTATAAAAAGGCACTGAAGAACTATGTAACTCTGATAAATTCCACAAAGAGAGAGTACTATGAGGAAGGATAGAAAGGGTGGGAAATAAACCTAGAGAATTTTTCAAGATTGTAAAAGATTTCTATGACATAGTTGCTTGCCACAGAAGTAGGGCTCCCTCGAGCAAGTGTTGTGAGCAACTTGCCGTATTGTTCCACAACAAACACAGGAGATCCAGAACAGTACACTTGTAGCTCGGACCTCAGAAGTGGGTGATTGCAACTTTAGTCAATATTCCGAAACCGTATCCTGCTTGCTTTCTGAGTTTAATGCAATCTCCCTGGAAGAGTCTAGGGGGCATATGTAAAAGCCCCTATCGCCACATGAACGTCACTGTTTGTGACATTTCGGTGGTGATAGGGCTTTGCCTTATTTACAAGGCAGCGTTAAGACACTTAACGTGGCTTAACGCTGCCTTGCTATGCTAAGCTTGAAAGGGGTGGGCAGTGGGTGTTGCAGTGGGCGTTCCACTGCAACACCCATTGATTTTGACGCTGCCCCCTATTTACAAGGGCAGCGTAAATAGGAGGCAGCACCAAAATTAAGACCAGGGAAAACCTGGTAACAGTAATACGAACATTTTTTGCCCACATTGAATATTAAGTGAAGACTCCAACCGGCTGGTGGATGTCCAGCGTGTACAAGCTTAAGGTACGCCTCATTTCCTTGACCATATTTGTAACATTGTTTCCTTTTTATTCCACATGACATCAATTCAGTCCTCATTTATTTATTTTTAGACTCCAACCGGCTGGTGGAGATCTTCTGAGCAATCGACCATTTCCAATTAAGAAGGTATGTTTCTGTTCAACTTAGTTGACCATTTCCAATTAGGAAGGTATGTTTCTGTTCAACTTAGTTTTCCCTATATCTTCAGAAACCTCCTGACTTTTGCCCTTTAACGGACCCCCACCATTTGAACACGTAGTGGAGTCCTTTCTTGTATCTTTTCCGGTAAGAGTTCACACCAGAAGCTTCACTTGATCATTTTGGTTTTTCTTTTTCATTTCTAACAATGACTTTACACGTTGACTAAAGAACTGCCCATCTTATTTGCAGATTTCATTGACTGAAGTCTCTGCCTGCGTGGTAAGCTTTACCCTGGCTATTACAGGGCTACTATAATTCATTTTTTGTTAGAACACACCTGACCACTTCCTCTTCAATTAATTTCATAGGCTGTCCACCTCTCTTTCCATAGTCCTGAGGAAGACCCGCTCTGACGCACACCATTCTGCGTTGTTTCCAGGGTCGAAACGTCGACATCTATCATATGTCCACACAGTTTTCTTGAGCACATATTGATACATTAATGGGTCTTGCATTACATGTGAAAAACTAAGAGACAGGACAAAAAAAATGTCAAAATACTCCTTTTATTTTATGTCACTTGCATATGTCATGTGTATAGTGTACCGTTTATCTCACCACTCACTATATGTCACTTTTTCACTTTAGTCACTTGTTGTTTTGTTGCAATTCATTTGTATTTGTGACAGCCATTATTATTCATTACTTCTTTGAAATATAAAAGTGAATTAACTTTATTTGTGAATTTTTCTTTTTGGGTGTGTTCTTCTTTCCCATAACTTTCTTGTGTGTTATAAATAAGGAATTGAGAGATACCTTTTCCTTCATAAAAAATAAATTGTTCACAGCAATTGCATTACCCGACAGAACCAACTGTTCTATATATTACTAATTCCCAGGTTCTGAGGGACACCGGGTCGCCCCATTATTTCTAATGCTAGGTTCAGTACAGAAGCTGCCCTGTTGGAGGTCTTCGAACAAATTAAAATCACACTCAACATAAGCGGTAGGACTGTCCTTGTATTGTTGGACCTTTCAGCAGTATTTGACACAGACCCACATGCCAGGCTGCTCGCCCGCTTTCTGAATATTGGCACTAGGGACTGCGCCTGGAAGTGGATGAAGTCCTTTCTTGAAGACAGAAGTCAAGAAGTGTGGCAGCCCCCTTATTCTTCATGAAGCCAAAAAGTCTCAGTAGGGGTTCCTCAGGGCTCAGCTCTAAGCCCCACAATGTTTAATATCGACATGTCTCCCTTGGCTGATGTGGTGCAATCGTTTGGGAGTAAAATATATCCTACGAAGATGACATGCAGATCATCTTTTCCTTGTGTAAGGGGGTGCCAATTGAACAGGATGCCATTCAACCTTGTCTTTCTGCGGTCTTTTGTTGGATGAACTGTAACAAACTGAAGTGCAACACCAAAAAGACTGCGGTGCTTAGTGTTGGACACAACTTTGTTCTCAATTTGGAAGTCCACTGGCCTGTAGGAGCTTCTCCACAGGATACTCAAGTGGAAACTGTAAAAAACCTGGGCATCAAATTTGATTAAAAAAACATTTTTCACATTCAAATCATCTCGGTGGTAGGCCTGAGCTTTGGCATCTTACGTATGGCAAAAACATTCCTGCATTTCTTTTTGGGTCCGATTAGGATTACAGTGGTCTTGGCTTTGGTCAAGTCCAGTTTGGACTATGCCAATGCTTTATACACTGGCCTGCTGCAATGTCTGCTGAGAAGACTACCAATTGCACTGAATGCGGTGGCCAGGCTTGCTCTTGGTCTACCTAGAAGTGAGCACATTACCCCGCATCTGCGTAATTTGCACTGGCTTCCCATGACCCCATGAAAAAAAGGATCCTATTCAACTCATCTGTGCTAATGCATATAGTGCTCCAATTTTCAGGACCTGATTACTTATCCTCCAGGATCTCCTACTATAATCCTGCGAGAGCCTTGCATTTTGCCAATAGCCATCTGGGTATGATTCTAAGGGTTCATCTGGCTAAAGCAGGCAGATGCTCTTTCTCCCTCTTGGGCCCGGTGGGCTGGAACAATCTTCCTTTGGAACTGCGCCAGATAGACGCAATTTGCAATTCCTTAAATGCAATGTAAGAAGCACAAAAAAAGTGCGATTTGGCCTTAAGGAATCGCAAATTACCACCAACTTCAAGTTGGTGGTAATTAGCGTATTTCTTTGAAAAATGCACTTTGTGCATTTTTCAGTGCCATGTGGCGCACATACATGCCCTTAGGGCATGTATGTGTGCCACATGTGCACACATGCAAATTTCAGGGGTGCAACAGGGTTTCCTTTTGGCACCCTTGAAATTTCATTCGCAATTTGCGAGTACCTAATGGGTAATCGCAAATTGCGAATGTTTTCCCATAGGAATGAATGGGAAGGTATTCTTAATTGCGACTGCAATTTACGTAGTCGCAATTAAGGAATGTCAGGGAATCGCAAAGTATTTGCGAATTTTTATTTACATCTCGTTTACGATTCTCAAATAGCGATTCTCTAAAAATCGCTATTTGAGAAACGCAAAACCATTCTTTGATACATATGCCTCATAGTAATTTTATGAATCAGTCTTATTTGCTATTTTAGTTGTTTTTTTGACTGACGTTTAAAACTAATTTGTTTAATACTTACTTAAAATATTTTAGTTATGCTGGTTTGAATTTTGCCTTAGGTTTATTGGTTACTGTGTTGATAGTTTAATTTTTATCATAGGGTTTTATCTATTGAGTCTAACTAGTGTACTCCCTTGTTGTTAATAAAGAGTTTCACTTCACAGTGTAGCATGTTGTACATTCTATTTGTTTGTTTGTTAATTTTAGGTTTATTTTGGGTTACTGATTACTTCTTTCGTAGATCTTGGTTGCTTTGTTTTTTTGTAGGGCTTCTATGAATTTGTACAGTGTAGGGTGGGTTCTGCCTAGTGTAGATTAGAAGGCATTGTGCTATCTTTCTACTGCGTTGTTGGTTTTGACTTCTTGAAGCCATGGAGCTTTCATTGACATTCCACCATGGTATTTGGAATTTGGGTTGGGGTCTGTGTTCAGAGCGGTGCAGTCTGCTAAGCCAAGTGTTTTAAAGTAGCCCACTAGGCAGATTAGTTTGTGTTTGTTTTGATTGTTAGAATGAACTTCCAATAAGAGATTAGTAGTGGTTAGCTATCTCTGTTACAGTGACATAGGCTAGGGCAATCGTTTTTTATTTCAAAGGCAAATTGACTGTTGTTTGCATATTCTGCACTTACTTCAGATTGTTGTAGCTGTCTCCAAATGCTTTGGTTACAATGGTAGTAATAGCCTTGTATGGCTGCGTGTGGGTATAGTTTAAGGGTAGTTTGAATCATGGCTTGTTCAAAATCAATTATTATTTTATGTGGGAAGTAGCTGTTTGTTTTTTTATTTTAATGTGGTGTAGTAGTGCAAGTAAGTGCTACTTTGTTTATTAGGTAATAGGCTGTATATGACTAGTATATTAGTGTTTTGATTTTCACCATGTATGGTGTATATCTGAGTAAATGGTTTGGCACACATTTTGAATGCCCCATCCATCATCCATTATAATTTGATTTTTATTGTTAAGGTTATCCTCTAAGAGGAAGGGCTCTCCATTATGCGTGGTGGTTGTTCAGGAATTTGGATATCTTGGTATCTTCTCGGCACAGGAAGGGTATCACTGGTAAAAAAAAATTGTTTGTGCTATTATACGTTTTAAGGTAGGTATAGATGGTAGCTGGCCTGTGATGTATTCAGGGACTTTAAAGAGTATATCTTTAAAGTGTTTAGTTGTGGGCTCTTGGGAACTGGTGTTTGCCTCTCTTAAATCTTGTACATGTCTTACTTCAATATTGGTAACATTTGGGGGGTTATTGTGTTCATTACATTAATAACAACATCATCTTTTGTAGTTGCCCTCCCATATAAGCATTAGAGTAATATTTAGTACATTTCCAATAGATAGTTTCCATGCTTGTACTTTCATTGCTGTAAGTATAGCCCATGTGGTAGAGTAGTTGTTTCCATGTCTGTGATGTGAAGTATCTTGCTCTTTCTGTTATTATGTCTGAAAATAGTGTAATAATACAAATAATTAAATGTTAAATTTATTATTGGCATTCAAAGTTATGGTACTTATTTTCTATTTTATACTTACATATTTGTTTTTGCTGATAATTGCAGTCTTTATTTTCCGGTTTTCCATTGGGGGTGCTATAATGTTGCTCCTTTTTCTGTTAGTGAAAAAGAAAAAGTTGCTTCCGTTTTATTTTAATTGATTGTTTGTTATTAGCTAATGGGAGCTTATGGAGTTTCATTTTATTTTTTAACATTTTAGGGTGAGTTGGTATTTAGAAACATTTTTCATTTACTTATTTTTTGTTTGCCTTTTTCCAGATATTTGATTGCTGTAGTTTTTCAGTACATTAGTAGTTTGTCGATGGCGTGGTAATTTCTCTGGAATATCTACAGTACAGTGTTTTGTTGGGTATTTATTATTTTACGTTTTTTAATAATTAATTTATAAGTTAGTTTAAATAAATGTTTAACTTACTTTAGAAGGTAGTTGTATGTATTCTTCCACTCCTGTTTTCAGATTTTCTCTGGAAAATCCGGCAGAGTATCGTTATCTTGCAGCTTTTTTAGTTTTTGGTTCAGTAAGTAGTTAGATGAAGTTGATGCTGGGGCTTCTCCCAGATTTGAAATCGAAGATCTCAACTCCTAATTTGGAGTGGCACACCCACCTTGACAAAATAGACCACAATGGCACATTAGCAGCTCTTCAAAGGACACCAAAGCTTATGATCTCTCACCTCCTCAAGATGAAACAGAAATCCCCCTGACAAGCGCATCACCCTCCAGAGACACCTAAAACTTGACTGCCTTCCTGTTGCTCCAAGTGGCACTGTTTGGCTGTGGTGATGGGGCCCAACTACTTGACTATGTCTGCCCTGCCTGACCTGTTTTACTGGTCAATCTCACCAAACTTGGAAGCCCCAACCTTGCTCTAGTTCTTTCCAGACAGAGGGTCGCACATCTTGCGGGACAAATTACCTATCCCACATCATCAATGGAAAAGGTGTTTTGGTTCGACCCTTTTGACCTATTTGTAGCCTTCTTTTTGTTTCTTTCTGTCTCTCGGGCGGGACATTGAGGTGGGGAAGGGAAAGTTTCTAGTTTGTTCCAACCATTGTTTGAGGCGCTGAGCGTTTCTACTGCCTAATTTCCTACGTACACCTTTTTCAAATGACAGCCAATGATTCACATACGTGTAAACTCCACTCGCTGAATATACAGTGTTTAAACTTTCCTAACAAGCATCAGCAAATCTGGAGCTATTTGCACCATCCGGACTTCATGGCCATTTTTATTAAAGGGCTAAACTCAGAAACACGTGTGAATAGATAACAGCACTGCCTGCACCAACTTTAGTGAAAAACTACAGCAACTTAGCAGTAAGTGTACTGCATTTACCAGAATGCAATGGGGTGAGCTGTGCTGGGATGAGAGGCAGTGTGCTCCCTCCCCCCTTGTAGTCAATGAGCTCACCTGGGATGCATCTGTGTGCCTGTGGAGTGGTACCGTGGCCTTTAAAGAGTTGGGGAAGCATTTCAGCAGCCCCAGATGACTTACCTCTGCTCTCTTCTCCTTCTGCTCTCTACTGATGGAGGGCTAAACCCAGAAACACATGCCTAGAGATAACAGCACTAACAGCACCAACTTTGGTGAAAAACTGCAGCAACTTTGAAGTAAGCGTACTGCATTTACCAGAATGAAATGGGGTGAACTGTGCTGGGATGAGAGGCAGTGTGCTCCCTCCCCCACTTGTATTCTTATTCAAGAAGCACACTTGCTCAAGAAAGGTCGCCACCAACACAACGCTGACCAATTCTGGGCATCACCTCCCACCACAATTGTGGGAGTCGCGTTCTCATGCAAACCCCATGTAGGGCACTCGCCTCTATCTGTAGTCCGAGATATGGCAGTCCCATTCCTAGAGCTAACTGTCCCAAGTGGGAAATCCATCCTCACAATGCTTAACATGTATGTCCCTTATACTTCTTAAGATGCCTTCATACACTCCATGCTAAGACAGCAGTTGCGGGATGCCAAAGGGGATGTCATTGTAGGAAGGGACTTTAACCTGGCTTAGGACCCAGACAGTGATAGAAACATTAATACTTACCAGGGGATAAGGGTGATGTCCGCCCTTCTCAAAAAAGAGGTCACTAAATTAGGGCTGATAGACGCTTTGTGCCAACATCACCCAGACTGCTCTTTTTTCTCACATGTCCACTCCTCATACTCACGCATTGACTACGTCTTCATATCACACTCTCTTCTTGACGGTCTAGAGTCTGCCTGCCTCTCTGACTTCTCTATATTGGATCATGCTCATCTGGACCTCACGTGGAGAGTGGGGCCTCACTCTTCCAGTGGACCTCCCCCAATGGCACTTAAATCCCCAAGCACTAAGAAACCCGGTGAACAGAGCTGCAATCCTAGTTATGATATAACAATATTCTACTTTCAATACTTTCCCCGAAATATCTGCTCACATGCTTTCGGAAGCATTCAAATCCACTATTAGAAGTACCACTATCGAGTTATACTGGGCTAGAGAAGCATGTCTTCTAGAGCAATCCCTGAGTTTGAGGTGCTAGAGACCCCGGATAAACAAAACCCTTCTAACATACTTAGAGAAAATTGGCTGTCACTAGGGGACAACTAAAAAGGCATGGAACCAACCATGTGGAGCATGCCCGTCTCACAGTAGGCCAACATTTCTATGACAAGGGGAATGAGGAGGGCAGCTTACTAGCCCTCAAGCTTAGGGTGCATAGGATCAAATCATACAGGCCTCAGGTCACAACAGAGGAAGGCAGCAGGGCAGTCAGGGAGAGGGACAAATGTGAGGCCTAACGTAAATTCTACCAAAATCTCTATAAACAAGGTAGTGAAAACACCTGAGGATATACAGAAGTATTTGAATCAATGTGTTATGTCACCAATCCCACCTGACTATAGAGAGCTGCTCGAAGCTCCCATAGATGCTGCTGATCTGTAGCAAACGATTAAAGCAATGCCCATGGGTAAGTCTCCTGGCCTAGTTGGCCTACCACTGGAGTTTTATAAAAAAAAAAAAAAAAATCCAGTCTCCTACAAAAACACTTGCTATCTCTGTTTAACTCATTCTTGCAGAGATCTAGCTAAACACCAACCATGTGAGAAGCTGAGATAGCTCTAGCTCTCATCCCCAAACCAGACAAATGCTTATTCAACTGTGTATCATATTGCCCTATTGCTATTTGAAATACAGATGCAATACTCTATGCAAAAATACTAGTAATGCACTTGGACCCGCTTAGCTAGGCGGGGTTGCTCTCTCTCACCCTTCCTTTTCACTCTGGCAGTTGAACCCTTGGCAGTGTGGATCGGACAATCACAATTGATAGTGGGCATCCTATTTGAAGGCCGGATACATAAAATTAACTTTTTTGCCGATTATATTCTCCTCACACTATCCAATCCCTTGGAATCTCTCCCATAACTAATCAGTACCCTATAAAAATTTGAACAAATGTCAGTCTTTAAAATCAATAAAGAAAAGTCTCATATCCTCAATCTAACTGTCCCCCGGCTGACCTCTGTCCCCTCCAAACATTGGGCCTGATTCACAGAACTAACTTATGACAAAATCCTAAACTTACTACCATTTTGGTATTCACAGAATGAACTTACTCATTTTGGTATTCACAGAATGAACTTACTCATTTTGGCATTCACAGAATGAACTTACTCATTTTGGTATTCACAGAATGAACTTACTACCATTTTGGTATTCACAGAATGAATTTACTCATTTTGGTATTCACAGAATGAACTTACTCATTTTGGTATTCACAGAATGAATTTACTACCATTTTGGTATTCACAGAATGAACTTACTACCATTTTGGTATTCACAGAATGAACTTACTCATTTTGGTATTCACAGAAGGCACTTACTCATCAATGAGTAAGTGCCTTCTGTGAATACCAAAATGTGTAAGTTACACAAAATGAGTAAGTTACACAAAATGTGTAAGTTACACAAAATGAGTAAGTTACACAAAATGTGTAAGTTCACACAAAATGTGTAAGTGCCTTCTGTGAATACCAAAATGAGTAAGTTCATTCAGTGAATACCAAAATGAGTAAGTTCATTCTGTGAATACCAAAATGAGTAAGTTCATTCTGTGAATACCAAAATGAGTAAGTTCATTCTGTGAATACCAAAATGGTAGTGGGCCTGATTCACAGAACTAACTTACGTCAAAAACGTAAAGTTAGTACTTTTGGTATTCACAGAATACACTTACTCATTTTGGTATTCACAGAATGAACTTACTCATTTCGGTATTCACAGAAGTTAGTAGTCCTAACTTTAGGACTCCTAAATGCATTCTGTGAATACCGAAAGTCTTAAAGTTAGATTTTCTCAGTTTAGGGTAGTAAAGTTAGACTTTACTACTCCTAAACTGAGAAAAGTTAGAAAAGTTAGACTTTACTACTCCTAAACTGAGAAAATCCTAACTTTAAGACTTTCGGTATTCACAGAAGGCATTTAGGAGTTCTAAAGTTAGGAGTCCTAACTTTACTACTCCTAAACTGAGAAAAATCCTAACTTTAAGATTTTCGGTATTCACAGAAGGCATTTAGGAGTCCTAAAGTTAGGACTACTAACTTCTGTGAATACCGAAATGAGTAAGTTCATTCTGTGAATACCAAAATGAGTAAGTGTATTCTGTGAATACCAAAAAGTACTAACTTTACGTTTTTGACGTAAGTTAGTTCTGTGAATCAGGCCCAGTAAGTTTAGGATTTTGTCGTAAGTTAGTTCTGTGAATCAGGCCCCATTGACTCCTTTTCAGTGGGCTACAACCTCCATTAGATTCCTGGGCCTCAACATCATGAACCACCTTGAGGCATGGACCAGGGCAAACTGGGCACAGACCCGTAAAATCATTCTAGAGGATATAAGGAAATGGTGGCCGTAATACCTGCTGTGGTTGGGACGTATCAACATCATTAAAATGAACGCCCTTCCTAGAGTTCTGTATCTATTTCAGACACTCTAGCATCCTATATCCTGTTCAACTTCAGACCAAATTATGTTTGTTCATTTGGGGTGGGAAAACCCCCTGTATTTCTAATAAAATTCTGATGCTTCCTAAAGACAAGGGTGGCCTGACTTGCCCTAATTTTCTGTACAGGGCAGCACATCTCTGATAATGTCTGTTGGGTTGTGAGGGAAAGTGAAACACAATTTTTCACAAGGACCGAGTTGTAGCTTGTCCCAATTATGGGGCATAGCGTGGCCTCCTTGACATGCCCGACAAAAAAAGCGCCTATATTGCTACCCCAACTAAATCAGTTCTTGACATTTGGAACCTAATAGCTATCAGGAAATGTCTCACCAACTTTCCCTTCCCAACTACTCCCATCACTAGGAACTACACTCTACACCTACTCTGAGCCCACTTCATTACCTGAATGGGTGGAGGAAGAGTGCAGAACTCTATCAGACCTTTTCTCAATGGACAACATTAAGTCTTTTAAACAATGTAAATAAGACTTCCACATCACAGAAAAAACTCGGCTCCAATAATGCCAGCTTAGATACTGGGCTTTACACCCATCAAATCACGCGGCAGCCATGAGACTGTTCACCCACTTGAAAAATTGGTACGTTCATTGGAGGGAACTAAGAGCCTGGTCCCTAGGACCTATCACACCATTCAAAAATCCAATCCTTTTGTTACCCACCCTTACCAAACGAGTTGGGTGACTGATTTGGGAGGGGAACTATCACCCAAAGATTGTGACTACTTGTGGAGGGACATACCTAAATCTCTCAGACGTATCCTCGAAAGGCAATCAGCATTTAAAGTGATGTACCAGTGATATCTAACCCATTGTAGATTACACTGCATGTGTCCTTCCCTCCCGGCTTCATGTTGGCATTGCAACGGGTACCTTTTTACATATTAAATATTAAAGGACCCTTAAGCTACCATCTCCCATTAGCCCCTGGCATTCTCATCCTGGGACTGAGACCAAGGGCCATGGATTCATGAAGGGATCCAACTGAGTGCTCATCCGGCATATGTCAGGGGTGGCCAAACAGTTGATTGACCTCTACTAGAAGAAACAGAACCCTCCACCTAGCTCTTTATGGTTCCATAGGATGTGGCAGCTCCTGGAGCAAATCATGCACAAATTTGCTCATGCTGATAAGAAATTTGCTTATACTTGGCAGCCTCTCACAGACTACATGTTCCAGTGAGAACACCAATGCTTTACACCGCAGAGGCTTAGGGCACTCCAGCTTTTTAGTTGATCCTCAGGAATAATCCCCCACCATCCCTTTTTCCCTCAGCTCCTGTAGTGGGCTAGCTCATTTTTCTACACCTCCCCTTCCTGGGGGTATTAGCAATGGGATCTTCCAAACAAGACCAACTGGGCTTGGAGATTATGAGTGCCACCTACTTATACTCCTGGACAATGCTATGTATATGCCTCCACACCACTTCTTAAGGTCATTATGTACCACAAAGAGACCTCTGACAATTACTCTCCATGACTCTTACATCAGGTCTTCAACTCCCCTCATAGCTGCCTCTTGACCTCGTCTCCTTTTATGCCCTTTTTCCTTTCACTTTTACTGGTGTTCCTTTTTAGGTTGAGCCTAGAGTCAGTGCGCATGCGCTGCTCTGCGAGACATACAGTATCTCCTCAAGGGATATTGATAACACCCCTGGCTTCCCATTGGGTGACATACCCTGAAACCGGTCCCAGGATGCTTGTTTCTGGTCCAGGGAGGACCTGGCCTGGCAGTTCGGTCTGGACTGTTCCCATGGGGCACAGGGTCAAGACTGATTTGCATATGGCTGGGTCCAAACTGGGGTGGCGTAGTGGGCAAAAGAACGATGGATTTAACCCAGATCTTTTGACTGGGGGAGAATGTTTGCATTGTCAGCATTCCGTCCATCATTTGTTTGCTGTAACACTTTTCGCCCTAAGTGGGATGGGTATGCCCAGACGTTGGTCCCTTGCTCACTGTGCCACTGGATTCAAGCTAGCCTGGCTGAAAAAGGGTGACATACCCTGAAACCGGTCCCAGGATGCTTGTTTCCGGTCCAGGGAGGACCTGGTCTGGCAGTTCGGTCTGGACTGTTCCCATGGGGCACAGGGTCAAAACTGATTTGCATATGGCTGGGTCCAAACTGGGGTGGCGTAGTGGGCAAAAGAACGATGGATTTAACCCAGATCTTTTGATTGGGGGAGAATGTTTGCATTGTCAGCATTCCGTCCATCATTTGTTTGCTGTAACACTTTTCGCCCTAAGTGGGACGGGTATGCCCAGACGTGGGTCCCTTGCTCACTGTGCCACTGGATTCAAGCTAGCCTGGCTGAAGAAGGGTGACATACCCTGAAACCGGTCCCAGGATGCTTGTTTCCGGTCCAGGGAGGACCTGGCCTGGCATTTCGCTCTGGACTGTTCCATGGGGCACAGGGTCAAGACTGATTTGCATATGGCTGGGTCCAAACTGGGGTGGCGTAGTGGGCAAAAGAACGATGGATTTAACCCAGATCTTTTGACTGGGGAGAATGTTTGCATTGTCAGCATTCCGTCCATCATTTGTTTGCTGTAACACTTTTCGCCCTAAGTGGGATGGGTATGCCCAGACGTGGGTCCCTTGCTCACTGTGCCACTGGATTCAAGCTAGCCTGGCTGAAGAAGGGTGACATACCCTGAAACCGGTTCCAGGATGCTTGTTTCCAGTCCAGGGAGGACCTGGACTGGCAGTTCGGTCTGGACTGTTCCCATGGGGCACAGGGTCAAGACTGATTTGCATATGGCTGGGTCCAAACTGGGGTGGCGTAGTGGGCAAAAGAACGATGGATTTAACCCAGATCTTTTGACTAGGGGAGAATGTTTGCATTGTCAGCATTCCGTCCATCATTTGTTTGCTGTAACACTTTTCGCCCTAAGTGGGATGGGTATGCCCAGACGTGGGTCCCTTGCTCACTGTACCACTGGATTCAAGCTAGCCTGGCTGAAGAAGGGTGACATACCCTGAAACCGGTCCCAGGATGCTTGTTTCCGGTCCAGGGAGGACCTGGCCTGGCAGTTCGGTCTGAACTGTTCCCATGGGGCACAGGGTCAAGACTGATTTGCATATGGCTGGGTCCAAACTGGGGTGGCGTAGTGGGCAAAAGAACGATGGATTTAACCCAGATCTTTTGATTGGGGGAGAATGTTTGCATTGTCAGCATTCCGTCCATCATTTGTTTGCTGTAACACTTTTCGCCCTAAGTGGGATGGGTATGCCCAGACGTGGGTCCCTTGCTCACTGTGCCACTGGATTCAAGCTAGCCTGGCTGAAGAAGGGTGACATACCCTGAAACCGGTCCAAGGTTGCTTGTTTCCGGTCCAGGGAGGACCTGGCCTGGCAGTTCGGTCTGGACTGTTCCCATGGGGCACAGGGTCAAGACTGATTTGCATATGGCTGGGTCCAAACTGGGGTGGCGTAGTGGGCAAAAGAACGATGGATTTAACCCAGATCTTTTGACTGGGGGAGAATGTTTGCATTGTCAGCATTCCGTCCATCATTTGTTTGCTGTAACACTTTTCGCTCTAAGTGGGATGGGTATGCCCAGACGTGGGTCCCTTGCTCACTGTGCCACTGGATTCAAGCTAGCCTGGCTGAAGAAGGGTGACATACCCTGAAACCGGTCCCAGGAGGCTTGTTTCCGGTCCAGGGAGGACCTGGACTGGCAGTTCGGTCTGGACTGTTCCCATGGGGCACAGGGTCAAGACTGATTTGCATATGGCTGGGTCCAAACTGGGGTGGCGTAGTGGGCAAAAGAACGATGGATTTAACCCAGATCTTTTGACTGGGGGAGAATGTTTGCATTGTCAGCATTCCGTCCATCATTTGTTTGCTGTAACACTTTTCGCCCTAAGTGGGATGGGTATGCCCAGACGTGGGTCCCTTGCTCACTGTGCCACTGGATTCAAGCTAGCCTGGCTGAAGAAGGGTGACATACCCTGAAACCGGTCCCAGGATGCTTGTTTCCGGTCCAGGGAGGACCTGGCCTGGCAGTTCGGTCTGGACTGTTCCCATGGGGCACAGGGTCAAGACTGATTTGCATATGGCTGGGTCCAAACTGGGGTGGCGCAGTGGGCAAAAGAACGATGGATTTAACCCAGATCTTTTGACTGGGGGAGAATGTTTGCATTGTCAGCATTCCGTCCATCATTTGTTTGCTGTAACACTTTTCGCTCTAAGTGGGATGGGTATGCCCAGACGTGGGTCCCTTGCTCACTGTGCCACTGGATTCAAGCTAGCCTGGCTGAAGAAGGGTGACATACCCTGAAACCGGTCCCAGGAGGCTTGTTTCCGGTCCAGGGAGGACCTGGACTGGCAGTTCGGTCTGGACTGTTCCCATGGGGCACAGGGTCAAGACTGATTTGCATATGGCTGGGTCCAAACTGGGGTGGCGTAGTGGGCAAAAGAACAATGGATTTAACCCAGATCTTTTGACTGGGGGAGAATGTTTGCATTGTCAGCATTCCGTCCATCATTTGTTTGCTGTAACACTTTTCTCCCTAAGTGGGATGGGTATGCCCAGACATGGGTCCCTTGCTCACTGTGCCACTGGATTCAAGCTAGCCTGGCTGAAGAAGGGTGACATACCCTGAAACCGGTCCCAGGATGCTTGTTTCCGGTCCAGGGAGGACCTGGCCTGGCAGTTCGGTCTGGACTGTTCCCATGGGGCACAGGGTCAAGATTTATTTGCATATGGCTGAGTCCAAACTGGGGTGGTGTAGTGGGCAAAAGAACGATGGATTTAACCCAGATCTTTTGACTGGGGGAGAATGTTTGCATTGTCAGATGGATTTATGGTTTAACTCTTTTTAGGTCTCGCCTACGCAGCGCGCATGCCCAGCATAGGAAAAAAGACCTCTTGCTATCGATTCGGCTTTTCAGCCAAAAACGTGCACGCGTTCCATTGCCTTCAATGGCAACGCGTGCACGTTTGGCGATTCAGTGCGGGAGCGAGCAGCGACGCCATATGTTAGTAATTATCGCTCCTGACGCCGCTCGCTCCCGCAAGGGAATCGCGTAGGCCCCCCCCTGCTGCCGTGCGAGGCGCGCGCGCTTGTTAATTTTGTTTGGATTTATTGGATTCTGTTACATCACTGTTTAATTTACTGTTACACTCTGTAAGAAACAATAGTGAATGACATTCCTGTACTGTGACCATAGAACGCAGTTAGTGGTCACATGACAATTTCACAAGAATCACTGCTCTGTTATAGCGCACTCGATAAACTGAATTACCTCTAGACGCTAGGTGTTGTTAACACCCTATTTAATGGTACTGATTGTATCGGCCTTAGAAGACTGAACGGCCGAGTCTGCAGTGGAGTGATTCACATCTATTGCGCCCAGTTACGGGCAGATCTCTGCTATAGATGCCTTCCTCCTCTGAGCTGTTTCGCCGGCTTCCCAGGAATGTGTGCCATTTCCAAGGGAACTGACGTTGCGTTCCATAGCACACTGTAATCTGGTAAAAGTCGTGCGGCTTCTCGCCACAGCATTATTGCAGTAGCATAATTAAATGTAGTCGAATGTCATTGGCCGTAATTACATCACAGGGGACATGTCAAACGTGGCCACATCAGCGCAGGAGGAAGGGGCAGAAGAAAATCACCTCGCCTTGTATTTGTTGCTGTTTGCTTTTCTCACTTTGCCTCGTTTCGCGGCTAGATTGGTCTTGTCGCACTAACAACGGGGGATATGAGCGCACATTTGGAGAGCTCGCATCATGGGATCTTCCATATTTTGGTAAACACCTCTGAAGCCAAGGGCTTGCGCCAGAGCTGGAGAATGGTGTGTTTTCTTGGGCTGCTCATTTTCTCGTTAACAGGCATGTACTTCCTAGGGTGACCAACCGTCTGTTGTCTGTGATTAATGTCTTAACGGACGGCATTTGTCCCAAAATTTAGCCTCTCAGCTAAAGAACAAAAGTTAATTTCCAAAATTTAGATTCCCTGCTGATGTGCACGGAGTCTCCTGTGCTGCATTCTGGAGGGAGGGGCAGAAGGCTAAAAGCAATAAGCCTTTTTGTCAGGGTCTCTTCTTCCCCAAAGAAATGCAAATGTGTGCAACTGGTGACTTGGCAAATGTAAAGGCTGCTTGGAAGGTGTTAATTGATGGAATCACTTAGGAGCTTCCTCATGACAAGATATTTTCTTTTGCGAGGTACTGTAAGGGTGTTCCAAGTTGAGCTATGCAGTGCATGCTTTTAAAGGACAGTTCTAAAAAATGTTTGCTTTAGGTATTTGTCTGCATATTAATGAACTCTGGGGCATATTAGCAAGACCCATGTTAAAATTATCGCCGTTTTAGCGGCAGGAAACTGCCGCTAAAACGGCGATAATGGGCTTGATAATATGCGTTATAGAATTCCAATAGAAGCCCAGGTTAGATGTGCAGGACATCTAACCTGGGCTTCTATTGGAATTCTATAACGCTAGCCCAGGTTAGATGTGCAGGACATCTAACCTGGGCTTCTATTGGAATTCTATAACGCATATTAACAAGCCCATTATCGCCGTTTTAGCGGCAGTTTCCTGCCGCTAAAACGGCGATAATTTTAACGTGGGTCTTGCTAATATGCCCCTCTATTCTTTAGAATTACTTTTTATCTTCAACCTAAATTTATTATTATACTGTGTATAATGCACGCTTAAAATAATGACAAACATTCACAGTACTTTCAGGGACCTTCAAGCACTCAAAATACACAAGTCGCTTTTTGTGCTGCATCAAACAGGATTAAATTCTGTGGGTCTCTGTTTGCACACATATATATCTGCAGTGATCGCATTAACAAATACAGGTTTCAAAACATAAGATAGTCCATTTCCCACTGATTGGTTTAACTTTTATGTATTTTTCAGTGCGTTGTTTTATGTGTAGCCACCTGACGGTGAGAGATCAATAAAAGCATTACAGAATATTTTGCTCTTTTTAGCCACGCCTTTGATTACGCCTCTGCGCTTACTGACCCCCGTCCCCAAGGCAGTATCAATACTTTTTAGGTCTCGCCTACGCAGCGCGCATGCGCTGCTTAGGAGACCTTTAGCCGTCATACAGCTCTTTTTCAAAGCACATACTCGTGCTTGTGGCGGCATACGCCTTGCGGGAGTGCGCAGCGGCGCGCCACAAGCACGAGTATGTGCTTTGAAAAAGAGCAGACTGCTCTCCCAAGCGCGCGCGCCTCTTCCTTGCCCACACGTCCCGTCGCGCAGCTCGCCCAACTCTGTTTCCACATCTTCAACACCGCTCCTAATCGGCAACAATGGCGGCTGCACTTTTCTTCTTGTTTCTTTCTTATTCTTCCATCCTTATTTATCTTCGAATTTTCTTTCCTCGTTCTCCCATTTCCGTGTTCCTTACTCTTTCTTATCTTGCTTTCTTGGAGGGTTGTTTCCTTTCTTTCCACCTGGTCCTTCATACCCCTTCTCGCTTACTACTTCTTATATTCTCCCCCAACTCCCTCTTTTCAGTTATTTTTGCATTTTACTTTATTTGGTTCTCCAGTTCCTCGTTTCTTCTAGACTCTTGCTTTCACCTTTGTCTCTTCGTTGCCTTTTCTCTCCCAAAACATTTTCATTAATTTTCCTTTATCGTTCTCTACTTTTTCTAATGACTTCCACATTCACCTTTCATTTTGCTTCCTTCATTTCCCTATCTACCGCTGTCTATGCGTTTTATTTTTTCTTTCTCTCTTTTGCCTAAAATCCTTTTCACCCTCCTGTCTGCCCTTTCTCCTTTTCATCCACCCTCATCTTTCACTCCTTACCTTCGACTCTCCGCCTGGATGTCAACAGATGTCTGACTGTACAATAGCCGGCACCTTCTACTCCCGCCGCCCAGAGCGCCTGTACGTTCGCCCCCCTCCCTCTCCCGTTGCGCTGAATATGTATTGCGCGTCTGTTTCTCGTCCCCGCTGTACATACCTGCGTGTCGTCTGTGTGCTGTCCTCTGCACTCCTCAGACCCCAAAGCGTCTCTTATTTATATCATCCAGCTTTTTCTCCCGCTGTTCCTTCTCGTGTCATCGTTCTATGTCACACATTTTTTTTCTCTTTTTCATACCACCCCATGCCTTTTCTCTCCTCTCTCTTTTCTCTTCTCTCCCTTTTCTCTCCCCCTCCCCTGTGCTGTGGCTTCTGTCCTCTACCTGTTCTGTCTCCTTTCTGTATTCTTTCCGCCGTGACTGTCCCCTCCCCTTTCTCTCAACTCTCGCCTACTTTCTTCTTCCCCATTTAACTTCTCTCTCTATTTTCTATACTTTCACTCGCCAGACGCTTCATTGAGTCACCTTCTCTCTCTATATTCTTTGTTACGTCTTTTCGGACTCTCTTTCTGTCTTACACCTTCTCCTTCTTATCTTCTCTTCTGTCTTTACCTTTCACCTTACCGCGCGTCCTCCTTTCTTAGTTGCACCTGCTTCTCCAGGTCGTTGGCGCCCATAATTTCCAACTCCTCTAATCTACGCGCCCCCATTTGCTCTTGTCCTCTCACCTGTCTCGTCTTCTCCACGCTCCCTTTTCATACCGCATCGTTTTACTCTACAGTCGCCATTTGCTGCCATGCTCAGCCCCGTCACTCTCCCCTCTGGTTTTGCTCTTGTCCATTTTCTCCTCTTTCCTCCCTCTCCCCAGCCCCTTCCGCTACCTCACATTACTCTTGCTATAAATTATGCTTGTGCTCCTATCCCTTCCACTGCATTCTGCTCCTGAAGCTCTGTTTTGAGTACTATTAATTGTATAATTGTAACACCCATTATTTACAGCGCTTAGAAACAACTGCAGTATAGTCCGAGACACTATATAAAATCAAGTTCTTTCTGCCTGTCCTTCCCTCAATCCACCTCTTTCCTCACCCCATCTCCTGCTTTTCAGTACGTCTCTCTGCCCCGCCCTCCCTCTTCTTCTCTTCATCTCTTGCCCTCTCTTCCCTCTCCTCCCTTCCTCTCCCCTCCCTTCCTCTCCCCTTCTTTCCGTCTGACTCATTACAAATGGTTTACAAACGGTGAACAACATTCTGCTGTGAATGTGAATATGTTCAACTACATGAAACCAAAATGTGCATCCTTTTGGATGTACTTCTTGAAAATGTGTTGCCAGCAGATAGCTCGAGTTACCATTTTTAATCACTCTGTGATGTTACTGGATGTATTGTTTGAGTGGTCTCACACTATTTCCAATGTATACCAATTAATGCAGCTTCACCCCAGTGCGCAATAAGGTTTCACCAGCATATAAAACAAGCATTGGCATAGCCAATAGGTCTCGCCTTTGGGACCTTATAAGTATTTAATTCTGCAGCACAATATCCTTGGTGCAACATCAACTGTTGCATGGCTAAACACTTATAATGTCCCAAAAGCGAGACCTATTGGCTATGCCAATGCTTGTTTTTTATTGACAGTTGCAAGGAAAAGCAGACATAACGTTAGGGCCATGCAGGGCCTAGCGATAAGGTAAGCAAAACATGTTATGCTGAAGAACTCGAACATCTTCCACCCCCACCCGCCACCCCGACAGTAAAGGAGGAAAGGAAAAAGAAGAAAGACCTCCCCCCACCCGCTCCCGGTCCAGGCTAGTGTCAATGCTTAGGCGTGAACGGCATGTCGGGGTAAGGGCTCTATCCTGCTACTGGTTAGGGTCCGGTGAATTAAGGCGTAAGAGGCGCAAATACCTCGGGCAGGTGAGCTCCCGAAACTCTTGTGCGAGAAGTGTAAGAAAGGGTTGCCATAGCTCTGTAAAGGAAGCACCCTTCCCCGCCAGTGTGAGGGAGATCTTCTCCATCCCCAAGACATGCCACAGTCGGTGATACCAGCCCGTGTGTGTAGGAATCTGAGGGGACCTCCAGTGGATTAGAATGTTCTGGGTGGCGGAGCCTAATGCAATAGCCATTTGTTTCCCTCTCCGAGCCTTAAGAGGATATGTGAGCGGGTTGGGCACCCCCAGCAGAACGTATGCGGGAAAGCGAGGGATCTCAGTGTCTAGATGTTTGTCTATTTCGTCCAGGACATGTGTCCACTATGACCGAAGTTGGGGACAGTCCCACAGTAGGTGAACCAGGGTGCCCCTCCCACCGCACCCTCGCCAGCAATCCGGGCTCAGTGTCGTGTCGGTCTTGGTGAAGCCGCTCCGGGGTGTAGTACCAATGGTATACTAATTTAGTGAGTGTTTCTGTGAGCCCAACATGCGTTGCCGTGTGCCGTGCCCTGTAGCAGGCGCCGTCCCATTCCTCCGGGGTGAGATCGCACCCTAGGTCCTTTTCCCACCGCGCCCGACCCGCATGATACATGTGTGTGTATCTAGATTGTAAGAGCTTGTAAAGGTCTGAGATCAGTTTTCTATCCGATGTTCTCGTTACGAGCCATCGTTCGTATGTGGTAAGACGTCTGGACGCTTGTAGGCGGTTGGAAGGATGAAGAGCCCAGTGGCGTACATGAAGGTAGCGCATGCGTTCCATTTCCGGCAGGTCGAAACCCTCCTGAAACTGCTCGAATGTGATGAGCTCGCCATCGGTAAACAGAGGGCTCAGTGCCCAGCAGCCAGACTCCCGCCAACGGCGAAAAGATTGTTGATCCAGCCCCGGACTAAACTCCGGATTGTCCAAGATGGATGTGAGAGGGGAGGGAAAAGACGTTAAGTCATGACTTAAGTTTGTCTGGTCCCAAGCCATGAGTATCGTGCGGGTCACCTGTGAGGCATATAAGTTAGGGGGCCGGTGAGCCTTCTTGAGGAATGGGATCTTTCTAAGTGAAGTACCTGCGACCACTCGGTCCTGGAAGAGCCAATTCTTTTCAGATTCAGCCCGGCTCCATTCAACCAGGTAGCGGAGCTGCGTTGCTTTGTAGTATAGGGCCAGGTCAGGAATCCCGAGGCCCCCCTCATGCGGAGGAAGGAAGCTAACTGCTCGTTTCATTCTGGGCTTACGGCATTGCCATATAAAGGCAGAGAGATCCGATTGTACCTTTTGGAGCCAACTCCTAGGGGGGGCAGAGGCAAAGCTTGGAATACATAGAGGAGTTGGGGGAGGATGGTCATTTTTATAGCGGCAACACGCCCTAGCCAAGAAATCTGCTGATGTTTCCATCGCCTGAGTTCCACCTGGATTTGATCGTGGAGACGCGAAAAATTGGCCAATCTCATGCCCTGTAAGGTGGGGGTCAGGTGTATGCCCAGGTACGGGACAGGGTCGTCGGACCAGGCTATGGGGTAATGAGCTTGTAAATCCGCCTGTTCGCTAGGCGGCAGGGACAGAGTCAGAGCCGTCGACTTGGAGAGGTTAACTTTAAACCCAGAAGCCTCCGCGAAGGCATCCAGCTCCCCCAGCATGGCTCCTAGGGCTCTGTCCGGGTTCGTCAGGGTAACAAGAACATCGTCCGCATAGAGGCTAACAGTGTGGGTGTCCCCCCCCAAAGCGTATGCCCGTGATTTGTGCGTGTCGTCGGACCCTCTGTGCCATGGGCTCCATGTAGAGAGCAAAGAGCAAGGGTGATAGGGGACAACCCTGCCGTGTGCCTCTATGGATGGAGAAAGGCACCGAGGTATGCCCATTAACCCTTACTGTCGCCGTGGGGGAGCGGTAGCAGTTAAAAATGTGAGTCCGCATCTTATCCCCGAGACCCACACGGCATAGCACCTGTTCGAGAAACGGCCAATGGACCCGGTCAAAGGCCTGTTCGGCGTCAATTGTGAGCAGCATGTATTTCCCAGGGACGCGGGAAGCTTTTTCAATGAGGTGTACCACCTGTTTCGTGTTGTCGCTTGTCTGCCATTGGGTGATAAACCCGGCCTGGTCGGGATCCACCAGTCCCTGCATATAAGGGCCCAGACGACTTGCCAAAATGGAGGTGTAAAGCTTTAAGTCTAAATTCAGAAGCGAAATGGGTCGGTAGGACCCGCACGCCGTTCTGTCTTTCCCCGGTTTGGGGAGGACGACTATCGCCGCCTCCAGCATGGATGAGGGTATCGCCCCTGCCTCCGCGAATGAATTAAAAAGCTGCGTCAGTAAAGGGGTGAGAACGGCACCAAATTGCTTATAAAAGGCCGCGGTGTAGCCATCAGGGCCCGGAGACTTACCAAGCTTCAGCCGCGCTATGGCAGAGATCACTTCCTCCGGCCTGATTTCCCTCTCGATGTGTGCTGCCTGTTCCGGTGTCAGCATCGGAAGGTCCGTCCCGGAAAGGTATGAGGTAATGTCGGCTTCTGCTAGGTGTTGGCTATCGTAAAGGTGAGCGTAAAATGTGCGAAAGGTGTCTGCGATGTTCGCGTCCTCGGAGGTTAACACACCGGCGCTGTCTGTGATCTCCCGGACGCCCTCCCGAAGCCGAGCCTCACGGAGTTTGTGCGCCAGGAGGCGGCCGCACTTGTCCCCCCCAGTATAAAAAGCATGCCGCAGGCGCAAAGCAGCATATTCAGCCTTGTCTTGGTCCAGGGCCAGCAGTTGCTTCCGTGCGATGGACAGTTGGCGCCACACTCGAGGCGCTCCGGTCCGCTGGTGCATTTGCTCCAGCTCCCTAACTTGTCGCGACAGGTCCCCCCTTTTGGCCTTCCGATCCGCATTATCTGCGGCAGAGATGGTGATAATCTCCCCCCGGACGACGGCTTTAAGGGCTTCCCAACGCGTCGCAAGGGACGTGTCCGGTGTATCATTGTGTGCGAGATAGTCCGTTATGACGCGTCGCAGTTGGGTGACCGTGTCCGGCCTATGTAGCAGTGCGTCGCAAAATCGCCACCGTCCGGGGCGACGGCAAGGTTGGGGAAGAGTCAATGAAATCTCCACCGGGTTGTGGTCTGAGAGGGATGCAACCAGGATGTCCGTGTCAAGGGTGGCCGCACAAACAGCCTTCGTGCCCAAGAAATAATCAAGCCGCGCGTAGGTCTTGTGTGAATGGGAGTAATAGGAAAAGGCTCGGGAGTGTGGATGGTGTTGTCTCCAGATGTCGGTGAGGTCAAGGTCGCGGAGCCACTGGGTCCCAGTGTGAGAGAGTGCACCCACCTGACTGGTGCATTGGGAAGACCTGTCCATGTCATTATTGAACACTAGATTAAGATCACCCCCAATCAAGATGTGACGTTCTTGTGTTGCAGTGGCTGCCGTAAGGGCAGTCTGTAAAAGTGTTCCTGTCCCTCATTAGGAGCGTATACCGATCCCACCACCACTGTGTGACCCCGATTGAAAAGTGATAGGTAAGTAATCTGCCCTTGATCTCGGCCCCCTCTGGAGCACCTTCCCCTGAAAGCCCTGGAGACGAGGATAGCCACCCCAGCCGTTTTAGTAGTCATGGAGGAGAAGAATTGGCTCGGAAAGGCTCGGGATTTGAGACGATGACAATCTTTGGAAAGGAGGTGTGTCTCCTGGAGGAAGCAGATGTCAGCTTGTGTGCTCTCTAAAAAGGACAGCAGAGCCCGTCTTTTAATTGGATTGTTGAGCCCCCTAACATTGAAGGTGAGTACCTTAATTGGAGATGTCATCGGTATGTCATCGGTATAGCAAGTCAGTAGCCACCTAGCTAAGCCCTGCTGCCCTGCTGCCGCTCGCCGGAACTGCGTCATAGCCATGTCGAAGGAGGACCGGAGCCCCACAAAGTCGGAAGAAGCCCAGAGAGAGGCAGAAAAAGAAAAGAAGAGAAGCCCCGACAGAAGAAGAGGAAGGGCAAAAAGGGAACACCCTGTAGGCGCAACTGGCACCAAAAAAAGATGAAAAAAGAAAAATTGTACCCAGTCTATCAGTAGTCCGTCATCCCAGGATGAATCGGAAATAGGAGAATGTCGTTGGGGTGAAATGGTGGCCAACAAAAGATGCCCCCCCCCGCCTCCCCCGCCCACCAGGCATCTGTTAAGTGCAAAAACCACATCGGCCCGGATGCATTTCTAGGAGGTCACGTTGGTCTGGGCCCCCGGCACCGCCGCTATAGCTGCCAGGTGTTCTCTCTCTTGACCTCTTGCGGGTCGGGTCTGCTGATGCGGCGTCGGCTGCGTTGCCGCCGCCACCTTGGACGGTCGTCAGGAGCTTCCCGGTCCGTGCGTTCTTCGGTGTCCTGCTCCGCCGGAGGCGTGACGCCCAAGAGCCTGCACGCCTCAGTGAACGAGCGGAGTTGATGGAGGGTCCCATCATACCTGAATACCAAGCGAAACGGGTGGCCCCATGAATAGGAGATTTGCTTTTGGCACAAAGCCTCTGTGATAGGTCGGAACATCCGGCGTTTTTGAAGGGTGATGGCAGCGAGGTCTTGAAAGAGAGCCACCGGCTGATCTCGAAATGTGATTGGTTGTTTCAACCGGGCCTGACGAAGAATCTCCTCCTTAGTGCGGTAGTCCTGCACGCATACTAGGATGTCCGCCGGGGGTGCCGAGGGCGCTCTCGGAGGACCCACCCTGTGGGCCCTGTCCAACGTGAGTTCAGCGTCCGACGCTCTGCCCAGGACAAAGTTAAACAGTTCCCGCGCATAGGCAAGCACGCCTCCGCCGGAGCCCCTCGATCCCTGCCGGCTCCCGGGAACAAGTCCGCTAGATTCTGCGGGGCACCAGAGATCTCGGGGCAGCGCCTCAACACGGCGCGGGATGCCCGGGCCGGTGCTAAAAGACGGTGGGCAGAGGAGCGGTAGAGAAGCACGTCTCAACCCTCCGCCATCTTGATCACGCCCCCAGAACGATGAATTTAACCCAGATCTTTTGACTGGAGGAGAATGTTTGCATTGTCAGCATTCCGTCCATCATTTGTTTGCTGTAACACTTTTCGCCCTAAGTGGGATGGGTATGCCCAGACGTGGGTCCCTTGCTCACTGTGCCACTGGATTCAAGCTAGCCTGGCTGAAGAAGGGTGACATACCCTGAAACCGGTCCCAGGATGCTTGTTTCCGGTCCAGGAGGACCTGGCCTGGCAGTTCGGTCTGGACTGTTCCCATGGGGCACAGGGTCAAGACTGATTTGCATATGGCTGGGTCCAAACTGGGGTGGCGTAGTGTGCAAAAGAACGATGGATTTAACCCAGATCTTTTGACTGGGGGAGAATGTTTGCATTGTCAGCATTCCGTCCATCATTTGTTTGCTGTAACATAATTCTCACATTTGTCCCGCCTTTCGGTGGGTGGTTCCCGTCCCTGGCGACTGGTCCTGCTATGTATAGTATTGCTCTTCTGTTTTATTTCATCACGTCGTTGCACTGCTTTTTCTGTTTCCGTATTTTGAACAGCTCTTCGCGCTTCCCTTTATCAGTGCTGCAACTTAATTCAACTTTAACCATGGTGGAAGCTTCAGGAGACCCCGCAGGTAACATTTTAGTGATAATCATTGAAAGTTTTAGTTAGAGCATGCAAAGGAAGTTGAAGGACACGTAAAATACCAACTACACCAACCAAATCTGCCAAGTTCCTGCCACCCAACAGATCAAACACAGCCCACCGCCATTTGTACCAAGCAAAGTCCACGGTCGATTTAAAAAAATACGATAATTTTAAACAACTCAAAAAAGAAACAAATTCCTTCTAAATGGACCAAACCACGCCAAGCACCGAGAGCGCAAAACATCCAAACAGCTTGTCTGTACGGGCCCGAATACATGTGCATTTATTAGGAGCCGCGGGCGCTTGTGTCCTTACCTCAGTGTGATCCTGATGAGAGGGGTTTCTGCCTGAAAACCGCCTTTGTTCAGGATTGAGAGCTGGACTTGGCTTTCCTGCTCTCTGGTTTCAAAATCTGCAGTTCAACAGGTTCACCAGCCCCCTCCCTCCTCAAGTCAGCCCTCTCCCTCCTCAAGTCAGCCCCCACCCATCCTCCTGGCCTCGGGTAGCTAAAAAACACAGAAAAGATACGCCCCAAAACTTTTTTCTTTGCGATATATTTATTCTTAGTTGGATTTAGAGAACGGATTGCCTCTAGGTGCGTCCGAGTAGGCTTTCGTGGGGTACAATTTCATATTTTTGTCATAATGACGGCGATTCTCCCATGTGGGCCTCCGTTAAAGCCAGCTGGACTAATAAAACGACTAATGCTCCAAGCATGAGATACTTCGGTGAAACAATCGGTGCGGGCCATGGTGTTTGCTTCACGGCTGTGAGCCTCCAATAGAATCAACGAGTTAATTAGAATCGCCAAGAGTGATGTTTTTGCACAAAGATGTGAGGCACAGTTCAAGTCACTGGTGCTGTCCGAGTGACATTGTGTTTGAACTCACTATGTTCCATGTCTGGAGTGATTAGTTCTTTTAGCCCAGTGTCTCAAGATGCCCCTTCTAAAGTATTAGTTTCTCACCCGCGCTGAACTTTTAGGTCAACTGTTTAGACACAACACACACCGACCCTCACTTCAACGCCTACTAATTTGTTTTTCCTCCATAGAAGCCCGCGGCTCGGTAGTTATGTGAACCCCTTCAGCCATGCCTGGCTTTTTAGGTCTTGCCTAGGCAGCGCTTGCGCTGTCTCTTCAATACATGCTGTATTCAGGATATGTGGATAATGCACCACTTACTTCCCACCCATCTTTTTAAATGGCTCCTGTCCCTGTCCTTTGTAAATGGTGGCTTTTCATTGGTCATTAGGCTTTGTAGTCCCTCCCTAGTACCGCCTTGTCTCTTCTTGTAACCTCCTATGAGGACACCCCCTGTTACATATGTTGTTACACCTTAGGTTTTAATTACAGCCTCAAGGCACTACTTTCTTAAAGGCCTTCAGACAGAACACTCACTTAGTACTAAACTAGATTGCCAGTGATTACTTTACTCACTAGCACATCTCACATTTATATTAGACCTTCTATAAATTTCCCTTCATCAGCTCCACATAAGAGTACAACCTAATCTGGAATTAGTATAATAATTATTTTGTCACATTTCAAAGCTACTAATTGTATACATGGACATAGCTATTTGAATATACTCGTGGTACTGTCTTGCATGCAATGCATTATGGATAGGGTAGATTTACCATATCTTCAAAGTTTATGATGCTCACTAGGGACCTCTAGGCACAGCTTGTGCTACTGCAGCTAGACAAGCGGTGCTGGTGCCTTGCTCACTATGGACATCTAGGCGCAGCTTGCTGTACTGCACCTACCACATCTCATTTATATTAGACCTTCTATAAATTTCCATTCATCAGCTCCACATAGAGTACAACCTAATCTGGAATTAATATAATAATTATTTTGTCACATTTCAAAGCTACTAATTGTATTTGTACTTTGTACTTATAGTTGTTGTTTATGAGAAGAAAGGCTGGCAGTAACTGCGCCTCTTTTACTGCCAGCCTTGCTGTTCATAAGCAAGGACTATAAGCACAAAGTGCGTGTTTAGGCACCGCTTGCAGGTTTTCAAAACACATAAATAAAAGACATTGTCATTTACAATGGCAATAGTTAAAATTCTCGAAATGCGAGACCTATTTGTTGTATTGCTTGTGGTATTGCTTTAGAATGGTAGGTATGTCATTCTGTTTTGCATGCTAGAATGTAATGTGGTGAGAGTTCTAGAGGCGGAGAGCGTCCACGGTTGCACAGGAGGACGGTTGTATCCCTGGCTCTCACCTGTTCCTTATTGATCTTAATAAAGCCTACTTCTACTACCAATTGTCGGATTCCGTCATTACAATTGGCGACGAGTTTGAAGAACACACGCGGAGCGAGAAACAGAAAGACTGTCAGTATATATATTTTTTTTTTTTCTCTCTTCGCAACTTTAAAAAAAAAAAAAGAAAAGGATTTTCACTGTACTGCTTATGTGCGCTTCTCTACGATCTCAAGAAGCACTAAGCACCACTCTTTGGACGGAACGGCGGTGGATTACAGAGAATCGGTAAGAAGACTCACCGGTATGGCTGGAGACCGTTAGACGTGGCATAGTTTGAAATGGTGACAGCGTTCGGCAGCAAGCACCTTCCCTCGCGCTGATTGTGGAAATGGGAGCGTGCGTGTGCAAGTGAGCATCGCGTCATCACGTAGGTCACGCAACGTGACCCTGCGCAAGCGGCCATTTTGAAAAAACACTTGTCAACAGTATATCGGAGAAATGACTCGCAAAAGCAAGTTTTGAAGAGAGAATCTTCTGAACCCTTTTACCAACTTTCAACGCTCAAAAGCGGGGAACAGGTGAGGCGGTCGGGGCGCGACTGCATCTTTTACATTACAGGAAAAAAAAAAAAAAGAAAGTTTTTTTGGTGTGCTATTTTATATTTGACAAATACGAGTAAATCTCTTATAACTTTGGGAAGTTGTCATACAACGTATGGAACAAGGTGATCAAGAGTGTCGCATATCTTCACAAGTCATGGCACAACAAAGCTTTAGTGTAAGTCCTCCACATGCTTTTTGGGCAACAGGCTCTCAGCCCACCATGAAGTGGGTGGAATGGAAAGATTATTTCATTAACTACATAGAAGCAGTGGACGAGATGGGTAAAATGAAACCTGATCAAAAGAAGAGATTATTGCTCCATTCACTGGGTCCAATTGGGTTAAAAACGTTTTATCGGATGGGTAAAACCACGCCTGGTGAAAATGACAATGTTTTTGAGGTAGCTCTAAAAGACCTTGATAAGTACTTTGCGCCTAAGGTGTGTATGGGGGTAATACGTTACAAATTCTTTCAGAGGAAACAAAAGCAGAGTGAACCTGTGGATGAATGGATTGATGATCTCAAGAAGTTGGCAATTGATTGTAAGTTTGGTGACTTACATGATGATTTAGTACGTGATCAACTCGTTATGCACAGTAACAATGCTGCAATTCAGGACCGTCTATGGGTTAGTGGTGATGCACCTTTGGAAAATGTTTTAGCCATATTACGCAAGGCGGAACTATCAGGAAGGTGCGCAAATGAAGTTAGAGAGCATGAAAAGGATGTGGGAGCAGTCTGCAAAGTACAAAGTGGCAACAGAGAACATTTTCCGCAAAGTTATGGACGTGGTCAAAACTATTATAAGAGGAGCTCTTGGCCTGAGAAGAAAATGGAAGATATAAAGTGTTATCGATGTGGGAGCAGGGAACATTTAGCCTTCAGTAAATTCTGTACTGCGATTAAAAAAAAGTGTAGCGTGTGCGGCCTTATCGGCCATTTAAGCAAAATGTGCAGAAGGAAAGGCAACAACATTAAGTGTGTATGGGATGCGGAGAGTGGAGACACTGATGTGGAAAACAGCAATGACAGTGACTGTGTAAAAAATTTGCTGGGGAATTTTGTCATTAATATTAGCGACGACTCAATGGAGGGTAAACCCATTTGTGAGATATCTTTAGGTGGAGTGAGTATAAATATTTTTGCTGACTCAGGCTCGCCATACACCATAGTCAATGAAAATGTATGGAGAGACAAATTTATTAAAAAAATCGGACCAGAGTTGCTTACCTCAGATGTCAACCCTGTGAGTTTCACAGGTGAAAAGATAAATATGCTTGGGTTTAGGTGGCTTAAGTTTTTATTCAAGGGCAGAACATCTAGAGGGAAGTTATATGTAGCAAAGTTTGGTCCCTCTGTTCTCGGTTGGCGGGATCAGAAAAATCTCCATATCATTTTGGATCCCAATGGCAAAGAGAAAGTGCTTGTTATTGACGACACCAGTAAATTGGAGGAGGAGTTAGCTAACAAATTTGCTGATGTCTTTAAAAAAAAATTGGGAGCACTTAAGGGGTTTGAGCATAGGATTGTTCTTAAGAAGGAGGCGGAACCAAAAATCCACAAGGCTAGGCCCATTCCGTTACTGATAAGAGAGGAGGTTGTTAAAGAAATCGAAGGTCTGTTGGAAAAAGGGGTCATTGAAGAGGTGGAAAGTTCGGAGTGGATTTCTCCGGTGGTGGTAGCCCGGAAGAGCAATGGCAAGATTCGTTTATGCATTGACTTGCGCCACCTGAATAATCATATAGTCATTGACAAGTTCCCTTTACCCAGAATAAACGAAATGGTGTCATCTCTTAATGGGGCAAGCTGGTTTTCAACCATTGATCTGTCAGCGGCATACCACCAGGTGGTACTCACACCTGAATCGAGGAAATTCACGGCGTTCATTACACCTTTTGGCTGCTACCAATTTAAGCGCATGCCTTTCGGGCTCGCTTCGGCAGCGGCCGTTTTTCAACGTATTATGCATAAGTTGTTTAGCAAAATGTTGGGTGTATGTTTTTTCCAGGATGATATTTTGATTGCTGCCAAGAACAAAGTGGAACATGACCATATTTTAAATAATGTTTTGTGTGTTTTGCAGGATGTAGGGTTGACAGTTGAACTTAGCAAATGTAAATTTGCGCAAAGGAGTGTAACTTATTTGGGCCACATCATCTGTGAGGAAAGAGTCAAACCTAAACCTTCATTGATCAATGCTATCATGGGGGCAGGTACCCCTAACAACAAAGAGGAAATAAGGTCCTTCCTTGGTATGGCTGAGTACTGTGCCAAGTTCATTCCCAACTTTGCCAGTAAGGTGCACAACATACGTTCCTTGCTCAGGAAGAATGTGAAATTTGAATGGTCCAAGGAGTGTGAGTCAGAATTTGGTGAGATTAAGGGTGAATTACAGAAGGTCTCTGCTTTGAGTAGCTTTGATCCCAATGCGGAATGCTACATAACCACGGATGCAAGTGATAAGGGATTAGGTGCCGTTCTTTCGCAAAGAGGTCAACATGGCTCTGAAAAGATAATACTTTTTGCGTCTAGAGCATTGTCACCTACTGAGGGCAGGTACCCGATTATAGAGAGAGAGGCACTTGCTTGTGCTTGGGCCTTAGAACATTTTCGTGCTTTTGTGTGGGGTAAGCCAATTGTCGTTCGCACTGACCATCGTCCCCTAGTGAAAATTTTGACCACTGAAGGGAGTATCGGAGCCTCAGCCAGGTTAGCTAGAATTTCCATGAGGATGAAAGAATTTGTGTACAAGATTGTTTACGTGCCAGGGAAGGATAACGTAGTTGCCGACTGTTTGTCTAGATTTCCCCTTCCCTTAGAGGACTGTGTAGATGACCCTTGGGGTAATTATAGTATTGCTTTCATTCAGGATTCTGGTACCCCTGCCATTTCCAAGACGGAATGGTTGGAGGAACAGAACAAAGATAATATTTTACAGATGGTGATGGAGTACATATGCAAGGGTTGGCCTAGGAAAGATAATATCACAGAGGAGTTGAGACCGTTTTGGGAGGTGAGAATGGAGCTGTCGGTGGACAGAGATTTGGTTTTAAGAGGTGATAGAGTAATTCCACCTAAGGCTGTACGGAATAAGATGTTGTGGCTGTGCCATGAAGGACATTTTGGTGTAATAAGAACAAAGCTGGTGGTTAAGGGTATTTTCTGGTGGCCGAAAGTTGATTCAGAGGTGGAAAGATTTGTAAGGGAATGTACAGTTTGCAATTCTGCAGATAAATCTCTGAAAACGCTGAGACCTCCCATGTGCGAGGGCATAATTCCTAGCCTTCCTTGGGAGATAGTTGCAGTGGATATTTTTGGACCTGTTGGTGAGGAAAAAGAATTTGGTTTGGTGGCCATTGATTTATTTTCAAAGTGGCCTATTGTCAAAATTGTGGAAAATGTGAATACTAGCACTGTTTTAAAGTTCCTAGATAAGATCTTTGTAAGAGAAGGTTTACCAGTTTGTGTTGTAAGCGACAACGGAGTGCAGTTCACTTCTAAGGAAGCTAAACTTTATTTTGAGAAGTGTGGGATCAAACACAGAACCACTTCCCTGTATAACCCAAGTGGGAATGGCGTTGTGGAGCGATTTAACAGAGTTATCAAGGGGGTAATACAAGCTGCTGTGAATAAACACTTAGACTGGAAAATGGAAATCAACAAAGCTGTTTGGTCTTATAGAGTGACTACACATGCTTCCACAGGGTGGTCTCCTTTTGTTATTATGAGGGGTAGGAAACCCAGATGCAAATTTAGTCCAGGATGGTTAGTAGAAGGTGGTGTGCAGGAATGGTCTCCTGAGGATGTTAAAAAGAAATTAGTTCAAATCCATGAAGCAAGTAAGGAGTATTATGACAAGAGCCGGGGTACCAAGGCTACTAGTGTGGAGGTTGGAGATTGGGTCCGGATCAAAAAACCGGACAAGGTGCCCAAGGGTTTGAGTCAGTTTGAGACACCTCAGGAGGTGGTGGAAGTGTTCAACAATGCAGTAAAATTAAAGAATGGTAAGGTATGGAACCTAAAAAGAGTCGCGTTTGATCTCAACCCAGAACATGACGTAGATGTTGGGGAGTGTTCTCCTCAGGGTAATGATTTCAATGCAGATTGGGTTGAAGATTACTTTTCTACGAGTACAGTCCAATCTAGTATGTCTTCCGAGGTGTGTGAGGTGACAGAATGTATTGAAAACAACCAGAGTTCCTTGAATGAGGGAGGTGTGACTCTGGGAGAGTTGCATCATCTGGCCATTTCAGCTGACACCATTCCGGCTGAGAGTACCAACACCAATGTTTTGGAGGAGTGTGATTCCTTTCTGTGCAGTGGAGGGGAAGAGGTCATTGGTAGAAGGAAGAGGACTCTTCCTGGATGGTTAAGGGATTATGTAGTCTGACTGTTAGTTCTTCGCTTACAGTTATTGTATTAGTTTTTGCATTAAGTTTCCTTTGTTTTTTTTTCTTTCCATTTACACCTTGTTTGTTGTTCTTCTTTGTTCATTGTAAGGGGGGGATGTGTTGTATTGCTTGTGGTATTGCTTTAGAATGGTAGGTATGTCATTCTGTTTTGCATGCTAGAATGTAATGTGGTGAGAGTTCTAGAGGCGGAGAGCGTCCACGGTTGCACAGGAGGACGGTTGTAACCCTGGCTCTCACCTGTTCCTTATTGATCTTAATAAAGCCTACTTATACTACCAATTGTCGGATTCCGTCATTACACTATTGCATTGCAAATGCTTGTTATGTTAAGCCTAGAGCATGCGCTGCTCTGCGAGACATGCAGTATCTCCTCTACCCACTGCCGCAAGCAGGCAGGGCGCAAACACAGTAGGCTGCCTAAAATGGCTTCCGCCCACGGCTTACAATTTACTTGTACAAGCCTCAGAGCGGCAGTCTGTGTTTGTTGGTCAATGGATGCTGTACCAGCCGGACCCCACGGCACCAAGGAATTCCCCTGCTGCATGGCCCAGAGTTAAAGGAGGAAGCTGGGGTTTGAGAATTTGACCACCTGCTCACTTCCTCCTAACCTCAACATGTGCTGTTGCTGTGCCCTGCCCAGGCAGAGCCCAGCTTATGCCCTGGACTCACCACGCCAGCGTGAGTCTCATAGTGAGAGCAGGTAGCACAGGCTGAGACACTGCAGCATGGCTCGATGTCTCACTCTGAAGCAGAAACAGGCTAACGATTTCCGCAATGCCACACCAGCAGCTCCTTTCAGTGGATCAATCTGATTATCGTGAGACTCAGGCAAGTCAGATATTAATTTAATAACCTGGTGCTGCCAACATTTGAAATGTTTTTAAGAGAATGGGGAGGGGGCTCCAACACAGCATAGCGCGTTGCAAATGGGCACACTAAAGTTGTCTGTCTGGCTGTAAAGGTAGGGCCATCTAAGGTGAAAGTTTTGTCTAAACTAGCAGTTTTGCTGATTTATTAGTTCAAAGATTTTAATATTCATGCTTGACAGTGGCAGTAGGTACGAAGCAGCAGCCTTTACTTTCCCAGCACCTGTGAGACTTGCTAAGTCAGAGATAAGTCAGGTGATTAATGTTCTCGCTGGTGAGAGGTCAGAGTTTTGTCTACTGGCAGTTTTCATTTGCTCCATTAAGTAGCACAGAGGGTTGGTTAATATGCCTACTGCAAAGAAAGTCTACCAGCATATTGTATTACATTGAAGTGTATTGTATGCGGATAGCTCAGTGGGTTGCTGCTTTTGTCACAGAGATCCCTTTGTTACATGTGGTTCAGCCACTAACTGGAGCTGAAATGATGAAAATGTCACACATAGCAATCTGAAACCTTGGCAGCTATAGTGTTTCACATACAGGGCATTGTGTAAGGCTAAATGAGAACAATAGATATAACACCCAGGATAATGTGCTGCATGGCTCAATAATTTTAAGGTCCCAAAGGCGAGACCGATTGCATTGCAAATGCTTGTTTTGTCTATTGGACATTTGGGCTGGAGGGAAGGGTAGGGGGAGGGTTTATTACTCTGCTTACGTTTTTTGCTTTGTACGTGTTGGAAGTGACTGCGACCAACGATGATTGACAGCAGAAATCTGGGCCTATTATTGTGACCTTCGCTTACTTCAGGATTCGAAGTGCGTTGACCCAGTTATATTGATTTGTCAAAAAACCTGACAAAAAGATTTGCAACAAAATTGATATACCAGGGTATTACATCATTCGTGAAATAAATAAAGTATAAGGTATTTTAGTTCAAACACACTCACTCTCTGTCGAGTAGGGGGCACTCTTCTTTTATGCCATGAGAGTGTCTCCTAAGAAAGTAAAAAGGCATGTTTGTAGCTGTATCCTCCCCACATTTCATTTTTCTTTCCAAAATTTCAGAGAAGCACGCGGACCAATTACGCCGCGCGTGCCCCCGGGCACATCTGTCGGTAATCATGCCTGCGCCTGAGGGTCTGTGAAGCAAGTTTCAATTAGACGCTCACCTGTTAATGAGCCCCGCTGCTGGCATCGCTGGTGCTTCTGTCATTTGTTCAGAAGGTGCCGATGCTCGTTAAAAACCTATTCGGCTTTTATCAGTCGGCGAGCAGTGCTGAACGCCAGCGAGTATTGACTGAGAGCCAAAATGAAATCCTTGGGTTTCTGACAGCCCATATTTCTGGAGGGTTCAGCGTAGTCACCTCACACATTCACTCAGTGCCGCTGTAAGGATTTTAAGACCAACCGATGCCTCACAAGAAGTTTCATTTTCAGTCAGACATTTTGGATTCGCATTTTCCCACCTGAGGTGGTGTTTGCTATACCAAATACAGCACACTTAAAATGTCAGGATGTGAGAACGCGTCTGGCAAAATGTTTTTACAGAGAGAAATAGGCTACAGAAAGTTACTGCTCGAAGTCACTGTTTGGCAGGTGTAAATCCACTCACTATTAAAACAGGTGCAAAGACAAGAAATGTGTTATTATTTTTTAATCTAAACTGAATTCTAACTAATGCTGTATCAAAGTCCTTTGCGGACATTATATCAGTAACCGGTAAAGGATTTCTGCTCTAATATGTAAGTGTGCCTTTCTGTTTCTCCGTGTTTAATTGAAAACATTCTACCCTCTGTCGGTGCTATGTTCTAATATCACTATGGCCCTTTTTTCTCCACAATACTGGCTCTTAAATGTCCTGTTCCTCCTCGTAGGCCCTCGCCTGTGGCTCAGGCATATAACTGGTTAATACTAGTGTTTGTAGCGTCCTGCCAGCCTAGGCACTCACCAATAAGTACGCCACACACTGAGAGTAGTTTTACACGTCTGTATTCCGATGTGTGTAAGTCAGAACTCAACATTCTAAGCCTGCCTTCAACTCATCCCTCTATCGCTTACGTCACAGGCCTACGGTATACAGTGGGAACCAAAAGAGTTCATGCGTTCTTTTATTACAAGACACTACATCTCCCAATTTGTTAAATAAAAAGTCACAACTTTTAAAAATAGATAAATAAAGAAATACATAAATATATATATGACTAAATGCATGAATAAATACATAGATACACAATCAATTACAATTCTTCAATTAAGCGACGTGGCACCTGAATTACACATCCTGATCAGGACACTGGAAACCGGAAGCTGGCAGTCGAACGGTCAGTGATCTGCCAGGTGAGGTGGAAATATAGGCAGATAGAGAGTCACCAACAGTTTATCTAGACCCAGTCTCCACATTGACATCGATGTTTGGTGAGTGATGGGCCACATGTCGAAAATGAGAGGAATTTCTCGTGAGGGACTTTCCAGGACGCTAGGCAGTCACCATGTGTCCTTTGGTGCTGGTGATAGTAAAGGGTTGAACATCAAAAGGAGCATCAGATTTCCTTCCTCTGTATTGAATAACAAGCACGCAATCTCCTCTTGTAAAAGTGATGTCCTTTGCATGACGTCAATCAGCATATATTTTCATCTTCTGTTTCCGACCAAAGTCCGTAGTGTGAATGTCTTCCTCATTCTTAGATCTGAGGTTTGTCCATTGGGGCAGCTTGGTCGCCATGAGCAGCAGGGCTTTCCCATGTCGTTGAGTGAGGGGTTGAACGGTAAGCTTGAAGAGTAGTGTTTAAACCAGCTTTGAGGTCGAGTTTCTCGAATGCAGCATGCTGAAAAGCTTTCTTTAGAGTACTCATAAATCGTTTTGCCAGGCCAAAGAGGAGTGCTTTTTGATGCTTTATATTGAGGTGATTTGGAAAGTCTTTCACGCATTCTCTTTTTCTGTGGAGACATCGCCTTTTGTCCCTGAGCCTTATACCATGGCTTACTTTTCATGCTCTTGACAGACGCACTTAAGAGTGCCTCTGGCCTCCATGTCAGTCGCTTAACTATCAGCACACTTTTCAGCGCCAGCAGCCTTGAGGACTTGTTCTAAGCTCAGAGTTGCCTTCAGCATTCGTCGTCCAAAGGAATCTGACAAACATCTGTCTATTGCTTTGAGGCAAGTAGCTTCCTTATCGTTAAACTCATTGAATCTACAGTGCTTCATTAGAACATCCAGTCTCTCAACCAAATTCATCAATGGTTTCACCTGGTCTCTAGCGTTCTTGATTGAATATGTATCTTTCATAATCTACATATAGCACTGGATTAAATTTAACATTCAAGGCTGTTCTTTTATTTGTTTGTACATCACTTCACCTTCTTATGGTATCTTTTTTATGGCTTCTTTCACTCCTTCACCAGCTATGTTCCTCAGATACTTTATAATCTTTTTATCATCTTTTTTATCTATTGCATCTATAAAATCTTCAAAAGTCTCTATCCATGCAGTCCATCTATTGCTAATATTTTGCCTTGTGGCATTATCAAATGCAGTTGGCGGTTTTAAGAATGCAACGGCCTATATACATTGGTGGACAGCAGTGGTCTCCTAGGCGCTTTGTGCGGACCTTGATCAGATAGAGCTTCTCTAGCACCTTATGGTGTGCTGGCTTTGGGGTCATCCTTAATAACTTTTGGAGTTTGTGTCTTGCCCTGGTTCTCCATTGGAGCTCTTAATCTTGTGACAGTTTAAGGAGTTGTTCTGGACCCCTGTGCTGTAGCTTTGGTGGTAGGCCGCTTCTTCTGGGGCCAACTTCGCATGCACAGCACCGGACCCTCTTCTGGGGTCACTCCGCAGCATGCTGTGGCACGACGATTCGTTAATGGTTTTGGTAAGTAGATAAACCTTGTATTCTACTAGTTCATGAAAGCGGATAACGTTATAATTTTTGGTTGGTTTTGTGCTTAAATGTTTCTTCACAACCACCTTGTTAATCTCCTGATTAATCTCTGCTTCGTAGCACAAGAATTTCAATTTAATTTGTTCTGAAGTATTGTTGTGCGCTGCTTTTGTAACCTCGTAGCTTCCACCTTTAGCATTCTTACTCTGTATAGCATGTGGCATTAATTTGCGTAATGGCGCAGTGCCTTTTATTTGCGACCATTTCATTCAGTTCTTAGCCACCGACATGTAGACTTTCAATGTCACTTTCTTTATCTCCAAGCATTTTATGCAAGCTGACTCTGCACTGAGACTGCACCTGTGTCAGCGTTGATTGTACACTTTGACTGCAGCACACGTGGCACACACAAGCAGTTGGCTGGACCACTGCAAACTCTCTAAAAGAGAGCTTTCAGTGTACAGGCTTCGGATCCCCTATCTCGTCGCCAGTTGTAGCATCCTGCCAGCCTAGGCACTCGCCAATTAGTACGTCAAACACTGAGAGTAGTTTTACACGTCTTTATTCCACAGCATGTAAGTCAGAACTCAACATTCTAAGCCAGCCTTCAACTCATCGCTGCAACTCTTATGTCACAGGCCTATGGTCTACAGTAGGAACCAAAAGAGTCCCAGCGTTCTTTTATTGAAAGACACTACAGTGTTGACGCTCTCTAATCAGATAATCTATGATAAAGCACCTGTGTTAACCTCAGAAATATATGAGGGAATGTTTCCCTACAGATACCAGTTTAACAGCTAGTAAATCAGCACGGCCAATTAGATAAATCTTAAATCAAGAAGGCTCAAGTGCAGTAAAGTTTTAAAACCATAAAGATGTATTACATTACATAATATATATTAAAGTGCAATACAGAAGGCAAAAATGTAGTTAGTCAAAATGTATGATAAATCAATATAGGGAATAAGCATGAGGCTCAATCAGGTGCAGCAAAGAGTCTGACATTAAGTTAAGTCTCAGAACAAAAATATTTTAAGTCCTAAACAAGAGACAAACTGACAAGGGTCTGCTTTCTAAAGTCAGGGCAAACTAGACTTAGCTCATCTCCTGATTGGAGACCTTTAATAACAAAATTCACAGTGAAAATCTAAGGTGATCGCATAATTGTACAGATTGATAAATCTGCATACAAAATTGTTAGACTTGATAGCATTAGGGTGGTCTTCCCCAAACCTTTTGCCTTCTCCCCTCCTTTTTTGCTGAAATCTGTGTTTGTTGGCATTAGGACTCTGTGAACTTTATCACTGCTAACCAGTGCTAAAGTGCGTGTGCTCACTCATGGTAAAATTGGCTTACACCCAATTAGCACATTTCACTTACTTATAAATCCCTAGTAAAGTGGTACTACCTGTACCCAGGGCCTGCAAATTAGTGCTACTAGTGGGCCTGCAGCCCTTATTGTGCCACTCACTTTAGTAGCCATTTTAAAACATGTCTCAGGCCTGCTATTGCAGCCTTGGTGCAGTTTTAAACTGCCATTTTGACTTGGCAAAATAAACCTTTTGCCATACCTAAAATGCCCTTTTTAATACATATGTCACTCCTAAGGTAGACCCTAAATAACCCATTGGGCAGAGTGTATTGCATTTAAAATGTTGGACATGCACTTTTAAGTTTTACATGTCCTGGTAGTGAAAAACGCATTGATTTTTCACTACTGTGAGGCCTACCTCTCCCATAAGATAACATTGGATTACCTTATTACATTTTATAAGTGATAACTTTTGTTTGGGGACAGGTAGAAATTTCGTGTTTGGTCTCTGGAGAATTGTACTTTAAAATCCTCTAGAATGGTAAAGTCAGATGTTAATCATAATTCTGAAAATGACAATTTTAGAAATTTGGCAGTGTCTTGTCCTAACTATTTGGTGCCTGCAGCCTGTATCCTGGATCGCATGACTAGGTCTAGTTGGAAGTTGGCCGTTGTGTTTTCCTGTCAGACAGTGACACAAAAGGGGACAAGGTATTGGCAGGATAGACCATCCTGCGGGGATAGAAGGGGCAGAGCTGTGCACAGCCCCACTTACAATTGAAAGGAGATGCCTCAGCACATTCACAAAGGACTTCACAATAGCCTTTTGCTACCCCACACATCATGAGACCAGGGCAGGGAGGAAGGAAATTCCTTCCCATAGACCCCTTTGCTATGTACCAAGGATGCTTCAACTGTCTTAGGCTATGAACATACAATGTAGCCATTCAACTGCCGAACTAACTGTGAGACTATCTGCATATCCCATGTAGTTCTACCATGAGAGAATCTCTGAATGTATTCTGTAATATAATGTTTCATATTGCTTGTTCCCTACTGGTCCATATCCTGAGACATGTGTACCCATGTAGGGTGTATGGCTGTCTTTGTCTAAAGTCCTATAAAAGGACGTAGATTTCTATGGGAAGGAATCTCCCCTTTCCCGCTCTTAGAAGGCAAATCTATGCAGGATTTCACTCAGAACTGTATTGAGTTCTATGTACTTATGACTTATATGCTTTGCCACCTAATTTTCCTAATGACATGTATTTTGTAATCTGCCTGTATTTCACTATATTAAGCTTTGAACCTGCAACCCTTGTCTGTCATTCTTATTAGAATGCTTATCACCTGCTACTGAACTTAATAGAGTGACAGTTACAGTCGGAGAGCACCAACGTTCGTGTTGGGATTACACCGCTCCTGGTACTTGTTGTTGGCACACCCTATGTATGGGATTTAAGGCAAGATGTTCTGCGCTGACAGATCTAGTAGCAGAGGAGATGGTTCTGTTTGGAGCTGACCCAAATCGACAAATGAATTGGCAATTGAACCAGGTTCTACACCTTCATGGTCCATACGGTTTGTCACAAGAGCTAAGATTGACCCAGTTCCAGCCTGATCCTGGTTCCAGAGAGATGAGGTGACTGAAGGAGAACAACAATGTGACTATCAATCGGGATTGCATGCAAAATGTGTAAATGAAATAGTGGTGGAACAATGCATGATGGGAGTTGCAGTAGGTGCATAAGCGGTGGAATGCAGTGGACGAAATTTGAGAGCAATTATTATGTGGCTTTGATTGTTGGACAAGTCAAAGTAGTAGCTATTGTGTTTTTGATGATATTTTTGGACTTTTGAAAGAGGTACCTCAAGTTAGAACATTGAACTGTTTAACTTGCCTGCTAGGTAAGGTCTACTGTTAGGCACCATCAGATACACCAAACTAGAGACTTGAGCCCATATGTATGAAGGCATTTGCAGTGGTGCAAAATCGCATTTTGGAAATTGCAAAATCGGAAATCGCAAATAGCAATTAAATGCGAACCGCAAACTGAATGTACAACCAATTTCTTAATTGCGACTACTCACAAAATTGCCATTTAGGAAATACATTTGCAGTTGAATCGGATCAGGTGATAACCAGGTGCAATCTGTAAAGGCGCCCAAAATGCATCAGACTTTTTCAGAATGGCGGCCCTGTATGTCTTGGCAAGGAGGATGAGGATTTTGGCTTTGAGGCAGAGAAGGAGGAGGAGACAGGAGAGGATATTTAGGGTGAGGGTCACCCTGTTTGAACAGACCGAAGAGGAGATCTATGAGAGGTACAGACTCAGTAGTCAGGTGATACTTGATTTATTCCTGGGTTACAAACTCAGCTACAGGCCCCAACCCTCAGAAGCAATGCAATCCTACCACATGTGCAAGTAATGTGTTGCCTACACCTCTTAACCTCTGAGAGAGTGTCACAAACTGCCTTGTCCAGGTTCCTTTGCAGGATCCTGGACATCATGGTGAGCATATCAACCAATATATATAATTCCCCAAAAACCCCCAATCATTGCAACAAACCAAACTGATGTTCTTCAGTGTAGTGCAGTTCCCAAATGTCATCTGCTGTGTTGATGGCACACATATTGCCATATGCCCCCCCTCCGCAAATGAGTACAGAAAAAACTCACACTTACTATCAGGCCTGGGCGTAGTTCGCTGAGTTTTGCTATGCAGAACTCCGCGAAGTGACAAAAAAACTCTGCGACGTTCCGCAAGTGGTGGAGTGCAGTGTGAACTGCTGTTCGCGCTGGTTTTTCTGCCGCTCGGGTAGAAATTCTACCCGAGCTGCAGCTCGCGCTCGCAAACTTACTGTTCGCAAGCGCTAGCAGGGAAAAAACTCCGCTGCTCTACACGGAGTGGAGGTTTCTGCACTCCGCGAGCTCCGCGGAGTGCAGAAAACTCCGCAAACTCCGTGAACGGAGCGGAGTTCAACGCCCAGGCCTACTTACTATATGTGCTGGTAGTGTGTGATGCCTCCTGTATCATAACAGACCTTGTTGCCAGATTCCCAGGAAGCACCCACGACTCATTCATGTTTCACCACAGTGGACTACGTACCCGACTGGCACAGGGGGAATTTGGCGATGGCTTCATACTATGAAAGAGAATCTCAGACTGAATGCCTACAGTGGCTAGGAAGGTGCGTGTAATGTGACCTAATGGTGTACCTTCTTATGCCCTTAAGGTGACAGTGCATATGCCTTATGCCCCTGCAGCCTCACATTGCACCTGACTCCACAAACAAGAAGTGAAAGACAGTACAGCAGGGCATACAGGGCAATGCGCTGCTACCAAAGAGAGGACCTTTGAGATCCTGAAGTCCTGCTTTTGCTGCCTCCACAAGACCGGCGGGCACTACTGTACAGACCGGATACATACTGCAAAATAATCGCCACATGTGCCATACTGCACAACATCGCAGTGAGGAAGAGTCTGCACGACATTCCCAGAGAGCCTGAGTCTTACTCTGATGATGACTTACCACCACTACAGCTGCAGCAGGAGGTTACACGTGCAGCAGAGGGACATGCATGATGCACAGAGATAACCAACAACTATTTCTGAGGTAAGGAAATTTTAAAACATCTGAAACATTAAACATCACACATGATGATAGTACTTGGTGCACAACTAAGTGATCATCTTTTTATTCAGGTTTCTATAACATTGTTGCAGGCAAGGTTGTAGATAATACATTGCTAGCATAAGAACAACAAAGTAAATAAGGTGAAAATAAAACAAAGGCAACTCATCCCACTGAGAATCTAGAGAGTCACTTCTTACGGCCCCTAGGGTTTGGTGCCTTGTCAGCAGCTATGGATTGTGGGACTGACACTGAGTTATTGGCAGATGTGTGGCGGAGTGAATGCCTGGTAGAGCATAGCTTGGGAACGGATATGCCACTGAGGCTATAGCCCTCCTCACTCTTAAGTTGGGCTGGGATGTTGGGGATGCAGAGGTTGTGGGTCTGTATGTTCTTCAGGGCAGTGGTTACCTGCACTAGCCCATGTGCGATGTCCTGGCAGCAGTGTGCCATGTCCATCTGGATATTGACAGTCTGCCTTGCCAGTGTTGATGCTGCAGCTGCCAGCCAGTTGATGGACCAGGTGAATGTGTAAAACCGTGCCAGGTACTGCCTTTGCCTCTGATGCTGCACACGGTGTTCCCTCTCAAGTGCTGCTAGCCACCGTTCCTGCCCTTTCACCATGTACTGCATTGACCTGGACATGCGTTGGAGCTGCTTACTGACTGTTCATATTTGCTTTGTCTGCAGGCACTGTGTGCAGATTATCAACCTCTCCAGGCCACCATACACAGGATGTACATCCGACATGTCTGACACAGTCTCAGGACAGCCTGCTGAGGTTTGGCCTCTGCGCCTTCGCTGTGTCCTGGTCTCGGTGGTTGTGGGGTCCCTGCCTTGCGACTGTCCCTCATCAATGTCCTGAAACTCTGGCAGTGGTGAGAAGTCACTCTGCTGCCATTTGGAGTTGGTGTGATGGGCTTAGGGGATGGTGGTATTGTGACTTCAAGGACCACCTCACTGTCGGTTGCCCCTTTGGCTGCCACGGGTCCTGACATGTCCGGGCTGTGATTTGTGGAATTGCATGTATATAGGTATCGTAAATAAATGTTTAATGTTTGGCCACAATATTGTTGTGTCTCTGCTGTATGTGTTTGTGACATATTTGTGTTGTACAGATATGTTTGGTGTGGTCATCAGCACGCAGGACAGCATGGTAATGATGTGTACTGCAAGTCCCATGATGCATTGCCTGGGCGGGCCAAGCACCTCAATGGAGTAATTCATGCTGTGACGTATGATATGTGTATGTGCTAACATTATGTTATGTATGGGACATAAAGGGTGTTGGACTTGGCCCTTTTTGGCTAAAGTTCCCTAAACTTTTTGCCTTCCCCCTAGACCTTTTTTCTGACATGGTGTTGCCAACTTAGATGCTTTGGGCACTTTGCCACTGCTGATAAGTGTCAAAGTGCAAGTGCTCCCTGTATAAAGTGTAATGGTATATTTGTCTTACTAAGGAAGTCCCTAGTAAAATGCACTATGTGTGCCAGGGCTGGTAATGCAAATGCTACTAGTGGGCCTGCAGCACTAATTGTGCCACCCACAAAAGTAGCCCTAAAGAGAGAACTCAGGCCTGCCACTGCAGTGCCTGCGCGCAGTTGCTAAAACTGCCATGTTGTCCTGACAAGTGTACCCACTTGCCAGGCCTGACCCTTCCCTTTTATGCACATCAGACACCCCTATGGTAGGCCCAAGGTACACCCCTGGGCAGGGTGCAGTGTATGTGAAAGGTAGGACATGTACTGAGGTGTGTACCATGTCCTGACAGTGAAATACTCTCCATTTCGTTTTTCACTGTTGAAAGGCCATTTTGCCCATAGGACAGAATGGGGAGGCTGTGTAATATGTTTCCAGCCTATCTTCCCATAGGCTTAAGATGGAGGGGTGAAGTTTAGTGTGCCTGAACTCACAATTTAATAACACATCTTTTTGTGAAGGTGGTTTTTGCATTGTGTGTTTAGAAACCACACTTTTAGAAGTAGCTGGTTTTTGTGTTCTAACAATTCTGTGTGTCTCTGCCTGGTTGTGGATTGACTGTCTGGATTTGAAAGTGATAGGATCTGGGGAATGTCTTGACCCAGGGGAGGAGGTGAGACAGCAACAGGCTGACCTGCATCTGGAGTGTAGGGGGAGGAGTAGCCCCTGAAGTTGAAGAGGCCTGGGCTGCCACCATAAAACAATGGCTCCATCTCCTGCTGAGTGATTGAAGATCCAGACCCCCACTATCCAAGGGAGACACCCAGCACTGGTTTGGACAGGGATCAGTGCCCCCCTGAACACAAAGACTTCAAAGACATTTAGGGGTATAACTATGAGAGCTGAAACCCCTGAACTTAGGACTGATCAAGACTGTAAAGGATTGAAACTACTTCGTGGTCAAGAGGAACCTCTGCCAAGGAAGGAACAGCTGAAGAGACTGAAGGAAAGGACTGACCCTTGCTGTGTGTTCTGGGGCTGGCCTGCAGTTTTCTGATTTAACCAAGGAGGGGCGAAGGGACTTTGCTGTGTGCTGTGTCCCCCTGCTTGAAAGGACTTTGCTGTGTGCTGTGTCCTGAAGTAACTTGTCCCCAAGGGCCCGAGGAGAGCTGGCTCCCTGTTGTGGAAACTCAGGAACACAAAAGTTTCCAGAGGAGTGTCTCAGCGACGCTGTGTGCGTGTGCTTTTTGCAGCCTGAGACTTTTGTAAGAACTGCCCCGTGATCGTGTGCACCTGGAGTCCAAGTGAGTCTCAGCGACGCTGTGTGCGTGTGCTTTGTGCAGCCTGAGACCTTCGTGAGGATTGTCCTGTGATCGTGTGCACCCGGAATCCAAGTGAGTCTCAGCACGCTGTGTGCGTGTGCTTCGTGCAGCCTGAGACCTTCGTAAGAACTGCCCCATGATCGTGTGCACCCGGAGTCCAAGTGAGTCTCAGCGACGCTGTGTGCGTGTGCTTTGTGCAGCCTGAGACCTTCGTGAGGATTGTCCTGTGATCGTGTGCACCCGGAGTCCAAGTGAGTCTCAGCGACGCTGTGTGCGTGTGCTTCGTGCAGCCTGAGACCTTCGTGAGGATTGCCCTGTGATTGTGTGCACCCGGAATCCAAGTGAGTCTCAGCGACGCTGTGTGCGTGTGCTTTGTGCAGCCTGAGACCTTCGTGAGGATTGCCCTGTGATTGTGTGCACCCGGAATCCAAGTGAGTCTCAGCGACGCTGTGTGCGTGTGCTTTGTGCAGCCTGAGACCTTCGTGAGGATTCTCCTGTGATCGTGGGCACCTGGAGTCCAAGTGAGTCTCAGCGACGCTGTGTGCGTGTGCTTCGTGCAGCCTGAGACCTTCGTGAGGATTGCCCTGTGATCGTGGGCACCTGGAGTCCAAGTGAGTCTCAGCGACGCTGTGTGCGTGTGCTTCGTGCAGCCTGAGACCTTCGTGAAGATTGCCCTGTGATCCTGGGCACATGGAGTCCAAGTGAGTCTCAGCGACGCTGTGTGCGTGTGCTTCGTGCAGCCTGAGACCTTCGTGAGGATTGTCCTGTGACCGTGTACACCCGAAGCTCAAGTGAGTCTCAGCGACACTGTGTGCGTGTGCTTCATGCAGCCTGAGACCTTCGTGAGGATTGCCCTGTGATCGTGTACACCCGAAGCTCAAGTGAGTCTCAGCGACGATGTGTTCGTGTGCCCTGTGGCAGCCTGAGACCTTCGACTTTGCCATCGGCTCGGACCGGCAACCCCAGAGGAGCGGTGCCGCCGGCCCGAGCCTGCCTTTGCCAAGGAGAGACTTCGAACCATCACGTCGGGAGTCCGTGTTCCACTGCCCGAGATCAACAAAGTCGCCCCGGAGGCCCAAGCCGCGAGGAGAGCAGAGGAGAGCGAGATCGCACCCCCAGGTAACTCTCAGCGAGCATGCGTGTGTCGCCGCCTGGGGCGGGGTGCGGTCTCGGAGAGAAACACTCTCTGCCTTTCCCATCCTTGCAGCGCGAGCCCCCGCTCAAGTTAGAATCGCGGCCCATACTTGCCGAGGAGTGGCAGTACCGGGGCCGGAGTGTGGAGCTGCACTTTGTTTACACCAGACCAGTGTTGGGGGCATATTTTGGCAGTAGCTGACCGCGAGTCAGTACGAGTGGCATAGAGTCCGTCCAGAGCACCGTGAACGGTGCTGGAGTACATTATTGTTGGCATTACGAACTGCCTGATTGTTGCATTACGCAGTACATTATTTTTGCATTACTAACTGCCTGATTGTTGCATTACGCATTGCATTGTTGTTGGCATTACGAACTGCCTGATTGTTGCATTACGCATTGCATTATTTTTGCATTACGAACTGCCTGATTGTTGCATCACGCATTGGATTATTTTTGCATTACGAACTGCGTGATTGTTGCATTACGCATTGCATTATTTTTGCATTACGAACTGCCTGATTGTTGCATTACGCATCGCATTATTTTGGCATAACGAACTGCATTATTTTTACATTACGAAGTGCCTAATTCTTGCATTACGAACTGCATAGCATTGCATTAGGACTGCATTTGGATCATTGAGAATTGCTCATTAATACTGCAAGAACCTACAAGGGCTTGCTGGCCTAATAACCGGCCAGGTGAAATATTACAAATACGCATATGTTGGATTTTTATCGTGTGGTCTCATCGTATATCTTTTTATATAAACTTATACTTGTTTTTTTTATGAAACTCGTGTGGAGTCCCTTTGTGGTGTCATCATTGGGTTACTGAGAGCGGGATTGCAAATACTTTACACATTGCCTTGGAGATAAGCCTGGCTGCTCGTGCCAAGCTACCGAGGGGGTGAGCAGGGGCTATCTGAGAAGGTGTCCTTCCTTTCCCTGTCTTAGAAGCAAGGGTCCCTATTTGGGCTAAGGTACGTACCTCAGCCAACTGGGGACCCCCAATTCTAACCTTGGGTAGCAACGGGTGGGGATTTGAACCCTCCCCGTTCTAACAAAGGGAATATTACTTACTCTGGCTGGTGCCTGCTGCATTGCCGGTGTCAATGTCTTCTACTCCTGCCACGATCTCTCGGGTTCCAGGGTCCCCTCTATGAGCACCCCAATGGGAGTTGGAGGGGCGTGTTGGGCGAGACCTTAGCCAATACCACATCCCTCTGCCATCCTGCTGGCCACCTTCTCCTTTGTACAGGACCTCAGGTTAGACCACCTCTTGCGGATCTCCGGGATGGTCGTCTCTATGACTACTAAGGAGTTGATCTTCTCCAGGATGCTTGTCCATATCCGCGTCTTTTGGGCCTCAGGTACTGTACAGGAGGCTTTCCAAAAAGTTGGTCCATGTGGGAGACACATTCCTCAGTCAGGACCTCAAGCTCCCTCTCAGAGAACTTCACCTTTCTCTTCCTGCTCCCTGAGTCCTTGTTCCCCACTTCAGCATTTATGGTATTGTTTGGAGATGGTGTGATGAACTAGCAGCAGCTATGCAGGGGCACTCCGTGCTTCCAGTAGCTTTTCAGGCCTCTGGAATGTGGCCACCCTGTAATTATAGACCACCTGGGTTGTGACATCATCATTCTGCTTCAAGAAGGCCCCGTTTCCTAATTTGTGATTCGCTATTAGGAAACCCTAATTTTGCAATTTCCTCATTTGCAATTTCTTAATAGCGAATCCTTAGGAATCGCTATTTGGGAGTCAGCGGTAACATACATTTCGTTTTTCGATTCCCAAATAGCAATTTCTACGGATTCACTATTTGGAAATCACAAATACTGAATTTCGTACCTATGGACCTTAATCTTTTCTTGCACAAGTGTATTAATGGAGCTCGGTTGTGGTTTGTTCCTTACTTCACAAGGAGTGAATGAGCGAGTATTGTGACTTTCGCAGGTCGAGGGCTCACTATTGTATGAAAGTAGATAGTATTCTTGTTGTTGTAGAAACATTTGTGTAGTTTAATCAGGCAAATGTTGAAAAGTTGTAAAAAGGGTTTTAGTAGCGGTCTGGTGGCATCGGAGCACTGCGTCACCACGGCCCTGTGCAGTGATTGGCCAGTGGATGCTGTAGCTGCGATGTGATAGGGTTACCTTTGACAGCGACGTGCTGGTATTGGTGGACGGACTGTGAGCTTGATGGTATGGAAAAGGTGAGAGATTGAACCAAGGAGTGAGTGAGAAATTGTTAGAATGGGGAATCCCTTGTCAAAGAAGGAGAAGGACATAAATAGAGAGGAACGGTTTCCTCCAGAAGGCACTCCAGCCAGGGAAATGGCAGCAAAGAAAGGGTTATCCATGTGCATGTGGCTTAACCAATTGCCCGAATATACATCCAAAGACGGGGAACTCTGATTCCCTTTGACTGGTGCTTTCCACATCCCTTGAATAGAGAGCCTGAGGAGAAGAATGTCCGAATTGAAACCTCAGCCTAGGCATACGCAATTTGAAGCTTTAAATCTTTGGGGACAGATGGTAAGTGAACAGAAAAGAAAGAAATTTGAACTCGAAATTCGCAGTAGTGCTCATCCCCGAAGAAACGTGCAGGATGAGGAAAAGCTGAGGAAGTGGAGAAAGGAAGGTATAAAGACTGTTGGAGCCTATCCCCTGCTAGAAATCGAAGAGAAGTATAGGGAAAAACCATAGAAGGAGACGGAAACAGAGAGCGAGGACGAAGACGCTTTCATAGATGAGCTCCTAAGCATAAGACTAGCCCCATATAATGTGGCAACCGATACACCGAGTGCTACTACCCTGGTGTCGACTTTTCGCGAGAACAGCTGCGGAACCCTCAACAGAGGCCCGTGCTCCACCAAGTCATTCAGAAACTGCCATTTTGCCTGTAGTCCAGACCCTGTGTCATTTGCAATAAGCACCTTTCTTTCTGCAAGTGCTCTGATCATTCTCCCAGCTGAGGCATCTGTTAGTTCCATCCCAGGCTCACCTATCCCAAGAATAACCCAAGACTCATATATGAGCCCTGGAGCAACTGCATTAGATCCGCTACAAGGGGAGAACCTAGTCAGTTATGGGATGGGGAGCCAAATTGCTTGCACAGACCCATCAGGCAATTCGCCAGGCACAGTGCAGAACTCCCAGCATATTAATCTTGCACAGCTGAAAATGGAGTTTGAAGAAATGTTGAAGGGAAATGTGGGAGTGGACTTTCTAGGATGTTACAGGAAGAATTATCTGCTTTACTTGAGCAAGGAAGCTGCAAGAGTGGCGAGAGAGGCGCATGTGCGGATGGGGAAGGTGGCGGGTGAATGCGGAATTGACAAATCACTTAGGGGCTTATTTACAAGCCCCTTGCGCCACTTTTGCGTCACTTTTCCCATGTTAAAAGTGACGCAAAAGTGGCGCAAGGGGCTTGTAAATCTGCCCCTTAATCTCCCCGTGCCTAACAAAATGAATGCGTGTCCTAATGTAACGTAACTGGTGCTATGTAAAGCGCTCTGATACCCGATTCGGGTCAAGTTCGCGCTATATAAAACTCTGCAAAAAAAAAACAAAAACATAACTCAGCGAAAGAAATTGTGGAAGAACGCTAGGATGGCAATGACTGCAAAGAAGCTACTGCTGTTAAAGTTGAGAGGGTTGAGGACCCATGTGAGGGAACTGATTGAAAACATCAGGGAATAGAGTAATATAAAAAAATGTAGGGAGTTATGGTTGAAGAACGAGAAGGTCAAGGTAAAGCAAAAGGGACAAGGGTCAAAGGAAGAAGAGGCGGAAAATGTGGGGGTAACAGTAAAGGAGTTTCACTGATGTGAAGTACAGGGAGGAGCCTAAGTTCATGTTCCATGGTCTCAATAGGACCTTTTTTCATTTCACAAATACTCTTCCAAAGCTTAGAGAGTACCCTTATAAACGGTACACTCAAATGGAAAAGATTGTGACTATTTCCAAGGTCTTGTGGGAGGATTTTGACGTGTTATTTAAGGTGGTAGTCCCAAAGGATCTGTGGGCAGAGTGTAAGAGGGCAGTCAATTGGCCCACACAGGAATCACCTCGGGTGGCAGGGACCAATGCCCCTTCGCCCATTGTTAAAACCTAATAGCAGCCCCATGCCGCTGGATTGCAGAGCGCGTTCGTGTAGCATCTGCTATGATGTCAATCTGCTGTACCGTTTTATTTCCTTGTATGACACCTGAGTGCCCGTTTTAGGAGGTACCTGGCTCCCTACAACCGCCACTGTTCTTTTAGTTTGCCATTATTTTCCAGTATTCACCTGGTTCAGGGGAGTCTGAACGAGGCGTCAGGGGTTGCTAGACTCCAGTTTGTCATTTTAATTTGCCCAAGTGCTGACTCACATTCAGCTATTGGACATGCCCCCGGCCACACCCCATGCCAGCCTTGAAATTGGATTGCACTGCTGGCACGCCAAATGCGTGCCTAAGGCAAGCCCGTTTGAGCCGGGACTGCGCCCTGCGCCAGGAACCCTGACCAAATTTTGAATTATTCAAAAGAAAGGCTCAACCAATTTAGGCAGGTAAGCAACTACTGTGTAACCATTTTAACTTTAAATTGATGCAGGATATTTACGTCTGTGATAACTGCCATTACTCGTGCCGGCTAGAACCGGCACAAGGTGTGTCCAAGGTGAACACCATCTCTCCTCCCTTACATCTCCTACTACCCAGACCTCTAAACTGATTTGTATCCCGTTGAAAACCTGCTTGCCATTAAACATAAATACAACCTCATCGATTATTTAGACTCGCACCACCCCAACATTGCCTTCTGAATGGAAACCTGGGCGGACAAGTTCTCCGACCCAGACGGTTCACTGACAGTATATCGACGTCAAAAATATAGATTTAAAAAATATTGAGGTAAAAATATAGAATGCAAAAATGTCGACTCCCTATACTTGTTGTACAAAATATCGATTTTTATATGTATATAAAATAAAAAAATAAATGTTAAATATATTAAACAATAAAATTCATTTAAAAAAAAGTAATTAGATTTAATATACATTTTAGCAAATATAACAAATAAACGTAATTAGAAAAAGTTAAACACACATACATAATATTTAATATATATATATATTTACTTTAAAACAATTAATAAACTATTAATTTATTTTATAATTTTAAAATTATATAAAAATTTACAACTTTTTAAACTTAAATTTTCCACTCCAGTCAGTGCAACAGTAGGGAAAGTGTTACTATTCCCACTCCAAAGAGTGCAACAGTAGGGAAAGTGTTTGATAGCGGAGGGTTAAAATGTACTATTCCCACTCCAGTCAGTGCAACAGTAGGGAAAGTGTTGGATAGCAAAGGAACAAAATTTACTATTCCCACTCCAATGAGTGCAACAGTAGGGAAAGTGTTGGATAGCGGAGAAGTAAAAATTACTCTTCCCACTCCACTGATTGCAATAGTAGGGAAAGTGTTGGATAGCAGAGGAATAACATTTACTATTCCCACTCCAGCCAGTACAACAGTAGGGAAAGTGTTGGGTAGCGGAGGGGTAAAAATTACTATTCCCACTCCAGTGAGTGCAACAATAGGGAAAGTGTTGGATAGCGGAGGGGTAAAAAATACTATTCCCACTCCAGTGAGTGCAACAGTAGGGAAAGTGTTGGATAGCGGAGGGTTAACATTTACTATTCCCACCCCAGTGAGTGCAACAGGAGGGAAAGTGTTGGATTAGTGGAGGGGTAGAAATTACTATTCCCACTCCAATGAGTGCAACAGTAGGGAAAGTGTTTGATAGCGGAGGGGTAAAAACTACTATTCCCACTCCAGTCAGTGCAACAGTAGGGAAAGTGTTGGATAGCGGAGGGGTAAAAATTACTATTCCCACTCCAATAAGTGCAACAGTAGGGAAAGTGTTGAATTGTGGCGGGGTAACAATTAATATTCCCACTCCAGTCAGTTCAAAATTAAAAACAAACAAAATATTAGCAACAAAAAAATATTTTAAAAACAAAAGAAAAAAATATATATAAATGTTAAAAATTAAAATACAAATATATTTAATATTAAAAATTAACAATAAAAACATATTATAATGTTAAATACATATGACAAATACCTACAAATATCATATTAATTAAAATAAAAAATAATTTTCAAACAAATAAATGTTTTGAGTTAGAAATTATTTAGAAAAAAACATTAATTATTAATTATTACATAAATTCAGTTTTTTTTATTTCCTACCCTATAACACCACACAATTCACAACCCACATCTAAATTTAAAAAAATTTACTTCAATAATTAACATAATTAATTACCAATTAAAGAAATAACATAAATTTAAAAAAAATTAAAACTCATAAAAATAATTTCCTTCCCACACTTTACTCCTATAATCCCCACAACCCACAGCTAAAATTAAACTGTAAAAAAATCAATTACACAATTAAAACTTATTTTCAATTAAAAAAATAATAGTATTTAACAACTAATTATAAAGTAAGTAAAATTAATTTACTCCCCACCCTTCACCCCTATAAAAGTAAAACCCACACACAAAAAACAAACAATTAACCTAATTAAATATCAATGAATTAATGAATATTAATGATCAACTAATTATTAATTCATTAAACATAAATTACTTCCCACCCTTTACCCCTATAATCCCCACAGCCCACATCTAAAATTAATTACACAATTTCCATAATTAATTTTCAATCAATTATTTAATATCAATTAACAACTAATTATTAATTAGTTAAAAATAAATTACTTCCCACCCTTTACCCCTATAAACCCCACAACCCGCAGCTAAAATAATTACACAAGTATAATTAATTACCAATTATTTAATTAATATTAATTAACAACCAACTAATCATTAATTAATAATAAATTACTTCCCACAATTAACACTATAAAATCTCAATTAAATAAATCTGAATAAATAAAAAATAATCATTAATTTATTATAAATAAATTACTTCCACCCTATTCCCCTATGAACCCACAACCCGCTACGGAACTAAAAAACACAAAATTTATTTAAAATAAAATTGATAACTACTAAAAATGCAACACATATAATAAAAAACAGAAACAATTCTTATACAAAAAAATACATCACATACATTTAAAATATATACTAAAATTCATAACACTAATTACAAAATCGATATTTTAAACAACTATATTTTTGCAAACTATATTAATGACTTCTATATTTTTTTAAACGATATTCATTACCTTAAAATCGATATTCTTGACTAAGATATTCTTGCTGTCGATATTTCTGTGTCACGATATTTACAACTCGATATTCGTGTAAGTCGACATTTCCAACTCGATATTTTGTCTGCATTCCGACCCAGACTTAGCTGAAGCACTACCAGCAGGCTATGTTTTCACCAGATTGAGAGGGGAAAGGGGCGGAGGATTAGTGATATTAGACCAAGACCACCTCAAGATTACATGTGAACCATCCAAAATAGCAGATTGTGAAGTTCTCTCTTTTAAATGTAAATTAAGTGATAACTCCATGTTTTATGGCTTACTGATTTACAGAAACCCCCCCCAGCCCCAAAGTGAAATTTCTTGAAGCCCTTAGTGACTACCTAGAAGCAAGTATTCAATATGTAAACTACATCATAAAAGGGCATTTCAACATCCATTTGGAATAATAAAGATTCCAAACCTCTCATTGACAATATGAGTGGTTTTTTTACCTAAAATTATTGGTGAATACCTCAACCCATATAGCGGGTCATACCCTAGATGGAATTTCCTCAAATCACCTGGATCTACAGATAGAAGATATCTTTCGTGTTACCTGGTCTGACCACATGGCAGTGGGGGTAAACAGCGTTTACTGTTCTGCCACCACTGCGAATACGCCCAATACTGCGGGAGCGAAGAATAATCCCAGTCCTCTCCCTCGGCTCAGGCCGTCACCGCCCTGATCATTTATAGGCGATGGCAGACAAGGACCACAGGAGAAGGTGGGGGAGAAAAACAAAACAAGAAGACCAGAAATAGGACCAGCACTGGTGAGGAGATGTCCCTTTTCTCTGTACTACACAGGGAACCCAGGTCAACCTGTAAGAGTCAACAAACAACAAATTAATACAGGAAACCAATAACGAAAAGTCATACTCACCCGCACATGATTAGGTATAGCACTTCAAAGAGACACTCTTACCCTTTCTTTTGGGTTTGACAGTTCTCCATGTAGATATAAACTGTATCCCAATATCGCGTCCTCACAACGACAGCTTAATCCACAAGGTGAATAATCCAGGGAATATACTTAATCCCAAGGTCCTTCGGATGGAAATAAACCCAAAAAAACCACCTTCTCTCTTTTCAGGAAATATGGAAACGGGGGAATAAGCTCGATGCGGCAAAAAAAAACCACTAAAATAAATACAAGAGAGACAGATACATCCGTACCAGTCCTCTTATTTGGTGCACCAAAAACAAAATACAAACAACATTATTCACGGGGCTTTAAAAAGACCCAGCGAAAAAAGCATAAGAAAACGGGGAAAAACGGAAACGCAGCTCCGTTATGCACTCCGTATCCTCCGTTCAAGGACAAGACTCCCGCTACATATATAAAGTCCAAATCGTAGCGAGAGAAAAGTAAAGGAAAAGGGCTACCTGATTTCTTCCAATCCTCAGATAGCAACACAAATATGTCCCGTTAAATCCACAAGCTCGCCGAACCCAGCATGGGCTCTCAGCACGCGAGCTCCCAGCGTCTGAGAAACAGAAAGTCAGGCATCCAGGCAAAAAAGGAAGTCCCAAGGTTCACCAGCAAAGACCTTCCGGGTAACAAAACCGGGAAAGAAACCAAGCACCGGTCATATGAAGGAGAGGGCGTTTTATACGCTCTTCCGACACACCCATCTCTCCAAGCGCATACCCAATCATGCACGCATGGCAGACAGAAAGAAAACAAGGTGAGAGTTTATTCTATCAGTTCCCAACAGTACCTCCCCCCAAACGCCTCCCCACAGGGCGAGGCTTACTAGGATGGCGTAGATGAAACAAACGAACCAACCTGGGGACATGCACATTACCAGCCGGTTCCCATGTGCGATCCTCAGAACCATAACCCTTCCAATCGATAAAATAATAAAGCCTCCCTCTCCTCCTCCTAGAATCCAGAATGGCATGCACCTCATATTCCTCATGGTCATCCACCAGCACAGGAGGGGGGGAGGCAGGGACAGAGTAGTCGGAGTATAGGGTTTCAATAAAGAGGTGTGAAACACAGGATGGATGCGGTACTCATCGGGTAAAGCCAACTTCATGGCCACAGGATTAATCACTTTACGAATGCTGAAGGGACCCACATCCCTAGGCTGTAATTTCCTTGGCCCATCCAACCTCAAATTCTTTGTAGCTAACCACACCATGTCCCCTACTGCATATAAAGGGGCAGGAGTTCTATGTTTATCTGCTTGCTTCTTCATGTTCACCTTCGTGGCTAACAACTGTTCGTGAGCCTGTTCCCAAATCGCCACCAAAGAGCGACTCAAGGTATCTAGTGCGGGTACCCGCCCAGAGGGTTGGATAGGTATAGCCCTTGGATGAAAACCAGAAGAACAAAAAAATGGGGTCATACCCAAAGATGAATGCAAGCTGTTATTATACGCGAATTCAGCTAAGGGAAGTGCCAACAGCCAATCACATGATAACGATGACAACAAACAACGAATATACTGCTCCATCGTTTGATTAATACGTTCCGTTTGCCCATCTGATTGAGGGTGATAGGCGGAGGACAAACGCAATTCCATCCTCAATGAGGAGCATAACTCAGTCCAGAAATGTGACACGAACTGCGCCCCCCTATCGGACACAATAGCAGATGGTAAACCATGTAACCTCACTATATGTGCAATAAACACCTCCGCCAATACACGGGCACTAGGTACTTTCAACAATGGAATAAAATGCGCCATCTTGGTGAATAGATCTACCACCACCAAAATAGCGGTATACCCCTCCACCACAGGGAGATCGGTGACAAAATCCATACTGATAGTATGCCAAGGGGAAGGGGGCACCGGCAAGGGGTTCAACAAACCAGCAGGGCGGGTGTGCGTTGGCTTACTAACTGCACAGACGGGACACGATCCTACAAACACCTGTACATCATGGCCTATCGTTTCCCACCAGAACCAACGTAAACACATTTCCTTTGTCTTATGTATTCCTGGATGGCCTACCAAAGAGGAGGAATGACACCAAGTAAGGACCTGTTGTCTCAATTCAGGCGGTATAAACAAACGTCCATCATGATACAACAACCCAGCCCGCACTTCATACAACGGGTCTGTCAACCATGGGGTCAAATCCGTCTTCCCGATCTCTTTTTTCACAGACTCAAAAAACTCTCCCTCTGAAGTACCACCCACTATCTTTTCTGCAGGAATTATGTGCCTCACCTCAGCCCCTACTGGCTCTTCCATGGAACCCACATGAATCCGAGAGAAGGCATCAGACTTCACCTGCTGAGCCGCAGGTCTGTAAGTAATGATAAAATCATACTCGTTAAAAAACAGAACCCACCGCATCTGCCTTGGGGTTAAAGCCCGTGCCGACCGAAAAAACTCCAGGTTTTTATGATCCGTATAGATCGTAATAGGGTGTCTAGCTCCCCACAAATGATGGCGCCATTCCTCGAAAGACAACTTGATCGCTAGAAGCTCCCTTTCCGCTATTGTGTAATTGCGTTCAGCCGGTAACAATGTTTTGGAGAAGAACGCTATGGGGTGCTTAAAGCCTGTTTCCACATCCCTTTGAGATAACACACCACCCACTGCATACATTGAAGCATCAGCTTCCACATAAAATGGTAATGCTGGGTCCGGGTGCACTAGAACAGGAGCAGAAGTGAACTTTGCTATCAGCAATGTCAAGGCTGCCTGGGCTGTAGTAGACCAAACAAAGGGAACTCCTTTCCTTAACAAGGCAGTCATAGGTGACACAATATCCGAAAAATGAGATATAAACCGCCTGTAGAAATTGGCGAACCCTAAAAGGACCTGAATGTCCTTTACACAAGTAGGAGAAGGCCATGTTATTATCGCCTCTATCTTAGGAGGGTCCATTTTGATACCATTGGCGGACACAAGGAATCCCAAGAACTCAGCACAAGAAGCATGGAACTTACATTTCTCCAACTTGACATATAACAGGTTCTCGCGTAACTTCTGTAACACTTGTGAAACATGAAGTATATGTTCCTTGATAGATTTAGAAAATATCAAAATGTCATCCAGATAAACGATAACACTCACATCCAGATACTCTCGCAAGACCTCGTTAATGAAAAACTGAAACTCGGCAGGGGCGTTACACAACCCAAAGGGCATAACACAGTACACAAACAACCCAAACTTCGTACGAAAGGCTGTCTTCCATTCGTCCCCTTCACGGACACGAATGAGATGGTAAGCACCGCGTAAATCAAGTTTGGTAAAAATAGTGGCATGCTTCAGTTGGTCCAGCAAAACCGGAATCAGTGGAAGGGGATACTTGTTTTTTTATCGTCACTTTATTAAGTGCTCTATAATCCACACAAGCGCGGAGATCGCCCTCCTTCTTCGGAATGAAAAAAATGGATGATGAAACAGGGGAAGCAGAAGGACGTATACACCCAGAAACCAACATGACGTCTAAGTAGTCACGTAAATGCCTCTCTTCCGGCTCAGACAATGCATACACCCGACTGCAAGGCAAGGTAGCACCCGGCAGTAAATCAATGCGACAATCGAAAGCTCTATGAGGTGGTAACACCCCCGCTTGTACCTCATCGACCACATCACAAAAGTTCATATATGGAGATGGAATGCCACCAGGCTCACCCTGCATACTAGCCGCACAAGTCAGAGGCACAACCCAGTCTGTTGCTTCCTGATAGCAATGCTGCAAACAATGTATGGAATCCAAAGTCACCGTCCTCCGTACCCAGTCTATTTTCGGGTTATGCAATTGCAACCAAGGCACTCCCAATATTACCCCAAAAGACGGAGCATCTATCAGATCAAAACTAACAGTCTCTGAATGCCCATTATCACAGATCAACAACAGGGGTTCAGTTTGACGCGTTATTAATCCAGATGACAATTCGGTTCCATCTATTGCTCTAACAGGTTCCGGCTGTTTCTTGTACACATATGGAACCTTCAAGGTCTCAGCCAACTGATTATCCATGAAATTTCCGGTGGCTCCGGAGTCAAGCAATACCGTCATAGATGATCTACTGCTAATAGACAGCACTACACAAACAGTTATAGTAAAGTGCCGTGGAACTCTCTGAACGGCCCCTGGAATCTCATAGGGGTTACTAACAGCTACTTCTTCCTGGAATTGCCCACCATAGTCTCTTTCCACATATGCCACTGCCTTACGCTGAGGGAAAGAAGACAGTTTTAGAGGACATTCACAAGCAAAATGGCCACCCTTCCCACAGTACAGGCACAAATTGTGAATACGCCTTCTGTTCTTTTCTTCACTAGTTAGTGGCCCTCTCACCCCACCAATCTGCATGGGTTCAGATGTTTGTTTGGCCTCTACATGTTCCTTTGCCTCTCCCCTCACCATCACTACTCGAGACCCCAGGAAACGGTTCTTCTCACCACGTCTTTCAAGGAGTCGATGATTTAGCTTAACCACCAGATCGATAAAATCAGTACAAGCTTCAGGAGGATCCACAACTTGGGATACCACATCCTTTAGCTCCTCACAAAACCCCTGATAGAATATAGAGGTTCTCTTTGCCATGGGCCAGTGGGTCTCAGAAACAAGACGATTAAAAGATGTAATATAAGTCAACAAGTCCTGTTTCCCCTGTCGTAATTTCAACAACTCCGCGTCGCTTGCTTGCATAAAAGCATGTTTAGCAAATAAACAACGCATTTGCTCCTTGAAAGCTGGATAATTATATAACACAGGGTCATCCCCTTCCACTAATGGAACAGCCCAGGTAGCCGCAGAACCTGCCAAGTAAGATATAACAAAAGCCACCCTTGCCGCATCATCGGGAAAAGAGGATGGACGACACATGAAGTGTAAATGGCACTGGTTCATGAACACTGCATACTTATTACAGTCTCCTGTAAACCTCTCGGGGACGGCTAAAGGGACAGGAACTGGGGTATTAACAGTGATAGCAAGGGGGTTACCACCACTAGCACCCTGACTAGATGTACGATCAAAGTGAAATGTGGCGGGCTGCAATACAGGCCCCTGAATCTTAGGAGATGGGCCTGCTCCTGCACCCCACGTGCGTTCCCTAACTCTAAGGGCATTTAACTCCTGATGTAGTCCCACGTTCTCCTGTCTCAGGCCCTGTACTTCAGACTGAAGAGATGTAATTGCAGCCATCAATTCATTCATTGAGGGAATCCCTTCCTCCCCTATCCTAGGTGTCCCCTCATCCTGGTCCATCTTCGCTCAGGCAGTATTTTAATTCGTGGGCTTGGTTTTCTGTTCTGCCACCACTGAGAATACGCCCAATACTGCGGGAGCGAAGAATAATCCCAGTCCTCTCCCTCGGCTCAGGCCGTCACCGCCCTGATCATTTATAGGCGATGGCAGACAAGGACCACAGGAGAAGATGGGGGAGAAAAACAAAACAAGACCAGAAATAGGTCCAGCACTGGTGAGGAGATGTCCCTTTTCTCTGTACTACACAGGGAATCCAGGTCAACCTGTAAGAGTCAACAAACAACAAATTAATACAGGAAACCAATAACGAAAAGTCATACACACCCGCACATGATTAGGTATAGCACTTCAAAGAGACACTCTTACCCTTTCTTTTGGGTTTGACAGTTGTCCATGTAGATATAAACTGTATCCCAATATCGCGTCCTCACAACGACAGCTTAATCCAGGGAATATACTTAATCCCAAGGTCCTTCGGATGGAAATAAACCCAAAAAAGCCACCTTCTTTCTTTTCAGGAAATATGGAAAAGGGGGAAAAAGCTCGATGCAGCAAAAACCCCCCACTAAAATAAATACAAGAGAGACAGATACATCCGTACCAGTCCTCTTATTTGGTGCACCAAAAACAAAATACAAACAATATTATTCACGGGGCTTTAGAAAGACCCAGTGAGAAAAGCATAAGAAAACGGGGAAAAACGGAAACGCAGCCGCGTTATGCACTCCGTATCCTCAGTTCAAGGACAAGACTCCCGCTACATATATAAAGTCCAAATCGTAGCGAGAGAAAAGTAAAGGAAAAGGGCTACCTTAATTCTTCCAATCCTCAGATAGCAACACGAATATGTCCCGTTAAATCCACAAGCTCGCCGAACCCAGCTTGGGCTCTCAGCATGCGAGCTCCCAGCGTCTGAGAAACAGGAAGTCAGGCATCCAGGCAAAAAGGAAGTCCCAAGGTTCACCAGCAAAGACCTTCCGGGTAACAAAACCGGGAAAGAAACAAAGCACCGGTCATATGCAAGAGAGGGCGTTTTATAGGCTCTTCCAACACGCCCATCTCTCCAAGTGCATACACAATCATGCACACATGGCAGACAGAAAGAAAAAAAGATGAGAGTTTATTCTATCAGTTCCCAACATTTACAACGCTGTCGGTACAACGTGGTGCCATTACAACGCAGTCAGTACAACGATCGCGTTGATACCACGCATACCATTACAATGCCAGTCATTACAACGACTTGCTGTAGGGGGCTTTAGGTGTTGGATTTTAAATCCAACACCTTCCCTACTGTTGCACAGACTGGAGTTGGAATAGTAAATTATACTATTCCAAACTCCAGCGCCCCCTACAGCAAGTCGTTGTAATGACTTGCGTTGTAATGGTACGCATGGTAACAACGCAGTCGTTGTACTGACTGCGTTGTAAAGGCATGCGTTGTAAACGCATGCGAAGTAGCGTCATATATTCGGCAGCGGGGTTTAGTATCAACATACTACCAGGTAAATCAGTAGCAACAACACAGAACAGGTTAAATCCATTCGGGGTTGGAATAAAATCAATAGGAAAGAATTGATTGAGACTTTGGAGTCCTACCAACCATCTTTAACCGGTGACCCCAATGAAGTCGCAGCTAGCTATTCTGAGTTGATCAATGTGGCAGCCAATAATTTGGCCCCACTTAGGGCCAGATTCCGATCTTGTTCGAAAAGCATACTGACCGACTCGGCTCTGGAATGCCTTCCGTATGATTCAGATCGGGGGAGTCCGACCGAACGAGTACGATGCATCCGTATGCACCTGGATTCGATTCAGTCGGACTCCCATTGGCTTCAATAGGAGCCTGTGTTCCGAACGTGAATACAGGCTACCATTGAAGAAAGGGGTGGCTGGGGAAAATCGTGCACCCTGTGGTGGGCACCCCATGGTGCCTTCCACACTGTGCATGTTTGGGAAGAGGGGACCCAAGGGTACCCCCATGGGCCCGATCCGGAAGGGGCCCGGGTCAAGGGGGGCCTGCTAAGGGCCCCCAAAGACCGATTCCGGCAGCCGTTTCTTTCCAGGCAAACCGAATCGGAAAGGCTGTCTGAATCGGTCATCGTACTTGCTCGTTCGGAAACCAAGTCCATAGAGCTGTACAAATCGGCTCCAGAAAGGCTCGTCCTGTCCAAATGCCTTCCGGAACCGATTCGGTCAGCCCTAATGGTTTCCAGGCAGTGACTTGGTCGTTCGGAACTGGGAACAAGTGGGTCGGAAACAAGGGCTCAAGATCGGTTTCGGCAAAGCCGAATCCGATTTGGAGCCCTTCCGACCGAGATATGAACAATCGACCCCTTATAGTGGTTAAAAATCATAGAACCAGCCCAGTGGCACCATGGTACTCATCCAAGCTTAGGGGACTGAAAAAGAGTTGTTGGAAACAGGAGAAAGTCTGGAGGAGCAACTATTCCTTAGAGCAGAGGTCTTCAAACCGGGGGCTGGCCCACCTGGGGGAGCCTTGAATGATCTAAGGGGGCGCCAGTCTCTGGCCAAGAGAAGCATCATGCTTATTTTAAGTCTTAAAAACATTAGCAGCAGTAAGCCACTTTGTAATGGGCCATCACTAACAACTTTTGTCATATATATCCTGGCTGTGAGTGCGTGTAAAAAGGGTTACCAGAGCTTAACTGCAATGTCTAAATATTTTTAGACATATTTAAACATTGACAATTTAGCAGAATAATGGTGAAAAAATTGAGGGGACCCAAGAATTTTCTTTTTTTACAGGGGGGGCACAGCATTAAGAAGTCTGAAGACCACTGCCTTAGAAGAAACAAAGAAATACAAATCACTAATTCCAGCTTATAAGACGATGATTAAAGCAGAGAAAACGTACTACTTTACAGAAAAATTTAAATCAGCAATAAATTCTACCAGGGAGCTTTTTAAAACAGTACATGTGCTCTCTTGCCCTTTCACTGCCAACACCTTAATCCCTAGTCAAAGTCTATGTAACAACTTACCTGAATTTTTAAAAATAAGGTTGAGGCAGTATATAGGGAGTTCGATGGGAATGCCCCCTTTGATACCAACCATCGTTCAATCCGCAATTTCCCGCCTCTCACCATTGAGAGAGTGGTAGAATTAATGGGGTTAAAAAAATCAGAAGCCCCATCAGACCTGTGCCCTCCAAAGGTCCTTCAAGAGATAGCAGGCACAATTGCTTTTCCACTTACCACACTACTGAATAACATCATCAATGTAAGTAGCTTTCCCATGGAGTGGAAAAAGGCATCCATCCATTCTCCCTTTGCTCAAAAAACCTTCATTAAACCCAAATGAGGAAAAGAACTATCATCCTATTTCACGTCTTCCCGCACCAGCAAAACGTTTAGAGAGACACCTAAACACCACTCTCTCTGAATACTTAGATCAAAATGAGACTCTGGATGGAGCACAGTTTAGCTTTAGAAAAGCCCACAGTACAGTATCTGCACTGGTAGTGGTCACTGAAGAGATACGTGACATCAAGGACAATGGAGGTAAGGCTACGGTGGTCCTTTTAGACCTATCCGCAGCCTTCGTTACCATGAGTCGCTCGCCCATGAAGCAACGCCTAGTAGAGAAAGGAATCAGTGATTCAGCCTATGATCTTCTATGCTCCTTTCTTAATGGCAGAGAGTAATCAGTCACTTTTGGAGACTTTACCTCCAAACCTTTTTTCCTACCCTGTGGTGTCCCGCAATGGTCATCACTGAGACCCACGCTCTTCAATATATATGTGGCCCACTAGCAAAACAGATGAGATCTTTTGGCTTGCCAACTATTTCTTATGCTAACGACATGCAAATCGTAGTGTTTATCATCAGCAGCATGGAGGAGGTGGCTCAACTGTATTTTTTTTCCAGGAGTTTTATGTAGCACGGAGTTGACCCGTAGGTATGAGAGCGCTTTACATGAGCACCAGTTGCATTACAGACGGACACATTCATTTTGTTAGGCACGGGGAGATTACATGATTTGCCCAGAATCACAGGATGTTGAGCGTCCCTTGCCAAGACTCGAACCTGGTTCCCCAGCTTTGAGGTCGACTGCTCTAGACGTTAAGCTACATTCTCTCCCCTACTGTATGAAATCTGTTGTTAGTTGGATGAGTAGTCAGTGCCTTAAAATAAACTTAGAAAAGACGGAGGTCAGGACACCTCATTTTGGAACCACTCCTGGTGGCCACAGATTCTTGGCCCTCTTCCCTCACTGGTACCCAAAGTGAGAAATCTAGGGGTCCTTTTTGACTCCAAACTCGCCTTCACTGACCAAACTAATCAGCTTATTTCTTCTTGGTTTTTTTCTATTAAAAACTTTTAAAGAAAATTCTGCCTTTCATCCCTTATGATCTACAGAAAACATTCATCAGTTCCCTATTGAGGTTGGATTACTTCAATGCTCTTTACTTGAGCATGTAGAAAGGCTCTTTAAAGAAACTTCAGAGGTTACAGAATTCAGCAGCATGCCTCCTTAAGAACATTTGGATGTTCGAATCAGTCTCGAAAGCACTAGATGAGATGCATTTGCTCCCCATTAAAAAGAGAGTGGCTTTTAAAGCACCATACACAGCGCATAATGCGGTCTACCATATAGGCCCAGTAATATCTAAAGAGAAAATTCTCTTTATATTGTCCAAGAAGATGTCTTCGCTCTGCAGTTTCTAAAACAGTGATTGTACCAAAAATTCACAAAGTTTCCTGGGGTGGCAGAAGCTTTGTCTACTCCATATACCAGCTATGGAACCAGATGCCTTGGCAGCTTATATGCCAGTCAAATCTGCTCACTTTCAGAAGGCACCTCAAAACCTGGCTTTTTGCGCTCCCCCTTTAGTTGCCTGATTTTGGCCTTTTGCAGCTCAGTCTCTCACAGTTGTTAGTGCCAAGACGCCCCCGGGCAAAGGCTGCACTTTACAAATATAAAATATCAAATATCAGTACGATGAGGTTATAAAGCACCTGGAAACAAAGGTCCCCCAAAAGGAGATGAATTAGCATAAGATTTTCCAAGCCACCCAAAAGCTGAAGGAATCAGTGCATGCTTACTTTGAGAGATTGATGCAGGTGTATCGATAGCACAGTAGAATGAATGACCCACTGGGAGAAAATATGGGGGGATTCTAGCATCCTTTGTGTATGGTTTAAGACCACAGATTTGCAACTAAATCACTCAGGGTTTCCTTTGCTGGCAGAGCAAACCAGTTGACGAGATCTTACAGTACGCAAAATACTGCAGTGACATGTTAGAAGCGAAATTCAAAGGGCTTAAGGAAAAGTTTATGATAGTCCAAACACAGCGCAGAATGTTAAGGGGTTTAAGGTTCTATTCCAGGACCTGAGTTAGACCCCAATTTGGGAACAGTGATGCAGGGAGTTTCTTGAATTATAATGGGAACGTCCCAGGAATGGGGAGTAGTCGGGAAAAACGACAGGAATAAGTATATGTGCCCTGAAAAAAGTTACACCCTGTCACATCTGCAACAATGTAGGGCATTGGAAGCAGGAGAGCTGTTACAATGCAGACCCTATTGGGGCAGATTCCCTGGGGATAGGTTTAGCAGGCCAGGGAGAACTTCCTCCAGTACATCGACCTTCTATGGCAGCCTCGTGGTCCCAAAATCCAGCGATTTGCAACATTCTTTTAACCTGATGCAGATGCAAAGAGGTATTCACCATCCTTAGCTAAACTACAGGGTACCTCAGAACATCAGGCACAAGGAGGACCAGTTTCTATGATGTTTGAGACTTCACTAGATTTCAGTCAGGGCCAATGATGATGCCTGAGGGAGGAGGAGAAGTGCATACTTGGTGCAGTCCTGGAAGTGGACTAGAGTGGACCATATGTGGGTGGAGAGGTTAGCAGGCATCCGGTATCCTTCCTGATGAACACAGGAGCCACTCATTCAACAGTTAGAACAGCTGAGGTCCCTAACCTACCATTCTCAGGAAAGGAAGTCCAAGTTGTTGGCATTACAAATCAGCAGTGCACCAATCAAATCACTGCTCCTGTACCAGTGAAAATAGGGGATATTGGAGAGCAGCATCAGCTTGTAATCTGTGATTCTAGTCCTGTAAACCAGCCAGGATGAAATCTCCTTTGTAAACTCAATTGTGTCATTTATTGCATCAAGGATGAGGTCGTAATTGAAACACAGGCAGCTCACGCTGAGTTGAAGTTGCAGACCTCAGAGCCTGTTGTCAGGTTATACCCAGTCGATCCAACAGAGGATTTGCAGTAGATCTGAGAGACATCGTTAAGGAAGAAGTCTGGGATTTCACAAGAAGAGAGATCAGTCTGATTAAAGACGGTAGAGGCCCTACGGGCACTGTTGCACCACCGGGACGTCACTTTTTTGACGTTCCAGTGGCGCTATGTGCCACTGGCATATTTATAAGCCCCGTAAAGCCACGTTATGTGGCTTTTCATGGCCTTATAAATATGTGCCCCTTTCACGCAGAAAACTGCATGAAAAGGGGGTTCCATGGGTGAAGCTGGGGGCGTTCCCAGCAACATCCTGCTGTGCTGCCCAACGGCAAAAAAAAAATGAGGCCCTAAGCCCCTTAAGATCAATTTCCGACCTAACACTGTTTTTCCACAGACTCGCCCTTACGAAATTGTCCCCAGAGGCTATTGCAGGAATCACCCCTGTCATCGAGAGCATGTTCGAACAGGGCATCTTGAAGGAAGTTAAAGGGAGTCCATGTTGCTCCCCATTCATGGCTATACAGAAGTCCAACAAGAAGTGGAGGATAATACAAGACATCAGAAAGATCAAACAAATTGTGGTTCCATGCTATCCTGTGATACCGAACCCTGCCATAATCTTGTTCCGAATTCCCCCAGAGGCTGAGTGGCTCACAGTCATTGACCTCTGCCAAGCCTTCTTCTCGGTCCCATTTCATGAAGAGAGCCAGTTTCTTTTTGGGTTCCGGTTCCAAGAGAAGACCCTCAAGTGGTGTTGGGCCCCACAAGGATATACTGAAAGTCCATCCAAAGAACTTAGGGGCATATTAGCAAGACCGGCGATAAAATTATCGCCGTTTTAGCGGCAGGAAAATGCCAATAGAAGCCCAGATTAGATGATCTGCACATCTAACCTGGGCTTCGATTGAATTCTATAACGCATATTAGCAAGCCCATTATCGCCGTTTTAGCGGCAGTTTCCTGCCGCTAAAACTGCGATAATTTTATCGCCTGTCTTGCTAATATGCCCCATTGAGTCTCTGCAGTTACCATGTAGTTCAACATTAATTCAAAATGCTGACGATCTCCTGATCACCTCAATGACAAACGAGGCTTGCAAACATGACACAATTACCTTACTGTACCATTTGGCAGAGAATGGGCACATGGTCTTTCCCGAAAATGACTATACTGTCAGAAGGAGGTCATGGACCTGGAACATCAGATAGGGAAGCAAGCAAGAATAGTGTCCCACAACTGCATAGAGATGGACCTTTAGATGAAGTTCCTAACCACCCAAAGAGAGGTGAGAATGTTTTTGGGCATGGTTGGCTACTGCCAACAATGGATCCCAAACTTTTCCTTCGTGGTAAAGCCTTTGACATAGCTGATGCACACTGATGTCAATGACCCTGTGCCAAAGGATTCAAAAGCATGGCAGTCTTCCTGGAGCTCAAAAACCTGCTATGTAGCGCACATGCTCTTGGAATGCCAGACTATATGAAAACATTTGTGCTCTTTTCTCATGAAAGAGTTGGGTGTCATTTGTCTGTACTAACACCAGCCCAGGGGGAGACTAAGCACCCCATCGGTTACTTCTAAGCTACTCTCAATCTGGTGGCTGTAGCGTTGCCTGGTTGTCTCAAAGTGGTTGCAGCGGTGAGCCTTAGCATACAGCAGACTGAAAGGATTGTGATAGACTACCCTTTAATGTAATGGTGCCCCACTCCATCGAAATCCTCAAGACCCACACCAAAACCCAGCATTTGACAACTAGCTACCTAACCCGCTATGAGAGAATCTTTTTAGCGGGGGTGTGGCCTGAGCAGCCAGGATGGCGGCTGCTTTTTAACAGAGCTCTAAGCCGAGACTCCTTTATCCACTAATTGTCCTCCGCTGAGAGTGCCATCTGCTCCTTACAGGATTCATGATACTCAGCCTGAGGAAGGGCTGCTACCTGGACAGTTCATTGTCTGTAACCACGATCCTGGCCGTGCAGCTGGACGTGGTTAGCGGCCCTCACGGCCGATGGAAGCAATGTCTGTGAACTGGAGGGGCGCTGCCTGTACACTAGAGTGGAGGTGCTGCCCGTGCGGAGAGTAGAGAGGTGCCACTGTGGGATGCCCCGCTGACCTTCCAACCCCAACCGCTGTGGACACCGTGAGCTGAGCAGCGTCGGTGGCCACTGAAGGTGAGCGTAGGCCCCTGAATGCACGTTCGGTGCAGACCCGAGGCCAAAGTGATGCCCTCCTAGTCGTGAGCGGCCCCAAGGGTGGTGAAGACACATGCCCCGGTGATCATCGAAGCCTGAATACCAGATCACGGGGAGTGTCGCACATAGTGGGCATCTCATTGCCGCTCACCCACCACTGCAGCGAGTGCATTGACAATGTGCGGGGGTGCTGGTGGTTCTGCATGGCGGCCACTGGAAAAGAATTAGGGCTCGCGAAGAGTTGCACTGCCATTCCACCACCCCACGACTGTTGTCACATGTATCCAGACACATGGGAGGCACTGGCAAGGCCTCCTGCAGATCCTAAACTCCAGTACCAACTTGCATCCACCTACAAATGCGGTAAGACAGTGCCATACTTTGTACCTCAACTGCGGTCCTGCCTGATCTTTGGGATTGCTCCCTGTGTGCCTGGCTTCACAAAACTCTAATATACCCCCACATTTATGCTCCTTTTTCTCCCACCTTCCCAACTTATTTATGTGCTTCTCTGTGGACCACAATGATACTTGACTTTGTGTAACTTAAGAGGTGCTGCGCCCCAGGATCCGACCTGAGGAGACGGCCTCCACTTCACGCTCTCCCCATCCCTGTATCATAATAGCTGACCCCTGCTGCTCACCTGCTGTTACTGCCAGTGGCTAACTGCACACACCTGGTGCTTCCCCTCTTCCTGCTACGCCGCCACTGACGAACCTTGGGATCATCATTCCCACCGCCCCGGAGGGACTGGAGACCTGGCCACAGACACACTATACCTGAAATAGGGGGACTGCTCATGCTGCACACTAATTGACTGGGTCCCAGGAGAGCAAGCTGGTCCTCTGGTACATTATTTCCTACCACATCACCTTCATTGACTGGCCACCATGACTGCCGCACAGTTTGCTCCATCCGTATTCTACTCCTCGTCCCACATTACCTACTGCAGTTTGCCACTCTGCCATCAACACAACCAGGACTGCTTGTGCTGCGGTGCCTCGCCCGACCTGCACATGCAAGCAGGCCAGACTCCAGCAGGCCTATGCCAGCACCACTTGCCATGGGCTGTATTCGATCCAGTGCACAGGGTACCCCAGCCTGGTTGGCTCCTACCCCTCAACTGGTGGCAAGGGGAGCTAGCCCCTCGGAGAGTGCCAATGACCACCCCCTTAGAAGGAAAATTGGACATTGTACTATTGGGCATCGAAAACTCCAGCACCTGTTTGGATTACAAAACAGACACCATGGTGGCAGATCTCTTCTTGCTGCGAGCTGATCATTGCAACTTGGCCGACAAGGTCATCAATGCCGAACAAGTGATCTCCACGTTAGAACCACAAGCCCGAGAAACTGAGAAATAGCTACAGGAGCAAGGTCCGCACACTAGAAGCGAGGGCTTAAGACGCCAAAGGCCGCTCATGAAGACCTTTGAGTTGTGTGCCTGCCTGACAATGTAGAGGGAGAGGACACTGTCTCCTGCATAGAACGCTGGCTGTGCAGTGTCCCTTCTCTGGCCACGTTGTTTCTTTTCCATCGTGTAGGCCGCCGAGTCCCAGCGAGGAGCCCACCATCTTGGATCTAATCCCAGGCCAATGGTGATTCGCTTGCTGCATAACCGGGACTGTGACCTCGCCTACAAGAAGTGCGCAATCTCCTGGATCTGGCGGTAGACAACGCTCATGTGATGATATTCCCCCATTATACTTTGGTGGTGTAGCACCAGTGAGACTCGTTTCTTGCAGTCAAATGCAAGCTCTGCAAATCTGAAGTCTGGTACTCTCTCCTCTTTCCTGTGCATCTCTGTGTCACCCATGATGGCAAAACGCACTTCTTCCTGGACCTCAACGAGGCCGGGGACTGGATAGAAACAGGTGGGCTGACTCCAACTGCTCTGCCACATCGGGGCACTACAACTCCGAATGCATGGGCCAGGTGCAAGCGCAGCTGGCAAAACCCTTACAGAGTGGCCCGATTCACAAAAGTCAACTGAGACGAAAGTCTAACTTTACTACTTTTGGTATTCACAAACAGCATTTACTACTCATAAATGCCCTTTGTGATTTCCAAAAGTCGTAAAGTTAGACTTTCGTCTCATTTTACCTTTGTTAATCGGGCACAGATTGTTTCCCATGCGTGAAGGCCACACCAAAACTGAACAAATAATCCCCAAACGAAGGCAGGCACTGAAGGCAGTGGCTACGTTGCGGGACCCGCATCCCTCATCTGATCTTGATGAACATATGTCCAAGTCCTCCAGCGATGTTGGCTCATCAACCACCTGTCCTTCCAAACTGGATTTCTACCACACCACCCAAGGGTGACCCCCCAAACTGCAGATGACCTCGGCTGACTCCTCGGTGCAATCTAGATGACAAGTCATTTACTTTACAAGTGATACTGTTGTGCCTTGTGCAACATCAGTAATGTGCAAGTTGACTTCGACTCTGTTCTCTACCCTTCCCCCCTTTTACTTCCAACATTGTGTCACACTACCTACTCGGGGAGGCCCACACCTGCTGACACCTCATCCTATATTAATAATATGCTATATTATCAGACACCACCCGACTTGGTAACAACATAGTTGAATTACATAGGGGCTCTTGCACCCCCTCACATACATGCCAGACCACGCCCCATGACACTTTGCCAACACTGGCTCTTCTGGTTATTTACTTTGGGCAGATACATGTTGTCCCTCTGCCAATTGGCATTCTACAAAGTTTGCTCTCTTGTTGATGTAACCTGGGTTAGTTACCGTTTACATGTCCATGCCCGCAACCCAAGGGCACTGTTAAGTGGATGGCCTGTTGCCTCTCCCACTGTGCCATGATTCCCCACACACAACACCTAGAGTCATTGGCAACTTGGATATATTTTCCTGGAATGTGAGGGGAATGCACACTCCCTCCTGCAGATATGCAGTTTACTTGTATAATGCACCGCTGAACCACACACATAGCACTGATACAGGAGTCTCACTTAACATTGCCAGAGGCCGCAAAACTACAATGGCACTGGCGTGGTAGTGTATACTACACAAATTACACCACTTACGCAAGGGGCACCATGTTGTGGATTCGGGTAGGAGTACCCTTCACGGTAGACACAACAGAGGTTGACCCAGATGATATGTCCTGGTAGAGGGACAGCTGGAAGGCAAACACATGCTAATAGTCTCCGTCGATGCTCCCATCTCTGACCAAATGGGATTCCGGGCTAGACTCCCAAGGTTACTTTCAAGCTGGAATGGGATACCCTGGCTCATTGGTGGTGACATTAACAGCTTGCTAAATGTGTACCAGGACGGATCCAATCCTCCCCTTCCCCGCACAGTAGCCACGTCCAACACACAGACTCTTTCTGCCTAGCTGAGACATTGGCAATTGTCGGGTATATGGTGCCTACGCAATGCCTCCACCGGGGTATACTCCTTTTAGTCGTACCCACATGACCTCCTTCTCCGTATAGATCACCTGGTCGGCACGTCTGACATTTTCCCACACATCACGCACATTGATTACCTGGGACACACCCACTCAGATCTCAATCCATAATTGCTACGACTGAACTGGAAAGCTGAACCTCCCCCGATCCCAACATGGAGTTTACAACCTGCAGCCCTAGAGGATTCCCCATTTCGTGCCACCCTAGGCACCTATATCAAGGAACACTTTGATATCAATACCAATCCTGCCTCATCTCGTTTAATAGAGTGGCGCCTCATCTCGTTTAATAGAGTGGGACGCCTTCAAGGTTGCCACTAGGTGTCCCTGTCTGGGATACACATGGAATGTGCCCTGTACACTTGACCGAGATATATCTCAGATTGAGCGGGATCTGCTGGGACTTGAGTCCCACGACTTCCTGGCTCCCGACTCTAGGGAGCACCTGCTGCTGGCACAGCAGAAGCACGTCACTCTGTTGTAGCGCCTCTGCTGCCTTGACTACGTGGCCCACACAGCTAAAACCCATGTGGAGGTGGACAGGGAGGGTCGTTGCTGGTGTGGCTTGTTCGCCAGGAACACCCACAACAACCCATACTGGCTCTCCGTTCGACTGAAGACACCCTTCTCCACATGCAAAAGGCCATACATGCGAGATGATGCGCCATTACATGCCCGTGTATCAATCGACCATGCCTATTTCCACAATTGATATGGATTCCTTTCTAGCCACCACTCCTCTGTCTCAAATAATCCCTGAGCAGAGAACTAAGCTCGATGACGCCATCGCTGAATTTGAGATTCAGGGGGCCATAAGAGCTCTCGCCATGGGACAATCCCTGGGCCTGGATGGTCTCTCGACCATATTTTATAAAGTTTATGCTCCACTCCTAGCTCCTCACTTGCAGAAACTGTACGATGAGTCTGCCGGACTCCTTCTGTGAGGTCCTACTTGTCTCCCTTTCTAAGTCCGATCAAGACCCCACTGTTCTGGGCTCCTACCATCCACTAGCACTCCTCGACATGGATTACAAGACCCTGTCCAAGAGCCTAGTGGATCGCCTGCCCTCTCTGGTACCGACACTGGTGCAACCGGACCAGAACGGATTTGTGCATGCCCGCAATACATCGCTTAACCTGCAAAGGTTTTTCAGGATCCAGATACACTCGCTCCATGACCTTAGTACTGGACCTGGAGAAGGCATTTGACTCTGTGGAATGGGACTTCCTTTTTACGGTCATCCCCCCATTATGGACTGGGAAGCCAGTTCCTCCGCTTGGTTAAGTTGCTCTACACCCAACAGCTAGCCAGAATGAAAACAGGCTCTTTATTATTGGAGCCTATCCTGACTCGCAGGGGTAGCAGACAGGGATGTCTGCTATCCCCTTTACTCCTCTCCCTCACCATTGAGTCAGTAGCGGCCGCTTTCAGAATAGATGAGCAAGCCTGGGAGATCCCCCTTGGAGACGGACTGCATTCAGTCTCATTATATTTTATTTTTATTTTATTTTAAAAGTTTTGTATAATGCGAACAAGACCCAAGCGGGTATCAGAGCGCTTTACATATGGGTTGCGGGAGACATAGGCAAATAACTTTAGACGAGAATATGGAAAAAAAACAAATACAACAGGAACAAGAGAAGCAATATGCAACAGGAACACCATGACCAAAGTCAAATACATAGGAACAAGAAAAGCAATATGCAACAGGAACACAATGACCAATTGGAGGGCGACGTGGGTCGTAAAAGATGTCAGGTCGTAGCTAAAGTAGCTAGACCGGAGCAGAGGCAGGAGGAGAAAAAGTTCTAGATCAGCGCATTGTTCATTAGAAGGGTCTTAACTTCCCTTTTGAAGGCAAATGTTGAGGGAATCAGTCTTGTTTCCGCTGGTAAGGAATTCCAAATTCTCGGGCAATGCCAGAGAATGCGCAATTGTAAGTTTTCAGTTTTTTAAATTTCTTTGGCTTAAGCAGCAGTGTGCTGGTGCTCCTTGAGGGCCGGTTGCCGCCGGAGAGTTCTAGCTTGTTTTTCAGGTAGAGTGGGGTATTGAAGTGTAGGGCTCTATGAGTCATACAAGCAATTTTTAAGTGGATCCTTGCTTCAAATGGAAGCCAATTGAGCAATTTCAGGTCAGGAGAGATGTGGTTGGATTTCTTGGAACCAGTGATGAGTCTGGTCGCCGCATTGAGTGATGCTCTGAGGGGGGCTAGGCTGAGTTTTGGCAGTCCGCATAGAGTAGCACTGCCGTATTCTAGTCTAGAGATGACCAATGCTTGCACCGCCGATTTGAAGTCCTCTTGTGGAAGGTAGGGTTTGAGTTTTCTTAGGACGCTCAGTTGGAAGTTCGCTCCTTTGGTAGAAGCTGTGATGTGGTCTTGCATGTTAAGGTTCTTGTCTAGCACCCCTCCCAGCGATTTCGTGGAGTCAATTATGTGTGGTGTACAGTTGAGAGCGGTGAGGTTACTTAGAAATTTCACAACAGTGGAGGTTTGCTTAGTGGGTGAGATGAGTAGGAATTCCGTTTTGAGGGCGTTTAGTTTGAGGTGGTTGGTGGTTAGCCAGTTGAGGGTTTTGAGCAGGGTTCCGTTGAGAGACTTGATGTCATCGGGGGAGGAAATTTTCATGTGCAGTTGGGTGTCATCCGCATACATGTGGTATTGTATGTTGGATGCTTTGGGGATTACAGTTAGTGGTTCAATGAAAAGGTTAAAAAGTGTGGGGGAGAGTGTGGATCCTTGAGGGACACCCAGAGTGCAGGGGCTGGATTTGGATAAGGACTGGTTGGATTTGACTCTTTGCGTTCTGTTGGTGAGAAAAGAGGCAAACCATTTAAGGACCGTGCCTGAGAGTCCCATCTTGCGTTCCAGGAGGTTAAGTAGATTGTCATGTTTGACAGTGTCAAAAGCAGAAGAGAGATCAAGTAGTATTAGTAGGCATGTTTCATTCTGGTCAAGCAGAGTTAGGGCATCATCCACAATGTGGGTGATGGCCGTTTCAGTGCTGTGGCCGGAACGGAAGCCTGATTGGAATTGGTCGAGGAGTTGGAATTGCTCAATGTGATTGCGCAGTTGTTCATGAACACATTTCTCCAGGAGTTTTGCAAGGGTAGGGATGTTTGTGATTGGTCGGAAGTTATTAAGGTCTTCAGGGTCCGCCGAGGGTTTTTTGAGAATAGGGAGCACAAGGCCCGCCTTCAGGCAGTCAGGGATTTCACCTTGAAGAAGAGAGGCATTGAGGATCTTGAACCGAAGCGGGACCAGTGATCCTAACATTTCTTTGAAGAAGTTAGGGGGAAGGGGGTCATTGAAGTGATTAGAGGGTTTCAGGGTCGAGATTATGTTGAGGATGGCTGTGTTATTGAGGGGTGTGAATTGATTCCAGGAGGCATTGTTTTTGGGGAAGAGACATGGCGGTGTGGTCGATGTCGTGGGTAAAGAGGGGTCAGGGGAGGGTGTGAGTTCAAGTAGAGCAGCCTTAAGATCTGATTCGATCTTGCTCGCTTTACTGAGGAAGAAGTCCGCAACCGCATCACAGTTTGGTTGCAGGCAGAAGACATGCGGAGATTGGATAGAGGTGTTATTGGATTGTGACTTAATAAGCTCAAAAAGCCGTTTCGGGCGATATTTGGCTTTGTCCAGTTGGGCTTTGAAGAAGGTTTCTTTTGCGGTTCTGATGATTTTGTTGTATCTGCTTCTTTTTAGTCTTAGCGATTTTAGGCGAGCCATGGATAGTGAGGATCTCCAAGCGCATTCTGCTAGTCTCAGGCAGCGTCTGTCAGTATTTAGGCTGTCATTGAACCATGGTTTGGAGTCTTTGATGGGTATTCTTTTTAGTTGGAGGGGGGCAGTTGCATTTAGGGCAGACATCATGGCGTTATTATAGTGTTCAGTGAGGTCGTGGACGTCGGTCATGTTATTAGGCGGCGGTAGGGAGATATTACAGTGCAATATAAGCTCATTAACGTTTGTATTATGGAGTGACCGTTTCCACTGTTTTTGTTTTATTGGTTGTGAACTTTTGGGATTCCAGCTTTCAAGGATGCGGAAGTTGATATAGTGATGGTCCGACCAATCACAGGGGTGAATAGATTCGAGGAGAATGGTGTTAGGGTTGGAGATAATTAGATCAAGGGTGGAGCCTAAGTTGTGGGTGGGACTGTCACAGAATTGAATCAGAGAGAGGTCGGTTAGGAAGTTTTTAAGAGTGTTAACCGCCTGATCATGCTGGTCATTCCAATGGAGATTGAAGTCCCCAAGGAAGATCTGGGGACAGTGTCGACCCAGGTTGGAGGAGATGGTCTCCATAGTTTGTTCAATGAGATGGAGGTTGTCTCCAGGTGGGTGGTAGAAGATGTGCAGGGTGCATAGAGGTCTATGTGTGATTGTGATGTCAATGCATAAATATTCACAGGATGAGAGATTAGGTGAGGTGGACTGTTTTGCAGACAGGGAGTTGTGGTAGATGCAAGCTATGCCCCCGCCAATTTTCTTACCTCGATCGAGTCTAATAATTTTGTGGCTTGGGGGGCACTAGAATGTCCAGGATAGGGCCTGAGGTGTCAGTAAGCCACGTTTCGGTAAGGATAAGGAGGTCAAGTTCTTGAGCAAGGATGAGATCTGCAAGGTCCGAGGCATGTTTCACCGCTGATCTACAGTTGGGTAACATGCATTTCAGGTGTGATTTGTTGTCAGAGATCAAGGGCTGCGTCGTGGGGATCTGCATGAGGTTATTGAGGTTTAGGGCATTGGCGTTGAGTCTGGGCGATCTATGTGGATTAGAAGTGATGCTTTGGATGGCCCACGAGTTCCCTTGCTTGGGATTGGCCGAGCTAGGGGCATTTAGAGGGGCAGTTAGTGAGGTTCTAGGAGGGACTGGTGTAAGTGTGGGCGGGGTGCTGTAAGCTCGGAGGAGGGAGACAATGTCTGTATCTGATAATTGATTTTTGGATCTGGTGGGTCTAGAAGGGGTTTTCGGGTAGGGCGTGGTAATCCAGGTCTGGGCTGGAGGTTTTGGCCCGGAGGCACTCAGTAACCAAGTGGGCGGAGGTGGGGGAGTAAGGTGGAGTTGGCACATATGCCGGACCTCCTGCGAGAACTTGTTGGAGGAAAGATCGAGGGCCAGCTCCTCAGTGGAGTTAATAAGATTTTGAATGAGAATTTTGAGATTTAGAAATTCCTGGTTTATTTCCTTGAGCTTAGTAGCAGGGTCCGGATGTGGATAGTGGGTCTTGAGGGGAGGAGGGGGGGTTATTCACTGGGGAAAGCGTGGGCGAGTTCAAGGGCAGGGGACGCAGGAAAGGGGGGCCAACAACAGAGGTAGAGGTCCATCTCTGATGGATGGGAGAGCACGTTGAATGGGTGTTGGAGGGGGTGTTAGTGGGAGCTGAAGTCCTGGTGGAGAGTGGGCGAGTCATCTGTGGGGAGATGGAATTATGTGGGCTAGAGCTAGTGATCACGGGAGTGGGGGAGGTGTGGTTGGGGAGGTCGGTTCTGGGTATAACAGTTGCCCCGTCAATGTGGGCATGAGGAAGTTCTGGTCGGGGCACGGCGGGTGAGTCTGGGGCGCCTAGGTTTGGTAGAGCCCGGGCTGCCCTGTGAGTGTTGCTCAAGGAAGGTGGGTCAGTCATCAGGTGGTTGTGGCCCTCTAGAGAGGGATCATGGTGGGCCTGAGTCGGAGGTAGGGGAAGGACGTGTCTAGAGTGACTAGGGGTGTCGCTTTGGTCTATCGATGTTTTAATGAGGGCGAATCTGTCATCGAAGTTGCGCAGGTTGCGATCTGTGGCCTGAATTAGGATAGTTCCATTGTTATAGATGGATATGGTAGCATTAGCTCTATATGTGGGTGACGACACGGCCAGAAGTCTTAGACCTTGAGGAAACTTCTTAGCCGAGGCGATTTTGAGTGTAGAGCCATTCTCCATTGAGCTCTTCGTTTAATGTAAAATATCAGGTCGCTAGTAATAGCACCTTTTTTTTGGCAGAAATAGGGGTCAGATATAAGGATTTCAGGGTTAGCTTTGAGTAGTCTGTGTTTAAAGGATTTAGTCGCGTTTTTGGAGAGGTGAGTTGGGTAACTAATAGTGTAGCTATTCAAGCCTAACTTCTCTAGTCTGGGGTCCATATTGGCATGAGCGAGGAGGGGCATGAAGAAGAGAGGGTAGGTTGTGCGGTTTAGACAAGATGTCAGGGTGAATAGGGTTCAGAGAGTAACCCACACTGTGGGGTGTCTTGTGACAATAGAATGTCGTAGCGATCAAAGTAATGGTACTGCTACTAGCAGTGGTAGCAATAGTAAGGCCGCTGAGTTGCAGGTATTAAACGATGATGGTCAGGGGTGTCTTGTGACAGTAGACAGCCATAGCGTTCAAACTAATGGTACTAACCCTAGCAGTAGTAGCACTAGTATGTCCTCTGAGTTGCAGTTATTAAGCGATGATGGTCATCATCCGCGTCATCTTCAGCGACATAGCTGTGGTCTATTGGATCGAACAGGAGGAGCAGGGGTGAACTATTGCCCTTTTTATGCGTAGCGGAAGGATAGGTGAACTGCATGGCATGTGGGAGAGAGGGCTAATAAAGGTGCCATTGCCCTGTGTGACCTTTAAGCATAGCGGGAGGAAGGATCAGACTGCTATGCGTGAGGGCAGAGGGTTAACGTAGTGCAAGTGCTGTGTGTGGCTGGGGGAGCCAGGGGGAATCTCCGCGAAGGTCTCTGGGCTTACTGAAGCTCCTTGGTTCAAGGAGCGGCCATTTTAGTAGATTCAGGTTGAGGTTTAGGCGGTGATAGGTGGTGTGCAATAAAGCATAGCGATAGCTCAGCGAGAGTGGTAGGACTCCAGGGAAGACTTAGGGCCTGTTGATGTGACAGTGCTCAGGTATCGGCCAATAATGGAGAGGAATAGCAGGGTAAAGAGATAGCACAGGAGCACATGCAGGGTAAAGAGATAACATGGATCCCAGCAGTTATGTTAGATGTGGTGTTGCAGGATAATAAGATGACATGGGTTCCGGCAGTTATGTTAGAGGTAATGTGGGCGCATAGCGGGAGCTCAGGGGGGATGGGAGGTCTCCTGGGATAATGCGCTAACACGGGATCCAGCAGTTAAGTGAGTGCATTGCAGGGGCTCAGCGGGAGCTCTGAGGGAGAGGGAGGATACCGGGGCGGTCAGCGCGGGCCTGCGGGGGCACCGTTGGCCCGGATGTTTCCAAGAAGATCTGTGGCGGCCATTTTAGGAAGATTGGGGTTGAGGGATTGCAGGGAAGGAGAGCAGGTTCTATCTGAGATGAGCGGGGGTGGCCATTTTAAAGAAATGAGGTTGCGAGATCGCGGAGTGTGAAGTCCTGATCTGGCACTTACCCCCTCAATCTCGTGGAGTGGCCGTTCGCTCTATGAGCACATCAAGTCGGCAGGCCTGTGGTGATCGAGCCAGGCAGCTCGTTGCGACGAATCGGACGGTTGTAGAAACGGGCCGCATGGCAAAATCAGATCAAAGACAGAGTACATCAGAGTCAGAAACAGGGCAAAAACAGAGCTAAGGCAAAACAAAGTAGTGGCCGAACGGTTCCAAAGAGATAGAGCGGAGCCTCGCGGGAGGTCCGGACGATGTCGAGCGAGATCGTCGCATCATCAGAGTCATGCCCCTGGTGAAGTCGGAGCTCGGTGGAGGCAGGCTGATGGTGAGGGGAAAGGGGCCAAGTGCACAAGTAAAGCACAACAAGGCAAGCACAGCGGCAAAGACCAAACGCGATTCTGGTGGGCAGGACGCAGTCAAATCAGCTGTCCGGCGATCGTCGGTCGCATAGTCTTGGTGTTGGGAAGGGGGTCTATAGGCAGGCGGGAGATCCGAGGCAGACCCAGACCCCGTCCACCGGTCTGGGGTCGAGGCAGATGACTGGTGCAGATGAATTCTGGGCTGCAGAGATTATTCGATAACCTCCACAGCTCCTGGGCGAGCTAAGCTCGAGGGTGCAGTCGAGATAGCCAGTGTCGGATGTGGGGCCACCCTGCCAACGTCGCAACGGGACGGGCCAGTCAGCACCAGAACGGTCCAAGTCGCACCAGGGCGGACCAGTAAGCACCAGGACAGATACAATCACATCGGGACGGTCCCAGTGTGAGCGGGGCTAGAGGACCGTCGAGTTCAGGAGCACAACAGGGCTGGTGGCGTACCTTATCTTCAAGCGGAGTGGTGAGAGGGTAGACCAGCGCCATACAAACAACGCTATACATCCAGTCCCCAGTGATCCCCAAACGCTGGCCCAGCAGGTCGCAAGCCGCACCTTCGTGGCTTCCGGTCTGAATTCTCAAGCGGCCACCACCAACGAGGCAGGGGGTAGAGCAGAGCCGGCACCGTCGGTGGATCGGTGTGGGGGGTCTGGCAGGCTAGGAGCAGCCAAGGAGGGCAAACCAGCTCTGTACCGATTGGACTCGTCACCGCCGTGGGGCCCTCCCAGTATAGGGTCACCTGTTGTCGATCCGGAGGGCAGAGTGTGCCAGGAGCGTCGGGGCTAGTTGGCAGCCCTGGAGGTCGAATCCGTTCCATGCTGGCTGTGCTCGTCACAGTCATGGGGCTCTTCTCCAGAGCGGTTCCGCAGCCGGTAAGTGGCATCCAAACTCAGAATCCGTGTGATGAGAGTCGAATGCTGATAATGTGTGAAAGTTACTGTCGGATGGCAGGTTGTCGGAGGGATATCTACCGATGCGGTAATCCCCAACCAGGAGCTCTAGGGAAGAGTTCCTACTCGGCGGCCATCTTACACTTACACTGACTTATGCAGACGATCTGCTCTTACACCTCAGGGACATACAGGCTATCCCACCTAGCACACATCTTTGACACGTTTGCATGCCTGTCGGGACTCAGGGTTAATTGGGCGAAGTCCTGCCTGCTTTCATTTAGCGACACGACTCCCGATTTGGCCTACCACCTTAACAGCACCCAGTTACCATGGAAACCCATGAATTTCCGGTTCCTGGGCATTTGAATTAATCTCATGCCTACTGACTTGTTTGATGATAACCTCACTCAGGCAGTTTCCTTGCTGTGCGCCCAAATGGTGTTCTGGAAGATACTTCCACTCTCTATGGCGGGATGTATAGCATTGGTCAAGATGATAATGCTGCCCCACTTGCTGTACCACTTTGCTAACTGCCTGTTTTCATTTAGCCACACGACCCCTGTCTGGCCTACCTCCTTAATGGAGCCTGATTACCATGGCAACCCGTGACGTTCTGCTACCTGGGCATCCGGATTAATCTCAAGCCTACTGACTCGTTTGATGGAAACCTCACTCGGGCAGTTTCCTTGCTGCTCACCCAAGTGGTGTTTTGGAAGACACTTCCATTCTCTGTGGCGGGACATATAGTATTGATGATAATGGTGTCCCGCTTGCTGTACTACTTCACTAACTTACCCCTATATGTCCTGAAACCCTTTTTCCACACACTCAAGAAACTCATCAGGGAAGTCTTCTGGCACAATACATGCTGTAGTATAGCACTACATAAATTATGTGGCAGAGGGAGACCTGGCAGTTCCAAACTTCAAAACTATTATCTTGCCTCCCAGTTACAGTGGATGATGGACCATCAAGACAGCTGACACAGCACAACCACTTCCCCTACCTGGAGTTTTACCAACATATTTAATCTCTTCCACCCTTGCTCCAGGGCACCAGCACCGGGCCCCACTCTACTGTGAGTGGCGCATCATCGCTACAGGAGAAACCTCTTCCTTACTAGGAGGACTCCACCACATGCCCCTGCTGTGCCATTGTAGGGCGCACCTCAGGGCAGACAGATCACCTCTACTGCTGAGCTCAGCCAGTGTCACGGACTGGGTCTCTACACAATGGGAGACCTATCACAATGGTGCTGGCATTCCCTTTAATACCCTGATGGAGGAGACAAACCTCCCTCCTGGTCACTTTCTGCTTTATAACTCCCTCCTAGGGCAGCTGGGAGGACAATGGACAGACATGCACCAGGAACCTACGATGCACCTCACATTACAGTATCTTCATGTCATGGGTACGGGCAGCCACCTAACATGTTGGTTTGCCAACTTTTTATGCATCCATGCAGCACTGCCACTCACATCCCTACGCTACCATTGGGAAACAGACTTTGGACGCCCCTGCACTGACAAAGAATGTGCTTCCATACTAGAATACCCATCACTCATTCCACGCAACGCTCGATTCGCCTTCTTCAATTCTACATGACACAAAGGGCTTATCTTACTCTGGACAAACAAACTGGTATCACTCTCGTACTAATACTGTTTGCCCCCGCTGCGCCCTACCTGCCGCTACTCTCCTCCACATGCTCAGGACCTGCCCATCTCTCTCTAACTACTGGCTAGGTGTGACCACACACTTAACAAACTGCACAAGGCAAACCACACTACATACCTGGGAGGTGTGCCTCTTGGGGCTGATGAGCAGAGACAAAAGACACATAGCCACCACTCGCTTCATTGACTTGGGCTCCTCCTAGCCAAGCTCTTGATCACTCGCAGGTTGAAGCCACCTACCCTCCAGCGGTCAGTCCTGGGAACGTTCAATGCAAGCTTGGGCCCAGGCCGATGAAACTGCTCTGTGGAGGGAAGACACAAGAGGCCTTCGTAAATACCCCCTTGCACCCTGTTGGGAGACCATACTAGCTGATTTCCTTACCGCCTTATCACCTGCTGGTGACTCACCTGAACATGACGGGATTCCCATGGCCACGGCCGCTCACCCTCTAATGGATGCAATAGACGAGCGCCCTTAAAACCCCCACCTCTTCATATTACTGCCATTCCACAGGCCACTGCTCTACATTATTGCCCCTTGCTCCCCCTTATTTTCTTTTCTCCTTTATTTCATGCTTTTGCATGACCTGTTGGCACTATCTCCATTCCCAATTGCACAGAGCCTTTGCCATAGATGCATCATATGTCAGAAGTAGAATGTGAGCAAGAGAGTTGCGGTGGCCATGATTCACATTGGGAAGTCTGATGGTCCCTTCAACCATCTCCAGGTCAATTTAGTGAAGCTGCCACTATGCAACCAACTGAGGTACAGCCTTGTCATTATGTTCCTGTTCTCACGATGGGTTGAGGCCTATCCCACCACGAGATGTGCAAGCCTAACAGTCTCCAAGCTACTGTTGCAGGAGTTGATACTGCGATTCGGGATACCAGTTCCTCTTGAATCAGATCAAGGAACCCATTTCAAGAGCGAGATAATGCAGTTGTTATGTGCAGCTTTAGGGATTGACCAGAGATTCCGCACTAGCTACAGACCTGAGGCATCAGGTGTTGTCGAAAGATTGAATGGGACGATCAAAGCTAAATTTGCCAAAGCTTATGCCTCCATGTCACTGAAGTGGCCTGACGCTCTTCCTTTTGTACTCATAAGTATCTGAAGTGCCCCCTGTAAAAGAACCGGTCTGTCACCCCACAAGGTGTTGATTAAAAGAGCTATGCGAATACCCTCTGTCATAGCATCCACCCATGTGAATATCACGGATGACCTGGTCCTCGAGTACATCAAGGGATTGTCTGTTGTGGTGCGTTCTATCTCTCATCAGGTCAAGATACTCCAGCTGATCAAGGGTCCCCAGGGCATGATCTGAGCCCTGGAGACTGGATTCAGGTCAAGAAGCATGTCCAGAAGTCCTGCCTGGAAAAACTCTGTTGAGGACCCAACAAGGTGATCCTGGTAAATGACACCGCTGTCAAGTGTGCTGGTCTACTGTGCTGAATTGTATTCAGGTCTTCCATATCAAGAGGGCAATGCATGAAGAGGAAAAAGTGGAGCCAGCATCCACTAATTCCTCAAGTCGCCCCAGGTTTGAGGTGTCTGAGGGCTCCGAACAAGAGGGAGACCAGACTGAGGATCATCAGAAAAGCCTCATCTGAAAGAGACACGTTAGTGATAGATTCCTTACCTTAGAATATCCCCAGGCGTCAGGCTGGATCCGGAAAGTTTTGCGTAGCAGTACCCTTGCGCGTCGGTAGGCGGCGTCGTGCGGCTCCGCGTCCGTCGTCGGCGTCGTGATCGCCGGGATGACGTCGCGGGCAGTACTTAGGCGCCGCCCCTGCGCGCTGGCGTCAGTTCTTCTTTTTCCGCGCCAGTAAGCGCAGATCCGGGAAGAGCAGTGCCCTGGTCAATTTTTGACCATACTTTTTGGTGATTTTTTCACTGTTTTTTCCAACTTTAAGGTGTCGTAGGGATGCCCGGCTTCAAGCGATGCGGCGCCTGTGCGCGGATGATGTCCGTCACCGACCCGCATTGGGAGTGTCTCTTCTGCCTCGGCCGAGGCCACGACACCGAGTCTTGTCCCGAATGCCAGGCCCTCAACCCGAAAGCTTTGCGAGAGCGGTCTCGAAAGCTCCTCGAGGCCCGGCATTCGGCTCCGCGGAAGCCCCGGTCGCGTGAGAGGTCCAGGGGTCGCTCGCGGAGTGCACACCGGTCGTCGGCGTCGAAGTCTTCTTCGTCCGGTAAGTCTAGGCACAAGAAGTCCAAGAAGCATCGTCGCTCTCGGACTTCGCCTCGCCGGTCTCGCGACTCGGCTGAGGCCCCTCCCGGCACCGTCCCCGCGGCCCCGGACTTGCCTGTGGAGTCGCCCCCGTCATACCCGCCCTTCCCGGGTTAGGGGGCGGATCCGGCCAAGGTACAGGAGTTCCTGTCGGCCATGGCCCGCCTCTTCGGGCCTTCAGGCCCCTCCGGTGCGCCTTCGGGCCCCGCGGGCCCTGATGGGGTTGCTCCGGCGCCGCCGGCGGCTCCGGCCCCGGCGTCGCCCGAGCCTCCAGCCTCGATCCCGGCTCCGGCTTCGGCCCCGGCCTCGATCCCGGCTCCACAACCCCCATCGACGCCGGTCGACCTCACGACACCTCCGCCGGCGCCGATGTCTCCGGTGCCGTTCTCGACGCCGCCCTGGGCTCCGGGCGGCGTCGTCCCCCAGTTCCTTCCGGCTCCGGACATGGACCCGGAGCGACGTCGCTCGACGCCGGCTCCGGCGCCGATGGGACCTTGGGTCCCAAATGTCCCTCCTCCTCCTTATTTTGAACCAGAGGAGGACCAGGAGGACTGGGAGGGGTCTGATGACCCTCTGACACGCAACTGTCAGTATGATGAGGACTGGACAGAGAGTCTAGGGAGGCCAGTGGTCTGGATACTTCTCCTGACACTGGCATGCTGTCTCCTCCCGTGGCTACGGAGGAGGGGGCCAATTTCGGTACGGTGTTGCGTAGGGCTGCTGGGGCCTTACGTCTCCAGCTCCCTACTTTGACGGTCAAGCCTAACATCTTGACAGAGGTGCTTTCAGCCGGCAGCCTCCTTTGCGGAGACTGTGCTGCCGTTTAACGACGCCCTCACTGACGTTCTTTTGGGCGCCTGGTCCAAGCCCAACACAGGGGCTCCTGTGGATCGGAACGTGTCACGACGCCATCGCCCCGCTCCGGGCGACCCCCTGTTTCTTTCTGTCCACCCCACTCCTGAGAGCTTGGTTGTCCAAGCCTCCGCTTCCCAAACCGCCTTCCCTACCGCTCCTCCGGATAGGGAATCCAAACGCCTGGATCAGTTTGGGAAGAAAGGTTTTTCTTCCTCCAGTGCTGGCTTGCGGTCCGTTAACACCGCTTGTCTTTTGGGCCGATATACCCACTCCCTGTGGGATTCGGTGGCGGATGTTTTGCCCCAGTGCCCTGAGGAGGTCCAGGCACTGCTTTCCCGCGCCATTGCGGAAGGAAGGGATGCGGCCAAATACACTATCCGTTGTGGCCTTGACACCGCCGACTCGCTGGGCAGGTCGATTGCAACGACGGTGGCGCTCCGGCGCCACGCCTGGCTGAGAACCACTGGTTTTTCAGGGGATGTCCAGAATACTCTCATGGACATGCCCTTTGATGGAGTCGGTCTTTTGGGTCCAAAGCAGACCATGCGTTGGAGCGCTTTAAGGACTCACGGGCTACTGCAAAGTCCCTGGGCCTTACTGCTACACGCCCTCCGCTGCCTTCTGCTTTTCGCCCCTATCGTGGCCACGGTAGGGGCGCCCCTTCACGTCAGCAGCCCAGCCACCGGCCCGCGCAGCAGGCGTCTTCGCGTGGCCGAGGACGTGGATTCCGCCGTGGCGGATCGGGCAACCAGCGTGCGGGTCAGGCCACCACCTCCAACCCGTCCGCGGCCTCCAAGCCCTCCTAGTCCCTCCTTTCAGGTGCACGGCACGCCAGTAGGGGGCAGGGTCCGCCATCACCTTCCCCACTGGCGCACCATCACCTCGGACAGGTGGGTCTTGGACATTGTCCGAAGGGGCTACTCCCTCCCCTTCGAGACCACCCCCAGCCATGCCACCTCAATTCCACCGCATGTCAGGGGATCACTTGGTGCTTCTACGGAAGGAAGTCACGGCCCTCTTGACCAAGAGGGCCATCGAGCATGTTCCGGCCCCAGAAGTAGGGCGTGGTTGCTACTCCCACTACTTTCTGGTGCCCAAAAGGACAAGGAGGACATGCGTCCTATCTTGGACCTCCGGAACGTCAATCGCTTCCTCCGGAAGGAGAAGTTCAAGATGCTCACCCTAGCTCAGGTCTTGACTGCCCTCGACCCTGGAGAATGGTTGGTAGCGTTGGACTTGCAGGACGCGTATTTCCACATCCCCGTCCTGCCGGCCCACCGGCGTTACCTTCGGTTCACGGTAGGCCCGAGCATTTTCAGTTCACCGTGCTCCCCTTTGGCCTTACCAGTGCCCCTCGGGTGTTCACGAAAGTGATGGCGGTGGTCGCAGCTCATCTGCGCCGGGCAGGGGTTTCAGTCTTCCCCTACCTTGACGACTGGCTGCTGAAGGCGGGCTCGTCCCAGGCAGTCGTCTCCCACCTCCAGACTACGGCCGAACTCCTGCACTCGCTGGGGTTCTCCATCAATGTGCCGAAGTCGCATCTAATTCCTTCTCCACAGCTCCTTTTCATCGGAGCAGTTCTGGACACGACGCAGTTTCGGGCCTATCCTCCCGAACGGCGAGTCCGGGATATTCAGGCTATGATTCCGATCTTTCGGCCTTTATCCTGGGTTTCGGTACGGATGACCCTGAGGCTGCTGGGCCTCATGGCCTCCTGCATCCTGCTGGTCAATCATGCCAGATGGCATATGCGGGCTCTGCAGTGGGACCTGAAGTTCCAGTGGGCGCAGCACCAGGGCAACCTGTCCGATCACGTCCAGATCTCGGAGGGGACTGCAAAACAGTTGCAGTGGTGGCTCTCGAACCGGCAATGGGTCATGGGCAGATCCCTCTCCCTTCCCCAGCCAGAGCATACAGTTGTGACGGACGCGTCCCTTCTGGGATGGGGCGGTCACATGGGAGAGGCGGAGATCAGAGGCCTCTGGTCTCCGGCGGAGTCCCGGCTCCATATCAACATTCTGGAGCTCCGGGCGATCCGACTTGCACTCAAGGCATTCCTTCCCTCTGTCAAAGGGAAGGTAGTGCAGGTGTTCACGGACAACACCACCGCCATGTGGTACTGCAACAAACAAGGCGGGGTGGGGTCGTGGACCCTTTGTCAGGAGGCTCTGCGCCTCTGGACATGGCTGGAACATCAGGGCATGTTCCTGGTGGTTCAACACCTGGCAGGTTCCCTGAACGCCAGGGCGGACGAACTCAGCCGCAGGTGCATGATGGATCACGAATGGCGTCTTCACTCGGAAGTGGCGCAAGGACTTTTCTACAGTGGGGAGAGCCTTGGTTAGATCTATTCGCCACCGAAGAGAACGCGCAATGTCATCAGTTCTGCGCGTTGGAATTTCCAAGGCGGCACTCGCTCGGCGACGCTTTCGTCACGAGTGGAGTTGCGGTCTATTGTACGCCTTTCCGCCTATACCACTTCTACCCAGAGTGTTGAAGAAGATTCGGCACGACCGGGCCCAAGTCATTCTTGTGGCTCCGGACTGGGCTCGAAGAGTTTGGTATCCCGAGCTACTCAATATGAGCATAGATCCCCCGATCCGTCTGCCTCTTCGGGAGGATCTTCTGTCGCAGCAGCAGGGGACGGTCCTCCACCCGAACCTGTCCAGTCTACACCTGCTTGCGTGGAGATTGAGCGGCGGCAGTTGATTCCTTTCGACTTGCCTCCCGAAGTTTGTGATGTGATTCTGGCAGCCAGGCGTCCCTCCACTAAGGTGGTATACGCCTGCAGGTGGAACAAATTTGTGGCATGGTGCACAGCAAAGGCTGTGAATCCCCTTTCTGCCCCTCTTTCTGAGGTCCTTCTGTTCCTTCTCTCTTTGGCCCAACAGGGTTCTGCCCTGGGTACCATCAAGGGTTATCTTTGTGCTATCTCGGCCTTCCTCAGGCTCCCTGATCAGCCCTCCTTTTCAAGTCCCCTGTTGTTAACAGGTTCTTAAAAGGCATTACTCACCTCTTCCCTCCTGTTCCGTTTGTGATGCCTCAGTGGGACTTGAACTTGGTTCTTACCTTTTAATGTGCGCTCCCTTTGAGCCTCTACATAACTGTCCTCTTCGTCTTCTGACTCTGAAGACAGCCTTTCTGGTGGCCATCACCTCCGCTCGGCGGGTGAGTGAGCTCCAGGCTCTATCTTGCAAACCTCCCTTTCTGTCTGTTCATCCAGACAAGGTTGTTCTTCGGACGCGTCCGTCCTTCTTGCCAAAGGTGGTTACTGCTTTCCACATTGGGCAGACCATCACTTTGCCCACCTTCTTTCCGCCTCCGCATCCTTCCAGAGAGGAAGAGAGGCTCCACCGTCTGGACCCAAAACGTGCGCTCTCTTTCTATATTGACCGCACAAAACACTTCCGGGTGGATGACCAGCTCTTTGTTGGCTACGTGGGCGCCAAAAGGTCGGGCGGTGCACAAGAGGACCATCTCCCGCTGGGTTACCTTGTGCATCAAGGCCTGCTATTCTTTGGCTAAAAGGAACCTCCTGTTGGGCTGCGTGCCCATTCCACCAGGGCAACGGCTGCTACCACGGCCTTGGGCCGCGGTGTTCCGCTGCCGGTTATCTGTCAGGCGGCTACGTGGGCCTCGCTGCACACGTTTACTAAGCATTACTGCCTTGACAGTCAGGTCCGGAGGGACGGCTTCTTTGGCCGTTCTGTCCTCCAGGACTTCCTTGTCTGATCTTTGTTCGCAGACCCACCACCGGGGTTGGTATTGCTGGGGTATCTATTCTAAGGTAAGGAATCTATCACTAACGTGTCTCTTTCAGATGCACAAGTTACTAACTTGTGTAACGATATATCTGTAAGAGACAGTAGTTAGTGATAGATTCCTTACCGCCCACCCATCCTCCCCGTTCTGCGAACTGATTTCTAGGGTTAAGGACATCCCTTTCAGGGCCCTAGTATTTTTCAGACACCTGTGTCAGCTTCTTGCATGGCTCTGCGTTCCTGGCGCGGAAAGTCGTGTACAGAACTGACGTCAGCGCGCAGGGGCGGCGCCTAAGTACTGCCCGCGACGTCATCCCGGCGATCACGACGCCGACGACGGACGCGGAGCCGCACGACGCCGCCTACCGACGCGCAAGGGTACTGCTACGCAAAACTTTCCGGATCCAGCCTGACGCCTGGGGATATTCTAAGGTAAGGAATCTATCACTAACTACTGTCTCTTACAGATATATCGTTACACAAGTTAGTAACTTGTGCATTCGGAGCCAGATGTCAATGAGAATGCTGTTGTCCCAGCAACCACTGTGATACCCACTACTGGATTACGAATACGCATTCACAGGGGCAGCAAAAACTTGTGGAAAGCGGAGACCAATAAACCGCAGTAAAGGAGTAGCGGTTGGGATGGGACAAGGAAGCTACACCTTAGAGAGTGAGTGTGCCTCATTAGAGCTGGAGATCTCAAGCACCTCCAAGGGTCGGGGCACAAAGGAGGATGGTTGGCCAAAGGCTACAGTAACCAGGAAGAGAGTGTTGACATCCAAGAAGAGACCACAGACGATTAGGGAAGACAGTGAGTTAGACGAGCAAGAACGGATTGACCAGATCGGCATTGTGGATGAAGGCCTAGGTTTGACCGGTACCAAGTGACCCAAACAAGAAAGAAAGGTAAACAGAAAATATTCAGGTCCAGACTGGACATACCTTGCTAAAATCAGGTTCGACTCTGATGACTGTCTGACCAATGTTGATGAGCCTCCCTGAGACAAAAGGACAACACGACAGGAACCTACTCACGCTTACTGTTGACAACCATTGAGAGGACAAATTGAGAGTTAGGGCAACTGTCAGAGGATGATAGTTTCCTTAAGCCTCCTTTTGACGCAGAATATAAATCCTGGTAGTTTTTGAGATAAGGTTGAGACGATAGGATAAGACCTAGAGAACTAACCACTCCAATTGATATTTCCTAGATCTGATTTGGATTAACATGGCTCAGCTACGCTACAAACGTTTGCGTATTAGAATGCAGTTGGCTGGCTGTTGGATGTCTATTTGTTGGAGCGGGATATCTCTCATATATCAATCAATTCTACCTTTGCACCAATAGTTAGACCTTCCCCTCCAAGTAGAGTGGATCACCTTGCCCAGCACGAGGGTTTGTATAGTTATATTGTATATTATCAAATGTTTGCTGAATATGTGAAGGTCATGGAGGTGGAGGATTGCTATGTCTGCTCCTATCTTTCAGCCTCTGCAGCTGAGGGAGCAGCATACTTCCACTTACCCCTGTCCTATTCCTTCTATTACTCTGTATTCTTGAACCTTTTCTATCATGAGAGTTCAATCAAACTGTTTTATTCTGACTTTGATGATCCATTGGAGGAGGTGCCGATTGTTAATGGTGACAACTTGTATTTGGGGGCTACTAAACATATTTCTCACTCTAATTAAATATTTAAGTCAAGGGACCAGAATGAGTATATGATGAAATTCTTTACCCCCTTTACTAATGTGAGCGCTACTAGCCAGAGCATGGATTACATAACCTGCAAGATTAACCAAGATGAGAAGGTGTTCATATATGAATTGAATGAAAGGCTAAAAATAGATGAAGAAAGGGGGAGGGAAAGACTAGTGTGGAACATATTATTGGGAAAGGCAAAGAGCCACTAAATGCACCACCCCACCCCCCCAGATTGAATATTGAGGTTACTATGAAAAGATCCTTGTGCATCATATGGCATCCAGAGGGGAAAGAGACTCTTGTGAAACTAGGATGGAACGAATGCAAACATAACTACTTGGTAAAAGACAAGACCTTCTTCAAATTAGATACAAGTATAAAAGGGATCTTGCATGTGGAATATCAGCTTATTTCTAGCCACCACATAACTGGATGGGTAGCTGTTATGCAACTTTAGTTTTCCATAGAATATATCACAATAAAGAGTTAGACTTAGCTCTTGAACGATGCATAATGAGAGGTAAGCGTAGGCTTTTGGAGTGGCATTAAATGATGTTAAGATTAGAAAATTGTCCACTGTAGTTGATCAGCTTGCCACTAACACAGCAGGTGCATTAGCTGTAATAAATAAAGAGATGCTTGCAATGAGAGTTATGATTATGCAAAATCGCCTTGCATTGGACTTGCTCCTTACAAGGGAAGGCGGAGTTTGCAAAGTCATTAACGCTGGGGAATATTGTGCATACATTCCATGTGTAGATAAGCAGCTTGATGGCCACATTACTAACATTGCAAATATAACGCATGAACTAGCTGAGCTGGAGGAATTAGGTGCCTGGGAAGGATTAGGATCAATATTTGTATCCATTGGAAAGGGATTTGCTAGTATCAGGGAATGGCTTGGAAGTGTAGGGGGAGGAATTCTGAAACTACTTCTAACCCCTCTTTTGCTCATATTGCTTGTGCGCTTGTTTCCTTGAAATTTTGTAAAGGACTTTCATCTCAAAACAGTATGGACTGAGGGTACAAGAAGCTGCCAGCGACGAGTGGAAGAAAGAGGAAGAGACTTGATGTAAAGGTTGAAGAAATGCAAAATGACCTTCATGACACCATGAAGGACTTGGGTGAATCCAACAAGAAGAACCCAAAATTAATTAATGACATATTGTGTAATAAATAATTGCAATGATGATTTTAAATCATCGGGGGCGGGGGCTTGTGGGAGCTGATCTCCTTTCACTTTAAAATGCATTGCAATTGGGGATTGTGCTAACTCGAGTTGTGTTTACAATATCCTCCATCTTGTACAGACGCCAACAAGATCAAGTATTATTGTTGTCTTACTTTTGTTCCAAATAAAGAACTGCAAAACTCACACTAAATAAACACTAACCCTTCCCAGAGACCCCTTTGGTATGTACCAAGGACGCTTCACCTGTCCCAGGCTATGAACATACTATGTATCCATTGAATTGCCAAACTAACTGTGAGAATGTCTGCAAATCCCATGTAGTGCCACCATGAGAGAATCTCCAAATGTATTCTGCAGTAAAATGTTTCATATTGCTTTATTCCCTATTGGTGCATGTCCTGTACCCATGTAGGATGTATGGCTGCCTTTGTCAAAAGTCCTATAAAAAGACATAGATTTCTATAGGGAGGAATCTCCCCTTTCCTGTTCTTAAAAGGTGAATCTATTCCGCATTTCACCAAGAACTGTATGAGTTATTTGTACTTATGACATATGCTTTGCTGACTAATTTTTCAAATTGCATGTATTTTGTAGCATGCCTATAATTCATTATATAAAGCTTTGAACCTACAACCCTTGTCTGTCATTCTTATTTGAATGCTTATCACCCGCCACTGAACTTAATAGAGTGACCATTCCAGTCGGGGAGCACCAAAGTCTGTGTTGGGACTACACCGCTCCTGGTCCTAGGTGTTAGTGTGCCCCATGTATGGGTTTTAAGGCAAGGTGTTCTGCGCTGACAATACAATGAAATCATTATATTCAGATTCACTTCCTCTGAATGAAGTAATGAGGGATATTATCCGTATTGAGTGGAAAGATATTGACAAATTGACCTTTTCAAGATTTCTAGCCAAGAGGTAGCTGTTGGATGGATTTGCAGAAACTTTTCCTCAAACCACAAAGGTCAATTTTATATTGGCTAGTAATGGTGTCTTCTTCATCCGTAGCCTGTGAAGAAGCTGCTGTTCTGGATGCTATTGAAAGGAAAGTTTAGTATTCCTTTAAGCGGGCGCATGCAGCATCCAGCTTTATATTGAGGGGTGAGACCCATGCAGCTTATGCCTCCCAAGCGCAGCTCAATGACTTCCAGTCATTGTTTGACTGTTTACAAGAGGGAGCAGATCCTACTCTGGTTTTGGCCCAAATGGAGGTGATGACATGATTTCTTTCAGACAGCGCTTTTGATTATCTGTGGTCTGCCCCGACAGCTGCAGGAACTGCAATAGCTGGAAGGAGATTGCAATGGCTCAAGCTATAGAAGACTGATCAAACTCAATGATCTCTAATACATCATCTTCTTTTCCTGGGTCCTAAGTTGTTCAGTTCCTTGCATGGAGATATGGTACAGAAGCCCGCTGAAGAGAGGAACATGTTATACCCCTTTACAGCTATTCCCCACAAAAGATCATTCCTGCAGAAAAAGCCGTTCTGTTTTCTTAGAATAAGCATCCCTTTTAATGGCAGACCAGATGCCGGTGGGAGACCTCGATGTCAGGTAAATCCCAGTCGCAGCCAGAATACATCAACCAGAGGCAAAATCCTAACTATATGGATGGTGCTATCCACAGTTGAAAAAACTGGGGGGCATATTAGCAAGGGCTTATCGCCGCTTTAGCGGGACTTTTTTCCCGTTAAAGCAGCGATTTTTTTATCGCCCGATTAGCAAGATGTCGCTAACCTACGTTAGCGACAGCTATCCGGCGATAGCTGCCCTTTTCACTATCGCCGTGCATGGCAGCGATAATTATCGTTAATAGAATGCAAAGTAGGCGTTCCCTCGCAAAATTCCAAGAAAAAAGTCGCTAACACACCATCGCACTATTACCAATGATGTCCTGGATCTGCGAAGCGATAAAAAAACTCACGCTAAGGCCCCTTAGCTGGAGGAAAATAAGAACTGAAAAAACAGTTCCAAACACTGAAAAACTGGTGATAAAAGGAGGCATATAAGGGAGACCAGCCCAGACACACAGCTGAAGACCCACAGACGCCATGGAGGCACTAGTCATTCAGCTAGGAGTCCCACGAAGGCAACCACCACCACCGCCACTGCCACCTCCTCCAGGACCACCACCGAGGCAGCGCCAAAGACGACGACGGCCCCTGCCCAGACGTCTCAGCCTTGGTGACCTGACACCAGAGGAGGTCATTGCCCACTACAGGCTCAAAAGGACATCCATTGACCACATCCTGAACCTGATAGCCCACATGCTGACGCCACTAACACAGCGGAGAACCAACATCCCTCCGCAGACAAAGCTGCTGGCCGTGCTGCATATGTTGGCCTCTGGGACTTTTCAACCAACAACGGCCAGAGTCGGAGGAGTCTCACAGGCATCCTTCTCAATCTTCCTCCCAACTGTCTTAGATGGCATACTCAGCCTGATACCCCAGCAACTTCACTTCCCCAACACTGTGCAGGAACAGCTTGAGACCAAGCAAGGATTTTACGCCATAGCCGGATTCCCACAAGTGTTGGGCGCAATAGACTGCACCCATGTCCGATTTGTGCCCCCTGTGGACAGTGCACACATATACCGCAACAGAAAGCACACCCACTCCATGAATGTGCAGAAAAAGTGGACCACCGCGGACTGTTCACCAATGTCGTAGCCAAGTTCCCAGGGAGTGTGCATGATTCCTACATCTTTCAACAGTCCATCATAAACCAGCGCTTCCAGCATGGTACATACGGAAATGCAGTACTAGTTGGTAAGTACCAATGTAACACACCACATGCCTCAACATCACAGACATGCAAATAAGAAACGTGAGAATGTACATGTCACAATCACACATACAACATGTCAAACAACATCACCACATACCAGACACAATAACACCAGGAACTGTGGGAACTGTGGCTAGATATGTAGATCAACCTTACTCAAAGGCGTAGCCCCTCTGCCACCCCTAAGCAAATGTGGGGAGAGGTGGGAACCATGTATGTGCAATGGAGGCACACGAATCATAAAGAAAGTAGGAACACAAGTCCCAGTGTGTAGGTGTTGTGCTGGACAGTCGGGACCAAGCTGACTGCAGATGTGCCCATGTTGGCTTATAGTGTGTATATGTAGGCCAGCTTGATGGCAATGACTGTGTGGGACACTGTTGCACACGACAATGTGGGGAACCATTTGAAGGCTGCATGGAGGATGCAGAGGCAGGCGAAGCAGCTGCAGGCCACTGTGTACAGCAGTAGGTACATGGAGATGGAGGTTCCAAATATGGGGCCTAGGTACCTAAATTTGCAGTGGGGACATCTGAAGGCAATGGCCCACCAGATGATTCCACATGCTGAATGTTTTGTTACGAGGAGGAGGACCCATGTTTCCCCTGTGGATAGCATGCCCCAGCTGTAGATCATCACTGTTGCAAATCACAGAAACCCACCTAGAAGACCTGTATGGTGTGTGGGCGTATTGTTGATGGTGAATATGAGCATCTAGTCCATGTGGGTGGTGCTGTTTACTAATATCCCAATGCCTGCACCAGCTCCACCACATGTGTCCACAGATGCATCAGCCAACTCTGATGTTGGTGCTGACCGAGGTTGCCTTTAGTGCCTGCCGTATGTAGCAGTTGCACAATGGGACAAGGGTGCATGCGCAGTTGGAGATACATGTATAGAAAACTGTGTACTTGTGACATAGCTGACGACTGCAGTGTTGTGGTTGTTGCTGTTGATGGTGGTGTGTAGCATCCCATCGGTGACTGTGCATCACCAACTCAGTGGTGGCCTGCATGTAGGAAACGGTGGCTTGGGTACAACAACAAGGTTGTACATGCGTAAGTGGACAACACATGTGCGTTTAGTGTGGTCGATGAACTAGACGAAGTCCACACATGCAAAGAAGACGTCAAAGGCGTGCCCTGCCTTGTGGCTCAGTGTGGTGACGACCCTGGTCAGCCTGATGTCAGCAAACATTTCACCGAGTACAAGGTATGTTGAGCAGTCGTGGCATGTGAGTTGGAGGCTAAGCCAGGAATGAGCACGTAGTCCAGGGAGTGGATGGTGTTGCGTCTGATGATGTTGATGGTGTGGGTGAAGCGTTCCTGCCCTCAATGGGCCCTGCATGCGAGGGGGCACATAACTGTTGATGTGTGTCAGCTTGTGACAGGAAACAGCATGTGTTGTGCGTTGGTGCCGGCCGGGCAGCAGCGGCAGCAGCAGAACAGAATGTGAACTGTGTCTTGTGTGGCCCATTGCATCATAAATTTCACATGGCAATGACTGTGAGGAGGGTGGATTAGTGTCAGCGATAGACGGTAGAAGAGCCACTCATGCAAACGAGCAGCGCACACAATTGAATTGGCTTAGTGGAGGGAGTAACAACAGGGAGGCAATAGAAATTGAAAACATGCTTGTAAGCATACAGAAGCAACACATGGCTAACATGAGATACAACATAACATAAATGACACCCCACAAAACCATCTACACCAACAACACATCCAGCACAACCAATGATGTATTCATCTTGCTCCCACATGTCACAGGGGACCAAGGATATGCACTAAGCTCGTGGATGATGACACCCCTCCGAAACCACACAACCCAAGCCCAGAGGCAGTATAATGCAGCACACAGACGCACCAGGTCCATTGTGGAGTGCACATTTGGCGTGCTAAAGTCACGTTTCCGTTGCCTGGACATCACAGGTGGAAGCCTGCTGTACAGCCCTGAAATGGTAAACAAAATCATCATGGCTTGTTGTGTTTTGCACAAAATATGTATGCGCACCAAAGCACCATGGATTCAAGTGCCTGCACCACCAGATGAAGACGAGGAAGATGATGAAGAAGAGGCAGGTGGCGCACACCCCACAGCAAATGCAGCTGGGACTGCCCGAAGGAACAGAATCATAAACAATTTCTTCAACTGAGCACGTCACATTGTGACAGTCCCCCTCCAATGTATGTCATAGCAAATTTACCAATAACACGGTTTGTGGCAATAAAAATTCATACACACATACCCTGCCTGCATGTTACTGTCCAGCATGGGTACATCACTCAGAAAAGTGTGACGTTGCTCAACATGTGCAAAGAAAAGAACACAACTCCATTGATGCTGGGAATGTCTCCTCAGTACAGAGATGCTTTGCAGTGTGTCAAGTGTGTAAGACTAGAGTCTTCATGGTGCAATGTAGGCTAGCCAATGTTAAAATGTTGCGTCTCCTAAGTGTAAATCTGCCTAAATAGGTTGTCGTCTGTGATGAATAGCACAATTGTAGTCTGTTGTAATTGCTAAAAAAAAGCTCATTAGGAGTGAGTACCTAGTGTGAAATCTCTAAAAAATTAGGCCGTGAAATGGGGTATAAGATGCAAATAGTGCGTGCACTGGGCTAAAATATTAAGCTGTTGGTGTGCAATGGGGTAAGAGATGCTAGTTGTTGGCATGCAATGGGGTAAAAGATGCAAAGAGGGCATGCAATGTCCAAATAAATGCTAATAGGGCGTGCAATGGTGTAAAACCAGAAAATAGGTGGTGCAATGGGGCAAAATATGAATATAGGGCGTGCAATGGGGTAAAATATGAAAATAGGGCGTGCAATGGGGCAAATCATGAAAATAGGGCGTGAAATGGGGCAAATTAGGAAAATAGGGCGTGCAATGGGGTAAAATATGAAAATAGGGTGTGAAATGGGGCAAATCATGAAAATGGGGTGTGCAATGGGGTAAAATATGAAAATAGGGCGTGCAGTGGGGTAAAATATGAAAATAGGGCGTGCTATGGGGCAAATCATGAAAATAGGGCGTGAAATGGGGCAAATTATGAAAATAGGGCGTGCAATGGGGTAAAATATGAAAATTGGGCGTGAAATGGGGCAAATTATGAAAATGGGGTGTGCAATGGGGTAAAATATGAAAATAGGACGTGCAATGGGGTAAAATATGAAGATAGGGCGTGAAATGGGATACAAAACTCTTATCTGTGTGTCAGTAGCTAGTAGCCTGGAAGCCATGACCACGTCCAGATCAGCAAGCTCAACAACAAGTATGTGGACCAGTACATTGACGAAGCAGACGTACCACAACCACCACTGACACAACAAACAGAACGCCATCTCCAAATGGACACCAGGCATGGGTGAAGACACCTCCTCCACTCGGAAAGACAACCATTTGGGGCCCCACACAGACCCCTGGCTCCCTCACATCTAGCAGAGACCCTCATCTACCATCGCACACAACCCACTATGCAACATTAACATCAGCTTAAACACATGCAGGTACCCAGACAACTGGAAGCGGACTGAAAGTGATGCCCCTATGTCATGTGTACCCCACGGGTGAGTAGCACACTCAAAGAATGCATGACTGAGTGATGGCTCACTTGTGAGCTATGCTAATATGGTGTGACATGCGTAGAATATAGCCAGTTAGGGTGACATTTGTTGTGAAAAACTCATTTGCATGGTGTAAAGTGAGTGACAACCAACTTCCACATATTGTTACAGTACTCTGACATGATTTTTGCACTAAGACAGTGCATCACTGTATTGATTTGCTGTTAGCGTGCAGATTTTGCCGCTAACACGACAAAGCGATGATATTTTTCTCTTTTTTCACACGCCCGATGTCTAAATACATCGCGTGACACTTTTCCACATTTAAAGGACACCCTTGCGACTCGTTGCGTGCGGATTTTCGCCACTAACTCAATAAGGACACCCTTGCGACTCTTTGCGTGCAGATTTTCGCCGCTAACTCAAAAACGGGCCGCAAACAGACAGGAAGTGATGTCTGCATGCTTCCTGTCTACTGGAGTAGTGTTCTGCTCTTTCACTTTCACTTTTGAGCACATTGCTGGTGAATGTTGAGAGTGCTGGAGGTGTGTTGGTGGTGTGTGCTGCAGTATAGAGTTTTCTGAGTGTTGCTGTGTCCTGTGTCTAGTCTCTGTGAAGTGTTGTGTACTTAGTAAGTGTGTTACATAGTCTCCTGTGCCATATTTTGTCAGGTGTCTGTCTTGGGGTAGTGTAATTTAATAGTTGTTGGGGTAAGTTAAGAGGGTTTTCTTTTTGTTCATTGGGGTCACAGGTGTTTAGGGAGATGCCTGCTGTGGGCAGGGAGGGCAGGATGACCGAGGGGGCTCTGGGGGGGTTCCTGTGGCTAATTAAATATTATCTGCCACTGATTTTGGAGAGGGGAGGCCGTATCCTGCAGGGGTACAATGTGACAGCGCGGAAGATCAGGTGGGGGCGTGTGCGGGTGCAAATGCTACGGTGCTTTGGAGTTGACCGCAGCATGCGCCAATGGAAGCACCGATGGCAGGACATGCTGGCACGTGAGGCAGACCTCCTGGACTAAGTGGGAGTAATGACAGGCCTACAGGGTGGTAAGTACAAAATCCACATCAATTTGCGTAGAGTGTGAGGAATGAAAATAACAACGTGTGGGCCACCGCTGACATGGTGAGAGATGGATGTTGTTTGAGGTGTGAGACGCAAAGCGTCTGTGCATATTGTTGGCACATCAGAGCTGAAACGACGCATCACAATGTCAAGCATTTGTTGCAAGTCTGTGTCATCCACTGCGCTGTTCCAACACTCAGCACTGTTCTGCCATTGCAGGCACACAGTAAAATAATGTGCTTGCAGGCAGATCAATGTTTGTGACTGACATGTGTGAGAGTACATTAACTATCCATAGATTTGTCCATGTGAGCTGTGTGATGGTCAAAAGCTAGTGTCAATAAGCTGGCATCATGATTTGTGTCTTGTTGGCTACACTGCCCTTTGGACATAGTTTCTGCGTGGAAATGTATTTGATGGCGATAAATGGACTAAGGAAAGTGTACATCTTCAGATTGTCATAGACAAACAACCCCTGTGTAACAGTTTGCTGCAACCTGCAGCTACTCAATTGTAGAAAGTGCATGTAGAACATCATGATGCATGGAGTAATGGTGCCTTGTGGCTGACTGCCTCAACGATTATGGTCATGGAAGCAAGCATAGCAGTCTTGTCAGTCCAAAAACTCAGCTGTCACAGGTCTGGTGTCAATGGCAATCAAAGTTGACACAATCATGTACTGTGTAGTCAACCTGCAATGCCACACTACAGTAATGTCACGTATGCTGTCATGTAGATGGTTGGTATGAGGAATACGACACATATGATTTCCAGGCTGATACACATACATATTTCTTCACTTGTCTCACAGATGGACGTCCGCCAATGACACAGGGGGACATCGACAGCTTTGAGGACCCACACGCCACTGGTGAGTTTGAACTTAATTGACTAGCATGTTGCAGTGGCATGGATGTCTGGTTCACATGATGTTCATTGCTGAATGACGTATGGGTGTGTATCACAGCTACCTTGCCTACAGTGTGACGATGTAGTGTGGAAGTCAGCAGCGTGCACCAATCGGTAAGTGACTCTGGACAAATGCATCTGTCTCACAGTTGTGACTTGCCCATCACCAGCCAGTGACACACATTGAAAGTGAGGTGCTCATCCTCCAGCCAATACGCTCAGTCAACGTGAGTGTCATCAAAGTAGCGTCGTTAATAGGGGCCTAGCATCATGATCTAAGCAGCGTTAAGAAATTCCACGTGTATCAACGCTTACTTGTCAATGAGGTACACTGCCACGCTGTGTTGAGTGTGAATGGGGCGTGCATTGTGGGTTGTGTTTGGCGTAACACGGCAAAACCCATTGCATCAGAGGCTGGCCCCGAGTCCCAGGTGTGGAAATCATAGTTTGCAGCGCACAAATCTACAAAAATCACCTCCCTGTAGTATTCTTAACTAATGAGCAGACATGCTTTTTGCTCCTCATGTATGATTTGTACCCGTGACCTGCTTTGTGCAGCCCACATGGGATTTGAACATTGACATGGTGTATATGAGCACAGCAGAGTGGCCCTTCCAGCACATACATTTACATACCTCATTCTTCCACAATGTATCTCTCATGTGTGCCGCACAAAGTGACACACATGAAAGTCACAAATTGTCATTTCAGGTCAGTTCAAATGCCAGAAGTAAGTCCTCTCTACACATGAACAGACCTCCCTGCTCGCAGACGGCCTTGCACTCTGCTGCTAGATTGCCTGTGTTGGCATAGTCGTGATGAACCACACACATGTGTTTGAGGCCACACATGCCTGCACATGGGCAGTGTACCTGTCATGCAGGCATGTGTCACAGGACTGTGAGAGCCATTAATTTTTTTGACTGTTATTTTGTTTTCTTCACTGTGTGACTTCTCATTAGCTGTATTGTGCCTGCCTGGGGTTTGATCTCCTTATACTTGCCTCACTGTTGTTGGTCATCCAAACTTTGCTTCCCTACGTTTAGCCCGGCGTTTCACCCCCTTTCCCGCAGCCGCTTTCACCCATGAACCCTCCCATGATCGCCCAGCTCCCGCCTCCCAGCCACTCTTCCATCCTCCCTCCCCCACATTATGGCGGCACAGCGCCGTTGCCCAGCGGTAACGCGCAGTGCACGCCTGAGGCAGGCCCGTCTGCGCCTGTCTGCAACCAGACCGCGGACAGCGCCATAAACCCCGGATCTCTGTGACTGCGCAGATACAACTCCTCCACACTCCAAGCACTCATAGCAGGAGGACACACACCGACTCCCAAAGAACCTCGCCAAACACAACCCATGGAGAGTTCCCGTGCAGACTCTGCCACAGATCTTCCAGCATCAACAATACCAACGCAAACGCCGGAGGATTGCCCGACGCACACGCGGCCGAATACCTGACTTGCATTATCACCAACGTCTGCTCCCTGCACAGACACGCCGTAGAGGTCATGGCCAACGTCGCCTTCTTCACCGAAAGGTGGAGCAACGCCACCTCCGGCCCCGACATCGCCACTGGCCATCCCCGAGGCTACAAGATCCAGAGAAAGGACCACCCCCACCGGCCAGGAGGAGGACTCGCCATCGCACACAAGAAGCCCCTCTGGCCATCCACATCCAGCACGATTGACCCCCACTCAAACACAGGACACCTCCACTTCCAGATCCAGACCAGGCCCAGGACCACGCTGTGCGGCACCCTCTTCAACAGACCACCGGGACCTCGCAACCAGGCCGCAACTACCATCACCAAGCTCTCCGCACCCCATGCCATCTACTCCACAGACTACATTATACTCGGGGACCTGAATGTACACCTCGACAACTGCCACGACACCGACACCAGCACTCCCCTAGACAACCTCGCCAAACTTGGACTGAAAATGCTGGTCAACACGCCCACACACAAAGCTGGATACACCCTCCAGCCAATCTCTGCGGGAGGGACAAACATCTGTTTCAGCCACACCACCCAGCCCACCTGGACGGAACACCACTACGTCCATTTCACCTTCAACACCACCACCACACACAAGCCCCCACCGCTCCCACCACAAAGAACTTGAGCAAGCTTGCGGAGCAACTCCTCAACACCACCCTCTCCCAAGACACCCCCAGCGCCACGACCGACAACAACACCGCTGCCAATGATTTGCACTGCAGGCTCTCCAGCTGCGCTGACAAGCTCAAACCCCTACGCTACTCTGCCAAACAACGCCCACTGAAGGCCGCCTGGTTCAACACAGAACCACAAGAAGCCAGAGGCTCCTGTAGACGACCAGGGAAACCTTGCAAAGCAAGTAAAGCAAGGACAGTCGGATCAACCACAGGAGCGCCCTGAAGGAATACCACCAGCGCATAATGGACACCAAACTGACCTTCTTAACAGACGAAAGCCCGCCCAACACGAACAACGCCAAGGAAGTGATCAACGCCATACATCAGTTTGCAAAAGCCCAAGGATTCTGCTCAGACCCATGCTATTCAACATCTACATGTCCAACCTCATCGCCATCGTCAGACAGCATGGGCTCAGCATTGTATCCTATGCAGACGACCCCCAGCTCATCCTCTCACTCATTAAGGAGCCCGAAGACACCAAACTCTGTTTCCAGGAAGGAATGGGGAATGTAGCAGCCTGGATGTAAGACAGCTGTTTGAAACTCAACTCTGAGAAGAGCAAGGTCCTCATCCTTGGAACCTGCACCTCCGCCGCAACAACACCTGGTGGCCCCCCGCCCTCAGAAACCCACCCACCCCCACTGACCATGCACCACACCTCAGCATCATCCTCCACTCCTCCCTCTCCATGAACCGCAAGATCTACGCTGTTGCCTCCACAAGCTTCAACTGCCTACGCATCCTCATAAAGCACTTCAAATGGAACCCCCCCCCCGACTGTGGAAGGATCGTCACCCACGCACTCATAACCAGCAGTCTCGCCGACGGCAAAGCACGATATGCTTGGAACAACTGAACCCTTCAACACAAGCTACAGAGCGTCCTGAACGCCGCAGCCAGACTCGTCCTCGGGACACCGCGTCACAAGCACAGTAAGCAACACCTACAAGACCTCCACTGGATCCCCGGCTTGAAGCGGGTCACCTTCAAACTCCTTACCCACACCTACAAACCACTCAACAATATTGGACCCACATACCACAACGAGAGAGTATCCTTCCACATACCCAAGTGGAACCTCGGCTACGCCAACCTCGCCCTGGCAGGGGTACTCCGCATCCACAGAAACAGAACAGGAGGGTGGGCATTATCCTACACCACGGCCAAGACCTGAAACATTCTCCCAGTGAACATCATACGCTCCACAACCCTGCACATGTTCAGGACGGATCTCAAGACCTGGGTCTTCAACTGATCCAGTGCTGATCCCCCCCACCCCAGGGCCTTGGGACCCTCACGGGTAGGTAGTGCGCTTAATGAACCCCAGATTGATCGAGGATGAGGATGGTGCTACACACAGGGGGATGATGCTTACCTACTCAAAATGCTTGTACATGTCACACTCTGCCCGTGTATGTAATGGCACAATCATTGGGCACGGTCAGGCTAATTTGTGAGTGACAGTGCATGTACCATGTCATGCACTGTAATGTCAGTCTCCCCAGCATGTATTCACTGATCCATGCTTCTACATGCCATTGCCAGGTCACTTGCTGACTTCATATGGTTACGCTGTGGTGTAGGCTAGCCTGTTAAGTTGATCTTGTATTGCACAAGTGCACAGATAAGAATGTAAATGTGTACCAGACTCTTATTTGGCTTTGTGTATGTTTTACAGACAACATGACGCCAGGCCAGATCCATGCCTTTGAGGTGCGTAAGGAGCATTACCGGCATGTGAAGAAGGTTGCAAAGGGGTACCGCAACATGCCCAGGAGGTACCGTGACGAACGTCGAAAGGGCACGTGGAAGGCGGTACCAGAGCATGCCACGGATGCCGCACAGCCCCCCCCGGACCATCAGGCGTCAGTGGTGTGTCCCAGTCACAACAGGTGGCACCTCCCCCTACCGCACCACCCCCAACCCAAGGCACTGTCACATCGGCAAATGGGGATCAGGTGGTCCATTTCACCTTGCGGGACCAGAGGACACTGCAGGACATTGTGGTTGCGCTGGCAGCAATACAGCAGCAAATCTCAGATGTGAACAGACGGGTCATGGACATTCACCACCACCTGGGACTGCCATGATGGGTGGACCTGCTGGACACCATCCCCCTCTCCTCCCTCCCCCCAATGTTCACTACCTCGTTCATGTAGTGTTAGGTTAGTAAATTATTTGTTAGGTAGTGTAGTTTTAGTGTAGAATTTAGTTAGTGTTAGCTATTTAGGTAGGTATTAGATTTTAATTGTTCATCCATATTTGGGGATAAGTTTCCTTTTCCTTTGGGTGGGGGGTTGATGTTTTTACTGTTCATAAAAAAATATTAAAAACAAAAACCAAAAAAATATATCTTTGTGTAGGTTACATGTGTAGTTAGTTTATGTATAGCTTAGATGTCTTAGTCCCATCTTGTGATGTGCCTTAAGGGTGGGAGGGGGTTGATGTCTAGGATGTGTTGTTGCGTGTTTAGGATTAGTTAGGGTAGATAGTTTAGGGAAGTTAGATTTCATTAGTTAGATTAGATGTAAGTAGTGTTTTTTAGTGATAAGTGTAGGTTTAGATCACATGGTTATTTATACTGTTAAAATAAATATTTTGATACTTTTGATATCTGCTTGCACTTATGTCAGGGATGAGGTTGTGGAGTGTGGCTCATGCCATTGTATGCAACTTTTGTCATGACTGGACTATCCATTCAAATTGCTAAGTATGCTCATGACATGTAAGCTGGCAGAATGGATTGTGTCCGGATACCTTAGATGTGAGCACACTGAGCTTGCATAGATGACAGGGAGTAAAATTGGGTTCACTTCCTAATATGGGGACAGTTGTCTGTTACGTTCAGCATCTACTATGTGACTCACGGATTTGGACTGCACATGTAGCCCATTTTGCACTTCACCAAATAAGATGCCATGGCAAGTGAAAACAGTGAGCTACTGTTATCCATCATGGAGATGGAAGGATGCGCATGGTTCAAGAGATTCCGTCACACACCCGCATGTCAGATGCTCCTGGCACAGAGTCCATCTACATTGCGCAGACATAGCCACACTTGCTGCGTGGTGCCAGTGTGGCCGCTTCCTTTGCAAGATATGTTCCAATACATGTCTGGTCACTCTCAGGACCATCCATGATTTTTAAGTACTCTGTGTGCATTGTGTACAGGACATGGCACAGCAGTATCCTGAATCACAAAAGTATTCTGATAGTAAGTGTTGACTTCACAATTGACGTTACTCACAAGGTGATTGTGGGAGTAGTGTATTTTGTTCCACAGAGTTTACATCTCCTACATGGCTTAAGTGGCTCACTAGACTAGCCAGGTTTAGACTCTCCAGTATGACGTTTGGGTGGCGGCACACTGTTCAGATGCACACAAGGGGGAAATGTTGCATAGCTCCCTGTAGTGCCAGTGTAATGGAGACCTGTTCCAGCTGTTACTTCTGCCATTGACTCATGCTGATGCCGCCTTTGAAATGTTGTCAGTGCATCTGACTGTATGCTGAGTGCAGTGCCACATACATCCCTACACACATTGCCCGATACGCTCACAGTGGTCACAGCATGAGAGGGGTAATATTTGGGGTTACATTGTTTGGCAACAGGGACGGGCAGACTGACGGCTTGCACATCGGTGTGGGACCCTATGTGCCACTCTACTTCATTGATGCAGACATTGTGGTTCCGTATGTGTATGGTGGACATGTGCCCTTCCGTGTCTTCATCAATGTGGATATGCTCTCCTGACTCTTGGGATGTGACGTGCAATGTGCACCATCCCAACAGGGTTTGTCCACCACGTCGTGTGTGAGTGGATGTGACACGACATATCAGTTTACAAGTGTTGAGGTGGACACAACCCGTGGCCAGCAACGGACTTGGACATTTACAGATACATGACTTTACCAGATGGGAATTTGGGCTTGGTTGGTATGTTGCTATATCGTTGTATTAGTGCAATGGGGGCACCGCCAGTTCACACATACAGCCCCATCTCACTGCATTTCTGTATCAGGTTAAACATGTACATTGCTCGTATTTCCCTTGGTGTACCTTCTGGGTGAATCAGTGTCCAAACCCTTTTTACATACTTCGATACTTGATTGTTCAAGAACCACACACATATGTGTGAGTAAATCCTTTTATTTACATTCAGGGGATGAATACTGGACCAGTGCTTGGCCATACATGCCCACAATGCATGGATGCCCGTTGGAGGGCCAGACAGAGTCATTTGATGGTAACAGGTCCAAGGGAAGAGGCATTGTTCAGTCCACAGGCTGATTGAAGTGGCATTGACAAGGAAAAGAGTGATATGGCAGTCCATGTGGGGGTCCAAGGTGATTTCCGGGGGACAGTGGAAGACAGTGCAAGATGTTTAGCCGTGGCATGATACTGAGCACGGCACCAAGGAGGAAACTGGCCTTTTGGCACAGATGGATGCTACCGCCTTCTCAGTAGCAAAAATGGAGCTGGTGCAGGGCATGATAGTTCCCAGCAACCTCACGCCTGTGGGTAGCCCTGGCAGCCGTGTCTTGGGCCTGCATCCGCTCCATGCTCTCCATTATCCGACGGATGTTGGCCAGATCCTGGCTGACACTACTGGAGCCACTCTGAGCAGACAGTGATTGGTGTCTCTGAATCATGACTCCAGCAATGTCAGCCATGGACCGTTGGAGGGCATTGAAGGGGCTGTGGGTGTCCGTGATCTTCTGCATGTGGTCCCTGATGGGACTGAGACACCCACGTATGGCCTCAAGTTTGTCCGCCAGGTGCTCAAACCCTACCCGCACCTGTTCCGCCACCTCCCGCTGGAGCTCTACAACACGGCATTGAAAGGCCAGGGTTGTGGCCTCGGGGTCCTGGGAGGTGGCTGTGGTGGGAGGTGCCTGCTGCTGGCTGGTTTGTGCAGGGGGTGGGGTTGGCGCAATGCTGCTGGGTTGCCCTGCTCCTGGAGGTAAGGTGTTGATGCAGTCTAGCAGACGTTGCAGGGCTTCCTCATCGATGGTGTGGTAACCATCCCCGTCATCAGTGAAGGTTTGGCCAGGCTGCTGTCCAGGAGGTGCTGTCTCTCCCTCTGAAATGTGATAGGGGAGATACAGTTTACCAGTGTTTGTCATGTACAATCGTGCTTTGGATGATTAGACTAGCAGACAGCAGGACAGTGTCAATTCATACTGTTTTTGAGGAGATGCCTATTTGTTGCAGGATGGTTATGATATTGAGGACATTGCGTATGTGAAGTTGTAGTAGTACATTATGAGCTCACAGGTCCATATTATCAAGAACGGCGCAAACATTATCGCCGCTTTAGCAGCAGTTTCCTGCCGCTAAAGCGGCGATAAGAGGCTTGATAATATGCCCTAGAGAATTCCAATAGCAGCCCAGGATTGATGTCCTTGACACCAGAACCTGGGCTTCTATTGGAATTCTCTAGGGCATATTATCAAGCCCCTTATCGCCGCTTTAGCGGCAGGAAACTGCCGCTAAAGCGGCGATAATGTTTGCGCCGTTCTTGATAATATGGCCCACAGTTTCCAGATATGACTGAAGTCATGGGACAATATCTACACACAGGCATCCCAATTTGTGTCCTCTGTTCATTTGTGTGAGTAATGCACTTTTGCACACAGAGTAGTCATTGTTGGTGGGGTCAGATCGGTCTGTGTATGCACTGCATTGTGTGCTGGTGGAACCTACAGCTTTGTTTCACTGCCCATCATACCTTTCAGGTGTGAGCCTTCGAGTTCTGTGCATTTACGATGAGGTGCTGTGGCAAACTGGGTGGTATGTGAGTCTTGGTCAGAGTTGTGTGCGTTGGGCATTGTTTGACTTGGATTTTCTTCTTTACATCAGGGGTTGTATGTACACAAGGATATGTCAGAGTGTGACTTGCATGTTTCAGGGTGTAGTCCACACTCAGCCACCTCAGTGATTTGGCCTGATACATGTAAATACGTAGGGCCTGCAGGCATGCTATTCATCAGGCACTGTCACCTGCCTTGTCAGTGTGGCTCACAGACACGCAAGATTGCAAAGTACTGCACATGTGCGTGTTGTTAGTGAAGGTATGTTTCTGCGTGATTGTGGCACACTTTAGGCACATTAACAAGGAGAGCTTACTTGCTGTTTCAACATGTGCTGCCCTATGTGGTACACATGGACATCCATGTGGCTTTGTCTGTTGTGATTTGTCTGGTGTGCATGTCGTCCATCATGTTTTTTCTAGCATGCATTGCTGTGAGCCCTCCGTTTGGGAGACCTGTTGTGAGTGTGGTTCTTAGTGTGTTTCAATTGTTGTGGCTGTCTGTCCAGACAGGGGCATGTTACCAAGGAAGTGGCAGTGTGAAACTTAAGCCATTTATAGCCATTTTTTAAAGTAAGGAGATGACATTTGTGCGGCTTTAGGATCAGGAAACTGCTGCAAAAGCGGCTATAAGGGGCTTGATGATATGCCCTATTGAATTCCAAAAGAAGCCCAGGGGCCATATTAGCAAGAACGGCGATGAAATTATCGCCGCTTTAGCGGCAGGAAACTGCCACTAAAGCGGCGATTAGGGGCTTGATAATATGCGCTATAGAATTCCAATAGAAGCCCATAACCTGGGCTTCTATTGGAATTCTATAGCGCATATTATCAAGCCCCTTATCACCGCTTTAGCGGCAGTTTCCTGCCACTAATGCAGCGATAATTTTATCGACGTTCTTGCTAATATGGCCCCAGGTTCTGGTGTGAACCTGGCCTGCTATTGGAATTCTATGGGTCATATTCTCAAGCCCCTTAGTGCCGCTTTAGCGGCAGTTTCCTGCCGCTGAAGCGACGATGATGTTAGCGTCATTCTTGATCTTATGGCCCTGTGTGTGGTGTAATGTGTTGTTTGAGGATGGTGATATGTCCCTATGCCACCATGGACAGGGGTATCCAGGACATGTTCCACAGTACATGTGGGTATGCACTTCAATTCATTTCATTGTACATGGGTGCCACTGGGCCCATCCACCCCCTTCCCCCTGTCCCTGGTTGATGCTCACCCTGGTGTTGTTGTGTCTCTTCACATTCAGCACTGTCCTGGCCCGCAACTCCAACAACAGTCTCCTCACTGATGACTCGGGACACCTGCTCCTTCAGCTCATCCAGCTCGTCCTGTGGAGCTGGACTGCCACCTCCAGTCAGCCTCGCTGCTTTAAGGTTGGCTCCTAGTTTCTTCTTGGTTTTGCTCTTTGCATCATGCCAGCGCTTCTTGCACTCATCCACTGTCCTCCTCCTCTCTCTCCTGCCATATATCTTTTTTCCTTGCCAATGTCACTGTGGAGCTGACCCAAGGTGTTGGGTCACCTCCGCAACCAGGACCTGGTTTTCCAGTGGGCTGAACTTAGGATTCCTCTTCCTCTTGGCCTTCACATGGGTCTCTGCCTGGTCCTCCTGGGTATTTGGGGGGTTGTTTCTGGCCTCTGCACCGGTCCCAGCTTCTTCTTCCATTGCTCCTCTGGTATTTTCCTTTTTTTTTTTTTCCTGCCTTGCGGGTCTGTTATGGTGCACTTTTCCTGCTGAACGTGTTAAATGCAAGCCTGGTGCCGATTAGCGTTTGGATTGTATCACTGATTGGCCCATCGCGACTTTTTTCTAGCGTGCGTTTTTTTATCGCCGTCACGCTGAATCTATCGCCGTCCCTTTCCGCCGGAAAAGGTAGCTTTCGCCTGTTAGCGACGTGTTGCTAATACGCCGCTAATGCGGCAATAGATTCTGGCGATCGGCGGCGATAAAAAAATTCACGCTAAATGGGGTTGGCGATAATTATCGCCTCTTCTTGCTAATATGCCCCTGGGATCCGACAAATGGATGTTGTGCATCATAAAACATGGCTTTGAGATGGAATTTGCAGTTCTCGCTCCTCGCTAATTGTTCATACAGATGCCTCTTACAAAACACAAAGTAACGAAACAGCCAGTGCTTCACCAACTACTCACTCTTCTGCAGAAAGCATCAATAGTATCTGTTCCAGAAAAGTAGAGATGGTTTGGAATTTACTAAATCCTATCCTCAATTTGGAGGTCATCAATGGCCATAGAACCATTGAGAAAGTACTGCAATTCTTTGCTTCACACCTGGAGGGAAATTTGGTATGGGTCACGACGGACAACCAGGTAGCAAAACGTTACATCAACAAGAGGGGAACACAAACACCAGAGCATTAGCAGAGATAGTGATGACAATATGCCTTTGGGCAGAAACTCAGGTCCTGTCATTGAGAGTATGTTACATTTCAGGGAAGAAGAACAAGCATGCAGTCAGAGCATACCATTGTCAATTACATTCAATTAGACTCAGAAAGTGTTCATGAACATAGTTTATCACTTCAGCAGTCTGTGACTGGACATCCTTGCCTCCACAGAGAATGCTCGACCTCCCCAGTATTGTTCGGAGAGGTGGAGTAGACAGGCATGGGCAGTGGACGTGATGTGGAAAGGAGTATATCAATAAGATGGTTGGATGTGATTGTGGTATGCTTGATCCATGACTGAGTACATGTATTGTGAGCAATTCCTCTTTTGCGAGATTCTGATATAAAGCTCCTTTCCACGTCTAAGGGTATTTTCCAACACGTTTAATACACTATAACCCTTTGTATTAGGGAAAAACTTTTCAGTCCTGAAGAATTGCTGATGACCCTCAAAGGGAACAGCAGGCAAGAAACTTCTTAAGCTTCACTAGAATCTAGGGTTCTTTGCCATCCCTATGAGTTCACAGGATGATTTAGGGAAACACTTTTCAGTTCTAAAAAATTGCTGATGACCATCAAAGGGCACACCAGGCAAGAAACATGTCAACCTTCACTAGAACCTAGGGTTCTTTGCCATCCCTACTGGTTCACATGATTTTTTAATCTTGACATGGTAAATTTCTGGAAATAAAATTTCAACATACCATCCAATCTACCACTTTCCTTCACACCTCTGAAAAGGGCTCCATCCCTCTGTTTGGCAAAAAACAGACATTGAGATTAGAAGATATCCGGCAGAGAGCCTCTTCGGGCGGCCCGCTGGGTATTGCAGGCCCGATGAAGAAGCATGCAGCTCTGGTGGGTAAGGGACAGTGCATTCTATAAAGGATGCCCTTTATGAGCATTTTAAACAACCTCAGTGCAGAGTTGGCGAAGCAACGGAATAGCACACTACTGTATTGATAATTGTTCTGATTGTGGAGGACATGTGCTGGACCATCAAATTCCACTCCAGCCCCTCTTTTTGTTGCAGATTAAAAGCACAACACTCCTAGCCTCTCAAAGACTATAGGCCTGATTTAGTGGTGGGTGGTAAAGCAACTTCTACCAAATAGCAGACATCCGGGCCATTCTCTATAATAAGTGGGAGTGGAAGGTTACTTTATAAGTGGTGAAGTTGACACTGGGCTCCCACAACAGAAATGGTGCGGTATTGCCTCACAAATTTATTGATACTAGCCCACGAGCAATTTCAATGGTTACACCTTCATGCAAGAATGTCATGTGTGCTATGTTCAGCAAGATTTCTTGCACTATATGTCATTATTTTCTATAAAGAATAAAAATGGATGTCTGCAATGACAGGCCTATCCCTAGGGGCTTTTTTTACCTGAACACACGTTTATTCATGTTAAAAATTAAAATAGGCTGATTCTCAAAGCATCCTTACTCATATTGCTCAGTGTATGTATCTACTGAATGTCTACCACCCTATATGTATTTTCATTGACTAAACTGAAGCCAGAACCTTTCATTTTTATGGGGCATTGTTTCAATTCCTTCCTAAACAGAACAATTTGATCCAATGACATTCATTTTATTTTATGTCCAATCCCAAGATGTTTGTAGTAATGACCAGCGGCGGCCGGCACAGGTAAGCGCGGTGGGCCGGGGTGGGGGCAGGGCGGGGTGGGATGGGAGGGGGTGAAGTCGACAGAGGGCGGAATAGGTATAATTAATTAAATAAATAAATAATACTGTCGACTCCCCCCCTGCCGCTACCAGCCCTGCCACACCGCGCTTACCTGTGCCGGCTGCGGCTGGTAATGACATATACATTTATCTTGAAACCATTAATGTCACAGATTGACTTGGGACATTTTGGAACAGTCACTCACATAAGAGCTCTTGGATAGCTCAGAGGTCCTGACCAGTGGTTCAACACGCTCAAAAATGGAAAACAGACCCAATAAAAACTGTTTCAGACCATAGTGAATAACGTGTCCTTAGGCATGAGAAAGTTGTGCAGACCTTTTCTAAATTTGGAAAATGGACAAAAGGACAGATGATAAGGTGAGAAGCCTGTTGTCACTGCCCTAGCCATACCCTTCTTGAACATATGTGAATAGGTTCTAGCTACAGAAAAAATACAAATTTTTGGAAGAGCCATACCTTGTGCGTTTGATTTTTCCTTGTTGGAAAGGCTTGTTGTGCTTTAATCTTCTAATGCCAAGAAAGGTAGATTACGGGTCATATCTTCGGAATGGGAAGAGTTAGCAATGTGGGACCATGCTCAGGAAACAAGCATGGGGCCTGTAGACATTTATGTCTATTGGGGAGACTTATTGAATCATTAGGAAGACCTCAAAAGCCAGTCTATTTTTTGCTATTTGTTTATTGTTCTAAAACAACAAACTCAGGCGTTGGGAGTTTGTTTTTGAAAAACAGATAAACTTTTGAAAAGTTTGAAAGCCGGCGGTCATGGCTGATAGTACCATCCGTCAAACCTTTCCTACATGGACATTTACCTCCACAATGGCAATTCTTGTCAATGTTGAGAACTGTGTGGAGGACCGGTGGACAACTCTAAATTTGACAGGTGGAAGTCTTTCGGGATGGTAAAAGAATTGTCCTCCACCATCCTGATGAAGTGAACTTGTTCCGCAAAAGTCTAAATCAGACCAATAGTTATTGTTGGATAAGTTAAGACCTCCTCCCGCACTGTGCAATCGCACATTTTGTCTTTTGTTGACTTTTTGACCTAATGGCACATTGATGTTTTATTGCTCTAAACTACTAGGCCTGGGTCACATTGAAACTTCAGGATTATTTTCTTTGCTCTTATAATGTATATGTATGTTCCCCCTAACTTTGAAGATAAGGCGTCTGCTGACTTCGCTGCCATAACCTCTTCTATTGCTCCATATGTCTTTACTGTTTGCTTTCAGAGATAGTGTTACCTACCTGTACCATGTTATCCTTTAGCTGGCTATTTGCTGGTATGTCCCACTGACAACGGTGACTACTGCTATTCTGGAATAACAAATGTCAATGGTTATGTTTTGTAGACTTTAGGAATCCATCCCTGTGAAACGCTTCCTTCATAGTCCTCTCACTATAGAGCTGCTGGCCTCCTGCTTTGACTCCAAATTATCTATTCCAACCCCTTCTCCCAAGAACTGGTCTTTTTCTTTAGTGTCCTATGGATGCTAGGATTAACCTACTCCTTTTTGTGGGACGCCATACTACATGCCAGGGCTTGTCATTGACCCAGTCCATTTAATTTTCCAATCTGCTCTTTCCCCTTCTGTGTTTCTCTTAGCTCCTTCTTGTTAGTCCCTTGACTCCTTTTCATCATTTCCCACAAATGTCTCGTATCTAACCCATATTTGCTGTCCTCCTAACCAATTGTTAAGTAGATTTTCCTCTTCTACTTCTGTGTTCCTACAGTTCTACTTTATCACCTCCACTCTACCATTTTCTGCACTTTCCCATGCAGGTCTTGGGTTTAAATGTCCAAGGGCTGATCTGCAGTTAATTGATGGAGGCTGCAGCATCTCAATCTTATGTCAGCTGCCCCTACTTTAATTTCAAAGTCTTGCATGGACCAAGCATGGTAGGTGCTTAGAGCATCTTTAGATGCACGTGAGCTAATCCTAATAAATTCCATTTGCTTCTGAGAAGTGGAAAACCTTGTGGGTTTAGTAAAGCACAGCGGCTTGTCTGGAAAGGTTGCCTCTAGCCTTCCTGCTATCATGGGGTCTCATACTTGGCCAATGTCCACTCACTAACACCAGCTCCTGCTGCTCTCTCCATCCATCTTCACCTTGTTTCTTCTTACACTGGCCCATCAATGCCCTCCTCGCTCATTTACTGAGCCCACTAATGATGGCCACAAAATAAACATCCTTCTTAGTTGGGAGGTTTGTTTTTATTCGGATCAGATAATTTACCCCGTAAGTAGTTAATAATACAATTCTCTGAATTCCAAAGCCTGTATCAGAGCCTTGCTTTTCAAGCCACTTCTCTGCTCTTACTGTATCTACACTTTGCAAATATAATCTGTGGCTTTCCTTATTAAATTATTAGTGTTCAACCTGTACATCTGAAATCGTGTCATTATTCCAGCTGCTGCTGCGAGGTGTGAGCAGGTGCAGAGTCTATAGCTCAGTAGGGCCTGCAGATGACTCAGGCCCCCCCCAGTGCTAAGGCCGCCAGATGGCTCGGGTTCTTTTCTTAAGAAACAATTGAGATTACTTTAAATGTTTCTCAATTAACTCAAAGAACTGCTTCTCTCCCACACATCTCCCCACACAAAACTCTTAACTTATGCAAAACTACCATTCCACAGTGCAAAGCACTAAAGAGCCTGGAGAAGGAAAACATGCTACAAGTGCGGCGGGCAGGGGGTCGCTCACTTTTTAGATTTTTAAAATACAACTTGAAAGGCTGTATTTATGATGGGGGGAGGATGATGCTTCACAGGAGCAGTTAAAGGCTTTCAAGTGGGAGGCAGCCCAACTCCAGAAAGCAGAAAGTCAGGGACTACAAATCCTCTATCTCAATAGGGCGGAAGTATACAAAAACGTGATGGGTAGATTGCCAGGCCAGGTCCTCCCTGAACCGGAACACAAACAACCCAAGACGGGTTTTGCACTGGTTAGGGCTTCCCAGTTGGGTGTAACTTGGTTCCAGTGACACAGTGTGCACAGGACCCACATCTGGGCAGGCCTGTCGCCCTTAGGGCGTCACAGTGAATTATACAAAAAAACTTAATGGGTGAATTGTTCGAATTCATTTCAGCCACTGTTAATTACTTGGGCCGCATCTCATTCATTGTTATTTTGCTCACCGTGGCACCTCAGTTTGGACACAGCCATAAACAAATCAGTCTTGACCTTGCTCGAGTAGGAACCATCCAGCCCGAACTGCCAGGGCCGGTCCTCCCTGAACCAGAACACAAGTAATCAAAGCCCGGTTTCACCCTGGTTGGGGCTCTTCAGTGGGGTGTAGCTCAGTACCAGTTGCACAGTGAGCATGGGCGCCACGTCCAAGCATACTTGTCGCACATAGGGCGTCGCAGTGAAGCATACAAAAAAGTGATGTGTGGAATGCTTGAATTAATCTCAGCCATTGGTAATTACTCATGGCCTCATCCCAGTCCATAGCTATTTTGCACACCGTGCCACCTCAGTTTGGACCCAGCCATATAAAAATCAGTTTTGACCCTGCTTTAATAAGATCAGTACACCCTGAACTGCTAGGACAAGTCTTCACTGAACAGAAACACAAGCAAACTGTTGTGATTTATCTTACCTCTGTTTCTTTCTCACTTAACTTACCTTTGTCTCTCTCTGTCACCGCTTCTTCTCTGCCTAAGTTATGTGAGAAAGAAACAGAGGTAAGATAAATCACAACACAACCCAAGACGGGTATCCTCCAGGTTGGGGCTCTTCAGTCGGTGTAGCTTGGTTCTGGTGTCACAGTGAGCACAGGACCCACATTTGGGCATACCGGTAGGGTGGAAAAAAAATCAGGTGCAAATCACGCACCCTCTAATTTGCCATAATGCAGTGTGCATAAATAAGCATCTGGGCAATTTGCCCCCAACTACGAACTCTTATTGCATATACTTTTACATCCGTAGGCGCAAAAACAGCACATGTGCATAATTTGCACTTACAAAACCTAATGTAAATTACAGAAGTAAACATCTGCAATTTGCACCCAAACTGTAATCCAGTTTTCTGAAGAAACTGACATTTGTGCCTATAATGAGGATACACACTCCGTTTTACTCAGTACCTAAGTGGAGGTAGTCAAAGCAGGAAATGTAGTGTCAATATTTAAAGTTGTACTCCGTACACCACTGGCAACTGTGCATTCTTCAGATAAAGGCAATAGATGTTCTAGAGGACTGTTTTTGTCCTTGGTTTGGGCAAGTTTTAAATTACACTGGCATTATTCCTGTACTTTTCGGAATTTTGTGTTATGCTTGTAATGTGAAATTCCTGCAATTACGCCATTATGCCACTTTGCGAGCAACAGAATACGAGCAGCTGTTGTTCCGTGTGCTTTTTTTTGTGTGCACCTTTTTTGTTAGTGCAAAATGCATCACTCCATCAAAAAGCGACGCAAGGACAAATTTGGAAAAATGACAGATTTGCATTTTGCGTAATTACTCATAATTGTGTAATTTTGCCAAAATTTCACGTAATTATTCAAAAGCAATTTACAAAATATTGCACACCCTCACTTTTTTATCATCACACTCTTCTGCGAATCATGCCCCTTCTGATGATACCACAATGGCTTACCCTGGTGCTTGCAGGTGTCATCCCTTGCATTGACGACTGTAATGGTATCTTCAGGGCGCAATTTACAAAGGACCAAAAGAGGCTTCATACCAGCGATTCTTGGCCTTTTCTGGCTGCTGTTGACCTCCTCTGAAGGACTACTGGTTGGCGGTACCCCCAGCCTAAACAATTTCTACAATTAGAACCTCAAAAAAATACACAAAAATATAGAAAGAACAACACATTTAACAAAAAAACACAAATTATGATTTTTTTTTTTTACACAATTCCATATTAAGATTTTGTGAATAGAAACACAACAACAGTACAGCCATGCACCTCAAGCGGCATTTGCTACATTGATCAGAAACGACAAATCATAGGGCATTTCACTCTCCCACAGTGAGTAACAAAGGAGCTACAGAGAACACCCAATGAGCCAAGACCCCATTCACAATGCATCGGACAGGGGTAGGAAATATAATGGCCGTGGGACAGAGGTCATGGGACAATTTCATATGGTCTGATATTAACCAGGACAAAGAAGAACTGTTTGAACCAGGGTGGTCAGAACCAATATAAAGGATCAGTGGGATCAAAAGAGATCAGAACAGGGATCCAACCCTTGTCACTGAGAGTAATGGTAAACTGCGTATGCATAAGGCATTGCAGGGCTGAGTTGGATTGGGTTCGGCAGCAGCAAGGTAAGGGTGGGGGAGTGGACAAAGCAGGGCTTTAAGTGGTTCTAAAAAGCAGGTGCTGAGACGGGTCCCTATCGGGCTCTCAATTTTTGCCCTCATCCTCAGGATGAAAGTAAATCTTAACTCTGCAGCAGTACCACTCTTCACTGCCTTAGATGCAACTTCAAAGAGACTCGTTATAGTTCTAGCACAGTCTCATCATGTCAGAACTGAAGCATTTTCAATAATATGTACAACGAAGCCATAGTTGTTGCTTATTTATCTTATGCACCTAAGAACCATTGACAAAGCCAATAGTCCTGGCTTGTTGTAGGTGTAATGTTACTTGTTGTATTATTTATCTGGGTGCATTGCTTGAAGCAGCAGAATACCAGTGTGTGTGTGTGTGGGAGGGAAGGGGGTCCAACTATGCTAAACAGAGATTTTTAGTTTACTGTGTTTTAAGCCACACCCTTAAATGCATCGGTCACACCCCTTTGAGAGACCCCCCCAGTTTTTTCATTCCACTTAAAGCCCTGAGAAGGAGGGTGGGGGGGGTCGCACCATTGGGAGGAGGGAGAGGAAGGTGGATTGCCTGTGTGTGTGTGTGTGTGTGTGTGTGTGTGTATGCAGGTGGGTTTATGGATTTTTGCCCCCAAGTTGCAAGTTGCAGAAAAGAGCCTCAGGCACATCCTTAGCGTCCTTAATGGTTGGAGAGTGGTAGCCATGATCATCCTCAATGGCCCGTGATCCGCTGCACCCCACTGTGGTCAGTGGCGATCCGGCTGACCAAATTCCATTAGTGCTGTGCAGGTCTCCATGAGACCAGTCAGGGTTGGTCAGGGTCGAAGAAAAGGGCCCACATGGCAGAGAAGAGGTCCATACGATCTTGGAATCGATACTTGAGTCGCTCGTATGAAGCCACTTTGTACATTTCAGTCAGCACTTCGTCACAAGAGGACTACTGTGGTGACTTGCAAGCCTGACATAACCCCTTTGAAGTAGCCCCAGGAGTTCAGGTATTGATTGATGGGGAGAGTGTGAGGTGCTACGATCTGGACCCAAGAATGCTATGGAGGGAGTGTCAGAGCGCTAAGAGTGGGGGAGGTGGAGTTCCTCCTGGAGGGTCTCAAACACTTTAATGGTCCCGGCTGTCACAATATCATTCAGAGTGGTGTTACCAGAGGTCTGCCACACATGCCAAAACACAGGTTTACCATCAACCTGTATAGCAGCCCCACCATAGTTTGTATGATGGGATTGCGGGGCGACACTGAGGGTTTGTGATATTGTTAGAAGGTGGTTCTGACCATCTGAACAGCCCGGATTTTTTGCTTTTTGAACACCTAATTGTTGAGCTTTTACTGTGGGAGAGCCTCATAAGTTGGGACTCACCCACAGTAAACTCATGATGAAAGAGACTGCATGTGGATTTTACCGGTGTCCCCCTGGTGAGAGAAGGCTGCTGCGCTGCAGCCGGAGTAAGGGGAACCGGGCTGGTTACATGCAGATACGTATGTACATGCGTGTGCACACGTGTAGGGGCTGCGCAGGGGAGATTCCTGTCGTGCGCAGCCCAGGAGCAGTTACAGATTGAATGGTGTGGCAGGAATTATGCAGAGCTGGGTGGTGTCATGGAATAGGCTTTATACAATGGGAAGAAACATGTAAGGGAAAGTCAGTGTGCTTTACTGTTTTCACTGAAGGACCACTCCATTATTCTCCTATGAGGATGGGGATCACATGGGATAGTTTCACTTCCCTAGGGCCTACAAATTCCAGACACGCACTAAAGTCCACTGTAACTTAGGTGAGAAGAAGTATTCTGCTGAATTCAAAACCATATATGTACTGCTTATGGGTCATCCAGAAATGTCATATTCCTCTGACTCAGCTCATAACCAGAGCCTGGCTGGGGCTGACCCTGCCAGGCTGGATTAATGACCTTCCTCCCCAAGCTGTAGCATCAGAGGCCTAGGCCTTCACGACAAGCATTCCAAGGGCTAAGGTCTCCTCTCCAAAAGGGAGAGAAGATGGGTGGAGCTACACGGTTATCCATCAGCAGCTGTCACATGGTGCCAGGCACCAAGCTGCTCTGGAGAGAAGGCAGAAAGGGGGGAAGGGGCTTTTCAGAGACCATGTGACATGAGACCCCTGGATGACGCCATTTTGAACTAACCCAGAGGCCTGGGCAGGAAGGAGGGAGCAGGGGCAGAGAGGTGATGTGTCACTGCTTGATAGGACAAGCAGAGACTTCCTGCCAGCCCCCTCCAAATTCTTTTAAAAGAGCTTGCACAGGAAGAGAAGCTCTCTCTGGGGTGTGGTCGGCTGAGGAAGGCTGGTGCTGGAGCCTGGTGCCATGGGCAGTTGGAAGGAAGAACCTCCAGACTGTACCAGGACCCTGACTTGCGCGAAAAGGGGAGTCCAGGACCAGTGAGCAGATGCCTGGGCCTCTGCGCAAGGAGAAGAGAGGCCCAGGAGGAGAGCCAGGCGAAAGGCTGGCGCAGGGAGCCAGTGAAGACAGCTCCCTGCTGAGTTCACCCTCCTTGAGACCAGGAGGGTGAAGGAAAGTGCTCCCAGTGGCTGGGGTGCACCACCAGGAGCAAAAACAGGCCAAGATGAAGAAAATCGGCCGACTGGGGGCCGAGATACGCGCCCCAGAAGGTAGGCGACCTTTGACTGGACCGATGACGAAGCACGTGGGGCTCTGCTGCCGGTCTCAAATATGTCCCCGGGGTGGGTCAGGTTCCGGGGGCTGCCCCCAGAAGAAGTAAAGTCGGGGAGCGCCGTCGCGCTCCCCGTGAAGTTGCCCATGAGGGGTGCCAGGAGCCCACCCTGGCCCCCGAAGACATCGGGGGAGGGGGGAGCGCCGTCGCGCCCCCCTCAAAGTGAGCTCTGGGGCCCGGGACCCCCAAGTCCAGGCCCCGGTGATGGTGGTGAAGAGGAGGGGGCGTGCCATCGTGCACCCCCCCTCGCGGCTGAAGCCAAGCCGGGGAGCGCCGTCGCGCTCCCCGTGAAGACTGTCCAGGGAGGGGCCCGGGATCTCCAACTCCGGGCCCTGTGCGGTGGAGAAGGAGGGGGGAGTGCCGCCGCACTCCCCCGCAGCAGCGGGACGGCAGGGGGAGTGCCATCGCACTCCCCCAAAGACCCACCAAGGGAGAGGCCGCCTCTGTGTCCCGGCTCCTGCGGCCGCACAAGAGGGTGCGGGCTGGGCGGGGAGTCGGCGGGAGGCACTGGGGGTGGGCTCCCCGAGCTGCCATGACTCACCTGGGGGTCCGGGTGGGACCGGTCCCCCCACCGAGGTCTGGACGTGGCGAGAGGCTCCAGCAGCGCGTCACGGCTCTCCCCGGAGCAGTGGGGGAGCCGCTGCTATAATATGCACCAGCACGGAGCACTTCGCCCCATAATGCCTTGCAGGCCCGGACCGGCCTGCAAGGAAAAGAGGATGGTTCTTTGCGTGTGGTGACCCCAGGAGGACGGGGTCGCCGCCAAGGGAGTGCAAAGGTGCAGGGGGAGCTGCAGGAGCTACGCAGTCTCCCCCAGCACGAAGAGTCAAGTCCCTCCCTGAGTCTCTGGGGACTCCAAAGAAATAACCCCTCAAGGGCTCAGCCAGCAGTCATCAGCATCCTGGGGCTGGAACTTTTGTTCTACAGCTGGGGGTGCCTTAGGGACTGCCTCAAGGTATGGATGACTGTGCTGGGGATGTCTGGAGAAGGGCATCCCCTAGAGGTGAAGAGGTGCAATTGCACGAGAAGTGCATTTACCAATGCTATTTCTTTTAGAGGGACTGAAAGTCACATGTGTAATGTGAAGTACCTGTGTAAGGTGAAGTCATAAGTAAAGTGGGGTTATGTTGCTGGACATTCCTGCTAGGTTGTCTGGCTGTATATGCGTATTCCTGTGATTTTAACTGTGATGCCCAAACATGTATTCTTGCTACTGCGTTAGGTGAAGGACAACCCAGACTGTTAGCCACTAAGATGTAGAGGTCTATACTGTATGGTCAGTATGAGATGCTTGGTCAGGGTTATGTGTCACCAGGGCAGGTGTACCTATTTTAAATGCTTGTTGAGATAATGGGGTGGGTCGCCACTGGGATGGTGCCAGTGGGCAAGGCCCTCGCTCCAGGTTGTGTCAACCCACTGCATTAATGGGCACGATGATGTGCATACATGGGAGTGGTGGTACTAGACTCCCCCCCCCCTTCAGGAGGGGTGGGAATGTTAGGCAATGTCCCAAAGTAATTCCAACAGCTTATGTATATTTGTAAATTGGTGCAAAGTATTGCGTAGTGAGTAGTGTGTGTGTGTGTGTTTAATAAATGTACTCTACATTTTATAAACCAAAGTACAGACTGGACAATCAATTATTGAGTGTTATTTCTGCGTACTGGTACATGGCGATTACTAGCCTACACCACCTCCCTTGAGTAAGCCTTAGACTGCTCTGCAACGCTACCCTCCGAGAGTCAAGCGCTACAATGGGGGTGTTTGGTTCCCAGTGAAGGATAAATGTGACATGTTATTTGTGCAGGCCTCACAGATACTGCCTCGTTTTCCAACAGATATTGATATAAAAGGGCTGAGCTAGGACCGCAACAAGCCATGCTACATTCCAGTTGCACCCATAGGGGTGGCTCCATCACACTGGGACTCCTGAGGGACAACTGGGCAAGGTGCAAAGCAATACTTGGGAGGCCCAGGCCCATGTCCTAATAGGGGCTGATCAGTTTAGAGGCATTCAAACGGGTATGCATTGCACCCCAGACACAGCAAGGTATGTCCCTTTCGATGAAATGGAGGGTAGTGGGCCGCACCATGATGGGTAACATACCCAGCACATTGGTGAAGCGGGGAACAACCACCATTTTCACAGCCTGTAAGCACTCCCACAGGGATAAGTTGAGATGGGTCCATTTCGTATAGTCCACAATAGTTTTAGTTATGAGCAGGCCCAGGTTCTAAGAGGCCGGCTCGTCCTCCTGCTTCCACATGCTCTGGCTCCTTCGTAAGATCTTCAAGCGGTTCCCCCTGAGTCCAGGAAAATGGTCAGCCATGCACTCATCAGCAGCAGACTTGTCTACGGCAACGCACTGTACGCCGGCACCACCCAGAAACTGCAAAGAAAACTGCGGACCATCCAGAACACCTCCACCAGACTCATCCTGAACATCCCATGCCGCAACGCCATCACCGGCCACCTGCAATACCTTCACTGGCTACCTGTCAACAAGAGAATCACCTTTAAACTTCTCATACACGCCTACAAAGACCTCCAGAATGCCGGACCTGCATACCTCAACCCCTGCCTCTCTTTCTACACTCCCACCAGACATCTCCGCTCCACCCAACTGGCCCTGGCCACCATCCCATGAATCCGCAAGACCACGACTGGAGGAAGATCCTTCTCCTACCTCGCTGCGAAGACCTGGAACTCCCTGCCTCGGGACCTCAGGCAATCACCATCGCTGCAGCAATTCAGGAAGGACCTCAAGACCTGACTCTTTGACTGAACTGCAGCCCCTCCCCCTTCCAGCGCTTTGAGACCCTCACAGGTGAGTAGTCGCGCTTTATAAGACTCTGATTGATTGATTGATTCTTTCCAGGTCTCTTGGCACGAGAATACCTAGATACTTCAAGTGGTGCAATGCTCACAGGAATGGGAAGTTTGTGATGGCCACTCTGGTCATGACCCTGCACATGGGCAAAGCCTTGCACTTTTCCCCAGTTGATTTTGTAGCCTGAGAAGGCCAAGAAGTCTGCAATGAGGGACATAAGGACCAGGAGGGAGTAATTAAGCCTGTGAGACCATTTACATATAAGAAGTTTTGATTGTTCCACTGGGTAGGGATGTTTGCGATGCATGGGGTGTGGCAAATGGCAGCTGCCAGAGGGTTTATTCGCAGAAGAAATAGTAGCGCTGAGAGTGGGCAACTGTAGCCAGTGCCCCTGTGACTGGGAATGCCACAGAGAGGAAACCCCTGCAGTTAACCCGTGCCATGGGAGAGGAATGCAACCATCTGATTTTCGAAATGAAGTCCTCACCAATGTCAAACTGTCTTGGGGCACAAAACATGAAGTCAGTGGATTGGCAAAGGCATGATTCAGATCCTGTTTCCTCAGAGAGTGGGGGCTTCAGGGGTGATTGTGATTTTTCTATCACATCAGACTAAATACGTCCTTCCACTTCCCTCTCGGATTGATTCTTGTGTGATCTGTAATACTGGTGGCCCCGATGGGGCGGACTCTCCTCCTGGTTGCTCCCCGTTCGTCCCACTGGGACACTGTGGATCAAAGTTTCCATATCCGACAAGCCTAAGCAATCCAGAAAATGTGCCAGTTCTGTGGGGTCAAGGAAGTCTCTGTAGTGGCTATCCATTATGATACACATAGTGTCTGGCTCGAGGAGCCCATATTTATTGTCCCATTTTCACAGCTGTGTCCGTAGGGCCAGAAATGCCTTCCACATGGAGTTGGTCTTTCAGGAGAAGTCAGCAGTGATGTGCATTCTTTAGCCATCCATGACATAGGGGCCATGCTTACCGGCTTCTGTTAGAATAAGTATGGTATGGGCATGTCAGAGAAAGCAGGCAATCAAAGGACAGGATCTGTTGGCATCGGCGAGGAGCGCATGGAGATTGGGTCCATATCTTGTGTGCCTGCCAGATCTCCAGTGGAGGGACAAAGTAGAGACCAGTGATGCGGGGGATGAGCTCCAGAAGGAACGACTTGGTGTCCTTGTTTTCTAAGTTCTCTGACACACTATAAAAATAGATGTTGGTACGAAACAACTGGCCTTCCAAGTCCACAATCTTCACTTTGAGGTGTCTGATGTCAGGGGTCAGCATCTCCTGGCTTTCCCCTCGATCCTTGGGCAGGTACAGGGGTTGGTCTATTGAATCTATTCTTGTTTTTAAGGAGCTTATATGATATTTTTGACCTCTTACGTGAGGTCAGTGATTTTTAAGTAGGCCTGGGCGGAAAACTACGCTACGCTCGCGGAGTGTGCGTAGTTTGCGCAACTACGCGCATCGCACGTAGCACAGTGCAAAAACGCATAGCGTAGCGGGCATTTTTTGCTCGCTTGCGGTCCTCAACGTCAAGTTGGCGACCACGAGCAAGCAAAACCAACATCCCGGCGAGACTTTTTCCCTCGTTCGCGATCGGCAACATCAAGTTGCCGATCACGAGCGTGGAAAATAAACCTCCCGGCGAGATTCTCAACGCGGGGAGGTCAGGTTTCTCATTGCGAGTGGTCGCGTATGCTCGCGATGAGACACTACCAGTCTGCGTTGAGAAAGCTGCCACTTGAGTACAAATCTACTCGAGCGGCAGAAAACGACCGCTTGCACTGTGCATGATGCCGTTCGCAATGATTGCACAGTGCGGACAAGCATCCGGCACTGTGCAATCATTGCGAACAGCATTTCCCTACCACACTACGCAGTTCGGGTAGCTACGCATAGCGCACGTAGTGCAAAGTACACTTCGCGTAGCGCGACTACGCGAACTACGCCCAGGCCATTCAGGATAAGCAGTTCCCTATGGAGGTCAGTTACTTTGGGATGGAGTCCAGAGGCGCATCAGTTGTCAATGCAGCAGAGGTCGCTTTGCCACCCCCATGGCCTCAGTGAAGAGCAGTTGATGAGAGGATGTACCCAGTAGCGCAGCTAGCCCTATGGCGGCCCGTGGCGGTCTCTGCATTTGCCGCCCCTTGGCGGCCGTTTTGAAGAGCAGGGAGGGGGGGAATTGTGCTGCTGAGATTCGGCGCCAATTGCCACCCTCGACGGCCGGATTGTAGAGGGGTGGGGGGGATTGCTGCCCTTGAGACGGCAGGTAAGAGCGGGAGGAGGCCGCCGCCCCCAAAACTTGGGTCGCCTGGGGCAGACCGCCCCGCATCCCCTTGTTACGCCACTGGATTTACCTCAAGCCATCTCCAAGCAGTTGGGCATGTGAACAGTGCTAGTTGTAAAATGGACAGTTTCAGGCCATGCAGCCTTGTTGTCCAGGTGGCAGTGAGGTGGTGGCTATCCACTAGTTCAATGGGTGGACGGGGTGTGTCCTGAAGGGGCCGACGGACCGTGGGCGTAAGGTGTTGTACAGCCAACTGTGGAGGGATTCTTCATAAAGGGGGTGTTGAATGCAAGTCCAGTCCCTTGGAGTGCATGCACGCCCAGGAGATGGCCCGGCAGAAGGGTGGAGTGTTTCTGGACCCTCAGCCCCCTCTCCAATGTTAGTGGGGGGGTTTGTGCAAGGTGCCTGGACCAATTGGGGCTTCTGCGCAGACACAAGCTCCCCTCCTTAGGGACCAATAAGTTCCAGGTAGTTGAGTGCCCAGCCCTACCCCACAAGGTGCACTGCCCTGCTGTGTGCCCTAGACGATAAGAGGATTCCCTGACTACACTCAAAAAGTCCAAAAACTCAGGAAATCTTTGGAAGTTGTGGAACAAAAACTGAGAACTAGGGACATTTAAGCCATGTTTATTATTGATTATTTATGGTGAAGCTATGTATTAAGCAAACACAAGGAGATAATGGACGGAGCGCTGAAACTTTTCAGACACTCACCCCCAGTCACAGATCTGGGTTGAATCCATCATCATTCTTTAGCTCACTTCGCCACCTCAGTTCAGACCTAGCTATATGCAAATCAGTCTTGACCCTGTGCCTCATGGGAACAGTCCAGCCCGAACTGCCAAGCCAGGTCTTCCCTGAACCGGAAGCAAACATCCTGGGACCGGTTTCTGGGTAACACCCTTCGTCAGCCAGGCTAGCTTGAATCCAGTGGCAAAGTAAGCAAGGGACCCACGTCTGGGCATACCCTGCCGACTTAGGGCAAACAAAGCAAACACAAGGAGATAATGGACGGAGCGCTGAAACTTTTCAGACACTCACCCCCAGTCACAGATCTGGGTTGAATCCATCATCGTTCTTTAGCTCACTTTGCCACCTCAGTTCAGACCTAGCTATATGCAAATCAGTCTTGACCCTGTGCCTCATGGGAACAGTCCAGCCCGAACTGCCAAGCCAGGTCTTCCCTGAACCGGAAGCAAACATCCTGGGACCGGTTTCTGGGTAACACCCTTCGTCAGCCAGGCTAGCTTGAATCCAGTGGCAAAGTAAGCAAGGGACCCACGTCTGGGCATACCCTGCCGACTTAGGGCAAACAAAGCAAACACAAGGAGATAATGGACGGAGCGCTGAAACTTTTCAGACACTCACCCCCAGTCACAGATCTGGGTTGAATCCATCATCGTTCTTTAGCTCACTTCGCCACCTCAGTTCAGACCCAGCTATATGCAAATCAGTCTTGACCCTGTGCCTCATGGGAACAGTCCAGCCCGAACTGCCAAGCCAGGTCTTCCCTGAACCGGAAACAAGCATCCTGGGACCGGTTTCTGGGTAACACCCTTCATCAGCCAGGCTAGCCTGAATCCAGTGGCAAAGTAAGCAAGGGACCCACGTCTGGGCATACCCTGCCAACTTAGGGCAAACAAAGCAAACACAATGGTGAATGGTTCAGGGAAGACCTGGCTTGGCAGTTCGGGCTGGACTGTTCCCATGAGGCACAGAGTCAAGACTGATTTGCATATAGCTGGGTCTGAACTGAGGTGGCGAAGTGAGCTAAAGAATGATGATGGATTCAACCCAGATCTGTGACTGGGGTGAGTGTCTGAAAAGTTTCAGCGCGCCGTCCATCATCTCCTTGTGAAGCTATGTATTATACATGATGCACAATCATATATTCTCAGTTCCCCAGATGAGGTCTCGGATTGTCTGGAACAGGCGGAGGAGTGAGGAGGGGTCCACAGACTGAAGTGTGGCGCTCCTTTGGGAGTGCTTGTTGTAGTGGGCACCTGCTCAAAGTACCTAGAGTCATGAATCCCTGCGACAGGAAACTAGAATGGTTGGATGACGGCACAGTGAAACTTGAATTTCAGAGAGTTTGTTCGACCTTGGATGAATGGACCTAGCCCCTATGCTCAGTTCTGAGCCAGAGAACATGGTACCTACAGAAACATTTTTTAATACCCAAGTCGTTCCATAGCACCCGACATGGGACATAAGCAGCCAGACAAGAGGTCCTTTTTCGTAATCTAAATCCCACCTCAAAGGATGATTAACAAGGGGCTACTTGGGGGGCTATAGTTTCTTTTTGGAGGAGACCCCTTTTCTGACATTAGCAGCTTTGCTGAACTAAGGGGGGTGCGTTCCCCTATTTTGGTATAGGAGTGCTGTGGAGTGTCGTTCAGGAGTCGACTGCCTTGTCTGTATGGGAGCTGGGTGGGAGTGCTTGAGGAGCACTCTACTGCATTAATTCACACATTAATAGAGTATGCACTCAGGATGTCGTTCTTGAGTGCTTACTTAGGGGGAGGGGGAGATTTGGCAGTTTTCACTGTTTTGGTTACACAACATGGATGCCAGCAGACATCGGACACACACAGACTTAGCATACAGAAGACATGAAGTTGATATTGAGCATACTGTATCTATTATGAGCGCACATGGGTAACCAAATTGTAACCCTTTAGAGAACAATGGCCCAGATTATTTAGTATCTTTACTTTCTTTACTGTCTATGGAGTGACTAATGTTTTAAAGCGGATATGAAGTCCGCACATATGCATGAAGATACTCCAGACACACCTGCTGAACACTTATGCCCTGGATTAAGGCAACAAAACCTTCACCTGCTCCAAATTGGATTTGGAAGCCTCGTACCTGGTTGTCCCTGTGATCAGGGTGGGATACTTTAATTGTATTCTGGATCGAACTATGGATAGATATCCCCCAGTAAACTTACGAAAATAGCTAGACTGATGCACTACCTGAGATCATGAACGAATGAGGATGCATCGATATCTGGAAGGAACTCCTCCTTAATGTAAAGGATAAGTATAGCTGGCTACACAGAAGTTTGACCTCCCAATTTTCTATTTCGAATTTTATCATTATTCAGTAGATATAGCAGTATTTATCAGACCTCGGGGCATATTATCAAGAACGGCGTTAAAATTATCGCCGGTTTAGCGGCAGAAAACTGCTGGATTTGAAAAGAAAGCCATAAATCTGCACACACGGGTCTTAGATGCAGTTTTACAGCCTTCATGAATTCACAAAGGGTTCCAGACGGACGCCTGGAAAGGATGTCACTAGAAAAACTTTGAGTATTCTATTTTTCACATGGGAAAATATGCACCTGTATGTTTGCTCATTCGAAAAGCTGCCGAGCAAGTCCAAATTCAATTGCTATAATGTTTTGTCCATGGGAAAAATCTTTCCCTACACAGCCACCCTTTTTGGTTGTGCTCCAATCCTCTTTCCACCCTGACCAGGGATTTAGCCCTGCACTTGTCAGGAGCACATTTTTAACCTTTACAATTGTGGGAATGGGTTGGAGAAGAATGAATATTAAATTATGAATATCCAGAAACATGTTAGTTTGACAGTGTGCACAAACTCATTGTACATTCCAGTCCTGGAGCACAGACTCCCTGCACACTGAATGCCATTGTGGATTCAAAAAGTGGGTCTGCACCTATAAATTGTAAACATGTCAATAGGCCTCTGCCTTTTTGATTCTGACTTTTATCCTATAACAAATTTAATAATCAAAAATTACTATTCTCTCTCAATTGCATATCTTGGTTTTAAAAAAAAAGGCTAACTACAGAGAATACAGCCTTGGTGAAGGCGGAAAGTTTCAAAATCATAGTATTATCACAAATCCCGAACTTACAATAGAGCAGCTGCTTTCTAATATTTTCTCACACTGCTGAGCATACAGGGAACAGAATGTCACAGCAAACTATTATATTGTCTATAACTCATGCTCAGCCAGCTAATGCCAACATCTGGGAGGAACACCCAGTGGGAAGTGACAGGCAGATCCCCTGCTCCATCTCTGTCTCACCTGCCAGTCACCTGTCTCAAACTTCAATGAAGATAGCATGCCTCTCAGCCTTTTAGAACAATTGAGATATATACATTTCCTCAGCTGCATGAAGATGCTGTATCTTGGCGATAACAGACTATTTGAAGCAGCTTTACTGGAGTTTGAAACAGCATTTCCATCTCATCGTTGAACTGTTAGTTTATTGCCCACTATTCAGAGCTCAGATAAAGGTGAACAGTACAACGAGGCACCAGACTGCAAGTACAAGCAGTGGGGAGTATTTAATATTGTGAACATATCCCACAAGCAAGAGGGGCTGGAGTCATTTGTCACAGTTCAAGGATGAAGGTGACCCTAATCAGTTGATTCAATGCTTCATGCAGGGATGTGTCTTGAGCTATTTCTTGTTGTGTGATGGGCTGTTGTTCCGTATTCTGGGTGCAGACATGGAAAAGGCTTTTTCATGGATTTTCCTTCTCATCAGTTCTTTATGTCCAATCAGATCTAGATAACATTGATGCAGTATATTTTAAGATAGTTCAGCTTCTTATGATGCGTTGACCACTGCAGCAGTAAAATCCTTTGGACAGAACATCAGCACAGTAGTATAAAACATATATATATATATATATATATATATATATATATATATATATATATATATATATCAATCACTGTAAAAATTCAAGGTTAAAGGGATGTTATAGTGAGGCTCAGAATTTACTCAACCAGAACCAGTGAAATTCAGCAGTTATAATTACCTGAGCTAACTAGAACTTATGCCCCCACAATGCACAGCTTATGATCTCACATATTAAATCACTCATGACATGGTCAGTGTTGGACTTGGCCTTTTGGCAGGGTCATCCCTAAACCTTTTGCCTTTCTCCTAGCCATTTTTCTGACATGGTGTTGGTGGTTTTAGGACTCTGGGCACTTTAGCACTGCTGTTCAGTGTAAAGTGCGTGTGCTCTCTGTGATAAACATGGTAAGATTGGTCTACACCTGTTTGGCATATTTAATTTACCTGTCAGTCCCTTGTAAAGTGGTATCCCATATACCCAGGGCTGGTATATTAAATGCTACTGGTGGGCTTGCAGCGCTGATTGCGCCACCCACCAAAGTAGCCGTTCAAACCTGTCTCAGGCCTCTGCCATTGCAGGGCCTGTGCGCGCAGTGTTACTGCCACTGTGACGTGGCACCTAAAGTGTGTGCCATGTCCGTGACCCCCCTTTTTACTACATGTCAATCACCCCTAAGGTAGGCCCTAGCTAGCCCTATGGGCAGGGTGCATTGTAGGTAAAAGATAGCACATGTACCTTAAGTGTGTAACATGTCCTGGTAGTGACAAACAGCCATTTTGGTTTCTCACTACTGTGGGGCTGCCCTCCCATAGGAATGCATTGGGGATTCCCTGATAAGTGTTTCAGTGGTAATTCCTGATATGAGAGGCGCTGCGTGGTCAAGTTTGGTATATTTGGAATAGTGATAATAAATGCTGCGCAATGGTGTGCGCAGATTTATTATAACTATTTTAGAAATGACACTTTTAGAAGTTGGCATTTCTGTGTGCTGTGTGTCTGCCTGCCTGATGTGAATTGCATGTCTGGCTTGTGAGTGACAGGGGCTGGGAGGTGTGTGTGGCTCCAGGAGGGGCAGGGTGAGTCAGCGCTAGGCTGAATGGGACATCTGCATGTGAAGTAGTGGGAGGAGAAGTCCCTGGTCCCTGAATAGGGCTGTGCCTAGCCTGTACAATGCTGGCTCCGCCCCCTGTGGTGTGTCTGATCACCTAGCCCCCACCTGACAAAGGGGAAGAGGAGCTTGGCAAACAAAGTGCTCCAATTCCCCCCTGAACCAGTTGCATCTGGTTCCCTCCCCTAAGCCCTGTCCTGCAGACAAAGAAAAGAGGTGTATAAATGTAGGGGCTGTGACCCCATGAAATTGTTCAGTTCTTTCCTGTCCTGGGGGCTTGCTGCTGCTGGGGCCCAGGAGGAACCGCCATGGGGGCTTGCCTCCCTGCTGGTGGGCCCCGTATGCTGGCCTCCCTGGGCCCAGCTATGCCCCATAGACCTTGGACTGTGCTTTGGACTTTGTGCTGCCCTAGTGCCTCGTGAGCTCTATATTTCTAAGGAGGGGAGCGTGGGCTGCGCAGCGCTGGGCTGCAGCCCTTGGAGAGGGAATCCCGGCGTGAGGGATTCCCCCGTGATGTCATTCCGAGCGGGTGCCCACCCCGCTTTATAGGTATTTCCAATAGCGGGTGCCCACCCCGCATCGTGGCGCCTATTGGCGGGTGCCCACCCCGCTTTTGCTTTATGTTATTGGCGGGTGCCCACCCCGCGTTTCACCGCCGCGGCCCGAGCCGCAAGTGTAATTGCCCGGCCGGGGAGGAAGTCAGGCAACGTGGTGCCTGACCTGGGGCGAGACTTCCACATGAGTAAGGGAAGCCCGGCCCCACGCCCACGACGAGCCGGAAGTGAGAAATACAAGTGGCCGGCCCGAGCGGGGCTCCCATGAGCAGTTGGGAGCCACGGCACCAGAAGCAGAGAATGGAGGCAGGCGGGAGCCCACCCCGCCTACGTGGAAGCGGCAGATGTGCAGCCGGAGTCCAGGCGAGGCTCTCATGAGAGAGAGAGCCCCGCGTGTTGCTGCGCCGCCTCCAGCGCGAGAAGGGAAGAGGAACAGACGCCCAGAGAGTCCCGGTGAGTGGGGGCTCCAGGGGCGCCTTGTTGGTGCCGGTCGAGGCACCGTGACGGTGTTTGTGCTGAGCGGACCCGCCAGAGAGCGGCCGCTCCAACGAAGGGGCACACGGTTGTTGAGGGCCCGGAGGGGCCCGTGTCCCCCTACATGTAGAGGCACATTGTCGGTGCCTGAGTGGTCCCGCCGGAGAGCGGGCCACTCCAACGTCGGGGGCCACTTCATTTTCAGAGCCCCAGAGCGGGGCCCCAGAGAGCCTGGGCCCCGTTTGTCCCTCAGCGGCGCCGCCGTAGCGGGCAACTGCACCGATGGGCACAATTTGTTCTGCAGGCCCCAGTGGGGGCCCCAAGTGCAACGTGAGGGCAAATCTGTTCTCTCAGAGTCCCTGACGGAAGGGGCGCGTCGGAGCACATTGTCGGTGCCCGCCCTCCAACGGGGGAGGCATGTTCTGTTTCCAGAGCCCGTGTGGCTCCAACGAGGGGCACAGTCATTTTAGGGCCCCAGTGGGGTCCCGAGGGCCAGTGGGGCCCATGCCTAATGTCCCGTGGGGATAGAGTCCCTGAGTGGGACAGGAGGGCACAGTGAGTGCCAGTGATGATCACGGCTGCCCAGCAATTAGTGGGCAGCTGCTACGTTTAGGCCAGGGCGCATTGAGGAGTCCCAGGAGGGGACCCAGGAGGCACAGTGATGCCAGCGCATTGCGCACTATTTGCTTTAGCTGCAAGTGGCAGCTTAACGCCCTGACATTCTGGACAGAGGGCATTTGAGCCCTAGAGAAGGCCAGTTGGCCTGGGGGGGATCAGTGATGTACGTGGTGCTAGGAAATGTGATTCTCTACTGTGATTTATGCCTCTAAATGCGTTTACGATACCAAAAGAGATGACGGACGGAGCGCTTGAGCAAATCAAACACTCACCCCCAGTCAAGTGATCTGGGTTTAATCCATCATCATTCTTTAGCTCACTCCACCACCCCAGTTCAGACATGGCCATATGCAAATCAGTCTGACCCTGTGCCTCATGGGAACAGTCCAGCCCGAACTGCCAAGCCATGTCTTCCCTGGACTGGAAACAAGCATCCTGGGACCGGTTTCTGGCTATTCAGCCGTCATCAGCCAGGCTAGCTTGAATCCAGTGGCAAAGTGAGCAAGGGACCCACGTCTGGGCATACACTGCCAACTTAGGGCGAACAAAGCGATACCAAAAGGGATGATGGACGGAGCGCTTGAGCAAATCAAACACTCACCCCCAGTCAAGTGATCTGGGTTTAATCCATTGTGAGAAAGTGCCATCTTTCTTGCATGGTATGCCCCCACTTTTTGCTGAATTGCTGATGTACTTCGACTGAGTGTGCCCTGGGTTCCTGCCAATCAGGTGTCCAGGGCCTGTATTCCTTCCCTAAAACTGCATTACAGCCTAAACCCAATTGGCACCTCTGGCCACATGTCAGCCCCTGGTAAATGGTACCCTAGGTACCCAGGGCATTGTGACCAGAGAAGGCCCCTAAGGGCTGCAGCACTTATTGTGCCACCCTTAGAGGCCCTGTACCCTGACACACACACCCTGCCTTGGCAGGCTGAGTGTCTTGGTGCAGAACTAAACAGAGAGTCGACATGGCACACATCCCTGTGTGCCATGCCCACAAACACACTGCACTGGCATACCTCAGTCACCCCTCTAGCTGGGTGCACTATGCCAGTGGTGTGGGCACAGGTGCATGAGCCCTGTGCCCCTACAGTACCCAGGGCCATTCCTGGGCACTGTAAGTGCAGTGATGCCATTAAGAGTATATTGTGCTGGGAGGTTGTCATTACGAACTCCACAGCACCATAATGGCTACACTGAAGACTGAGAAGTTTGGTATCAAACTTCTCAGCACATTAAACCCACACTGATGCCAGTGTGGGATTTAATGTAAAATGCACGACAGAGGGCAACTTAGAGTTGCACCCTGAACCTAACCTACAATCCACGTCCTGTCTGAGGGGCTGCCTAGGCTGCCACCCAGCAGACATGTTGCTGGACCCCTGGGTAGAGAGCCATCCGCTCTCCCGGGCCTGCAACAATGCACGTCCTGGGCGAGGTGCTAGGCCTCCTCCCCCAGGATGGGCAGGGGGAAGCTTCAAAGGCATTCCGCCTTTGTGAGCTTCCCCAGACCACTTGCTGTACTCAGCAACTGGTCCCCACTGGTTCTAGCCCCCACTCTGGTGGGAAGACTGGCGGGAAACACCAAGGGAGGAGAGGGGTGTGCCAGCCTCTGCCAACCCCACCCCTCAGGTGGGGGAGGCGAGGTGAAGCACATCTCCGGGCTCTCGCCATCTTGAAGATGGGGAGCCCTGCCCAATCAGGACTAGGCTCCTGCCCCCTCCCACTGGAGAGTGGCAGGATAGGGGTGTACCCACCCCAGGGAAGGGACCCATTGGTCCCTGCCCTTTACCTACCTGTAACGCCCCTAAATCTAGTATTTAGGGGCACCCTGAACCTTCCTTCCTTAGTTCCAGATTCGGAAACAAGAAAGAAGAACAAGAAACAAGAAGACCTGCCATGCAGCTGCTCACAAGAGGAAGACACCAACTGATTTGGCCCCAGCCCTACCGGCCTGTCGACCCTCGAACCTGCTCCTGCTAAACCCCGGCGTCTCCAGTGGTCAGCAACCTCACAGAACCCTGGAGGACCTGACTGCCTTGTGACTCTAACTACCTGGGACTCCCAAGAGCAGTGGTACTGCTCAAAAGCAAACAACCAACCCCTGGTGCCAGCCGGGAACCGCGAATCCTGCACCCTCTGCACCCGCCGAGCCCGGCCTGTGCCTGAGTGGGCAAAGACCACGAGGACGTCCCCCGGCGACTGTGACCCAGAATCCAGCACCCAAGGACCCTCCTCGACGCTCCTGACGACGCCTGCAGCCTCAGAACCAGGGACCCCTCCAACCACGACCAGCCGAGGGTAAGATTTCCGACGCCTAAAGACACCCCTGCACCCGACGCCCCACGGCCTCCTGGGTGCCTACCCTTCCCACAGCTTCCCAACTTACCTCTCGAAGTGGTGGTCGCACCTGAAGAATCACCGTCCCCGAGCTTGCAGTCTTTGTTCGTCACGCAGCTTTCCCATTGAAAACCATTGGGCGCCCGACGGCCCAAAAGCCCACTGCACCCGGCCGCCCCAGTGCCACTGAGGGTGCACCAGCTACCCTGTTCGACTTCCCCACTTGCCCTGAGAAAGTGACCAGGAGCTTTGCTCCCACAGCCGAGTGGCCTGCCTAGCCAGCAGCCACCAACCAAAGGCCCCCTGCCGTCCATAGGATAACATTGGGCCTACTCACTCTGCACCCGGCCGCCCCTGTGCCGCTGAGGGTGTAACAACTGTACTTACCTGACCCTGGGGACCCCTGAGTCTATGCCCAGAACCTTAACTCTGCCAGTCGAGTACTTACCCAAAAGCCGATAACTCACTTTTCTTCCATAGGGTAACATTGACTGGTTTCACTTGAAAATTCTTCTAAGTGTGGAGTTTTGAAACTTTAAAATATTCATCTAAAATCAGCCGAATTACGAAAACGAATTTACTCACCTGTTATCAGGAGAGATCCCAGTGCTGGATCTTGGTGCCCAGCACTGACCCTGAAAAGTAATCATAACTGTACTTACCGGTAACTTGAATTTCCTTCCATAGGATAACATTGCCTGGTTTTTGCCGAAAAAGTTTCTAAGTGTCAATTTTGCAAACTTACAAATATTCGTTAAAAATCGCCTGTGTGACATAAACGCATTCTTTCAATTGTTTACAGGAGATGCACCAGTGCTGGATCCAGGATCCAACACTGAGTAAGAAAAAGTAACGATAACACTACTTACCTGCTACGTGAATTTCCTCCCATAGGATTACATTGGTGATTCCATGTGAAAAAGCTGTCTAAGTGCCAACTTTTAAAATACAATAATATTCCTTAAAAATCACAACTGTAACCAAAACGTTTTTACTCAACTGTTTACAGGAGATGTCCCAGGACTGAATCTAGGATCCAGTCCTGTGGTAAGAAAAGTAATCCAAAAAGTAATCTATTGCATTTAACTAGAAATTCCCATTGAGCTCAATGTTAAATTGTGTTTGAAATTGTGTTGCCTATTGCAACAACTGTAACCATTGCATTCAAAAGTCTATTGCCTATTGAAAGTATTTATCTGAAGTATCTCATTCTGAGAAAGTATATTTTGATACCTATTGTTGGTTCTAAAATAAAACAAGCATATATTTTTATATACAAACCATTGGCCTAGAGTTCCGTTCTTGAGTGTGTGAGACCATTTGCTGACTGAGTGTGTACAACAAACACTGTCCTCTGATACTGCCTTACTGCTCGACCAAGCTACCACTTTAGAGAGTAAGGTTATATCTAACTTTAGCCTCTGCCAAACCTCTGGGGACTGTGGACTCTGTGCACACTGAACCTTACTTTGGTGCAGTATATACAGAGCCACTTTCTTACATTGGTGGATCAGCGGTGGGATACAAACTTGCATTTGTTGGACCACTTGGTTACCATCTGATCACACGACAGAACTCTTAAATTGCCTTTAGAATTCTGATTTTTTTTTTAAATTGGCATTTTTTTCCAAACTACTAAAAGTCTTGTTAGGGCCTTGCTTAAGTCCCTTTAGAATTTTAGAAAATAAAAAGTCACTATAGTCAAGGGTAGAGGGGTTATAACTTTTTGTTAGAATGTCTCAAGACAAGAACCCAGCTATTAGTGAAGATAATAATGACATACAGGACCTGGTTGAGGAGCTCGACCTCACCCCTTATCTCCATTTGTCTTTCAAAGAGATAAGGTTCTTATGTAAGCTTAAAAATATACCAATGGGCCAGCATCCAACCAAACAAGGGCTCCAGGAGCTCCTGGCTGAGTATGCAAAGGCCCACCCCTCTGAGCATGGTGATGACCAAGCAGAGGAGGAGAGGAGGGAGGAGGATGGAGAAGGGAACCCACCTCCATCACTGCCTAGGGAAGATAGGGTCCCTGCACCCTTATCTCCAAGAATCAACCTCTGGGGACCTAGAGGCCACACAGGTGGTTCAGGTCTCAGAGAGGACATTGAGGACAGCCTCAGTGAGGAGGACAGCCTTTTAGCAAGGTTGGCCAAAAGACTGGACCTAGAGACCAGACTCCTGGCTCTAGAGAAGGAAAGACAGGAGCTGGGTTTAGCACCCATCAATGGTGGCAGCAATACCAAAAATAAGGATAGGGAGGAAACTTCTGATCCTAAAATCCCCAAAGGGATTGTCTCTAAATTTGAGGAAGGTGATGACATCACCAAATGGTTCACAGCCTTTGAGAGGGCTTGTGAAATGAGAAAGGTAAAGAAACCTCTCTGCGGGGCACTCCTGTGGAAACTGTTCTCTGGTAACTGCAGAGACAGGCTTCTGACCCTCTCTGGGCCAGATGCAGGGTCCTATGACCTCATGAAGAAGACTCTGATTGAGGGATTTGGGCTCACTACTGAGGAGTATAGAATTAGATTCAGGGGGGCTCACAAAACCCAGACCCAGTCCTGGATTGACTTCGTAGACTACTCAGTAAAGACACTGGATGGCTGGTTAGCTGGACATAATGTGCATGATTTTTCTGGACTTTACAATCTGTTTATGAAGGAACACATACTAAGTAATTGCACAAATGAAAAGTTGCATCAGCATTTGGTAGACCTAGGTCTAATTTCTCCCCAAGAATTGGGAAAGAAGGCAGACCACTGGGTCAAGACTAGGGTGACAAGGACAACCACTGGAGGTGACCAGAAGAAGGTGGTTACAAAACCTCCCCAGGGGAAAGGTGGTGAGAATCCCCAAGATAAAAAGTCTGAGTCTTCCAAAGGGCCCCAAAAACCTGTTCAGGGGGTGGGTCCCAAACTACTCCCTATGTGCCTCAGCCTTATAGGGGGAAGAACTTTGATCCCACAAAGGCCTGGTGTAACAACTGTAAGAAGTTGGGACACTTAACTGTAGATAAATCTTGCCCCCACAACCAGGCCCCTAAGGCAACCAGTACAGCTACACCTGGAGTGGCAAGTCTGCAGATGGGATCAACAGTGTGCCCAGAGCAAATCAGGATGCACACTGAAGCAGTTCTAGTTTCAGAAGGGGAAGTTGAGTTTGCCACTGTAGCTGTGTGGCCACCCAACTTAAAGAAGTATTTGCAATACCCCTGGGTTAATGGAACTAGGATAGAAGCTCTGAGGGATACAGGTGCCAGTGTCACTATGGTGAGAGACACACTGGTTTCCCCTGAGCAATACTTGATTGGGAAAACCTACCCAGTCACCAATGCTGACAGTGTTACCACTAATCATCCAATGGCTATGGTGACATTAGGCTGGGGAGGGGTTACTGGCCTGAAACAGGTAGTGGTCTCTCAAAAGTTACCAGCTGCATGTCTGCTAGGAAATGACCTGGAAACCTCAGCCTGGGCTGAAGTTGAGCTAAAGACCCATGCAGCCATGCTGGGTATCCCTGAATTGGTGTGTGTGCAAACTAGAGCACAGAGCAAGAGGAAGGGTGAAAAAGTAGGTTTGGAGTCTGAAAGTATGGCCCAACCAACCAAGAGAAAAGGTAAGAAGACTGGGGAACCAGCTTCTGTACAGCAAACCTTTCAGGACCCCTCTCCTCAGGGAGAGGACTTGAACACCCCAGAGGGAACTGAGCCCATGGAGCTTGACCCTTACCAGGTTGAACTCTTAGGCCCAGGGGGACCCTCTGGGGAAGAGCTGTGCCAGGGTCAGCAAGACTGTCCCACTCTTGAAAGCCTGAGGCAGCAAGCTGTTTCAGAAGAAAAGGGAGAGGTCAGTGGTACCCACAGAGTCTATTGGGAAGAGGGATTACTGTACACTGAGGCAAGAGACCCCAATCCTGGAGCCACCAGGAGAGTGGTAGTGCCACAGAAGTACAGGGAGTTCCTCCTAACTTTGGCTCATGACATCCCCTAGCTGGACATCTGGGGCAAACCAAAACTTGGGAAAGGCTAGTTAGTCACTTTTACTGGCCCCAGATGCACCAAAAGGTGAAGGAGTTTGTCAGCTCCTGTGTCACCTGTCAGGCCAGTGGCAAGACAGGTGGCCACCCAAAGGCCCTCCTCATACCACTGCCTGTGGTGGGGGTGCCCTTTGAAAGGGTGGGTGTGGACATTGTGGGTCCACTTGAACCTCCCACAGCCTCAGGGAACAAATTCATACTAGTGGTAGTGGATCATGCCACTAGGTACCCTGAAGCAATCCCACTTAGGACTACTACAGCTCCTGCAGTAGCCAAGGCCCTCATTGGTGTCTTCACCAGGGTAGGGTTTCCTAAGGAGGTGGTTTCAGACAGAGGTTCTAACTTTATGTCTGCTTACCTGAAACACATGTGGAAGGAATGTGGGGTGCAGTACAAGTTTACTACACCCTATCATCCACAAACCAATGGCCTTGTTGAGAGATTTAACAAGACATTGAAAGGCATGATTATGGGGCTCCCTGAGAAACTCAAATGGAGATGGGATGTCCTCTTACCATGTCTGCTTTTCGCTTACAGAGAAGTGCCACAGAAGGGAGTAGGTTTCTCACCCTTTGAGCTTCTGTTTGGCCATCCTGTGAGGGGACCACTTTGTCTTGTAAAGGAGGGCTGAGAGAGGCCTCTCCTAGAACCCAAGCAAGATATTGTGGACTATGTGCTTGGCCTAAGGTCCAGAATGGCTGAGTACATGGAAAAAGCATCCAAGAATCTTGAGGCCAGCCAGGAGCTTCAGAAGCACTGGTATGACCAAAAAGCTGCACTGGTTGAATTTCAACCTGGGCAACAGGTGTGGGTTTTGGAGCCAGTGGCACCAAGGGCACTCCAAGATAGATGGAGTGGCCCTTACCCTATCCTAGAGAAAAGAGTGAGGTCACTTACTTAGCTGACCTAGGCACTAGCAGGACACCCAAAAGGGTTATCCATGTGAACCGCCTTAAGCTCTACAAAGACAGGGCTGACATCACCATGCTGATGGTGACTGATGAGGAACAGGAAGCAGAGAGTGAACCTCTCCCTGACCTCCTCTCATACAGCCCAAATGATGGGTCAGTTGATGGAGTTGTCTTTTCAGACACCCTCTCTGCCCAACAGCAGACTGACTGCAAGCAAGTCTTGCAACAGTATGCTAATCTCTTTCCTTGTCCCCTGGTCTGACAAACTGGTGTACCCATGATGTGGACACTGGTGACAGTACACCTGTCAAAAACAAGATCTATCGACAGTCAGACCAAGTCAAGGAAAGCATCAGAGCTGAGGTCAGCAAGATGCTGGAGTTAGGGGTTATTGAACCCTCTGAGAGCCCCTGGGCTAGCCCAGTGGTTCTGGTCCCCAAACCTCACCCACAGGATGGAAAGAGAGAAATGAGGTTTTGTGTGGATTACAGAGGACTCAACTCTGTCACCAAGACAGATTCTCACCCTATCCCAAGAGCAGATGAGTTGATAGACAAATTGGGTGCAGCCAAATTCTTAAGTACCTTTGACTTAACTGCAGGGTACTGGCAGATTGGCATGGCCCCAGGAGCAAAAGAGAAAACAGCATTCTCCACACCTGATGGGCATTATCAGTTCACTGTTATGCCCTTTGGTTTAAAGAATGCCCCTGCCACCTTCCAGAGGTTGGTGAATCAAGTCCTTGCTGGGTTGGAGTCCTTTAGTGCAGCTTATCTTGATGATATTGCTGTCTTTAGCTCCACCTGGCAGGATCACCTGGTCCACCTTGGGAAGGTTTTAAAAGCCCTGCAAACTGCAGGCCTAACTATCAAGGCATCCAAATGCCAGATAGGGCAGGGCACTGTGGTGTACTTGGGCCACCTTGTTGGTGGAGGCCAGGTACAGCCCTTACAGCCCAAGATCCAGGCCATCCTGGACTGGGCAGCTCCAACAACCCAGACCCAAGTCAGGGCATTCCTTGGCTTGACTGGGTACTACAGGAGGTTTGTGAAGGGATATGGGTCCATTGTGACTCCCCTCACAGAACTCACCTCCAAGAAGATGCCCAATAAGGTTAACTGGACAGTTAGTTGCTAAAAGGCTTTTGACACCCTGAAAGAAGCAATGTGCTCAGCACCAATTCTAAAAGCTCCAGATTATGCCAAGCAGTTCATAGTGCAGACTGATGCCTCTGAGCTAGGGATAGGAGCGGTCCTATCCCAGACCAATGATGAAGGCCAAGACCAACCTGTTGCTTTTATAAGCAGGAGGCTTCTCCCCAGAGAGCAGCGTTGGAGTGCCATTGAGAGGGAGGCCTTTGCTGTGGTTTGGTCCCTGAAGAAGTTGAGACCATACTTGTTTGGTACTCACTTCCTAGTTCAAACTGACCACAGACCTCTCAGATGGCTAATGCAAATGAAAGGGGAAAATCCAAAACTTTTGAGGTGGTCCATCTCCCTACAGGGAATGGACTTTGAAGTGGAACACAGACCTGGGACTGCCCATGCCAATGCAGATGGACTTTCCAGGTTCTTCCACTTAGACAATGAAGACTCCGTAGGGCAAGATTAGTCTCATCACCGTTCGTTTGGGGGGGGTTGTGTGAGAAAGTGCCATCTTTCTTACATGGTATGTCCCCACTTTTTGCTGAATTGCTGATGTACTTCGACTGAGTGTGCCCTGGGCTCCTGCCAATCAGGTGCCCAGGGCCTGTGTTCCTTCCCTAAAACTGCATTACAGCCTAAACCCAATTGGCACCTCTGGCCACATGTCAGCCCCTGGTAAATGATACCCTAGGTACCCAGGGCATTGTGACCAGAGAAGGCCCCTAAGGGCTGCAGCACTTATTGTGCCACCCTTAGAGGCCCTGTACCCTGACACACACACCCTGCCTTGGCAGGCTGAGTGTCTTGGTGCAGAACTAAACAGAGAGTCGACATGACACACATCCCTGTGTGCCATGCCCACAAACACACTGCCCTGGCATACCTCAGTCACCCCTCTAGCTGGGTGCACTATGCCAGTGGTGTGGGCACAGGTGCATGAGCCCTGTGCCCCTACAGTACCCAGGGCCATTCCTGGGCACTGTAAGTGCAATGATGCCATTAAGAGTATATGGTGCTGGGAGGTTGTCATTACGAACTCCACAGCACCATAATGGCTACACTGAAGACTGAGAAGTTTGGTATCAAACTTCTCAGCACATTAAACCCACACTGATGCCAGTGTGGGATTTAATGTAAAATGCACGACAGAGGGCAACTTAGAGTTGCCCCCTGAACCTAACCTACAATCCACGTCCTGTCTGAGGGGCTGCCTAGGCTGCCACCCAGCAGACATGTTGCTGGACCCCTGGGTAGAGAGCCATCCGCTCTCCCGGGCCTGCAACAATGCACGTCCTGGGCGAGGTGCTAGGCCTCCTCCCCCAGGATGGGCAGGGGGAAGCTTCAAAGGCATTCCGCCTTTGTGAGATTCCCCAGACCACTTGCTGTACTCAGCAACTGGTCCCCACTGGTTCTAGCCCCCACTCTGGCGGGAAGACTGGCGGGAAACACCAAGGGAGGAAAGGGGGTGTGCCAGCCTCTGCCAACCCCACCCCTCAGGTGGGGGAGGCGAGGTGAAGCACATCTCCGGGCTCTCGCCATCTTGAATATGGGGAGCCCTACCCAATCAGGACTAGGCTCCTGCCCCCCTCCCACTGGAGAGTGGCAGGATAGGGGGTGTACCCACCCCAGGGAAGGGACCCATTGGTCCCTGCCCTTTACCTACCTGTAACGCCCCTAAATCTAGTATTTAGGGGCACCCTGAACCTTCCTTCCTTAGTTCCAGATTCGGAAACAAGAAAGAAGAACAAGAAACAAGAAGACCTGCTGTGCAGCTGCTCACAAGAGGAAGACACCAACTGATTTGGCCCCAGCCCTACCGGCCTGTCGACCCTCGAACCTGCTCCTGCTAAACCCCGGCGTCTCCAGTGGTCAGCAACCTCACAAACCCCGGAGGACCTGACTGCCTTGTGACTCTAACTACCTGGGACTCCCAAGAGCAGTGGTACTGCTCAACGCAAGCAACAACCCCTGGTGCCAACCGGGAACCGCGAATCCTGCACCCTCTGCACCCGCCAAGCCCGGCCTGTGCCTGAGTGGGCAAATACCACGAGGACGTCCCCCCGGCGACTGTGACCCAGAATCCAGCACCCAAGGACCCTCCTCGACGCTCCTGACGACGCCTGCAGACTCAGAACCAGGGACCCCTCCAACCACGACCAGCCGAGGGTAAGATTTCCGACGCCTTAAGACACCCCTGCACCCGATCCCCCACGGCCTCCTGTGCCCAACTCCTGGGTGCCTACCCTTCCCACAGCTTCCCAACTTACCTCTCGAAGTGGTGGTCGCACCTGAAGAATCACCGTCCCTGAGCTTGCAGTCTTTGTTCGTCACGCAGTTTTCCCATTGAAAACCATTGGGCGCCCAACGGCCCAAAAGCCCACTGCACCCGGCCGCCCCAGTGCCGCTAAGGGTGCACCAGCTACCCTGTTCGACTTCCCCACTTGCCCTGAGAAAGTGACCAGGAGCTTTGCTCCCACAGCCAAGTGGCCTGCTAGCCAGCAGCCACCAACCAAAGGCCCCCTGCCGTCCATAGGATAACATTGGGCCTACTCACTCTGCACCCGGCCGCCCCTGTGCCGCTGAGGGTTTAACAACTGTACTTACCTGACCCTGGGGGACCCCTGAGTCTATGCCCAGAACCTTAACTCTGCCAGTCGAGTACTTACCCAAAAGCCGATAACTCACTTTTCTTCCATAGGGTAACATTGACTGGTTTCACTTGAAAATTCTTCTAAGTGTGGAGTTTTGAAACTTTAAAATATTCATCAAAAATCAACCGAATTACGAAAACGAATTTACTCACCTGTTATCAGGAGAGATCCCAGTGCTGGATCTTGGTGCCCAGCACTGACCCTGAAAAGTAATCATAACTGTACTTACCGGTAACTTGAATTTCCTTCCATAGGATAACATTGCCTGGTTTTTGCCGAAAAAGTTTCTGTCGATTTTGCAAACTTACAAATATTCGTTAAAAATCGCCTGTGTGACATAAACGCATTCTTTCAATTGTTTACAGGAGATGCACCAGTGCTGGATCCAGGATCCAACACTGAGTAAGAAAAAGTAACGATAATACTACTTACCTGCTACGTGAATTTCCTCCCACAGGATTACATTGCTGATTCCATGTGAAAAAGTTTCTGTGCCAACTTTTAAAATACAATAATATTTCTTAAAAATCACAACTGTAACCAAAAAGTTTTTACTCAACTGTTTACAGGAGATATCCCAGGACTGAATCTAGGATCCAGTCCTGTGGTAAGAGAAGTAATCCAAAAAGTAATCTATTGCATTTAACTGGAAATTCCCATTGAGCTCAATGTTAAATTGTGTTTGAAATTGTGTTGCCTATTGCAACAACTGTAACCATTGCATTCAAAAGACTATTGCCTATTGAGAGTATCTCTCTGAAGTATCTCATTCTGAGAAAGTATATTTTGATACCTATTGTTGGTTCTAAAATAAAACAAGCATATATTTTTTATATACAAACCATTGGCCTAGAGTTCAGTTCTTGAGTGTGTGAGACCATTTGCTGACTGTGTGTGTACAACAAATGCTTTACACTGTCCTCTGATACTGCCTTACTGCTCGACCAAGCTACCACTTTAGAGAGTAAGGTTATATCTAACTTTAGCCTCTGCAAAACCTCTGGGGACTGTGGACTCTGTGCACACTGAACCTTACTTTGGTGCAGTATATACAGAGCCACTTTCTTACATCCATCATCATTCTTTAGCTCACTCCACCACCCCAGTTCAGACATAGCCATATGCAAATCAGTCTGACCCTGTGCCTCATGGGAACAGTCCAGCCCGAACTACCAAGCCATGTCTTCCCTGGACCGGAAACAAGCATCCTGGGACCGGTTTCTGGCTATTCAGCCGTCATCAGCCAGGCTAGCTTGAATCCAGTGGCAAAGTGAGCAAGGGACCCACGTCTGGGCATACCCTGCCAACGTAGGGCGAACAAAGCGATACCAAAAGGGATGATGGACGGAGCGCTTGAGCAAATCAAACACTCACCCCCAGTCAAGTGATCTGGGTTTAATCCAGCATCATTCTTTAGCTCACTCCACCACCCCAGTTCAGACATGGCCATATGCAAATCAGTTTGACGACCCTGTGCCTCATGGGAACAGTCCAGCCCGAACTGCCAAGCCATGTCTTCCCTGGACCGGAAACAAGCATCCTGGGACCGGGTTCTGGCTATTCAGCCGTCATCAGCCAAGCTAGCTTGAATCCAGTGGCAAAGTGAGCAAGGGACCTACGTCTGGGCATACCCTGCCAACTTAGGGCGAACAAAGCGATACCAAAAGGGATGATGGACGGAGCGCTTGAGCAAATCAAACACTCACCCCCAGTCAAGTGATCTGGGTTTAATCCATCATCATTCTTTAGCTCACTCCACCACCCCAGTTCAGGAGTTTGAAGGAGATTCTCCTGTCGACGGGGAGCCAGTGCAGGTTCCTCAGGTGGGGGGTGATGTGGCTGTGGCGTGGTACGTCGAGGATCAGGCGTGCTGAGGCGTTATGTATGCGTTGCAGTCGCTTGATGAGCTTGGCCGGGGCTCCCGCGTAGAGGGCGTTCCCATAGTCGAGTCTGCTACTGACGAGGGCCTGGGTGACTGTTCTTCTTGTATCTGTCGGGATCCACCTGTAGATCTTGCGAAGCATGCGGAGGGTGTTGAAGCAGGAGGAGGAGACTGCGTTGACTTGCTTGGCCATGGAGAGCGTTGAGTCGAGGATGACTCCCAGGTTGCGTGCGTGGTCGGTGGGTGTCGGGGCTGCTCCCAGCGTCGTTGGCCACCAGGAGTCGTCCCAGGCTGAGGGGTTGGAGCCGAGGATGAGGACCTCTGTCTTGTCCGTGTTCAGCTTTAGTCGGCTGATCTTCATCCAATCGGCGACGGCCTTCATTCCTTCATGGAGATTGGATTTGGCGGCGAGGGGGTCCTTGGTGAGTGTCGTCGGCGTAGGAGATAATGTTGAGGTCGTGCTGTCTGGCGATGCGTGCGAGTGGGGACATGTAGATGTTGAACAGTGTTGGGCTGAGGGAAGATCCCTGGGGTACGCCGCAGATGATCTCGGAGGCTTCGGATCGGAAAGGTGGGAGGCGGACTCTCTGGGTTCTGCCGTCGAGGAAGGAGGTGGTCCATTCCAGGGCCTTGTCTCGGATCCCTGCGTCGTGGAGGCGTGCGCGTAGAGTGCGGTGGCAGACAGTGTCGAAGGCGGAGGAGAGGTCCAGCAGGATGAGGGCTGCGGTCTCACTGTTGTCCAGCAGGGTCCTGATGTCGTCGGTGGCGGCGATGAGGGCAGTCTCAGTGCTGTGGTTGCTGCGGAACCCTGATTGGGATGGGTCCAGGATGCTGTTTTCTTCGAGGTATCGGGTTAGCTGTTTGTTGACGATCTTCTCAATGACCTTGGCTGGGAACGGAAGCAGGGAGATGGGCCGGAAGTTCTTGAGGTCTCTCGGGTCCGCCTTGGGTTTTTTGAGTAGATCTCTGCGTGTTTCCAGCTCTCTGGGAAGCTCGCGGTCTCGAAGGAGAGATTGATAACGTTGCACAGGTGGGGTGCGATGGAGCTGCTGGCTTTGTTGAAGATGTGGTGCGGGAAAGGGTCTGACGGGGAGCCGGAGTGTATTGTGCTCATGGTCTTGACGGTGTCATCTATGTTCACGCTGGCCCAGGCTGGCAAGGGGTCATGGTCGATGGTGTGCGGCGGGTCTGGTGTATCTATCTTAGTAGGGGCTGTCTGGGTGTTGAAGCTGTCGTGGATGTCGGCGATCTTGCGGTGGAAGAAGGTGGCGAGGGAATCGCACAGGGCTTGCGACGGCGGAATGTCGTTGGTGTTGGAGCTGGGGTTGGAGAGTTCCTTCACGATGTTGAAGAGCTCCTTGCTGTTGTGTGCATTGTTGTCGAGGCGGTCTTTGAAGGAGATTCTCTTGGCGGACCTGATGAGGTGGTGGTGGTTACGGATGGCGTCTTTGTGGGCTGCGTGGCTGTCCGGTGTCTTATCACTGTGCCATTTCTTCTCTAGTTTCCGGCAGGTACGCTTGGAAGCTAGGAGTTCCGGGGTGAACCAGCTGGCTCTTTTGGTGGTGTCGCTGTAGGTGAGTTTTTTCAGTGGGGCGAGGGTGTTGGCACAGTCGTATATCCTTCGTCTGAGGTTGCAGGCAGCGTCGTCGGTGTTGGATGGGTCGGAGGGAGGGCTGAGAGCGAGGTTTGCCCGTAGTTGGTCTTCGGTGACTTTGCTCCAGCAGCGGCGTGGGATCTGTTGGGTGCGGTGGGTTTCTGGAAGGTGAAGTGGATGCAGCGGTGGTCGGTCCAGAGGAGTTCCGTGGTGTGGCTGAAGGAGACGTGGGAGCTTGAGGAGAAGACGGGGTCGAGCGTGTGGCCGGCGGAATGAGTCGGTGTTGTGACGAGCTGTCTCAGTCCGAGGTTGGCGAGGTTGTCGATCAGGGTGGTGGAGTTGCTGTCGTTGTTGTTCTCCAGGTGAAAGTTCAGGTCTCCGAGGAGGATGTAGTCGGTAGAGGTCAGGGCGTGCGTGCTGATGAAGTCGGCGATGGAGTCGCTGAACTGGGGTCGGGGCCCAGGGGGTCTGTAGACAAGGGTGCCTCTAAGGGTGGTGTTGGGGTCCGTGTGGATCTGGAAGTGCATGTGTTCGGCGGTGCAGAGAAGGTCGTCGGTGCTGGTCGAGACCCTGATGGAGTTCTTGTGGACGATGGCGATTCCTCCTCCTACTCCGTTGACGCGGTCTCTGCGGGTGATCTTATAGCCGTCTGGGATGGCTATGGCGATGTCGGGTGCGGAGGAGTCGTTCATCCAGGTCTCTGTCAGGAAGGCGACGTCTGGTGATGATGTGTCGAGCAGGTCCCAGAGCTCGACGGCGTGTTTGCGTGCGGAGCGGGTGTTCAGTAGGATGCATCGGAGGTGGTTGAGGTCCTTCTTGGCGGGCGCTTCGGTGGCTCTGAGGCTGGTGTAGCTGCAGTTCCGGCAGGTGAAGGGGCCATGAGTGCGTTTCGGGGCGGCCTTGAAGCAGTTGTGTGTCCGTCCGGGGTTGAGAGCGTGGAGTGTGGTGGCATAGTAACGGCGTCGGTCCTTGAGGCTGGAGCGGGGGGCACGCGGCCCAAGAGTTCTGGCACTGGGCGCGGTCCAGGCGCGGACGGGCGCAGACGGGCTTGCCTTAGGCGCGCCTTCGGCGCGGCCGCCATATATTGGGAGGTGGGAGGGAGGAGAAGCTGGGAGGCGGGAGGCAGGGGCAGCGAATGGGCAGTCAGGGGGCGGGGCCGCAGGGGATGCAGCGGCGGGAGTGGAGAGAGGCAACAGGGGGTACAGAAGGCAAAGTTGGGCACAGAAAAATGGGGGCACGAGGGGAAACAGAAGGCAAAATCGGGCACAAAAAATGGGGGCAACGAGGGGAAACAGAAGGCAAAAATGGACACACAGAATGGGGGCAACGAGGGGAAACAGAAGGCAAAAATGGACACACAGAATGGGGACACGAGGGGAAACAGAAAGCAAAATGGACACAGGAGATGGGGCACGAGGGGAAACAGAAGGCAAAACGGGCACCGAGGCAACATCAGCGGGGCGAGCTTACCAGCAGCAGCAGCGGGCAGGACAACCCAGCGGGGCTGTGTGGAGGGGGAGCGAACTACCTGGCAAGGTCAAGGGTCGCTCTCCTCACCGCGCAGCGGCCGCCATATATGGGGAGGTGGGAGGGAGGAGCAGCTGGGAGGCGGGAGGCAGGGGCAGCGAATGGGCAGTCAGGGGGGCGGGGCCGCAGGGGACGCAGCGGCGGGAGTGGAGAGAGGCAACGGGGGGTACAGAAGGCAAAGTTTGGCACAGAAAAATGGGGGCACGAGGGGAAAACAGAAGGCAAAATGGACACACAGAATGGGGGCACGAGGGGAAACAGAAGGCAAAATCGGGCACAAAAAATGGGGGCAACGAGGGGAAACAGAAGGCAAAAATGGGCACACAGAATGGGGGCAACGAGGGGAAACAGAAGGCAAAAATGGACACACAGAATGGGGGCAACGAGGGGAAACAGAAGGCAAAAATGGACACACAGAATGGGGGCAACGAGGGGAAACAGAAGGCAAAAATGGACACACAGAATGGGGGCACGAGGGGAAACAGAAAGCAAAATGGACACAGGAGATGGGGCACGAGGGGAAACAGAAGGCAAAACGGGCACCGAGGCAACAGCAGCGGGGCGAGCTTACCAGCAGCAGCAGCGGGCAGGACAACACAGGCGGAGCTGTGTGGCGGGGGAGCGACCTACCTGGCAAGGTCAAGGGTCGCTCTCCTCACCGCGCAGCGGCCGCCATATATGGGGAGGTGGGAGGGAGGAGCAGCTGGGAGGCGGGAGGCAGGGGCAGCGAATGGGCAGTCAGGGGGCGGGGCCGCAGGGACGCAGCGGCGGGGAGTGGAGAGAGGCAACGGGGGTACAGAAGGCAAAGTTGGGCACAGAAAAATGGGGGCACGAGGGGAAAACAGAAGGCAAAATGGACACACAGAATGGGGGCACGAGGGGAAACAGAAGGCGAAATTGGTATCGCTTTGTTCGCCCTAAGTTGGCAGGGTATGCCCAGACGTGGGTCCCTTGCTCACTTTGCCACTGGATTCAAGCTAGCCTGGCTGATGACGGCTGAATAGCCAGAAACCGGTCCCAGGATGCTTGTTTCCGGTCCAGGGAAGACATGGCTTGGCAGTTCGGGCTGGACTGTTCCCATGAGGCACAGGGTCAGACTGATTTGCATATGGCCATGTCTGAACTGGGGTGGTGGAGTGTTCTAAAGAATGATGATGGATTAAACCCAGATCAGTTGTCTGGGGGTGAGTGTTTGATTAGCTCAAACGCTCCGTCCATCATCCCCTTTGGTATCGCTTTGTTCGCCCTAAGTTGGCAGGGTATGCCCAGACATGGGTCCCTTGCTCACTTTGCCACTGGATTCAAGCTAGCCTGGCTTATGACGGCTGAATAGCCAGAAACCGGTCCCAGGATGCTTGTTTCCGGTCCAGGGAAGACATGGCTTGGCAGTTCGGGCTGGACTGTTCCCATGAGGCACAGAGTCAGACTGATTTGCATATGGCCATGTCCGAACTGGGGTGGTGGAGTGAGCTAAAGAATGATGATGGATTAAACCCAGATCAGTTGACTGGGGGTGAGTGTTTGATTAGCTCAAACGCTCCGTCCATCATCCCCTTTGGTATCATTTTCGTCTAAATGCGTTTAGGTATGAGGTTATTTGCATAATGTGTTTATGCTGGTGAGGTTATTTCCTACTGTGAGTTATACCCCTAATGTGAGTGATGCTTAGGAGGTTATGGTCTAATATGTTAGACTGGTGAGGTTGGCGTATAATGTATTTTGCGCCTAATGTGATACTGTGCATAATATGGTTTATGTTACAGGATGATGCTGAGTACAGTAATGGCCAGTGAGTACTGGTTGTGTTCTACGTTTATTATATGTTCTACATTTGCTGTGTTCACTGAATGATGGTTCTGACAGTGGTCCAAGTGGCCCTGTCAGGTGTAAATAATCCCTTGTAGATATTACCTAGTGCCAGGTGGCGCAATGTATATTATGTGATTACTATTGTAATGTGTTATGAGAATACAAAGGCTATTTTTGATATAACCTTGTGTGGAGTTCCTTTTGTGGTGTGCCTGGTATGTTGTTGCTGTGTGCGTGTTGCGCAAACGCTTTACACATTGCCTCTGGGATAAGCCTGACTGCTCGTGCCAAGCTACCAAGGGGGTGAGCAGGGGTTATCTTCAGCATGTAACTCCCTTGCCCTGACTAGAGTGGTGGTTTCTGCCTGGCTTTGGCGCAAGCCTTAGCCAACCAGAAATCCCATTTCTAACAGTCAGTGACATCACTGATGACATCATCCATTGATTGTTATTGTTTGCTAAAAGTTTATGAGTGTTAAATATATATACTAAGGCACTACATAGGTTAAATTAGTATACTTTGTGTACTACTGAGTGAAAATACTTCTAACATATATTATGTAAGTGGCTGTGTGACTGTGTGTATCCGTGTGTGAATGGCTGTTTGGGTGTGTGAGTGGGTGTTTGAGTGGTTGTACGGTTGAATAAGTGGGCATGTGTGTAGCTGTATGGGTGAGTGAGTGGCTGCGAGAGTGTCTGTATGGGTGTGTGACTGGGTGTGTGAGAGGTTGTATGGGTGAGTGAGTGTTTGGTTAAGTGAGTGGCTGTATTGGAGAGTTACTGTATGTGTGGCTTTATGGGTGAGTGAGTAGACGTGTGAATGCTTGTATGGATGTGTGAATAAGTAAGTGATTGTGTGAGTGGCTCTGTTGAGAGGCTGTATGGGCGAGTGAGTGGCTGTGTGAGTGGGTTTATGGGTGAATGGCTGTGTGTCTGAGTGAGTGAGTGGCTCTGTGGATGAGTAAGTGGGTGTGTGATTGGTTGTATGGGCATGTCAGTGGGTGTGTGAGAGGTTGTGTGGGGGTGTGAGTGTGTGTGTGGTTCTGTTGATGATGTCATCAGTAATGTAATTTGAGATGTCATGAGTGATGTCAATGACCATGTCATGAGTGATGTAATATATGAGGTCATAAGCAGTGCATTATGGGGGTGTAGATTGTAGTTAGCTCAGGTAAGTATAACTGCTGAATTTCACTGGTTTTGTACGAGTGAAATCTGAGGCTAACTATAACATCCCTTAACCTTTGTTTTTTTTTAATGAATTTCTAAGGCTTTTTTGAATTCTATTACCTAACTATAATGTTGCTGTAACCTTTGTTTTTTTCTGGGCTTTTCAATGGTTTATCCAAAACGTTTATTTCCCCAACTGTAACATGTAACCTTTGAGAGTGGGTGTGTGTGGCTGTATAGGTAGGTGAATGGGTGTGTGAGTGGCTGTATGGGTCTGTGGGTGGGTGTGTGAATGACTGTGGGTGTACATATGGCTGTGTGAGTGGCTGTGTGGATCTGTGAGTGCTTTAGTGTCTGAGCAGGTCTGTGAGTAGGTGTGTGAATTTCTGAGTGTGTATGTGACTGGGTACGTGAGTGTCTGAGTGGGTTTGTCAGTGGGTGCATGCTAAAAAAGGAGGGGGCACACAGGGCTCCTCCTGCTAGAGTTCCTCAAAAAAAACTTTTAAAAAAGACATAAGGGGGCAGGATAGGAATACACTGACTCCCTACGTCTGGTGGTTGGGTCCCACAGGGACCCCTCCAGGGGTTAAAAACATGCTTTTTTCTATTTTGATGTGAAATCACAGGTGCATCAACATATTTGCAGCAAAATTGAAAAGGAAAAAAATAAAAAAGAAAGAAGCTCAGTCTCCCACTCTTATTTACACTATATCCCCGGGTGGCCAGATCCTGAGGGCATGTAGGCATGAAAAATAAAAGGGTTTTTTTAAGCCCCGGTGTCCACCCCTTCCCCGGAGCTTTATTTAATATTCTAGACGGGGGGCCGCATGGACCCGCCTGCATTGGGCTTATTGAGCCCCAGGGACCACCACCTCCCTGGGGCTTGACTATCAATGGAGAGGGGCTGTGTGGACCCCCCTCCTAGGGCTTTAACATGCCCCAGAAACCACCACCTTTCCGGGGCTAAATTTAAAAAATAAGCAGGGGAGCAGCGTGGACCCCTGGGCCACCACCTCCCTTGGGCCTATAAAAAAAAATAATACTGGGAGGGGGACCCCGCGGCCCCCCTCCTTGGGCTGATTTTGGCCCCAGGGACCCCATTCCCTGTGGTCCGGGCACGTCTACCTGGATGCCCAGGCCCCACTCAGGGCACCTAGTGTGAATTGATAGGGACCGCGAGGGGAGCCTGAATGCCTCTGCGGTCCTTGCCAGCTCCCTGCCTCCTGCAGAAGCCAGCATTGCTCCTGCACACAGAGAGCTGGACAATATTCAAATCCCTGCATGCGGGAGCAATGTTTCATCTGTTTCCCTGCCTGCATTACAGCGGGCAGGGAAACAAAGGAAAACTTCGCTCAAGCAAGGGGTAGCAGTTTGACAGCTCTCGCTTGCTGAAAGCAGAGTTATGTTTGCTCTCGCTTAGAAGCGAAAGCAAACAGCTATCTTCCAAGTGTGGGCACATCAGGAGATAGCAGGTGCTGGTGCTGGGGGGTGGATGTCCCCAGGGCCATTATTGGCTCAAGGCGTAGGGCCCTGCGGCTCCCCTTCTTTACTTTTCACAGGCAGGCCCAGTGAGGTAGTGGTCCCGGGGCCATATATGGCCCGGTAGGTGGGCCGTGTGTCCCTCCTCCCAGTTTTCAATATTCGGCCCCATAGAGGTGCTGGTTCCCAAGGCCAAGGGGTTCCATGTGCCCCCCTTTAAATGTTTATATTTAGTCCCGGGGAGATGATGGTCCCCAGGGATTAAAACAGCCTCATAAGGGGATCTGCACGGCTCCCCTCCATTTAAAGAATAAAGCCCTGGGAAGGTGGTGGTCCCCAGGGCTTAATAAGCCCAATGGAGGGCGGTCCGTGCTGCCCCCTCCAATATTAAATAAAGCCCCAGGGAGGTGGTGGTCTCCAGGGCTAAAAGAGACCCTAGAAGGGGGCCCTGTGTGCCCCCTCCTTTTCTTTTTCAATACCCACACGCCCCTGGGACCTGGCCCACCCAGAAGCTATAATGCAAACAAGCGAGGGAGACGGAGCTTGTCTTTTTTTTAATTTTGCAGATTCACCCGTGATTTCACGGCGAATTTGAAAACAAATGTGGGCTGAGAACTGTTGGCTACAGATTTGCGATGCCTGCCAAAGGAAAGATTCCCAACAGTTCTGGTTGCTAGTCACTAGAGGAGACGCTGAAAGACCTAGACCACCAACCAGCAATATTGCAGAGGCCGCCTGGTTTGATCACTTTTCTGCAGTATATTCGGGATCAGGTGTGACGGACACTGAAGACTCCTCCAAGGATTACACCGGCACCCAGTCCATCACTGATCTATTCTCCTCAGCTGACATAACACAAACCATAAATTCCATAGTTAAAAACAAAGCCTCGGGTCCTGATGGTGTACCCGGTGATGTCTTTCTTATCGACATTCCCAACTGGTCCAACTACATCCGGACACTAGCGAATGGAATTGCTGCTGGGGCCCCAATACCTCCGTCGTGGAAGGGAGATGAGGTTATTCCGGTTTTTAAGAAGGGGGATCGTTCACTGCCTTCCAATTATAGGCCGATTAGCCTAATTGATGGTGCACAGAAGGTCTTCTCCCATGCTCTTCTTACTAAAATCACTGAATGGATGGAGGAGAACAACATACTATCCCCTTTCCAAGCGGGGTTCAGGAGGAAAATTAGCACCATTGATGAGGTCTTTCGTTTCACCCTATTGGCCTGGAAAACAGTGACAATAGAACAGTGTAGTCTTTATACTGCCTTCATTGATCTAAAGTCAGCCTTGGACCTCATTCCCAGGTCCAAACTATGGCATGTTCTACACGATTTGGGGCTTCCAACTGACATCTTGGCGCTTTTAGTCTGCTTGCATGAGGACAATGATGCAAGGATTCACGGGGGAAAAGAAATCAAGGGCAACTGTCAGACTCAATCAAAGTCGTTAGAGGGGTATGGCAGGGTTGCGTCCTGGCCCCCACCCTGTTCTCGCTCTTCATAAATGGAGTGGTGAAACATTTAGCAGAAGTCCACCCAGATGCCCCCACAATGGGGAGTGTAAAAATAACTTTACTGTTCACGGACGACACGCTACTGGTTTCCAAGACCCCAGGGCCTTCCACTGCTACTTGATTGCTTCATGGCCTTTTGTGGAATGAGCGGATTGGAGGTTAATACCTCGAAAGCCAAGCTCATGCTGATGAACCCCCACAAATCGTTCAAAGGCAAACTGCTGTTGCGGGGGGGATTCCTCTGGAGAGAGTGGACACTTTTGATTACTTGGGTGTAACCCTCTCTGAGAAAATGGCCTGGAAACATATCTCGAAGCGAATCCTTCAGCAGAGGAAAACCACTGGGGCGCTGATTAAGGAACATAGGGCCTCTCAAACCAGACCGATTGCAGCCCCGCTCCAGATATATGATCAGAAGCTGGTAGGTTCAGCTCTGTATGGGGCTGAAATCTGGGGGTTCGACAATTTAGAGGGCCTTCTTGGTGCAGAAAACAAAATTTTAAGATCGCTCTGCTCTCTCCCCCAGAGTACCCCGCTTCTCCCACTAAGGCTAGATATGGGTAGAACTACTATAGTGGATAAAGCGAGGCTTCGTCCCCTTCTTTTCTGGTTGCGCCTAAAGCAAACACCCGAGTTTTTCCACTACGCAGTCGCCTTTGAAGAAGTCCTCAAACTTGATAGTTTTAAAAAAATTGGGTGGTTTAGCAAAATCCAAGCAATGCTTTCCGCCATAGGCCTGGGGAATCTGTGGGATGTGTCCGGCACCAGCTTACTGCCCAGCAGAGAATATGTTAAGACCCATTTCTGGAATTGGGTGACACAGAGAATTGTTACTCATACATCAAGAGGCCGCCTCACAGAATTTATGGAGTTTAAGATGCTAGGTGTTTATGAGCAATACATGGAGGTCATTACTATTTCGCATGACAGAAAGTTATATATTCAATTTAGATTCGGTTCCCTCCCTTTGAAATCGTTCACAGCGGCATGGAAGCGGGGATCCTCTGCCGCATCACGCAACTGTCCACATTGCCCAGGGATCGACGAGACGATCAACCACATTTTCTTTGCATGTCCACTATACAAATCCCCGAGACTTAAATGGTTAGCCCCCGTCTGTAGGCAGATGGGAACCCGATGCTATCAAGAAGCACTGCGTATTCTAAAAACAGACTCAAGGCCACTAGTAGTTTACGCAGTGGCCAAATTTTGGGGAAAATGTGGTTCATCAGGAGGCATGCACTACAGAACAGTTAAACCACACCTTCAGACTTTTTATTGATTTTATCCTAGTTAGCCCATATCCATATTTTACGTCCCTTGTATCAGTAGTACTCAGAATAGCCGCTACACCCCACTGTGAACATGTAAATGGGTCATTGGTGTAACATTTTTTGGGTCCATTCCCATTTGTACCGTGGTTTTATTAATGCACTGTTCTTTATGAACTGCTGTTTTTATTCGGTGGTTTAGCCGCTTCATTCTGATGGAGCTATTTGATCAAAAAATGGAAGCTGTGCCCACAATGTATTATTACCATGTATGCAATATTGTATTTTTGCACTATATGCATTTTCACTTATGTAATACTCCATGGGTTTCATCCTGTGAGCCATTTCTCCAGCTTATTCTCCATTTAGGTCTTTTTCCCTCTTGTATCATGGTCTAATTAATGCACCGTTTTTTATAAACTGCTGCTTTTACTCGCTGGGTCAGCTGTTTCATCTTGGTGGAGCTATTTGACTGAAAAATGGATGCTGTGCTCATAATGTATTATTACTATGTAAGTAGTACTGTACCTTTGCACTATACGCACTTGCACTTTCATGTAATCCTCCACGGGTTTTAACTTGTAAGAGTTCCTTCTCCAGTTTATTCTCCGTTTTCGCTTTTAAATTCCAATTTTAATTGCTTACACGAAGCCGGTATTTCTTGATTTGTCAGTTAACTTTGTTTACATAAGTAACTATGGCAACGTATGTATTATCGAATTTATTGTACTGTACACCTTTGCACTTTAATGGTCGTAATGAGCGAATAAAGTTTCTGACTTTAAAAAAAGTTTTTTTTATCCCCGGCGGGGTCCCTGTGGGACCCCACCACCAGATCTAGGGGGGGTCAGGGTATTCTGACCCTGCCCACTTTTCTTTATTTGCAATATTTTTGGTGGGACTCTGCTGAGTCTCAAGATGGCTGCCGACACTTCCTGGTTGAAGTGTTGGGGGCCAATCAGATTTCAGCACGGGGACTGTCGGATCCGCAGACGATATGCACCCCCAGATATACACATCATTTTTTTTTTAAAATAACTCAGAAGCTACTGAACAGATATACACCAAATCACAAAAAGCACGCTTTCTGGACCAAGAGCTAGATTTCTGCCAAATTTGGTGTAATTCCATCAAGCAGTTGAGGCTGTAGTCCTGTTCAAAATCCCTTTGGAAATTAACATGGGGAAAATGCGTTTTTGGGCGCCCCCCCCCCCTTTTTCTCGGCCCACGCTTGATGGATCACCCTGAAACTTTCAACACTGCAGCTGTACTTACCATCGTATTAGTTTTGAAAATTTCATGAAGATTCATAAAATGGCCAAAGATATTGGCAAAACAAAAAACACCTTTTCCTGTGGAAACTAGGTCCTAACTATAACTACCTGCAGGCGACTGCATATATATATATATATATATATATATATATATATATATATATATATATATATATATATATATATATATATATATAAACACAATCAATATTGGGAAATAAGAATAACGCCTGGCGCTAGTAATCTCAGTCACTGGTCCCCACCAGTATTTCATTTTTCAACATGTAAATTGTCATTTACTGAGAATCAAAACACAAAATTGACTTTTTCTTGAATATTTCTTTGATCTTCTTTTATTCTTTCTTTAGATATTTTCTCAATACATCACGCAGCCTCCAAAGTTGTGAATAGCCGGAAATAGCCAACACGTGTTTCACGCCCAATTGCACTTCTTCAGGGCTGCTTACAAACAAAAATTCTGTATCAATACATTTTCACATTAGATAACATAAAAATAAAATATACATAGTTAACATAACCTTTATCTGTTAAGGATCTACCTCTCTAATGGTCATATTCCTATTTGACAACACACTTGAAGGTCAATAAAATACATTGATTGTATTTCGGATACAGAAATAAAAAAAAAAAAAATTGGTTTGTTCAATACATTTTAATCAACAGAAACGGCGGGACTTATAAACCATATCTGTAAATGAACCTTCATCTTCTATATTACTAATCACCACTATCAACTTCTGACAGGATTAAAACGCAGAGTGTACCCCGGATTCCCCGAGAATCTCCTTCATAAACTCATAATTCAAACTAATTCTTAAACAATTTATATTACCTTTTGGATATAATTCTCTGGGTCTTCCTTGGCATATCATTTTTTTAAATAGTGCCTTATTGTAAGTTAAACACGTTTGTTTATGTCTAAAGCAGAGATGAAAACATAAAAAGGCCGAAGAACAGAATTACGTTTGAGTTTCCTATATTTTGGTGCAAAAGTCCCCATAAAAGAAAACCCTTTAATAACTCATGTTATTCACAGGCTTATAAGGTTCTCACCTTTATCGTTTTCTTAGGTTTCTATCTCCTTTGCTATTAAATCCCTTTTCATAGATCATATTGCTCCATGTTCATTCAGTGCTTGCTACCCCTTGATAAGGGTCTGTGAAAAGATTAAAGTGATGTTCATTCACACCTTCTTTGACTAGAGCACCATATTACAGAAGTCATTTGAGAGCTCTGCACATAGATTACTTAGGGGCATATAATCAAGGACATGCGATATTTATCGCAAATCGCGCTTAGCGAGATTCACATTATCGCTGTATTGCATCGCCGTGTTAGCGACGTATTATCAACGTTTTGCTAACAGGCGATGTAATACCAGCGAATAACCGGAATAGTGCGTGAAATCCAGCGAAGATTTCACAGCGCTAAGGAGAGGCTTGCTGATAGGGGAGTGTGGACCTAACATGGCAATCCACCTCCCATTATCAGTATGCCTAAGTCATTTTAAAAGCAGGCGTTACATACCTGCGATAACCGCGGTTAGCGCGGGTATTTTCATCGCTTCGCGGGTCTGCTGCACGGCTTGCTAATATCGCGAAGCCGTGTTAGTGTGGATTTTCCATGTTGTTTAGCTAGGGAACGCCTACTTTGCATGTCATTAGCGATATTGATCGCTGACATGCAAAGTCGCAAGGAAACACGCGCTAACGCTTGTTAGCGTGTCCTTGCAAATAGGGTGATAAAAAGATCGCCGCTTTTTCGGCACTATGTGCCGAAAAAGCGGCGAGATTTCCCTTAATAATATGCCCCCAAGTGCTTATTATTGCCTCTAATCCCAGTAGGACCAACTGCCTTTCCAAGCATAATTAATATAACTACTTGTCCCATGTAACCATTATACCAGTTATTGAGCCATTGGTACAGTTCCAGATGATTGCAGCTGCTAACGTGTAATCGTCTTCTGTAGGTTTGTATTTATTAAGTTATGCTATCCTCTATTTAGATGCCGAAAAATTAAAAAACATTTATTAAAAATAGTTGCAGAAGTCAATACTGATAGAGCGCCATGTTCTCGTGAAATTTGTAGGGGTGCATCATAATCACCTTTAGTCCGCACCCGCATGTATCCAGTTGAGTATTAATGAATAGCCAGTAAAATGTAGTTCTAAATCGTATTATTAGAGTGAATAAGAGAGTAATTGTGTTATTAGAATTATGTAAATGTAATGCTTATTTGAAATGTGTTTAAAATGATGCATGGATGATTTAGTTCATGTGTAGTTAAAGATGCAGTAGTTAACGTGTATGATATTAAGTTGCACGTGTAGTTTATTTTTCGCATATGCAATGTATGAGCCTATGTTTAAAGAAGTAATTAAGAATCGTGTGTTTAAAATGTGTAAAGGCCTGACTGCATATACGTCAAGGGAAGGCCTGTTCGTTCTTATGTTAGCTTATTTTGTAGGCAGAGAAGGTGTTCTCTTGGAACGGCTCTCTGGGCACAGTTGGTAGACTCGTACAGAGGGAAAGTCTGTTGAAATGTATCTTCTGTTGCAGGTGCAAGGACACATGCCTCGTTAGCGAAAGACTGGCTCTTTGTTTTAGGAGTTAGGGTGGTGGGAGGCATTGAGATGGGAGTATACTGGAATGTAGGGATGATACTTTCAGCGGAGAAGGTGCCTGGGACTCAAGGTCATTGTAACCGTCCTGGATGAAGTAAGAGTTTCGATGGAAAAGTACGAGAAGGAAGACCTGGCCGAAGAGGCGTGACAAGGGCGTGTTCAATTGTATGTGGATTTTGTATTAGGGACAGTGCCCCGAGGGGGGAGAGCAGAGAGGAGGTAGAGGAGACCTGAGAGAAGGGCAAAGAGATAGATCTATTAGGAAGGAGCATCATAGAACGAGCTCGAAATGCTAAGTGAGTGCACTTCTTAGGAAGTCTTCACAGCTGACACCTTTTCTTTTACTCTTGCCTGGGGAAATTCGTTAAGTAGGTATGTCACCTTAGTGGTAGAGTAGGGACAGTTTAATGTTTTATGCTTATTTAGATAAATGAAGAATAATAATATAGAGATTGGAGCAGTTATTGTTTGTTTAATACTTCTGGAGCTAACGATTCTTCTTATTCTGAGTCGGATGAGACTCCTGCGTAGGATGATGTTTGTATTAGTGCCCATCTATTTCTTTAACCTCGTGTTGAGGTGCTTGCATGTGCAGTTATTCTTGGCTGTAATAAACCCAACAAATCTGAATTCGGAGTCCGTGATTATTGAAGGTAACTGGATTCTAGATCGTTGCATAACTGAATTGGATTTTCTTCCCTTCACACTATTCAGCAGGTAAAAAGATTCTGACGACCTGAGGATTCTTAGTGATGATGAGATAAGATAAGAATCCCGCTTTATCAGTTGGTAGCAGAGTAGGATGGTTTCCTCTGAAAGTAAGGGGAGATCTAGATTAGGATAAGGGATCATTTGCTCCATAGAGCTCGAGTGATGGTGATCCAGTGGATCGTAAGAGGAGGACGTCGGCGGTCGCTGAAAACTGACAGAGAGTGACGGTGCGGTGGAAGTAGCAGTTCGTGGTAGAGTGAGTATGAACAGGGTGATGCTTGTCAGATTGCGGTGTTTAATTGTTGTGTGATGTCTTGTGGAGTTGGAATGAGAGTCGTGTGATTGAGGATCGGACCGTGAGCGCGCGCGGGGCCGAGAGATTTGATTCGATATCCCGGGATAATAGATTGTGGTGTAGAAGACACCCAGAGCTGAGATTGTTGACCAGAGGTTGTGGGAGTCATGAGACGTCGTTGATTAACCCACTGATGATAGGGAGCGTATGCGTGAGTGTGTGAATAACCGACGCTGGTCGTAGGTTATTGTGTGTAGAACATCGAGTGTTTGGATCCTATCGATTGTGTCAGAGGTGATTGTCCGGTCGTTCGCGGACAGACAGTTGCCAGATTTGAGGTCAACAGTTTCGAGAGGCTGTGGACCGACAGTCAGAGAGGTGATTGTCCGGTCGTTTGAGGACAGACAGTTACTTCAGAGTGTGATTGGGACACGTGGGAGCGAGAGTGGTGAATTGTGAAGGAGGGGAACTGCTGCGAGCGGAGGAAGAGTGACGTCAGACAGTGCCACGCTGCGATAGGCCGGTTGGTGTGAGTCGCGCTGGCATTGGTGGATTGAAATCAGGAAGTAAAAACGAAATCTTGTGCGCAAACGGAAATCTGCTTCATCATGAAATGTTTTAAAGTTTTACGAGAACTCTGTAGAGGTGATAGACATGTGGTTACTCGGGGAGGAGAGAAAGCTCCTCCAGAGGATACGCCAGCACATTACATGGCTAAGAATGTAGGATTACATACTATAATTTGGCTTGAGAATTGGCATAAAATGACAGAAGGAGAGGGAGAATTGACTTTCCCACGCTATGGTACCTTCAGGTTAGAAGTGTTATATCAGTTGAAATCTGTGATGTCTTCCTTGCGACCACTACCCCACACAGTTTGAGGCGCTACATGCATGGATTAGAGCAGCATATGACAGGAAGAGAGACAGAAGTCAGGAAAGGGTGAAGAAGTCGATCAGGGCATTTCAAGATGCGAGATGGGATGCACTGGAGAAAAGGTGGAGAGTGGAAACAATTGAGGGAGATAGATTATATCCGTTGATAGAGAAAACGGGAGGTACACAGGAAAGGAGTGCAGTGGAAGATGGCAGTGGAAGATGACAGTGATATGGATGACAGCTTGTTAGACAGACTGCTGTCAGAGAGACCACCTGCCTTAAATCCAGAATATAGCGAAGGAAATTCGATTGTGGCAGGAAGGACGGGCGAGTCACAGAATCAGACAAATGTGAGAGTAGTGGGAAAAATTTCCACAGGAACGGAGGGAGTAGGAACCCAATCTTCCATGGGGAGTATGCGGTTGCCGGACTCCCTGACGGTACCTGTTACCATTGGTCCTATAGTATCGGTGTATGACCCAGATCGAGTAAGTGAAGGAAGTCTAATGCAGACGACAGGGAGAGAGGGGATCAGCATTGGAGGGAATGGCGTAGAGGAAGGAATGGTCCATTCTCCGAAGCCCATAGAAGCGAGCACGCCACTGCCAGCCACCGCAGACTCCTCTAGTGGACAGGTGGATGTGAGACCAGTAAGACCAGGGTCTTTGGTCGAGTCCAGATCAGACTTGAGAATGTGGGTACCACCTGTAAGGAATCAGAGTGATAGGATGCCAGGAGATGTGGAGCAAGACAACTCAGGAAACAGACCAGGATCCAGGAATACGATAGAAGAGAGTAAGCCACGAGAACAAAGCAGTGATTATGACGAGCGGAATGGTGCGGCTTGTCGAGAAATTTTGAGGAGTGCCGTGAAGGCAAGGTTGCTGGATGTAGTGAGACTAAAGGCAGAGGTAGACGAAATGATTAGTGGGAACCTGCCTTTGGAGAGAATAGAGATCTATGAGCCAGACGAGCTGCTTTTTGTAGCAAAGGATGTGACTCGTAAAGCGAGGGCCGCACATGAGAAATTGACAGAATTGGCCAAGAAATATGAGGTGGATATGAATAAAACGAAATCGTTGCAAGGATCCCATAGGTTGCAATATAGTGATCAAGAGCTGGAGGAGAAAAGGGTCACAGGATTAAGGACGCATACTAAAGACCTGATTGTAGGGATGCGTATATGGGTAATGCTAAACAAATGGGAGGAAAGGTGGTCGAAGAAGAAGATTGCCAAAAAGACTGTAGGAGAAACGCCGCCTCCGGGGGAGGGACGACGGGCGTAGGGAACTATCCTTTACGAGAAGTACAGAACGGAGGGTACGTGCATGTGCCATGGAGTAGAGGTGACTTGGCTGCATTTACAAATGATTTTCCTCGGCTGAGGGAAAAACCCGTAGAGTGGTACAAACAGGTCGACCGTTTTGTTAAAATTTCGAAGGTATTGTGGATTGATTTGAACACCTTGTTTGATATAGTAGTACCAGGAGACTTGTGGTCAGCTTGTAAAATTGCAGTTGAGTGGCCGACCTTCGAACCTGAAAGGGATGCTGTTACAAATGGTCCGTCACCTATAGTCATGAAAAAGTTTGAACAAGTGATTACATGGTTGAAGTTGAAGATCTCGCCTCAAGACATTGATTGGGTTAAGATAGATCGAACTGTGCAGGAACCCAAGGAGACAGTGCATGAGTATTATGAAAGACTCTTGCAAGCTTTTAAACAGTATAGTGGACTAGATACCTTAGACCCCAAGGATATGGGACAGTTTGTCTCAAAGTTTGTCCTAGGATTGAGATCAGAGGTTAGCCTCATGATACAGCAACATTTGATCTGTTGGCAGAACAAGCCGGTAGACGAAATCTTGCGGTATGCGAGGTACTGTAGTGATGAAGTGGACTCGAAAAACCGGAAGCAGAAGGACAAGTTGATGCTTGTCCAGATGCAACCAGCTCAGGTCCAATCTAACAGAGGGACGCTGGGCAGAAGACAGGGAAACTACCAAGGGAACCAAAATGGGCAAGGTCAGGGAAAAGGGAAACCTATAGATCCCAAGACGGGGATGGATGTGGCGACATTGAAGAAGACCACTGCATGTCATCTTTGTCATCAGATTGGACATTGGAAGCGCGAGTGTCCCTTGAACCCAGCCAATCAGGTGCAGCAGGAGGTAGAAGTGGTTCAGGCACCCGTGCCGGAGGTAGTCAATACTGTGACAAGGCCCAGATCGATGAAAGGGGGGACGTTTAACCCACAGGTACAGGTTCCCCAGCCACTGAGAATTTCGCAAGGAATGTGGACTTACCAGCAGATGCCCCTTTTCGAAGGGTATGAGGAGTACAGCCCAGACCCGTTAGCCTGACGGTGCCTGAGGGGGGAGGAAGACGGCACACTTGGAGCAGTCTTGGAGGTAGACCAGAAAGGACCTTTTGTGGAGGCAGACATTGATGGTCATCCTACCACTCTTTTGGTTGACACTGGTGCTACCCGGTCTACTGTAAGATCAGCAGTAGTCCCCAACTTACCCCTCTTGGGACAATCGATCCAAGTTGTTGGAGTGGCGAACAAGAGGATAACTAGCCCATTGACCAAACCGATTCCAGTGAGAATAGGCTCTTTCCGAGCTAGACACCAGTTCGTGGTGTGCGATACGAGTCCAGTTTGTCTGTTAGGAAGAGATCTATTGTGTAAATTGAACTGCACTATCTATTGGGGAGTGGAGGTTCAGACAAAGGATGACGATGCCACCTTTAAAGTTGCCAATCAGCACTTGTGTATAGAAATGTATCCAGTGGTGACAGTGGAGGAACTTCCACTAGATCTGAGGGATTCTGTGTCACAAGAGGTGTGGGACTTCACGGGAGAAGAGATCGGACTGATCAAAGGGGTTGAACCTGTACAAATCCAGGTTAAGCAGAATGCCGAATTCCCTAGGACGCCCCAGTACAATCTGTCACCTGAGACAATTGCAGGGATTAGACCTGTAATCGAGTCTATGATCAAGCAAGGCATTCTGAAGGAGATAAGAGGTAGCCCATGTAATTCACCCATCATGGGACTACAGAAACCGAGCGGGAAGTTCAGGATCGTGCAAGACCTGCGAAAGGTCAACACGATAGTTGTCCCATGTTGTCCAGTGGTACCGAATCCATCAGTGATACTGTTTCAGATCCCATGCGAAGCCGAGTGGTTTACTGTCATTGATTTGTGTCAAGCATTCTTCTCGATACCGCTCCACGAGGAAAGCCAATTTCTTTTTGCTTTCCGGCTGGAAAATCGTGTGTTAACGTGGTGTCGTATCCCTCAAGGGTATACAGAGAGTCCATCGATCTTTAATCAGATCTTGAAGAAGAATCTTGAGAGTCTCGTATTGCCACAGAACTCAGTTCTTGTGCAGTACATAGATGATCTACTTGTGGCATCAGAAACAGAAGACGCTTGCAGGATAGACACGATAGCCCTACTGAATCATTTGGCAGAGAATGGACACAAGGTGTCCCCGAACAAATTGCAGTACTGTCTGAACGAAGTACAGTACTTGGGTCACAGATTAGAAAAAGGCAAGAGGAAGGTGTCACCAGATCGAATTGAGGCAATAATGAACATGGCAGTGCCCACCACTCAGAGGGAAGTCAGGATGTTTTTGGGAATGGTCGGCTATTGTCGTCAGTGGATTCCCAATTTTTCCTTGAGAGCAAAGCCTTTACAGAGGCTCACGCACAAGGATGTGAGCGATCCGGTACCATGGGACGAGGAGTGCTTGGTGTCATTCCTAAGACTGAGAGAAGGTTTGTGCAGTGCACCAGCTTCGGGAATGCCCGATTACAACAAGGCTTTCTCACTGTTCTGTTGCGAGAGAGAAGGTTGTGCATTAGCAGTCTTAGCTCAGAATCATGGAGGTGTCTGTAGACCAGATGCCTATTTTTCAGCTACTCTAGATCCAGTAGCTTTTGCGTTGCCCGGATGTCTAAGATCCGTTGCTGCAACAGGTGTCAGCATTTAAAGATGTGAAAGCATTGTAATGGGTCATCCTCTGACAGTTTATGTGCCACACTCTGTTGAATTGTTAATGACCAGGACAAAGACTCAGCACCTAACGAATAACAGGTTAACGAGTTATGAGCAAGTCATACTGGCCGCAGAGAATGTGACTCTGAAAAGGTGCTCTGTCTTAAACCCTGCGACATTAATGCCCATACCGAATACAGATGATGAAGATTGTGCGGACCATGATTGTCTTGATGTGACTGAACTATGCACCAAACCGAGACCTGACATTGTCGACGAACCACTGACTGACCCAGATGAAATTTTCTTTGTCGATGGTTCGTGCCTAAGAGACAGTGTTGGTCAACTGAGAGCAGCGTTTGCTGTATGTACCATTTCAGGAGTGGTTGAGGCTGCTTGCCTAGAAGGAGTACACTCCGCGCAGGTAGCTGAGATCATTGCCTTGACTCGTGCCTGTTTGGCCGCTGATCAAATCCGAATCACGATCTACACGGACAGCCAGTATGGGTTCGGTGTGGTTCATGACTTCGGACAGTTATGGTCACAGAGGGGATTCTTGACATCATCTGGTTCACCCATTAGGAATGGAGAACATGTAAGACAGCTGCTAGATGCATTGCAATGTCCGAAGGAAATCGCAGTTGTCAAGTGCACTGCGCATGGAAAGGGGGATGATTTTGTCTCTTTGGGAAATAACTACGCGGATGAAGTTGCCCGTTTCTGTGCAGAACAAGGATGCATATTTACAGAGGGTTACACAGGAGAGAGCCAAGAAAGAACCGAGCTCAACATGATGTTGGCCATGGCAGACACTTGGGAGGAACTCAAGCGACTGCAGGATGAAGTTTCAGATCAAGAACGGGATTGATGGGTCAGAGCAGGATGTGAAAGAGTGGATGTGGATGTTTGGGTTTCCAGTGATGGGAGAGCGGTATTGCCAGAGAATCTGCTGAGCCCGATGGCGAGACTAATACATGGGCCGATACATCTTGGTAGAGATGCAATGATGCGTGTGTTTAGACAGACGTGGTATAACCCACGATTTCGTGCGATTGCTGAAGCAGTTTGTCAGAGGTGTGTTACGTGTCAACAGATGAATGCTGGAAAGAAGACTGTGGTCACATTGAGTCACATTGGAAGGTCAGGAGGACCCTTCAATAGGATGCAGCTAGACTTTGTAGAGATGCCCAAGTGCAATGGGTTGAGGTACATTTTGGTGGTGGTGTGTGTATTCTCACGGTGGGTGGAGGCTTACCCAACACGCAGGTGTGACACTCTCACAGTGGGTAAGTTATTGTTGAGGGAACTCATCCCGAGTTTTGGTTTTCCAACCTCTTTGGAATCGGATAGAGGAACACACTTCCACAGTGAAATCATGAAGCTGCTTTGTGCAGCATTGAATGTTGATCAAAGATTACATTGCAGTTATCGACCAGAGGCTTCTGGGATAGTGGAACAGGTTAATGGAACCTTGAAGGCAAGAATGGCAAAAATGTGTTCGTCAACGTCTCTGAAGTGGCCTGACGCCCTGCCGCTTGTGCTTATGAGTATTCGCAGTGTCCCCGACAGGAGAACTGGGTTGTCTCCCCATGAGATCTTGATGGGGAGGGCGATGCGGTTGCCAGCAGTACCAGCTACAGCTTTGATAAACATCACTGATGACTTGATTCTCGATTACTGTAAAGGACTATCTGATGTGGTCCGTTCTGTGTCCCAGCAGGTACAAGCTGCAGCTGTTCCGGCCTCGAGTGATCTGTGCCACGACCTGTGTCCAGGAGACTGGGTGCTTGTTCGAAAGCACGTGAGGAAGAGCTGTCTGGACGTTCGGTGGCGAGGCCCGTACCAGGTAATACTGGTAACGAACACAGCAGTGAAGTGCGGAGGATTGCCGAACTGGGTGCATGCTTCCCATACCCGCAGAGTTTCAGCACCCTCGGAAGAAACAGCTCCTCTCGTGAATGAAAATCCAGCTGATGTGGCAGGGCCACATGAGAGGACAAGTCAAGCTGTGAGGGCCGCTGATACAGCTGGTTGTGCACCAGAGCAAGCTGAAGAGGGTTCCGACAACCAGAACCTCGACTCTGACTCGGATGACGGAGGTGTTGCTGTGGGTGGAGTAGAGTCAAATTCAGCAGAAGAAGGAAGTGGTGCACAGGGTATAGAGGGGGAAAGCGGAAGAACGACCAGAACCGAGGAGGCTTGGCCTGAGAGACAGAGGCGACTGAACCTGAGGTTGGCACCCAAGAGAGATCTTGCTCCAGTGTCTGAAACGTCTGAATCGGAAGCGAGTGACGGAGAGCAGGCTCAAGAGGGTTGGAGAAGGTCGAAAAGAACGAGAGTACCTTGCCAGAGATACGCTACCCCGGAGTGGACTTACGCAGTGACTGATGCCGGAGGTAGTGAGTTCGGGGAGGCTGAGGTCCGTGCAGGTAGTCAGCAAGAGCCCAAACGTGGTGTTGAAGGTGGTGCTGTTAGTGCCAGGGCTCGATGTCGAAGGAATACTGACCCTCACGGTTCCGAATCCCCGCTTCTGAGTAAAGTCCGACAATTGGTTCTGCATCGACTCGAATTTCCGTCATTTGGGTTTGAGCCGCCTTCACATGAAATGATAATTCTTCGTCTTGAACTTTTGTATCATGTTCTAGAAGCGCTTGCAGCTGACCTTATTGTGGATTGAGTATAAACTGTTGTAAATAAAAGCCTAAAGAAGAAGATAACCTAGGTCCGAGTGGAAGAAGAATAAACTTAGGGACTTTCCGCAGAAGAGGAACGAGAGCTTAGGGAAGTCTTTTTCTGGACTATGTAAATAAGAAACTGTAGTTGAAAAGGGGATTTCCAGAGGTTTCGGAGTGTTGCTCGAACTGGTTAAGCAAGTCACGTGTGGAGAAGACAGAGACTTTTGAGTGATCGTTGCTAAAGCCAAGAACTTTGAGAACTTTCGAGATCATGGAGGCTGGAGATCCACACCGTAGATCCAAAGTGATTGTAGGCACATTTATAGGGGGTGTGATAGTTTCTATAATCATAGTAGTTGTAGTTTCATATGTGGTTCCACATGAGCTAGCAGTGAAGGGGGTGCAAGGGACTCCAACACCCACTACACCTAGCGAAAAGGAGGGAAACATAGGAGCTGACAGAGCTTTGCTAATAGAAGAGAGTCGTAGATTGCATGTAGATTTGTCTAGAAGTGATTTTAAGCTTAATGCGTATGCCAAGCTGCTATATGAGTATGTAGATGCGATGGATGCGAAAGATTGTTATGTGTGTATGCAGTTGCCAGCTTCAGTGGATGAGGGTATTAGATATCACCATCTTCCACTGACTTATGGAATTTCGTGTAGTTTGTTATTGAGTGTGTTTTATGGGAGAGGTCACTATGAGTACTTCTTTTCCAACTATGACGCCGTGCTTTCAGAGGTTCCTGCCCATAAACATTTGAACAAGTATGATTATTACAAGGCGGAAGATAGACTTGGAAAGTACTTCATACCGACTTCGACTTTAGATACAGCTTATGCCCATAGACATAATTTAACATGTGCATTAACAGAAGTAGAGAAGAAATTTGTAGATCAGGTAGAAGATAGATATAGAAAGCTAACACAAACACGTCACACTGGAGATAGTCCTGTAGATTGGACAGACGAGGAGAGATTGCACCGAACAAAAGGAAGTTATGGTCCTATAGCATTGGATATGGGCCAAAGGGGAAAGTTGTGTGTGAGACGGGTGCAGACTTATTATGATAAGGTCTCTGTGGGACAGAGCGAGTGTGATCACGTTTTCACTATGGAGGATTCAGCAAAGAATTTTCTGCAAGGTCCTGTACAAGTGATACCTACGGTGTATTTTGTATGTGGAAGGAATGCTTATGTGAGGTTGCCAGCGAACTGGTATGGTACGTGCTACTTGGGAATAATATTTCCAAAGATCTACCATGCAGAGGATTTGGAGCTTCTGGAAGGTGGAAAGCATTCGAGAGTGAAGAGAGGTACGAGTGCAGGAGCTGTAGTAGGAGATATCTTTGGAGCGATGATACCAAGTTTGGGAGTGATCTTGAATGATGTGAAGATCCGGAGATTGGCGACTGTGGTTGATGAGTTATCAATGAATACAGCAAAGTCGTTGATACTTGTGGATGGAGAGATGTTGTCGATAAGGACAATGGTTTTGCAGAATCGTCTTGCTTTGGATGTCTTATTGGCAAAAGAGGGCGGAGTCTGTAAAATGTTGAAGGTTCAAGAGTGCTGCACTTATATACCAGACCACAGCAAGGATCTGGAGAAATATATAAGTAACATCACTACGATCCATACGAAGATAGCGGATTTGACTGAAGAGGGAGTTTGGGAGAAAGTTGGCAAAGGATTTGGTCAAGTGGGAAGCTGGTTTGCGAATTTGGGAAAGGGATTCCTTGGCTATGTTCTGAGACCTCTCATCATTGTGGTGGTTTGTGTGGTTTGTCTGTGGGGTCTGATCAGAGCATACAAGTGGTATAGAGCAGGCATAGCTGAGAGAGCCTTGAGAGAAAATGAGACAAGAATGGCTAGACTGCAGGACAGTCACTATCGAAATATTAAGAGTTTGGAGAGATTCCGACAGGGGAGAATGGCAACAAGTTCTGTTTAGGTTGGTTCTTTCTCCAAGGGAGTTGTAAAGATGTGATGACAGGAGTAATCAAAGGGGGGAACTGACAGAGCGCCATGTTCTCGTGAAATTTGTAGGGGTGCATCATAATCACCTTTAGTCTGCACCCGCATATATCCAGTTGAGTATTAATGAATAGCCAGTAAAATGTAGTTCTAAATCGTATTATTAGAGTGAATAAGAGAGTAATTGTGTTATTAGAATTACGTAAATGCAATGCTTATTTGAAATGTGTTTAAAATGATGCATGGATGATTTAGTTCATGTGTAGTTAAAGATGCAGTAGTTAACGTGTATGATATTAAGTTGCACGTGTAGTTTATTTTTCGCATATGCAATGTATGAGCCTATGTTTAAAGAAGTAATTAAGAATCGTGTGTTTAAAATGTGTAAAGGCCTGACTGCATATACGTCAAGGGAAGGCCTGTTTGTTCTTATGTTAGCTTATTTTGTAGGCAGAGAAGGTGTTCTCTTGGAACGGCTCTCTGGGCACAGTTGGTAGACTCGTACATAGGGAAAGTCTGTTGAAATGTATCTTCTGTTGCAGGTGCAAGGACACATGCCTCGTTAGCGAAAGACTGGCTCTTTGTTTTAGGAGTTAGGGTGGTGGGAGGCATTGAGATGGGAGTATACTGGAATGTAGGGATGATACTTTCAGCGGAGAAGGTGCCTGGGACTCAAGGTCATTGTAACCGTCCTGGATGAAGTAAGAGTTTCGATGGAAAAGTACGAGAAGGAAGACCTGGCCGAAGAGGCATGACAAGGGCGTGTTCAATTGTATGTGGATTTTGTATTAGGTACAGTGCCCCGAGGGGGGAGAGCAGAGAGGAGGTAGAGGAGACCTGAGAGAAGGGCAAAGAGAGAGATCTATTAGGAAGGAGCATCTTAGAACGAGCTCGAAATGCTAAGTGAGTGCACTTCTTAGGAAGTCTTCACAGCTGACACCTTTTCTTTTACTCTTGCCTGGGGAAATTCGTTAAGTAGGTATGTCACCTTAGTGGTAGAGTAGGGACAGTTTAATGTTTTATGCTTATTTAGGTAAATGAAGAATAATATAGAGATTGGAGCAGTTATTGTTTGTTTAATACTTCTGGAGCTAACGATTCTTCTTATTCTGAGTCGGATGAGACTCCTGCGTAGGATGATGTTTGTATTAGTGCCCATCTATTTCTTTAACCTCGTGTTGAGGTGCTTGCATGTGCAGTTATTCTTGGGCTGTAATAAACCAACAAATCTGAATTCGGAGTCCGTGATTATTGAAGGTAACTGGATTCTAGATCGTTGCATAACTGAATTGGATTTCTTCCCTTCACACTATTCAGCAGGTAAAAAGATTCTGGCGACCTGAGGATTCTTAGTGATGATGAGATAAGATAAGAATCCCGCTTTATCAATACCTATTTACGCATCCACCCGCACTGCAGTTTTAAGTTCTTTATTGTCGCAATCTCAGCCTTCCTATTAGCAACAAGTCGCTATAGTTACAAAAAGAAATCTAAAGTGTCTGTTTATGCGTTTACTTACACTAAAGTTATGATTGTTTAAAGACCGTAATCTCTGCCTCCCCCTCAGCAACAGACCTCCTTACCGTGACGCGTCTTTCAGCCTACGTGGTTCTTTTCTGACACGAATCGTGCATTCCCTGCTCTCTTTTTATATTTTGCTGTGACCTTAATTATTTGCACCTGGAGGCGCGCGAAAGAGGAAACTCTTCGTAAATGCCTGTGTTTTCTTTATTATTAATCCACGTGTATATATGTCTCAGTGGACTCGAAAGGTTGCTAGTTAATCCCCATAGACTGATCAAATTTAATTTATTATTCTAAAAGGTTTACAAAAACAATTTACATGTGATTGTAGAAATACAAAAACAGAAAAAAAACTAATTCATAAAGCATTCCGTCTAGAACTGCGGTCTCGAACTCATAGCCTCTATCTTCATTGCTACGCTGATATCTCCCTCGGGCTAATCGGGAGTTAGACATATCGCATTCTTAAAATACGTTATTGATACATAAATACATTTTTTCAAAGCCACATTTTTTTATGTAAGTGAACGTTAGTTAAACTGTATCATCTGAAATGAGCTGTCTACTTAGAAAGGATTTCAAATTCACAATTTATTTACAATACTCTTTCTTTATTTTGGTTATTAAAACTAAATGGGAAATCAAATTCGAGATTCACACAGACATATCTTCAGCCTCGAGAACCTTTAACCTTGCTATTCTCATCTACCCTGCTGCGCACCTTGTGCCACCAGGGAGACTAATATGAGGCGTTCATGTTGTGAATTATTCAAGCAGTTTTCAAAAAACCTTATCTTTTATACATTATCTATATCATATTTTCTTGCTATTAGTACAGGATATCAGTTAAGTTCTGTTAACTGTTTAATGTCCCTCGCCTCATGATTTGGAATTCTGAGATACAACTGTTCTTCAATACTGACTATTTCTCGACCTCCAGTAATGCAGGAGATCGAATTTAAACAAAGCTCAGATCCTTTTATGGCTGAAGGATGTGCAAAGTCTCTATAAAAATGTATATAAGAATAGAAGAAGGAAATAAGTATATTTAGATAATCAATTTGAATGGTTTGAGATAAACAAATTTGAAAATTGATAGCACCATAGGTCAGTTGGGTAGCCAGGTTAACAGAACTTAAATTGATATCCTGTACTAATAGCAAGAAAATATCATATAGATAATTCTCCAGCATCAAAGAGCAATCACACACAAAGATTTTAATTATCCGGTAGCTAGACATTTCCAAACTATGCATAACAGCAATAATGATCTACTAAAATTCTTTGGGATTGATAGTATTTTGAAGCATACAAGAGGAGGGGACAGAGAAAAACAACTACCGATTCTCGAATCTAGGCTCATAATTGATCTAAACACAAAAATACCTAATGTTATGAATAGCAGTGAGGAATTGACAACACACATTGGCAGATAGATTTTCTATCTACTGTCACCCAATCACGTCTTCTGTTGTACATAATTTTATTTCACAAATTTTATTCATTTTGTTTCCACTCACGTTGGCACTTTTTATCACAGGATGACACTCATTGTCTTATAATATGGGCACTTGCCCTTGATTGTGTACGATGATTTGTTGAATGGAACTGGTAATCGGGACAATAACTGTTGGTGCGTTTTCTCTGGTCTCGGATGCACAATGGGTGATTCCCTGTGTGTTATTTCAGATAATTTATAAATTGACCTGTTACTAGAGTAATGCTATATATTTTTTTGCATTTTCCCTAACCACAGTTAACCCCATATGGAGCCTCATTAATAATTCAGGACAGGCTAATTACCAAATGGGGAGCCCGTATTCCCATATGAATTATCTTTTTATTCCAGATTTAATATTGGACAATGTGGGTCTCCGTTAGTTGTATATAATTTATGTGCCATTTCATATTTGCACGAACACTACACTTAGGATAACGTATAGGACATGCGTAATATGCATTGAATTTTATCAATTGGGTTTTATCATATGAATTTTCAATATGATTATTTTGAATGAAATTTATTATTATATTATTTATATAATTTTTCATTATATTCTTTCATTAATTTGATTTAATTTTCAAATGCAAAGTTGAATTCTGAATTATGTGATAAATAATTTGCTCATGCGTGATCGCAAAGACAAATTGATTTCTCATAGTATTTTGATTATGTCCATTGCGTTAGGGCTTATTTCAATGGTGAGTTGAGAGCATTGTGTAAACTTGACAAAGGCTTCATAGCTGAAACGCGTTGTTTTGCACAATAAACATTTGTGCTATTTACTTGGTGTGCCGCATTTATCATTCCGGATTGCTGGAGTGGTTCCTGGATATATATATCTATATATATATATACAGTGGCATATGATGAAGACTCATCTGAGTCGAAATGCGTAATGCCTGCCTGCCTGCCTATCTTTGCCTCAAATAAAGAAATTACTGAGGACGTTTGGAGTGGCCTGTTTTCATGCTGCAAGTGCAGTGTGTTCTTCTTATGGAATATATATATATATTCTGGAGGAGGGAAAAATCCGGCTGTAAGAGACATTCGTCCAGATTGCGAACCAACTGCATGATGGGACATGCAGTCCATAACTATGAACTGGCCGAGTGTTCTCTGATGAGATATGGTGCAGGTGTGCCCCACGCTACTTTAGAAGGAGGGGCTTAATACATAAAAGGAAACTTTGAAATTTGTAACACCGGAGGCATTTGAAGAGGCTACCGCCGAAACGCGTCATGCCAGAGAATTCGAATAAATGATTCCTTGAAGCCCTGGCGTGCCCCCTTGTCTTTTTCGAAGGAGGAGGATAATTTTTGCATATTAGCGTGAAGCCAGTACCACGCAAAGGGGACCCTTCCAAAAGTGTTCAGGGTGTAGTGGCTTAACCCGGACCGCCCCACGTCCGATGGAGGCAGAGGTCTTTGCTGCCAGCTGACAGTCCGTGACTCACACGGAGAGACGGAGTTACTTTACCATCGTCTCCAAGCATTGCCAACACCGGGACTGTGAGGTTGGAAGCGCAGGGCTCAGGAATCGTTTGTTGCCCAGCACAGTGCTACAATCTCAAGCCAACCATTCTTCAGCCACTCACTTTGAGGAGGGAAAAATCCGGCTGTAAGAGACATTCGTCCAGATTGCGAACCAACTCCATGATGGGATCTGCAGTCCATAACTATGAACTGGCTGAGTGTTCTCTGATGAGATATGGTGCAGGTGTGCCCCACGCTACTTTAGAAGGAGGGGCTTAATAAATAAAAGGAAACTTTGAAATTTGTAACACCGGAGGCATCTGAAGAGGCTACCGCCGAAACGCGTCATGCCAGAGAATTCGAATAAATGATTCCTTGAAGCCCTGCCGAGTCCCCTTGTCTTTTTCGAAGGAGGAGGATAATTTTTGCACATATATATATATATATATATATATATATATATATCATCCAAAAGTAGCCCAACCAACGGAGACGCACACAATGAAAGGCAGACTCCAGCCTTCGCAGCAGAGTCTTTATTCAGCAATCATCGAACACATTAGGATATTTCATCGCCTCACCCAACGCGTTTCGGAGCTCCTGCTCCTTGATCACGGATTGTGGCTTGTTCATATGCAGATGCGTAGGGAGACAGTCTCTTAATTGGCATTTATATCGCCCTCCAATGGGCTCCTGTTTCGCTTTGCTACCTGGGACTCGTAGTCCCTACGCTAAAATATTACCCTCGATGGGTTCCGCATTAAAACAATATTTTCAAGCTCTCCATAGGGCCTCCAGTGTGCCCGCTGATTATATAATGCTCCCTTGTCATCCTGCCATGAGAACTCCCGTATATCAGGAATCGGCAGTCCGTAATGTACACGGCGGTGCTGTCTCCCCGACCTGGACCGGCCGGAGAAATATCATCCAAAAGTTGCCCAACCAATGGAGACGCACACAATGAAAGGCAGACTCCAGCCTTCACAGCAGAGTCTTTATTCAGCAATCAGCGAACACATTAGGATATTTCATCGCCTCACCCAACGTGTTTCAGAGCTCCTGCTCCTTGATCACGGATTGTGGCTTGTTCATATGCAGATGCGTAGGGAGACAGTCTCTTAATTGGCATTTATATCGCCCTCCAATGGGCTCCTGTTTCGCTTTGCTACCTGGGACTCGTAGTCCCTACGCTAAAATATTACCCTCGATGGGTTCCGCATTAAAACAATATTTGCACGCTCTCCATAGGGCCTTCAGTGCGCCCGCTGATTATATAATGCTCCCTTGTCATCCTGCCATGAGAACTCCCATATATCAGGAATCGGCAGTCCGTAATGTACACGGCGGTGCTGTCTCCCCGACCTGGACCTGGACCTGGGTTCCGCATTAAAACAATATTTGCACGCTCTCCATAGGGCCTTCAGTGCGCCCGCTGATTATATAATGCTCCCTTGTCATCCTGCCATGAGAACTCCCATATATCAGGAATCGGCAGTCCGTAATGTACACGGCGGTGCTGTCTCCCCGACCTGGACCGGCCGGAAAAATATCATCCAAAAGTTGCCCAACCAACAGAGACGCACACAATGAAAGGCAGACTCCAGCCTTCGCAGCAGAATCTTTATTCAGCAATCAGCCAACACATCAGGATATTTCATCGCCTCACCCAACGCGTTTCGGAGCTCCTGCTCCTTGATCACGGGTCGTGGCTTGTTCATATGCAGATGCGTAGGGAGACAGTCTCTTAATTGGCATTTATATCGCCCTCCAATGGGCTCCTGTTTCGCTTTGCTACCTGGGACTTGTAGTCCCTACGCTAAAATATTACCCTCGATGGGTTCCGCATTAAAACAATATTTTCAAGCTCTCCATAGGGCCTCCAGTGCGCCCGCTGATTATATAATGCTCCCTTGTCATCCAGCCATGAGAACTCCCATATATCAGGAATCGGCAGTCCGTAATGTACACGGTGGTGCTGTCTCCCCGACCTGGACCCCACCTCCCCGGGGCATACACAAATTAGAATACTGGGGTCTGTTGTGGACCCCCGTCCCTGGGGACCACCACCTCCCCGGGGCTATGCAAATGTTGGTAGGGGGGCCACGTGGCCCCCCTCCTGGAGCCCTATATGCCCCTGGGGACCGCCACCCCCCAGGGCCGGCTCCTGCAATGTCATGGGGTGCCCACCCCCAGGACATTGCCGTTTGGTATGGCAGGGTGGGAGCACGGCTCCCGCCCTGCCATAGCAAACACTGCTTTGCTTCTTGGAAGCGAGAGTAGGAAACCTGCTCTCGCTTCCAAGAAGCAAAGCAGAATTGCTTTTGGGCAAGGGGAGCCAGCTCTTGCAGGAGGCGGGGAGCCGGCTGGGACTGTGGGGGCATTGGGGCTCCCCCCACGGTCCCCAACTTGAGGGCTGGCCCCGGGGGATGGGGTCCCCGGGGCATAATTGGCCTTAGGAGGGGGGCCACATGGCCTCCCTCCCCCAAAAAAATCCAGGCTGGCCAGGCCCCGGGGGATGGGGTCCCCAGGGCCAGAAGTGGCCTTAGGAGGGGGGCCTCGCGGTCCCCTCCATAATTTTTTTATTTTTTTTTTTATTTGGCAGGCCCCGGGGGATGGGGTCCCCGGGGCGAATACCGAATAATGGAAGTGGTGTGGTTTTTTTTCTTTCTATTTTGGAGTCGCGACTCCAACGCGGCTCTCAGCGCGGCCCCCCGTGAAACGTCGCGTTGGATTTGCGAATTCACCTCAAATAAATAATTTAGTAGTATATAATTTAGAAGGTAGTGTTGAATTTGTGACGTTGTTTTATTGAGGTACTGTGATTGAAGTTAATGACAACATTACAATTGATAGAGTTGTTAAAAATATATAAAATAAAAAATTAATAGTTAAACTTGAAAAGTGTGTTGTGTTGTAGTACATTGAATTCATGCTTTTGCAAATTTGCAACAAATTCGCGAATCCTCAAAAATGTAAAAGTATGTATGTTTAAATAAGAATAAGATTCACTATTGTGTTATAGGGTGGCTCTAAAAGAGCCCCTGTTTTCATTATGAGTTTGTTGTAGCTACATGTAAGTGCGGATGCACAGCTTTAGGTTGTTGAGAAAGACTCTGTTCCCATGATCTGTGAAGTGTACTCCATAACTTCTGTAGATGTCATCCATATCAAAACGTAGATTGTTGTTATATATGGAGCCCATCCTTTGGTCTCTGAGGTAAGCAGAAACAGCTTTATTGACATTCTTCCTAGCTTTTTCAATCTGTGGACAGAATTGAATAGACCACTTCCATTTCTGTCTTTGGCATATATTAGAGTATACAAAGACAGTTTGGGGGAAAAGCAACATAAATTGTGCAAAGGTATCCTTCATTAGCATTTCCAGTCCTACCCCAGTCAATGTGCCTAGGTCATTGGCACCACAGTGCACAATCATGAGGTCAAGGGGTTGGAGATGCAAAGGCATCAATTGGTGCCACTTTAATCCTCTCTGTGCAATCCATTTAATATCCACATTTTGCAAAGCTAGGTCTTTGTCAATACCTCTGCGTTCAGCATACCTTTTGCACCAGAAAATATAGCTGTGTCCAACAATCCATACTGTAAGCATCTTGAAGGGATGTCTGGAAATAATGAAAAGATGTCTGTAGCTGAGGTAGTCAGTCGGTAGAATGAGAGGTATGTAAAATGGTGGACAAGATGCTGTTTTTTTAAAAAGTAGAGAATTGATTGGCTGTTTAAGAACATTTAAAAATAGGGTGCATGTTACTTTCTTTAAAAAGCATGTTTCTTATTGGTTAGTAGAAAATGTTTGAAAGGTACAGTAGATAGGATAAGGTCATATTTTGCAAACGTCAACCACACCTGCTGTTTGCATTTGTAACCTTGTGTGCTAAACTTGAAAATATGGTGAACTTGTGACCTGTCAGTTCAGATCAATGTTCCATGAACTGTTGCTATGGAAACTGGCATTAGACAGAATGGGGGAAGGGTTGAATGTTATCTGTGGTTTTAAAATATGGAATTGTAATTTATATATAAGTGATATGTTATTTAAGTAAGATTTCCCAAGTCAGTACTATCTTTAGAAGTGGTGTGTTCTTAAAAATAGTGGTATTTTTATTTGTAATATATTTTTGAACTCCCGTATGGATTCGCGGCTCCATCGCGTTGGTGCACGGTGGAGTCGCTCCTCCAAAAAATTCCAGAACCAGTTTGGGCACTTTTAGTAGTCAGTTGGTAAGGGTTAATATGTCTAACCAATAGAAATGTGTTTTACAATTTGAAGTTATGTAGGAAGCAATGTGATTTGTTACTTACATGTATTTGTGTGGAGAAAGAGAGGGATAGTTTGCCATTACTGGTTTTATCTTGCTGAGAGTGGTGCACTACATTAGTTGTGTGAATAAGAACATTTTTTATAAGTTTGTGATATTTTATATTCTACAAATCAATTTGGAAGGTGAGTTATAAATTTGTGAGGTGTATTATGTAATAGCTTTATTTTTAATCTTTAAAAATTATTCAAGAACTGTAATGTTTGAAATATATTATTAAATGTAGAGATGTGTATTGTAGTTTGTTTTATTGTAGTTAAATGTTGTTTGAAATAGATTCTTTATAGTAATATGTGTATATTGGAAGATGGATTTGTGATTATGGTAGTTTGTTTTATTGTGTGGATATGTACATTTGTTGTATGCCGCATAATTGTATGTGTCGCTTTCAAATTGGTACTGCAGTCTGTCAAGTTTTAAGGTGTGCATGGACTTGTGTCTGAAGTATGTTTTTATTTGTATATGTATTTTCATATGTCTTATATATTTGAAGGTGCATGATGTATAACAAAGAGGTGTTGTTGCTTTTTATGTGGTAGGCTCAAGACTGTGAGTAGTAGTAGAATGGTAAAGATATAGCATAAAAGTGTGGTTTAAAAGATGTTCAGATAAGGTATTAGTGATTAGGCTTTTTTTTAAGTCTCTAGAGAGGTAGAGTTGAAATATGCCACATAATCTTTGGTGTTTCTTTGAAATTGTAAGTTTGTTTTCTAAATTTTTGAGGTGTAGATAGTGTTGTGGTAGAGACATATGCGTGTATGCTTTTAGGAATATGGTGAGATGTTTAGCAGAGATATGTGAAGGGTTCCTGCTTTGTATTTGGCTAGGTGTAACATTATAAGTAGTTGCAGAATGGTGAGGCTGCAGCTCAAAGCTGTTGTTTAAAACATGTTGGCAGAGGAATTAGTGATTAGGGTATTTTCTATTAGTCTGGGGAAAGGTACACTTGAAATACACTGCAGGAATGTAGGTGTGTCTTTCAAATGTAAAGTTCAGTCTATTTGTTTATTTCTTTTATATATGATGATAATTTCAAAAGGTAGACATATATGCAGGTATGGTTTCAGGAATCTGGTGAGATTTATAACAAACTCATGTGTAGGTTACAGAATTGTGAAGCTGCAGTACAAAAGTGTACACCATGTCATAGACCTCACTTTTGTGCTGTAATTCCAGTAATCTGCTACTACTCAGGATGTTGTACTCCTCCAATCACTCAGGCTCTACCACAGTACTCCTCCAATCACTCAGGCACTACCACAGTACTACTGCAATCACCCAGGCACTTCCTATGTACTTCTGTAATCCCCCATACATTACCCCTGCACGCATGCAATCACTAATGCTTTAGCTATACACTGATTCAATCACTTAGGCACTACCCTTGTACTCCTCCAATCACCCTATCTGAAAGAGACACGTTAGTGATAGATTCCTTACCTTAGAATATCCCCAGGCGTCAGGCTGGATCCGGAAAGTTTTGCGTAGCAGTACCCTTGCGCGTCGGTAGGCGGCGTCGTGCGGCTCCGCGTCCGTCGTCGGCGTCGTGATCGCCGGGATGACGTCGCGGGCAGTACTTAGGCGCCGCCCCTGCGCGCTGACGTCAGTTCTTCTTTTTCCGCGCCAGTAAGCGCAGATCCGGGAAGAGCAGTGCCCTGGTCAATTTTTGAGCATACTTTTTGGTGATTTTTTCACTGTTTTTTTTTCCAACTTTAAGGTGTCGTAGGGATGCCCGGCTTCAAGCGATGCGGCGCCTGTGCGCGGATGATGTCCGTCACCGACCCGCATTGGGAGTGTCTCTTCTGCCTCGGCCGAGGCCACGACACCGAGTCTTGTCCCGAATGCCAGGCCCTCAACCCGAAAGCTTTGCGAGAGCGGTCTCGAAAGCTCCTCGAGGCCCGGCATTCGGCTCCGCGGAAGCCCCGGTCGCGTGAGAGGTCCAGGGGTCGCTCGCGGAGTGCACACCGGTCGTCGGCATCGAAGTCTTCTTCGTCCGGTAAGTCTAGGCACAAGAAGTCCAAGAAGCATCGTCGCTCTCGGACTTCGCCTCGCCGGTCTCGCGACTCGGCTGAGGCCCCTCCCGGCACCGTCCCCGCCCCGCGGCCCCGGACTTGCCTGTGGAGTCGCCCCCGTCATACCCCGCCCTTCCCGGGTTCGGGGGCGGATCCGGCCAAGGTACAGGAGTTCCTGTCGGCCATGGCCCGCCTCTTCGGGCCTTCAGGCCCCTCCGGTGCGCCCTTCGGGCCCCGCGGGCCCTGATGGGGTTGCTCCGGCGTCGCCGGCGGCTCCGGCCCCGGCGTCGCCCGAGCCTCCAGCCTCGATCCCGGCTCCGGCTTCGGCCCCGGCCTCGATCCCGGCTCCACAACCCCCATCGACGCCGGTCGACCTCACGACACCTCCGCCGGCGCCGATGTCTCCGGTGCCGTTCTCGACGCCGCCCTGGGCTCCGGGCGGCGTCGTCCCCCAGTTCCTTCCGGCTCCGGACATGGACCCGGAGCGACGCCGCTCGACGCCGGCTCCGGCGCCGATGGGACCTTGGGTCCCAAATGTCCCTCCTCCTCCTTATTTTGAACCAGAGGAGGACCAGGAGGACTGGGAGGGGTCTGATGACCCTCTGACACGCAACTGTCAGTATGATGAGGACTGGACAGAGAGTCTAGGGGAGGCCAGTGGTCTGGATACTTCTCCTGACACTGGCATGCTGTCTCCTCCCGTGGCTACGGAGGAGGGGGCCAATTTTGGTACGGTGTTGTGTAGGGCTGCTGGGGCCTTACGTCTCCAGCTCCCTACTTTGACGGTCAAGCCTAACATCTTGACAGAGGTGCTTCAGCCGGCAGCCTCCTCTGCGGAGACTGTGCTGCCGTTTAACGACGCCCTCACTGACGTTCTTTTGGGCGCCTGGTCCAAGCCCAACACAGGGGCTCCTGTGGATCGGAACGTGTCACGACGCCATCGCCCCGCTCCGGGCGACCCCCTGTTTCTTTCTGTCCACCCCACTCCTGAGAGCTTGGTTGTCCAAGCCTCCGCTTCCCAAACCGCCTTCCCTACCGCTCCTCCGGATAGGGAATCCAAACGCCTGGATCAGTTTGGGAAGAAAGGTTTTTCTTCCTCCAGTGCTGGCTTGCGGTCCGTTAACACCGCTTGTCTTTTGGGCCGATATACCCACTCCCTGTGGGATTCGGTGGCGGATGTTTTGCCCCAGTGCCCTGAGGAGGTCCAGGCACTGCTTTCCGCGCCATTGCGGAAGGAAGGGATGCGGCCAAATACACTATCCGTTGTGGCCTTGACACCGCCGACTCGCTGGGCAGGTCGATTGCAACGACGGTGGCGCTCCGGCGCCACGCCTGGCTGAGAACCACTGGTTTTTCAGGGGATGTCCAGAATACTCTCATGGACATGCCCTTTGATGGAGTCGGTCTTTTGGGTCCAAAGCAGACCATGCGTTGGAGCGCTTTAAGGACTCACGGGCTACTGCGAAGTCCCTGGGCCTTTCTGCTACACGCCCTCCGCTGCCTTCTGCTTTTCGCCCCTATCGTGGCCACGGTAGGGGCGCCCTTCACGTCAGCAGCCCAGCCACCGGCCCGCGCAGCAGGCGTCTTCGCGTGGCCGAGGACGTGGATTCCGCCGTGGCGGATCGGGCAACCAGCGTGCGGGTCAGGCCACTACCTCCAACCCGTCCGCGGCCTCCAAGCCCTCCTAGTCCCTCCTTTCAGGTGCACGGCACGCCAGTAGGGGCAGGGTCCGCCATCACCTTCCCCACTGGCGCACCATCACCTCGGACAGGTGGGTCTTGGACATTGTCCGAAGGGGCTACTCCCTCCCCTTCGAGACCACCCCCCAGCCATGCCACCTCAATTCCACCGCATGTCAGGGGATCACTTGGTGCTTCTACGGAAGGAAGTCACGGCCCTCTTGACCAAGAGGGCCATCGAGCATGTTCCGACCCCAGAAGTAGGGCGTGGTTGCTACTCCCACTACTTTCTGGTGCCCAAAAAGGACAAGGAGGACATGCGTCCTATCTTGGACCTCCGGAACGTCAATCGCTTCCTCCGGAAGGAGAAGTTCAAGATGCTCACCCTAGCTCAGGTCTTGACTGCCCTCGACCCTGGAGACTGGTTGGTAGCGTTGGACTTGCAGGACGCGTATTTCCACATCCCCGTCCTGCCGGCCCACCGGCGTTACCTTCGGTTCACGGTAGGCCCCGAGCATTTTCAGTTCACCGTGCTCCCCTTTGGCCTTACCAGTGCCCCTCGGGTGTTCACGAAAGTGATGGCGGTGGTCGCAGCTCATCTGCGCCGGGCAGGGGTTTCAGTCTTCCCCTACCTCGACGACTGGCTGCTGAAGGCGGGCTCGTCCCAGGCAGTCGTCTCCCACCTCCAGACTACGGCCGAACTCCTGCACTCGCTGGGGTTCTCCATCAATGTGCCGAGTCGCATCTAATTCCTTCTCCACAGCTCCTTTTCATCGGAGCAGTTCTGGACACGACGCAGTTTCGGGCCTATCCTCCCGAACGGCGAGTCCGGGATATTCAGGCTATGATTCCGATCTTTCGGCCTTTATCCTGGGTTTCGGTACGGATGACCCTGAGGCTGCTGGGCCTCATGGCCTCCTGCATCCTGCTGGTCAATCATGCCAGATGGCATATGCGGGCTCTGCAGTGGGACCTGAAGTTCCAGTGGGCGCAGCACCAGGGCAACCTGTCCGATCACGTCCAGATCTCGGAGGGGACTGCAAAACAGTTGCAGTGGTGGCTCTCGAACCGGCAATGGGTCATGGGCAGATCCCTCTCCCTTCCCCAGCCAGAGCATACAGTTGTGACGGACGCGTCCCTTCTGGGATGGGGCGGTCACATGGGAGAGGTGGAGATCAGAGGCCTCTGGTCTCCGGCGGAGTCCCGGCTCCATATCAACATTCTGGAGCTCCGGGCGCTCCGACTTGCACTCAAGGCATTCCTTCCCTCTGTCAAAGGGAAGGTAGTGCAGGTGTTCACAGACAACACCACCGCCATGTGGTACTGTAACAAACAAGGCGGGGTGGGGTCGTGGACCCTTTGTCAGGAGGCTCTGCGCCTCTGGACATGGCTGGAACATCAGGGCATGTTCCTGGTGCTTCAACACCTGGCAGGTTCCCTAAACGCCAGGGCGGACGAACCTGCAGCCGCAGGTGCATGATGGATCACGAATGGCGTCTTCACTCGGAAGTGGCGCAAGGACTCTTTCTACAGTGGGGAGAGCCTTGGTTAGATCTATTCGCCACCGAAGAGAACGCGCAATGTCATCAGTTCTGCGCGTTGGAATTTCCAAGCGGCACTCGCTCGGCGACGCTTTTCGTCACGAGTGGAGTTGCGGTCTATTGTACGCCTTTCCGCCTATACCACTTCTACCCAGAGTGTTGAAGAAGATTCGGCACGACCGGGCCCAAGTCATTCTTGTGGCTCCGGACTGGGCTCGAAGAGTTTGGTATCCCGAGCTACTCAATATGTGCATAGATCCCCCGATCCGTCTGCCTCTTCGGGAGGATCTTCTGTCGCAGCAGCAGGGGACGGTCCTCCACCCGAACCTGTCCAGTCTACACCTGCTTGCGTGGAGATTGAGCGGCGGCAGTTGATTCCTTTCGACTTGCCTCCCGAAGTTTGTGATGTGATTCTGGCAGCCAGGCGTCCCTCCACTAAGGTGGTATACGCCTGCAGGTGGAACAAATTTGTGGCATGGTGCACAGCAAAGGCTGTGAATCCCCTTTCTGCCCCTCTTTCTGAGGTCCTTCTGTTCCTTCTCTCTTTGGCCCAACAGGGTTCTGCCCTGGGTACCATCAAGGGTTATCTTTGTGCTATCTCGGCCTTCCTCAGGCTCCCTGATCAGCCCTCCCTTTTCAAGTCCCCTGTTGTTAACAGGTTCTTAGAAGGCATTACTCACCTCTTCCCTCCTGTTCCGTTTGTGATGCCTCAGTGGGACTTGAACTTGGTTCTTACCTTTTTAATGTGCGCTCCCTTTGAGCCTCTACATAACTGTCCTCTTCGTCTTCTGACTCTGAAGACAGCCTTTCTGGTGGCCATCACCTCCGCTCGGCGGGTGAGTGAGCTCCAGGCTCTATCTTGCAAACCTCCCTTTCTGTCTGTTCATCCAGACACGGTTGTTCTTCGGACGCGTCCGTCCTTCTTGCCAAAGGTGGTTACTGCTTTCCACATTGGGTAGACCATCACTTTGCCCACCTTCTTTCCGCCTCCGCATCCTTCCAGAGAGGAAGAGAGGCTCCACCGTCTGGACCCAAAACGTGCGCTCTCTTTCTATATTGACCGCACAAAACACTTCCGGGTGGATGACCAGCTCTTTGTTGGCTACGTGGGCGCCAAAAAGGTCGGGCGGTGCACAAGAGGACCATCTCCCGCTGGGTTACCTTGTGCATCAAGACCTGCTATTCTTTGGCTAAAAAGGAACCTCCTGTTGGGCTGCGTGCCCATTCCACCAGGGCAACGGCTGCTACCACGGCCTTGGGCCGCGGTGTTCCGCTGCCGGTTATCTGTCAGGCGGCTACGTGGGCCTCGCTGCACACGTTTACTAAGCATTACTGCCTTGACAGTCAGGTCCGGAGGGACGGCTTCTTTGGCCGTTCTGTCCTCCAGGACTTCCTTGTCTGATCTTTGTTCGCAGACCCACCACCGGGGTTGGTATTGCTGGGGTATCTATTCTAAGGTAAGGAATCTATCACTAACGTGTCTCTTTCAGATGCACAAGTTACTAACTTGTGTAACGATATATCTGTAAGAGACAGTAGTTAGTGATAGATTCCTTACCGCCCCACCCATCCTCCCCGTTCTGCGAACTGATTTCTAGGGTTAAGGACATCCCTTTCAGGGCCCTAGTATTTTTCAGACACCTGTGTCAGCTTCTTGCATGGCTCTGCGTTCCTGGCGCGGAAAGTCGTGTACAGAACTGACGTCAGCGCGCAGGGGCGGCGCCTAAGTACTGCCCGCGACGTCATCCCGGCGATCACGACGCCGACGACGGACGCGGAGCCGCACGACGCCGCCTACCGACGCGCAAGGGTACTGCTACGCAAAACTTTCCGGATCCAGCCTGACGCCTGGGGATATTCTAAGGTAAGGAATCTATCACTAACTACTGTCTCTTACAGATATATCGTTACACAAGTTAGTAACTTGTGCGTCAGGATCTAGACACTCCTCCAATCACTTAGGCAGTACCACAATACTACTGTAACCACCTAGGCAGTAGCGATGCACTTATAAAATCACTGAGGCACTTTCTATGTACTCCTGTAGTCCCCCAGATATTACTCCTGAACTCATGCAATCACTGAGGTATTACCTATGTATTCCTCTAATCCCCCAGACATTACCCCTGCACTCATGCAACCACCAATGCATTAGCTATACACTGATTCAATCACCCAGGCACTACCCTTGCAGTCCTCCAATAACCGTGTCAGGATCTATGCACTCCTACAATCACTTACCCAGTACCCATGCACTTATAAAATCACTCAAGCACTACTTATGCACTTCTGCAATCACCCAGGCACTACCCTAGTACTCCTCCAATCACGCATGCAGTACCTGTGTTCTCATGCAATCACCCAGGCACTACCCGTGCACTCCTTCAATCACCCAGCCACTACCCCTGCAGTCCTTCGATCACACAGCCACTACCCATGTACTTATATAATCATCCAGGCACTACATTTGCACTCTTCGAATCACGCTGGCACTATCCTTGTAATTATGTAACCACTAAGCCAGTGCCCATACAGTTTTAAAATCACGTAGGCACTACCTTTACAATCGTCCAATCACTCCAGACACTACCATAGTACTACTCCAATCACCCAGGCAGTACCCATGCAGTTATAAAATCACCCAGGCACTTCCTATGTACTTTTGTAATCCCCCAGACATTACCCCTGCATTCATGCAATCACCCAGACATAACCTATGTAGTCCTCTAATCACTCAGATATTACCTCTGAACTCATGCAATCACCAAAGCATTAGCTATACACTAGTTCAATCACCCAGGCACTACCCTTGCACTCCTCCAATCACCGTATCAGGATCTATGGACTCCTCCAATCACTTTGCCAGTACTCATACAGTTATAAAATCACCTAGGCCCTACCTTTACGCTTCTCCAATCACTGAGGCTGTACCACAATACTACTGTAATCACCTAGACAGTAGTGATGCACTTATAAAATCACAGAGGCACTTTCTATGTGCTCCTGAAGTCCCCCAGATATTACCCCTGAACTCATGCAATCACCCAGGCACTTCCTAAGTACTTCTGTAATCCCCCAGACATTACCCCTGCACTTATGCAATCACTAATGCTTTAGCTATACACTGATTCAATCACCCAGGCACTATCCTTGCATTCCTCTAATCACCCTGTCTTGATCTATGCACTCCTCCAATCACTTAGGCAGTACCCAGGCACTTATAAAATCACCCAGGCAGTTCCTATGTACTCCTGTAATCCCCAGATATTACCCCTCAACTCATGCAATCACCCAGACATAACCTATGTAGTCCTATAATCTCTCAGACATTACGTCTGCACTCATGCAATCACAAATGCATTAGCTACACACTAGTTCAATCACCCAGGCACTACCAGTACACTCCTCCAATCACCGTATAAGGATCTATGCACTCCTCCAATCAGTTTGCCAGTACCCATGCAGTTATAAAATCACCCATGCACTACCTTTACACTCCTCCAATCACTGAGGCACTACCACAATACTGCTCTTATCACCTAGGCAGTAGCGATGTACTTATAAAATCACTGAATCACTTTCTATGTACTCCTGTAGTCCCCCAGATATTACCCCTGAACTCATGCAATCACCCAGGAATTACCTATGTACTCCTCTAATCCCCCAGACAATATCTTTGCACTCATACACTCACCAATGCATTAGCTATACACTGGTTCAATCACTGAGGCACTATCCTTGCACTCCTCCAATCACCCTGTCAGGATCTATGCACTCCTCCAATTACTTAGGCAGTACCCATGCACTTATAAAATCACTCAGGTACTACCTATGCACTTATGCAATCACCCAGGCACTACTCTAGTACTCCTCCAATCACCCAGACAATACCTTTGGTCTCATGCAATCACCCAGGCACTACAGACTGCACTTTAGATTTGATTTGGGTAGCAGAAGAGAAATCCTTTAGTTGTGCTCTGTGATTCTGTTGTATAGGTTGTGATGTCTTCTAATTCTAATTGTAGGAATTGTGCAGTGTCTGACATAGCTTTGCAATGCAATAAAAAATATTTCTTTATTTATACATGAGAATATTTGTATATAATTATTTAAATTATATTAAATGATTTAACGAAAGTATTTAAACTTTTCTTTGTTTTCAGATATTCACCATTGTTAGTAACAAAGATTGAGTATGGGAAGAAAAGATCAAAAGAAAAGAAAAGATAAAAAACAGTACTATTTAAAGGTAAGAGAAAAGGAGAAATTAGATGAAGTACAACATGTGACATTGAAGAAAAAGACTTCTGGTAAGAGAAGTAAAGAATTTGTTAAAAGACTTTTAAAGAATGTAATGTATTTTCAAAATGAGAAAAAGAAAAGTCGTACAACCATTTAGAAGGAAACAAAAAAAGGACATATTAATGAAAAATCAGGTTATGGGAAAACAATCTATGTTGAAAGAAGGATGAAAGAATATAAAGACATTAGAAAGAGAATGTATAAAAGTAGAGTACTACAAAATTTATTGAATGAATGCAAAAATTATAAAAGAAAATCAGCATTTTAAAAGAAAAACAACAGATTGAAAGTGTAGTCGAAAAGCCTTTTGAATTGAAAAGAAGATTGTTTATATTAGTATTGAAGAGAATGAAAACATTGAATAAAACAATGCACTTTATGAAGGAGAAAAGTAAAAGAAAAAGACTGGTGAATAGAACTAACTTTTGCAAAAAAAGTTCAGGTGAATGGAAGCACACTTCTAGTACTGAACCTTTTTTAATGAAGAAAGCTATTTTCAACAAAATACATTAGTTCATGCAGTTGATACCAGTGGTCGTTGTTATGAGGTTAAAAACGTTGTCCAATTGAAAAAGAAAAGATGGTTCCTAGAAATGTGGAAGAAGTAATAGCTGAAGAAGTTCAAGGGAGACGTACACAAGCTCCAGTGTATAAGTGGGATTGTAGTAGTATTTGTAGTATACGACAGGAATCTATTGATATTTTATTAAATTTCTTGCGAGATTATGGTAATAAAAGTATTAAACAGAAGATTAGATATTGCAAGGACTAGATACTTGTAAAGTGAGAAAATATACTAACTTGCAGGGTCATTCTCTGGCTTGACTTTCTAGAAAAGTGTGTCGAAGTACTTTTTATCATTTAAGAATGTTAGCAGTACATCATTCAGAAATGCGGAAGTTAGTAAGAAGATTGTACCATGTAAAAAGTCCTGCATTATCTTTAAGTGAAATGAACACAGCTCTTTTGCATGGTTCAGTATTGGATGTAAAAAAAGTTTCGGATAATATACAGTTTCGTTTCTTTGGTCCTCAAGAGGAGTGTAGAGAAAGTGAGAGTTTTATAAGTGTAGGTGTTGAAGAAGAGGTGGAAGATAGTACTAGGGAGATGTTTGCAGAAGAAATTACAAAGTTTAAAGTAGTTTCTTGTGAAAAACCAAACTATGTTTGTATTTGTTGTCGACGTACTCACTATAGAACTCAAACTAGGAATGTTGATGTGTATTTAAAAAGTGAAAAGGAAAACAATGATAAGTGGGAGCAATTTGGTGCTTGTTTGTTGGTGGAAGGTCGTTTTGAGTTGGGTAGTGATCAACGTATTTGTAAATATTGTTAGAACAAACTAGAAGAGAACAAAATGCCAGCTAGAGCTGTACATAATAACCTAGAGTTGGTAGCTATTCCCCTGGAACTGTTAGATTTAAATACGTATGAGTCCATTCTTATTCAATCTGTGCACCCGTTTCAGGCTATAGTTCGTATGGAACCTAAAACAGGTAAGCTGCATCCAACAGATTTACAAAGAGATTTAAAAGGAAGAGTTGTGTATTTACCTTTAGATTTTAAGAAAAATATTGAAACTGTTGGTGTAGAGAGAGAGGAAAGTGAAGCTGTAGTTATTCTAGTTAATGGTGTACCAACAAAGAGTCGGAAAATATGACAAGAGTTAGTAGATGTCACCAAACTTCAAAAGGCTACATTATATCTTATACAAAACAATATTTAATATAAACATTTCATTTTTATATTAAATATTGTTTTGTATAAGATATAATGTAGCCTTTTGAAGTTTGGTGACATCTACTAACTCTTGCCATATTTTCCGACTATATATGTGGAAGAACAAGAAATATCTGTGGAATATATATGTGGAAGAACAAGAAATATCTTTAGAAGATGATAGAGAAATTTCAACTGGCCAAATCGAAAAAGTGGACAACTCCAGGAGTGAAAAATTTACAAACATTACAGTATACATCCTCTACATTCAAAGGAAGTGACTGGAAACACTATTGAATTATTCCAAATGAAGAAAGCAAAGGGAACTCCCATGAGTGTTTGGGAAAAAAATTTAGAAGCTCGTTGTTTTCCACAGCTCTTCCCCACTGGAAAAGGTGGACGATATGATGAACGACCAGTACAGATTCCAGCTTCAGAATATCGTACGACAAGATTGTACTCAGAAGATCCAAGATTTCGACAGTGTGTTCCATATTTATTTCATCTTCTGTTTGAAAGTGACTTGTCCAGACTTTCATATGCAGTGAACCACATATTAAAAACAGGAGTTCATCTTACACATGTTTCTGCAAAGGAATTTTTGGACAAAGTTCAACAAAGAGAAGATCATTTAGAATCTCATTTAATTAATTTGATGGCGTGTCAACGTGGTACTAATGAGTATTGGTATCGTCGTCATGGAGAACTTAAATGCATGTTAAGAAACTTAGGAACCCCTACATGGTTTATTACGCTTAGCTGTGCTGTATACGCACGGGATGATTTACTTGAATTTCTACGAGAAGCAAATTCAAATGTAAAAAACATTGAATTGAAGACAGCTGGAGAACTGTGTTCCTTGGATCCTGTAAATGTGTGTAGATATTTTAATCATAGGTTTCAAGCTATGATGTCTTTTATCTGCAATAAAAATAATCCACCTCTTGGAGAAGTTATTGATTTCTTTTGGAGAAAGGAGTACCAAGCCAGAGGTGCACCTCATATACACATGCTGTTATGGATCAAGAATGCACCAAAATTTGGAACTGATACTGATGAAAGTGTTTTGTCTTTCATTGAAGAGTATGTTACCTGTGCCATTCCAAAAGAAGGAGGAGAAAACAACTTGAGACAACAGGTTTTACGGTTTCAAAGTCATCGATGTGGAAAATATTGCCGACGGAAATACAAGTCAAAGGGAAAAGTTTATACAAAATGTCGTTTTGGATTCCCACGTCCAATAATTTCAAAAGGAAGAGTCAACAGTTTCATGTCAGCAGTAAGGCATACTATAACTCGAAAATCTCTAAAGAATACTTACAACATATAAAGAACTGAAGACTCAAAGTATATTAATGACTACAATCCAGTGATTTTGACAATGTGGAATGCAAATATGGATATCCAGTATGTTGCAGATAATTTGATTGCTGTTGCTCGCTATGTTACGTCATATATAACCAAATCTGAAAAGACGGAGTTGAAAGAAATGTGGGAAGAAATTTCACAAGAGAAGACTCTTAGTAACAAACTGTACAGCTTTAGATTGAAGATGCTTTCCCATTGAGAGATTGGATCCTATGAATGTTCGGATCGGTTGACCTCTGCAAGTTTATATTCAAAGTCAAGAGGAATCATTTGTGTAAGTCTAGGTCTTGCTGCAACACGAAATCGAGTATTGAAATCTGTACAAGAAATTGAATACTTAGCATTGAATGAACCAGAAAGTACAGATATTGTTAAAACTAATATGTTGGATACGTACTATCCTAAAAGAAGTCCACATCGGGAAAACATATGTCTCTATGAAGTACTGCAACATTACAGTTTTAAGAGAAATGTTACAGAAAAGATAAATGAAGAAAAATATGCAGTAATTGGATGTGAATGATGTTTGTTAAAACATGGCAAAGGAAATCTTATTAACCACAGGAAACTCAGTTGTGAAACTCCAGATGAAAGGGAATTTTTCTATTTAGCACTTCTGCAACTTTGTAAGCCTTGGCGTAGTGAAATGGAATTACTTAGAGATTTTGACTGCTATGAAGATTCTTTTAATGCATGTAAAGATAGCATTCAATGCACAATTTTTCCAAATTATCTACAAATGTTAAATGAAGAGATTGAACAAGAAACTACTATTGCAGCTGAAATAGATAGAGACAGTTCTCAAGATAGTCAAAGTTCTGTTCCACTAAGTAATGATCCATTAGGACAACCAATTCTTGAAAATAAAGCAGCAATAGCCATGAATGAAGTAGAAACGGCAATGCAACAAGCACAACAGGATATTATTGAGTTGGGAAACTTGGAAGAACAACTAAATATTGAACAAAAAGAAATATATAAGCAAGTGACACAACAGATACAGCATGGTTTACTGCATGAAAAAAACAGAATGCAACTGCAAATCATTTAAACCTATTCGAATGTATATCAGTGGTCAAGCTGGAACAGGAAAAAGTTTCTTAATTAAAGTTTTGACCAGTTCTCTACAGAAAACCACTGAATCACATTTATCTTGTGTTGTAGCCGCTCCAACTGGGTTAGCAGCACACAATATTAAAGGGATTACATTACATTGATTACTCATGCTACCAGTTGAACATGAAAATAAGTTGGAATATCACAATCTATCTGGAGAAGCTTGTTATGAAGTCTCAAGAGTACTAAAGAAAATGAAACTTCTGATCATTGATGAGGTGAGCATGGTCTCAAACTTAATGCTTGCCTTTGTACATTTAAGAATGCAACAGATTTTAAAAACAGATTATGATGTTTTATTTGGAGGAAAACATGTAATTGTATTCGGCGATCTACTACAACTTACTCCTGTGAAAGGACAATCAGTTTTTAAACACTTGTCCAAGAAGACACTAGGAAATCTTTGGGAAATATTGGAAATGTTAACATTTGGTCTCATTTTGAATATAAAGAACTTATTAAGAATATGCGACAAGCAAGTGATGAACATTATGGAAAAATTCTTCAAGATATAAGAATTGGTGTTTTGACAAAACATGGTAAAGAAGCTTTACAAAGTCGGCTACTAACGAATTTGTTTCCAAATGAAAACTACCTGAAATAATGTACAAAAAAATTGGAGAAAAGAAGTCTATAGTTTGCCTAATGCCAACACTGCAAAAGTGTCCTACATCCAATCAAGAACTTTTGAAACTAGAAAAACAACCAATAGTGAAAATGGAAGCCATTGATAAAATGGAACACAAAGGAGTTACTATTCTTCTCTCAGAGAAATTACAGTCAAAATTGGATTCTTTGGAGAAGTCTGTATCTAAGACTTCTGGTTTAGAAAAGACTTTATATGTATGTGAAAACTGTTGGGCAATTTTATGGCATAATGTAGAAAAAGGTTTAGTAAATGGAGCAATGGGAAAGGTTGTTGATTTTGTTAATTATCAGAACAGAGATGGAATTGAATTTTTGAAGATTAAATGGGATCAGATTGAAGAGGTAAAACAGATTGGACGGTGTGCTGTTCGTTTTTTGCTTGTAAAAGACTTGTATGTTCGTAGAAAACAGTTTCCTCTTTCTTTAGCATATGCAGTGACCATTCATAAATCTCAAGGTTTAAGTGTAGACAGTGCTTTGGTAAATATTGGAAGTACAGTGTTTAAAGAGGGTATGGCATACGTTGCATTGTCTTGAGTAAGAAGAACATTATCTGGTTTGTTTGTGATTGATTTTGTTGAGAAAAACATTAGTGCTGATGCAAATTGTGTAAGAGAGTATAATCAGTTAAGAAGACTTTATGCTCCTAACTTAGGTGAATATCCCATATATGAGAAACGTGTAGTATGTCCAAAGCGGAAATATGACAAACATTCTAGTGAGATTCAAAAAAAGAAAACAATTCAAGATAATGATGAAGCTGCAAAGAAAATGAAAATGGACACTGTTGGTGATATTGTAGGATACCAGTTAGAAAATAGTTCAGGTATCAACTGCTATGCTAATGTAATTATGAATGTTGTCTTTTATCTAGAAGATCTTCATCATGAAATTATGGAAAATTGAGAAAAAAGATTCTGTACTTTATTACATTATATTTTTCAAAAGTTGGTAACTGATAGAACTAAAATCCATACTGCTTCTGGCATTTGGCATCTTTTGGATATATGTACTGGTTCTTCACAATTTACACTGAATATACAACAAGATGCACAAGAATTTCTCATGTTTATGCTTGCAGTATTGGAAGATGAAGGAATAGAAGCTGAAAATTTGTTTGGACTAAGTTACAGATGGGATCATAAATGTGAAGAGTGTTCATTTTCTTCTACCACTGAAATAGACACTGAACGATTCATATACTTGACAATACCAGATTGCAAATCAGTGTCTTTTAACAAATTAGTAAAAACAGCTAATCAAGATATGAAATGCTCTCATTGTAAATCAGAAATGTTGTCAATGTTATATATAGAAAGATTTGGAAAATATGTCATTTAAATGCTACAACGTTGTAGAGCAAATGGAAGAAAATTGGAAACCAAAATTAAAGATTTTGTGGCAAGTCAACTATCAATTTCAGGAAGAACTTTTAAAGCTGTGGCTATTATTTTCCATGATGGACCTACTACAACATCTGGACATTATACTGTGTATTTAAAGTGCAATAAAGGATGGACACATTACAATGATGCCCATTTGGAATTCAAATGTAGGTTGCCTTTCGAATTACCAGATTCATATCTGATATTTTTGACGCCAAAGTTTTGAAAACATCATTCGGTCTATTGGGAAGCTGTGAACACGGATTAATGAGTTTATTTTGGATATTTTCAATGCAAATGGATTTGGAAACATTATTCGGCTAATTGGGAAGATGTGAAGAATTACTGTTTGGATTATTGTTTGTGCTAGTTGTTATTGCATTTGCAAAATTGTGTTTGAAAGAAATAGTTTATATATTTGATCTTTATATTATACGCGATGTAAATGAGAGTGTATATTTCAGAAATGTACTTCAGAGAAATAAATGATTTAATGTAGTTGAAGAATGTAATTTAGAAACTGTAGATAGGTAAACAGATAGTAGAACTTGTAAATATTTTCAATGCAGACTTCTTTTTTTTACAATCTCATTGATTGTATTTTTTTCCCCGCTGTTACATGATGATCCACATTGAAATCACTATGTATGGTGAAATTCAGTGTTGTATTCCTCTTAGGGTGTCCATATATAGGTTTTCCTGTATCATGTCCTTATATAGGCACTATTCGCCCTGCCCTTATATAGGCATAAAATCCAAGTCCTTATTTAGGCATTAAACCGTGCACTCCAAATACAGGCATGGTCTCCGACATCCATCCACCCTAACGTCACAACGAGTTCTTGAAGAACAGACCCTTAGGCTTCAGGAGTTTCCCTAGCACAGGACTATTGATTTCTTCAAGGACTCATCTATTATGCATGAACCATTATACCTTAGGGGTTCATTCATGACGTCTTCCGCTGTCCGATTCACGTCAATGCTAACATTCTGAGGTACCTCTCAGGTATAAATATACCTTCCCTAGCACTTGTAAACTACAGGAGACCTCGACTTCAGAGGAGCCCGTTTCCCGGCCTGACGCACTGAGAAGACGCTGTCATCCCTGCACGCAGAGAGTCCAGCTTCCAGTGATCTGACTTCCCTAGCGGGGTGTTGGACTTCGAGTCTGGCAAGAGATTCCCACCTCTCTCATTCTTAAGGTATGGAGCTGACTAGAACCTAGAGGGACTCTTGGCATACTAGGCATACTAGACTTAACATACTCTTAGTATACCATAGTAAGGAATACTTCACCTACTTCATACCTCTCCCTACACCTAGGTTAGGTTAGGTACATTGGGGTAGAATTAGCTTAGAACCGCATCGTATGAGTACTCGCATTTTTAGTCTGTGTTATTTATGTAAATGAATATCTACTAAAGATCATGCTAGCGCAGTATTATTTATTTCTACTGCTTACGCTGTACATTATTTATCTTGCATACTGTCTTATGATTATAACAGCACATTTAACTTACACGAGAAACAAGACTGTTCAATAAATCTTTTATTGAAACGCCCGTCTATTCTTTCTGTGTAACTTTGAGAAAACTAAGTATGCACGAGTGAGCTGAGTGAAATAGTTATCTATTGTTTCCACGACTCTGGGACACATTCTGATTCTAAAGGGAAACAAAGTTGTCATGTTTTGCGGCTGCCAGAAACTACTCCCTTCTTGTTTGTCAAGGAGTTTCTAGTGGCCTCTGAGCTAGCTGGCACAAGTAATTAAGTTTAATATACTTGATAGGGGCATACTGACCTTAGTCCTATGTCAAACCTATAGGGGATATTATTCCAATGCACAGAGCCTATTAGGGAAATAGGAGCTACACTACATCAGTAGAATCTGAAAACAGCAAAAAAGGGAAACTGAATATGTTATGTAATTCTAAAATTATGTTGTGTTCTTAAAACTATGATATTATATGTAATAACAGTTTTTCTTCTTTTTTATTACAGGAAGTAATATTAAAGCTTGAAAAGATTTTAAATTCAATTGACAACAAAACTACTGTAAAAGGTTTCACTGAGTTTGGTATCTACTTTAATAAAGAAGGTAAGATGAATTAATATAATAAGCATAATAATATGGAGTAATGTTTACAGTCACTTTTATTGCACTCATCCGTTTTTTCAAACACTACCCAGGCACTGATCTATACAATTAGGCACTATTCCCACACTCCTGCCATCACACATGCACTATCCATGCATTTCTCCAATCACCTAGCTGTATCTATACAGTTGTAATATCACCCAGACACTACCTATGTACTCTTCCAATCACCCAGGTACTATCTGTACACTCGTGCAATCAGCTAGACATTATCCGTACACTCTTCCAATCACCGAAGTAGTACCTATACACTTCCCCAATCCCCTAAACATTATCCCTGCACTGATGCAACCACCCAGACACTACCCTTGTACTCTTTCAATCATCCAGGCAGTATCTATGCAATGCTCTATTCATTCAGGCAGTACACATACACTTATAAAATCACCCAAGCTCTATTTATACAGTCCTCCAATCACCCAGGTACTACTCCTGTACTCCTCCAATCACCCAGCCAGTTCCCTTCAAGTTTTATAATCACTCAGGAACTACCTATACACTCTTCCAATCACCCAGGCTGTACCCCTACACTCTTGCAATCAGCAAGACATTACCCCTACACTCATGCAATTACCGAGGTATTAACTATGCATTCCTCTAATCCCCCAGACATTACGTCTGCATTCATACAATCACTTAGGTATTAGCCATGCACTCCTGCAATGCCATAGACATTACCCCTGCAATCATGCAATCACTTAGACATTACACATGCACTCCTCCAATGACCCTGACTTTACCCCTACACTCATGCAATTACACAGGCATTACCCATGCACTCCTTCAATCACTCAGGCACTACCCCTACAGTCATGCAATCACCTAGGCACTACCTATATACTCATGGAATAACCCAGGCACTACCCTTGCACTCCTCCAGTCATCCAGGCACTATCCATACACTCCTCCAATCACCCAGTCACTAACCATGCACTTATAAAATCACCCGGGCACTACCTATGCACTCGTCTAATCACTCAGGCACTACCCATGCACTCCTACATTCATCCAGACATTACCCCTGCATTCATGCAATCACGCAGGCATTACCCATGCACCCCTTCAATCACTCAGGCAGTGCCCATGCAGTCATACATGCACTCAGGCACTTCTGCGGCACTCATGCAATCACCCAAGCACTACCCATGCAGTATTCCAATCATCCAGGCACTACTCCTGCACTCATGCAATCACCCTGGTACTACTCATGCACTCCTCCAATCACCCAGGAACTACCCGTGCAGTCCTACATGCACCCAGGCACTACCCATGCACTCTTCCATGCACCCAGGCATTACCCATGCACTCCTTCAATCACCCAGACATTACCCCTGGACTCATGCACTCACACAGGTATTACCCATGCACTCCTTCAATAACTCAGGCACTACCCCTGCAGTCATGCAATCTCCCAGGCACTACCTATGCACTAATGGAATAACCCAGGACTACCCTTGCACTCCTCCAGTCATCCAGGCACTATCCATGCACTCCTCCAATCACCCAGCCACTACCCATGCACTTATAAAATCATCCAGGCACTACCTATGCACTCGTCTAATCACCTAGGCACTACCCATGCACTCCTCCATTCATCCAGACATTACCCCTGCATTCATGCAATCACCCAGGCACTACCCATGTACTCATGCAATCACTCAGGCACTACCCATGCAGTCATACATGCACTCAGGCACTTCTGCAGCACTCATACAATCACCCAAGCACTACCCATGCAGTCTTCCAATCATCCAGGCACTACTCCTGCACTCATGCAATCACCCAGGTACTACTCATGCACTCCTCCAATCACCCAGGAACTACCCATGCAGTCCTACATGCACCCAGGCACTACCCATGTATTCTTGCATGCACCCAGGCATTACCTATGCACACCTTCAATCACCCAGACATTACCCCTGCACTCATGCAATCACACAGGCATTACCCATGCACTCCTTCAATCACTCAGGTACTACCCCTGCAGTCATGCAATCACCCAGGCACTACCTATGCACTCATGGAATAACCCAGGCACTACCCTTGCACTCCTTCAGTCATCCAGGCTCTAGACCATGCACCCCTCCACTCACCCAGCCACTACCCATGCACTTATAAAATCACCCAGACAGTACCTATGCACTCGTCTAATCACTCAGGCACTACCCATGCACTCCTCCATTCACCCAGACATTACCCCTGCTTTCATGCAACCACCCAGGCACTACCCATGCACTCATGCAATCACTCAGGCACTACCCATGCAGTCATACATGCACTCAGGCACTTCTGCAGCACTCATGCAATCACCCAAGCACTACCCATGCAGTCTTCCAATCATCCAGGCACTACTCCTGCACTTATGCAATCATCCTAGTACTACTCATGCACTCCTCCAATCACCCAAGAACTACCCATGCAGTCCTACATGCACCCAGGCACTACCCATGCACTCTTCCATGCACCCAGGCATTACCCATGCACTCCTTCAATCACCCAGACATTACCCCTGCACTCATGCAATCACACAGGAATTACCCATGCACTCCTTTAATCACTCAGGCACTACCCCTGCAGTCATACAATCACCCAGGCACTACCTATGCACTCATGGAATAACCCAGGCACTACCCTTGCACGTCTCCAGTCATCCAGGCACTATCCATGCGCTCCTCCAATCACCCAGCCACTACCCATGCACTTATAAAATCACCCAGGCACTACCTATGCACTCATCTAATCACTCAGGCACTACCCATGCACTCCTCCATTCATCCAGACATTACCCCTGCATTCATGCAATCACCCAGGTATTACCCATGCACTCCTTCAATCACTCAGGCAGTGCCCATGCAGTCATACATGCACTCACGACCTTCTGCAGAACTCATGCAATCACCCAAGCACTACCCATGTAATCTTCCAATCATCCAGGCACAACTCCTGCACTCATGCAATCACCCTGGTACTACTCATGCACTCCACCAATCACCCAAGAACTACCTATGCAGTCCTACATGCACCCAGGCACTACCCATGCACTCTTCCATGCACCCAGGCATTACCCATGCACTCCTTCAATCACCCAGACATTACCCCTGGACTCATGCAATCACCCAGGCATTACCCATGCACTCCTTCAATCACTCAGACAGTGCCCATGCAGTCATACATGCAGTCACGCACTTCTGTGGCACTCATGCAATCATCCAAGTATTACCCATGCAGTATTCCAATCATCCAGGCACTACTGCTGCAGTTATGCAATCATCCAGGTACTACTCATGCACTCCTCCAATCACCCAGGAACTACCCATGCAGTGCTACATTCACCCAGACGCTACCCATGCACTCTTCCATGCACCCAGGCATTACCCATGCACTCCTTCAATCACCCAGACATTATCCCTGCACTCATGCAATCACACAGGCATTACCTATGCACTCCTTCAATCACTCAGGCACTACTATTGCAGTCATGCAATCACCCAGACACTATCTATGCACTCATGGAATAACCCAGGCACTACCCTTGCACTCCTTCAGTAATCCAGGCACTATCCATGCACTCATGCAATAAGCCAGGCACTACCCATGCACTCATGCAATCACTCAGGGACTACTGCTGCACTCATTCATTCCCTCAAACACTATCCATGCACTCATCCAATGACTCAGGCAATAATGCTGCACTCATTCATTCACTGAGACAGTACTTATTCGCTCATACAATGACTCAGACATTACCCTTGCAGTCATTCATAGAACACATACAAGTCTGTCTATTTTTTACCAATTAGGCGGTTCTAAAAAGAACCATTTTTTTCTTCTTTTTTGTTTTATGCCACTGACCATGTCATGAATGATGTAATATGTGACGTCATCAGCAGTGCATTGCGGGGGTGCGAGTTACAGTTAGCTCAACTAACTATAACGGCCAAATTTCTCTGGTTTTGTACGAGTAAAAAGTCCAACTAACTATAACCTCCCTGAAACCTGTGGTTTTTTTCAGTGAATATATATATATACATATATGTGTGTGTGTGTGTGTGTGTGTAACCGTAGTTGCACATACTAAATTGCAACAGTACAAATATGTTTGTTACACTGGCGTAACCTTGCATTATTTCCGGCAGTTCGTGTTATGCTTGTTAGACGAAATTCTCAAAATTACTGCATTACCCCACATTAAGTAATTTCAAGTCAGTTTGAATAAAAATCCTATTCCAGAAACACAGGAACAATACAAACAAACATGAATGCAGGCGGCTGTTGTTCGCGGCACTTGTGTTTCTTGCACGAATATTTAATGTAAAAAGCATCCTCAAGTCCCGAATGTACATGAGGAAATATTTTGCACTACAATATAACACTATGGGGCATATTAGCAAGGGCACTATCGCCGCTTTAGCGGCACTTTTGCCGCTAAAGCGGCGATATTTATATCGCCCTATCAGCAAACTGTCTCTAACAGCAGTTAGCGACAGTTTGCGGGCATTAGCGCCCGTTTTTACCGCTTTGCATGTCAGCGATATTTATCGCTAATGACATGCAAAGTGGGCGTTCCCGACGAACAAACCTGGGAAACACTCGCTAACAGGCCTTTCGCCTATTAGCAAGGTGGCCATGGCCCCAGTTAGCGACGTGAAAAGTCGCGCTAACCGGGGTCATCGCCATTTATTTAACACCTGCAATTAGCAGGTGTTAGCCATACCTAACATGGGGGTGGATTATGCTGATACGACCACAGGGTCGTATCAGCAAGGTGTTCTCCCTTCTCCATGCAACATCGCTGGTTTTTCAGCGATGTTGGCTCATTTCCCCGCTATCGCTGGAATATTCATCGCCATAGCGCTAATCGTTGCTAATACAGCGTTAGCGTGGCGATATATTCCAGCGATAGCCAGCGATAAAAAAATCATGCTAAGCAGGGTTAGCGATGATTATCGCCTCTTCTTGCTAATATGCCCCTATATTTTGATTTTAGTTTTCATACAATTTTGTAAATTTTTTCAGCTATTGTGGATAATTATGCAAAACTAAATTATGCAAATTTCATACAACCCTAATTATGAGAACGGCAATAAGAAAGATGAAAATATAGTGATAAGAAACACTGGACAGCCATTCAAAAACATTATTATACTCAATTGTCCAATGCGAAAATCACTTACTTTAAGGGTGCCTAAGTTTACTTGTTTAATCCGAATCAAGCAGAGACATGCTGAAAACATGTACTAACAGGAAACGAGCATTTTCATGAACAGTGAGAACAATCGTAATTTTTAACAAAGCCTGGAAAATTGATAATATGGTCATTTTCAATTAACATGCTAGCACGAATTCAGATTGAAAGCCCTTGCGCATAAATTGCCATTTAACAACTGAAATCATTGTTCTGCTGAAGGACATAATACAAGCAATTCATTATTTGCTGGAATCAATTTCAGCCATTTATTTGGAATATTGATTTTCCCTCCTCGCGCTCTCCTTGTAACAAGTTTAGCAGTGATTATGCTCCCGTCAGGCTTCAAGTCATGGAGAAAAGCTTGCAAACCACCTTCAATATGGTATTTTTAAAAAAAAAGTGATAATGAGCATTCTTCTGAAGCAAGTACTTTAAAAGTATGAAAATGATATCCCTTTGAGAAAACTGACTTTCTTGTAAAATTGCTGCGGTGGGCGAAATTTTCCTTTCCGCCAGCAGAAATGGAGTAATTTTTGCAATTCCCCATTTCCAAATGTGCCAAATTCTGCCAAAACGCTGCATGGTGGAATATTTTTCTTGCACACACGCCAAATGGGTAACTTGGAGAGCAAGAGCGAGATTTGGTGTTCCCTAGAGCAATTTTCAGTCGCTCGGAGGACATTGGTAAGATTTTTCCAATGCAGGTGGTTGTGACCATTCGCAGGCAGAAGGCTGCTGCTCGAGTCAAAAATCCACTTGAGCGGCAGCATAATCAAATCGAGTAGCTGTGCCCTCTGCTGCACCACAGGGTGAGATTTTAGCGTGGAACATGCTCCTGCAGCTGAATCACGCCGTGAGCAGCACGACATGCCTATTTCCGCCAATTAGCAGGACTCCACAGAATCTCAATGAGTGTTTTTGTAACTCTGCGAAATTCCAGAGTCAAATTTCACCCACCCCTAATAATTACAGTGTTTGCATGGTCCTTTTGTAACACTTTTTTACATATGGACTTCTAACTGAGTTAAAGGAAGTACTCAGTGGAAAGAGAGCCACAAAAAGGTTGCCGCATGATAGAGATCACTGTAATGTGGTACTAAAAGGGGCTACTGCCTGAAATTCTGGCTGCAGGGATTTCCTGACTCTCTCTAGTATTGTTTCAATTCCTATAGTTTGGATAAACCACTTCATCCATTTGAGTACTGGATATGTTCCTCAGCCTTCTTTAAGCATGCCACAAACTGGATGCACCAACACTGGCCCCCTCAGATTCAGGCACAGTCAAATTCCATACAGTTAGTCCACGCCACCTGACTCCTGATCAGGGCCAAAGTGGGGAGACGGGTAAACTGCTGGGACACAAGTCAAATAATATAGGGATGAGTCTAATGAGAGGAGCAGCCCAAAAGGCGATCAGTGGAAAGATAAACAATGGGCCTTCAAATGGGAAGAGCCTTAAGATTGTAGTGATCTACGACCAAAACATTTGTATCTTGCCAGGCAAATAGAAAGAACGTTTTCAGTGGTTGTTTTCATGGGTTCAGCTGCAAACTTTGGTACAGCATTTTCCCCTTTGAACTGCCTACCTACAGATATCGTGTCGCCATTATATTGACTCTGAAATATCATTGTGATAAAGTTAATAGTATTAAATCCGCACTTTTCTTGATCATATTTTGGAAATCAACCTTATGGTTATGATATAGCTGTTTGTTGATTTTTTTGGGGTCGGCAACGTGGCATACAACAGCAGCAGTAGTTTGATATTGTCAAATAGTGCTATACTGGAGATTTTGGTAGCTACAATGGAAGAAGACAACTGAGATACACAGTCTTCTGAGAAAGTGAGTTCTTTCCTGAAATACCTAATACTCGAGGAGGACTCCTTGGATTTTCGTTGACTCATTAATGAGGTAGACTGACTCTTTGCAGCACAGTGTCTCCATGCCAGTCGCTTGTTGGTGAGCTTTTCTGCCTAGCAGCTCTAAACTATGTAAATGTTGGATAAGTAGGCATTCTTCAGTGACACTCTTTAGCTGGGCAATTGCTGATCTGTTAATTAAATAATACACAAGTTTCACAGGGAGATGCAGTGTACTGTAATGGGATGTTACTTATTGCAATTCATTGTGTTACCTTTGCCCTTCACCTCTTCACTTCTTCTCCTCTTGAGGATTGTATGATGATGTTTGTAATTTCTCTTGTTTGCATACCAAAGGATGCCAAGACCACAATTAAATTGTGGTGTAATTTGTGGTAAGGTAGTTGCATTCAATGCCTTTGGCCCGGAGAAGCTTAGCAAGGTCGAACCACAAATTCTTTTGTCTGCCCCCTAAAACAATGGCCCCCAGGTTTGGACAGTTGCTGCCTTCCTTTGCAGGTATAATGTTTTTATTTTACATCCAGTGTACTTCCTGACTCCACGGGTACCTGCTGCCTCAGGCTCTTCTTGAGATATTTAGGTGAGGTGAAAATCATGAGAGTAACATCCCGGCCAAAAGCACTAGCAGGAAGGGGCTCTACAATCCTGGGTCTTCTAATCTACCACATCTCTATGAAACAGAAAGCGAAATTGATAAAGAGGGGAAGACGGGGTGGAGGCCTATCCAAGGCAAATGCCTTAAATAGGAAAAGAGGGCCATGATGTAAGCAAATTTACATTTATCATTTAGCAATCGTTCAGAAAGATTGTGGCTTATTTTCCTGCAAATAGTTTCTTGGAAAAGTGTAGCTTGATCAAAGGGTTCCATTATCTATCATCCTCTTTCAATGGTCACACTTTTTTCAAGCAGAGGAATGTGATCTCAATGGTGGAGAGCAGAACTTGAAATTTGTTTTCAAAATTATATTGCAGAGCTCCAAAGTTTTCTAGGTCCATGCATTAAGGTCTTGTAGTCACATTTATACCACCTTAAAAGAAGCACTATAAGGCCCAGGATGCAAAGCAAATGTTTGCACTGGATGAGCTATTCGCAAATGGACCTGGGAAACCTCACATCTGATATTGAAAGGGTCGTTTTTGTGAAGTAAAAATTGGTTGAATAATGAACAGTTGCAACCTGGACTCTGAAAGACATTTGGCTTCTGTTTCACATCTCACTAATTCCTGATGCAATGCTGTGCAGAACACATTTGGCAGTTTTCCTGAAAAATGCATTGCAGCTTTTGGACCCTTCAATGTAGATGTGATATCTCTGCATGCTGTTGTAGCCACAATGGCAGTTGTAGTGTTAACTGAAAGTAGATTGTGGGTGAGGTTATGATTTGTGGCAACTAAGTCCAAACTTACTCCAATGTGGTTGTTTGTAGTTGGAATGATAAATATGCCCTCTCCAAAGTCCAACACCTTTCCCAATGCAGTTAAGTGTGGAGTGGAAATAGTAAATATGCCCCACCCCAAAGTCCAACACTCTTCCCAATGTGGTTAAGTTTGGAGTTGGTAGTAAATCTAACATCTGTAAACTGAGCATTTGTTTGTATTGTTTTAATGTTGTGCATTGAAAAGGTGAATAATTTATAGCATTAATTGTTTGTTTATTAATATAGTTTTTGTAAAGTTTCATTTTATACATTTTCTAAACAGCTCTTTTAATATGCAAAATATTTTTCCTGTTCATTATTTGTCAATAATTACAACACATTCTTTGGATTTGTTTTGTATTTCCAAGAAAAATATTTGTTTAATTCAGAATAGTTACAGTTACACATATGAAATAGTTGTAGTGCACAGATATTATATTTTTATTTATAGTTATACATTTTTCGAACATGTTGTAGTGTAATATGTACCAAATATGAAAGTTTTTATATGACTTACATTTTTCCACACGTTAATATATGAAAAAGTACTGAAAAATACTTTAATATTTTATCTGTATTTCTATTATGTATTTAGACATAAATATTTTTTATATTATTTAATACATATTATTTAACATTGTAACATATTTATTGTTGTAAAAACATAAATAAGGACAATTACTTTTTAACATTGATTGCTATGGGATGGTAGTATTACTTATTATTTTCATTTTGCTGCAATTTGTTTATCAGTTTTTTTGATTTTGTAGTTTTTCTCCATCATTTTGGACTGCTCATGGAGTTTGCACTTGCGGTTTCTCCATGCTGGTGTTTGGTTAAGGTAAGACTTTTATAAATGTATTTTCTAAGCATTTAGTGGTGGTGTTTAGATTGCTCTCAAAGTGGACCCACAAGCTTTTCCTAGTCTTCTGTGGAGATTCCTTATTAGTGGGAGTACTTCAACATTGCAGGTTCTACTTTTGGTTTCCTCCTGTGATCGCTGTAGGTACTGTGTACAAGTGCAGTAATAGCAAGAGAAGCCATAGCTTCCTTGTTTATAGGGGGTTGGGGGGATTGAACACCCCGGGAATGGTAATCCTAAGGCTTATGATGTTCTCTGTGGGTGAGAGAGTAATGAGTCTTCACATCTTCCCAGGGCTCAGGTAGTCCTAGGAATTCTCCCAAAGGTGCAGAAAGGGGAAGAGATGCTACTTGTAAGAAACTGAAGTATCAGTTGATGGGGATGAGAACACACCTGAAATAGTAATGACAATCCTTGTAAGGGTGAACCAAAAACACACCTGTACTAACCCCCGGTAGCTTGGCACAAAGCAGTCAGGCTTAACTTAGAATCAAAGTGTTATGTATTTGTGCAGCACTCAAACAGTAATAAAATGAAAACATAACACAAGAAAAATTCCAAACCAATTTTTAAACATACAGACTATTTTAATAAATAAAATGACACCAAAACAAAAAGAATCCAATAGGTAGAACCAGAGGAATTAATGTTTACATTTTTAAATTAAAAATAGCACGAAAAAGCACAAAGCACCAATTATGGTTGTCTGGTCGCGCTAGACCGGGTCAAAGTCAGAAGTTAAGGCCAGCTAAGATGGAGCGCAAAAAGGTTTGTCCTAGTGGGAAGTTTACCTTCTGACTGGAGGAAAAGTTGTTGTCAACGAGTCATCAGCGGGGCAAACTGCAAGCTGGATCCAAAGCAGAGTTTGACGACGGTGGGTTGCTGAGCATCAAGGCCCAGCACGTCGTTAAAAAGGCGTTAAGTGTCTGAGGAGGCAAAGTTTGAAGTTTGTGCCCAGAAAGGCCTAGAAATCAACAGGTTGCTACTTGACATCAGTCCGACAAAGTCCTCTAAGTTCAGACTTAGAAACGTTTCTGGAAGTCAGATTTCCTTCAGTGGGACAAACCAGAATGTTGAATCCAACCCTTTGAACAGCCGGTTCCCATCTCTCTCTGGCTCTCTGGAGGAAAGTTGGCAAAAAGTTTCAAAGTCCCAGCTTTTGCAGTTTTGTCAGGAATACATTTAATACCAGTCAAGGGTCCAGGACCCGAGAGCACCACTTGGGGGTTAGGACTAAGAGGCCAGCAGCAGGATCCAGGGCAGGTCCAGTAAGAACTGGTCAGATGGGAAGTTGGAGGGAGAGGGGTATCTGGAATATTGTTGTGTCCCTGTAGCTGAAACAAGAGATCAGCCAGATGACACTTGGAGTAACTTCTGGGGTCCTGGGTTCAAGTCAAGGAGGTCCAGTCTTCCTTCATGTTCATCAGACAGCAGGGCAGTCTTTCTTTTGGTTCTTCACAGGTCCAGGACTGTTCTGAGGGGGTGACTGGGGTTGCCACCTTTATGCCCAGTGCCATCCTGTGTGTGGGGAAACTTCTGACCATTTCATAGTCAATGGGGTAAACGTTCCCAGGGCTGAGCCTATGCACTTTTGCAGCACTTCCTGTGTGTTTTACTGCAAACTATCCCACAATGCCACTCGCATCCTAAATCCAACATGGCAGAAACTTTCTTCCCCTAGTCAGATCTCCTTGTGCCCACCTAGAGTTGTGGCTATTGAAATGGGCAAACTCTCCACTGTGGGCACTCTAAATTAATTCTGTGGCAGTTTCCCCTCCCACTGAGTTTGGTGCCAAGCTGACTAGGAAAACAAAAGGAGGCAAGCCTATGTGTGAGCTACATCTGTATGTGACAGTGTAGGCATTATTTGAAGCTCAGGAAGGGGTTGGGCCAGTGCTTAATTTGAGCCAGTGGTTGCTGGTGGGACTTATTGGCATTCATTTTTGGGGACCAGCACTTATTTTTCCATATCAGACGTTTAGAGACAGCAAAAGAGGAAAAACACACAAAGTGGAAAGCCGGAGGAAGAGAAAGACAGAAAATCCATCAGAAAGAGGGAAAGCAGGAACCTGCAGGACAGAGATAAAAGGGCAAGGAGTGTCTAGTAGTGGATTAAAGAGGCATAAGATGTGTGGAGGACTGCGCAGCCATGGCATTCTGCCCACTGGCCGCAGGCTTCTGAGCTGAGCTTCGGGCACTGGCAATCCTCCTTTTACAAATTAAACATTGGGTTGGACAAAGCCCCCAGGCCATCATGCTCAAGGAAGAAAAACACTTCTCCACACCCCAGCCTTTTCTCCACTGTCTCAGGGGAGCAATTCACATCTCACATCAAGGGAGCCATTGAACAGTCAGGTGACACTAGACCTAGGCAGAAAGACCCTTTTGGCTTTGGCACAGTAATGACAATTTTCTAGCAGTGTCATTTCTAAAATAGTCATATAAAATCTGACTGATGATTACTTTGGATTCTAAATTACTATTAAAATGAACCCTTGAATAATTTTTTTATTTGCTCCCAAACTGAAAATAAGCACTATAAGTTTGTATACTGTAACCCTTTTTTCCAATGGGAGAAACAGCCATGCTATACAGTGAAAAAAACGTTGGTTTTTTTGTCACCGCCAGGACATGCAAAACATTACATGTACATGTCCTATACTTTAAATACCATGCACCCTGCCCTCCGGGCATTTTTGGCTTAACTCAGGAGTGGCTAGAAAGTACTAAAATGAAGGTCTAGGTCTGGCAAAAGGTTTACTTTGCCAGATTGAAATGTCAGTTTAAAACTGCATACCCAGGTTGCAGGGCAGGCCGGGAGACATGTTGTAAAGGGCTACTTTAGTGGGTGGCACAATGAGTGCTGCAGCTCACTAGCAGCATTTAATTTACAGGTCCTGGGTACGTGCAGTACAATATACCCGGGACTTATCAGTAAATTAAATGTGGCAGTTAGGAATATGTGAAGTTTACTATGTTTAAAAATGTTACTATCGTACTAAAGTATCCAGAGGCCTATGGTCAACACAAAGGGGTTCGGTAAAAGAAAGCAGAAAATCTGGGGGAATGGCACACAAAACATGGTCTTTTCCAACACTACTATTAGCTTAAAGCTAGCGGGAACCACCACCACTTCACTGATATCCTTCCTCACTACTAGGCCATGTAAAAATTTGGAAGTGGTAATGCTGCTCAAATATGATTGGTGGCCTGCAGGTGGCGGCAGAAGTGTGCACTGTGCCACCAGACTGCTGCTATCTATACCTCTGCCCTGGTACTGGCTGCCAGGAGTCTGTGGAAGAATGACTGCCAATCATTGGATTTGCGCTCACTCAGGTAATGTTTTCCCGTTCTAGATGTCTGACAGAATCTGGCATGGGTACAGCCCTCCTAGACCTACTATGGAGATTCCTGCTTTAGTTCTGTTAGTCCATATTGCCTTTTAATTGATGTAACAGAGTTTTTCATTCATAGTTCACATCCAGCCCAAAGTAACAAAACATTCACAATATACTCAGATTGCCCAAAGGAGATACTTAAATTGAATCTGGTTTGGACAAATGTAAGTTCTGCATGAAAATAATTGCATAACCGCGAGCCATGTTGCCCTTCCACCCCCTGGAAACACTTTGTTTTTGTAGAAAAGAAACATGACAATAATGGAAGCACTTTTTAAAATGTGCATTCCGAAACACTGACACATTCTTGAGCAATTGAAAGTGTTCTCATGCTGGCATAATTGTCTAATTAGTTGCAAACCCCCTTTGAAATAAGTGGTGATTGGAAGGTTATGAGGACTATTCCCAAAGGTAACTTGCACTTGTGAGTAATTTGCACGTGTGGTTTACTATTACACTTTTGAGTACCTTTACTACTTAGGGGTATTCAAAAAATCAGAGTGTAAAGTTTTTTATAAGTGTAGACTTACATGTCTTCACCCACTGAAAAAAGAGGTGGGGCCAAATTTACAAGTGTACGTTACTATTGCAAGGAAGAAACAGTACTAATTCCAGCACCACACATGACCAACTACCAATACTGCAACACCCTCCCATAGAAAATAATCGATATAGGGACTTAAGATAAAACCGCATCTTGGACATCTCCATATGGTAAAGTATAAAGATAAATGAAAATATGCTTATGTTAAATATTATTGTAACTTAATTTTATATATATTTTGTTAAATAGAAAACAAAAGACAAAATGCTCCAGTGCTATTAAATTAATTTTGAATTTAATATGTATATAATTTAAATATATTAAATTTACATTATTTTGCTGCTGTTTAAATAAAAAAAATAAACCTAAAGTAAAAATATCTTAGTTATGATACATTAATATCAAATAAAAGTGAAGTATAGAATTAATTAAAAGTAGTGTAATTGATTTGAATAAAGTGCAATATTAAAATACTTGCAAAATATATATATATATTATTTTTAGATATTTGTCTCAACTTTAACTTATATATAGTAATATTTTTAACTATTTTAAATGATTTCATTTAATATAATTTAATTTAACATAATTTCCTAGGGAGTTTTATTTTGAGTCCCTTCCTCCATTATTTTCAATGGGAGGGTACTGCAGTATCAGTGGTAGGCCAAACCTACTCAGCTCTTGACCCTGCCAAGGTGGATGAATTGATTACTGCTAATTTGGGTAGTTGTGACATCTCCTATTTACAGTGTTTGGAAAAGACAGAAGTGTGTTGTGAAGCACTATAAATGGCAGAAGTGTATCATGCAGTATGTTGGCCTCAGGTCACCAGCATTTTACAAACCATATCTACTGTCAGCAAAATGTTGAAAAACTTTCAGGCCCTTTATTTCATCAATGTGTTTCAAAAGTAGAACACATCAATTGTGAGACGTGACATGTGCTCAACTTTATCGTATGTCAATACCATCGTGAAGTTGTATATGCTCAGTATTATATTTCAATTCAGTGATTAACTATTTAATACGTGAGAATGCTCTCAGTCAACTCAGACTTTCAAATGACCAAATTAATATTTCAGTGTCTGTCAATACAGAAGACTATTGTGGTAATTTCGATCCTGGTGAGTGGCCCGCGGGCCAGGTCAGTGGAGCCTATGGTCTCCACTACCCTTGTGGAGACCGGTCACCATATTTAGAGATCCAAGTAAGGGAGACAGGGATCTCTTTGCCTACTATGGCACCATCGGTGCAGCGGCTCCACTGAAAGCGTTGAACAATGCAGAGTCTGCATGATGTTTGTTTATTCGCCTTCACACTTTTTTTTTATTTTCAAGAAACTCTCAAAGCCAGAGTTGGTTTCTGGAAACTGAAAAACAATGCCAGTGATGCAGAGGGATCTTTATTCCTATTCATGGGGCCCTTGAGTGCTTTCCAATTCCAGAACCATCATCCCTACCTGGAACTATATTGCCCCAGATTGCATTCCAGAGTGAGGAATATGAGTGTCGGTTGCTCCACCCTAAATAAAGCAGGAGACGGGCCTTGAGGCAGACGGACCTTCAGGTAAAATGTTTACACCTGTGGCGCCAGTGGAAACCCTCCTGGAGATCACAGTGCCTCCCCCAACTCCAGATAAAACGAGCAAGTTTGACTCTGTCAAATTTTAAATGACCTCCTGAACTTCTTTTGCCAGCTTCCCTACTTGATCATATTTTCTGCTTCTAGGAAAATTACTTTAGCTTCCAATCCCTTCTATTGCCTGAAAATGTAATCTCAAAGTATTAACCTCTTTAGTAATTGTGTTACATTAGTTTATTGCAGCTGAGAGTATTCTGAGTATTGAAAGAATCATTATTACATGAAGCATCTTATCACTTCCTGTTGAACCACAGCAAGGTATTTATGGATCTGTTTGAAAGATGTCCACATCTTTTTATGAGGGTCTCACACTGCAGACAAGCACTCGCCCAAGGGTGTTAAAGAAAGCTGTTTCTCGTAAAAAATGTTGTGCTTTGACCTGGGAATGTTTCACTCCTGTCTGTAGAGACTGAACACAGGCTCACCTGTATAACTCAATAATAATGTCTATCTCTTTCACAGAGTTGGCACTTCTCCAGGATGCTTCTGGTAGATTAAAAGTCAGTCCTCTATTTTCATTTTGGATTGATAGACTTTCTTAGCCTGTAGAGGCACCAATGAAGACTTTCCTTTCCCCTTGTTTGAGAAATAGTCCTTCTGGGCAATGAACCAGAGTCCAATCCACAGCCATATTCAGGTGTCAATGGGAGTAACATCTTCACACAGGCCCCTTTCAGCTTTTTGTGTCCCTGCAGCCACAAGGAAGGTCAACTGGCTGACCTTTGGAGCCTACTTCTCAATCCAGGGTACAGGTGGGAGCAGGTCCAGTCCCTCAGGTCTCCACACAGGTCACAGAAGTCCAGTCCTGTTCTTTTCTTCCGCAGGTTCCATATATGTTCTTATGAGCTATGGGTGAGGTGCCACTTTTGTGGGATTCACTAGCCGGTGATTGTGGGTGGATTCTGGACACTCCCTAACCAAATGAGAAAATAGTTTGTAGTGGATCCCTTTCCACCATTGCAGCACATCCTATTTGCCTTAATGCAAACTATCTCACAGTACATTATTCTGATTAAAATCCAACATATCAGCACTCTTCTGCCCTTCGTGGTATTTTTGTGTCTCAGGGGTGGGTTTAAGGAAATGAGCAGTCCTCGCCTCAACCCCATCAACGTGGTTCTGGGACCAGCTTCCATTCCCATTAGGCTGGTATTAAGCTGGCTACTGCGGGCCCTGGAAACAAAAGGTTCCTTTTCTAGGTCTCCCTTTACACTTTCCTATGAATGGACAGACTTCACCATGGTGCCTTTTAAGTTAATGAATGTCCTGAACCTTCCCCAGCTGCCCATCCTGAGCTAAGAAGAGTCACTTTCTACAATATCTCAGACCCAGATTTTGCAGCTAAAAGGATTACGCTATTGCTTTTGATCTGGGAGCACCTTTCACACCTCATTAAGGGGAAACACTGACAGTGGTCAGCTGCTGGCATGCTAATTCTGCATATTAGCCTATTGCAGGTTCAGGCAGTCAGAGCCTAACTTTTAAAAGTTTATTTTCCTAAATATTTATAAAAATGTTGAATGCATAATTGAGTTGGCTTTTTAATAAATATTACAATAGTTGTTGAATCATCTCTGTAGCCTATCCCAAACCAGAGTTAACAGAAATTATATTTTATTCTGGCCTTTAGCTTCCCTCATAGGGATAGCTACAGCCCTTTATGGTGATTATTGCTTTTGGGGCTAGTCACTGTAGGTAGATACCTACACTAAATTCTTGCGTGTACCACTTTTAAATTCTTGACACCCTGCCATGTTGTCTACTTTGTAGTTAAGTAGGGTTCTTTCCTGTCAAAAAGGGTTCTTTTGACAGGTTTGCTGAAAGGTTTTAAAGCTGCAGTAGTCAATTAGACAAGTAGGCCTGAAGACATTTTTTATTTGTTAGCCTACTGGATGGCACATCATGTGCTGCAGTCCACATGCAACATTCAACTTTCCATGCTATTTGTGTATTTTCCTGCACCATATTCTGTGACCTTAAGGAAAAGGTAAACACTCCATTTGGGGATTAGCCAGTTTTACCATGTTTTATAGGTCAGAGCACATACACTGGGTCCTGAACAGCAGTGCCCAAGTGTGCAGAGTAAAAACCAGCAACATCAGTAAGCAAAAAACATATGGTTGATCATAGAAGAAGAGGGATTTTCTCACAGTCATCACTTTAATATAGGATTTTTTTACAGTCATCACTTTGGTAAAGAAACGAACAATGAAAAATCTTGCAAGCAAAAATAAGGCTTTAAAAACTTTACATGAACTTTCAAGGAAAAGTAAAAAAAAAAGAAGTAAAAGCACTACTTGTGAAACATTAATGGGAAACATAAATATAACTCTGCAAAATTCAACAGTACTTAAAATAATTAAAATAAACATTGGCAAAGTCCACAGGCCTGGACTTTGCAAGCTTGTGACGTGATTACCTTTCTTTTTATTTTGAATTGCAATTGTGTACCACAAAAATAAAAAGAAGAAATTAAGCCGTAGCTTAAACTTGGTGGACAAAATGAAAATTTTAGAATGTTTAATGAATTAACCATCACATGTGATTATCAAAGGCCTGTGTAAGTGCTGCGAGCAAACAAAAAGTCATCAAGAGCTTTGAAATGCTATAACCTGAAAAAAAGATTTAAAAAAAAAAGATATAACATGGAAAGTAAAAACACTTGCCAAGTAAGTATGGGCACAGGTGATCTGGCTCTGTAGTACACTTCCTTTTAGGTGGATGTGCAAGTGGTCAGGTAAAATGTTTTCACAGTGCAAGAAAACCAATGGTTGAAGTGGGCTAACCCATTGACCAATGGTGTATGCTGTGGGGTTGGGGTGGGGAGGCAGAAGCAAAATGTGAATGAAAGTTGAACAGGCCAATGGATGAGGAATCCTTTTAGGTATGTATATGTGTATGCATTTTTTTAATTTATGATTTTTTGGTAACATCAGGTTAGCAAGACAGTTAAAGCTGAGAAGCCCAAATAACCCCAATGAAAAATGATGGTACTATTGTTACTGTGGCATTCTGCCTCCTTCTCACTCTCTGTTCTAATACCATGGTTACTGGACATTCTACTCAGCTGTTGGTCTCTCTAGCACTGGAATGTACTGTTTGAAATTTGTGAAACTGTGATTCCTGTCAGGCTGAGCTCCTGGATGGGTTCCTTCTTGTCTATGAATACATATTGGACTTCAACCTCAAGATTACCTGCTTTGCGTGATCCTTTGCCTCCTTTCAAGGATCTTACACTGGCGTAGTCGGCAGCTGGCAGAGGAACCCAACAAGACTCAACTCTACAACTCTACTTGTGAAAACTAGGTAACCAGAGGAGTAGAACTCCCACCTCAGGTACTTTTACTTATTCCCTTCCTTTGAGCCACACGTACGGGATTTATTCAATACTAATTCACCCTGGGACTGGGAGCTATCGCTGCGCTTTATTTGAGCTTTGTTGGTCGACGCGGGCTCGTCCTTGCAGGGGTGCAACTATGCCTATATGCGACTGCACTGTCGTGTTTTGTCAGTAATGGCTGGTGTATTTAGTACTTTTCCTGCGTTTTGTTGACTATATGCCTCACTTCAACGTACCATTATTTTTAACAAGTTTGTATTTGAAGTACTCACCGCATTCGCACTCACGAGCGCAAGAGTTCTACTTGCTTGTTCTTCATGTGCTGAGGAGTTCCGGGGCTCTAGAACGCCACTTCGTTCTGTGCTGGAGCCTGGTTGGCACGTTTCTTACGTTGCGTGACGACGACGTGGGAGCCATCTTTGAAGTACTTCTTGAAGATTCTGGTTAGGACATTTTTTACGTTGCGTGACGATGACGTGGGAGCCATCTTTCAAGTATTTTTTTTGTCTTCTCACTTGCGTGCCACTTCAGTGATACGCACACTTCTTCATCTTACTGTTACTTTGTCTGGGAGTGCTGTTTCTGTGACACGCACACTTATACGGGAGTCAGCGTGTCACTTCAAGTGAGGTACTTCTTTGTTTTATTATTTGCGTGCCACTTCAGTGACACGCACACTTCTTCATCTTACTGTTACTTTGTCTGGGAGTGCTGTTTCTGTGACACGTACACTGATATGGGAGTCAGCGTGTCACTTTGAGTCCGCATAACACTACTGTGACACGCTCACATCATCATCGTTGTTGAAGATCCTCATGGTAGATCCTCTTTTTTTTTTTTTTATGTGTGGGCAACTTCAGTGATGCGCACTTGTTCTTCAGTGACGCGCACTTGTTCTCCGTTGACCTCTGTTCATACATGTGATTCAGCGTGCCACAACTGTGACACACACACATCTCCACTTTGTTGTCCTTGAAAGTTGAAATTACTTGTCTCTTTATTGATGTGCAGTGTAGCGACAGAGACATTTTCCTTGCTTATTTCTTGTCTTGTTTAATTTTATACTTACGCTTTATTTTACTCCTCAAAGTGTTTCTTGCGACACATGCGTTCATATTGTGTGTGAAACAACACATTTTACACTGTACATCTAAGCAGCTTAATAAGTTTCTAGCATTGCTTTTAGCGCAAGGAGCAGTTACCTTTCTGTCTTCTTCCTCGGTTACTTTAACATCAAGAATGCAGAATGTTACTGCCTCCCCTTTTTCCTTATGTCTCCTGGGGATCCACCCATACAATGGAAGAAATGGAAGAAAGTTTTTGAGCGGTATGCCAGAGTGTGTGGTGTAAGTTTGAGTGTGGAGCGTAGGTCTTCTCTTCTCCTTCATTGCTTGGGTTCTGAAGGTCAGGATGTGTTTGATCACCTTCCTGAACTTAGTGATTCAGAAGGTAGAGATTTAAATGAATTTGAGACTTGTATGAAAAAACTTGATAAACATTATTTGCCCAAAGTTAGTACCATATTAGAAAGGTACCATTTTGGGAGAAGGCGGCAAAACGATGGAGAGACTGTTGAAAGCTACATCACTCAACTCAGGAAACTTGCTTCAAGCTGTAAGTTTGCTGAATGCTCAGAAGAAAGGATTCGTGATCAATTCATGTTAGGATGTAACATAGAAAAAGTGCGTGAAGAACTTTGGTTGAGGGATGAACCAACTTTAGATGAAGTTATTCAAGTGGCCAAGAGAGTCGAACATTCTATAAAATGTGTTGACATTATAAAAAGGGATAAACAAGCAGCTGTTCAGGTTGTTAAAGTAGGCGAACACACTGTTAAGTTTGAGGAAAAACATATGGTCAAACCAGAAGTTGTATTCAAAAACAAAAGTAAACCTTTTGTTCCCAAATGTTTTAGGTGTGGCAAGCTTGGCCATTTGGCTAATGATAAAAGATGTCCAGCATTACATGCTATTTGTACCAAATGCAAAAAGAAAGGTAATATTTCTATTGTTTGCAAAACTAAGATTATAACTCCGAAAGTTAAGTGTGTAGAGGCAGAGTTTCCTGAAGAGGACTTTGTGTGTGGGCAAATTGTTTTTCAGGTTGATGCGAATGTGAATAAATCTGGTCCAATTGATTCAATTCAGGTTGAGGGTGAAACCACCAGAGTTTTTTTGACTCCGGTGCAAAAAGTACCATTATTTCAAATGTCTTTTACCAGACTAAGCTTGCACACAAGACTTCTCTTTTAAACCAGACATTCGTCCGCTTGCGTTTGGTGGTGAGCCTATTCCTTAATTGGGATATTTTGAAGGTCTCATTGAATAAAAGCAGCGGTATACCTCAGGCAAAATTTATGTGTCAAAAAAAGGTGACAGCATAATCAGCTGGTTTCATCAAGGCGACTTGGGGGTAATGCTGGACCCGGGTAGTGTTTGTCCCATTAAATTAAAAGAAGTTGCCAATACCATTCTTGAAATCAGTGATGGTAGTGTGGAATCACATATGAAGCAGAAATTTCCTAGGGTGTTCAGAGATGAACTGGGGTGTCTCAAGGATGTCAAACTTGAAATACGCTTGCGTCCTAATTCACAACCTTCTATAAGTAAAGTAAGGAATGTGCCATTTGCTGTGAGGGAAGAAATGAGGATGGAGTTAGATAAACTTAAGCAAGGTGGGATTATTGAGGAGGTTGAAGGAACTGATTGGTTGGCTCCAGTTGTTGCAGCCCACAAGGCCAATGGCTCTCTTCGTTTGTTTGTGGATTTGAGGCAGTTGAACAGGTGTGTTATATCCAATCGTTATCCACTGCCCAACATTGCGGAGTTATTGGTTTTATTAGATGGGGCCAAGGTCTTCAGCACCATTGACTTGGCCTCAGCTTACCATCAAATTGAGTTGGCAGAAACTTCAAGGGACTATACTGCTTTTATAACCCCCTTTGGCACTTTTCGCTTTGTTAGGATGCCTTTTGGACTTGTGTCTGCTGCATCCATTCTTAAGAACTGTAGGGGCGTTTGTGTTTACCAGGATGATATTTTGGTTTTTGGTAAAGATCACAAGAAACATGAGGAGCTTCTCAACGTTGTCTTGAGTAGGCTTGATCAAAGTAATCTCACCATTAAATCTGAGAAATGTCGGTTTGGGACTTCTACCATACAGTACTTAGGACACACTATTTCAGGTGATGGGATAAAGCCTAATGCCAATCTGGTTGACACCATTAATCGCATGTGTCCCCCGCGTCTAGAGAGGAACTTTTGAAGTTTTTCGGCATGGTCGAATATTATAGTAAGTTTGTGGGCAATTTTGCACAACACTGTTGTAATAGGAGGACACTGTTAAGGAAGGGTGTTGAATTCAATTGGAGTGAAGCTTGTGATTGTGAGTTTAACACTCTTAAAAGAAAACTTAGTGATGCTCCTAAGCTTAATGGTTTTGATCCCTAAAAGACTTCCATCATTACCACCGATGCCAGCCTTAAAGGGTTAGGGGCTGTTTTACAACAGGAAAGTGAGGGGGGTTTGAAAACCATCATGTTCATATCCAGAGGTCTGAAGGATGCGGAGTCGCGTTATTCTGTTATAGAACGGGAAGCCTTGGCGGTGTTCTGGGCTATAAAGAAGCTTAAGAAATTTTTGTGGGGTACCAAGTTTCTAGTTAAAACTGACCACAAGCCGCTATGTGAAATTTTCACAAAAATAGGAATAGACCTTGTTTCCAGTAGGATTACCAAATGGGTAATAGCTTTACAGGAGTATGACTTTGGTATAAGGTATATTCCTGGTGTGGAAAATCACATAGCTGATACTCTTTCTAGACTTGTTGAGGAGGCAGCAGATGATGAAGTTGGTGATGATAACTTTGTTGAAAGTGATGTTCATGTTTGTGTGGTTGGGGAGGAAATCATTGATGAGCATTTATGGCGTAATGAAATGTCTTTAGATCCTGTACTCACTGAATTATTGTCACTTATTCACAGAGGGTGGCGCACAAAGAGGCAAGCTTCTGATGAGGCTGCCAAATTTTGGGGTTTAAAGGATGAGTTAGCAGTTTGTGATGGATTGTTAGTCTGGGGCACTAGATTGGTTCCTCCCTGAAGCTACGCAAGGTTTTGATTGAATTGGCTCACAAATCCCACTCTGGAATGTCTACGACCAAAGAGAGGCTTCGTGCTTCTTATTGGTGGCCAGGGATGGATCTTCATGTTGAAAGGGTCATAAGAGATTGCATCATTTGCGCTTCTTGTGAAAAGACGAAGTTAGTAAGGGTGCAACCTATGGTCAACAGAGAGCTTCCTCGTGGTCCCTGGAAGGATGTGGCTTTGGATATTCTTGGGCCCATCCACTCTGATGGTCGCCAAGTGTTCATATTGGTGCTCATTGACTTATTTTCTAGGTGGCCTGAGATCCAATTTACTTCTGACATTGAAACTGGTAATGTTGTAAAGTTTTTAGAAACACTCATTGCTAAAGAAGGTTATCCAGAAACCATTCTTACAGACAATGGTGTACAGTTAGTCTCACGTGAAATGGAGTTGTTTTTAAGAGATCGAGGCATCAGACACAAGATATGTTCTCTTTACCACCCAGAAACCAATGGTGTTGTGGAAAGGTTCAACAGGGTGTTGAAGGAGACCATCTCTTGGGCAAAGAGCTCTAGTCTGAATTGGAAAGATGAAGGGGCATATTCACAAGGAGCTATCGCCAAATTAACGGCACTTTATCGCAGCCAAAGTCGTGATAAATTTACCCCCCCATTCACAAGCCCGTGTTAACAGCCCACAGCACCAGTTTACCCGCGATAGCAGCCGCAAAAAACATCGCCACAGAGGACCCTTGCAAATATCGCTAATGAGATGCAGAGTAGGCGTTCCCGTGACAAAAGCCGAGACAACAGCACACCTCAACATTCACAACGACCCGCCACATCCGCGATAAAAACACAAAACAGGCGATAAGGCATGTTAGCACCAGGAAATCTACACCTGCTCTGACCTGGTGTAAAGTCCGACGGCAGCCAGCACCACAAAAGGGAGCACAGCCCAGGGCCACAACCGAAGGGCAACATATGCCATGGAGCCACACATCATGCAGCCCGGACACCCAAGAGGGCCACAATACCCACCCCCACCACCCCAGGACCCCATCCCACACTCGGAACACCCCCCCAGACCAACACAGACAAAGAAAGCGGACCCCGAGAAAATGTACTATCCGCACGGACCCAACATCTGACAATGCCACCTTCCACTCCAGGCTGAAAGGGACAACCAACCTACGCATCCTGACCATCATCGCCTAACAGGCCTACGGCAACAACACAGCGGACAACCAACATCCCACCCCACACAAAGCTGATGGCGTGGCTGCACCTGTTGGCCCCTGAGACCCCCATCCAACACCCGCCAGAGTCGTCGGAGTCCCACAGCCAGCCACATCCAAGTCCCCCAAACCTGACCTGGACATCACCATCACCCTGGTACCCCAGTCCCCATACGTACAACACAATGCGCAGGATCCGCTGGAGACCAAGCAAGGACCATACGCCATAGCAGGATGCACGCACGTGTCGGGGGCAACACACAGCACACATGTACTACCTGTGCCCCCTGGTGACATAGCACACAATCACCGCAACAGGAAGCACACGTCTCACACCAATGTGCAGGCAACAACAGAACACCGTGGAACACCCAACAATGTCGCCTTCAAATACACAGCCAGTGTGCATGATACCTTCATCCTCCAACAGTCCATCATCAACCAGCGTTCCCAGGATGGCAAGAAGGGAAATGTACAGCCCCTTGGCAATATACAAATGAACACCCCACACACCTCAACACCACAACCATGCAACTCACAACTCTGGCAATGCACACGTCACAAAATCTCATACAACAGGCACAACAATATGCCCACCCACCAGACACGACAGAACAACTTACAATGTCCACATGGGCAAGCCCTGAAAATGAGCCAGCAACGGCATGGCACCTCAGCCACATACTAGCCGAATGTGGGGAGAGGTAGCAACCAGGCATGTGTGAAGGATGCAGTCAAACCATGATTGGGAAAGTACACAATGCCAACAGTGCCGGAGATGTGCTGGACACCTCACAGTATGCAGAACACACCCATATCCATGGCGACATACACTGCTTGCGTATGGAGTGTAGTGGACAGTGGACGCCACCATGTCACCACAGCCAGTGGGGGACCTCTCGGAAATGTTGCCTGTTACGCACCCCCTAAGCGTCAGCGGAGTGGGATGGCCAGGCGTACGCCACGCCAGCGTAGGGGTGTGAATAAAAACCACGTAGACCTGGGCGTGGTCCACTTCCGGAAAGACCCACGTCTCTGCCAGGGCAGCGCCTCCCACCTCGCCACGAGGCCGACGCCATCCTTGTGAGCGGAGTTGCCTGAGATGCCGTGCACCTGCCGGACCCCGGCACGCTGGTCCACGAACCCGTCAGGCCAGCCCCTGCGCAGCCAGGCCACACTGATCACCTTCCGACACCGGCGTGTGTCAAGGAGGGCCCACCACGTGCCGGTGCAAGCCACAAGCCCGAGGCCCAAGACCTTGGCAGCCACTCAGACCATCACGGCTGCCACGACACCGGCCCCCTTTATTCCTTTTTCGTTGACGTACTCCACTGCCGCCCCCTGCCTACTCTTCGGACCAGTAGGTCCCACATGTGGAACTGTGTCTTGAGTCATGAATGGCAGTGACCCCATATCCCGGCCAGTGGCCACAGCACCAGACCCCCCCCGATCAGTGAGGCATAGTTCCATATGGGCATCTTGCGACACGTGGTGCCACTAACCCTGTTCATAGCCAGCCTGCTACATGTGGTGCCACTAACCCTGTTCAACGCCAGGCTGCTACACGTGGTGCCACTAACCCTGTTCAACGCCAGCCTGCTACACGTGGTGCCACTGAACCTGAACTACGCAGGCCGGTGGGGCCATCCAACCTATGCCGGCGACACTCGGTGAATGGGCCATGCTGACCGCTGCCTCAGGCCTACACCACGGTCAGGTAGGTCACACATTTGGAACTGAGTCTTGATTACACCATGTCAGTGAACATCATTTAAGGCAGAGAACTATTCACCATACACCCTTCGATGTGGTGGCAACAAGTCTGTGCATGGCATCACAACCACACGTGTCTGTGGGCCTACGCGGACCACTGCCCTCGGCCTACGCTGCGCTCGAGTGGGATCCCAGAATTGGAACTGAACATCGGTAATTCAAAAGGCTGAATACATGTCTTCGCACGCACGGAGGGGCGTAAGAGGATGACGCGTTGCAGGCCGGAGGGAACAGGATCATCGTCACGGAGGTGATTGAACACTACCGACAACTGCCACTGTGTCACTAACTCTGTGCCTTGTGAGCCAATGACACGTGGCTGTGGGCCACTGCTGACCGCTGCCTCCGGCCTACACTGCGGTCCAGTAGGTCACAGCGCCTTGATTTGGCATTCTTAGAGTTCACATCTGTGTACAAGCATCATCGCAGACTGCATCCCCTCCCAGCACCTGTGCCACTGAGTTTGTTCATGGACACTCACTGGTCGTACATTGGGGGCGTTTGAGTCTATGGACTAGGGGCTAGTTTACATCCTCATGTAGCTGATCCCGAATTGTTGGTGAAAACAAGGGTTGTGCTTTCCACTCCTCCATTTGCTGCTTCCAGATGACATCAGACCTTCTGCATCATGCCCTGGAGGACACCTTCCACTGTCCCCCGAAACCCTCCGCAACATACACCTCGGACATTGATGGGGACCCGCTCAGGTCGCATGGCCCATCTGACTGCACTGCAAGTCACCATCCCGTGGCTGGGTGCCTGTGCCGGCGCAGTGCATCCGGGGCCACTAACTCTGTGCTGGTCAGGCCTGGGACCCCTTCTTCTGAGACATTGAATGGCCTCTGTAGCGATGGTCTTGGGGTCATCAACGCCATGTGTCTGTGGCCCTGCGCTGTCCGCCTCCTCCGGCCCCAACTGCGGTCCACCAGGGCCCACACATGGCATCGAGTCTCGACCAGCCCGGACGTCGCATCACCGCAGGAGGCACACGCCACCACCGCAAGGACCACCTTCAACCGCCATCTGCCAGAGTCGAAAGGGTGGTCCTGACAGACCTACGGAGTTGCCCAGACCTGTCGTGGATGCCATCATCGGCCTGCTGCCCTGCTCAGCACTCCAGGTACCAGTGACTCAGTGCACCGCAAGCCATTGTCCGTTACTGATTGAGTTTTGTGCTGTTGTGAGGTTGCGCAGCAATGTCACCTCATGCAGTGGGGAAGACCTGGGACGTTGATGAGGAAGTTGATGCAGGTGTACCAAACCCCACTTCATCTGCATCAGGACTAACCCGAAGGGACACAATCCTAGCAATTCCTTCACACGAGCGCGCTCTTCTCTAGTGCCCCCACCTCAGTGCACTGCAACTCACGGAACGTCCAGACTAAATATTGGGTGACCTCTGTCCTTACTCCGGATCCCTCCATGTTGCTCTGCAATTGACTCTGTTATGCTGGTATTTTCTGTTTCCATTACACTGGTGTCCACTTTTCAGGTTGTTGCCAGCACCAAGCACTCCATGCAGGCTGGTTTATACTCACCCCACACACATCCAGCACAGGCGTCACTGTACATGTGGCCCTGCCAATAAAGGGGCCGGGCGCACATGCCCGTAGCCAGTTCAACATGATATGTGCATGTGTCTCTGTGGAGGTGTGGGTCTCCTTTGTGGGGTGTAGGTGGTCCCTGAAGGGTATTGGACACCCACGAATGTGTTCTACTTCGCATTCCATGGGTTAGGCAACACCCTCACCTGTTGGGACATCTCCTTTTGGTGTTCGGCCATCTGGCATTGGGGTGCCATGTGTGGGTGGGTGACGTGTTGTGAGGCAGCCGTGATTGCGCGTGCTTCATGCTGTGTGGTCTGTTGCAGAGTCTGGGTTCTCCTCTGAGTAGCTTGTCTGCCCTGGTCCTGGTGGTGGGTTGTGTGGGATGTCCATGGGCTGTTGTAGGGCGTCGGGTCGGGGGTGTGGTGTTCGTCTCGGGCATCACTGATGGGTTGTCTGTTCAGACCTGCTGGAGGTGTTGTTTGTCCCTCTGCATTGTGAAGGGGAGGTGCATGTTGGCATTGTGTTGGTGCCTTGTTCTTGTCGACATGCAGACTGTGTGACAATGTACATTGTGACTGTTTGGCGGTGGTGGCTATTTGAGTTGAGACAGTGTGCATTTGGCCTACATGGCTGATGTGGGGTTGTAGGGGTAAATGTGCATCTCACAGTTCCCTGCTCTGTCCAATGTGGTTGTTCTGTTTCTGCGCCTGGGTGGACCCAGTTGTGTCCCCTGTTCTGCAGTGTGGGTGTTGCACTTTGTGCCACATTGTCATGGTATGTGCTGTGATTGCTATGTGTGTGTGCTGCAGTGTGCCACGGGGATGGGGGACATGTCCCTGGGTAAATGTGGGTGTGCAGTGTGTTACACCTCATTGTGCATGTGTGGCATTGTGCCCATCACCCCCCGTCCCCCCAGTCCCTGTTGGATCCTCACCCTGTTGTTGTTGTGTCAGGTCCTGTCGAGCTGTGTCCGTACTCCCTACTCCTTGCACCCTCTCCACACTGATGACTGTGGCCTGGCTTTCCTCCTGCTCCTCCTGTGTCGCTGGACTGCCACCTCCTGTCGCCGTTGCTGCCTTCCTGTTGGCAGCGGGTTTGTACCTGGTTTAGGTTGTCACGTCCTGGCGGAGCCTCTTCGCCTCCTGCATTGGCCTCCTGGGCTCTGCGACTGCATTCCAGGCGGTCTGCTTGTGGGTCATTTGCTGGTAGTGTTCTGTCGCCTCCGTGGCCTTGGTCTTGTTTTCCTGTGGTCTGCACCCCGTCTTCCTCTCCATTTTCTCCTTGGCCTTCCCCGAGCCAGTTGTTCCTTGCTGGTGGTCTGTGGGGGTTGTGGGGTTCGCATTGCCCTCTGCGCTGGGTCAGGGTGCATGGATGTTGCTACGTGCTTTGGCTTGTTTCTGGTGTGTTGTGCCTGTGGTTTTTATGGTGCAATTGCCCGCCAGACGCGTGGGAGTTGCAGGCCTGAGGCTGCTTTTCGCAGCTTTTTGTACCGCGATTGGCCTCATCGCATGATTTCTCGCGTTTCGCATTTTTTGGGCGTGGTGTTGATTTACACGCTGTCATTTGACGCGTTATCTGGTGACTATTGCATGGTACCGCCTTGTTGTGAATTCCACGTTGACACAGGGTTATTTTCCCGTGAAAGGCTGCGTTATTGAAAGTTGCGTTACGCTACTCCTGCGGTAGTTATCACACGTTCTTGTGAATATACCCCTTAATCCTTAAAAAAATTGAGTCTTATAGGGTGACTCCCCACAGTACGACAGGTATGTCACCTTTTGTTCTGTTCAAAGGTAGATCTCCATGTACAGTGGTTGAACCCTCTTGGGTGAGGAATTTGGAGGAAAACATCGAAGAGTCAAGTTCTCAGTCTTCTTCCAATAATCCTCCGCCTTTCTGGCGTTTGAGGGAGGAGGCTAAAGGTCGGTCTAGGAAAAAATACTTTGATTAAAAAAAATCTGCTAAGTGCACTGTTGTGAATGTGGGGGACTTGGTAGTAATCAAGTTCAAATCAAATCAAATCAAAAGATCTTTATTCGGTTACAATTAAGATAACCAAAAAGCACAGTTATGCATTTCAATAATATGCACACACAATACTATAGCTAAAATCATATAATAGATTTGCGACATTTAAAAATATTTTTTTTTAAACGCAGAGACTGCGGCAATAACATAAACAACATCCTAAAGTTGCAGTGCCAATAATGCAGGGCGACATTGTTTCAAGCCAAATTTCTGTAACATGGGGACAATCCACCTTTTTCTAGGTTTAATATAGTACTTACAAAAAAACAATATATGTATGGTTGACTGTGTGGAGACCCCATCACACGGACACTAACATAAATCTTTAGACCAGTCATTCGGTGTAGGAAAACTTTGTGATCGGTTTAAAACATTCAGCCTAAAACGGGTCAACAAAAATCGATTGTAATCGCCCATAGTTAATGTAATATATGGCTGAATACTAACAGTCGACAGTGAAAGTTGGTGGGCTTGGACTGTTGATTTTTTCACTTCGTTTATGGCTCTTCTTTCCCCAGATAACAGATGCATTTAGCTTTAAAATCTTTCCTGGACACATTACTCATAGTAAGCGGCTCATTAAAATATTCACTGTGCCCAATTCCAGTTAAAAACACTTTAACATATTGGGGCCGATTCCGATCTCGGTCGGAGGCGTACCCAACACCATTCGGTCGGGAAAAAAGCCATGCGAAAGCCTGTTTCCCGACCGATCCGTACAGCACACCGAACGAGTAAGTACGATGCGCACAACAGCAAAGAATCCGGCCGAACCGTACTCACCCAAACCAGGTCCTGTTCCCCGACCGAGGCGAATTCGGAAACGCTGAATCGAGTCGCACGGAAGCCAAAATGCAGCTCCGTCCGGCCGAACGAGTACGATGCGCTTTCCGTACGCGCCGAACCCGTCGCTACGCACGGCACGTCAAAGCATCCGGGAGAGGCGCACATAAGCTCCGATTCGCGCCACAACACGATCCACGGCTCCGAGACGAACACAGCAGCGACGAGGACGAAGCGACGAGGACGAGGCGAAGCGACGAGGACGACGCGAAGCAACGAGAACGACGAACGACACGAACCAACCATGAATCCCTTCGTCCCGATCATACCAATATTCTACATTTACTACCGGAACAGGCACGGACGCGTACGGCGCAGAAGGTAAGCCAGACACCAACCACAAAACACATACAACACGTACACGACACATCACACACACACAGAGGGATGCAGAATATACTTACACCAGCAACAGCAGCACCATAGGGGCGGGATGCCCATCACCAATGCCACATATGCACACAGGGGCCTGAATGCGCACCACCACCCCTACCCAGGGGGCTGGATGCCTACCACTACTACCACCCTCACCCAGGGGGGCTGGATGCCTACCACTACTACCACCCTCACCCAGGGGGGCAGGATGCCTACCACTACTACCACCCTTACCTAGGGGGGCAGGATGCCTACCACTACTACCACCCTCACCCAGGGGGCAGGATGCCTACCACTACTACCATCCTCACCCAGGGGGGCTGGATGCCTACCACTACTACCACCCTCACCCAGGGGGCAGGATGCCTACCACTACTACCACCCTTAGCCAGGGGGGCAGGATGCCTACCACTACTACCACCCTCAACCAGGGGGCTGGATGCCTACCACTACTACCACCCCCACTCATAGGATGGACAATGCATGACACAACCAGCACACCACAACCTAGGGAATGCAAGAAGAAGACATCCCCCAACACCATGACAAGCGTGTGTAGACTGTGTCAAATGCCTACAACACCGAACATGACTTTGAACATACAATGTGACCCCCTAGCACATGTGCCACACATATATGTGTGTGGCACCCACAATGCAAGCAGGCCATGACCATTGTGGCAATGGGGTCCAAACCCCCATCATCACAGTGACCAAAATGTAAGTGTGGGGTCCATAGCTGAAGCACACTTTGAACAATGTGGCAATGGGGTCCAAACCCCCATCATCACAGTGACCAAAATGTAAGTGTGGGGTCCATAGCTGAAGCACATTTTGAACAATGTGGCAATGGGGTCCAAACCCCCATCATCACAGTGACCAAAATGTAAGTGTGGGGTCCATAGCTGAAGCACACTTTGAACAATGCGGCAATGGGGTCCAAACCCCATCATCACAGTGACCAAAAGGTAAGTGTGGGGTCCATAGCTGAAGCACATTTTGAACATTGTGGCAATGGGGTCCAAACCCCATCATCACAGTGACCAAAAGGTAAGTGTGGGGACCATAGCTGAAGCACATTTTGAACATTGTGGCAATGGGGTCCAAACCCCCATCATCACAGTGACCAAAAGGTAAGTGTGGGGTCCATAGCTGAAGCACATTTTGAACATTGTGGCAATGGGGTCCAAACCCCCATCATCACAGTGACCAAAAGGTAAGTGTGGGGTCCATAGCTGAAGCACATTTTGAACATTGTGGCAATGGGGTCCAAACCCCCATCATCATAGTGACCAAAAGGTAAGTGTGGGGTCCATAGCTGAAGCACATTTTGAACATTGTGGCAATGGGGTCCAAACCCCCATCATCACAGTGACCAAAAGGTAAGTGTGGGGTCCATAGCTGAAGCACATTTTGAACATTGTGGCAATGGGGTCCAAACCCCCATCATCACAGTGACCAAAAGGTAAGTGTGGGGTCCATAGCTGAAGCACATTTTGAACATTGTGGCAATGGGGTCCAAACCCCCATCATCACAGTGACCAAAAGGTAAGTGTGGGGTCCATAGCTGAAGCACTTTTTGAACATTGTGGCAATGGGGTCCAAACCCCCATCATCACAGTGACCAAAAGGTAAGTGTGGGGTCCATAGCTGAAGCACATTTTGAACATTGTGGCAATGGGGTCCAAACCCCCATCATCACAGTGACCAAAAGGTAAGTGTTGACAAAGAAAGAGGTGCAACTGCCAAACTGCATGGATGATTCCTGGTCACAGAACAACAAACACATCAGTGGCAAAGTAGTGTATGTGTCCCATTGCAACATAAATTGGGGGAGCCAAATCCTGCAGTGCAAATAAGACATAACTTTGGCCATGTGCAGACAAACAACACCCATGGGGGCTGACACCGTCAACAATCATCAATGACACAATGACAGAAGTGACCATCAGAATGCAGACCCACATATTTGCACTAATGGGCACACACATGCAGATACCCTGTGGAGACTGCAGATGTGAGGTGAACAGATACCATACCATGGCAGCAATGGGACACACAAACCATGATCATTGTGCTGACCGATGACCTAGGAGTCCCAGGGACAGCAGGGGAAACCCACCAAACTACATACAGCCAATGGCACACCCAAGATATGCCAATGCAGTGGTGCAGATGCACAAACACAAACAGGCAGACCCACACTGCACATCATACACAACAGGTGAGGGGGGTGCCAGTGTCCCCAGGCAACCACACAACACATGAGGAGACCTGAATACCAATCATACAGATGTGCATAGTGCCACACAAAGGTAACTCATGGATCCAAATCCCCTATGTGGGCAAGCAGGCATTGTCAGATGAGAGGGAGCACAAATCACACATGTCACACAGGCACGTAGGGACAGCAACTGACACAGCAAGACACAGACACACCACAGCACCACCCCCAGGGCCCCCACAATGTGGTGACCCTGGGCTGCATTACAATCCCACTGTGATGACAAAGCTAAATGTGGTTCACACTGTGAACCACAGTCATGTGTACTGAGCAACTAACTACCATCACACCTACACAAGCACAAATCAAACAGCATGGCCAGTAAGCCAAGGCCAACATGGAGGCAGGGGCCTAGCCGGGCAACAACTCTCATCTGCACACACTCAACACCACACCCCTCGACCTCCAACAATGTGCAGCAGTGAAGCACACATGCACTGGTGACATTGCACATGCACCCATGACTATTCCAGGGTGGTGGGTGGGAACCAAGGTGCAGAAACACATCACACATGGACACTCAACAAGACTCCTGAATGTCTGACACACTGCACACTACGCCGTACATGGACATGACGGCAATACCACACCAACCAATGGGATCACAGCCACAGTCACACACCAATGAAGAAGCCAAGGTCACCCACAAAGAACACACATAGACAACAACCAACATTGCAGCCCGGACCCTGAGAAGTGCCAGCAGTCACACACACAACGTGTCACAATCACTGAAAGATAACACAAACTGGAAATCACATGACAGGGGCAAACAACAAGTGCCAAGGGGAAACCTGACTGTGACCCATCTGCGTCTGCACACAAACTCAGCCCTGACAGCAAGCACACCTATGGGTGACACCCTGATGACCAGTAATGTGCCATGCACCCACATCACAGAGAACCCAGGGAGAAGACTTTGGGGGAACATAGCTCAACTCAGCTAGCATCACAAACAGGTACAACACTAGGGATCACAGCATGCACAGCTAAACGGAAGTGAACACACAGACATGCACATACAACACACACCTTGGGCGCAGGCAATGTCACAGGAGTACACACTGCCATGAGGGGACTCCACTCCTGTGTGAGGAAAGCTGTGCCATATGTTGCCTCAGTAGGGCCCCACCATGTCAGCTGAGCACTTGGTCACACAATCAACAATTAGCACCAAATGAGGGCTCCCGTCACATCAGCCTGGTCATGGAAGTGCCAACGGAATCATCAGCACAGATCCAACACACTTGTATAGCAATGTTGCACTGACAACACAGATGAGTCCTTCCCCATTGATGCCCAAACCTGCATGTCCAGTGGAGATGGCCACACGGTCAGGGAAGTAGACGAATTGAACAATGGCAGGCACAACAGATGTGCAGGGGTGGAAGCCACAGATGTGAAATAGCCAATCTAAGTAGGAAATCCCATTGCCAAATACTGAACACATGACACCCTCAGATGCTGCTATGGATGACATGGATACACCACAGGATAGGACACATTCCCCCTGGACCACATGGGTTCCTGCACAGTAACACTTCATTATCATGAGACCAAATATAACCATCACTGCAGCAAGGGCATGGTTAGCATCATCAACATCATGTACATCAGAAGCAAAAGCACTAGAGAACAGAAAGTTGATTTATTCAGCATATGTGGCATTAAAAGTAGAAGTCCGGTAGAACATAAACAAAGGCCAATGGCCAGTCCATCAACAAAGTCACAAGTGGGTGACAGTGGCAGATGCCACCCTACACATGCCTGCACAAAACCAGGGACAATCCACTAGGAGGGGCAACCGGGGGGTAGGCCAGGCACCGCAGGGACAGGATCAGGGCTCACCAGGAGGAAGCAGGGAAGGGGTGGTGGGTGCTGGAGAGCCACTGACAACTGCAGTGGAGGTGTCTGACATGGTGTGTGCCGGCACAACTGGGGGGCATGGCTCAGATGTTGTGGGTGCCGGCACGACTGCAGTGGACCCTGCAGATGGAGTGGACAGGTCCGCCACTGCAGTGCCCAAGTCAGACAGGGTGGTAGTGGACTCCACTGCAGTGCCTACCACCAGGGGAGGAGAATGGGGAACAGGCAAGGTGGGCTGGACAGAGGGGAGGACACCCTCACCACATCAGTGGCACAGACAGGCGCAGCGGGGGTGTGGTGCCGGGAGAGCAAGTGGCAGGGGGAGAAGGCTGGAGCCTCTTGGGGATGGTATATCTGTGGGTGGGGGAACCTGGGGCAGGGTGTGGTGGGGGCACCTGTGGAGTGGGGGCCTGAGGGATGGAGGAAGAAGACCTGGTGCTTGAGCTGCAGGGCGGCGGCGGGGTCTTGCTCTTAGCACTCCGGGGGACTTGCGGGTGGGGGCCTCAGTCTGTCTGCGCCTGGGGGAGGGTGTCCGGGGGCGAGGGGCACTCTGCTCCGTGTGGGGGGCTTCCTCTTCCCCCTGGATGCTGGGGCAGCTGGATCGGAGGGGAAGAGGCCGAGGTCACTGAGGAAGAGGCGCTGGGTCTTTGGGGTTGCAGGTGAGGCAAGGGAGGGTGCTTTGGAGGGAGAGGCAACTGAGGACTGCGCAGTGCCCGTGGATGCGTGTGTGTGTACCAGGGCCCCATCCCCTGTGAGTCTGGTTTCAGTCCCCTGACTGTGCGTGCGTGTGCGTTTAGTTTGTGGCGTGTGTGTCTGTGTGCTGGACGTGTGTGTGCTGGTGTGTGCCTGTGCCGGTGTGTGTGTGCTTGGGACGGGTAAGGTGGATGGAGCAGAGGCAGGAGGGGTGAGGGACTGTCTGAGGAGGGACACTGATGCCGTCAGGGAGGAGTCCATTGACCTGTTGCCCCTCTGTAGGTCAGACATGCCCGATGAGATGCCCTCCATGAACGACACCAGCTGAGTCAACAGTGCGGTGTGCGCATGGAGGACACTCAGCATGGCTGTCTGCCCTACATGGAGCTGGCGAAGGAGGTACACAGACTCCTCACTCAGGGCAGCAGGGGACACAGGGGCAGGGGGTGCGGTGCCTGGGCCAAAGGAGACACGCTCCCGAACATGGGAGCCTCCACGGACCTGGGGAATGGGAGCCGATGGGAGGGCGGTGGTGGTGCTGGTGGTGGCGGGGACAGCAACACTAGCTGGGGTGTGGTGGCTGCTGACACCCGCCTCCACAAGGGAGTCATCCTCCGAGTTGCTCTGGTCCTCAGCTGAGGTGGATGGTGCTGAGGACTCCTCGGTGTGGCTCCCCTCGCCCTCCGTGCCACTGGGTCCCTCCGACCACTCCTCGGCTGCTGACCCAGTCTGGCTCTCTGGCTCCTCCTGGTCCGTGGAGCTGTCCCCTTCCGTGGCCGTGGATGTATCTGCAAACAATGGGGAAACAGACAGACATCAGTCACCTGCACCAAACGCACACACCACTGTGAGCACAGCACATTACAGAGCAAGCCCTGGCATCATTAGTTGTACATTGCTAAAAGTGCCCTAACTGAACAGGAGAAGCCAATTGTCAGTCTGATGCCAAGCATGGCACTCACATCCCACATGGCCTTGCACCCATCTGTCTGGTGTCTGTTGGATTGCAACACCCCAGTGTGGACACATGCACCAAGTACACAGTAGTTGGATAGTGCAGAGGACACGGTGTGGCATGTGGACATGCACACATCACAGCTCTTGCCACTGAGTCAGTACAGGTTTCCGGATGAAAGGGATGCCCAGAGTCAAATAGGAAATGCATGTGATGCATACCAGCGACAGACACCATGATGCACCCATGTCCTGATAGCCATCGCCACAATGGTGTGCATGTAGCACATGTCACTCCCCTGCAGGACCACCAATAAGTTGACACATGCCATGGCAGAGGCATGACTGCTAAGTCATACATCACTGTCTCAGTGATGTATGACTTGGCAGCCAGACAACAACACTATGCACTGTGTCACAATAGTAGGTCATGGGGAATGCAAGTCCTGGAGCTGCACAAGTGCACATGTACATCCCCCACACAACACATCATCTTAACCCTCATCTGTCCAGGTCATACCTATTGGACATATGGGAGACCTGTGACACTACCCTCTGAACCTGAGCCCCTCACAATTTGCTGTGAATGGGGAACAGCTGCCTGAACTTCACATTCGCATACCCCAGTCTGCACGGGCAGCTGATCAAACACCTATGTGACACACAAGTATCGTCTCCTATGGTCACATCTCCAGGGGCATGCTGAGCCCCTACCAAGAAACACCCCAGCAGTCCTGGCAACTAATCCACAGCACACTGACACAGAGGCAGACACCTGAGGGGTCAAATCACTGTGCACAATGTGTCAGCTGATACACGGGAGTGGGAGTACAGAGTGCATTGCATGGCCTGGAGTAGGCATGACTGTCCTGCTCCACATGAATGAGGGATGTGCCCTGGAGAGTGGATAGCTGGCTATGTATGTGTGACACACGTAATCTGCACACTCCTGGGGCCCAAACATTGTTCCCACCCGCTGCATGGGCGTGTGCCACATACCCCTGGCACATGTGGTGGCTCAGCTCAGCAAGTGGACCGCATATCAAAGCAACACGCAGATCATATGTCCAAACACAGGCGTTGTGTGAACAATGGACCCACCCATGATGCCCACAACAGAGTTAGGGAAACAGATGCTGTCCCCCACCTTTAGTGAAGCAAACTGCAAGGACACAGTCCCAAGTGACACAATTCCCTGAATGTAAGGGCCACACCTGGGTATCAGATGAGCAGTGGGCAGTGCACAATAGAGGGACATGGCTCCTGGACAACATGACTGCTGCACTGTGGCAGTTGAACCAAGCCAGAGGAGGGCACAAAGCATGTAATACAGAGTTCACAGTGCAGTCTTTGACTCACCCCCTCCTTGCTGCTGTCTGGCCTTTAGCTGCCCATCCAGGTCTGGAAAGACCACCGCCAGGATCTGGAGCATGTGGGGGGTCAGGGTCCGTGTTCCGCCCCTCCTGCGAGGAGGCGACAGCTTCAGCTGGACCCGTGCAATCCTCCGGGTCCAGCCCCGAAGGTCCTGCCACCTCTTCTGGCAGTTGCGGATCCGGCGCTTGTAGACCCCCACGGACCGGACGGCCCGGACGATGTCCTTCCAGATCTCCTGCTTCCGATGGGCATTAACCTGTCAGGATGACAAAGTGAAAAGGCCATTACCACACATGCAACATATCCGTGCATGACACAGTTGTATATACATGTCTCAATCACAGGGGCACATGATGTACACAGGCAGTGCAAAGCTGCCCATGGACAGTTTGCCAGACGTCACTACATGGTATCATTGCATGGGAAGTAAAACCATGTTCAAATGCACTGTCACTGCACCATACCTGTCCAGTGCAAGTCACTACACACTATGGGGGGTGACAGCTACTCAGTGAGCCTGCTAGCCAGTGGCGTGCAGACTTCCAGCCTTGCTAGTCACACAAAATGCACATTCAGAAAGGTAGTGCACAGAACACTCACCTGCTCCCCTGGTGTCCCATACAGCTTGATGTACTGTGGAAGTAGGCTGTCCAGCAGGGCCTGGTTCTCTTCAAGGCTGAAGGCTGCGGCTCTCTCCACAGTACGTGCCATTGCAGGGTCCAGAGGGGCAGAGACAGCAGCAGTGCAGTGGCAGATGTCGTCCTGGAGCATGTAGTGCAGGCAAGTGAGCTCTCAGGGGAACAGCCAGCAATATATATGTGCTGGAGAGGCAGATACTGTCCCTTGTGTCCAAAGTGATAGGTCCAAGTTGTTTGCATCTTCTGAATCTGGCCAATCCATGGAATAGCAGCACCAAAACACGCCCACAGCATCCTTCAAATCTTCAACTTCATGACATACATGATTTTGCAACATTGTTGTGGGTGACCAACTGATTTTCCAGCAACCGACTCGTTCGAAATTCGAAAACGCGTCCGTTGCCAGGCAAGCCCATTGTAAATGGGTGCGCACCGATCGGTCCATTGCGGTACAACGCGCACAGGGGTACAACGCGTACCCGCACACATTGAATGCAATGGGCCGGCCGGAGGCACCGATCGGTCCATTGCAGTACAACGCGCACAGGGGTACAACGCGTACCCGCACACATTGAATGCAATGGGCCGGCCGGAGGCACCGATCGGTCCATTGCAGTACAACGCGCACAGGGGTACAACGCGTACCCGCACACATTGAATGCAATGGGCCGGCCGGAGGCACCGATCGGTCCATTGCAGTACAACGCGCACAGGGGTACAACGCGTACCCGCACACATTGAATGCAATGGGCCGGCCGGAGGCACCGATCGGTCCATTGCAGTACAACGCGCACAGGGGTACAACGCGTACCCGCACACATTGAATGCAATGGGCCGGCCGGAGGCACCGATCGGTCCATTGCAGTACAACGCGCACAGGGGTACAACGCGTACCCACACACATTGAATGCAATGGGCCGACCGGAGGCACCGATCGGTCCATTGCAGTACAACGCGCACAGGGGTACAACGCGTACCCGCACACATTGAATGCAATGGGCCGGCCGGAGGCACCGATCGGTCCACTGCAGTACAACGCATCACTGTACATGTGACTGGCATATGTCAGCATGCCTGTCTCAGATGGACATATGCCAGCCACAGATGGCTCCCAGGGAGTGAGGGGCACACCTACATCACGACAGCCTGTCCAAACTTTATCATAAGGCATGTAAGGCTGCATTTCCTATTGTGTGTATGTTGGTGTACATGTTGTCCTGTGGGTGTCACCTGTGGGCAGCCACCCCCAGGCTGTGCACGTGTTCATGGGGACAGGATCCTGGGTGTTACGTGTACATGACCACTGTGATGTGCAACTGTTCATATCTGTGCATGTGTCATGGTCACATTTCACGGTGGTGTATGTGTATGTCATGTCACATACCCCGTGAGTCCCATGTGGGACGGTATGTTTGAGCCAGGGTGTCCCAGTGGCACAATAGTGATGGTCCTCCACAGTCTTTGTGCATGTAGTGTTTACAATGTCTCTGATTACATGTGCACAATGGGAGACAGTGTCCACATCCACGTTGTGTGTGCATGGACTTTGATGTTGTGTGTGTGTGTGTCACAGACGTCCATGTCTGTCCTGCCGTGGCAAGTGGGGCCACTACCTGTGGGGGTCATGGTTGTTTTGCTGTGGTGTATACATGATACTCCATGTAATGCCAGTGTCCATGTGGCAATACAGGGTCCCTGGGAATGTACCTGTCGTTGAGCTGTGGTGCCTGGGGCACATCTGTCCTCACATGTCACTGTGGGGGGTGATTGTGACACGGCAGCAGGAGATGGGAACTGTGACACGGCCTCATGATATCCAATGGGCCAACCTGGGACTAATTGATGCCACCTGTTGGACCGTGTTGACAGATGTTGGCCATGTATGTACCATACATGTCCTTCCGGAACTGCACACTTCATGTAGTTGTGCCTCATAATGATGTATGTTGGGATCTTGAGTGTTCTCAATGCCGCATATGTGGGGTGACTGACAATCTTGCTTACTTCTCCTCTGCACTGCAGGGCTCCTGCTGTCCATCGACCATTCCCAGACCTGGCAACGATGGTGGAACGGGACAGCATCCGACGGTACCGCTTCACCAGGCAGCTGATTGAGGATTTGGCAGTGCAGTTGTCCCCACATTTGCAGCCTGGCCGGCCGTATCCTACAGCGCTGACCCCCAAGGTGAAGGTGATGGCAGCCCTACACTTCTTTGCCACCGGTACCTTCCAACATACTGTGGCGACTGCTGGTGGGATGTCACAGACCATGTTGAGCCGTGTGCTCCGCGATGTTTTGGCGGCAATGTTGCTCTTCCTGAACCAGTACATCTATTTCCCTAGACTGCGACGACTCACTGACGTGAAGAGTGACTTTTATGCCCTGGGGAGGATGCCGCATGTCATTGGCTCCATTGATGGGACACATGTGGCTTTGGTACCACCACAGGCCCAGGAGCAGGCCTACAGGAACCGCAAGCACTGCCACTCGGTCAATGCACTGGTGGTGTGTCTTGCAGACATGACCATCACACACGTGTGTGCCCGTTTCCCTGGTTCAGCACACGATGCCTTTGTGATGAGGAGTAGTCGCATCCCCAGGATGATGGCACAGATGCAGAACCAGCGTGCCTGGCTTGTCGGTGTGTACTGACTTTGTGCCATTGTGTGTGATCTGATCTGTAGTATTCCGCCCACTTTTCCAAGTCAGCTAATGTGCACTTGTCTGTCCGTAGGTGACTCGGGATACCCCAACATGCCGTGGTTGCTGACACCCCTCAGGAACCCTGTGACACCAACCCAGATGCGCTACAATGAGGCACATGGTCGGACCAGGAGAGTGATTGAGCGGACCTTTGGTCTCCTGAAGAGCCGCTTCCGCTGCCTGGACAAGACCGGAGGGTCCCTACCATATGCCCCTGCGAAAGTGTGCAAGATTATCATCGTCTGCTGCATGCTCCACAACCTGGCAGTGCGGAAGGAGTTGCCTCTCATCCAGGATGACAATGACCAACATCCGCCACCTGTGGAGGATCCTGGCCTGGACCACGATGCCAGTGACGATGATGATGATGATGGTGATGTCCGCACACAGCTCATCACCAACTTCTTTAGCTGAATGTGAGTATCCTGAGGTGTCATGTCAATGATGTGAGTTGGCATGATGTGTGGGTGGTGCTCTGGTACTGTTGGAGTGTGTCCATGGGCTACTTGACTGGATGTGTGTTGCGATGTGTGCTAACAGGTGGGCTGTACTCCCCAACAGTGTTGACATGCTAACTTGGTTCTGGGTGGGTATCTTGTAACATGTATTGTGCATGAGTTTTGCTGTTATGTCCTGTACTCCATTGCTTTTGACTGTGTGTCATTTCTGTCCTTCACAGGGTACTTTCAGATTCGTTTGGTCAACTGTGTCCACCGACGACGTGATTGCACATCCAGGCTGGTAGCTGTTGTGTCCCTACAGGTGATGTGCGCCACACCCATGGACTTCCTTCCGTCTACAGTTGTTGACTGTGTGCCCGCTGCCAGGTGGGATTACCTTGCATCTGTAGTGGTTACGACATGTTGCAACTGTGTAATAAACCTGTGCTTCACTTTGTGATGTGCGTTGTCTGTGGTCACACATTTGACTGCCATTTGCTTACTGCACCTGTGGGCTACTTGACTACAACTGGGAATGGGTGTGGTGTCTGTGCATTGCACCGTCTTCCCTGGCAACATCAGTGTAGGCAATGAGTCAGATGGCCTAGGTGTGTATGTGTTGTGTAGCCCTGGTGGTGTGTCTCCCTCATGTGTGTCACGTTCCCTGTACTCACATGCCTGTGTTGTCCTTGCTGTTGCAGTTCGCATACACAGTGTAATTTTGCAGTTCATCATCCCCATAACAGCACCCACGTTGGAATCACGACAGAGGCAAGTATGGTGTATTAGTGTGTTTATTGTGATACATTTGTGTTAATAGTGCATAGGATGGGTAGTGCTGTACATAAATCTTGCAATCCGAAGTTCCTAGGTGAATTGAAAGTCCTGGTAGACAGGATCCCCAGTATCGGGCCACAGTTGTCTGACACATTGGTCCAACTTGTACTCCCCATGCAATGTGTGGGAGTAGTGTTGCCGTCAACAGGGTGAACAGTCTGTGCACAAAGGCGAACATCCAGAACAGGTTCAGGCTTCCTGGGAGTTGCGCTTGGCCATCGGCCTCTCACTTTTCCCTCCTCTGACGACCCCTCTTCTTGGGGGGGGGCCCTCAAGTACAGGCTGCTGCGGTGCAGGGGACTCTCCGCCAGAGTCCTCCTCCCTCCCTGTGGCAGTTGCAGTTTGTTCGACACCAGATGTTGTTGGCACACAGGGAGGTGTGGACTGGTTGCTGTTCATCTGGCGGAGGCATTGTAAAATGTCCCTGTGCACCGCCGTCATCTCATGCAGTGCATCCCACTTGGACTCCACGCGGGACATGTGTGAGTCCACGCGGGACATGTGTGACTCGACGTGGGACATGTGGGAGTCCAAGCGGGCATGATGGGCAGCCTGCTGCTGTTTCATGTCTCTGAGGAGCCCCACTACCTGGCTGAGGTCTCCGGTGCTGGACTGGTACGCATCAGCTATGCGTACCAGTTGTGGGTCATCATGCACACCAGCAACGTCTGCAAGCAGCGACCTCTGTCTCCCACCCCTCCCACCACCCCTGCTGACATGTGCAGTGTGTGCAGTGGCACGCACAGATAACCCTGGTCCACCTTGGGGGTTGGTGGTGGTGGTGGTGTCCATGGCCCCAGGTTGGTCCAGGGTCCCTGTGCTGGTGTTGCTCCTTGTTCTGTCCATGTCGGCAGGGATGGTATTCGTGGTGACAGTCGTTGGAGGGGTGGGTGCAGGGGGTGCAGCTGGTGGTCCTGCTGGTGCTGCAGCTGGTGGTCCTGCTGGTGCTGCATGTTGACTTGCACCGGATGTGCCAGGTTGGTCTTCATCGTCCGAGGAGGACAGAGGCTGTACGTCACCAGTGAGCTCCGCATCCTCTTGAGCCTGGGACTGGGACTCCTCAGCGTCTGCTGCTGTGTCCCCATCATCACCTGTTTTTGTGAGACACAAACAATGTATGTTATGTTTCTGCAGGCATCAATGGTTGACACACATGACAGTTGTGACTGTGCCTCTGGGTGCGGGCCTGTACATTGCATTGTCCTAAGTCGTCACAGTCAGGGGTTGATATTGGTGTGGCACATTGTCCTGCATTATTTGGGCATTTCTATGTATTTTCTGGGGTGTGAACATGGTCTGCATTGGTTGTGTTTGGTTGACAGCCGGACCTCCTTCCCACCCACCCAGCCAGTCAGTGATCCCACCATGGAACGTGCTTGCGTTGCAGGGAGTGTAAGTTGTCTCTCAGGATGTCACTCAGTGGTGTCCTGCTGTTTGCTGGTGCACATTTGCCAGCAGGGCCTTGTGCTCCCCACAGCAGTAGCCAGTGTCAGCCATCTTGTGAGTCCTTCTCCACTCCCTGTGATGTGAGCATGGTTCAGGGTGGTGTTGATGGGACAGTTGTGGGGGTGACCAATATCAGTGACTACGACTCCCATCATGCTATTGCCTCCACCCCCTTCCCAGCATGCCCATGCTTCCTTCCTTTGACTCTGCTTCCCTGTGGGGTGGGCTGGCTGTGCTGACAGGATGGCTGGGAGTGTTGTCCTGGCAGTTGTTTGGCTAAAAGTCCCAAGAGTGTCCCTGTGCTTCACACAACATAACCCAGGGTGGTGGTTCTTTGTGGGATCTTGTGTTAGGATGGGGGGCATTGCATTCTACCAGGTGGGTTCTGTGGAGTTTGTGTTGGGGTGTGTGTGAGGGGAGGTGCTTGTGACTATGGTCAGTGCTGCAAGTCCCCCTTCCCACCCAGCTAGCCAGATATCCCACCATGGAACGTGCTTGCATTGCAGGGAGTGTAAGTTGTCTCTCAGGATGTCAGTCAGTGGTGTCCTGCTGTTTGTTGGTGCACAGTTGCCAGCAGGGCCTTGTGCTCCCCACAGCAGTAGCCAGTGTCAGCCATCTTGTGAGTCCTTCTCCACTTCCTGTGATGTGAGCATGGTTCAGGGTGGTGTTGATGGGACAGTTGTGGGGGTGAGCTATGTGTGTGACTACGACTCCCATCATGCTATTGCCTCCACCCCACTTCCCAGCATTCCCATACTTACTTGCTTTTGTGGGGAGTTCAGTGTGTGTGGGTGTGAGAGCAATGGCAAGATGGCTGACAGTGGTGTCCTGCTGTTGGTTGGTGTGCAGTACCCAGCATGCCCTTGTGCTCCCCACGACACAGCAACAGTGTCAGACATCTTTGATGGGCCTTTCCACTCTCTGTGGGATGTGCATGCGTGAGTGTGAGCTTGCTGGGCCATGTGGTGGGGGATGTAGAGCTGTGACTACGACTCCCATCATGCTATTGCCTCCTCCCCCTTCCCAGCATGCCCATGCTTCCTTCCTTTTGACTCTGCTTCCCTGTGGGGTGGGCTGGCTGTGCTGACAGGATGGCTGGGAGTGTTGTCCTGGCAGTTGTTTGGCTAGAGGTCCCAAGAGTGTCCCTGTGCTTCACACAACATAACCCAGGGTGGTGGTTCTTTGTGGGATCTTGTGTTAGGATGGGGGGCATTGCATTCTACCAGGTCGGTTCTGTGGAGTTTGTGTTGGGGTGTGTGTGAGGGGAGGTGCTTGTGACTATGGACAGTGCTGCAAGTCCTCCTTCCCACCCAGCTAGCCAGATATCCCACCATGGAACGTGCTGGCATTGCAGGGAGTGTAAGTTGTTTCTCAGGATGTCAGTCAGTGGTGTCCTGCTGTTTGTTGGTGCACAGTTGGCAGCAGGGCCTTGTGCTCCCCACAGCAGTAGCCGGTGTCAGCCATCTTGTGAGTCCTTCTCCACTCCCTGTGATGTGAGCATGGTTCAGGGTGGTGTTGATGGGACAGTTGTGGGGGTGACCAATATCAGTGACTACGACTCCCATCATGCTATTGCCTCCACCCCCTTCCCAGCATGCCCATGCTTCCTTCCTTTTGACTCTGCTTCCCTGTGGGGTGGGCTGGCTGTGCTGACAGGATGGCTGGGAGTGTTGTCCTGGCAGTTGTTTGGCTAAAAGTCCCAAGAGTGTCCCTGTGCTTCACACAACATAACCCAGGGTGGTGGTTCTTTGTGGGATCTTGTGTTAGGATGGGGGGCATTGCATTCTACCAGGTCGGTTCTGTGGAGTTTGTGTTGGGGTGTGTGTGAGGGGAGGTGCTTGTGACTATGGTCAGTGCTGCAAGTCCCCCTTCCCACCCAGCTAGCCAGATATCCCACCATGGAACGTGCTTGCATTGCAGGGAGTGTAAGTTGTCTCTCAGGATGTCAGTCAGTGGTGTCCTGCTGTTTGTTGGTGCACAGTTGGCAGCAGGGCCTTGTGCTCCCCACAGCAGTAGCCGGTGTCAGCCATCTTGTGAGTCCTTCTCCACTCCCTGTGATGTGAGCATGGTTCAGGGTGGTGTTGATGGGACAGTTGTGGGGGTGACCAATATCAGTGACTACGACTCCCATCATGCTGTTGCCTCCACCCCCTTCCCAGCATGCCCATGCTTCCTTCCTTTTGACTCTGCTTCCCTGTGGGGTGGGCTGGCTGTGCTGACAGGATGGCTGGGAGTGTTGTCCTGGCAGTTGTTTGGCTAAAAGTCCCAAGAGTGTCCCTGTGCTTCACACAACATAACCCAGGGTGGTGGTTCTTTGTGGGATCTTGTGTTAGGATGGGGGCATTGCATTCTACCAGGTGGGTTCTGTGGAGTTTGTGTTGGGGTGTGTGTGAGGGGAGGTGCTTGTGACTATGGTCAGTGCTGCAAGTCCCCCTTCCCACCCAGCTAGCCAGATATCCCACCATGGAACGTGCTTGCATTGCAGGGAGTGTAAGTTGTCTCTCAGGATGTCAGTCAGTGGTGTCCTGCTGTTTGTTGGTGCACAGTTGGCAGCAGGGCCTTGTGCTCCCCACAGCAGTAGCCAGTGTCAGCCATCTTGTGAGTCCTTCTCCACTCCCTGTGATGTGAGCATGGTTCAGGGTGGTGTTGATGGGACAGTTGTGGGGGGCAATATGTGTGACTGCGACTCCCATGATGCTATTGGCTACACTGACTTGGCCAGCATACACAGAATTCCTTCCTTTGAGTGGTCTTCACTGTGTGTTGGTGTTGTTGTGGTGGCTACATGTGTGGATGTGTTTGTTAGTTCTATTTGTGCCGCTGCCTAGCTGTAGTTGTAGTTGTGTTTGTACATGTGTTGGCACAGTTGGATGTGACTTTTTTGATGGCATGTGTTGTGTTTATCTGACTGACATACACATTTTGGGATGATTCTGTTCTGGTTGCTGTGTAATTGCTATGAGTGCATGGTTTGACTCTCCCCTTGACAGTGATGTGTGTGTTTTGTGGCAGTATATTGTGTACATTTGTTGTGTACTCACCAGGCTCTGGGATGTCCTCTAGTCCATATACGCTCACTGGCGGAAGGATGGCCCGCACCTTCTCCTCCCAGGGCCTGAGGTATATTGGCTTGGCAGGAGGGCCACTGCCGGTGTATTGGCTGTTGATGTAGTCTTTCTTCAGCATGTCCCGTACCCTCCTGCGCACGTCATACCACCTGTTCTGGATGTCGGTCTTTGTGCGCCGACATGGTGATTGTGCGTTCACCCTGTTGATGATCCTCTCCCACATCTTGGTTTTCTGGGAGATGGGGGTCTGTTGGACCAGTGTGCCAAACAGCTGTGGCTCCACCCTGAGGATCTCGTCTACCATGACTTCCAATTCACTATCTAGGAACTTGGGATTCTTCTTGGGGGGCATGGTGATGGGTGGTGATGGTGAGTGATGTGTGTGTTGGTGTGCAGGTGAGGGTGTGTGAGTGTGTGTTTTGCTGGGTGTATGTGAGGTAGGTATTTGTTGGTGTGCTGATGGTGTGTGGCTTGTGTGAGGGATGAGCTGTGGGTGTGTGGTTGCTTTCTCTTGGGTGCTGGCAGTGGAATGGCATTTGCAAAGGCTCATGGTTGTGATTTGTGTCCTTTATATAGGTGGAGTTGTGGGTGTGTCTTTGTTCTCTGTCCCCACCCCTCCCAGTATTTATTGGCTTGGTAATTGCTTGTTTGGCCTTTTTTGGGTGATTTTTCCTTTGTGCTGTTTGTGTATGTTGGAAACGTTCTTGTGACCGAGTCGGACCCTGCATTTGTCTCGTACGGTGTTCTCCGTTTCGTTCGCGCTGTGTTTGTGCAGTTTTCTATGCTGCGTACGCGTCGGTCGCGGTGTTTTGTGTTGCTTCGGCTCGGTTTTGTATGCGTGTCGGTCGTACGGCTTGGCCTCCGTCCGACTCGCTCGTGGTTTTCGCGCCTTGCATCGTACTTTGCGGTTTGGAGTTCGCGTGTACGTTTCGGTCGGATTTGTTCCGGGTGCGTGTCGGTCGGTTGGATTCGCGTGTTTTTCCAGCCGGATTGCTGTTTTCCGTGCGGCTCGGTCGGTCGACTTGGTTTCGGTACGTGTCGGTCGGATTTTTCACGCCTTGCATCGTACTTGGCGTGTCGGGCGCCACGGGTACGTGTCGGTCGGTATTATTTCCGGATCCGAGTCGGTCGGTGCTTTTTCCGGCCCGAATCGACCCCATTATATCCATCTAATGTTTCTGACCCCGTCCAATCCTAAAGCATCGGTTAAAATAAGACGATTAAAATTGGTTTCACCTGTTGTCCATATTTTATGCCACATTTTTTAGTAATCAAGTTACCTGGTTCCAACGTAATATTCTCTAAACCTATTTCTGTCACTAAGGTTTTTAATAACGCTGTCAGAACTCAGGATCACAGAATTTGGAATTTGAATAGAGTTGCTGTTTATAAAGGTCCTGTTGTCACTGACTGTGTTTCAGATACAGACAATTCACATAATTCATTTTCTTCACGCTTGTTCTCGAGGTTAGTTAAGAGGCCGAGTTATTTAGAGGACTATGTATCATAACATGTTATTTGTCTCCCAAGGTTTACATTATTATTTTCTTTGTTGTTGTTTTTTTCCTTTGGTTAAAGGGGGAAGGTGTGTGGCATTCTGCCTCCTTCTCACTCTCTGTTCTAATACCATGGTTACTGGACATTCTACTCAGCTGTTGGTCTCTCTAGCACTGGAATGTACTGTTTGAAATTTGTGAAACTGTGATTCCTGTCAGGCTGAGCTCCTGGATGGGTTCCTTCTTGTCTATGAATACATCTTGGACTTCAACCTCAAGATTACCTGCTTTGCGTGATCCTTTGCCTCCTTTCAAGGATTTTACAGTTACATTAAGTACCCATTGGGAAGGAAGAAATTAGCAAATATGCCATAACAATTCAAATACTTTTTCATAAAATCCACATATGTAAAACAACAACAAAAATTAAAACATCAATTGATCAAAGAATATAGTCATGCTAAAACCTCAGGTAAAGCATTTAGTAAAGTTCAAGTTTACATTTAAAAATTAGCAGCCATGTAGCAGCAGCACTATCTCGAGGGAATTCCCTCATTTGCATGGGGCGTGGCCTCATGCGAATGAGGAAATCTATTTGCATCTGACCTGCGCCATATTAGGAAACGTGGACGCAAAGGCAAAGAAGCTGTCCGGAAGCGCACTGAAAGTGTTTCACAAAAAGGTAGCACACTGTCAGTGCACTCCCTGATGGCAGCCCTCTCAAGGGATGAAAGGGGGTCTCATGGTACCCCCAAACATCCCCTTGCAGGTGGGTCCAGTCACTCACTGCACCTGCCTGCAAGGGGATCTCTAATCCATTTTGAAAGTGCAGGCAGGTTGCCACCTACACAGTGAAACATGGAGTGGCTTTGTAGCAGCCGCTCTGTATTGCATTTGAATGTGCTGCCGCTAAGGCAGCATAAGTTCACGACTGTCCTGAGGGCAGCGTATTCAACATAGTAGGGCGCGCTTTCTCTGTTTGCATATGGCACACCTATTTTGAACATGTGCCGTGGCACACACAGGGAAAGTGCAGGCATATCATAATATGGGCCCTGGTCATAATCAATCTTCCTGAACCTGTAGACCTGAGAAAAAAAGGCTGCACCAAGGAGTATCCCACCTTCTAAACAAAAGCAAGGACTTCAGAAATAGAGGACTGCTCCTCTTGTTAAAGTCATGAAGAGAGACCCTGTGAGCTGGACCTGCACTAACCTATGCCAAGGATCAGTGAGTGGACTCCAAGGGCTGGTTGGCCAGCCTTCAGTTAAGCTCAAGGAACACAAAAGCTAAAGAAGCCCTGCATCTGCAAAGTTCGCAGCTAACCAGTTACAACTGGATTTGCCCTGGACACCACTGGTGTAGACCAGGTGATCAAGTCCTAAACCACAAGAGGTGCCACCAGATCATGGACCCTTGCCTGGAGGTAGAGTGTATTCAAAGATAATGTTTTTTGAAAAAGAACCAGAGGCAACCACACTACCGCTACTTACCTTCAGATTTCACCTGCTGAAAATGTTGCCAGTTTGTGGATAGCCTCGAACTGCTGTCAAGAACCAAGGCTCATATCAAACCACTTGACTTTGCCTGCCTGGTGACGTTGAGCCCAACGCTGGATCCAAGCTGTAGAGGACCCCATTGACGAGCCCATCAACAAGAAAAAGAACTAGAAAAGTTTATAAGTGCAAAGGTAAACGTTTGATTGGGAGCAACCTGGCCTATGCAGCCGACTGGCACTCCAACACAATCAGCCTTAAACTTTGACTTTGGGCTGGACCTCCACAATTGATGCTCATAGACTACCGCTACAATGGAAAAGCAGTGAGTTATGGAACTTTTTGAGTGAATTGTATTGATTTAGGAAAACCTCTGAAAAATCAGAAATCTGGTTCCTTTCATCAGATTTTTGTTGCTTTTAGTCTTCATTTAAAGATAAAAAGATATGATATTTTTACAAATTAGAGCGGTATTTTTATTGTGTTGTGTTACTTACTTATTTGTTGTTTTGGTATTAGAAAATGCTTTGCACTTATTTTCATTTGAGTTAAGCCTGACACCTCTGTGCCCCCATCTACCCAAGACTGAGCTAAAGTTTACGTCAAAGTAACCTAACTGGACCTGATACAGAATAGTGACATTATTACTTGCTGAGGTCTCACAATCACCCCAACTAATAATCCTCTTTCTGATATAATGACCATGTGAGAAGGCAGGACACTCCAATGCTAATCCATTAAAGAAGGGGTGGTGGGGGTCTCCTACACCCTGTTCCAAGTGGTGGGATGCCCTACTACAGGTCGAAGCACTTGTTAGAAAAACTGGAAAAAAACAAAGAGGAGAAGCTGCTGGAATCCATGCACTTCTGCTAATGAAATCTCTGCAGGCATTGTTTTTCTCTGAATGAATGTGATTGAAGCAGGTCTGGCTGCTGGAATTAAAATACTTATTTTCTAAGAAAACCTAATTTCCACTGCTATCCAGTACAGTATAATTGAAGCTTTTTAGTTATTAACATGAAGGTCACACCTTCACATTAATTCCAAAGGTCCAAAAGTCTAGTGCATTCCTAGAAGTCTGTAGTTATCCAGTGCCCTTTCTTTAATTAAATGTGTTTTTCCAGAGTTCTGCGCACAGCGCTTCATCCCATGCGACATATAATAAGATGGGGTTAAAAGGTCTTCTCTGATGGCTAAGTCGTGAATACCAGACTCTTCACTGGCACTCCTGCCTTGAGACAGAGATGTGAGCATTTACACTACTGATGCCAAAGGTCAAAGGCACAGATGTGTCAAGACTCCTGGCGGTCTCGCAGTTTGTGTGCTCAAAGAGAGGTGTGGGCATAATATTTTAGAAATGGGATAATGGAGCACCATCTAAGAAAGTGCTAGATAACATTTAGGGGTTGAGTGCATACTTGCAAACCCTGCCACGTTAGGTAGTAGGATGTGGCTTTTTAGCCATCCCTACTACCTACTGTTTCTAGATCAGAATTATACGGCACTGTTTGTACAGGCTTGCCGCAGCACTTGTCTTTTAGTCAGCTGTCAGGGAAGTTCTCAGAGCCTTAAGAGCCAGCACATGTGTGGTCTGCCTGTCCTTCGAAATTATGAACAGGGCCGTCTGAGCTTGGGCTCCCAGCTGAGCTGATAAGACTCTGACTTCTGTCCAATGGGTCTCAGAGGAGCTGCTAGCCTCAGCCCGAGGCCAGCGGGTAATTGGCTGCTTTGCTCTGATCCAGCGGGTTACTAGCAACAAGCATTCATACTCTATATACTCACCTGGGCCCATTCATTCACGCTAACTAATAATCACCGCTGTTGGGAATCAGTTGTACTCTTTATCAAAAATCCCTGCTACCAATTACTTTCCTGATTGAAGAGTAATGACTTACCAATGGACCTTTGACAATTGGGGATAAAATGAGATCATACAAATATAATATCATGAACACCTGAAATAACCACTGACTCAGGAAGTTTTAAAATGTTTATCTAAATTCTTTAGCAGAGTAATTTACAAGCCATATGGCCCTTAATCGCATATCAAGGAGGAAGTATACTAAATAATCACCTATTTAATCAAATGACGGTCCCCCAGAAAGGAGAAGATAGAGACAGCAGTACATCTAAAGGTTTATGCATTTATAGTTACCTAAAGGTGTGAAAACCAAACCCCTTGGCCAAGGAGTTGGAAAAGGGTCCCAAGAAAGATGAAGACCAAAGACCTCCGGACCAGGTTCAGGACAGGATAGGTGACCTCTCTACCACCGACGCCTGCGTCGTTCCCCTCTCTGACACTTCGTTCCTCCTCGATTCTTCCGTGTCTTCTTTCTAATGGAATCCGCCGCCCCCACCTCAGGACCTCATTGGACAGCGGTTCAGTCTGCAATCGATCAGCTTGTTCTGTGCTTCCAAGCCCAGTCTGTGCTTGGCTCCTGTGCTAACTAATTAGCTAATTCTGTATCTATTATACCCTTCTACACCCTGGTACCTCCCATTAATGTTTCAAAATTATGGGCCCACTACTTCTGATTGGACAGGGACAGGGGGCTGATCCTCACACCATGACAATTTAGTTCAATTTCTTTAAGCCCATTGTTTTAAAATACCGCCCTTCACAATTAATACATTTGCTTTATTTCCCACCCGTCTCACGACAATTTTAATATAAAGTGTATACAAAATGTTTCAGTTGGTAGGACATTTCAGATGTACAGTGAAGGTGATCAGCGGGTCATGTCCTTGGACATCTTCCAAGTTGACTTCATCGCTTTGTCTTGTTAGTTTTCAGGGCGCATGCGCAGGTTCCATGGCTCTTGAGCTGCTGTTCAGTTAACCCAGGTCAAAGTTACGAACTAATAAAAATCAAACAAGAAACGTGTTAAAATCAAAAATAAATGTCTTCACTGTATACCCCCTACTTGTACTCTATTCCCATTTAATTATAAAATCTATCCCGCATTAGTAGCGTTAGAATACCACATTATTAATTGCAGCAAATGCGTGAACTTTAGCATGTGAGAACATCAAGCAGCCATTTTAGCACACACTGCGCAGAAGCAAAGATTCCCTCCAAGCAAAGAAAGACGTCATACCATGTGATATGGTTGACACATGCGCAGTTGAGTTCCCGCGCTTTAGCGGCCATTTTGGATTAGACAAGGATTACTTATTAGTTTTAAACACATAGGCAAGCGTCTCTCGGATAAGATGCAGTGTTTGCACATTATTAATAATGACATTACAAAGTTTAATATAAATTAATTAATACTGTGAGAAGATTGCTTACGAGCAAGTCTCATTGTGAGTTCTTGCTCCACCAATCCCCTCTCTGATGGCGTTTCTGAGCCATCAAAATTACCCACAACCAGATGCCAACTTCTAGCATATTTCTGTCACAGTCTCATTTTTACATTTTCTATTTTTAATTTCTCCATTCAGTTTCTTGTATATTTTACTTTTCAGGTCTTCTAATTCAATTTCATCAAATTTCCGTTTCTTGCCTTTTCCTGTCACTCTATATGTTCCATTCTTTTTACAACATTTGCACCATATCATTATTGACAGTACTATTATTGCTATCCCTACTAAGGGTACTAATATTTGACCTATAAGTCCTTTTCCTACATTAGTAATCCATGTACCAATTGACGCAATGCTATTTGTCAATCTTTCCCATACACTATCAACTTCCAGTGGTTTCAGTTCATTCTCAAGTTTTGTTATATTCTTTATATACGTTCCGATTTCTGCACTTTTATCAGGAATATACGTGCAACAATGTTTCGTTTTCAACAATTTACAGACTCCGCCCTCTTTTGCTAATATTATATCAAGAGCAAGTCGATTTTGCATAACCATAGATCTAATCGCAACCATTTCCGCATTAATCATTAAAAATCCTCCAGCAGTGTCCATTGATAAACGATCAACCACTGTAGATAATTTACATATTTTCCTTGAGTTCAGAATTATTCCCACTGAACGTATCAATGCACCAAATATATCACCTACAATTTCAGAAAAACTAGCTCTTTTACTACGTGTTAATTCACTATTATTTTCATTGCTCCCAGTGTTTCTTTTTATGTGGTATACTTTTGGAAAAACGATTCCAAAATAACAACTTCCATTCCACCGTGCAGGAAGCCTAAAGTAAGCCTTATTCCCACACACATAATAAATACCAGGAAAAACTGAATCTGTTCCTCCTTTTAGTCCCCAACCTCCAAGAATTAAGAAATTATGTTCACATTCACTGGTACGAATTAAAATTTTGTTATAATCAGTCTTTAACCTATGTAGACAAATTTTCCCTGTCTTTACAAAATCCAGAGCCATAGCAGCTTGACCTTTGCCAGGTGTATAAATACCCTCTTTCTCAGCCCAAGGCGGAAGATGAGCTTTATGCTCAGACGCTTTCCTTTGGAAATTTAGTCTTCTATTCTCAACTAAGTTCAAAAAATATCTTTTCTTCTTCATGTAATGAACATGTTAGATTGCTTCTATGTGCATGTGTTATGTCTATCGACTTCATTGTTAAGAAAAATTCGCCCATAAATTTTGCATCTTGACTACTAAGCACTGGGTTCATATTCTTTCGAATAGGAACTTCTGAAAATATCACATCTATATTTGAATAATAATACTGAAGTTTCCCTGTTCTATAAAATAAACTAGTTAATACACTACATGATATGCCATAGGTTAAAGGCAAATGATGATATGTTAACCCTTCTGCTACTGATTCAGGTAACTTCATACAGACATAACAGTCACTAATCTCCATTGTATCTACGTACTGAAACAATAATTTAGTGAAAACATTTAAACTAGTATCATTATCTGTTACCATGTGATGAAACTCTGGTTCATCTTCTGCTTCTATTTTTACGCTATCACCTTTCAAGTTATCTATCCTTCCCTTTGTTTCATTGTTAATCTTTTTATCCATTATCATAAGGTAAGGAATTGCTACAATCATGACTAACCACGCTATAAGCACCACTGCCAGACTACATATGCATATAGCACAGCATCTTTTACAACATTTCCGTTTCAGTCTCCCAGAAACTCTGTTGTCAGCCATTTTGACAAAAGAAGATTTCTCTTCCTTTTCTTTTTCTTTCAAGACTTTAATTTATCAAGGTGGTTTCACTTCTTCTTCATATGTCAGTTCTGCACTTGTTCTTTCGTCACCACTTTCACTTGACTCTGAACTCTCGTAGTCTTCAAGGATTATATAAGTCCAATCAGGACCCTTAAACTTATTGTTCACAAGTTTCAATCTTTTGCTTTTTCGTTTTTCACTTCCACTTGTTTGTCTAGATAAGCTTGTTACTTCATTTACTTGTTCTGGATCTTCACTTCGGGTTTCTATATGGTATTTTACTCTTTTAATGACACTAGGCCAATGATCACCTTTTCTGACTTTCTTTGTTTGCACTGTATCTTCGCTTTTAAATTTTTTCCCAAAAACTCTTTTATTTTCAAGGTGTGGCACAAATTGATTGTCTTCGATTTCAGTTTCCTCTTCTATCTGCTCTTGTTCAGGTCTTGTTGTTGTTTCTTCAGTTGTCTGTGTGTGAGTTTCTACTAACTGACCCTGTTCAGGATTTACGTCTTCGTGCTTGGTGCTTTCTTGTTCGATGTTTTCTTGGTTTTCTTCTCCCCCTGAACGTGTTTTTCTTGTTCTAACTGGTTCTGATCAGGGCTTATTGCATTTTGTACTTCTGCAGCCTGACCGCGTTCTTCTGAACCTGTCTGTCCCTGCTCAAATTTTGTAGTTTCGTTGTCAATTTGAGCCCAATTTCCTTTCCTTATTTGGGCCTGCTCAGGTTCTCTTATTGTTTCATTCTCCCTGTCCTGAGCTGCTTCTGCTTCACCTGTCTGGTCCTCACTAATTTCCTCTAATCTAGCTCTACTTCTTGTTTTGTTGTAAACTTCTGGTATATCAACCACTGGTATCCAGTCCTGACTTGTGCTCGGTTGTTCTTCTTCAGCTTCTCCCGAATCTTTCACTTGGGATTCTTCAGCTGGCCAACCTTCAGCTTCTTCAGCTATTGATGCTGACTGAGGATCTTTTCCTTCAGGAGCTGGCACCCTTTTGGTGTGGCTTACATGAATCCAATTAGGCAATCCTGCACATTTTACTGCTGTATTTGTAACCAATATAACCTGACAAGGTTCGCCCCACCTGGGTGATAAACACGTTTCTCTGGTGTGATGCTTCACTACCACCCAGTCTCCAGGGTTTAGATCATGCTCTTGTTCAGGCTGCCTGGAAACTGAGCATTCCCCAACCCGGTGAGAGACAGAAAGCACTAGGTCAGCCAATGCTTTGCAATAATGTAGAACCATATCATCAGTTATGTTCAGCAGTTTATTTCCAGGTACATGTGCTTGTCTCATTGCTCTTCCCATGATGATTTCATGTGGAATCAATCCTGTGTTTCTATCAGGAATGCTTCTGAGTCCCATTAAGACAAGAGGCAATGCATCTGGCCAATCTAACGATGTGGATGCACACATCTTTGACAATCTTGATTTTATTGTGCCATTCATTTGTTCAACCACTCCAGAAGCCTCTGGGCGGTACGCACAGTGCAATTTTTGTTCAATTTTAAATGCTTCACAGATTATTCGAATTACATCGTTATTGAAGTGACTCCCTATATCTGATTCCAAAGTTACTGGGAAACCGAACCTAGGAATGAGTTCTCGTAACAACAATTTTGCGACTGTAATGCTGTCATTCCTTCTGGTAGGGTAAGCCTCCACCCACCTTGAAAACAGACACACTATGACTAGTACATATTTCAGTCCTTTACATGGTGGTAACTGAATGAAATCTAACTGCAATCTCACAAAGGGACCCATAGCCTTTCCAATTTTTCCCAAACCAATTACTGTTCTCCTTCCTGGATTATTCATTTGGCAAGTTAAACACCTCTGGCAAAGACTCTCTGCTGCAGCCCTAAACTTTGGATTGTACCAACTTTGTCTGAAAAGTCTAATCATGGCATCTCTCCCTACATGTGTGTCTCCATGATACATTCTGGCCATTTGTGAAATCAAGCAGTCAGGCATGACCGGTCTGCCATCTGAATATACCCATACATCATCATCTGTTCTTCGATTACACCCTATTTTTATCCAAACATATCTTTCACTCTCCTCAGCATCATCTTGCAATCTTTTCACATCATTCCATGTTTCAGGTGTTGAACATAGCATAAGTTGGCAGCTGATTCCCATCCTTTCAACTTTTCTGTTTACTGCCAATCTGTTTCTGGCACAATGTTGAGCAACTAGGTATGCGTATCTGTTACCGGCTACCACCCAGTCATCTCCTGACTGGTGTGCGGCACATTTCACCACTGCCAATTCTTTTGGTGATTGTATTGCCTCCAATAGTTCCTTTACAAACTGTCCATTTTTGATAGGGGATCCTGAAGAAGTCATGAAATCCCTCTGCATCCACAGTTGGCCAAAATCATGCACAACCCCGTACCCATATTGACTGTCCGTACATATGGTTATTTTTAAATTTTTCCCAATTTTGGAGGCTTTAATCAAAGCAATTAATTCAGCTACTTGTGCAGATTTGACTCCTAGTAAATAGGATGCTTCGACTATTCCAGAAAGTTCACATACAGCATAGGCTGCACTCAATTTGCCATCCTCATGTCTTAGGCATGAGCCGTCCACAAATAGCTCCCTGTCTGGGTCTTTTAGGGGCAATTCCTGTATGTCGGGTCGCGGTTTTGTACACAATTCTGTGACCTGTAAACAGTCATGTTCTGGATCGTCCTTAACTTCTTCACAATATGGATCTGGCAATAATGTAGCAGGATTTACAACTGTACACCTAGCTATGATCACATTTTCAGCTCCTAGGATTATTCGCTCATATCTTGTCATCCGACTAGGTGTGAGATGCTGAGTTCTAGTTCTTGTCAACAAGATCACAACTGCATGTGGGACAAACACTTTAACAGGATATCCCATTACTATTGACTCACTTTGCTCAATGCTCATACAGGTAGCAGCAACTGCTTTTAAACAGCCTGGCAATGCTGCAGCCACTGGGTCCAATGTAGCAGAAAAATATGCTATAGGACGCCTGTCTAGTCCGTGTCTTTGGGTTAACACTGAAAGTGCACAATTTTCTCTTTCATAGCAAAACAGTGTGAATTCTTCTGTATAGTCAGGTATGCCCAAGGCAGGTGCCTCGCACAAAGCATTTCTTAATTTTACAAATGCACCAGCGCTTTCATCATCCCATTCAACTGGATCTTTTGCTTTCTTTTTGGTTAACTGAATTAAAGGCTTTGCTAGTAGTGAAAACCCTATAATCCATTGTCGACAGTATCCTACTATTCCAAGAAACATTCTCACTTCTCTTTGTGTTACTGGCATTTTCATTTGCTTGATTATTTTTATTCTATCAGACGTTATTCTTCTTTTTCCCCTTTCAATTTGGTGTCCCAAATATTTAACTGCCGTTGTACAGAACTGTAACTTCTCGGGTGACACTTTGTGTCCTTCCTCAGCCAAATAGTTGAGTAATGCAATTGAATCTGCAACACAATCGTCATGAGTTCTTGATGCTACCAATAAGTTGTCGATGTACTGCACCAGGACTGAGCTTCTGGGCAGTACTAATTTTTCTAGACAGTTTTTCAGTATTTGATTAAAAATGGAGGGACTTTCTGTGTACCCTTGAGGAACACGATTCCACACATAGACATGGTTTTCGAATTTAAACGAAAACAGATATTGGCTATCTGGATGCAATGGTATTGAGAAAAATGCCTGACACAGGTCAATCACGGTAAACCATTCTGCATCCCATGGTATTTGGTATAGGATCACTGCAGGATTTGGTACTATAGGACAACAAGGTACCACAATTTTATTAATTTTCCGCAAATCCTGAACGATCCTATATTTTCCACTGGGCTTTTTCAAACCCATGATTGGTGAACTACAGGGACTACTCAGAACTTCTTTTATTATGCCTTGTTTCACCATTCTGTCAATTTCTTCAGTAACTCCTGCTTTTACTTCTGCACTCATTTTGTACTGTCTGATATTTGGGAAAATTGCGCCTTCTTTTACAGTGATCTTCACTGGGTCTATTTTTGCCATAAGTCCTACTTCTTTCCCAGTAAAATCCCATACTTTAGAGCTCACTGTAGTTCTTAACTCTTCTGGTAATTCGTCTTTTGTTATTAAGGAGAACATCTCATCTACTTCCGTACCTTGCTTGGCTATCATGAACTTATAAACATGATCTTCATCCGGGGTCTGTATTGCAACACCATCCGGTGTGTAAAAAATAGTGCAATTCATTTTGCACAGTAAATCTCTGCCCAGTAAATTTACTGGACTGGAATCACACCACAAATTGGTGCATTTCTCGGAAGTTCCCTATTCTTACTTCCATAGGCTCAGTCAGGGGTGTTCTAATCTTTTGATTTGCTACACCTACAACTTGGATAGCTTCTCCAGAGAGAGTGAGGTCTGGGATGTCTGCTGTTCTTACAGTAGAACGGGTAGCACCAGTGTCCAAAAGAAAAGTGATATTGTTACCTTTTACTTTCCCTTCAACATATGGACCTGACTGATCTACCGGTAAGGATGCGGCAAGTACGCACTCCTTCTCCCCCTCTCCTATGCACCGTCATTGATAACTATATTCATCCTGTAAAAGAAACTGTAAAGTTACATATTCATTCTTACCACTTCCTCCTTGATATCCGACGTCTGTACCGTGCTTTGCTCTGCTTACATTACCCTGTATAGGGGCAGGTGGCAACTGACTCTGAGGATTTACACCCTGCTGTGAGTCATTCTGCGTCTGTGGATTTAAATTATGATTTGGGCCATTATTATTTTGAATCTTTTTACATTCGTTCTTCCAATGTCCCAACTTTCCGCATCCATGACAAGGAAATTTCTTTTTAGCCTCTTCTCTACTCATTCGTCCTCTCACTTTTCCACTATTTCCTGTGTCACCATTCATTCCAGATTCTTTTCCCTGACTTTCTGTTGGGTTATCCAAATTAATTCCCTGTCGCTCAGCCATTTTCATTTGAGCCCACATCACTTTTTCTTGTAGTTTCTTGTGTCTATCCTCAATGTCGTCTCCACAATATTTAGCATACTTCAAAATTTCGTCAATGGGTTTCCCTTGCCAACATAACATATGTTGCTTGATCATCTGACAAATCTCTGGTTTTAGTCCATAAACAAATCGATAGACAAACTGACTCATATTTTTGTCTCCAATATCCTCAAAACCACTATACTGTTTGAACACCTGTAATAGACGTTCATAGTAGGCATGTACCGATTCACTTGCATCTTGGGTAGTCCTGTCTATTTTTACCCAATCTGTTTCTTTTGGTGGTATTTTCCCTTTCAAATAAGTTATTACCTGGTGATACTTTTTCATCACATCATTTGATGGGGCACCTGTCTTTGAATCTCTGGGATACTCTTCACTAGGCCAGTCGATTGTAATTTTACAATCTGTCCATAAATCGGCAGGTACCACTATGTCAAACAAACCATCTAAGTCCTTTAACAATACCTTTGAAACTTTCACAAATCTCTCAACTTGCTTGTACCATTCAATTGGTTTTTCTCTCAACTTTGGAAAATCATTCGTAAATGACAAAATATCTTGCCTGCTCCATGGGACATGAACATAACCTCCTCCTGGAACCTCCTGCATCGGGTACATCTGTTCTGCTTTTCCTGTTCCCTTCAATAAATACTCAGAAGTCGTTCTACTGTAACGTGCCTCTTCCTTTTTCTTTGTCCATCTAGTTTTCCATTTATCCAGTTCTCCCCATTTCTGTAATACTGACATTAATTCTTTCACTTGTAATTTTCTACCAGATGTATTCATATTTTCTAAATCTTTGTCAGTAAAATCTGCTCTATATGGTTTCTGTAGTACTTTTGACTTTCTTATTTCAATTCCCATTTCTGAGGCCAAATCCGTCAACTTTTCATGGAATATTTTTACATTTCCTACATACGAACAATAGTTCTTCTTCACTATAGGTATTCAAAGGATCTACTCCTACATTGCCTGCTATCATTTCTTCTAACTCAACTTTTAATTTATAAATGTCCAAAATCTTTGGGCGTGAACTTTGTCTGTCTATTCCTTGTGCCCATCTTTCTAAATCTTCTGGGGTTACTACTGTTGCACTCTTAGTTCCTGAAGATGTTATTATATTCACATCCTTTGAGCAACCAGGTGTGACTCTTCTGGGGGTGCTCTTTACGGAGTCTCGAATAGGTAAATCCATTAGTGAAATCATAGATTCACAATCGCTGATATGGTCATCAATTATTACAGCTTCATGTTTAGGAATATCCACAGGTGTTAGCATAACTAGAGGTTTGGGACAATTTACTTTGTCACCATATAATGGGACCACGGGACCAATGGTTACGGGTATGGTCAAGGAATCAGGATGTACATTCAACTGTGTTATTTTCTGTATTAATTCTGCTCTGTTTCTGTCTATAGCCTCTCTTTCCTTATCCTGAAGTATCCTATTAACTGGTGGATTATGCAGTACTTGAAGTACCAATGGTGTTCTCAAAATTGGTGCGCTTGGGGAACATCCACCCAGCCCTTCTTGGTATGGTGGAGGATTCTTTAGTATTTCTTCCATAAATTCATCTTCGGATTCTCCAAACCCTGTCATGTGTTTTGTCTTTTCTTTGCATTTGCTCCCTAATGGCTCCTCTGCCATGAATATTGGATACAAACCCTCGGTAAGCATCGCTCGGCTCCACTGTTTCATTTGACTTTCTCGTGTCTCATTTTGGTGTCTAGGGAAAAATCCCCTATAACCCCTATTACTTCTGGGTCTATCACGTTCAAATGCCTCAGTTTCCCATTCTTCTAGGGCTTCATATTGAGTTAATCTTGGTCTGGGTTATAATTTGTTCATTCTTATTCGTAAATTTTAAAGAACTCTCCCATTGAAAGTACCATTCTCTGGGAAAGCTAATATTCCATCATCTTTTGTATATTCTATCCAGTTTTCTAACCATACGCAAGTATGATAACCCCTCTCCATCATCATGAATGAGGCGGGCGTTTTTGCTGGTGGAATGATAATTCCTTCCTTAGTTTTGATTGGCTTATCCTTCTTAAAATAATTCTTAATCTTTTGTAAAAATGACATTTTTCTCTTTTCTCCGTACATTTTGGGTAAATATCTATGTATTGAATTATATTCTGCAAAACCTAGGAATCTTCTGTCTGGACGTGTTCCTATTAAAGCCGGATCGCGTTTCCACATATAATCTACACTGTCCACTAAGATTTCGACTTCTATGTTGACAACCAATCAAATTCCAGCTATCATTTGTCTTGGGCTCAATCCTAGCGCGGCTTCCTTGTGACGTCTATCCGTCAACCCCTCCTTTACAATCTGCGCTTTCCTGTCCCTCGCTGTTTCAACCAATCCCAGTGCGGCACCTGTGACATCAGTATTACTCCTGACTACTGACCCCTCCTTTACAAGACTCGCTCTACGCCCACTGTTCCAACCAATCGTCAGCTTCTACTCCGGCGGCTGACCCTCCCTTTGCAAAAACGTACGCAAAACTTTATTTTCTCAACGCTTCTTATTTAAATTCAGTAACAACATAAAACATGCGCTATCGTGTCAGTTTCCCTAAATTGAAAAGGATAGATTTCCTCACACTTAGTAAAACCCTTCCGTTTACTAGACATTCACTACGAGTAAACCCTTCCGTTTACTCTTCACATAAGCTTCGAAAATACCTGCTACTTCCTTCAATGTTACCCTTTCTAGGTGATATAACATCAAATTTTCACTAACGTATTCCTTTGCTGTCACTCACACACACAGAGTCCCTAACAAGTACTGATAGCCCTGCTTAACTTTTCAGTACTATTTCTGCCTGACATATAACCTCACTGCAGTATGGCTTCCACTTACCATCCGCTATTCAAATTCCCCGGGTATTCTAGACAACATAAAACAGAACTTTTAAACAAACGGATGTTAGTTTATAAAAATAAAATTCTCATTACCCAATTAACAAAGTAAAACCAAAACCATCCTCTGATAGCCAGAAAACTGATCCAGCGGGTTACTAGCAACAAGCATTCATACTCTATATACTCACCTGGGCCCATTCATTCACGCTAACTAATAATCAACGCTGGTGGGAATCAGTTGTACTCTTTATCAAAAATCCCTGCTACCAATTACTTTCCTGATTGAAGAGTAATGACTTACCAACGGACCTTTGACAATTGGGGATAAAATTAGATCATACAAATATAATATCATAAACACCTGAAATAACCACTAACTCAGGAAGTTTTAAAATGTTTATCTAAATTCTTTAGCAGAGTAATTTACAAGCCATATGGCCCTTAATCTCATATCAAGGAGGAAGTATACTAAATAATCACCTATTTAATCAAATGACGGTCCCTCAGAAAGGAGAAGATAGAGACAGCAGTACATCTAAAGGTTTACGCATTTATAGTTACCTAAAGGTGTGAAAACCAAACCCCTTGGCCGAGGAGTTGGAAAAGGGTCCCAAGAAAGATGAAGACCAAAGACCTCCAGACCAGGTTCAGGACAGGATAGGTGACCTCTCTACCAACGATGCCTGCGTCGTTCCCCTCTCTGACACTTCGTTTCTCCTCAATTCTTCCGTGTCTTCTTTCTAATGGAATCCGCCGCCCCCACCTCAGGACCTCATTGGACAGCGGTTCAGTCTGCAATCGATCAGCTCGTTCTGTGCTTCCAAGCCCAGTCTGTGCTTGGCTCCTGTGCTAACTAATTAGCTAATTCTATATCTATTATACCCTTCTACACCCAGGTACCTCCCATTAATGTTTCAAAATTATGGGCCCACTACTTCTGATTGGACAGGGACAGGGGGATGATCCTCACACCATGACAATTTAGTTCAATTTCTTTAAGCCCATTGTCTTAAAATACCGCCCCCACAATTAATACATTTGCTTTATTTCCCACCCATCTCACGACAATTTTATTATAAAGTGTATACAAAATGTTTCAGTTGGTAGGACATTTCAGATGTACAGTGAAGGTGATCAGCGGGTCATGACCTTGGACATCTTCCAAGTTGACTTCATCGCTTTGTCTTGTTAGTTTTCAGAGCGCATGCGCAGGTTCCATGGCTCTTGAGCTGCTGTTCAGTTAACCCAGGCCCAATTTACGAACTAATAAAAATCAAACAAGAAACGTGTTAAAATCAAAAATAAATGTCTTCACTGTATACCCCCTACTTCTACTCTATTCCCATTTAATTATAAAATCTATCCCGCATTAGTAGCGTTAGAATACCACATTATTAATTGCAGCAAATGCGTGAACTTTAGCATGTGAGAACATCAAGCAGCCATTTTAGCACACACTGCGCAGAAGCAAAGATTCCCTCCAAGCAAAGAAAGACGTCATACCATGTGATATGGTTGACACATGCGCAGTTGAGTTCCCGCGCTTTAGCGGCCATTAGACAAGGATTACTTATTAGTTTTAAACACATAGGCAAGCGTCTCTCGGATAAGATGTAGTGTTTGCACATTATTAATAATGACATTACAAAGTTTAGTATACATTAATTAATACTGTGAGAAGATTGCTTACGAGCAAGTCTCATTGTGAGTCCTTGCTCCATCAGTTCCAAACATCTCATTATGACGTGCCCCTCTCTCTCCATTTGTCTCTCTCTGTCTCTCCATCTCCATCTCCCATTCTCTTTCTTTTTGTCTCTCCCTTTTCTCTTAGTCTCTCCCTTTCTCTCTCTTTATTTCTCCATTTCTCTCTCTCTCTCTATGTATGTAATGTCTTTCTCTCACTTTCTATCTCCCCCTTTCTTTGTCTCCCTCTCCCTGTGTCTCTCTCTCGCTCTCTCTCTCTCCATTCTTATGTCTCTCTCATGCAGCCTGTGCCAACTAAGACTTTTGCATGCCAGCAGTGCACTGAGTCCCACACCCAAAAGATCATTGGAAGGCCCAAACAGCTGTTGGGGTCCCAGGCCAAAGGACACAACAACAACTGGGCACCCCATTAAAAAGGGAGCTTGGGGGCATTGAAAGAACTCTTCCCTACTCAGTAGGGATTGCTTGAAGGATGGTGCCCATCCCAGACACGGGTGGTGGGGTATGGAGGTCCAAGGCAGCGCCGCAGTGGTGGGACCCGGTAAGGGAGGTTTTGACAGTTCAAGTACTATAGGGCCGGTGGTATGCAACAGTATCCTCTTCTTGCAAAAAACTTGTGATCCCCATTTTTCGTAAGACTATATGGGGTGGTCGCTCTTTCTCGGTACCAGCCTCCAAATTATTGAACGCCCTACCTATCTATATTTCAGATGCGGACTCTTTCATGGCCTTTAAAAAACATCTGTAAACCTGGCTCTTCACATCTTAGTACCCCCATTCCTGGCGGCTTCACTTCTGCTGATTACTTTGTTCCGCGATAGCGCCTTTACACCTTTGGGTATTAGTGCGCTCCACAAATTCTACGCTTTCCTATCCAGCTTTAACCTGGGCGAGCATTACAGAAGGCAGATGACTTACTGAATGCTTCTTTTGAAAAAAGATAGAGATTCTGGACCAGGATCCCAGTCTGAAGAAACTAATGCACATACGCGCCTGAAGCGTATAAAAGCTATACCCTATGGCGAGATGGTAAGAGCCAGGAAGAATTGCAGCTCTGCTTTCGACTGCCTTACTGACATAAAAAGGAGATTTTATACTAGAGGCTATGACAAAGATATTGTCAATAAAGCATATAGAAGGGGGGTTGTTTTAGACAGAGATACGACTCTCACCCACAAAAGACCAAGATTAGGCACCTCTAGAGTACTCATCAGATCAGTTGGCAAGATGGCCGCCGGGTAGGAGCTCTCCCATGCAGCTCCCGGGTCAGGGATTACCAAATCGGTAAAAATCCCTCTACATACCTGACCATCCGCCTCAAATCTACAAACAACCGAACTGCTCTAACATCGGACTACTAATGCAGAGTATTTTACCACTGGAGATGACCCCTGGCGACCCGACGCTCCCTCGCCGCTCCTCGCCAGGATTGAGCCCTCTGAGCCGTCCTCAGGCGACCTGACGCTCCTACCTCGTTGCTCCAGAGATCCCCAGTTACACAGAGACGAGACTATTTCCTTGGTCGGACTCACCACCCCATCGCTGGTCGAGCTCTCCCTTGGGCTGGGACGTGCTCCCTCTTGCTGCCGTTCCCGCTACATCGCAGGCACGGAGGGGCATCAGAGTGAGGTCCTCCCTAGTTGCACCACTGGCAGGGCTGCTGGTGCCTATGTTTGTCCTCCTCCGCTGGCCACTTACAAAGGCCATTTCAACTTGCCCCACCACTGGCATGGCTGATGGTGCGAGCGTTTCTGATTGCCGTGATGAGCCTTTTCGTCGCAGACCGCCGCCGGAACTCCGTGGCCTGAGCCGAGGCTCCCCTATGCACAGCCAACCCCCTCTTCCTCCCCTCTCATCGGGCACAGCTCCCCGCTCATCTCCGCTGCCAGGTCTTCCTCCTCCCCGCCTCCTCACTGAATTTCCATGACGACCAGTGCTCGGCGGATCCCGTAACTAACAACGCTGCCGATGCCTTTGTATTTTCTCCGGATGGCCGCAGAGGTGCCGAGCTGAGGCTCTCTCCCCTGACCCTCCCCCACCTCCGGACTTGACTGCCGCTGCTTTTCCCTACTGCTAACTCACATACCTCGCCTCCCGTAAGACTTCTGGGACTACTTTGGAGGTTTATTTATTTTATTTTATGTGAGCGGAGGTAAGAACTACTCTTTTGAACTTTTGGACTAGGATTCATATGCACCCCACCATTTTGGGACCATCTCCTAAAGACACTCTTGTCCGCCATCTTAGCGACCTGGGTCTCGCCGGTCTCCAGCTGGGCGACCTTTCCGACCGTCTCTCTGCTCCACGGATCTGCTCCTCGTTTATGTATATTGCTGATGCCCCGGATCTCATCACTCATTTTGCGTTATGTCTACCTCCCTCGAGTATTCTAATGTTTTAAAGTCATGGTTCCTACTGTGCAACATTGTATTTAATCACTGTTATTATGTGTAATTTGTTTCTTACCAATACTCTTTTAAAACACCCTGTTACCTCCGGGTCTAGCCAATATCCCTGGTGATCCTGTCTATACCTGCCTGACCTTAAAATGGCGGCCAAAATTTCCCCGGTCCGCATCTTCCCTTTTCTCACCCCAACATTTGTTTCCAATGGTACTGCGGACTCCATAGTCTACCAATACCCTCTTAACTCTACGGCCCTTAACCCGCTTCAATCTGCTCGCTCAACCTTTTTAGTCCGTGAGTGTAGCTGTTTTGAATAAGCTATGATCAAATGGCACACAACTCATATTAATTTATTGGTTTTTTTCTTTCTGTTACCACCATCTTTCGCTGCATTGGGGCTGCAGACTCCCAGGCTACTGAACCAGCTTCCCAACTCTCTATTCCCCTAATCTGCAGTGAAGGTCTTTCTCTACCAGCCCGACTGTCCCTATAATGGCCTCCATGAATGTGCCCCTTGCCAAAGCACTCCTTCTCCCCTTGTTGGGGAGGGATCCAGCATTTATGCCCTGGAGTCTCAGAGACCCCTCTGAGAGAGTCCACAGCGATAAGGGAGCAACACATCACGGAGGATTGGGAATGCTCCCATTACCGCTGGGAGCACAGCTCAGTACACCGTAACCGGCGCCCTAAATGAAACTTTTTGACGATGTCCCCCTAGGCGGACACTCGAACCTTCTGTATATACCTTGGTGCCCGAGCAACCTTTGGCCGATGACCGGTGGAGCTGCCCTATGCAGCTATAGAGGAGTTTGGCTTTGGTTCCCCCCTCGGCCGTCACCTACCCAGCCGGACATCGGACACTGTTTTTTCCTCGTCGCCCCGTTGTGTTTCCTTCCCTCTCCCCTACCCCTTCCCTCCCTCACTCCTTATCTACCTCCCCCATTCCTTTCCTCTCTCCCTGAATTTCTCTACCTTTGCCTGCTTTTTTTCCCTATGCCGGAGCCTTGCTTCTGTAACTCATATATTTCATGTAACTACTATGCTTTGAAACTACTGTAACATTTGTAACTATGCTTTGAAAAAAATTGTCCTTCCTCATGTAAAGCGCTCTGATACCTCCGGGTCTAGCCAGCGCTATATAAAACTCTTCAAATAAAAATAAATTAAAAAAAAAAAAAAAATCAGTACTTTCATATGGTAACAATATTGGTAACATTAGTAAGGTCTTGAACCGTCACTGGCACCTCCTGAGAGGTGACAGCCATATTGCACAACACGTCACTAAGAATGTAGGGATGACATTTTGCAGAGGCAAGACCCTGAAAGGATTAATTAGCCCCAGATACCCAGGCATTAACACTGGTTCTAACAGGCTGACACCCCGCACTTTGGGCTTCCACAAGTACGGACACTGCACAATGTGCAGATTAACTAAGGAAGTGACATATCAGACATACCACATCACTCACAACATCACATGTACGACACGTTTTGTGGTTTATGTATTAATATGTAAATGTGAGAACATTTATGTAGGAAGTACGATCAGAACGATCAAAGAAAGAGTGATGGAACACTTTAGAGCGGTCAAACAAGGGGACCCAAAATACCCCTTTGCACTACACACCCTAACATGTGACAAAAAAGACCACCACAGAACATTCTGATTTCATTGTCTAGAAATAGTGCCATTAAATGAGAGAGGTAGGAACCGGGAACTCCAATTGTGATGACAGGAAGCGATTCGGGTAATGCGTCTCAAGGCGGTCGATATGGGTTTGAATATTGACCGGGAACTACACTACTTGCTGGGTGACTGAACGTTTGCTGTGATTCCCTGTCTATGCGACAGGAACTGTACATCTGAAACAGTATACACAACTGTGACATAATAACTGTGATAATGGATATGTATTCTCCAGATGACCTATTGATTAATACTGACTAACACGATTGGTCATTGGTCTATGCAACAGGAACTGACTAACTGAAATGATATACACATTTGTGACATGGCAACTGTGATACTGGATATGTATTTTCTGAAAATCTGTTGTATAATACTGATTAATGTGTTCGGCCATGTAGTCTTGCCCATGACATACCTAATATGTGTGGACATCATGTGTGGGTTTAAATTATTATATGAACGACTTATAGTAAATACATTGATGATTTGTGTAGAAAATGTTGACACCCTATGACCTCTTTCACTATTCTGAATGATGAATGATTAATACATGGACTTATTCATACACCCTTGTTTAACTTTTCCTCCTGCAAATACTGATCCAGGTGACACTTTTCCTTTTACCACTGTTTATGTATACGAGCACTGATCACTGGGTTTACTTGACTGTTTTCAATCACGTATGAATACGAACCCATATACTATTGAAGTTACCCTCCACTTCATAGGTCTTTCTTTAATGATAGAGATCACAACCATTTGTGAACAATAGATAGACATCGCCCTGTCATCAGAGGGGATTGTTTGAATTGTAACCTTGATTAATTATGGACTTTACAATTTCCCGTACGACAATTATTAGGTAACATTTGACTAATTTATAATGATATCCTGGCATCCTTTGGACTTACTACCCTAATAGTTACCTTGAATTTTAATCGTTTGCATAGTTGAGGGACTGTTTTGTTAGTTAGCTCCTAGCATTTATGTTCGGAATGTCTACTCCCAAGACATTTGGAATTGAACATACAATTTAATATGGATAGTTGCCCGCTACAAGATGGCCGCCTCCTTTGTTGTGGGTTCTGAGACCAATTGGGCCCACGAGGAAGTTTACGTCCTCTGACGCTTTCCCTATGACCTCACACGATGCATACGTGCATCGTCAACATACCTGATTTCGCCGGTATTCTTGGCGGACCCGTAATACTAGGAAGTCTACACATCAATTGGACCGAGTGAGTATTGGGGGATTTACATGCTTTAGAATTTACAGCCCAGTTGCGCTGATCGTATTTGCATTCTACGAGTTTGTATTAAGACTCCCATACTTAAGTTTCTGCAATATGGGTGTTGCCGTCGTTTGCACGCCAGCATTGATTGCTTTGAACATACCCGGATTCTATTAGGAGATATTATTGTAAAATAGATTTTGCACGCTAGCAGTGATCATATCTAGCCATATCCAAAGCGTATTACGAGATTATTGTAAAATAGATATTGGACAGTCCTGTGATGATTTATTTCATTGCCTTACACTATTGATTTTATGACCTGCATTATTTTAAATGCATGCCTCCAAAGTGGATAGACGACTCTTAACGTCCCACACTTGGGGCAGACCTCAGTCTATCACTTTATGTCACTAGTTCCCAGTCAGGAACCATGTGCTGGGCCCCATTGTTCTGGATGTTGTTCCTCATAGATTACTCTTTTCTTTAGTCCCGTGATGATTTATTTACGTTGCCTTTCACTATTGAGTTTGTGAACAGCATTTTTTTTAAATGTATGCTGCCAAAATGGCTAGATGACTCTTAGCGTCCCACACTTGGGGCAGACCTTAGTCTAACATGTTATGTTACTGGTCCCCTGTCAAGAACCGTTTACTGGCCCCCATTGTTCTGGATGTTGTTCCTCATAGATTACGCTTTTCTTTAGTCACTGGTTGTATTTATGCCTGGGTTGCCAGAATGAAATCTACACATACGTAGTTGTCATTTTGATAATGAGTCTGATATCATTTAATTTAATTTATAGATACATCAGATACAAATTTCAGAATCAGCCCCGTATACGTTACTGGGACGATATAAGGTAAGACCTTACTTGTTCCTACGCAAGAAGTCTGACTCATAGATAGCAATACTGATAGATACCATGATATTGAAGATTTGGTTTCATTCCAGACTCAATATCTACTTGTACTACTTTACCCAGATTATACAGGATCATTCAAAGAGACAGAGTGAGTGGATCTCTAACTTGAACTCTTTCAATACCACTAAACATGTCACCTGGTATTAAGGTAGTCTCACGATAAATCACATACTGGTTTGCCAAATTCTTCAGCATGATACATGGTGTTCCTATTCACATACTCATCATGCACTAATCTATAGAAACACATTATATACTCCACAAACACGTATGGCATGTCTGGGGTCACGTGACCCAGGTTATGGGCCTTCTATTCAACTCCTTTAGTACTTCTTCTAAAAATTGGATTGTGACTTTGTTATAGATACTTTGCCCTGAGGAAGTCTGCTGTAACAAGAACAGTCTGAGACAAAACACGTGTTGGCAAAAGGCTCGTATACTTGCAAGGAAATAAAAGAACTACTGAAACCACAATCTCAATTTTATCTCTGTATGCCTGGAGAATATTGTTGTTTATTTCAGGACCTTTTCCTGATTGAGGAAGAATGGATGGCTCTTCCTTCTCCTGAGCACCAGATAACATTTGGACACTGATTTAATAAGACTTTGAATTTTGTCTATACTCATATGGTAGAGTGCGCTATCTTTCCCAGCCCTCGCAACCTTTCTTTTGTCTTATGCCAGTGGGTCTTGGTGGTGGTGGTTTATGGGATGTGCCTAGGACCTGGGGAAGGGAGCCACATGCCCATTGGACAAAAAAAAAACAACAAGGCTGAGTGGATGCATGGTGAGAGCAGAGGGAGTTTATGGAGGCATATAGGAATGACTACACAAAGCAGAAGATGGAGAAAGGGGTAGCCTGTAAAGGTTGTCCACGTTAAGTGCAAGGGTAAACGGAGACAGCAGATGCAGCAGAAAGAAGGGTCACATAGAGGTCACCATCCTATTCATATTCTAAAGAAGAGCTGGAGGTTTCAAGGTAAAGGAGAAGGACTAGTAGGAACTGGGCAGAGACTTTCATGCACAACAGAAGAGTTGTCATTGGGGTGAACTGAGGCTTGGGGCTACGGAGAAGAGACTCAGGAGGTCAGAGATTCAGAGAAGCAACAGTGAGGATGTGGAATGGGAGTATGTTGGCAACTATTGAGATGCCTCGGACGTTGAGGAGATGCACAGTGGGTACAGAGGCAGCAGAATGTTTGAAAAGTCAGAAAAGATGTGTGAGGGCAGAAAGTATAGAGTTTGACAGGTTTCTGGGAGGAGAGAGGTTAAAGCTCAGTGGCCATGGCCGCACTGAAGAGGGAGAGCATGTCAGAGGCAGAAAAGGAGGTCGACACTGAGGGCAGGGGAAAAAGAGGACTGAATACTGGTACAGAACTTGGACCCAGTACAGTGGCAGAAAAAAGTGGTCAGGGTGAGTGTTACTAGTTAGAAGGTAGTAGAAGCGAGGATGAACAGGGTGACAATAGAACAGAGACAGTGTTGGACAAAGCAAGACAGAGAAGTTTCCATAACTCGGAGTTTCAGACTCCATGGTGGCGGGGTGTGGGGGGAGGGTGGGGTGATCATTTAAGCCTGATCACTATAAAGAAAATATGGTCAAATTAATATATAGATATATTCAAATGGCTGCATAGAGAGACCAGATGTAAGGAAGGATCCAAGGCAGAGGAGAGAGGGATATATAGGTGCCACGGAATGTATGATTCCAATATTCATTATTGACAACATCATTTGTGAGAAGTCACCTAAATCCAATGTGGCACTTCTTAAATACTTAGATGTGATTAGGACAGTCAGCATCAGTTCTGGAGTCTTAGCATTAGGGGAGGGCGTAACTCACGTAATTCTGTGTGGCGTAATCACACGGAATTACCCAGGAATTACGCGAGATTTCGCGGAATTACAGGAGAAGAGTAATTCTGTGTTTAGCTGTATTTCTTAGTGCAATAATGCACCCTCCTGTCCAAAATAGATGTGAGGATATATTTTGTTCTAAGAAATTGTTCTAAATGCGACAGAACACAAATAGCGAGTGAAAGCAGCTGCTCGCTAAATGTGCTCTTGGGGTAGGATTTTTCCCCAATTTACTCCTGACATTTAGCTCTATTTTCTTAGCGCAAAATGCCCCCTCACATTTAAATGGACGTGAGGATGCATGTAACGCTAAGAAATAACACTAGATGCAACAGAACACAACCTACACTCGCTAAATGTGTTCTGGCAAATTACTCTTATCTATGCAGGGAGGAGTAATCGCGTAAATATCAGTAATTCTGTAACAAAGATTATCGTGAAATTCCAGTGTAATTAAAATTCTGCTCAGACCTGCTTAGCATGGCTATGTTATGGTGAGAAGAAGGATGGGCCCTCAGAAATCAAGGGGATTTGGATGATAAATTGTAGTTGGCGTTCATTACACCAATGAGATGTACTCTGAAAGTGCACACTGCGAGTGTTTTTCCTTTTCCGCATTTTCCAGGATATCCCACCTGAGGTAGGTTGGGTGCTGCAGTTAAGGTCTAGCTTGGCTGGAGTATGTTGGAACTTTAACAAAGGTTAGAGATATCATTACCCATGTACCATCCGGCTTGAGTGTTCAAAGTGCAGGGTTAAACACCCAGTCCTAGATGTCCTTGGTTGTCCGGGGTCGTGATTGAAGGTAGAAATAGGATTGAGGCAGGGCTGGGCTCGGGAAGGGCAATTACACCAGTCAGAGTGCAATAAACAAAAAAAGGAAGGTTCCATAATACCCAGATATGGTGGCAGTTGTCGTTACTGGATGGGTATATGTACATCCATATACCCAAACATATATATATATATTTTCTTTTTCCAGCCGTGATTTCCAGGCCCTACGCAAATCCTGCCGAAAACATATAAAAATCTTTCTTTACGTTCCGACTCCCTGTGACACCCCTGACCACCCCAGGAAGGTCACACTGTTCCTACCCTACCCTCTTCTACTTAACAGAGTCACAAAATGGCTGCCAATGCTTCCTAGATTGAAGTGTTGGCAGCCAATCCCAGGCAAGCTCGTGCTTGGAACGCCTCAGCCAATCAGATCTCACAATTCTCAAATATCGATATCTCTAAATTTATAAATATCTCAAAAACTACTGAACGGATTTACACCATTTAAAAAAAAAGCGTGCTTTCTGAACTAAGAGCTACCTTTTTGCCAAATTTGGTGTAATTCCGTTCAACAGTTCAGGCTGTAGCCGTGTCTAAAGTTTCCTATGGAAATTAACATATAGAAAATGCGTTTTGGGACCCCCCTTTTTTCTCGGCCCCCCCTTCACAAATCACCCCCAAACTTTCAAGACAGGAGCTGATCTGAATGAACAATTAGTTTTGAAAATTTTGTGACAATTCGTCAAACAGCGCCAAAGTTATTGGCAAAACATAAAACGCTTTTCCTATGGAAACTAAGTTCCAACTATAACTACCTACTGGCGACTGCCAGTAGGTAATATATATATATATAAATGTCAGAATTCCTCATTCAGACCCTGACAGGTGGGCAGGTAGGCAGAGACTTTCAAATCTTGCCGAGACTAAACAAAAGTGGTATGCAACAAACTTATGAAGGAAGTTTGAGACTGTGCATGGTAGGCCCTTGGAATAGGTTCCATTCAACAATCTGATGATATTGCTTCTAGGAGTGGTTCCAAGAAGGTGGGAGGAACTTTTTGCCTTATAAATCATCTATCTTGACCGGAAGGGAACTTGTGAATGGCTTTATTGAACAAACTGAGTGTCCAGTTACCTACTCCGAGATATACAAAGCAGTAGAGCCGGTGAGGAAATATAGAAAGAGGCAGAAATGGGAAAGGCTGGCATCAACTCTTCTGCATCATTTTCAGGTGTTAAACATTCAGTTCCATGGTCAATTTTCATGGACACATTCATGCCTATGGAGTGCTCCGTAGCATGCATTTTTGGGAGAAAGTCAGTAATTTCCTGGCATGTACGATCCTGGTTGTGAGATAGATGTCAACACCAGGGCAGATGTAGCACTACAATGACAGCATTTTATTTGTTGGCAGTACATAACTTTTCAGGAGAGTGGGGGAGACTTGATGTTTGAAGTAGTACCACCCATAGCAGTGGCAAAGGCAGAAGGCTCCTGCAACAGCCTGATCTTCCTGAAAATGTAAATGGATTCAGTGGAAATGGTGTCACAAGTGTGAGATCATTCGAATATTGCATGCAAGAGGGTTGCACCAGGCACAACCTTTTGTAGGAAATGGCCTCTTACAATAAAGGGGGTATCTAGGCACCAGCACTGGATAAGGATAAGAAACAAAGTGAGGAGGGATAGACAAGTGTGGCGAAGTTATTTTCAACAGTTTACCGTGTAAATGTTTGAGATTTCAGAATGATCGAGTGTCTTAGGTAGCAGAGATATTTTCTGGTGTGTCTGGAGTAGGAGATCTAAAAACGTTGGTGATGGACTAAGCTGTGGCCAGATAAGTGGAGGGTGAAGAGTCATAATACAGCCTTTTTCTAAGTTTTACTGGTTTATGTTGGTCTATGGAAGAGAGGAGCTAAGAAAATGGAAAGTGTCATTTCAGTGGATGCACGTGTTAAATAGGTTCTTGGCCAACAGCCACTACATGTTGACTATTGAGAGAATTGGTTGTACTGTGATTATGTTTGGAAAGTAATATTTCGTGGAAGGTACATATCTGAGCATGTCAAAGCAGAAATTGATGACTAATCTCAGAGGAATAACCTGGTTTAGCACCAGTGGTGAACTTGATAGCGACCCCTGTGCCACAATATATTGGGCAGCAGGACTACAGGAGCATTACAATTCACTGAGAAATCCTTACCTGTATCAACAAGGAAGCATTTCATTTGATGTAGACAGAGTTTGTGGAGTCAAGCGCCTGGTGGAGAGTTAGACAGGGATTGGGTTTGGAGGACAGGAGAAGTGACCTGGTTAACTTTTTCATAAGTCTGGTAGAGAGGCTTGTCGATAGTCATCATTTCAGGAAACTTGCAGGAATTGTTTTTTTTTTACAGGAAATGTTTCTGGGACAACAAGCTTTGTGGGAATGAACTAAGCCAGATTATTTTTGAAGAGTGGCCAGGAAAATGTGGGAGACAGACCAATTACAAAAGACACTTTGAAGACAATAATTGACAAGGCAAGATCCACAGCGTGTTATATTGGGAGTTTAAATGATTTAGGGTGATCCTCTCTAAATGGTTTTTAGGACTTGTAGGGCCTCACAAATAATGCTGGCACAAATTGTGAATGCTGCTATCTGTATATTTACATCTGGAAGGAAGGAAGTGAAAGTGAGGGGCCACAGGATGAGTATATGGGTGAGAAGCTCTAAGACTAAGTAGAGTGTGAATGGGAAGTAGGAATCGATTGGTTTGTCAATAGTGAGAAAGATATGTCCAGTAAGGCTGTTGAAGAGTTTTGTGAGGAGTAAAGGAGATGTTAGGTAGTTTTAATGTAAACATGGTGGGAAGGTGAAAGATGGGCAGGTGTTGGGAGGGTTGAAGAAATGCATGAGACAAGGAGGATGGGATGGGCTGAAGTCAGATATGAAACCCATCCCTTTAGGACTCGAACAGTCACAAAAGGTCTCAAGATATAGTTTTAAGACAGATTAAAAGCATGGGGAGATGGAAAAATAACTGCATGTGGTGTTACATTTACCCAGATGTGGGGATTTACAGAGAGGTACTAATAGGGATTTTTGTTCTAAAGGCATGGTAGCCTGGAGTGGTAGGAAGAAAGAGGATTGGATTTGTGGCCAATCAATCATGAAATGGGTCGGGAAGCATGCAGGGAGGCAGTGCTGTAGACAACTACGGACAACATCTAGGCATTTGATGAGGTGGTCGCACGCTGGTATGGTAAAGGTACCTTGGGTGGGGCCAGCTTATGCCCACATTATGGGAGCTGAAAGAAAAATGGGCAAGTCCGGACCTATTGCTGCAACTTAGGGAGAATGATGTGCTACAATGATTATGAAGCAGGACTTGGGAATGATGCAAGAAAGATGTAGCAGGGAAGCTCTTTCCTGGGCACAACTACTTATGAAGAGGAAGGGAGAGGAACTAGGTAGCCCATTGCAATTCACATAGCCTGGAAGGAGGTATACTAGGTTTCTCGTGGTGGTGTGATTGCTCAAAAAATAGAGATTTGAGTAGTACTTAAAAGAATACAAATAATTTGTAACTCCTATAAACTCAAATAGCTCAATAGCATCTTGAGTTAGATTACAAAACTAGAGTGGCATAACATCTAATTAAACTACTAAATATATCTAAGAATGTTTACTTCAATGTCAGAAAGACAACCAGAGAGGAGCGGGAGGAGAGTCCCTGCCATTTTGAGAACAGAGGAGTGGCAGGTAGTGATGCTGTTTCTATGGCATATGCAGTGGGAGAGGTGGAGAAAAGGGCACAACCACACACCTCTCAGCAAGCAAGAATGCCATGGAAGGGCAAAGAAGCAGGGCAAAGAAGCAGGGTAGGCCTAGTAGAGATGGTGGAGACTGGGCAAACTGGACAAGCAATAAATGCCTGGGAAAGCGCTATGAAGCAAAAGGGTGCCTGGTACAGAGACAAGTAAATACAGACAGGCATTTGAAGGGGAGCGGGCACAGTCAACATGCTCTAATTAGAGATGCAGGTGGTAAGGTACTGGTTTTTGGGGAACACTACAGCCTAAAGAGATTTATCTTAATTATTGTAGTGCTTTTTTGGACACTGAAATTTGAAAAAGTCAACACCAGCTCGTAATACAATGAAAGATTTAGTGACAACTCTGAAAGAACATCAACTTTATGAAATGCCTGCCTCACAGGTGATGTCTGAGGGTTGTGCACTGCACAGGTATGTTTGCTGATGAAGTTATGTGTTAGTGAGGTTAGAACTGATTAGACTGTATGCCTTTCACTCATCTATGTCTTCTCGTTTACTTCTTATGGAATTATCTGGATTACACGCTGCATTACCATTTCACCTCATCTAGGTCCATTGTCATGTAATATGGTTTCCTCTAATATCATAGGGCCAAAGGTCTTATGACATCATTTCCGGTGCTCTCATCAATATGCTATCTAGGGGATCTGAAATTTGAAATTTATTTACCTCCTTTTGGTTATTGGGTGTTGGCAGGTTTGAGAGTGTTGGGGGAATATGAAATTCACACAATTCGTAATTGATCATTTATTTACTGATGTGATCTGAGCCACAAAAACTCAAAGGTTTCTCGAGATTACTTAAGAGGTATAAAGGATTCTGATGAGGCACTATTGACAATACTGTTCAAGGGACCAATGCAGTCAATGTGAACAAGTTGCCTTTCAAAAGCTCAAGATGATTTTCTTTTGTTCTCTGGTGGTAGGCCAAGGGTGTGGAATTTTATTTTGGATTTCTAACAGTAGCTCATTCCATGTCCTGGAGCCAATCACTGAGAATTCACAATCTTCTTTAGAACTTCAATATTTTTTTAAGAATTTATAATGGATCCATATTAGCAAATCTAATGATTGTTGTGGGGTGGGATGGTACAACCAAAAGCATCACTCTTTCATTTTATGAAATAAGTTCTGCTACATCATTATTCGTTGCCATTTGTTCTCACAGAACAAGTGAAACTCAAACTAGTGTTTTGAAAAGATTATTGGCAAATTAACAAAACATCTCTATGAAAATAACATTTGAATCTTAAGCCTAAGTATTCATATGAAGAGCCCAATCTCAGCCTGGCTGCAGACATTAAATATTGAAGTGCTCAAAAAGGTGATGCCTGTGGACCAGAGATCCATTGGTGGTCCTAGTGGGCCATTTATTACGATTGACTTCAGAGACACCGGGGCACAGCGGGGAGAGAGAAAGAGAGAGTAGAGAGACATTGTGCGTGGTCATGGGGAAAACTGTAAGATCTAGGGTCTACATCATGAAGCAACTTCTTGGCTAGCTCATACTGATCATCTTAAGAACTTAACAATAGGAGTAAAATCCACAGGATGTTGTAGGATGACAGCAAACTTTAAACATTCTGCAAGAGCCATTGAGTCCCAGGTTTTATGTGAATTTTAACGCAAACAGGGATTTCTATGACAGACTTTATGTGCGGCTGACATCACTGTATGTGTCCCAGGGAATGATCCCTGTTTCATTTCTGGGCATGATTTACAAACTTTTACAAAACCAACTGGGATTGTTTATCACCCTAATGGAAGGAATACTACGAATATCACGTACAAAGCACTAGTATCTCGACAATGACGCTCAACGTCCTGTGATTCTGGGCAAATCACTTAATCGCCCCGTGCCTAACAAAAATGAATGTATCCATCTGTAACGAAAGTGGTGCTCATGTAAAGCGCTCTGATACCCGATGTCTTGGGTCTAGTTTGCGCTATATAAAACTAAAACTAAAAAAAAGCTATTGTGGTGCGTTAACAATTTTTCAAGAGCATACCTTTCTGCCAGACATTCTGGGCTTGCATGCAGTAAGTAATGCCTGGCCATCATGTTGAGAAGCTGGAATTGCATAAACTATTAGGTTTTCTCTGCTGGGTGGAGGGAACTAAGAGACCTCTCCAAATTAGGCACCCTGTCCACATGACAACTAGATAAATCTGGACACAATGTGCCACAGAAGGCCCCAGACTTGTGGGAGGTAGAAACATGCCTTTTGGGGCACCCAGCATTAGTTTAATGAAAGAAGTGGCTGGGGCCGGTTAGTTAGGCAATGCACAGTTCAAATGATTGAACCTGGCTTTAGAATGGTGAGAGATTTTGTTGGCAGAGTGAAGATTGCAAGCCATTATGCCATGTGACAGCAGCTAAAAAATATATTTTATTTCATTTTATTTGTCATTACTAACCACCATGCATTGACCGGGGAGTGCTTTCAGAGTATGGATACTTATAATAGGCAAGTTGAGTAAGCGCTGTGGTACACTGAACATACATGTCGCCAAATAAGTCCCCAACATGATGACAAAGCTTTGAAGAAGAGCAAAAGTGCTGATAACGGATGGCGAAGGCAAAGCTTGTCTTTAGCATTTGACTGGGCATAACTAAGGAATCCAACTGAGAGGGCAGTCCTAGATAGTAGTATTGGTAATAAAAATGCAAGAGTGAAGATGTGAGTGTTTAGTGATCTTCTAAACTTTACACTAAATTCTGTTGTATGGTGTTGGAAATTATTGTGAGAAGTTTGTTGTGGACCCTGAGCTTGGATAGAGGCCAGCCTATTTGATATAGAGAGAAGTGATTGTCTGCCTGCAGAGTTTGAATAGCATTTACGGAGCAAAATTGACTACTGTGAAAGCCCAGATATTAAACTGTGGCAATAGCTCTGCTTGTTCATCACTAGAGTGTGGGTGACTGAATTCACAGGCTGGTGCAGGAGCGGCAGTGCCTTCCTGCTGTTGAGTTATTGATATCTGGTGGGAGACGCACCAACAACGCCAGCTATATCTTCCTTTAATTATACTTTTCAACAAGGTGAACTGTCCTACCAATCTTAATAAACGGTTGTCAATTGGTATAAAGCATGCAGGATCCCGGCTATTCTACTAGACAATTTTTTCAAATAAAGTTTGATGTCAGTGTTTGAGAGTGTGATCAGCTTAACCAATAGTAACGTGGCCTTCGGTGAGATTGGCCTTGTAAATAGGCCAGGTTTTTCCCGCCCCTGCAGTTACTGATACCGCTGATAACAGTGACTGCAAGGGTGGGGACATTCCAGGTCATTATTAGGTGGAACCAGATTGTCCACTAAGAAATGAGGAATTGCAAGGGGAATTGATCATTACGGGTGTGATTCCGTGAAAATTTCTCATTTTCCTCTGTACTTTCAGACAGAGATTTTCGCTGTTTTCAGTATCCAAAATCTCCAGGTCAAGCAAGAGCTCTGTGGTGTTCCTGAGGATCTCATAATTCCACTGGGGCCGGTCACTGGAATGTAGGAGGCCATTCACAATGACGGTCTTTGTGTGCTTCTTACCTGGTTTAGGTGGGAGTGCCACATCTGCATCACTTATATATACAATCAGTCACCGCTCCTCTATGTGCCATAGACTGGAACATCTGCGTCAAAGTTGAACTCAGGTATGTGACAAAGGATTTATAGAACTCCACCGAAAACCCATTAGGGATGGTAATTTGTAGGATGGAATAGCTTTCGTGGCTTCCAGGACCTCTTCCTTAGTGAAGGACTCAGCAACACAGCCTCATTAGAGATTTCCAGTCACTCCAGCATTGCCAACTGGCTTTTTAATGTTTTGCCACTCACGTCATAAAATCTTATGTGGAATTTCCCAGGAAATAACTTTGTCTGCCTTTTGCTGAAAATTCATTCTCTCTTCTGGTTCTCAATATCTTGAGTAGATTCCCACTTACATTTGGTTTGCCAGGTGCCCGCTTAGAGGGTATATGCCTTGTTGCCATGTTTGTAAGCTTTCCTTCTCAATGCCAGTGGGGCCATTTTGGATCTGTCCTCAACTGTCCTCAGAGGACTTTTTATGTTGATTGGATTATGCCACTGTCATCTTTTATTTGTCCTCTGCAGCTTTGCGGTCTTTTTCTAATTGTAGTTGCGTCAGTGCCCTGTCTCCCCTATCCGTAGCAGCCAGAGCTGTCACTTTCCCTCTGACTTCTGCCTTCGAGACCTCTCACAGGACTCATCGGGAATTGCCTGTGATGTCATTGGTATGTAAGTAATCCCACATTAACTGTGCTGGCTCAGCCCTGCATGCTGTGTCCTGTAAGACACCTTCCTATTTTCTTCGGTCTCTTAGGTCTCTAGTTAATCTTTGCCAGTCTGTCTGGAAGGGGGCGTGGTCTGGCACTGCAATTGTGCAGATTGTGGCCTGAGGCACCATTTGCATCAGTGTGAGAAGTTGGCCTGGCATATGCTGTCCACTAATTATAGTGGGCACCTTGCACCAGTCCAAACAACCCCTTATTGGAGATAGGTTAAAGACAACCTTTATTGAAAGCTATCCTAGTGGTAGCTATGGAGAGCAGCCTTCAGGCTAAGTCTTGAAGGAATGTAAAGCAGCTTGTTTTACCAGTCTATAATCTCTTGAGTGACCAAATGAAAGAGGACCACACCAGGTATATATTCAAAATATATGTATTTATTACTAAACACACCCCTCTTGTCTCTTTATGAGGCTAGAGTTCGAAGTACATAAATTATAAGTTAGTTATCTACCGTAATAGCACAAATACACGTTTGAGCCCCAGGGGCGTACCAAACCATATACCAATAAAGTGGTATAAGAACCACGACTGAGCTAGACACAAGGCCTAGAGCCTGTAGAAGTGCTTGGACCACAAGGAACCACCCAAGGCAGTGACACAGGGGACCCACGGGGGACTCGTGCAGTGTATGAACACAGCCGCGAACCACCGTTAACTTCTATGGGGAAAGTCGCGATTAGAATTTAAAAGAAAAGGGACACTTAGAGGAGGACTTGGAGCAAACCCTTTGAGAACTAGGCTGTTCTAGTGTCAATACCCACGGGAGCACCGGAGTACTCGAGTTACCTCACCCAGGGGAGCCGGGTGCATAGGTGTCTTTCGGGGCCGGGTTTCGTCGTCGCTTTCAATGGCGATCTGCTGCAAAGTGCTGCTGGCGACCAAGTCGAAAGTGTTCGGGTGGATCCAAAGGTGGATCGAAGATCTGAAGAACCTGAAAGCATAGGGGACAGAGTCTGGGTCACTAGCCAGTGACCAGGAAGGCGATGAGCAGATGCCCACCGATGTTGAGTGCTTCAGGTAGGTTGACGGTCGTCTTGACTCTTCAGCCACGAGGTCCAGGAGGTGTCGACGACAACCAGGAGCTGGATTCGAGCTGACCCACGACGTCTGTCGATTGCAGAGGTGTCGGCAACCGGATTGGACCCAACAAGCCTTGGCAACGGCAAGTCTTGTGGAAACGGATGAAGGACGATGTTGCAGACCAGCAAGGTCTGGGGGACTCACCCAGCGAGGATAAGTCAGGGCACGCCTGGAGCAACCAGCGAGCCCAAGCAGAAAAAGATTGGCCTTCGGGAGGGCCTACTAGCCAACGGACTAGCGACCGCGAAGGAGCCTCGAGACGATGCACGTGGAGCTGGCTCACAGGACACTCGTGGAGTGGAGGCCAGTGATCTTCGGTGCAGTTGGTGCTGGAGGCTGGGGCTACTCGGAGCCCAAAGCACGATTTCGTGGGAGACCCAGAAGAGGATGCACTTGCAAATGCGATCGGTGTCCAGGGGTCACGGTTCCACGTTACCCACGACAGCTACGGGCCTCAGCTTTGCTGGGGACTCAGGGCAGCCTCGGGGAAGTCTGGAAATCTACCTCTGGTGATGCAAAGACTTCGGCGTCTGACGGGAGCTTCAGTGATGCAGACCGGACAATTGCTTCTTTGGTGCCTGCCAAGCAGGGGAGTCACTCCTTGACCCCAAGGGAGATTCTTCAGTCCTCTAATCTTGAAGTAGAGCGTCGAAGGTCCAGGATTCTGTGTCAGAGTTTCGTCCAGGTTAATCTAAAGTCCTAAGGACTGGGGTCCCCTACTTATACTAAGGTAGGGGTTGGACATACTCTGTGGCCCCACCTATGGGAGGGTCAGGGCAGAGGGGTGGTTACACCCTTTCCCTTTGTCCAGTTTCGCGCCAGAGCAGGGGCTGGAAGCCCCTGAGCCGGTTTGAACTGGGGTATGCACAGGGACACCAAATGTGCCCCCAGTGCAGGACTTCAAAGCACCAGAGAGTGCTCCCGCCCAGCCCCAATACACACTATCCTGTCTGGGGAGGTGGTTACACCTCCCTGGGACAGGAAACCTATTGTCCAGGCCTCCCCTGCCGGAGTTTTGGTCAGCAGCAGGAGGCCAGACTCAGTGTCTGTGGCAGCGGCATCCATTTTGTGATGCCAGGGCTCTGGAAAGTCAGTACCGGGTATACCGGTGTGTACATGTCTCTCCCTCTAGAAGGGTGGAATGCTACCCCCGCTGCCAGAACTGGCGGGGGGTAGTATTCCAAGATGTTTGACACCAAGCACGACATGTTTCCGTGCAGCCATCCCAAAGTTAGCATTTAACGCGAGGTTATAATGCGCTTAAGAGTATATGGTCAGGCTGCACTACAAACAGCATCAGAGAAGGGTCTCCGAACGCTGCAGAGGGGCCCAGCTCATGCAGGGGCACCCTCTCACATAGGAACCACGCACTCTGCCTTCAGGATTGAGAAGGCCTGCCATAGGAGTGACTTATAGGTTTATATGTGTGTATGTATGTAGTGATATAGGTAGCCTATATCACAGTAAGGGGTGCATGCACCACCTTACCCAGGCTGCAGTAGCAGACCTGGGGTGTCAGTTTGGATGGCCTTCCAGGGGTGGCACAATACATGCTGCAGCCCCTGGTAGGCCTCTGAGGTACCTATGCCCTGGGTACATAGTATACCATATACTAGGGACTTATAAGGGCACTCCAGATTCCAATCAGAGATGCGCCTAAGGCACATGGAAACCATTTTAAAGAGGAAGCAGCTAGGCTGGGGTTCTGATTAGCAGGGCCCCAGCCAGACTAAGGTCGAAAAACATTGAAGCATCAGCAAAAAGTGGGGGTACCCATGTGAAGCAGATCCTACTCTCCTACAATCAGGATGCTGGACATGCAGATCATGCCAATTTTAAAGTAAGTGTGATGTATGTGGGAGTAAAATGAATAATCTATTTTTATCTGGGTGTAAATGCATTTATTAGTCCTGTGTCATCTAGGGTGTCTTTTAGATCTGTGGGCATTATACTTGTAAATATATTCTGAATCTAAGAAATGAGCGTTCAAGCCATAACTGTAGTGCAAGTGAATTTCAGGTCCCAGCTGTTGCTACTGAAAAGGCCCGATCACTAATCAGGACATATCTGGATTTGGGACCTGTGCACAAAAAAAAGTCAAATTTGCAGATCTCAGGGTGCAACCCATAGATTGACAGTGAATTTTCGAGTCAAAGAATTCAAGAGAGCACTCATACACAGCAATATGTACAATAGTCCTGGATATAAAAATGATGCTTTTGCAGCTAGTCAACCTTCAAGAATCTGAAGGGAGTAAGATAAACGGTACATTGTGAACAGGCAAATGGTCTTAGAATGGCATTCTGCTCTCTCGGTGGGCAGCTCAACACCTTTGCTGAAGCAGCCAGATATATCAAGATGCTGCTGTTCAGGCATTGCTGTAGCAATGTATACACAGCCGGAATATACAGCCAAGGTTTTAGTTACGGTAGAGTATGTCTTAATGCACATGTATCCATGTCCCGGTATTGAGTGTTGCCTGTTCCAGTGTCACTGTGCTCCATGGTCCACCATCACTATCGTTGTGTCCTGGACTTCTTATCTATATTTTGTCCGTTGGAGCGGAGGAGCATCGACCCACTTAAATGTCCCCCAAAGATGAACAATAAAATAGTAGTTCATTACCATTTAATTCTTCATCCTCCTGTGCTTAACCGAGCATCAGGACGGGGGTGCGGACGCTGCTGAATGACAGTAACAGGGAGGGGGGTGGGCTGTTTGTGCACTTTTCAAAGTGTGCACGTCCCTTTAGCCGGCTGTCTTGTGACGTCCAGCCAGACATACACAATTTGAAACCCTGGGTAAGTAAGTGCGGGCCTCCAGTTAGCTGGGGAGGGCAGAGTGAGGCCACTCTCTCCAATCACAGCATGAGAGCAGCACCAGGATTGGTGCCCGCACTGCAGCATCCAGTTCCTCTAAAGAGGTCTGGAGCGGAGGATGTCGATCCAGGTAAGTTGTATTCATAATAATAATATTTGCGCACCCGCGTCCGCCCCTTCCTCCCCGTAGATGCCAGCCGCCGCTGTATTTAGTGCCTCTGTTTGTTGACACAGAAGTCCCATAATAGTATTCCCCATTCCAGAAAGAATGGGTGTAACTATTCTGTGTTTACTTTTGAATTATTTATGGTTATTTCTAAAGCTCATATATGCTCTTTTAACTTTTACAGAGTCTTTTGCTATATACTGCTACTCCAACCAGATTAACAGAGTGTTACTACTATGTTCCTTTTAAGATGTGAAAAGCCAGTTTTATTAGATTTGGCAGAACAGGAGGGTTTCCTTTTTGTTTGAGTGCAGGTGTTGGTGTCATTGTGGCTGAAAATGGTGTTTGGTGCCTCCTACCACAGTAAGTGTGTCTATTTGAGTTGTACATATGACAGGAAATTGATGATATAACTCCCTTCTCACTGACTCCATTGACAAGAACACTCAACACATTGGCCTGCTAGTGAACTTAGAGGTGTGCTTTTCATACCATCATTGACTTAGATGTGCCTAATGCTCACAGTGCCATGACTGGAGCATGTCTTTGATCCTTCTGCACATCATCTATCCACACATAAAGGTCAAGTCATCTCTACACACACACACACACACGTCAACAGCCTCTTCACTGGTACTCTCATGCATGCTAAGAAATAGCACATCCTGCCCACCCTTCATTCTACAACCACAAACACCATCTTCTTTTCCTACATGTCCTTGTAACTCAACTGGAGCACATCTTAAGAAGCTCCGAACACCACCTCCCCACATACAGACTTCACCAATCAACATCCTTCTCAGCAACACAAGCAGACACCTGCATGTCTTCCAGAGCAAAGTGACAAAGCTTAGGGGCACGCAAAAGGCCGGAAAACACAATGTGACTTCAATGGCATTGACAACACTTAGGGGCTTATTTACAAGCCCCTTGCGCCACTTTTGCGTCATTTTTAACATGGGAAAAAGTGATGTACCGACGGCGCAAGGGGCTTGTAAATCTGCCCCTTAGTGCCTTATTTTGAGTTTGGCGTGGCGGTGCAGCTACTACCGCACCAGTAGTCCGACTGCCCTATTATAAGTTGGGCGGTCGAACTGCCATGAGACCGGTGCTGCCATCAGAGGTACACGATCCCTGGTGGTCTTGCAGCGGACTGATGCCCCTAATACGCTGGCGGTGCCGCTGCAGCACCGCCAAGCATATCAGACGTTTCCTCACCGCCACAGTTTTCATAGCGGTGAGCCCACCATGAAAAGTGTGGCAGTGAAGAAACAAAGGGGGCCCTACAGGGCGCCCTGTTGCCTTTGCGCCAGGGGATGCATGCAGGGGGGCACAGAGCGTGCCCCCCTGTAAGCATGCACACCCATATTTACTCATTCTGCGGGGATCGGTGATTCCAAGTTACGTAATTACCACAGAATTACAATTTTACACTATGAAATTAGGAGGTTTTGGTTGCCAAATTATAGATGGTTTTCTCAGGAGACATTTGGACAGGTTTTATCTGGTGAAATGAGTCCCCTGGAAACCTGAGTGCGACACTACCGCATTTAGAATTACCGCATTACTCGTATTACGCGCTAAGAAGGAAACTCCTTTTTTTGGCTCAAAGAGTATTAGAACTAAACCAGGAGTGAGAGTTCAACAGTCCCTTAATAACCTGTTTTTTTCTATACATTGGTAAGGGTTATGTTTTCAGTGTTTGATGGCACACGCAAGCTTAGTATAAACAGCCAGGGGAGGAAGAAGTTAAAACGTAAAGAGCAGAAAAATGTGACTGGACTGATTCCAGTTTGTAACTACTTCGCATCCCTGCTCAAATGTCATTTGGTTGTTGGCTGCACAAATATAAGAAGCTGAGAGAGGGAGGGAGGGCTACTGCTGATGTTTCCTAAAGGCATAAACACAAAGAAAATGTGGGGCTCCGATGCACATCGCTGATATCTATAATTCCCGACATGATGAAGCGGAAGTGATCACTTCAGTAAACAGTTATCACAGCTGACATCTATATGCCAAACTTCCAGCATAATTAGAACTCAAATAGAGCAGCGCACGTGAAACAGATTACAAAAGGCTGACAGCAAATTGGATGACCTTGAGAAAGGGAAAACAAGCGTTAATAAATATGGGAAATTAAAAAAATATATACAAATTTGCTCTTAGATATTTGAATTTCAAAATAGATTAAAATATGAGCCGATATGCAAAAACGGCTAGGGAGTCATTACATTCTGCTAATGAAATGCTAATTAATTTCCCGAGCACAGACAAGGAGAGGAGAAGCTAGCAGGTCATAATTAAGCATGTTATGCAGTATAATTTTAATATTGTTTCAGAAAGCTCCTGCACTGTGAAAGGATGATAAATTATTGCATGGAAAAGTTTGGAAACTGAAAAAATATCTAGGATGGTTCTAATTTTTTGGTATCTCTAGAGTTATTTTGGTATAAATAAACGCAAATGATATGGGTCACCAACCCTTGATTAAACTCAGCTCAACCACACCTTTGCAGACATGCTTTTCCTGGGCGCTGTTGATTACCCATAGGTACTAATTAGTTGCTAAATATCCTTGCTTCCAAAAAGGTGTTGTGAACAGGTGTAAACAAGAGGATCTTCACACCTGTTGTAAATACTGGAGACATTAGAGCAAGTGCAAGCCACACTTCAAGGCCATAGGAACAAGAAATCACTGAATCTACACTTCTAAAGCACAGGCTACAAAACATTACATAGGTTTTTAATACACATAGAATGAAATATTTAAAACAAGAATCGGCAAATGTGCCAACTAGTGCAAACACACCCATGCACACATGTAATGATGAACCAAGAGAGGATATGTATGTAGTTTTACACAGTACATATTTGCAACTATGTCCACAACTGCCCACATTTGTCCAACATTCAATATTATAACGTACACCAATGGAACATTTTAGCTCCACTTCACTTACCCTGCACAACGATTTACACAGTTGCAGGAGTGGTTGATATGCTGCACAAGGGCAAAACAGCAAACACAGGTTTGTTGTATTTGGCATGCACAGAGGTTTGTTGCATTTAACAAGTACAGAGGTTTGCTGCACTTGGCAATCTCAGAGGTTTGCTGCATTTGGCCAGCACAGAGGTTTGCTGCATTTGGTGAGTGCTGTGATTTGCTGCATTTGGCAAGTGCAGTGGTTTGCTGCATTTGGAAAGCACATAGGTTTGCTGCATTTGGCAATTGCAGAGGTTTGCTGCATTTGGCAATTGCAGAGGTTTGCTGCACTTGCCAAGCACAGAGGTTTGCTGCACGTGGGATGCACAGAGGTTTGCTGCATTTGGCATGCACAGAGGTTTGCTGCACTTGGCATTCACAGAGGTTTGCTGCACTTGCCGTGCACAGAGGTTTGTTGCTGCATTTGGCAAGTACAGTGGTGTGCTGCATTTGGCAAGCTCCATGGTTTTACTGCATTTGGCAAGCGCAGAGGTTTACTGCATTTGGCAAGCATGGTGGTTTGCTGCATTTGGCAAACGCAGAGGGTTTCTGCACTTTGCAAGTGCATAAGTTTGCTGCATTTGACTTACACAGTGGTTTAATACATTTGGCAAGCACAGAGGTTTGCTGCATTTGGCAAGCACAGAGGTTTGCTGCACTTGCCATGCACAGAGGTTTGCTGCATTTGGCATGCACAGTGGTTTGCTGCATTTGAATTACACAGTGGTTTAATACATTTGGCATGCACAGAGGTTTGCTGCATTTGACTTACACAGTGGTTTAATACATTTGCCATGCACAGAGGTTTGCTGCATTCGGCATGCACAAAGGTTTGCTGCATTTGGCAAGCACAGTGGTTTAATACATTTGTCATGCACAGAGGTTTGCTGCATTTGGCATGCACAGAGGTTTGCTGCATTTGGCAAGCACAGAGGTTTGCTGCATTTGGCATGCACAGAGGTTTGCTGCATTTGGCATGCACAGAGGTTTGCTGCATTTGGCATGCACAGAGGTTTGCTGCATTTGGCAAGCACAGAGGTTTGCTGCATTCCCAAGCATGGTGGGGCAAACGCAGAGGGTTTCTGCACTTTGCAAGTGCATAAGTTTGCTGCATTTGACTTACACAGTGGTTTAATACATTTGGCAAGCACAGAGGTTTGCTGCATTTGGCAAGCACAGAGGTTTGCTGCACTTGCCATGCACAGAGGTTTGCTGCATTTGGCATGCACAGTGGTTTGCTGCATTTGACTTACACAGTGGTTTAATACATTTGGCATGCACAGAGGTTTGCTGCATTTGACTTACACAGTGGTTTAATACATTTGCCATGCACAGAGGTTTGCTGCATTCGGCATGCACAAAGGTTTGCTGCATTTGGCAAGCACAGTGGTTTAATACATTTGTCATGCACAGAGGTTTGCTGCATTTGGCATGCACAGAGGTTTGCTGCATTTGGCAAGCACAGAGGTTTGCTGCATTTGGCATGCACAGAGGTTTGCTGCATTTGGCATGCACAGAGGTTTGCTGCATTTGGCAAGCACAGAGGTTTACTGCATTTGGCAAGCACAGAGGTTTCCTGCATTTGGCAAGCACAGAGGTTTGCTGCACTTGCCATGAACAGAGGTTTGCTGCATTTGCCATGCACAGAGGTTTGCTGCATTTGACTTACACAGTGGTTTAATACATTTGGCAAGCACAGAGGTTTGCTGCATTTGGCAAGCACAGAGGTTTGCTGCACTTGCCATGCACAGAGGTTTGCTGCATTTGGCATGCACAGTGGTTTGCTGCATTTGACTTACACAGTGGTTTAATACATTTGGCATGCACAGAGGTTTGCTGCATTTGACTTACACAGTGGTTTAATACATTTGCCATGCACAGAGGTTTGCTGCATTCGGCATGCACAAAGGTTTGCTGCATTTGGCAAGCACAGTGGTTTAATACATTTGTCATGCACAGAGGTTTGCTGCATTTGGCATGCACAGAGGTTTGCTGCATTTGGCAAGCACAGAGGTTTGCTGCATTTGGCATGCACAGAGGTTTGCTGCATTTGGCATGCACAGAGGTTTGCTGCATTTGGCAAGCACAGAGGTTTACTGCATTTGGCAAGCACAGAGGTTTCCTGCATTTGGCAAGCACAGAGGTTTGCTGCACTTGCCATGCACAGAGGTTTGCTGCATTTGCCATGCACAGAGGTTTGCTGCATTTGACTTACACAGTGGTTTAATACATTTGGCAAGCACAGATGATTGCTGCATTTTTCCATGCACAGAGGTTTGCTGCACTTGGCATGCACAGAGGTTTGCTGCATTTGGCAAGCACAGTGGGTTGCTGCATTTGGAAGCCACAGAGGTTTCCTGCATTTGTGCTGCTTTTAAAGGCCACAATATTGAGATAATGGGTTGTACAAGGTCCAGCCATTTGTCAGTGAGTGTGATATTGAAACTAAAACAGTTTCCTCTAAGTGGATAGTAGGCACGTGCTTCCTATGTAATCCTAGTATGTGTCTATTTGTGCAGTGCAGTGAGGGAACATAAATTAAAATAACACAAGCTATCAATTAGTGCGCTCACAACATGCAAGTCACTGCCCCCCACTGGGAAGACTCACAAGGAGAGACACAACTTTGATTATGGTTTAGCCAAGGTGTAGCCCTTTATCTTTATTCACACAGCATCATTTCAGTGAGAAACGAGAACCACAGTTAAGCAGACATAATAGTTATGAGAATACGTGCCACAAGATTGGCAAAATAGCTCAAAGATTGTACATGCAATACAACAATTGTCTCTACTCTCCACCACAGCACAACACTCCAGAATGCACAGTGCAAGAAGGCCCCTATTCCTTATCCATCTCCCATGCCCTCAACCAAGGGCCTCCCGGGGATTATATGCAAGCATAACTTGGTGTTAACTTCCCCTCCGTCTCACAGAGGGATGAGCAATACCCACAGTTCCATACCAACGCATACACAAGGGCACCGCATAGTGCCCCATCCCTACCGGGTTACCTGTCACCAGGAAATCTCCCCAAAATGTTCAACTCCAGGCATCCCACACTAGGGCAGAAAGGTCCAGTACCACTAGCAGGTCAGTCCCCCCCTCCTGCCTGCCCAGTGCCCACACAAATCACCACCCCTCCACGGGGTCAGCTCAGTAAATCAGTCAACATTTTTGGGTAGCCCCTTTTTTCCGATGCTAGCAATTCTGCCTTCCAGGAGTGGGTGGGTGGGTGTCTGCTCCGGGCTGCTGGATGCTGGTGTGCGGTGGTGTGAAAAAGAGGCAGAATCCTCACCTCTCGATGCTTTAAAGCTCCTGTCCTGGTCGCCTCTTAATGACGTCACATAACATCTTCGTGGCGAAACAGTGGAAGAACTCCTCTCTGCTTGACTCCTGCCCATAAGGGATTAAAGGCACCCCTCCGCTTTTGCAGGGGTCGTCTGGCCAGAGTGCGCTCACAAGTCACTGTGCCCCACTGAGTAGATTCACAACTTCAATTATGGTTTAACCAAGGCGTAGCCCTAACAGTTTCCTGTGCCGCCCTTAACCCTGTTTACAGGCAGGTCGCTCCCCCACGCCGCACAGCACCACCTGTGTGTCTGTGTCTCCAGTGCCTGCTGCCGCCGCTGACGCTGTAAGTTTGAGGCTGCTGCCTCCTTGTTCTGTGCCCCGTTGTTGCTGATTCTCCTCTGTGCCCCGCTGTTGTTGTCTTCTCCTCTGTGCCCCGTGCCTGTGTTTATTTTCTCGCCCCTTGTGACCTTTGCCCGTTGTTGCCCTTCTCCTCTGCGCCCCATTGCTGTGTATTTTTCTGTGCCCTTCCCCCGCTCCCCTGCCCGTTGTTCCCGCCGCCGCTGCATCCCCTGCGGCCCCGCACCCCGGCGCGCCCACTCGCCGCCCCGTTCCCGCCTCCCAGCTGCTCCTCCCTCCCACCTCCCCTTATATGGCGGCCGCTGCGGCGCGCCTAAGGCAAGCCCGTCTGCGCCTGGACCGTGCCCAGTGCCAGACCCCCTGGTCCCCGCTACCGCCACGACGACCACCGCCGTTACGACGCCAGCACCCTCCACGCACACAACACCAGACGACTACACACCTGCTTCCAGGGCACCCCGAAGCGCACCCAAGGACCCTTCTCCTGCCGGAACTGCAGCTTCACCAGCCTCCGAGCCGCCAAACCGCCCACCGAGACAGGACGCAACCACCTCAGATGCATCCTACTCAACACCCGCTCCGCACGCAAACACGCCGTCGAACTCTGGGACCTGCTCGACTCATCCTCCCCGGACGTCGCCTTCCTCACAGAGACCTGGTTGAACGCCTCCTCAGGACCCGACATCGCCATGGCCATCCCGGACGGCTACAAGATCACCCGCAGGGACCGCACCAACGGAGTAGGAGGAGGAATCGCCATCGTCCACAAGAACACCCTCAAGGTCTCGACCAGCACCGATGACACCCTCAGCACCGCCAAACACCTGCACTTCCCGATCAACACTGACCCCCAACACCACCCTCAGAGGAACTTTCGTCTACAGACCCCCCCGGACCCCGGCCTCAGTTCAGCAACTCCTTCGCCGACTCCATCAGCACGCACGCCCTCGCCTCCACAGACTACATCCTCCTCGGAGACCTGAGCTTCCACCTCGAGAACAGCAACGACAGCAACTCCACCACCCTGATCGACAACCTCGCCAACCTCGGACTCAGACAGCTTGTCACGGCACCCACCCACTCCGCCGGACACACGCTCGACCCCATCTTCTCCGCAAGCTCCCACGTCACCTTCAGCCACACCACCGAACTCCACTGGACCGACCATCGCTGCATCCACTTCACCTTCCAGAAACCCGCCACGCACCACCGCACTCAACCGATCCCCCGCCGCAGCTGGAGCAAAGTCACTGAAGACCAGCTTAACACCACCCTCACCCGAAGCCCACCCGCCGACCCCACCGACCCCGACACTGCCGCCCGCAACCTCAGGCAATGGATCGACGACTGCGCCAACACTCTCGCCCGATCAAGAAACCCTCCAACGGACGCCCTGACAAGAAAGCCAGCTGGTTCATCGCGGACCTCCAGGCCTCCAAGCAAAACTGCCGAAAACTCGAGAAGAAATGGCACCACGAACAGACACCGGACAGTCATGCAGCCCACAAGAATGCCATCCGCAGACACCATCACCTCATACGATCCGCCAAAAGGGCCTCCTTCAAAGATCGCCTCGACAACAACGCACACAACAGCAAAGAGCTCTTCAACATCGTGAAAGAACTCTCCAACCCCAGCTCCAACACCAACGACATCCCACCATCACAAGACCTGTGCGACTCCCTAGCCACCTTCTTCCATCGCAAGATCGCAGACATCCACGACAGCTTCAACAACGAGACCGTCCCGACAGCCACCGACACCTCAGACCCTCCGGCCAACATCCACATCGACCCCCTGCTCACCTGGACCAACGTGAACGACGACGACGACACCATCAAAATCATGAGCACCATCCACTCCGGCTCCCCGTCAGACCCTTGCCCGCACCACATCTTCAACAAAGCCAGCGCCACCATCGCACCCCATCTCCGCAAAGTCATCAACATCTCCTTCGAGACTGCAACCTTCCCGGAGAGCTGGAAGCACGCCGAGATCAACACCTTGCTCAAGAAACCCAAGGCGGATCCGAGAGACCTCAAGAACTTCCGACCCATCTCCCTGCTCCCGTTCCCGGCGAAGGTAATTGAGAAGATCGTCAACGGACAACTGACCCGCCACCTCGAGGAGAACAACATCCTGGACCCTTCCCAGTCCGGGTTCCGCAGCAACCACAGTTCCGAGACCGCCCTCATCGCCGCCACCGACATCAGGGCCATACTGGACAACGGTGAAACCGCGGCCCTCATCCTTCTAGACCTCTCAGCCGCCTTCGACACAGTCTGCCACCGCACCCTACGCACCAGCCTCCACAACGCAGGGATCCGAAACAAGGCTCTAGAATGGACCACCTCCTTCCTCTCCGGCAGAACACAGAGGGTCCGTCTGCCGCCCTTCCGATCCGAAGCCTCCGAGATCATCTGCGGCGTACCCCAAGGATCATCCCTCAGCCCGACACTGTTCAACGTCTACATGGCACCTCTCACCCACGTAGCCCGACTGCACAACCTCAACATCATCTCCTACGCCGACGACACCCAGCTGATCCTCTCCCTCACCAAGGACCCCGCCACTGCCAAAACCAACCTCCACGAAGGAATGAAAGCCGTCGCCGAGTGGATGAAGAACAGCCGACTGAAGCTGAACTCAGACAAGACGGAGGTCCTCATCCTCGGCTCCACCCCCTCAGCCTGGGACGACTCCTGGTGGCCGACCTCACTAGGAGCTGCACCGACGCCCACCGACCACGCACGCAACCTGGGTTTCATCCTCGACTCAACACTCTCCATGACCAAGCAAGTCAACGCCGTCTCATCCTCCTGGTTCAACACCCTCCGCATGCTCCGCAAGATCTACAGATGGATCCCCATCGAAACAAGAAGAACGGTGACCCAGGCCCTCGTCTGCAGCAGACTGGACTACGGAAACGCTCTCTATGCAGGAGCCTCAGCCAAACTCCTGAAACGACTACAACGCATACAGAACGCCTCTGCACGCCTGATCCTCGACATCCCTCGCCACAGCCACATCACACCCCACCTAAGAAACCTGCACTGGCTCCCCGTCAACAAGAGGATCACCTTCAAGCTCCTCACCCACGCATACAAGGCACTCCACAACACCGGACCAACATACCTCAACAGACGACTCACCTTCTACACCCCGAACCGCCAACTCCACTCCGCCGACCTCGCAACCATCCCCCGCATCCGAAGAGCAACCACCGGCGGCAGATCATTCTCCCACCTCGCCGTGAAGACCTGGAACACCCTCCCCACCCACCTGCGGCAGACCCAGGACCTACTTACCTTCAGGAGGCTACTCAAGACCTGGCTTTTCCAGCAGTAGCAGCACCCTACACCCCCCTCCAGCGCCTTGAGACCCTCACGGGTATGTAGTGCGCTTTATAAATGCTCTGATTGATTGATTGATTGATTGCTAAGGATTGAATAACATAATGTTTTCTAATTGGGCGTTCATCTTATGTTGTATCTTATGGAGGTACATAAATGATTCATATGAGTGCCTTACTTGCTGAAAAGTAATTAATAGGTTAGCAGTAACTTTACAGAGGCCATTCTGCCCACTATGTAATCTACTGAAGCGCTGTACTAACATCAGAACTTAAGGCCTGATTCACAAAGGTAAACTTACACTTTTGTGTAAGTATACTATTTTTTTGGTATTCAAAAACTACAATGTTAATTTTGCTAAAAGTAATTTTACGACAGCGGAGAGTCCACAGTTGGAGCGGAGAACTACGCACATAAACTGATAGGACAGGTGTATCTTTTTCTTTTTATGGGTGGAGTCACTGCCACGAGAGTGAAGTCTCTGCAGTCATAAAATTACTATTAGTAAAATTAAACTTGTAGTTTGAGAATACCAAAAACATAGTATACTTACACCAAAGTGTAAGTTTGCCTTTGTGAATCAGGCTCTCAGTGGTCTAAAATCCCAGCAATAAATGTTGTCTGTACTTTTTAAGCGAATGAAAAGACCAGGACTATGTCTGAACACCTGACTCCCACATTACACCAATAAAAATTAGAATGACAACCATGTTGGAGTGATGAAATTAATATAAGCACCCCATATTGACTGGTATATAAACTCAGCCACAGAGTTTAGATTAAATGCAAATTGGTAAATTTATATAATAAATAAATTTTTTCCCAGCTGAGTGGCCAAGACTATATTTAAATGCACCATAGATCCATTTCTTAAATTATGCATTTCTTTGAGCAGTTTTCTTATGTACATTCCTTCCTCTGCAAGGTCTAGCAAAAGGCCCAAAAAGATATAATAGAGGGCAACATCAAGGGCAGAGCTACGAGCCTGCCTGCTGACAGGGCCGAAAGAAGTGTAAATTGGTGTCAGGCCTGGAAGGGTGTGAAAGCCAGCCGTTAGCGGCTAGTGCACCAACGAAAACGCCGGTCTCAATGTTATCCATAGTAAAGAACAGTAACACAGAAGTCATCTCAGAAAGCCTGCTAAAAGCATTGAAAGTCACACCAGGAAATTTGGAAAACTGTTTGAGTGGAATGGAATGAAGTATTCAAAACACACTGTAGTTCTTATCTGTCAAGTCTCATTTTTAAATAAAGGCTTGAATTTTTTGTTTTTTACATGTAGTGTTGATTTAACACAAAAATTATTTCCTTTGAAAACAATACAATTTATATGCTTGTGAGGGTCATACTTCTAATAGGTATTTTGTTAACAAATGAAGTATGTTTTTTTAGTGGGAAAAGTCTTTGTTTCAAGATGGCAACCAAATTCACCAAATAGCTCCTGCTAGCTGCTGAAAATAATGGACCGCATGCATTGTAATGGAGGCAGAATGATTCCCCAAACAGCCAATCGCTGTGAAAGCAGGTAAAAGATGTTTACTCTTTTGAAGCCCACTCTGTGCATTCTGTCGTGACAAAAAACCCTGGCAGGCAACCTAGGCTGGTAAGCCAGACTGAATGAGGCGGCGCACAGTGCAGCGCCATATCTACAAGGCCATGTAAAGCCACTCTGCATGGCTTTTCTTGGCCTTGTAGATATGGTGTGGGGCAACGCAGCGCAAGTCGCTGCGTTGCCTGACACTGTGATGGGGAGGCGTGCCATGGGTGTTACGGTGGGTGTTTCCATGTAACACCCAGGGCATTTGACACATTCCCAGATTTACAACGTTCTGTAAACTTGGGAATGCATCAAAAGCAGTGCTCAATTTGAGCCGGTGGTTTCCGATGCTCGGCACTGGCACTGAATTGTCAACACCGGAGCTTGACAATCTGCCACAAGGTGGCGCTGGGTGGCTAATTTGAAGATTCCCACAACGACCGTTAATTATTTATTCTATATACATTACAAATGACTACAACGTGCTGCCTAAGCCATTCTTTTAGCTTTGGGGGCCTGAAATACGCCGAGCTGTCACACTTGTAAGAGTGTGATGGTTAGTAGTGGTGTTGGTACTGTCATTGGCAGTGATGACCGGGGCAATTTGTGGTGCAAGCTGCATTGACCTCCAAAGAGAGCCCCGGCACTTATTTTTTTTTACAAATTAAGCACTGATGAAAAGCCTACACCTCCCCAGGTGAGGTGCAGGTGAGGCGCAACGAGGAGAAATACTTTTATTTCTCCTAGTTTTTTCTCTTTCTATGTGTTCTGCCTTCAGAGGAAATCGCCTCCATTGATTGTTTATGTGCAAGAAGGCATAGCAGACAATTGTGCACAAGCGCTGGGGAAGAGGACAGGAATGCGCTGAGACCACCTTTTACCTCTTATTCCATAGGCAATACAGCTGCCTAATATGTATATACATTAACTCTTCTTTACAGGCAGTTCTTTCAATGTAGCAAGTAAATCATGGGCCTCATTTAGAGTTGGGTAGCAATAGAAAATCCTCAGATTTTTGCATGAAATGCTAAATCCAGAAGGGAATCTAGCAAGTGGAATTCCTTCCTTTATAAGCAACAAGCCCTCTGCTTCATTTCTTGGAGCTTCTTAGATGCCAAAGGTTTTCTCCATTTTACTGCACAGGCCCATTCTGTTTCCTTCACATGCCTCCTTTGTGGAAGCTGTCAAGTCAACAGGAGCTCTTTTCGCCCATCACTGTGGCTTGTTATGAATGTGAAACAAAGAAGCCCCTGATGCCATTTAGGATGTGCACATTACCCACTTCACTCAGTGCTTCTTCACTCATGTGAAAGCCTCTGATGGAACATTAAACCCAGTGAAAGTCCCCCTGGGTGATACTTTCACTTGCCATATTGTTCCTCGCTGGCCAAGCTTTGCAGCGAAATCCGCATGATTCATGCATTGTGAGCAGTTTCCAGTTTCACATCAGTCTAATTGGCTCAGGATGTATTATTAGGGAAAAGAGCCACCAGCTATGTGTTTTGTTTCTTTCCCATGAGCATGAATTTCAATTGGGTGCATTTAATTTATCCATAGGGTGCATTTATTTTTGAAGCTTCCATGAACTGGAAAGTAAAATGTAAATATGGAGGGGAAAAAATAGCAACATTTTAAAATACTTTGTACTGCACAGGCAAAAATATGATAGCTGCTGTCGACAGGATTAATAGGCTTCAAAACAGAAACATTATATGCCATATAGAGCTGCAAACACAAAGAATAAATAATTGAGACATGTCATGTAAGATAAGTTTACATTTGGTTAATGCATCAGTAACTTTAACTGTGGAAGAAGCATCAAACCTTTTTCTGAACTCAGAATGCTTCATTTACCTGCTTTTTAATCTCATTAGGTCTGCCCTCGAAGCAACGTTTTTGTTTCTTACCAGCCACATGTAATCAAAATAATTCATAAATAAAAAATATTTTTGTGCACAGAGGAGCCTTGAGCCTAATGGCCATAAAAGTGCATAACATAATATACAATATACAATAAATAGTAAAGCTTATAAAATCAATAGACAGTATACAAAGTTAAAACAATACAACTAAAATCCCCGGCGGAACCCTCATACTAACTGTTAAAATATAATAGTTTTCCTAAGTCGAATCGCATCCCATATATAAAGGGCAGTGCTAAGGCATAAAAAGGGAGTCCCCGATGTACGCAGGCATTGTAAAGCAGCATTATGGTCCCTAATATTCTGTGCAAGGAAAATCGGCTTTAAATAATGTTTCCCGGGGCCATCATAGAAGCTACAGATTAAGATAAAGTGCTGTGTGCTTTGTATCCAAATGCCATCTCAAGGACAATGCGTCATGTCCATCGGCCATTGCTTCATGATGAGCAAGGCAACTAAAAAGTGTGCTATACCCAGCTGCAACCTGGTTAAAACAAAACGATGAGGGGTATTGGTCACCCAAGACAAATATAGGTGGTTTCCTTCCTAAAAATAGTTTGAAATGTAGGAAACAACCATAGATTTCTTTGATTCCACAAGTGCTCTTTTTTCAAGTTTTGTGCTTAGAAATAAAGCCTTAAATTTGCTCTTGTCAAGAACTAACATACTATGAGGGTCATGTGGTACAGGCAAATGAAAGAGTTGTTTGAAAGTTTAGTTAATGCAGGAGAGCTAGGTGATTTTAAAAGCGTGGTCTAAGGCTAAACAGTCTAAAACAATTGATTTGGTAAAGCGTGTTTCATCTTTTCCCCAGATGGAATACCAGAGCATAGGCTTCAGCAGGAGTGGCTCTTCCATGTATGCTAGCCCGACTTTCTTATGGACGATAAAGTTGGTACGGAAGCCGGGGTACACAACAAACACCTAAGGAAGGCTTCTGGGTGTATAACCCTAGAGGCCTCCACCAAACATGGCAGTCGACAGCGCTCTCGCCTTGTACATAGTGATCATTTCTTTAACTGGACGGCTGCCGAGTTTGTGGGAGAACCTAAAAACTCCTTCACATACACAGCTCATTTTTGAATGGGCATTTTGTATCTGATAAGACCATGTGCCATTATTGGAGAATAAAATTCCCAAATAACAAAACTCGATTGGGGAGCCTCCAATATAAAAGGACCTACACTTCTGCTTTTTTTCCCCACAGACCATCGTATATGTTTTTAATTTATTAATCTTCATTTTCCTGGCCTTTATAAAATCGCAACATGAGTCCATCAGTCTCATCAGGCCGACAGGAGTCCTTGACGTAGAGCAGCACAGGGACCGAATGGTCAGTGATGATGGGCGCACCGGCCTGCAGAGCCTGAAGGACATCATCAACCATATTAATAAAACTGGATACAGAAAAGGTGCCCAAACTCACCCTGTCTTATTCCACTCTTATTTCTAAATGAAGAGGAACATTCTCCATTGGAGCCATAACGAACCTTGGCAGACAAGTTCTCATACAACCATGATAGCAAAGAGATTATATTAACAGGGGCACCAAGAGAAATCAGAGTGGACCAAAGAATCGAATGCCAATTGAAATGACCAAAAGTCAACCAAACAGAAGGCACTGCTAAGGTCAGCAAAACATAGATAAAGAGACCCTGACTTGGCTTTAGTGTATTTCCCGATGAGCAGTTCAAGGTTCATACAATGCTCCACTGTCCCCAGCCCCTTCCTGAATCTGTACTGGGCCTCCGACAGGATAGAGTTATCTGCTGCCTACTCCTCCAGTCTCTGCAGAAGAACCCTACCCATCAGTTTTGCAGAGAAATCCAGGAGGGAGATGGGGCGGTAACATTTTGGGTCAGATTTGTCCCCTTTCTTGATAGGCATCATGATTGAATCTGCCCAGCTAGAATGGAACGTGCCCTCAGCAGCCTCGTTAAACATGCTGATCAAAATGGGACCCCATACTTCCCCTATTGTCCTGAACGCATCGACCGATACTCCATCAGGGCCTGGTGCCTTACCTCCTGCACTATTTTCCAGGGCAAGGAGAACCTCATCCAAGGTAATATCTAAGGTACTACAACATAGGTGGTTTGCACTCTTGCCCGCAACTGGGGGCGGTATTATCCTTAAGGGAATCAAAATTACCCAAAAAGTGATCGACCCATGCTTGTTGGGAAACAAATGATGTAATTTCAGGTACTGTATTACTTTTTAGAAATGGGGCATTAATTGTGGAGGGTGACATCATAAGTCTTGCCTGCCTTGGCAAAATTTGACCAAAGCCTCTTCTCTAAGCACCTTTTCTTAGAAGCACCTTTTCTTAGAAGCCAGTACCGGACTGTAGTTCTTTCTTAATTGCTGAATTACTGAGTGGTCCCTGGGGGAGCTATGTAGGGCAGTCCATAGAAGCTTGAATGCCTGGGTACACGGGTGATCGAACCAACCATGCCTCTTCGTAGTTCTATGTCAGAAAGGTTATGTAAAAAGCTTGCAACAACCTGTTGTGGTCCATCTCAGTGCCCAGACAACAAATAGCTCATAGATAATAACTTCTGTAGCACACATTAAGGGTCAACCCCTGCCCATTTAATATGAACACCGTTGGACCTAACTGGTGTAACGTTGGCAATGCGAGAAATTTCTATGGAACTTTTTGCCAAGTAAAGCATAGATACAACTAGTGGGTTGTGAGCACTCACAGCAGTCGGAATAACTCTAAAACTGAGGACCAGGTCGCTAGCAGTAGAAGATATCAGGACAAAGTGAATGGTGGTATGGGCATCTCTACCAATAAAGGAAGGAATCTGTTCATTATTCATCATATTTCTACTCTCTAATAATAAAAGATCATATTTAAAACTTAAGGAATTCAGTTATTTTCCCTAAGCATTGTGTGCAAAGTGGAGGATTCCTGTACCTGCTACGTCAGTGAGACCACACACACGTTTTACTGGAAGAGGGCATTTTTGTATGTTCAAATCATCAGCACTAAAAATAAAACATTTAGAATGAACTGGGCTCAAAAACGCTTCCAGACCAGCATCAAGGACTAGAGCAACATCACTGTGTGAAGAATTGAACACGTTGTTATAAAAATTAACCACCACCAGATCAGGTCCGCCCTTAAATGATTGCCATAAAAATTGAAAATAAGGAGAGACAGAAACAGACTTCCTAATAGTGAGCTGTAACATATTTGACGTTAGAATCTGTAGGCCACCTTTGGCCCGGTCTGCTGGGGATGGTATAGCTGCAATGAGGAGGGAAGAAAACCCTTCTACATGAATTGGGTCCAGACGCCAAGTTTCAGGGAGGCAGATAAGGTCCGAAACTGTCATAATATAGTGCCAGTCCAGGAAACTTTGCATATTTTGCACATTATAAAACAGAGCGTAGGCCAAGATGTATATTATGCAATACTTGTCTGCCCTCCACTATATATGTAGTTCTGATAGGTCATATTTGTAGTGTTGGACACTCTTTTGGATTACAAATGGATATAAAGGAAGATGTTAGAACATTGTTTGGGATATGGTATACTGCAGTTTTTTTACTATTTAAGTGATTGAGTAAGGTTTTTATTTATGTGTACTTGCACTTTATACATTAGGTGATGTGATTGAATGGACTCACCTTTGCCTTTCCATAAATAATGTCTTTTAATTCTAATTGTGTAGTGGAATTATAACCGTTGTGTTCCTGCATGTATTTTATTCTGGTATTAACAACAGGATGGTCTGATATATTGAAATTTTTTCTTTTTATTTGTATATCTTTTATGTGGAACTCATTGGAGTTCCGAATCAGAAATAAAAAGTTGAATTGAATTGAGTTGGCCCTAAAATGGTTCTCTGATTGTTATAAAAAACAGAACCCAAGGTCTGCTTTGAAGCCCAGAAGCATTCCAAAGTAAGATGGCAGATCTGTTCATGGTTTAGGTGTTTTAAATTTGAAGATGAAACAGGAGGGCTGGATAAACCTGAATTAGCGTTCTTAAGTGACAAATGGTATTTGTTACGGACACAAGTGGTAGATATGGCTGTGCGCATTGGGTTGGGACCTGGAGGCCGAATGGCCTGCTCAATCAAAGAATCCACGCAGCTGAAGGGAGATTCCTCAGTAGTGAAAAATCAATCAATCTCTTGCAAAATACTCACAGCCTGGACCCTATTGACCGGGTGGATATGAGGTGGAAGTCAGCAGGGAATGACAGGTTGATAGATGGAATATCGGACACTTTTGGGGTATGGTGCAGATGCGATAGAAATAGCCCAAAGGAAGAAGCGTAATGTTCCCACCAGCTGGTAATGGGGATGAGGACTTAAATAAGGATTCTACTGCAGACTAGGGTTGTTTAAAACTAATAATAATGCAGTCCCTCTTTAAGTATTTCTTTTATGGACCAATCCACCCAACCCTTCTTGTCAGCAGGATTTGATTGGCTTTAGAAATTGGGAACACAATCTTGGAGTAAAGATAGTGGAGCACATCATTCCTTAACTAGATGAGTATTTCAGTTATACCAGGGAGCAAAGGAGGAATGTTAGCCATAACTGCCACATAAGGGCAACAAGATGGGGGTAAATTGACAAATGGTCACTAAACACCAGGGTTCCTTGCCATGCTGTTGGAGTCAATTGGTTGGGGCTGGAGCTGGTTAGGCCAAATTAGCTCCCACACTGAAGTAGAAGGCCCTTCTCCACCATGTTTCCCGAAGGCTATTGGATTTTGGTGAAATGGGAGGGGGACATGGTGCAATGCAGAGGGGCAGCTACATGAGTGATTATCTTCAGACCAGATAAGGGAAGGGGTTTGGTTTAGGTTAATTCATGGCATATCGAAAATCAGATAATGAACCATTGAGTGTGTCAATTGAACCCTATCCCTAGCTGAGCTAGTAGTAGACATGATCTTAATGCTAAGTAAGAGGTCTTCAATCTGCCCCAACCAATTAGTAATAGGTAAAATAAGCTTTCCATCAACCCCTTTACACTGTCCAAAAGTCTTGCCTGAAACAAGTACAAGTCCCCAGCAGAAGACGCAGTTGGAAGTGCTGAACTGGAGGCAATAGTAGTGCTGGATTGAGAGTTTGACGGTAAATATGGTTTCCTTGTCCCCTGGCGTGTTTTGCGTTTAGCCGTAGGTGCACTATTATGAGACGAGGATGGAAGCAAACTCTTATCCTGGCCAAGGTCGATAAAGTCAATAGGAAGCACGGAATGTGAAGAATGTGGTGCTGTCTCTAGAAATGTGCCCCGGGTAGATGTGGAAGTAAACCATTTTCAGTCTGAGGCACTGCCTCAGGGAGTACTGTGAACCCAGGGACTGTTGCGATGATGGCAGATAGATGACGCCCTTCCAATATAACCATTGAGGGTAGTTGAATTGGAGTCAGGCTTTGCTACAGTGGGGATTTTGTGCTTTACCATAGTAAAATGAATCAATTAAAATTGCTGGAGAAAAGTGAGAGCAACAGCACCTTAAAATACTCAGAAACATGAATCAAGGGGGGGTGGCTCTGCCCTGCCTCTTCCTGGCGCTGACGGGCGCAGGATGGGTCCGCCCTTGGCCCTTCAATTTTATAGCGCTTGCAGGTGCAGAAGGCTGCAAGGGTTATGGGACTCGCAGTCCCCGACGATTGTAACGGATTCCAACAGCAGTGTTTAGCCCCCTTTAGCCTTGAGTCTGTCTTCTTTATTCATTGGTCTGTTCAACTGTCATTCACGATTTGCTTATACCCATCAGAGCAACCAACAAGTCACTGTGGGTCAGCCAAGATAAGCCATTGACTCCGTAAACCCCTTCTTACTCCTACCTAAACCTCTCCCATTTAGCAGTAAATTTGCCTCTTTTTCCAACCACTGCCCCATTCCCTCTCACCTTACCTACTTAGTAGTAAACAGACATATGTGAGGATATCTCTGTAGAAAGGATAGGCAAGGTAGAGGTGGAAATTTACACTAGTGGGTTTATGAATAGCATTTTGTAGTACATTACTACAAAATTTAATTTATGATAGGCCCATGCGTATCAAGAAGAAAAATATTCAATTTCTGGACTTTGTGGATTGCAAGAGAATTACATGGTTTTAAGTTCTCTCGCTAAGAATCATGCACAGTTTCTAGACTAATGCTATTAATCAAGGGACACATTTATCTGAGTTCTTTGCTCAACAAAGAGCGATATCAGTGCCCCTTTTGTACTCTACTGTTTTCTTTTAGCTTCTCATGTGTTTTGTGCCATACATATGACATTACTTGTACTATGGGATTTGTCTTCTCTGATTTGGGGGGCTTTGGTATAAACAGATCTGATTGCCTCTAATACTATTTTCTATTTTCACCCATTACAGTGTTTCAAGAGAAGTATGCAAGTGGAACCTAATTTGGGCCACTTGGAAGGACAATTAGTGTGATAAGATTCTAAGTGTGGTGCCCCATGTTCTGTGGCTGTATGTGGTGGTGCCAATTAGAGTCTGGCTTCCTGTCTTGCCATAATAATGTTTTCCACATTTTAATTATTGTATTAAGCAGGTTCGCCGGGATCTGCAATGTTAACATAGCAAATATATAGCTAAGCCTTGGCGCAACATTCATTTTTAGGTCTGGGCTACAGACGGCTTTAGCTGTCTCTCCTGACCTTCTGTAAATAATACATAATATATACATTTAGATACGCTTTGACTGAGCACACTTCTGCTCTTGCTTGCTGGAACTGTCAGTCGCACAGCCCACTTCAGGTAGGCAACTGGTCAGCCCTCTTCATTCATTGCTTTGCTGATAGTTTCACTCACATTTTGGTTCAGTCCCCAGGCAATACAAATGAGCTGAGTTAGGGTCGCATTCTGCTAGTGGTGGGGTATCATAAGGATGTACAAAAAGAGCATTTTTGTTTCCACATATATTCTGACTCTGTTTTCACTTTTATGCCCAGGATTTTTCTCGTGTGCAGACCCACAGCATTTTCCTATGTCGTTGACCCTGTTTCATACCTGCAAGGCAGATTATAGTATTTGCTGTAGTATTTGCTGCTGTCTAATTGCTTTCTGGTCAAACGGATATGTGAGATAAATAGGAGACATCTATTGGAAAGTGCTACATTCCACTGGGTAGGGGAGGTGGGGGTAAGTTTGGCGGAGGCCAGCAACCTCAAGCTTTTTCAAAGTATATACTTACAGTTAGGATTGCAGAGTATATGGTGTCTTGTAAAGGGTTCCATCATCAAATGCTTGCAAGCTTTGCTCTCAACGGCTTGAGCAATATAAACTTTGGGCCTCATTTACAACATTTTGGTGCAAGGCTTCTTGCGGCGCTGCCCTGCGTCAGAAGAAATGGGCAGGAATGTGCTGTATCTTAAGATACGGCACATTTCTGTCCTCTTTCACTTCGCTGGCACACAAATGGCTGCCTTGCGCCAATGCAGGCATCCTTGCACCTTGGTGCAAGGGTGTCCGCGTTGTAGGAATGATTGTTTTTCTGCAGGAAGGAACACCTTCCTGCACAAAAACAATCAATGGAGGCGTTTCCCTCTTTCTATGTGTGTTGCAGAATGCTACAGACATAGAAGAACAAGCATTGGCATAGCCAATAGGTCTCGCCATTTGGACTTTGTAAGTGTTTAGCCATGCATCACATTATCCTGAGTGGCATTGTCTTTGTCAATAACTTTGGGGCTGTCTTTAGGCAATACAAATCTTAGTTGCAAACACATTGATTGCACAACAGCCATTCATTTAGGATCTAGAACAATAACAGGTAACGTGTAAGTGAATATCCTGGTATTGGTTGCCTCCTTTTTGATAACAGTCCATTTGATGAAACGAGACCCAACATTATGACCAAACCTACCAGCCCTGCAAAAGTGAAGTAGCTCTGTGCTGCCTCCCTTTTCTCCAGTGTCGCAAATGTGAGCATGAAGACACGCTGGCAAATGGGGGCTGGTATGAAAAGCTACACACATGGCATGGAAAGACATAGGCTCCCTGTAACTCTATGACAGGGCAACGCAAGAGTAATCATAGGGCAACATCAGGCTTCGACAGCTGTATAATGAATCCTCCTTCGAGTCTACCTGTGAGAGGTGCTTTTAGGTAATCATGATCAACAGTTTTGTAGAATGGTACTTTTAATCACTGAATTTGTGAGGCTTGTAAAGCCCTTCATATAAGGGCTGGCACTGCATCCTAAAACCATACAAAGTTCTCCAACACCCTCTGGGGCATAGTTCACATTCTAAAAAACCTCAAAAGAGAAATCAGAATACATATATAAATCGAGATAACGCTTCCTGATGATCCCAGCCAGCAGTTGCAGGAGCAATCTTTGCCCCTGAATTATTTATCTCAGTTTCCAAATCTGCTGATAAGTTTGGCACGCACTATATCCAAGGACCTGGCCATTGGGTTTCGCAAGGCATTAGATGCCCTTCTGCTGTTACCGGGCTTTACCTGTCATACGGGGATCTTGCTGACAGTCAGGAGAATAGTGAGGGGCATTCTTGAGAAGCTAGACAGTAGGGGAGCACTGTAATGCCTGAATAAAGGACATGAAACATCCTGTCACGCAGACGAAATGTTCCTACATCTATTTGTGTCCGCAAAGCATTCGAGTGCATTGCTCGCTTGTGTACATTGCCAACATAAATGCTATGCATTAAAACCTTTGGTGTTTTGTTGCCACCGGTTACATGTATGCAGCAATCTGTGTGATCCAGCACAATGACTGTAAATCTGCCGGTGCGCATCAGCTGAAAACACAAATAAAAACTCAACTAAAACACAAAAATATACTCTTGCTTCCGGAGGGGCGGGGGGGGGGGGATTCGGGGGTTGGGTGTGGGGGAAGGTGCAGTCCAGGCCAATCCTGTCAAGAAATCAAGATTATATGCCTGTTCTACTACCTCGCAACCCTGAGACTCCTGCAAAGTAACACCACACCGCAAACATGTCATCATATGTTGTCGCGATTTAGTATACCAGCTGGACTATACTCCCATTCTCAGGTTTTTATGTATGGACATCCTATTTCTTACACACATTTTTAAATCTGGAAGAAAGGAACGGCTTAAACTGCAAAAAATAAAGCTCCTACCGGAATGTCACATCATAAGGCACCCACTGTCAAGATATAATACTGACAAACACTGTGCATCTGGTGACATTGTTTATTACGTCCAAATATGGAAAATATAGCAGCAGGATATGTGATGGTCGATGGCATTAGAAATCACCTACATTTCCCATATAAAGCTACAGCTTAACCTGGCAGCAGCTGATAAACTGGTATAGGGCATCAAAAGTCTGCAAGAGAAAGGGACAATATATGTAGCAGCCCAGAAACACTTTAAGGCACTGTAACAAAAGAGATAAAGGACCTGTGAGGTCTGTGGAAGGTGTTGATCCATAGAATACCTGGTCCAGGAGTGAACTTGCTACCTGCGTTCGGAATTTTGGGCAAGTTGGGGCTGTGGGTAGTGGCAAGATTTACGAAGCCGACCCCCTGGACTTGTCAGGGGGCAGAGGGGAAGTAATGCGTTGATGTTCTTTGTTGTATACTGTATTGGTCTAGAAAGGAGGGTGTGGCAGTGCTGATCTTAACAGCGCTACTTCCACTAGGAATTACTCAGACAATGAGAATCTTTCCTTCTATACTTTCCTGCTCTTCAAGGAACTCCTCCTGCTGTCAGCCCGCAACCCAGCTCGTACAGCCCGGGCAGCACTACGTGACCAGGAGATCCGGTTTCAGTCAGGGACCCGATCCTAGACAGAGAGAAAGGACTATGGATGATCGATAGCTGTGGTATAACAGGAGTACCGGTGTCCCAACAAGACAGACTTTGTTGGGTTTTTTGCAGATTTATATAGCGCAAACTCGACCAGAAGGTATTGGAGCCCTTTACATGAGCACCAGTTACGTTACACAAGGACACATTCATTTTTTTGGTAGGCACAGGGAGATTAAGTGATTTGCCCAGAATCACAGGATGTGGAGCCGACCCGGAGGCTCTAACCTTGGTTTCCCAGCTCCAAAGTCGGCAGTCTATCCTTGAGACCACATCCTCTCCCCACTTCACTTCATAAATCACTTCAGACTTCAGTTCATAAATGGGACCAGACAATGCAGGCCGAGACCGGGCCATGCAGAAATGTTTGACTTTTAGGGGCCCAGTCTCTTTATAAAGCCAGCCGTCTGAGGCATCACTGGCTGCAGCTAGAAATAAACAAGGCAGCTGCTGTGCTGGCAGGCTCAGGACGGCCCGCGAGTGATCCACCCCCCCGGCCTTGGGCAATACGCATCAGTGAGGTCCTGCTGGCTGCCCGGGTGCCGGCTGCCCACAGAACCCGGCGGCTGATGCAGCTGATGGTCAGTCACTCTAAGCTCGACCTGAAAAACAAAGAGAAATTTTATTTCTCCTTGTTATGCCAGCCCTGGGGAGGCGCACGGTTTTGACACATTTCCATGGGCTTGCATGTGAACACCCACTGCAACGCCCATGGCACGCCTCCCTGACGCAGTGTGAGGCAACGCAGTGACTTGCGCTGAGTTGCCTTACACCATATCTACGAGGCCATGAAAAGCCACGCAGGGTGGCCTTGCATGGTCTAGTAGATATGGGTCTGCACTCTGCGCCTTGTAAATAAGCACCTTTGATCGCAAAGACTTTTGAAATATCATGAATCCTTGACACTAAAATGTAAGCACTGAATAAAATGTTGCTTCTTATAGAATACACTGGAATATCTTAACCGCAGGCTTTGTGGAAAGATGGTTTCAGATCTGTAGCCAGGAAAGGGTGAAATGAGTTGTTTATGGGACTCATCTTCAGTTTGTTTAATGTGTGTGGATGAGACCCCAATTGAAGCCACCTGAGTGGCTGTTGAGTGTTCGAAGCTATGGTGGGAAGAGACAATCCACGACTGGATTGGGAAGACCGAACGGGCATTCTGAAGGTGGTCTTCTGATGCTGGACATATTAGAATAAGGTCCCTTTGGGAAAATTAAATATTTCTTATCAGCCTGATTCTTGTACCTTGAACTTTTAACACTTTTCCCTGTGCAGCCCCACATACAGCAGCATTTCTTTGGTGTGCTATCAGTTTTAATGTTCTTTGGGCATGGCTCCCTTAAAGCACACCGTTTTAATGATTTCGAGCAGGTACATATTTTTTTTAGTAATGTTTATAGCCAACATTTCTCTGCCAAAATTAATCTTCAGTTAAGTTGCAGGATGCACATTTTATTTTTCAGAGTAATTTTGATTCACTACTTTCATCAATTGTGATATATTTTATCGTATTTATATAACTCTGAATCCTAAAATAAGGATTCAAGGTCACAGCTATAATATTCAAATACATGATTCTAACCCCTGACCACTACCTGATGACAGAAGGCCATAACATCATAGTCCTCCTAAAATTCAGTTGGTAGGTCATTGTACAGCTTTGCTCCTATCCTGCCAACATTCTGCCACTTTCTACAAGACTGTTACATTTTGGAATGTTCATGCATCCATATTAAAGTTTAACACCAAGCTCTAAAATGATCATATTGAGTTGAAAGTGTCTCTAAGCAGGTTGAGTCGGTAGACCAAACAGATTATTCGATCTCACTTGTGACATTCAAGTGGACCCACTATGCAAGAGGAAGCCTGTACAGTCTGCACAATGTAGGTGTTGTATGATTGTGTCAAGAGGTCAGAGCTAAACTCCTGCATCAGAGCTATGTAGCCTGTAGACTATTCAAAGGTTTCTTGAGCAAATGTAAGCTCAGACTTTCTTAGTAATAGGATGTAGTGCCTGTAATGGCCCTTACCAAGGTTACAAACACCTTGATCAGTTGTTGGAATCTATGGAGGAGCCATACTGATGACAGCTCATGTTTACTTAGTTTATTTAGTGCTCAGGAGATAAAGCAAGCTCTAGTGGGCTCTAGTTATGTAACTTTAGGTAGGGTCAAGATCTAACACCACCTAAGAAGAACAACCTTTATTCCCTAGAGAGCTTCCCAAGGCATTCTTATAGACATACCAAGCTCAGTACTCTTGTAAACATTTGAGGTATACCTCCAAGCCTTCTTTACCACACAACGTTTATTTCTACAAGCACAACTTAAACGAACAACACTCTAGCAACCAATCATCAAGAATGGAGTAGCTCGACCGTCTGGAAAGCGCTTTCAACCCTACTAAGATCTGGGAGGCACTATATAAATGGCCATACACAACAAAACAAGATACATGTGGCCCTGATTGCAGGGAGACTGTCAGTTTCTTGTTTTGTAAATCTATTTTATATGGAAATGAGACTGAGATATAATATAAACAGTGTGGTTGGTTACTTTATCAGACATACCTAGTGCTAGGTTTAATAATAAATCATGTTTTATTCGATGACATTTGTAAACACTCTGATATGGTTTAATGATATATGTGGCATGCAGACAGAGACAGTTTCCCAGTGACCTCCTAAGGGCGCATGTGAAGGGTCCCTGTGTAAGGAGGCAAGATAGCTCAGTGAGATAACTATTGCACTTGACACCTGATGTTAACTATAAGATATTAGTTCAGATTCTGACATAGTCAGTTCATCTTGTCATACGTCTGAGATCGTTGAAGGTTATGCCTTGAAATTGAGCAATATTATCACATGTTATTTACAGCACTTACAGAAGGCCTATGTGCAGTATGACACGTTATATAACAAACTGAAAAATAAAACAAGCTCTGCTTTAAAAACCACACAGAAAGAAAGTGGACAGTGGAGAGTGTTGTAGAACCAACCATTGTGGTTCTTGCATTGACTTGGTTGAGCCGTATGTTGCTTTAAGTATAAAAAGAATTAGACGAGCATCTCCCAGTAAACCACAAGTAGTCATTGAGTATAATAATGCTTGTTGTGACTAATAGGCTTTTGGAGATTCTATTTCTTTGTTGCTTACCACATTCACCAGAGAGGTTTCAAGTGGCTCCTGTAATGTGTACTGCAATGTAGAGCAAACTTTCTTTCATCTGAAGTACTTAACAGCAATGATCACATGCATCTAAATATAAAGTCCAGACCTATTGACTTTAACAATGCTTTTTAAACATTTTGGACTAACCCTATAATGAGAAATTTGATAGAGGCCACCTCTATACGTCTCTATGTATATATAGGTTTCTGGATACAGGTAGCAACACCTCAGAGATGGTTAAAAATCATAAACTCTTCCTGAACCAGGGCTCCAAGAGTCTTTTAAGATTGGCTATGTTTGCAATCTTCTTAAGAAATCTTCTCAAGAAACCTAACGTTGCCTCGGTATTGTTGTACAAGTAAATGTCCATTGAAGATCTCCATTTCCTCTTTAAGGTTCTGGAAAGATGTGCGACCAACCAACTGGAAGTAGCACACTAGTAACAATAATTTCCTAGGAGACTTAGAAACAGGGGTTAGATCAGTGGTGTAACACAAAATGATGGGCACCCCCTGCAGAATGTGATGAGGGGCCCCCGAGTCTTGCAGAGCTCACAGATATTCATTGGCCTGGGATAAATGGAACCCATTTGAAGGGTTGGGGACCCCCTGAAGGTTTAACCCACCCTCCCCCCTGCACTGCAGGGACTTGCGCTACGCCCCTGCCTCAGGTATGGGCAGTTCATCAAAATCTCCATCCTTGCTTTTGAGGATGGCACTTTTTCTCTGCTCATCCCGGTCCTCAATGACCTTTCTGTGGCCTTTGCCACTGTTCACCATGAAGTCTTCTCAAAAACACTAAACGCAGGAATGGGTACTGAATGAACAATGCTCCACTGGTTCAGGTTCTAACATTCAGAAAGATCATAATCCTTCACATTTGGCATTTGTTTCTCTAAAACTTTCAAAATCCCAAATGGAGTTCCTCGAGGTTCCATCCTTGACCTCTTAGTTTTCGATCTTTCGATGGAGATAGAAGGTATGCCACACTCTGCCATGCTTCTTATGTCAGACACTGCACTGTTGCTATTAATCACAGCTGCTATGGTCTATCCTTCAAACAAGAATACAGAAGAATCAAGAAAGCTTAAGGTTCAGCTTTCGCACTTGACAAATTCCACCTGCCAAATTAGTCTGAAAGTGGCAAAACAGGACCAACCCTAACAGTTACAGAACATGTTAATGAGTGCAGTGCAGTTTAAAAGCTATGCCACATATTGGGGGGGAGGGGAGGTCACAGTGGCAGGGATCGCTGTGATGTGAAGGGGCCACCACTGCTTCCTTCACAGCTCTGAAGGCTTGCCAAGCAACCACCATGTTTAAAGTGCCAATGCAAAAAAAAATCTTTATGCTAAGAAAAACCAAACTCTCAGAGCATGAGGTTGATTCCTGGGATCAAAAAATAAATGCCCCAATGCAGAATGGGTTTTATACCTGCACTGGGGATTTTTCTGAATTTTTCCAAATCAATGGCAGTAGGCCCTCCCTCAATTTAGCGGAATGACTGTCACTGTTACCTGGCTGTGCCTTGGCAGATGGCTTCCCAGGTCAGACATTTGCAGGAGTGGAGCTTACAGAGGCTCCAACTCCTGGCACTTCCCCTGACTCTAATTAGAGTAGGCCAGTTTGGTGAGGCAGTGACACCACTGGTTTAAGACAGTGTTCTCACTTTGCTAAACTCAAGGCGTATATTTACCAATCTTTCAGGCAATGGAGGGCAGAAATCAAAGTTGCCTCAAAGCATTACGGGAAAGGGAGAGTGCAGAAATGTTCCATATTTACAAAGATGTGGATCATATCTGCTTTCTCCTTGGTGCAAGGGTGTCTTTGTTACATAATTGTTTTGCCTTTTTTGCTTTGTCTGGCTTTGTAATTTCCAAATAAGCTTTTGCGTTGCCCTATGTCACCTGGAGCGATGTATGGTCAACGCAAAAGCCTAGTAAATCTAGGCCTAAATGAGGCCCTAAGTGTCTTTCCTAACACTGTAAATCTGATGTTGATGCCATTATTCCAGAATGATAACTACATGTATTAAGAAACTTATTAAAGAGCCAAACGTTTCTGAAAAATTCAGAAATCCAAGAAGATCAAAGTATGTTACATCATCAGCAGCTTTCATGCATAATGACTATCACATCACTCACTCTGTGAGGCAGTGAAGCGTCTCCTTCACCCCTTCACTAGCATTCATGGCAATCACTCTGGAATGGTGAGGCTCTCCAAATTCAAACTGCAATCTTGACTTTTCATTGGAGGCATTTTAAATAGTGTTTGCCTCCCGGATGTGGCCCTTTTGCAGACAGAAGCCCAGGGGAGAGAATCTGCATCCAGTTAGCTATAGACAGAAAATGGGAACCATCCGAGGTTAGGAGTGGGAGCATGATAACCCTGATATTGTGGGATAGGGAGTCCAAATACATTTTGTAAAAGACAATTCTATCAGTTCCAGTACTGTGTACACGTGGCAACAGATGTATTTAAACCAACAAAATAAGTAGTATGGAAAATGATGATCTCTCCACAAATGGCAAGGCATCGACATTCCAAATAGTGTGGTAATTATCAGACTCACACAATTTCCCCTAGGCTGCTTTTGCCACGAAAAACCTGGCAAAATGTATAGAAGGAAACAGATTTAAATAAGCATTGACAATGCCAATAGGTCTGGCTTCAAATGAATGTTGTATGGTAATGTGAAGCATTAAAGGTAAATGGCATAGCAATGAATATGTATTTGTGTGGATGTAAATAACTGTAGAGTAGTATTGGTGTGGGTTAGAAGGTCAGGTGACAGTTGCAATGTCAAGCCAGACCTAAAAATCCACTTAGGTTAATGACTGCCCTCCTCCTATCTGTGCTGCTTCTAGAGAAAAGCAACATAAATTATCTAGTTATCTGAGGCACTTTAATAGCATTACAATGTCATTTGTGTGTCCCTGAAAGTTCAAGCTCAGGCAGCAGAGTAAATAAACAAAATAATCACAGCTGTGTGGAGAGCAAGCACACAACTGCTACCCAACCAAAACATGTACTCCTGGCTCCCAGCATGTGGGCCGAGCCAAAGCCCCTCTCCAGGTGATGCTCACGTAATTGTCTGGTGACAGCTGTGCTGTCATGCCAGAACATAAAAAGACAAAATAATATAATAATACTTGTGATAAACTTTAAGTCCCACATGAAAAACTCAAGAATTTGCTGCCTGATCTAAACTCTCGACCACACAACATTAATATTTGCTGGGCAGTGTAAATAGCACGCGCTATTTTGTAGCACTTATCATCGCGGCCTTTTGTCAAATGTAACAGCATGTCTTGGAAAGACAAAGGCACAAACAAATTTTGATGCCCTAAAAATGGGACAGGAACTACTTGTGCATTAACAAGGAAAAACAAAAACTCAGATTATAGGCTGAAGAGGGCAAGTGGTCAGCAGCTTCCACATGTTCTATAGGTAGGTTCCCACAATTCTCTTGCCAGAGAAATCTGGCTTTAATAAGCACCTTGTGAGACCCTTGAGTAGCAAAGGCCGAGTACAGGACATACTCTAAGGGAGACACAGTGAAATGCAAGTATCAACAATTCTAAAGGGCAAAACTCTTAGAAGAACAAAAGACAGAATATTCAAACCAAGTCACACAAAGTGCACATTTAATAGATAACTCCCACCAAAGGTTTGTGAAACATGTATAGAAGAAAACAGGCGTGAATGTGAATGTTAGCTAATAGGGTAAACTGTATAGGGGCAGTGGCAAACTCAATAAAACTTTAAAGTGTCAAAATGTTTTTGTTTTCACCACAAGAGGAGCAAAGACAGACTATTAGGAGTGCCAGCGGGATTGGAAGTTCTCCCCACAGAGCTGATTAGGGTTACCCACTCTTCAAACTCTTCCTCACCCTCCAAAAATTCGTTCAAATCCACTGACTTCAATCAGGCCATTCGCCATAAAACTCTGCCTTGAAACTCCTTCGACAGTCAATACGTTTACAAGTCTTAAAGCACCTGCGCACCAAAGGAAAGGCAGGAAAAACATGTGGGCATTTTCCAACACAAAGTTACCAAAATTTGGATGCTTTACCAGAAGGTGAACATCTTTTGGAAAATTCCTGTTCTCTACCCCTTTTGACGTAAATACCCTTGCTTTGCAGCCTCTCCTGATTACCCACCCCTCCCCCCTTCAGGAAACTCCCTTTATGTCTGAATGTATTTGCTTTACAGTTGCATTAATGTGGAGAGGAGAGATGACAGCAGAACTGGAGGAGTCTACCTGGGAGCAGAACATCAACAATGATAAAGAGTGACTATCTCAACCCCTCCCCCCCCCCCTCCCCTCCACACACACCCTCCGCTCTCCCATCGCTTACCTTTTGATTTACAGCTATATTATTAAAAACAAATAAGAGACCACAATTACTATTTCAATGGCATATTGATCTCTTCTCTGTTGCTGGCGCAACATTGTTTATAGCTTGTTTGATGTATATATCCTTAAAGGCATGCTCTGGTCTTGTGTGAATCACTGGCTTGACAACAGTGTTATTAAATTATAAAGCATGGGCGGATGTGGAGAGGGACGGATGGGCTGGTGGTGCAATCAATTACACTTCCGGTGCCCCTGTCAGAGAGTGATGGATGGATTCCTCTCAGGGATGGTTGTGCTGTACCATGCGTGGAGAGCCCGCGCAGAGGTTAAGCCGGAAGATGCACATTTTGCAGAGAATTCTGAGATGTCTTCTGCTGTTGTTGAGCTGATGACTTTTTTCATTATTGGCATAGATAAGAATGCTATGCTGGTGTAAAGTGGTTTCTCCACCCTACCTTATGCAACATTGATTGTGTTGCAGTGATTACTTACATCTGTTTTCTTTGTCATTTAACAACAAACATTGGCAAAGCCAGTATGTTTGGCGTATAATTTAAAATGATTCTTCTTAAGTTGACTAGTGTGTGTGTGGTTGTAAGAATGAGTAGGTGGGTGAAAGTAAGAATGGGCCAATGGTTTGATGGCTGGATGGACGATGAGTGCATTGACGGGTGAGTGATTAAGTGTATGGCTGCATGGATCAGAGCATGGATAAACGAATGGGAGAGTGTTTGGACTGATTGATGAATGAGTAAATAGATGTATGAATGGTTAAGTTAATCAATGAGTTCATGGATGTATGGATGCATAGGACTGCCTAAAAATTAATATAGCCTGTGGGTGTAGTCTGCCATCAGCAGAGTATAATGCAAGTTTGGTCTGGTCCCCAACCATACGATGTTTTACAACCCACCATCCACATGTTCTCTTGAATGCAACTGAATGAAACGTAAGCCCACAATATACGCTGAATTGAGTTGACACCATGATGGCAGGAGCATCATTCTGTCATAATCCGGCACCATCATGATTGCTTGGGTCAGCATTTTGTGAAAGCTATTTAACACCATGCCAAGGATGGTCAGAACATGCCAAGAATTACTACCATTATACAATGGCATTATTATACAGAAATAGTTTCATCAGGCATCAGATAATCACATTATACTGATATGTACACCCATTAAGCCTATGCCTGTCTTATGCTGGGCATTGGGCCCATCATGATGTGCTTGCTCACAGTATGGGAAAAATTGGCACCATTTTTCCAGACCCAGCATAAATCAAGAAGTTTGTGTTAAGCATAATTGAAAAAAAATAACATTCTCCAAAACAGCACTGAAGAAGAAGGTACAAAGACATTTTCAACAACCGACAACAGTGAGAGAGGTAAGGAAGGAGGGACACAGCCAGAAATAGGAGGCAGTTGGGAAAAACCTAAAGCTGTTCATTTAAAACATAACAAACTCTGGAGCAAAACCCATTTATGGAAGATTTGTTTTACTAGGTGTTAGTCGCTAAGCTAAGACTTTGGAAGGTGCTAGTGGCTCCGTCATAGGCTCTGTGGAATCTTGCACCAGGGCCAACACACAGCCCCTTGAGGTCCCAGTATCCATTGCACAGTAGGGAAGTCAACTTCCACACGATATAAGAGAACTTGTGTAATGAACCTCTGAGGTTCAGAACCTGTTTCACAGTCACCTGTAATATGGGCACTGTAAGATAGGTGGGTACTCATGTAATATACCAAGGTGTATACCATGGCTCTTTGAGGTGTCATTTCCTGCAGTATGGCCTCTATAAGAAAAGCTAGTATTCCTGAGAGTGTCTGCATCTAAATCATACCCCAGCTGTGAGGTGTTCATTTAAGTAACATTGACCCAGATAGGCATCAGTGCCTATAACGTAGCTCCTGAGATACATCATAGCCTGTAGTATTGCTCTGTTTAGGTGTCCGTTCCTTTTACATGGCCCTTGTCTGTTTAGTGAATGACTTCATTCTATAACTCATGACTCTTGTCTGTTGTCACTTTTTATAGAATAACTTCCATCGTATGTTAGACCCAGCACTATGGACCCTGTAAGACATCATTGCCTTTATCATGTCCCTCCTGATCAATTTAGAGCTCTCAGCATCAGTGCTTAATTTGTAAAATATTAAGTGCCAGGGCTCTGACCAGGAGACCACTGCAACTTGCACCACCCATCGCCCTTGTCATCGCTGCCAAAACAACTACTAACCATCTCTCTTGCATGTAAATGCGACAGTTCAGATTATTCCAGGTCTGCAAAGCTGAAGGAATGGCTGGGGAGGCAGGTATTTAGCACTATTTTAATGTATATTGTAGTCCTAAACTACCGTTGTTCTGCTCATCTCTAAATTAGATGAGCAGCCCCACCATGTGGTGGACTGTTCTACCTATGGTGTTGACAATTAGGTGCCGGTGCCGAGCACCGGAAACCAATTAAGTGCCGGTGCTGAGCACCGGAAAGCACCGGCTCAAATTAAGCACTGCTCAGCATCCATTTGGATTATCTAGTAAAGGCTTTTCTTTGTATTCTGGATTTTGCACTCCTGTTTAGCTCATTGTAAAATCTGGAGTACACTTCCAGAATGCGTAGAAATAATATGAACTGAATGAGATATTTATTCATTGACCTGGGGAAATGGAGAGCTCTACCCATGTGATCGTGGGCAGTTCGGTTCAATATACTTTATTCGGTTTGTTGGAACAACCATAAAAGCGTTTACAGAATTAATAGCATACTTTTAAAATCTAGAACACGACATAAAGACATATTCTGAAATCATTAAGAGCTAAAAAGCAAATTCATAACAGCATGGTACAATCTCGCATTATGTCTATTTCTTGATCAGTTAACAGGGACCATCTGGCACATGCATCAAGCTAGGATTTTGCGAGTCCTTAATAGCGAATATTAAGGATTCGCAATTAAGGATTCGCAAAATCCTATGCATGTAGGAATCGCTATAATAATAGCGATTCCTTCACATTCCTTATTTGCGACTCGCAAATTGCGAGTCGCAAATAAGGAATGGCTTCCCATTCATTACTTTGGGCCTACAGGCCCATAGGAATGAATGGAAATTGCGAGCGCTATTTGCGAGTACCAATAGGTACTCGCAAATTGCGCATGCAATTTCAAGGGTGCAGGGGTGTCAAAAGGACACCCTGTTGCACCCCTGAAATTGACCCGTGCACATATGTCGCGCACACACATGTCCCAAGGACGTGTGTGTGTGTGTGTAACCTTCAACTTTGAAAAATGCACTTTAGTGCATTTCTCAAAGTTTTTGCAATTTACCATGAGGTTCAACTTCATGGTAAATTGCGCCCCCTAGTAGCGAAATCGCTAATTTTTTTACTTTGTTGCATTGCATGTAAGGAATCTCAATTTGCGATTCCTTAAATGCAATCGAAATTTAAGTAATCACAATTTTGCGATTCCTTAAATTGCGATTTTTGCATTTGGGATGATGCATCCCAAATGCAAAAATACAGGTCGCAAAGGGGCAGATTCTGCGAATCTGCCCGTTTGCGACCCGATTTTCGGATGATGCATGGGGCCCCATACCTTTTCTTGCACTAATTGCTTTCTAAAATGTATGACGCAACATAAAAACATATTCCAGGATCATTCAGTGCAACAAGCAAATTCATAGCAGCATGGTACGATCTCACATTATGTTTTATAAAAAGAGGGGATTCAGATAAAACCGCCTAAATTACAGGTAGAAGTTACAGAAGAGCATAAAGTGCACTGTGCTTTGTTTAGAGAGCTCATCACAGGGGCAGGGTGTTGAGTCAAGGGGGCACATTTTCATTACAGGAAAAGTGACTAGGTGATGCACTATACCTAATCTCAATCTAGTCAATACATAACGGTGTGAAGATTTAGCCTCTGTAATTAGATAATCTTGGATTCCTCTCCTAGATTCAATTGTTTGATAAAAAATAAAACTCAATTGTTTCTCTATGGCTCTCCTGCGGGTTTCTATTTTATATGCTAGAAATGAGTCCTTGATCTCCCGTTTGCCCCAGGTTAACGAAAATCTGTATGTTGAATAATTTACTGTATATATCACCAATGTATTTTAACCATGGGATGTGTGATTTTTCTCAAGGAGTAAACAATCTTTTATGATAGATCTAGTAAAAGCAGTCTCATCTTTAACCCAGATAGATCTCCATACCAGCAGCGGCTGCATAGCCGTTAAATCTGCTAGGTATGTCAGATCCACCTCCCGATGTATTAGCTCAGTAGATGCTGAAGGCGGCAGGTTTAGAAGACGTTTTAAAAAGGCGTTTTCTTCTTGTTGCAGGGGCTGGCAGCAGTTATGACCCCAGGCCCCTGCACCATATAGGGCAATAGCGACACATCTCGCCTTATATTTTGTCAACATTTCCTTTACGGGGTAGTTACCTAATTTGGATGCGAATCTAAAGACCCCATGTGCACTCTTAGTCATCTTGGAACGGACATTAGATAGTTCTAGATTCCATTTCCCATTACCCGAATAGATTAACCCTAGGTAGCAAAATGAATTGACAGTTTGTACTGGAGTGCTATCAATATAAAAAGTTGTACATTTCTTTGGCTTGGGGCCACATATCATTGTAAACGTTTTTGTTTCCGTGCAGCTATGAACGTACTAAATTTAACCATTAGTCGTTGTAGGCCAACTGGGGTTCTAGAAAGTAGTACTGCATCGTCTGCGTATAATAAAATAGGTACGGGATTGCCCTATATTTGCGGGGCATCTACCTTTTCCAACTGCAACACTTTATCAACCTCATTTATAAATAGCGAAAAAAGGAGTGGGGCATGAACACAACCTTGGTGGATGCCACGTTTTACCTCAAAAGTTGGGGTGCACTCGCCCCGTTGACCATATCTCACTTTGCAGGATAACATCTAATAGAGCCTTGCAAGGAAATAAATAATGCCTTTAGGTGCACCAAGGTTAAGTAAAATGGGCCACAAGATTGTATGATCAACTAGATCAAAGGCACTACTAAGATCTGCAAAGCATACATCTAGGGGCCGATTCTGATTCAGGCCGGAAATCTCCCCGACCGAGCCGGACCCGGAGAGATTTCCGACCGAATCGGACCCTAGCAGTCCGACCGAACGAGTACGATGCGCACGTATGCTATCGGACTCGATTCGGTCGGACTCCCATTGAAGTCAATGGGAGCCAGTCGTACGACGCGTACACGGGCTCCCATTGACTCAATGGGCACGACGCGAACAAGGGCGCCCCCTACAGCGTGTTCGCGTCGATGCGGGTCGCACCGTACATGCACGTGTAGGGGGACCCATGGGTCCCCCTGTGTGCGACTCGCGCACCTACGCTTCCAGGGGGTCCGACACGGACACCCAAAGTGCGGCTCCGACAGCTCCTTGGAGCCGGACTGCGCGAGTCGGTCGGAGCGGTCGAGGTGCGCATTGTACTTACCCGGCCGGGGAACGTCTCCATTGCGCGGTGCGCGTCGTCCCCGTGCGAGTCGGTCGGAGCGGTCGGGTCCTGCGAACGAGTCGGTCGGAGATTTCGCGAGCGCACGCATCGTACTCGCTCGCCCGGACGCACGTACGACTCGGTCGGGAAATAGGGCTCCGAATCGGATCCGGTTAAGCCGAATCCGATTCGGTGCCCTACCGGCCGAGATCGGAATCGGCCCCATAGTCTCTCTTCTTTGGCACACGTATATTTACCTAGTAGCAGCTCTAGATTAATGCATTGTTCCACAGACCCTAATCCTCTCCTAAAACCATATTGCACTGGGGAAAGTATATCATTTGCGTTTGCCCATTCCTCCAGTCGCACTAATAAAACTTTACTCATCACTTTTATAGACGAATCTAGCAGTGATATTGGGCAGTAACTTTTGGCTTCCGTCTTGTCGCCTTTTTAAAAAATAGGGATAATGACTGATTGACCCCACGATGGGGGTATATACTCTGTCACAGCTAAGTTAAAAATTCTGGTAAGGATTGGCCCCCATAAGTCAGCAGCAGCTTTGTATACATCTACAGGGACGACATCTGGCCCCGGGGCATTACCTCCCCTACTTCCCTTCAATCCTTACTGCACTTCTTCCACTGTAATATTTAGGGGATGGCATGCCACTTGCTCTGCGTTGTGTTTTGTATCGCACATGCCTCGGGTCCCGGCGGGTTAAAAATACCCATGAAGTGTAACACCCAGGCTTCGCATGTAACATGGGATAACAATTCGGTGAGCGAATCATTCTTTAAAAACGGCATATTTACTGTTTCCCAAAATAGCTTGTTATTTGCCGTCTCTGCTGCCAAAGATAGTTTATCCCATGCTCACTCCTGCAACTCCCTTTTCCTCATCTTGAGGACAGATTTGTAGTTAAGTCGTAGGTTTTTGATTCATTAATTGTCTCTTTTCTTACTGTGTAAAGCTTGTATCAGTTGCTTTAGTGCCTCGGTGCAAGTGTGATCACACCACCCCTTCCTTTGCCTACTTCCTTCCTTAGGGGGGGGCCGTTAAAATCCCATCAATAATAGTACTGATTTTGCCAACATTTTTGATCATCTTACTGGGCTCTACCTCCTCAGTAAGACAGTTAGTGATCTCTTTATTGCATTTTAAGACAATGTCATGCAAAACTTTTTGAGGTTCCACTCCCTCCCATTTAATACGGGTCCCATTAGATCTAGATGGAGCAGTGTTGGTTACAATACTTTGGTGCATTAGCCTTTTTGTGCCCCAAAATTGAAATGACATAATAATGCAATTATGATCGCTCAATGATAATTGGGTGACCCGTGGGATAATGTTAGATGAAACTAAGAAGTGATCAATGATCGATGCAGCGTTCCTACCAGTAAAAGTTGGTATTAAGTCGCCATCAGTATCACAAGCACACTGCAGTAATTCAAGATCATATTTGGCAATCATTGAGTTTAAAGCTTCCCCGTATCCATTATGTGGAAAATGTATACAGTCATCCCCTTTGTCATTCTTAATCCCACAAACTTGAGTAGCGGAAAAAGGGCATGTGGAGGCATGTGGAGAAGTGTGGCTCAATGGTTAGAGCAGCAGACCCTGATGCAGAGATCTGGCCCGGGACCATGGTTCAATTCCTGCCTCGGCGGGTCTTGGGCTCAATTTCCTCGGACCTGATAATTCTCGCCTCGGTGCCTATTCTAATCATGGGTCCCACTCTGCAACTCTGGGCAATAGCTTGCTTAATCTCCACAACGGCCCCACCAGCGCTGGGATGCCTGGCTTCACCTTGGGGGTGCCCAGGACTGGACATTTCACAGGGAAAAGCCAGGAAGGGTTCCACAGCGGTATGCGTACAGCGCCACGACGCCCCAGCTGGGGTAGCAGTGCGCTTTACAAATTTCATTTTTCATTTTCATTTCATTTCATGTTTGGGTGTTGAAATCTCCAACCCATATGAGAAGCATATTACTATTAATTAAGCCTAAAAATGTATCAAGCCCTTTGTCCAACTCAATTATGATATTACTCCTAGTAGTATCAAACACATTGTTATAGTAATTGACCACAACCACATCCCTCCCTTCTTTACAGTGCAACCATATAATCTGAGAGTGTGCTCCAATTGTGACAACTCTTTTAACACATGCCAGTAGTTTATTGGAGATAAGAATCAAAAGCCCCCCTTTTGCTCTTCCGGCGGAAGATGGTACAGCCTGCAGCCAATATGAAGAAAGCCCTTCTATATATATTGGGTCAGAACACCAGGTTTCCTGCAGACAGATCACATCAAGCCCGTTAATAAAATCGTGCCATCCTAGCAAATTTCGTTTGTTCATAAATCCTGCAATATTCCAAGTTGCTATTTTGTAACCATTTTCTATTCTAATCCCCAAAATATCTGTAGGAGTCTCACAATTACTTTCGATATCCCTAGGTGTGTTATTTATATCAATAGGGATACTTTCAGCAATTATGATATCAACTGGGGCCCTATCGGGGGGAACAATTACGACTTGCGGGACCAAACGACAGTCTACTATCCCAGCTCCAGTAGGGTAGATGCCAATACTGGGGGGATAGTCACCCTTTTGTCAATCAATATCTTGCAATGCGCTCAAAGCCTGATATCTATTCGAGACCGGTAATGCGTATTGAGGATGAGTTATCAAATCAAAAGTCACCCATTGTTGACTGGACTCTACCCTATGTTGAGTCGACCTTAGGTGCTTACAGAAAAAGCCAGGGGGTAAAAGAGATATATTTGATCATATTGACTGGGCGAGCCTGCTGTATCTAGAGTATTTCTTGCCCATCGCGGATTTTTTAAAATTAATAATAATACAATCTCCTTTATGGGTCTTCCGTTGGGGGCCTATCCAAGTCACTCTTCGCGTTAGGAGTATTTGGTCAGCTCCTGCCACTGGATATCCACAGTTCCTATCTAGCCAGTGTACCACTCTATTCTTTAAACCATCATGAGTCTCCTTTTGTCCTGGCTGTAGTGGGGGGACGTTAACCATGACTGCCACGTAGAGGCAGCATTCCGGTGGTAGGTTTATTGGTACATCTGCCCTACCCTCATTGGCCCTGAAATCTTCCCTCTCAATATTTCTAGTAGGTAACTGTTCCGGGTTGGGTCTGTGTATACAGGCTCGCTCGACTTGGTTATTATTATTATTATTATTAATTTTATAAGGCGCACAGCTACCCTGAGGTTTCCCGGCGCCATCGGACACGAACAGAGTAAAAGGAGACTATTGATTGAATAACCACGTTTTTAAGCATTTGCGGAAGTTTGTATAGATGGTTTCATTCCGAAGTGACATAGGGAGCGAGTGGAAGAGCGAAGGAGGCGCGGTGGAAGGTAAGGATGGACTAAGTTGTTCAGATACTGTGGTGCTGTACCAGATTTGATTTTATACATATAGCTCAGGGCCTTGAATTTAATGCGGTTCTCCACCCTAAGCCAGTGAAGATCGCGGAGCGAGCCTGAGATGGAGGCCCTTTAGGAACCTGGCAGAGTAACCTGGCCGCCGAGTTCTGCACTACCTGAAGTTTACGAATCACCTCCTTATTGGCTCCTAAATAAAGGACGTTGCCATAGTCCAGCCTGGAAGTAATAAGAGCCTGGACCACAGTTCTTTGCGTGGGACCTGGCAACATCCAAAGGATTTTTTGAGCCACTTTAGGATGGTGAAACAGTTTGAGGCGACCTTGACCGCTTGCTGCTTCATTGACAGCTGGTCGTCAATGATTACGCCTAGATTGCGGACCTGTCGCACAGGTTGAGGAAGAGCACCCATCTGAGGAGGCCAATGCTGGGGGCCCCAGAGATCTTTATTTTTCCCAGAAATTAACACTTCCGTTTTTTCGCCGTTAAGTTTTAGCAAGTTGGTTTGCATCCAACCTGCTATATTTTGTAGCCCTGCCTTAAGAGAAGTTGGCTTGGATGCCTCTTTGGTGGAAAGGGAGAAGATTAGCTGGGTGTCATCAGCATAGGAAAAAATAGACAACCCAGCGTCTTCCGCAATCGTAGCCAGATGCCTGACGTAGACATTAAACAGTTGTGGGCTGAGAATGGAGCCCTGCCGTACTCCGTGAGGAGAAGCATTGGACTTAGAACTGGCTGACGGAGAAAAGACCTGGAAAGTACGGTCAGTCAGGAAATCAGTGAGATATTTGAGTACTGCCCCGACAAAGCCCAGTGATTGTAAAGCTTTTAGTAGGGCGGTGTGTGACACAGTGTCGAAAGCGGCACTCAAATCAAGCAGTATGAGTGCTACAGTTTCTCCCATATCGAGACTGTGACGCAGTGTCTCCATAACTCCTAAAAGAGTGGTTTCCGTGGAGAAACCAGCTCTGAAACCAGACTGTGATGAATGTAACATTTTTTGGGAGTCAACAAAATGCGTCAGTTGCTGGTTAATATGTTTTTCTAGTATTTTAGAAAAGGCTGGAAGTAGGGAGATCGGGCGGAAATTGGATGGTTCCGCCGGATCAGCATTAGCTTTTTTCAGGAGTGGGAGAACCATGGCATGTTTCCATTCAGATGGAACAGCTGCTTCCTGCAGGGATGCATTAAGCAACTCCATGATTAGCTTTAATGACGATGGCTCAAGCTTCTGAAGTATGGGGATGGGAAGAGGATCTCTATGAGAGCCGGATTTAAGGCTGTCTAAGATACATTTAAAAGAGATGGTATCCAGAGGCAGCCAATTTTCTAAAGTATTGGAGGGTACGGCGGTCTGATTAACTAGTGGAGCGGAGCTACCCGATGTAGGGTGAAAGTTCTTAGTTTGCTGCACCCCATTGGTTGTCACTACGTTCAGTGCTGAGTAAATTTTCTCCACTTTATCGATGAAGAACTTGGTTAAATCCTCACATTGACTTCGGTGAGCGCAGGGTCGATGGGTTGGCAAGCTGCGCCGAAAGATTTTTGACTAGATTAAACAGGGTCTTGGAGCTATTTTGGGCCGACGTGATGGTGTTACTCACATATTCAGCTCGAGCGGCGTTGCAGAGGGAGTGGTAGTCCCTTTTTGCTAATTTGTATGCAAGTTTGGATTCGGGCGCATAGTCCTTCCTCAAACGTCTTTCTAGTGCTTTACATTTAGTTTTCTCTATTTTTAGCCTTTCAGAGAACCACGGGGCAGGAGGTCGGTGATTGTTCACTTTTTTAATAGATGATGGAAGACACGCATCAATGGATGTTAAAATCCAGGTATGGATGGTGTCTGAATCTGCTAGATTAACTGAAGTAATGGCAGGGATGTTATTAGAGAGGTGTTGGTTAAAAGTATCAATGTCTAGTTTCTTCCAGTTTCTAGACCTAGACTTGGTGGTTGAGATGGGCATGTTGGCACACTGCAGATCCTGCCTGACCCCGAACCCGACCAAAAAATGATCGGACCAAAGTACTGGGAGAGCTGCCTGGCATGAAATATTAGATAGGTTTGAAAAAATAGGGGCCAGTAGATGGCCCGCCACATGGGTGGGACCAGAGTTGCAGAGTAGGATATTCATTGCTGCCAGATCAGCCGTCAGAGACGTGTTCGTTGTACATGTTGGGTCATTGAAGTGAATATTCATGTCTCCCAAAATGGTAAAATTGGCAGCGTCCAACAGAAGGGGGGCAATAAGTTCAGGAAGGGCCGCAGCCCATGGTCCTACTGGCCCAGGTGGGCGGTAAATCAAGATCCCAGAGAATGTAAATTTGGGTGTAAGGGAGAGTTTGAATAAACTGGCCTCACAACCCTTAAAGGGCAAGTCCTCCCATTTACAGATGTATGAGTTATTAAAGATTACCGCAATACCACCTCCTGTTTTGGCATCACGATCCTTCCTAATTATCATATAGTTGGGGGGAAGAGCGGCAGCAACAGCAACATCTGGGCCAGAGCTCTCGTGTAACCATGTTTCCGTGAGGAAAATAGCATCAGGTTGTTTATTCCACAAGAGGTCAAAGATATCATTCTTATGTTTAGGAAGCGACCTGCACTTGATGTTAAAGAAGGTGAATTCTTTGGGAGGTGCGACCTTACTAGTAGCGGGGAATAGCTTCTGTGTAATATTGTTGGTAGAGCCAGTAGCAATTGTGGTGTGGTCCCTACTCGACTGTATATCAAAAACATGTAACTATCTGCTGTCTTGGGGTAGAATTATTTACTAGGGTCGGTCTCCCACTTGTTTTTCCTATGCTTGTTGGATCAATTAGACCCCTTAGTAATTCCCTTTCCGTCTCTTTACTGGTTGCCTTGCCTAAGGATTCAATTACCCCACCCCCCCCTTGTTATACCCTTCTCTTTCTCATTGTTGGTACTTATATTCTTGAGTAAGCCACTAATCTTAGACACTTCATTGGATAATTAATTAAGTATATCACTAATCGGAATTAGCATCTCCTCTATTTTAGTTAAAATGGTTGCTGTGATTTGTGTTATTTGTACATTTAAAAACATATCTTGATCAATTGGATTTTTACAGGCTGGAACAGTAGACATTGGTCCAGATCTCGGGATAGGGCCTTTTGTACTTTTGTCACCACCCACCATTGCTTTCTTGCCCCCTCTCTTTCTCTTTGGGGTAGGTGTACCATTCGGCGTACGAATACAGTGGGGATCAAGTTGTGTTTGGGGCTTTGGTTCTAATACTCTTTACGGGGCCTCGAGGGCTCCCTGGCTCAAAATATGGGTTGGTTCCTCCAGTACGACACCACCTTCTAGTATTAACCCACTACCATATCCTAGCTGCCCTCCTACCGCCATGCCTAACCGAATAGATAGGCGGCGCTCAGTCCTATCTATTTCATCTGATATTGCACTAACTGCACGTACCAGGAATGAGTCAATAGTTGCACAAGGAGTATTGGTTACAGTATTTTTGGCTGGTGCCTTCCTCTTTACCATCTTGAGTCCTTACAAATAAATATATTCATGGATGGGAAGTAAAGTGCAAGTGCAAAATAGAAGGTCTGATAAAATTACTGGGTAAAGCAAGATAATAAAAAAAATAATAAAAATCCGGCAGATTCAACTGGCGTAATTACTATATAAAAAGCTTGGTTACTGCAAGGAACTTGGTAAATAACAAGGATGTCCTTAAAGGTATCGTCCCAATGTCTGGCTCTCATGTAGGTGGTACTTAAAATATCTAAAACAAGGATTGACGATTCTGCACAGTTTAAGATGCTTAGTTTTGGTTCCTATCTTAACTTATGGCGCAGATGATTCCACATTATTAAACAGCAGCCAACAGGCGAGTCACCACATCGACGAAAGGTTGTAAGTTCTCACCACTTAACAGGTTGATATAAATGGTCGTACCTTATTTTCAGCAGCGGTCCCTCCAGTAATTAGCAAGGTCCCATGGTCTTGTACAATAAATGCAGCCAGGGGCCAAGAACCACGGGGGGTGGCCGAGCCCAGCCTCGTTCGGCCGCGGACAGGCGCAGATAGGCCCGCCCTTGGCCCGGGCTTGGCCGAGCCTCTTTTCTGGCGTCGGGGGAGGGGGGGGGGGTGACGTCACCTCCCGCGCCACAATGTCTGTGAAGCCTGCTGGGGGACTGAGTCTGACCCCAGCGATGTAGTTGGCTGCCTGGGCCTCGGACGGCCAGGACAGCAGAGCAGGTAGGTTTTTGCGTCGTTAGGGCTCCCACAAGCCCTTCAAAGGATCCCACGCTGCGGTAGTGCCGAGCCTCTTTTCTGGGGTCGGGAGGGTGATGTCACCTCCCGCGCCACAATGTCTGTGAAGCCTGCTGGGGGACTGAGTCTGACCCCAGCGATGTAGTTGGCTGCCTGGGCCTCGGACGGCCAGGACAGCAGAGCAGGTAGGTTTGTGTCTCGTGGTAATTTAAGTTTGTGCCATGGCCCCGTGTCCAACGCCAGAGCCTCTATGAGGCTTCAGTACCTGAAGGCCAGCATTGTGCACTCCATGCGTTTGCTGAAGGAAACTTTGATGGACAAGTGTCAGGCGCCGGCCATGCTGAAGCTGTAAAAGGCAGCCTACTTGTCGAAACCGTAGCTGTTAATGAGCGGGAGCTTATTCCGCTTCAAGGATGCTAGAAAGTAGCTTCTGCATAGATGCCAACATTTTACAACTGGAAAGTGGGAGATTTAGGAAAAAAAATCGGGGAAATGTATTATTTCCCCATTCTCATATATTGAAATGGAGGCAATTTTCGCCGGGAAACAACTAAAAGCCATTTTTGCTTAAAAAATCAGGAGTCTCCCATCTGAATCGGTTCTGTTCGAATGTATGCTTCTGTAGATGATGTGCATCTTGAAATCATCGCTGAGCCCCTGCTTGACATAACAAGAACATGGTCGCACTGGTTGCAATGGACTGCCAGTACCAAACACCTCTTGCCAGCATTCCTCTGCATTTATCCCCTAAAAGGGAAATTCATTCTCCTAGTGAAAGGAAGAGGAAGTGCCAGTCCTTAGGGTGTTGTGTGTGAACTCCATTTCCCCTTCAAAGCACAGTCCACAGACACATGCATGGCTTGACATTTCACTGCCATTTTAGTTTGCTCTATCTTAAAGAAACTGCTGATTTGAAAGTCCTGTGACTGGACACCTCTGAGAGGTCTGCAACACCTCAGTTACCGCAACTGATCCTAAATGAGGTGGCCATCACGGAACAGTAATGCTTCTAATGTATCTATATATCCATGGGGACATTACCATTTCAAAATGGCTGTCCCATTCAAGACAATACCAAAGGGGATGATAGACGGAACGTTTGAGCAAATCAAACACTCACCCCCAGTCAACTGATCTGGGTTTAATCCATCATCATTCTTTAGCTCACTCCACCACCCCAGTTCAGACATGGCAATATGCAAATCAGTCTGACCCTGTGCCTCATGGGAACAGTCCAGCCCGAACTGCCAAGCCATGTCTTCCCTGGACCGGAAACAAGCATCCTGGGACCGGTTTATGGCTATTCAGCCGTCATCAGCCAGGCTAGCTTGAATCCAGTGGCAAAGTGAGCAAGGGACCCACGTCTGGGCATACCCTGCCAACTTAGAGGCGAACAAAGCGATACCAAAGGGATGATGGACGGAACGCTTGAGCAAATCAAACACTCACCCCCAGTCAACTGATCTGGGTTTAATCCATCATCATTCTTTAGCTCACTCCACCACCCCAGTTCAGCCATGGCCATATGCAAATCAGTCTGACCCTGTGCCTCATGGGAACAGTCCAGCCCGAACTGCCAAGCCATGTCTTCCCTAGACCGGAAACAAGCATCCTGGGACCGGTTTCTGGCTATTCAGCCGTCATCAGCCAGGCTAGCTTGAATCCAGTGGCAAAGTGAGCAAGGGACCCACGTCTGGGCATACCCTGCCAACTTAGGGCGAACAAAGCGATACCAAAGGGGATGATGGACAGAACGTTTGAGCAAATCAAACACGCACCCCCAGTCAACTGATCTGGGTTTAATCCATCATCATTCTTTAGCTCACTCCACCACCCCAGTTCAGACATGGCCATATGCAAATCAGTCTGACCCTGTGCCTCATGGGAACAGTCCAGCCCGAACTGCCAAGCCATGTCTTCCCTGGACCGGAAACAAGCATCCTGGGACCGGTTTCTGGCTATTCAGCCGTCATCAGCCAGGCTAGCTTGAATCCAGTGGCAAAGTGAGCAAGGGACCCACGTCTGGGCATACCCTGCCAACTTAGGGCGAAAAAAGCGATACCAAAGGGGATGATGGACGGAACGCTTGAGCAAATCAAACACTCACCCCCAGTCAACTGATCTGGGTTTAATCCATCATCATTCTTTAGCTCACTCCACCACCCCAGTTCAGCCATGGCCATATGCAAATCAGTCTGACCCTGTGCCTCATGGGAACAGTCCAGCCCGAACTGCCAAGCCATGTCTTCCTGGACCGGAAACAAGCATCCTGGGACCGGTTTCTGGCTATTCAGCCGTCATCAGCCAGGCTAGCTTGAATCCAGTGGCAAAGTGAGCAAGGGACCCACGTCTGGGCATACCCTGCCAACTTAGGGCGAACAAAGCGATACCAAAGGGGATGATGGACGGAACGCTTGAGCAAATCAAACACTCACCCCCAGTCAACTGATCTGGGTTTAATCCATCATCATTCTTTAGCTCACTCCACCACCCCAGTTCAGACATGGCCATATGCAAATCAGTCTGACCCTGTGCCTCATGGGAACAGTCCAGCCCGAACTGCCAAGCCATGTCTTCCCTGGACCGGAAACAATCATCCTGGGACCGGTTTCTGGCTATTCAGCCATCATCAGCCATGCTAGCTTGAATCCAGTGGCAAAGTGAGCAAGGGACCCACGTCTGGGCATACCCTGCCAACTTAGGGCGAACAAAGCGATACCAAAGGGGATGATGGACCGAACATTTGAGCAAATCAAACACTCACCCCCAGTCAACTGATCTGGGTTTAATCCATCATCATTCTTTAGCTCACTCCACCACCCCAGTTCAGACATGGCCATATGCAAATCAGTCTGACCCTGTGCCTCATGGGAACAGTCCAGCCCGAACTGCCAAGCCATGTCTTCCCTGGACCGGAAACAAGCATCCTGGGTCCGGTTTCTGGCTATTCAGCCGTCATCAGCCAGGCTAGCTTGAATCCAGTGGCAAAGTGAGCAAGGGACCCACGTCTGGGCATACCCTGCCAACTTAGGGCGAACAAAGCGATACCAAAGGGGATGATGGACGGAACGCTTGAGCAAATCAAACACTCACCCCCAGTCAACTGATCTGGGTTTAATCCATCATCATTCTTTAGCTCACTCCACCACCCCAGTTCAGACATGGCCATATGCAAATCAGTCTGACCCTGTGCCTCATGGGAACAGTCCAGCCCGAACTGCCAAGCCATGTCTTCCCTGGACCGGAAACAAGCATCCTGGGACCGGTTTCTGGCTATTCAGCCGTCATCAGCCAGGCTAGCTTGAATCCAGTGGCAAAGTGAGCAAGGGACCCACGTCTGGGCATACCCTGCCAACTTAGGGCGAAAAAGCGATACCAAAGGGGATGATGGACGGAACGCTTGAGCAAATCAAACACTCACCCCCAGTCAACTGATCTGGGTTTAATCCATCATCATTCTTTAGCTCACTCCACCACCCCAGTTCAGACATGGCCATATGCAAATCAGTCTAACCCTGTGCCTCATGGGAACAGTCCAGCCCGAACTGCCAAGCCATGTCTTCCCTGGACCGGAAACAAGCATCCTGGGACCGGTTTCTGGCTATTCAGCCGTCATCAGCCAGGCTAGCTTGAATCCAGTGGCAAAGTGAGCAAGGGACCCACGTCTGGGCATACCCTGCCAACTTAGGGCGAACAAAGCGATACCAAAGGGGATGATGGACGGAACGCTTGAGCAAATCAAACACTCACCCCCAGTCAACTGATCTGGGTTTAATCCATCATCATTCTTTAGCTCACTCCACCACCCCAGTTCAGACATGGCCATATGCAAATCAGTCTGACCCTGTGCCTCATGGGAACAGTCCAGCCCGAACTGCCAAGCCATGTCTTCCCTGGACCGGAAACAAACATCCTGGGACCGGTTTCTGGCTATTCAGCCATCATCAGCCAGGCTAGCTTGAATCCAGTGGCAAAGTGAGCAAGGGACCCACGTCTGGGCATACCCTGCCAACTTAGGGCGAACAAAGCGATACCAAAGGGGATGATGGAAGGAACGCTTGAGCAAATCAAACACTCACCCCCAGTCAACTGATCTGGGTTTAATCCATCATCATTCTTTAGCTCACTCCACCACCCCAGTTCAGCCATGGCCATATGCAAATCAGTCTGACCCTGTGCCTCATGGGAACAGTCCAGCCCGAACTGCCAAGCCATGTCTTCCCTAGACCGGAAACAAGCATCCTGGGACCGGTTTCTGGCTATTCAGCCGTCATCAGCCAGGCTAGCTTGAATCCAGTGGCAAAGTGAGCAAGGGACCCACGTCTTGGCATACCCTGCCAACTTAGGGTGAACAAAGCGATACCAAAGGGGATGATGGACAGAACGTTTGAGCAAATCAAACACTCACCCCCAGTCAACTGATCTGGGTTTAATCCATCATCATTCTTTAGCTCACTCCACCACCCCAGTTCAGCCATGGCCATATGCAAATCAGTCTGACCCTGTGCCTCATGGGAACAGTCCAGCCCGAACTGCCAAGCCATGTCTTCCCTGGACCGGAAACAAGCATTCTGGGACCGGTTTCTGGCTATTCAGCCGTCATCAGCCAGGCTAGCTTGAATCCAGTGGCAAAGTGAGCAAGGGACTCACGTCTGGGCATACCCTGCCAACTTAGGGTGAACAAAGCGATACCAAAGGGGATGATGGACGGAACGTTTGAGCAAATCAAACACTCACCCCCAGTCAACTGATCTGGGTTTAATCCATCATCATTCTTTAGCTCACTCCACCACCCCAGTTCAGCCATGGCCATATGCAAATCAGTCTGACCCTGTGCCTCATGGGAACAGTCCAGCCCGAACTGCCAAGCCATGTCTTCCCTAGACCGGAAACAAGCATCCTGGGACCGGTTTCTGGCTATTCAGCCGTCATCAGCCAGGCTAGCTTGAATCCAGTGGCAAAGTGAGCAAGGGACCCACGTCTGGGCATACCCTGCCAACTTAGGGCGAACAAAGCGATACTCAAAGGGGATGATGGACAGAACGTTTGAGCAAATCAAACACTCACCCCCAGTCAACTGATCTGGGTTTAATCCATCATCATTCTTTAGCTCACTTCACCACCCCAGTTCAGCCATGGCCATATGAAAATCAGTCTGACCCTGTGCCTCATGGGAACAGTCCAGCCCGAACTGCCAAGCCATGTCTTCCCTGGACCGGAAACAAGCATCCTGGGACCGGTTTCTGGCTATTCAGCCGTCATCAGCCAGGCTAGCTTGAATCCAGTGGCAAAGTGAGCAAGGGACCCACGTCTGGGCATACCCTGCCAACTTAGGGCGAACAAAGCGATACCAAAGGGGATGATGGACGGAACGCTTGAGCAAATCAAACACTCACCCCCAGTCAACTGATCTGGGTTTAATCCATCATCATTCTTTAGCTCACTCCACCACCCCAGTTCAGACATGGCCATATGCAAATCAGTCTGACCCTGTGCCTCATGGGAACAGTCCAGCCCGAACTGCCAAGCCATGTCTTCCCTGGACCGGAAACAAGCATCATGGGACCGGTTTCTGGCTATTCAGCCATCATCAGCCATGCTAGCTTGAATCCAGTGGCAAAGTGAGCAAGGGACCCACGTCTGGGCATACCCTGCCAACTTAGGGCGAACAAAGCGATACTCAAAGGGGATGATGGACCGAACATTTGAGCAAATCAAACACTCACCCCCAGTCAACTGATCTGGGTTTAATCCATCATCATTCTTTAGCTCACTCCACCACCCCAGTTCAGCCATGGCCATATGCAAATCAGTCTGACCCTGTGCCTCATGGGAACAGTCCAGCCCGAACTGCCAAGCCATGTCTTCCTGGACCGGAAACAAGCATTCTGGGACCGGTTTCTGGCTATTCAGCCGTCATCAGCCAGGCTAGCTTGAATCCAGTGGCAAAGTGAGCAAGGGACCCACGTCTGGGCATACCCTGCCAACTTAGGGTGAACAAAGCGATACCAAAGGGGATGATGGACGGAACGCTTGAGCAAATCAAACACTCACCCCCAGTCAACTGATCTGGGTTTAATCCATCATCATTCTTTAGCTCACTCCACCACCCCAGTTCAGACATGGCCATATGCAAATCAGTCTGACCCTGTGCCTCATGGGAACAGTCCAGCCCGAACTGCCAAGCCATGTCTTCCCTGGACCGGAAACAAGCATCCTGGGACCGGTTTCTGGCTATTCAGCCGTCATCAGCCAGGCTAGCTTGAATCCAGTGGCAAAGTGAGCAAGGGACCCACGTCTGGGCATACCCTGCCAACTTAGGGGCGAAAAGCGATACCAAAGGGGATGATGGACGGAACGCTTGAGCAAATCAAACACTCACCCCCAGTCAACTGATCTGGGTTTAATCCATCATCATTCTTTAGCTCACTCCACCACCCCAGTTCAGCCATGGCCATATGCAAATCAGTCTGACCCTGTGCCTCATGGGAACAGTCCAGCCCGAACTGCCAAGCCATGTCTTCCCTAGACCGGAAACAAGCATCCTGGGACCGGTTTCTGGCTATTCAGCCGTCATCAGCCAGGCTAGCTTGAATCCAGTGGCAAAGTGAGCAAGGGACCCACGTCTGGGCATACCCTGCCAACTTAGGGCGAACAAAGCGATACCAAAGGGGATGATGGACAGAACGTTTGAGCAAATCAAACACTCACCCCCAGTCAACTGATCTGGGTTTAATCCATCATCATTCTTTAGCTCACTTCACCACCCCAGTTCAGCCATGGCCATATGAAAATCAGTCTGACCCTGTGCCTCATGGGAACAGTCCAGCCCGAACTGCCAAGCCATGTCTTCCCTGGACCGGAAACAAGCATCCTGGGACCGGTTTCTGGCTATTCAGCCGTCATCAGCCAGGCTAGCTTGAATCCAGTGGCAAAGTGAGCAAGGGACCCACGTCTGGGCATACCCTGCCAACTTAGGGCGAACAAAGCGATACCAAAGGGGATGATGGACGGAACGCTTGAGCAAATCAAACACTCACCCCCAGTCAACTGATCTGGGTTTAATCCATCATCATTCTTTAGCTCACTCCACCACCCCAGTTCAGACATGGCCATATGCAAATCAGTCTGACCCTGTGCCTCATGGGAACAGTCCAGCCCGAACTGCCAAGCCATGTCTTCCCTGGACCGGAAACAAGCATCATGGGACCGGTTTCTGGCTATTCAGCCATCATCAGCCATGCTAGCTTGAATCCAGTGGCAAAGTGAGCAAGGGACCCACGTCTGGGCATACCCTGCCAACTTAGGGCGAACAAAGCGATACTCAAAGGGGATGATGGACCGAACATTTGAGCAAATCAAACACTCACCCCCAGTCAACTGATCTGGGTTTAATCCATCATCATTCTTTAGCTCACTCCACCACCCCAGTTCAGACATGGCCATATGCAAATCAGTCTGACCCTGTGCCTCATGGGAACAGTCCAGCCCGAACTGCCAAGCCATGTCTTCCCTGGACCGGAAACAAGCATCCTGGGACCGGTTTCTGGCTATTCAGCCGTCATCAGCCAGACTAGCTTGAATCCAGTGGCAAAGTGAGCAAGGGACCCACGTCTGGGCATACCCTGCCAACTTAGGGCGAAAAAGCGATACCAAAGGGGATGATGGACGGAACGCTTGAGCAAATCAAACACTCACCCCCAGTCAACTGATCTGGGTTTAATCCATCATCATTCTTTAGCTCACTCCACCACCCCAGTTCAGACATGGCCATATGCAAATCAGTCTGACCCTGTGCCTCATGGGAACAGTCCAGCCCGAACTGCCAAGCCATGTCTTCCCTGGACCGGAAACAAGCATCCTGGGACCGGTTTCTGGCTATTCAGCCGTCATCAGCCAGGCTAGCTTGAATCCAGTGGCAAAGTGAGCAAGGGACCCACGTCTGGGCATACCCTGCCAACTTAGGGCGAACAAAGCGATACCAAAGGGGATGATGGACGGAACGCTTGAGCAAATCAAACACTCACCCCCAGTCAACTGATCTGGGTTTAATCCATCATCATTCTTTAGCTCACTCCACCACCCCAGTTCAGCCATGGCCATATGCAAATCAGTCTGACCCTGTGCCTCATGGGAACAGTCCAGCCCGAACTGCCAAGCCATGTCTTCCCTAGACCGGAAACAAGCATCCTGGGACCGGTTTCTGGCTATTCAGCCGTCATCAGCCAGGCTAGCTTGAATCCAGTGGCAAAGTGAGCAAGGGACCCACGTCTGGGCATACCCTGCCACCTTAGGGCGAACAAAGCGATACCAAAGGGGATGATGGACAGAACGTTTGAGCAAATCAAACACGCACCCCCAGTCAACTGATCTGGGTTTAATCCATCATCATTCTTTAGCTCACTCCACCACCCCAGTTCAGCCATGGCCATATGCAAATCAGTCTGACCCTGTGCCTCATGGGAACAGTCCAGCCCGAACTGCCAAGCCATGTCTTCCCTGGACCGGAAACAAGCATCCTGGGACCGGTTTCTGGCTATTCAGCCGTCATCAGCCAGGCTAGCTTGAATCCAGTGGCAAAGTGAGCAAGGGACCCACGTCTGGGCATACCCTGCCAACTTAGGGCGAACAAAGCGATACCAAAGGGGATGATGGACGGAACGTTTGAGCAAATCAAACACTCACCCCCAGTCAACTGATCTGGGTTTAATCCATCATCATTCTTTAGCTCACTCCACCACCCCAGTTCAGACATGGCCATATGCAAATCAGTCTGACCCTGTGCCTCATGGGAACAGTCCAGCCCGAACTGCCAAGCCATGTCTTCCCTGGACCGGAAACAATCATCCTGGGACCGGTTTCTGGCTATTCAGCCATCATCAGCCATGCTAGCTTGAATCCAGTGGCAAAGTGAGCAAGGGACCCACGTCTGGGCATACCCTGCCAACTTAGGGCGAACAAAGCGATACCAAAGGGGATGATGGACCGAACATTTGAGCAAATCAAACACTCACCCCCAGTCAACTGATCTGGGTTTAATCCATCATCATTCTTTAGCTCACTCCACCACCCCAGTTCAGACATGGCCATATGCAAATCAGTCTGACCCTGTGCCTCATGGGAACAGTCCAGCCCGAACTGCCAAGCCATGTCTTCCCTGGACCGGAAACAAGCATCCTGGGTCCGGTTTCTGGCTATTCAGCCGTCATCAGCCAGGCTAGCTTGAATCCAGTGGCAAAGTGAGCAAGGGACCCACGTCTGGGCATACCCTGCCAACTTAGGGCGAACAAAGCGATACCAAAGGGGATGATGGACGGAACGCTTGAGCAAATCAAACACTCACCCCCAGTCAACTGATCTGGGTTTAATCCATCATCATTCTTTAGCTCACTCCACCACCCCAGTTCAGACATGGCCATATGCAAATCAGTCTGACCCTGTGCCTCATGGGAACAGTCCAGCCCGAACTGCCAAGCCATGTCTTCCCTGGACCGGAAACAAGCATCCTGGGACCGGTTTCTGGCTATTCAGCCGTCATCAGCCAGGCTAGCTTGAATCCAGTGGCAAAGTGAGCAAGGGACCCACGTCTGGGCATACCCTGCCAACTTAGGGCGAAAAGCGATACCAAAGGGGATGATGGACGGAACGCTTGAGCAAATCAAACACTCACCCCCAGTCAACTGATCTGGGTTTAATCCATCATCATTCTTTAGCTCACTCCACCACTCCCAGTTCAGACATGGCCATATGCAAATCAGTCTGACCCTGTGCCTCATGGAAACAGTCCAGCCCGAACTGCCAAGCCATGTCTTCCCTGGACCGGAAACAAGCATCCTGGGACCGGTTTCTGGCTATTCAGCTGTCATCAGCCAGGCTAGCTTGAATCCAGTGGCAAAGTGAGCAAGGGACCCACGTCTGGGCATACCCTGCCAACTTAGGGCGAACAAAGCGATACCAAAGGGGATGATGGACGGAACGCTTGAGCAAATCAAACACTCACCCCCAGTCAACTGATCTGGGTTTAATCCATCATCATTCTTTAGCTCACTCCACCACCCCAGTTCAGACATGGCCATATGCAAATCAGTCTGACCCTGTGCCTCATGGGAACAGTCCAGCCCGAACTGCCAAGCCATGTCTTCCCTGGACCGGAAACAAGCATCCTGGGACCGGTTTCTGGCTATTCAGCCATCATCAGCCAGGCTAGCTTGAATCCAGTGGCAAAGTGAGCAAGGGACCCACGTCTGGGCATACCCTGCCAACTTAGGGCGAACAAAGCGATACTCAAAGGGGATGATGGACGGAACGCTTGAGCAAATCAAACACTCACCCCCAGTCAACTGATCTGGGTTTAATCCATCATCATTCTTTAGCTCACTCCACCACCCCAGTTCAGCCATGGCCATATGCAAATCAGTCTGACCCTGTGCCTCATGGGAACAGTCCAGCCCGAACTGCCAAGCCATGTCTTCCCTAGACCGGAAACAAGCATCCTGGGACCGGTTTCTGGCTATTCAGCCGTCATCAGCCAGGCTAGCTTGAATCCAGTGGCAAAGTGAGCAAGGGACCCACGTCTTGGCATACCCTGCCAACTTAGGGCGAACAAAGCGATACCAAAGGGGATGATGGACAGAACGTTTGAGCAAATCAAACACTCACCCCCAGTCAACTGATCTGGGTTTAATCCATCATCATTCTTTAGCTCACTCCACCACCCCAGTTCAGCCATGGCCATATGCAAATCAGTCTGACCCTGTGCCTCATGGGAACAGTCCAGCCCGAACTGCCAAGCCATGTCTTCCCTGGACCGGAAACAAGCATTCTGGGACCGGTTTCTGGCTATTCAGCCGTCATCAGCCAGGCTAGCTTGAATCCAGTGGCAAAGTGAGCAAGGGACCCACGTCTGGGCATACCCTGCCAACTTAGGGTGAACAAAGCGATACCAAAGGGGATGATGGACGGAACGCTTGAGCAAATCAAACACTCACCCCCAGTCAACTGATCTGGGTTTAATCCATCATCATTCTTTAGCTCACTTCACCACCCCAGTTCAGCCATGGCCATATGAAAATCAGTCTGACCCTGTGCCTCATGGGAACAGTCCAGCCCGAACTGCCAAGCCATGTCTTCCCTGGACCGGAAACAAGCATCCTGGGACCGGTTTCTGGCTATTCAGCCGTCATCAGCCAGGCTAGCTTGAATCCAGTGGCAAAGTGAGCAAGGGACCCACGTCTGGGCATACCCTGCCAACTTAGGGCGAACAAAGCGATACCAAAGGGGATGATGGACGGAACGTTTGAGCAAATCAAACACTCACCCCCAGTCAACTGATCTGGGTTTAATCCATCATCATTCTTTAGCTCACTCCACCACCCCAGTTCAGACATGGCCATATGCAAATCAGTCTGACCCTGTGCCTCATGGGAACAGTCCAGCCCGAACTTCCAAGCCATGTCTTCCCTGGACCGGAAACAAGCATCATGGGACCGGTTTCTGGCTATTCAGCCATCATCAGCCATGCTAGCTTGAATCCAGTGGCAAAGTGAGCAAGGGACCCACGTCTGGGCATACCCTGCCAACTTAGGGCGAACAAAGCGATACCAAAGGGGATGATGGACCGAACATTTGAGCAAATCAAACACTCACCCCCAGTCAACTGATCTGGGTTTAATCCATCATCATTCTTTAGCTCACTCCACCACCCCAGTTCAGCCATGGCCATATGCAAATCAGTCTGACCCTGTGCCTCATGGGAACAGTCCAGCCCGAACTGCCAAGCCATGTCTTCCCTGGACCGGAAACAAGCATTCTGGGACCGGTTTCTGGCTATTCAGCCGTCATCAGCCAGGCTAGCTTGAATCCAGTGGCAAAGTGAGCAAGGGACCCACGTCTGGGCATACCCTGCCAACTTAGGGTGAACAAAGCGATACCAAAGGGGATGATGGACGGAACGTTTGAGCAAATCAAACACTCACCCCCAGTCAACTGATCTGGGTTTAATCCATCATCATTCTTTAGCTCACTCCACCACCCCAGTTCAGACATGGCCATATGCAAATCAGTCTGACCCTGTGCCTCATGGGAACAGTCCAGCCCGAACTGCCAAGCCATGTCTTCCCTGGACCGGAAACAAGCATCCTGGGACCGGTTTCTGGCTATTCAGCCGTCATCAGCCAGGCTAGCTTGAATCCAGTGGCAAAGTGAGCAAGGGACCCACGTCTGGGCATACCCTGCCAACTTAGGGCGAAAAAGCGATACCAAAGGGGATGATGGACGGAACGCTTGAGCAAATCAAACACTCACCCCCAGTCAACTGATCTGGGTTTAATCCATCATCATTCTTTAGCTCACTCCACCACCCCAGTTCAGCCATGGCCATATGCAAATCAGTCTGACCCTGTGCCTCATGGGAACAGTCCAGCCCGAACTGCCAAGCCATGTCTTCCCTAGACCGGAAACAAGCATCCTGGGACCGGTTTCTGGCTATTCAGCCGTCATCAGCCAGGCTAGCTTGAATCCAGTGGCAAAGTGAGCAAGGGACCCACGTCTGGGCATATCCTGCCAACTTAGGGCGAACAAAGCGATACCAAAGGGGATGTTGGACAGAACGCTTGAGCAAATCAAACACTCACCCCCAGTCAACTGATCTGGGTTTAATCCATCATCATTCTTTAGCTCACTTCACCACCCCAGTTCAGCCATGGCCATATGAAAATCAGTCTGACCCTGTGCCTCATGGGAACAGTCCAGCCCGAACTGCCAAGCCATGTCTTCCCTGGACCGGAAACAAGCATCCTGGGACCGGTTTCTGGCTATTCAGCCGTCATCAGCCAGGCTAGCTTGAATCCAGTGGCAAAGTGAGCAAGGGACCCACGTCTGGGCATACCCTGCCAACTTAGGGCTGAACAAAGCGATACCAAAGGGGATGATGGACGGAACGCTTGAGCAAATCAAACACTCACCCCCAGTCAACTGATCTGGGTTTAATCCATCATCATTCTTTAGCTCACTCCACCACCCCAGTTCAGACATGGCCATATGCAAATCAGTCTGACCCTGTGCCTCATGGGAACAGTCCAGCCCGAACTGCCAAGCCATGTCTTCCCTGGACCGGAAACAAGCATCATGGGACCGGTTTCTGGCTATTCAGCCATCATCAGCCATGCTAGCTTGAATCCAGTGGCAAAGTGAGCAAGGGACCCACGTCTGGGCATACCCTGCCAACTTAGGGCGAACAAAGCGATACCAAAGGGGATGATGGACCGAACATTTGAGCAAATCAAACACTCACCCCCAGTCAACTGATCTGGGTTTAATCCATCATCATTCTTTAGCTCACTCCACCACCCCAGTTCAGACATGGCCATATGCAAATCAGTCTGACCCTGTGCCTCATGGGAACAGTCCAGCCCGAACTGCCAAGCCATGTCTTCCCTGGACCGGAAACAAGCATCCTGGGACCGGTTTCTGGCTATTCAGCCGTCATCAGCCAGGCTAGCTTGAATCCAGTGGCAAAGTGAGCAAGGGACCCACGTCTGGGCATACCCTGCCAACTTAGGGCGAAAAAGCGATACCAAAGGGGATGATGGACGGAACGTTTGAGCAAATCAAACACTCACCCCCAGTCAACTGATCTGGGTTTAATCCATCATCATTCTTTAGCTCACTCCACCACCCCAGTTCAGACATGGCCATATGCAAATCAGTCTGACCCTGTGCCTCATGGGAACAGTCCAGCCCGAACTGCCAAGCCATGTCTTCCCTGGACCGGAAACAAGCATCCTGGGACCGGTTTCTGGCTATTCAGCCGTCATCAGCCAGGCTAGCTTGAATCCAGTGGCAAAGTGAGCAAGGGACCCACGTCTGGGCATACCCTGCCAACTTAGGGGCGAACAAAGCGATACCAAAGGGGATGATGGACGGAACGCTTGAGCAAATCAAACACTCACCCCCAGTCAACTGATCTGGGTTTAATCCATCATCATTCTTTAGCTCACTCCACCACCCCAGTTCAGCCATGGCCATATGCAAATCTGTCTGACCCTGTGCCTCATGGGAACAGTCCAGCCCGAACTGCAAAGCCATGTCTTCCCTGGACCGGAAACAAGCATCCTGGGACCGGTTTCTGGCTATTCAGCCGTCATCAGCCAGGCTAGCTTGAATCCAGTGGCAAAGTGAGCAAGGGACCCACGTCTGGGCATACCCTGCTAACTTAGGGCGAACAAAGCGATACCAAAGGGGATGATGGACAGAATGTTTGAGCAAATCAAACACTCACCCCCAGTCAACTGATCTGGGTTTAATCCATCATCATTCTTTAGCTCACTCCACCACCCCAGTTCAGACATGGCCATATCCAAATAAGTCTGACCCTGTGCCTCATGGGAACAGTCCAGCCCGAACTGCCAAGCCATGTCTTCCCTGGACCGGAAACAAGCATCCTGGGACCGGTTTCTGGCTATTCAGCCGTCATCAGCCAGGCTAGCTTGAATCAAGTGGCAAAGTGAGCAAGGGACCCACGTCTGGGCATACCCTGCCAACTTAGGGCGAACAAAGCGATACCAAAGGGGATGATGGACGGAACGCTTGAGCAAATCAAACACTCACCCCCAGTCAACTGATCTGGGTTTAATCCATCATCATTCTTTAGCTCACTCCACCACCCCAGTTCAGACATGGCCATATGCAAATCAGTCTGACCCTGTGCCTCATGGGAACAGTCCAGCCCGAACTGCCAAGCCATGTCTTCCCTGGACCGGAAACAAGCATCCTGGGACCGGTTTCTGGCTATTCAGCCATCATCAGCCATGCTAGCTTGAATCCAGTGGCAAAGTGAGCAAGGGACCCACGTCTGGGCATACCCTGCCAACTTAGGGCGAACAAAGCGATACCAAAGGGGATGATGGACCGAACATTTGAGCAAATCAAACACTCACCCCCAGTCAACTGATCTGGGTTTAATCCATCATCATTCTTTAGCTCACTCCACCACCCCAGTTCAGACATGGCCATATGCAAATCAGTCTGACCCTGTGCCTCATGGGAACAGTCCAGCCCGAACTGCCAAGCCATGTCTTCCCTAGACCGGAAACAAGCATCCTGGGACCGGTTTCTGGCTATTCAGCCGTCATCAGCCAGGCTAGCTTGAATCCAGTGGCAAAGTGAGCAAGGGACCCACGTCTGGGCATACCCTGCCAACTTAGGGCGAACAAAGCGATACCAAAGGGGATGTTGGACAGAACGTTTGAGCAAATCAAACACTCACCCCCAGTCAACTGATCTGGGTTTAATCCATCATCATTCTTTAGCTCACTCCACCACCCCAGTTCAGCAATGGCCATATGCAAATCAGTCTGACCCTGTGCCTCATGGGAACAGTCCAGCCCGAACTGCCAAGCCATGTCTTCCCTGGACCGGAAACAAGCATCCTGGGACCGGTTTCTGGCTATTCAGCCGTCATCAGCCAGGCTAGCTTGAATCCAGTGGCAAAGTGAGCAAGGGACCCACTTCTGGGCATACCCTGCCAACTTAGGGCGAACAAAGCGATACCAAAGGGGATGATGGACGGAGCGTTTGAGCAAATCAAACACTCACCCCCAGTCAACTGATCTGGGTTTAATCCATCATCATTCTTTAGCTCACTCCACCACCCCAGTTCAGACATGGCCATATGCAAATCAGTCTGACCCTGTGCCTCATGGGAACAGTCCAGCCCGAACTGCCAAACCATGTCTTCCCTGGACCGGAAACAAGCATCCTGGGACCGGTTTCTGGCTATTCAGTCATCATCAGCCATGCTAGCTTGAATCCAGTGGCAAAGTGATCAAGGGACCCACGTCTGGGCATACCCTGCCAACTTAGGGCGAACAAAGCGATACCAAAGGGGATGATGGACCGAACATTTGAGCAAATCAAACACTCACCCCCAGTCAACTGATCTGGGTTTAATCCATCATCATTCTTTAGCTCACTCCACCACCCCAGTTCAGACATGGCCATATGCAAATCAGTCTGACCCTGTGCCTCATGGGAACAGTCCAGCCCGAACTGCCAAGCCATGTCTTCCCTGGACCGGAAACAAGCATCCTGGGACCGGTTTCTGGCTATTCAGCCGTCATCAGCCAGGCTAGCTTGAATCCAGTGGCAAAGTGAGCAAGGGACCCACGTCTGGGCATACCCTGCCAACTTAGGGCGAACAAAGCGATACCAAAGGGGATGATGGACGGAACGCTTGAGCAAATCAAACACTCACCCCCAGTCAACTGATCTGGGTTTAATCCATCATCATTCTTTAGCTCACTCCACCACCCCAGTTCAGACATGGCCATATGCAAATCAGTCTGACCCTGTGCCTCATGGGAACAGTCCAGCCCGAACTGCCAAGCCATGTCTTCCCTGGTCCGGAAACAAGCATCCTGGGACCGTTTTCTGGCTATTCAGCCGTCATCAGCCAGGCTAGCTTGAATCCAGTGGCAAAGTGAGCAAGGGACCCACGTCTGGGCATACCCTGCCAACTTAGGGCGAAAAAAGCGATACCAAAGGGGATGATGGACGGAACGTTTGAGCAAATCAAACACTCACCCCCAGTCAACTGATCTGGGTTTAATCCATCATCATTCTTTAGCTCACTCCACCACCCCAGTTCAGACATGGCCATATGCAAATCAGTCTGACCATGTGCCTCATGGGAACAGTCCAGCCCGAACTGCCAAGCCATGTCTTCCCTGGACCGGAAACAAGCATCCTGGGACCGGTTTCTGGCTATTCAGCCGTCATCAGCCAGGCTAGCTTGAATCCAGTGGCAAAGTGAGCAAGGGACCCACGTCTGGGCATACCCTGCCAATTTAGGGTGAACAAAGCGATACCAAAGGGGATGATGGACGGAACGTTTGAGCAAATCAAACACTCACCCCCAGTCAACTGATCTGGGTTTAATCCATCATCATTCTTTAGCTCACTCCACCACCCCAGTTCAGACATGGCCATATGCAAATCAGTCTGACCCTGTGCCTCATGGGAACAGTCCAGCCCGAACTGCCAAGCCATGTCTTCCCTGGACCGGAAACAAGTATCCTGGGACCGGTTTCTGGCTATTCAGCCGTCATCAGCCAGGCTAGCTTGAATCCAGTGGCAAAGTGAGCAAGGGACCCACGTCTGGGCATACCCTGCCAACTTAGGGCGAACAAAGCGATACCAAAGGGGATGATGGACGGAACGTTTGAGCAAATCAAACACTCACCCCCAGTCAACTGATCTGGGTTTAATCCATCATCATTCTTTAGCTCACTCCACCACCCCAGTTCAGCCATGGCCATATGCAAATCAGTCTGACCCTGTGCCTCATGGGAACAGTCCAGCCCGAACTGCCAAGCCATGTCTTCCCTAGACCGGAAACAAGCATCCTGGGACCGGTTTCTGGCTATTCAGCCGTCATCAGCCAGGCTAGCTTGAATCCAGTGGCAAAGTGAGCAAGGGACCCACGTCTGGGCATACCCTGCCAACTTAGGGCGAACAAAGAGATACCAAAGGGGATGATGGACAGAACGTTTGAGCAAATCAAACACTCACCCCCAGTCAACTGATCTGGGTTTAATCCATCATCATTCTTTAGCTCACTCCACCACCCCAGTTCAGCCATGGCCATATGCAAATCAGTCTGACCCTGTGCCTCATGGGAACAGTCCAGCCCGAACTGCCAAGCCATGTCTTCCCTGGACCGGAAACAAGCATCCTGGGACCGGTTTCTGGCTATTCAGCCATCATCAGCCATGCTAGCTTGAATCCAGTGGCAAAGTGAGCAAGGGACCCACGTCTGGGCATACCCTGCCAACTTAGGGCGAACAAAGCGATACCAAAGGGGATGATGGACGGAACGTTTGAGCAAATCAAACACTCACCCCCAGTCAACTGATCTGGGTTTAATCCATCATCATTCTTTAGCTCACTCCACCACCCCAGTTCAGACATGGCCATATGCAAATCAGTCTGACCCTGTGCCTCATGGGAACAGTCCAGCCCGAACTGCCAAGCCATGTCTTCCCTGGACCGGAAACAAGTATCCTGGGACCGGTTTCTGGCTATTCAGCCGTCATCAGCCAGGCTAGCTTGAATCCAGTGGCAAAGTGAGCAAGGGACCCACGTCTGGGCATACCCTGCCAACTTAGGGCGAACAAAGCGATACCAAAGGGGATGATGGACGGAGCGTTTGAGCAAATCAAACACTCACCCCCAGTCAACTGATCTGGGTTTAATCCATCATCATTCTTTAGCTCACTCCACCACCCCAGTTCAGACATGGCCATATGCAAATCAGTCTGACCCTGTGCCTCAAGGGAACAGTCCAGCCCGAACTGCCAAGCCATGTCTTCCCTGGACCGGAAACAAGCATCCTGGGACCGGTTTCTGGCTATTCAGCCGTCATCAGCCAGGCTAGCTTGAATCCAGTGGCAAAGTGAGCAAGGGACCCACGTCTGGGCATACCCTGCCAACTTAGGGCGAAAAAGCGATACCAAAGGGGATGATGGACGGAACGTTTGAGCAAATCAAACACTCACCCCCAGTCAACTGATCTGGGTTTAATCCATCATCATTCTTTAGCTCACTCCACCACCCCAGTTCAGACATGGCCATATGCAAATCAGTCTGACCCTGTGCCTCATGGGAACAGTCCAGCCCGAACTGCCAAGCCATGTCTTCCCTGGACCGGAAACAAGCATCCTGGGACCGGTTTCTGGCTATTCAGCCGTCATCAGCCAGGCTAGCTTGAATCCAGTGGCAAAGTGAGCAAGGGACCCACGTCTGGGCATACCCTGCCAACTTAGGGCGAACAAAGCGATACCAAAGGGGATGATGGACGGAGCGTTTGAGCAAATCAAACACTCACCCCCAGTCAACTGATCTGGGTTTAATCCATCATCATTCTTTAGCTCACTCCACCACCCCAGTTCAGACATGGCCATATGCAAATCAGTCTGACCCTGTGCCTCATGGGAACAGTCCAGCCCGAACTGCCAAGCCATGTCTTCCCTGGACCGGAAACAAGCATCCTGGGACCGGTTTCTGGCTATTCAGCCGCCATCAGCCAGGCTAGCTTGAATCCAGGGGCAAAGTGAGCAAGGGACCCACGTCTGGGCATACCCTGCCAACTTAGGGCGAACAAAGCGATACCAAAGGGGATGATGGACGGAACGTTTGAGCAAATCAAACACTCACCCCCAGTCAACTGATCTGGGTTTAATCCATCATCATTCTTTAGCTCACTCCACCACCCCAGTTCAGACATGGCCATATGCAAATCAGTCTGACCCTGTGCCTCATGGGAACAGTCCAGCCCGAACTGCCAAGCCATGTCTTCCCTGGACCGGAAACAAGCATCCTGGGACCGGTTTCTGGCTATTCAGCCGTCATCAGCCAGGCTAGCTTAAATCCAGTGGCAAAGTGAGCAAGGGACCCACGTCTGGGCATACCCTGCCAACTTAAGGCGAACAAAGCGATACCAAAGGGGATGATGGACGGAACGTTTGAGCAAATCAAACACTCACCCCCAGTCAACTGATCTGGGTTTAATCCATCATCATTCTTTAGCTCACTCCACCACCCCAGTTCAGACATGGCCATATGCAAATCAGTCTGACCCTGTGCCTCATGGGAACTGTCCAGCCCGAACTGCCAAGCCATGTCTTCCTGGACCGGAAACAAGCATCCTGGGACCGGTTTCTGGCTATTCAGCCGTCATCAGCCAGGCTAGCTTGAATCCAGTGGCAAAGTGAGCAAGGGACCCACGTCTGGGCATACCCTGCCAACTTAGGGCGACCAAAGCGATACCAAAGGGGATGATGGACGGAACGTTTGAGCAAATCAAACACTCACCCCCAGTCAACTGATCTGGGTTTAATCCATCATCCCCTTTGGTTTTGCTATGTTCGCCCTAAGTTGGCAGGGTATGCCCAGACGTGGGTCCTTGCTCACTTTGCCACTGGATTCAAGATAGCCTGGCTGATGACGGCTGTAAGTCAGAACCCGGTCCCAGGATGCTTGTTTCCGGTCCAGGGAAGACATGGCTTGGCAGTTCGGGCTGACTGTTCCCATGAGGCACAGGGTCAGACTGATTTGCATATGGCCATGTCTGAACTGGGGTGGCGGAGTGAGTTAAAGAATGATGATGGATTAAACCCAGATCAGTTGACTGGGGGTGAGTGCTTGCAATGTTCAACACTCCGTCCATCATCCCCTTTGGTTTTGCTATGTTCGCCCTAAGTTGGCAGGGTATGCCCAGACCTGGGTCCCTTGCTCACTTTGCCACTGGATTCAAGATAGCCTGGCTGATGACGGCTGTAAGCCACAAACCGGTCCCAGGGTGCTTGTTTCCGGTCCAGGGAAGACATGGCTTGGCAGTTCGGGCTGGACTGTTCCCATGAGGCACAGGGTCAGACTGATTTGCATATGGCCATGTCTGAACTGGGGTGGCGGAGTGAGCTAAAGAATGATGATGGATTAAACCCAGATCAGTTGACTGGGGGTGAGTGCTTGCAATGTTCAACACTCCGTCCATCATCCCCTTTGGTTTTGCTATGTTCGCCCTAAGTTGGCAGGGTATGCCCAGACGTGGGTCCCTTGCTCACTTTGCCACTGGATTCAAGATAGCCTGGCTGATGACGGCTGTAAGCCACAAACCGGTCCCAGGATGCTTGTTTCCGGTCCAGGGAAGACATGGCTTGGCAGTTCGGGCTGGACTGTTCCCATGAGGCACAGGGTCAGACTGATTTGCATATGGCCATGTCTGAACTGGGGTGGCGGAGTGAGCTAAAGAATGATGATGGATTAAACCCAGATCAGTTGACTGGGGGTGAGTGCTTGCAATGTTCAACACTCCGTCCATCATCCCCTTTGGTTTTGCTATGTCCCATTCAAGACTCATGGAAGTCAATTCACCAAAATTCCAGGGGTAGCGAAATTGACTTCACATGCCCCTTGACCTTCACTTTCACTCACACGTTTATATGCTTATATATACACATGCATTCACACATACATACACTCACACATACACACTGCCTACACATGCACACACATTCACACACTCTCTCTTACATAAACACACTCAAAACTGCAAGGACGCACACAACATGCATACATTTAAAAGCATTTTTTTATTTACCTCAGCCTCCAGGGAAAGTCATATTCCAGCTATTTGTACTCCATTTTTTATTAGACTACTAGCGAATAATGTAATATTATTCACTGTTAGTAGAATAGAAATTTGATGAAAAGCGAGGTGAGTGAAGCCTCCACCAACGTTCATAAGGAAGAGTTGCCTCTGTTCTTGCTACTGCTTTTGCCACTGCTGTCTCTAGGTGTCACAAAGGAAGTGCCAGTGGTCATAATGGGCATGCCAGGGGTCGCAGCAGCGACCCATGTCAACCTCTAACTGACGTCCATGTCAGGACCAGTAAGTAAGTGTGATGTATTTATGCTCTGTTTTGGGGAAAGTGAGGTAGTATGATCTGAATATGTGTTCTTACATGCCGCCCTTCTATCTATCTCCCATCTAGGACACTCAGCGTATCCCAACCAGCCATGGTTGTTGGCCCGCTGAGGAATCCTACAACGGCAGAGGAGGTCCACTTCAATGAGGCCCATGGAAGAACACAGCGGGCAGTGGAGCAGGCTTTTGGGCTCCTGAAAGCCAGATTCATTTGCCTGGAAAAGACTGGAGGAGCCCTCCTCTTCTCACCCAGGAAGGTGTGTAAGATCACGGTGGCCTGCTGCATCCTCCACAACATTGACCTGCGACAAAACATCCTTTACATCGCAGAGGATGTAGACCATGAAGATCAACCGGGTGGGGACCATGAAATGTCAAATGAAGATGATGATAGTGGTGAAGAGGATGGAGCAGATTTGCGTCAGGATCTCATCTAGACCTACCTCTCCTAAGTGTAAGTATGATGTGAGATGTGAGGAATGAACAATCTAGGCAATCTTGTAGTGGTGTTCTGAGGCTGATTCTGAAGCTAGTAACTGGTACTCTGTAGGTATGGAAACATTTTGGAAAAGGTGTATGTTTTGGTAGTGTTGCTTTGTTCAGATGTAAATGTTGTGTAGGACTGTGTTCTATTGAACTTGACAATGTGATGTGTGCCATATGTATTTTTGCAAAGCTAATCTCTCTGTGTTGGCCTGTTTTAGGTACCTTCACCTTGTCATCTTTATTTGGAGATTTCCGAGTTGGGACATCAGCAGGTATATGTTGCTATTCTGCTGTACTAAGTGGAAATGGAATGTTACTAGGAATATGTGTCACTGAGTTTAGATGTACAAAGCCGGTACCAAGACACCTTGCACAGTAATAGGATGGAAGTTTCTGGCTTCCATTGGACTTATTTCTTGTTGTGCATTGGTCCTATTGCAAAATGTGTGATATCATGTGATCCTACAAAATGTAGTGTTGCGGCCAAATCATGCTATCCTATCTTCACATTGTCTGATTCCTGGTTCTCTATGAACTGGATGTAGGTGTTGCTGTGATCCTCATTGTTGGCTTTAAGTGCCTGCAGCACATCACTGACATTTGTTTGTGGCATACCACTAGATGCATGCTACACTGGATTGAAAAGAACCTGTGTTCAGAAACTGTGGTACGGACCTGTGTCTGTGTACTAATTTATTTTATGTAGTATTCCTTTTGTGAGATCATCAATATGCCTGAAGCTGATGATGTAGACCTAATATGTTGTTGGCTATTGTGTGGGATGTTGTCAGATGTGTCCCTCATACCATGTTGTGTAAGTCTGCAGAAGATAATGTGATCATAGACCCTGGAGCACTGAGTCATGTAATTTCTTTATATGTGTCAGACATCATGTCAGTCTATGAATTGACCAATGTAATAAAGATGTTGTAAGCCCAGACAGTCATATGTATGCTTGTTGTGACATGGTAGTGTTCCAGATGTGTTTCTTTGTTACCATACAACATATCCATGCTTCCATTAGTCCCTAATTTTGCCATAGCAAAGTTCACATGGTTGTACTTTCACACTGTCATATTTGTGAATGACAACAGGAGACAATGTTTAGATGACGTGAGGTTTTTATTGAGTGAACAGATCAAATTAATCAACTGAAACATAATGAGTGTAAAACAATTATAACAAAGCGAGAGATTCAGTCATGGTGGCTGAAAACATTGGAGTAGAGTCCATTAGTCCTGGAGTCCAAATTCCAATGTACTCCTCCCATCAGAAATGGAAATGTAGGTCAGAAAGACAACAAGGCGAACGTGTTGCACACACACAGGGGAACATTAGGACTAACCTTTCTTGCTGCCGGTGATGTTTTTCTTGCCATCTTCACTCCTGAATCTTTACATGGATGTCCCCTCTTTCTGAAAGAGGGGATGTTGAGCTGCTGGGCCAGGGGCGCTTGCAGTAGTATTCTCCTCTGCCAGGGCCTCCCTTCCTGTGGCTGCAGCAGATGTTGACGCTCTGGATGTACTAGGCACACGGGGGGTGGATGACAGAGGAAAAGCCCTGCAGAGGGTGGTGTTAATGTCCTGCAACACCCCTACCAGAGAGGCCACCTCGGAACGGAGGCTGGCCATCTCGGTGTGGACGCCAGCCGCCTCAGTGGTAGGCCTGCAACCTCGGTGTAAATGCAGCCAACCTCCACTTATATCCCGGCAACCTCCTGCTATATGCCTTTATGCAGCTCTTTCATTTCTCCCATCTCTGTTATGACCTGGGCCAATACACTGTGGGAGTCCTGGTATAGTCCCAGGACTTGTGTGATGGCAGCCTGGGTGTCCATACCCTCAGTGGGCTCCCTCTGGGGCACACATTTACCCTCCCATGAAGCATAGCCCCACTGCCCTGTGCCCTAGGCACAGACTGCACCCTCCCACTGGGTCCTGGCTCCTCACTGACTGGGGTGGTGGTGGTGGCGGCCTTCTGAGAGGCCAGGGCTGATGTTCAGTGGATGGTACAGACAGTGCTAGGTGCACTGGTTATGTGGCCAGTGATTAGCTGTGTTGTTGTCGCTGTGGTAAGCGGTGTGGGCACAGTGAGCCCGACTGTAGGCGTCTGCCCAGGCTGACCAGATGGGCCAGGACGGTCATGGACGTCCACCACTTCAGGAGCATTGGCATCACAGAGGGCTTCATCTTGTTCCTGGGGTGGAGAGGGACTCTGGTGGCTTTCCTGCCTTTGCTCGGATGCAGTGGAGGATTCACCTGTTGAGAAATAAAACTACATGACCAATAGTCGAATTGAGTTATGTACTTCAAAGTTGTTTCTGTCTGATTAATTGGGGAGCTAGAAGGGCTAAAGAGTAATTAGTTATTACTTCAGTCAGCAATTTGTACGGAGTTGTATTTGGTTACTAGATATTAGTTGGCATTCAATCTATATATCTGATTTCATCAGTTCATTGGCTGTGACGCTATATGTTCTTTGGGGTTTGGGGATAGACGTAACATCTCCAACACCCAGCTACACACACAATGTAGTCATATTGTGTGTAATTGTCGATTTCAAGGCATCTCTAGGTAGAATTCAGACAAACAGTCAGGTTGGTTGTATAAGTGGCATTGTTCATCTTGTTAGAAATCAATAGTCAAGTGGTCACCTGGCATTGAAAATGTTCTGTGTGTATTTTATGGCTGACATATATTAGGGGTACTCCGTAGTTATGGCGTAGCTCAGGCCAACAATAGTTTGAGTTGATGTGTCCAGGACACCATTAAGCAAAGTTTTCAGATGTGTATTTGTGGTGAACATTGTCTGTACTTTACACATTTCATGACTAGTGTAGCGAAGTAGTTAGATGGTGGACAGGTGAGAAGGTGGGTAAGGAGTGTTGTCTCTTAGTTGTAATGACAAGGCCTCATGGTATCTGGAGTCAGTTTAATGTGACTTTAGTCAGACTTTGCTAAGCTGCATAAGAGTATAACTCTGTAGTGAGATGGCCGACAGATGAGAAGGGTTGTGACGAATGTTGCCTCCTTGTTTTGAGTGACAAGGCCTTATGGTAGCTGTAGTAGCTATTAAATCTCACTTTAGCAACAACTGAGAAAATGTAAGCTGCATGACTAGTGTAGATCAGGAGTAAGATGGCCGACAAGTGAGTGGGGACACAAGCAGTATAGCATCTTGTTTGGAGTTGGAATGACAAGGCCTCATGGTGATTGGGGTACCTTTTCTATTTCTACTTAGCAACACTTGGGAAAAGGAAGCTGCACGACTAGTGTAGGTCAGAAGTAAGACGGCCGACAAATGAGGGGGGACACAAGCAGTCTAGCATCTTGTTTGGAGTTGGAGTGACAAGGCCTCATGGTAGTTGTGGTACCTTTTCTATCTCTACTTAGCAACAATTGAGAAATGGTAACCAGCATGACTGGTATAGATCAGGAGTAAGATGGCCGACAAGTGAGTGTGGACACAAGGAGTCTAGCATCCTGTTTAGAGTGACAAGGCCTCATGGTAGTTGAGATACCTTTTCTATCTAATGAAGTCATGCCTCTTAATCAGTATGATTACATCATCTATACTGATGATTCCGCTCAGCATGCCGTAGGGACAAAGCACCAGTTCTCGACAATGTGCTCCGCCGTAAAGGGTCGCGTGCACGATGGAGAAATCCACCCTGAAAAAACCTACACACAGTCACTCGGTGACTGTACAGCACAGCTGTCAGAACTCAGGGCTCTAATTCTGGCACTGGAGAATATGAATCCTGGATCCCCACACGTGTATTATGTGATTCGTATTATTGTGTCCAGTCTTACAGTGAGTACCTACACTGCTGGAGCCTGTATGGATTCAGAGATTCCAAGGGTTGCACCATAAAGCACAAAGCTCTTTGGGGACAGGAGGCTAATCTGAGAAAATGCTTGCCACGGACTCATGTGATACACACCTTGAGTCATCAGAGTTTAGAAATTCACATTACAGGGAATTCAATGTCTGACGAAGCCGCAAAAGCAACAGTGCAAACTGCTGCTGCTGCTATTACTTGTTCAAGTATGAGGGTAGATAGGGACATCATGGTTGCTGTCAACGCTGAACGCGATGACACCCAGATGCCGAAAGGCTTTTTAGCAAAGTACTCCTGCCAGTTAAGTGAGCAAAATATATAATGGGGGTGGAGTAATACCAGCCTCAGATTGGAGGTTAGGATTAATCCTAGCATCACATGAGGGCTTAGCTTCTGCACACGCAGGGGTGGCAGCTACAATTTCTTTTTCGCAGCAACACTATTGGTGGCCAGGTCTTTACTACTAGGTCCTCGAAAACCACAAAAGCGCTTCTGGTATGCAATATACAAGAAAGTGTGGAAGTTTCCCAGCAGGAGGCTGCTGAGAGACTGCGCAAGATTGACAGAGCAAATTTAGAAAGGGCTCTTGCAGTGGTAGATAATGGTATGACTACTTTGTCCACTAGGATATACTCTCTGGGTAACATCGTGTCATCTGCGATAGACATCAGACAGAAAGACATGTCCTCTTTACAACAAGGGCAGTCACAGCTTAGATCAATTATGTTATTAAGCTGGACTTTGCAGACACTCTGTTCAGGTTGCGTACCATTATGTTACACATAAAGAAGTTAAAGAAATTACCATTTACTGTTGCAGAAATACCTTCCTTGGATTGGATAATCCACGGGTTTATTTCTCTGCCTATATCGACATTCCACTTTTAATACTATTTACAAAACCATCAAGTAGGCAGATACGAAGCGTTAGGAGAAGGATATGTGCACGAGTCATGGAATTTACTTTTTAGATATTGCTGTAGGAATGGCAATACTGAGGTCTTTCTTAGCAGGTCAGACTGCGAGAATACTTTAGGACATTCCTTGGTGTGCAGGAAGGTTTCCATTCACGGGGCATGTAATGCGTTGATGGCAAATTTGTCCTGCTATCTGAAGGGCTCCCCAGCTGCTGTGATACGTACGGCGTTCAGATTGCTCTCAAATGGGAGTTTTTTGTTGTTGAATGATCAAGGCTGCTGAGGAATGAAACTGGGTATTGCCTATCTGATGACATCTTCTACGTTTGTGACTTGTTGTACACAAGTACTGTTTCCAGCTGTCCGTACAGTTAGGGAGGTGACACTTTGGCCTTTGATAAAGCTTTCAAATTTCTTTATTTCTTTATACAGCGCAACATTCATCCGTATGGATATCACAGCACTAAGGAGAGCACATCCGAAGTGAGTGCTTTCAAATCTGCACTTTGATGCTCTGAGCCTTACTGTTCCAGAAGGATGTGACCTTAACATCTGCAAAGGAGACGTTTGATCTTCAGGTTGCAAGATCTTCCTCTGAGATACAGTCGTGACTTCTCACTAATATCATTGCATTTTAGGAAACTCATGCACCGCATTTTTAACATGTCTAATACAGCGGGAGTGGCAGAATTTTTTAAGAATATAGGTTCTGGCTTGGTTAGTACCCTCCAGACAGTCTTTGGAGTTATTCCGTCGTCTGTGCTGGGTAGCATTTTCTGAGGTCTCCCACTGGTCCTGTTCCTGATTGTTGGGACTTTGCTTTTACTTTTCTGCTCTACAATGGTTGTCCCATTAAGAGGCCAACTAGAACTAACACTTCTGCATGTGCTTCTGTGTCGTGAACACATGATACAGTGTTTTGGCGCACCCTTGCTTCAGGAACTAAATGAACACTGGTACTTGTCCTTTCGGCCTGTGTGGCTATGCTGCATGCAGCTCCTATCCCGTTGTCTTTTTTGCACTTTCGAGTGTGCATTGGATATATGCCTAGGAACGCAACTGGTTCTGTCTCTGGACATTGACCTACTAGACCCGTTAACAACCCTCTTGTACTGTTGTCCTTTGTGCTTGCTGTTGCTTCTGAACGCATTCCACGAGCCCTCGTGGGATGCTTCTGCTCCTAGTGATCTGGATCTTTGCTCGGCTTCTGCGGATCCCGCACTGGCTGCTCCTCCTTCGGCGCCTGCTGAAGTGGATGAACAGGAACATGTTTGCTCCCTGGATCTGATTTGATGTGTGCCACTGGGAACATCGTCTGCGGTGGCTGGGAACAGCAGTGTTTCGTCTACCTCTCGGAACACATAAACAATCTGGCAGTTTCGAGTCATGGGGCACACTTTTTAATTCAGCCTTATTTTTATCCTAAAGTGCTTTTTAAAGATTTTTAAGGATAGTTTTTTAATTATTTTTATTGATTTTATAATAAGGCCTTCTCTATGCTCTTTGCTATTAAAGAAGTGTGATGCTTTTTTAGATTTTAGTAGTTTTTTTTAAATTCTGTTTGACCCTTATATTTGATCATTTGTCTTGGGATAACTTTCACCAATTTCTTTGTAAGGAGTGGGTGTCACATGGTCAGGATAGGTCCGGTTAAAACGCTGCCATTTTACACGCTCACGTTTCTTAAGTTGCTTTCCTTTTACACAGAGTGACTTTTGACATAAATTTGCATGCATGAACTTGCAGGATAATAATCCCTGAATCTGCATTGCTTACATTTCCACTACGGAGGTACACTATTCAGGTACCTTGAATAGTTTGCTGTGCAAATGTTATTTATGTTATTGTCCGAAAGGCGACAATGCTATCCAGCTAGAATAAACAATTGCAGACTGACAGGGAGGGGTTGCAACATGGCGACATGGGTTCTATTGTTATAAATACATAACCACTTCCTTGTTGAGGGAGAGGAGCACTTAGCTGACACTGCGAGGTCACTTCATGTCGGAAATCCAGCTCAGCTGATTTCTGTGTAACAGAACAAAGGATATTCAGCTCTACACCGAGACGGACAGCCTGATGACACTTACCTACAGGTAATAGGGGATAAGCCCACCCGGGCAGGGATTTGCAGACCACCCACCCTAGGCAAGACCAGGTTAGGGAGCGCTAGGTAGGAGTACAACTATACACAGGATTTTTATGCCTGCATATATTCACTGTCTTAGCACAATGGTGAAAATGTTCATCCTTTTCACTGTTCTTGTGATGCTAATCTGTTTCATTCTATTAATCGTCGTAGTGCACATATTTTACACAAGAATCTTCATGCTTCAATAAATATTGAAGAGCAGTGCTGAGTATTTCTTGTGTATTTCTTTGGGTATGCTGAGAGTCCAAATGAAAAGGGTCTAGATCTGTTATCACGATTTTCTTGGGGGATCAGGGTCCTCATGTTCTGAAATTGCACACACACATTTGATACCCTGTGAGGTTAGGGGTCTAGATGGTGCACTGTGGGCTAGCGGGGAGACAGGCCACCATATCCTGAGGGTGTGCATTGGAATCAGCCTAGCACAATCCTGACATTTATGTTTTCTGACAAATGCAGTTTTACCACAGGAGGTACAAGCCGTGCGACACACTGCCCCTGTACATTTCGACTGTTTGATGATGATCAAAAAAACAGCCAACATGTTTGGTGACTAAAGTACTATTCCTCTCATTGGAGTTTACATTCGCCTCTCTTTCAGTTACGATTGACTATTGATTATTCCCAATACACCGATGTTTCTTTCGGGTGGTGATTGTGCCGAGGCTGGCCGTTAGGAGAGGGACATGATTAGCCCTGATACCCTCGATTACAATATATATATATAAAGCAAACACAAGGAGATGATGGACGGAGCAAACACAAGGAGATGAAGGACGGAACGCTGAAACTTTTCAGATGATGGATTCAACCCAGATCTGTGACTGGGGGTGAGTGTCTGAAAAGTTTCAGCACTCCGTCCAGCATCTCCTTGTGTTTGCTTTGTTCGCCCTGAGTTGGCAGGGTATGCCCAGACGTGGGTCTCTTGCTCACTTTGCCACTGGATTCAAGCTAGCCTGGCTGATGAGGGTTTTACCCAGAAACCGGTCCCAGGATGCTTGTTTCCGGTCCAGGGAAGACATGGCTTGGCAGTTCGGGCTGGACTGTTCCCATGAGGCACAGGGTCAAGACTGATTTGCATATAGCTGTGTATGAACTGGGGTGGCGAAGTGAGCTAAAGAACGATGATGGATTCAACCCAGATCTGTGACTGGGCGTGAGTGTCTGAAAAGTTTCAGCACTCCATCCATCATCTCCTTGTGTTTGCTTTGTTCGACTGAAGTTGGCAGGGTATGCCCAGACGTAGGTCCCTTGCTCACTTTGCCACTGGATTCAAGCTAGCCTGGATGATGAGGGGTTTTACCCCGAAACCGGTCCCAGGATGCTTGTTTCCGGTCCAGGGAAGACATGGCTTGGCAGTTTAGGCTCTGTTCCCATGAGGCACAGGGTCAAGACTGATTTGCATATAGCTGTGTCTGAACTGGGGTGGCGAAGTGAGTTAAAGAACGATGATGGATTCAACCCAGGTCTGTGACTGGGGGTGAGTGTCTGAAAAGTTTCAGCACTCCGTCCATCATCTCCTAGTGTTTGCTTTACAATATATCTATAGCCTGTGAGTACCTCATTAATTTTTTCTTTTTTTAAACCTTTCTTTTTTATTTTTTGTCTTGATTGGGTTCAGCTTGTGATAATTTTTCTTTTACTCAGGAGTATTTGGGATCCACTCCTATCTCATGGATTGAATGTTTCTTTCCACGACCTCAGGAGCATTTATTGTCAAATGAGGTTGAGTCCTAATGAAGTAGTGATCAAGTAGGTAGTGACTGAGTTTTATGATCTATGGGCTCTCTTGTCACGTTTTATTATTAAATGCACTAGGGTTGGAATACATTTTACCTTTATCTATTTAATTTTTCTTAGCTTCTTTGTTTTTGATTTGGGCATTATATACTAATGAGAGCACTTGGTTTCATCTTTCTCTCCTTGGTATTCTTGGATTTTGCTGTTCTTTTCATCATCATTTGGTTTAGTTTTATACTACTAAGGTCCACATGCATGACACTGATTGTTGATCTTGTGCTATGCTGGTTGTAATATAGCGGACTTCTTTGATTTTTAATTTTGATACCCCTGTGTGTATATATTTACTCTAGAATTACTTGTTGGATGCTATGCCAATATGCACTGTCTGTCCTGATGATGACCATTCCAGTTTAGCTTGGTCGAAACGTCATCAACGCCTAAGTGTGGTCTTTATTGAAGAGGAAGCAATCCTTGCTACTTCTGTTTTTGTGATTTATCCAAACAGTCTGTGTAAAAAACTTTTTTCCTCAGCCACTGTTTTTGTTTACACTGTTAACTGTGTTTATATTGTTTGTTGTGTAACCGTGTGAGCAGCACTGTCTAATGATTGTATTGTCTTTTATATTATTGCCTTATTAAATTTTGTATATATTGTCATTTGTGTAGGGGTATCATTTTGTAATATTAATTTGTAGTAAAGTTTGTCTTATGTGATGTAGTTTTCATAATTTTGGTATGGTGGGATCATTTTCAATGTCACTTAAATTTATGTTATATGTAATGTAATCAATCAATCAATCAATCAATCATAGCATTTGTAGAGCGCACTACATACCCGTGAGGGTCTCAAGGCGCTGGGGGGGGGGGGGGAGTGCTGCTACTGCTCGAAGAGCCAGGTCTTGAGGAGTCTTCTGAAGGTCAGCAGGTCTTGGGTCTGCCGTAGGTGGATGGGGAGGATGTTCCAGGTTTTGGCGGCGAGGTGGGAGAAGGATCTGCCGCCGGAGGTCGCTCTTCGGATGCGGGGGATTGTGGCGAGGTCGGCGGAGTGAAGCTGGTGGGCGGGGGTGTAGAGGCTGAGTCGTCTGTTGAGGTATGCAGGTCCGGTGTTGTGGAGTGCCTTGTGTGCGTGGGTGAGGAGCTTGAAGGTTATCCTCTTGTTGACGGGGAGCCAGTGCAGGTCTCTCAGGTGGGAAGTGATGTGGCTGCGGCGAGGGATGTCGAGGATCAGGCGTGCAGAGGCGTTCTGGATGCGTGGCAGCCGCTTTAGGAGTTTGGCAGAGGCTCCAGCGTAGAGGGCGTTTCCGTAGTGCAGCCTGCTGATGACGAGGGCCTGGGTGACCGTTCTTCTCGTTTCGGTGGGGATCCACTTGTAGATCTTGCGGAGCATGCAGAGGGTGTTGAAGCAGGAGGAAGAGACGTCGTTGACCTGCTTAGTCATGGAGAGGGTGGAGTCGAGGATGACCCCTAGGTTGCGTGTGTGGTCGGTGGGTGTTGGAGCTGTTCCCAGTGCGGTCGGCCACCAGGAGTCGTCCCAGGCCGAGGGGGTGGATCCGAGGATGAAGCTTCAGTCGGCTGTTCCTCATCCATTCGGCGACGGCCTTCATTCCTTCGTGGAGGTTGGTTTTGGCGGTGTGGGGGTCCTTGGTGAGGGAGAGAATCAGCTGGGTGTCATCGGCGTAAGAGATGATGTTGAGGTCGTGCAGTCGGGCGACGTGGGCGAGTGGTGCCATGTAGATGTTAAACAGCGTTGGGCTGAGGGATGAGCCCTGGGGTACGCCGCAGATGATCTCGGTGGCTTTGGAGCGGAAGGGGGGGAGGCGGACGCTCTGTGTTCTGCCAGAGAGGAAGGAGGTGGTCCAGTCCAGGGCCTTCTCTTGGATCCCGGCGTCGTGGAGGCGTGTGCGTAGTGTGTGGTGGCATACCGTCTCAAAGGCGGCTGACAGGTCCAGGAGGATGAGGGCCGCGGTCTCTCCATTGTCTAGCAGGGTCCTGATGTCATCGGTGGCGGCGATGAGGGCAGTTTCGGTGCTGTGGTTGCTGCGAAACCCGGACTGGGACGGGTCCAAGATGCTGTTCTCCTCGAGGTAGCGGGTCAGTTGTTTGTTGACGGTCTTCTCGATGACCTTCGCCGGGAACGGGAGCAGGGAGATGGGCCGGAAGTTCTTGAGGTCCTTGGGGTCCGCCTTGGGTTTCTTGAGTAAGGCGTTGATCTCGGCGTGCTTCCAGCTTTCCGGGAAGGTTGCTGTCTCGAAGGAAATGTTGATGGCTTTCCGGAGATGGGGTGCGATGGCGGTGCTGGCTTTGTTGAAGATGTGGTATGGGCATGGGTCTGACGGAGATCCGGAGTGGATGGTGTTCATGATCTTGATGGTGTCGTCGTCGTTTATGTTGGTCCAGGAGAGCAGGCGGTTGGTGCGGATGTTGGTCATGGGGGCGGAGGTCTCAGTGGTTGTCGGGGCGATCGTGGTGTTGAAGCCATCGCAAGAATGTCAGCGATCTTGCGATGGAAGAAGGTGGCAAGCGAGTTGCACAGGTCTTGCGAAGGTGGGATGTCGTTGGTGTTGGAGCTGGGGTTGGAGAGTTCCTTCACGATGTTGAAGAGCTCTTGGCTGTTATGTGCGTTGTTGTCTAGGCGGTCTTTGAAGGAGGCCCTTTTGGCGGATCTGATGAGGTGATGGTGTCTGCGGGTGGCGTTCTTGTGGGCTGCGTAGCTGTCCGGTGTTTGTTCACGGTGCCAGTTCTTCTCTAGCTTTCGGCAGGTTTGCTTGGAGGTAGAGTACTACTTGGGCCTGGCTGTACAATCCTCTTTACGTTACCAAAAATATTTTCCCCTCTTGGTACTACACAACAACAACAAGACATGTAATTGTAAAAGGGGGCAAGGGGAAGCTTAAGAAAAAAGAGCAGAAGAAAAGCACAGACAGGAGACAATCAGCTGCGAAAACAGGAAATATATTTATAGAACAACACTGGGAAATTCAGGGATAACAAACATCCGAAATATAAAAAAAATAGTAAGTATACAGAAGGACATCATTTTAGTAGTGGGCAATAAAAAATCACTTACAGGGGAGCCATTGTCTGTGGTGCTGGTGGTAGGGGTGTGGTGGTGGTCACACCCGTCGCGTCACTGGTGGTACTTGTACCCTGAACAGAAGAAGATTCGCTCTTGCCTATACATATAGGGGCATATTTACAAGCCCCTTGCGCTGCCGGTGAGCCACTTTTTATGACGCACAGGTGGCGCAATTTGGTGCTCCATATTTACAAGGACACATAAAGCCACCCTGCATGGCTTTTCGTATCCTTGTAAATATGTCCTCTTTTCACGCAGCACTTTGTATGAAAAGGGCGTACCATGGGTGTTGCTGTGGGTGTTTCAACGCAACATCCATGGATTCTGACGCGTTCCCAGTTTTACAATGTTTCGTAAGCCTGGGAATGCGTCAGAATCCTACGCCTCCCCAGCGGAGGCATAAGGAGGCGCAACATTGAGAAATACTTTTATTTCTCCTCGTTTTTTCCTCTTTCTATGCGTGCTGTATTCTTCAAACGTAAATAAAAACACAAAAATAAATGCAGGACAATGAGACAATAACATACAAAGTACAAAAATGTTGGGATGGAGGAATAGGAAAGAGCAGATGGGGTTGGATGGATTAGGATAGAGAAAAATAAATGCAGCCAACAAGGAAAGACAGAAGCAAGCAAAACAAACTGACCGCACCCATGCAGACCCTGTGGTGCTGTTGGCACTGATTTTTCAGTGCAGAATGCGCTACTGACCTGAAAGACTAGCGCGAACGAGCGGATGAGCATTCTTCCGCCCATTCTAGGAGTTCCGCAGAACCTCACTGAGTTTTTTTGGATCTCCGTGGAATTCACGAGTAACACCTAGGCCTAATTATTTTCATAATGCATGATCGGTTGGTTTAGCAAGTCATCTCCTTGTGATATGTAACCAAATTCAACCGACCTACCACCTCTGTCTGGGTTCTGAGAAAGAAGAAACATGTATGATCTGAGGGTACTGTAAGCCTGAAGGCAAGGCCGGGAACGGATGGGTATTGCAGGATGTTCCATAAAGTTACAGCATAGCCCTGCTTGTAGGTGTCTTTAGTAAGCAGCATCAGAAAGTAACTTATATTAATGAAGCAACCTGTGACAGCAGGCCGGTCAGATTTATCAGAAACAGATGAAATACGTAAGGAATGGAATCAAGTAATCTAGCCCCATACTCTTGACTGTCACCATAGGGAGAGGTATCTGAAACTGGACGGTTTACAATTAGAAAGGAAGGGCATTAATTTCAGATATCTAAGCTCTTCATTCAGGGCCATATGATTTCAGACACTGCTTTTTAGGTCTGGCGTTAACAAAGTCCTTTTAGTTTTACTCAAATAATATGTTGCATACACTTACGTACACCTCTTCATCCATTGGTCTGTTACTGTAACATTCAAATTTTTCCTCCACCGAACACAGCATACAGCATCGGCAATGAGTCACCTGCTTCAGTCATTGGCTAATTTCACAAGGAGCACATTCACACATAAAGAATTCCCTTCATTGAGAGGGAATACTATGGCAATATGAGCTTTTTGTGTCTAAAACATATGTCAGCTTTTAGGCAGTTTTTTGTAGATTGAAAAGGCCAGGAAGCTCCTGAACAATAAAGTTTTGCAAAAGCTATGACAAAAAAAGCAAGTACTGAAAAGTGAAAAGGCTGGCAGGCCTCTCAGAGCTTCTTCCAGAGCTGCACAGTCTTGTCACCTAACTGATAATTTTGTTGTTTACCAAAGTGTACTTCTGCTTTGCCACTGATCTTGCCACTCCGGTTTACTTTCAAACCAAGACATCTTTTTCTTTAAGATTTGTTTTTACAAATCGGCATACAGTTTGCCTTGAGAAATTACATATTGTTTATCACTGCTCATAGTTATTTATTTAAGGTCCAGTGCTAACTTTGGCTCAATTCAAAGAGTCACATTTACAGCAAATGCAATTGTCATATGTTTTTTGAACAGCATAAACACTTTGGGGGATATGAACAAGGAAGTGGCGGAGCGTGTCGTTAGCCTCCTTGGCTTAACAGCACGCTCCGCCACTTCTGAAACGCAAGGCTCACCATATTTACAAGAAAGTGGTGCAGCCTTGCGTTTCCCCCTGCGATGACGCTAAGTTTAGCAACTTAGCGCCAACGCATGCACCCTTGCACCAGAGTGCAAGGGTGTCTTCTTGCAGGGGAGGACTGTTTATGTGCAGGAAGGTGTCCCTTCCTGCACATAAACAATCCAAAAAGGTAATTCTGTCACTTTCATGTGTGCTGCTTCATGCAGCACTCATGAAAGTGACAAAATGGCATTTTTTTTAAAGGTTTGTTTATGTACAGGAAGGGACACCTTCCTGTACATAAACAAACCATGGCATTTTTGCTTTTTCCATGTGTGCTGCACAAGGCAGCACACGCGAAAGGGCAAAACCGAGGAGAAACAATGCATTTCTCCTCGTTTCGCCAACTTAAGACCAGGGTTTTCCTGGTCTTAATTTTGGCGCTGCCTCCTATGTACGCCACCCTTGTACTTAGGGGGCAGCGTCAGATACAATGGGTGTTCCGGTGGAACCCCCACCACAACACCCACTGCACGCCTCTTTCACGCTAACCATAGCGTGAAAGGGTGCCTTATGTAAAAGGCAGCATCAAGCCACGTTAAGTGGCTTAACGCTGCCTTGTACATAAGGCGCAGCCCGTATCGCCACCACAACATCCGTAAAAGTGACGTTGTGGTGGTGATAGGGGCTTGTACATATGCCCCTTTGAGTCCAGTGCATGGTCTAGGGATGTGTTACATAACCTGAGCACTACAAGTGCTAATTTAAAACACGATTTGTGTTGCAGTTTTTGGCTGACTGGTGTCCTAAATAGTTCAAGAGCTCAAGCAGCACTCTTTTAGCACCATAAATAGTGGTAAAAGGACTGGCTGTTTGTCACAGGAGTTTTCATGGCATGTGCTGCTTTTGGCTGAAAACACAGTAACATTTGCTGACATATCTAAAGTAAACACCTGAACATAAAACAATAATATACGCAAAGCAACATAACAACACAATATAAAACATACAGGGGCATATTCTCAAGGACTTATCGCCGAGTTAGCGGCACTTTATCACAGCCAAAGTGGCGATAGATTTATCGCCCTGTTCACAAGCTGGTGCTAACAGCCGATATCGCCAGTTATCCTGTGATAGCAGCCGCAAAAAACATCGCCATGGATGACACCGGCAACTAACGCTAATGAGATGCAGAGTAGGCGTTCCTGTGCAAAAAGCCACGATAACACCACTTCGCAATATTCCCAACGACCAGCCAGATCGGCGATAAGATCCCAAAACAGGCGATAATGCGCGTTAGCAGCAGGGATTTAACACCTGCTCTTACCTGGTGTTAAGTCGGACGACAACCTGCACCATAAAAGGGAGCCCAGCCCAGAGCCACACCTGAAGAACAACAGATGCCATGGAGCTACTGATCATGCAGCTCGGAGCCCCATGAGGGCCACAACACACACCGCCACTACCCCCAGGCCCGCCACCCCCCTTGGACCCTCCCCGCCCCCTCCGGACTACCACAGAGGCAGCGCAGACAAAGACAGCGGACCTTCAGAAAACGCACAAGCCTCACAGACTTAACACCAGAGGATGTCATTGCCCACTACAGGCTCAAAAGGACAACCATCCTCCGCATCCTCACCCACATTGCCCACAGGCTGATGGTACCAACACAGCGGACAACCAACATCCCTCCGCAGACAAAGCTGCTGGCTGTGCTGCACCTGTTGGCCTCTGGGACCTTCCAACCAACAACTGTCAGAGTCGGAGGAGTCTCACAGCCAGCCCTATCCAAGTTCCTCGCACCTGTCTTGGATGCCATCATCATCTTGGTACACCAGCACCTTTACTTCCCACACACTGCGCAGGAACAGCTGGGGACCAAGGCAAGGGAACTACGCCATAGCTGGCTTCCCGCACGTGTTGGGGGCAATCGACTGCACACATGTACTCCTCGTGCCCCCTGCCACCACTGCACACAATGACCTCAACAGGAAGCACACGCATTCCATCAATGTGCAGGCAATAGTGGACCACCGGGGACTCTTCACCAATGCCGTCGCCAACTACCCAGGCAGTGTGCATGATTTCTTCATCTTCCAACAGTCCATCATCAACCAGCGCTTTGAGGCTGGCATCTATGCAAATGCAATGCTCGTCGGTAAGTACCAACTGAACACACCACACACCTCAACTCCACCAACATACAACTCACAACTCTGGGAATGCACACGTTACAAAATCACATACAACATGACAAACAACATGCCCACATACCAGACACGACAACACAACTTACTGTGGTAACCTGGGCTAGCCATGTACACAAGCCAACAACGGCATGGCACCACAGCCACACAATAGCAGAATGTGGGGAGAGGTGGGAACCAGGCATGTGCGAAGGAGGCAAGTGACCCATGAATGAGAATGTACACAATGCCAAGTGTGGCGTGGATGTGCTGGACAGACTTGAGTATGCAGACCACAGACATTTCCATGTCGACATACACTGCTGGTGTTTGGAGTGTAGTGGACAATGGACGCAACCATGTTACCTCAGCCAGTGGGGAAGATCGCGGAAATGTAGCTTGTTACGTCCCCCCCTGTAAGCGTGAGCGGAGTGGGCTGGCCCAGCGTACGCCAGGCCAGCGTAGGGGTGTGAATAAAAAGCACGTTGCTCTTGGCGTGGTTCTCTTCCGGAATGGCCAATGTGTCTGCCAGGGCGGTGCCTCTCACCCCGCCACGAGGCCGACGCCGTGAGCGGTGGTGCCTGCGATCCTGTGCGCCTGCTGCACCCCAGGCCGCTGGTCCCCAGACCCGTCTTGGCCGCCCCTGCGCACCCAGGCCTCACTGCTCACCTGCCGACACCGGCGTGTGTCAAAGAGGGCCCACCACATGCCGGTGCAAGCTCAAAGCCCGAGGCCCGCGACCTTGGCAGCCTCCTCAGACCATCGCTGGCCTCCACGACACAGGCCCCCAGCACTCCTTTCTCGTTGACGTACTCCACCGCTTCCTCCAGCCTACACTTCGGTGAAGTAGGTCACACGTTTGGAACTGAGTCTTGATTATTCAATGGCCGAGTTCATATCATTGTACGCAAGGAGAGGAGTAAGAGGAAGACGCGGTTCAGTCCGGAGGAAAAAAGGATGATTGTTATGAAGGTGATCGAACACTACCAACAACTGCTCTGGTGCCACTAACTCTGTGCATCGCAAGCCAACGACACGTGGCTGTGGGCCCCTGCTGACCGCTGCCTCCGGCCTACTCTGCGGTCATGTAGGTCACACATTTGGAACTGAGTCTTGATTTTTTTATGGCAGAGTTTATACCATTGTACAGGCCTCATCGCAGACTGCATCCCCTTTCAGCTCTGGTGCCACTAACTCTGTGCCCCGAAATTCATGGACACTCTCTGGTTGAACTTTGGTGGTGTCTGAGTCTATGGCCTGGGGGTTGTCTTCATCATCATGTAGCTGATACTAACTTGGTGTTAAAAATGAGTTAAAAATGAGTCTGTAGCATTCATCTCCTCCATATTGCCTGTTTCTGCTTGGTTCTGCCCTCTGCATCATGCCCTGGAAGAACACCTTCCACAGTCCCCCGAAACACTCCGCGACATTCACCTTCGACATCGACGAGGACCCGCTCAGCTCTCGTGGCCCTACCTCAGTGCACCGCAAGTCACCGTCCCGTGGCGGTGTGCCTGTGCCGGCCGCAGTGCATCCGGGACCTCTAACTCTGTGCAGCTCAAGTCATGGACCCTGTCTGATTGAATATTGGATGGCCTCTGAGTCTATGGCCTGGGGGTCATCAATGCCATGCCATGTGTCTGTGGCCCTGCGCTGACCGCTGCCTCCGGCCTCAACTGTGGTCCACCAGGGCTCACACATCAAATCGAGTCCTGACCTGCCCGGACGACGCATCACCGCTGGCTGCACACGCCACCACCGCCAGGACCACCTCCAACCAACAACTGCCAGAGTCGAAAGAGTCTTACAGCCAGACTATCAGAGTTGCTCACACCTGTCTTGGATGCCATCATCAGTTTGATACCCTGCTCAGCTCTTCGGGTGCCACTAACTCAGTGCACCACAACTCATGGACCCTTTCTGATTGAGTTTTGTGCTGTGGACAGCTCATGCAACAATGTCACCTCAGGCACCTCAAGACCTGGGACGATGATGAGGAAGATGAGGCAGGTGTAACACACCCCACTGCAGCTGCAGCAGGAATATCCCGAAGGGACACAATCCTAGACAATTTCTTCACATGAGCACGCTCAGCTCTGGTGCCCCTACCTCAGTGCACTGCAACTCATGGACCCTTCTGATTGAATATTGGGTGACCTCTGTACTTGCTCCGGCTACCACCATGATGCTTCGCAGTTGTTTGTCTTATGTTGGTGTTTTCTGTTTCCGCTTTAATAGTGATCACTGTTCAAGTTGTTGCCAGCACCAACCACTCCCTGAGGGCTGGCTCACACTCACCCCACACCCATCCAGCAAAGGCGTCACTGGTCAGGTGACCCTGGTAATGAAAAGTGGCCGGGCGCACGTGCCCGTAGCCAGTTCAACTAACTATCAAAGAGTGTCTGTGTGCTCATTACGTATGCAGGATGGCCCCGGGCCCTACCACATTACATTGTGCTGTGTACAGCGGACGCAACCATGTCACCTCAGGCAGTGGGTAAGACCTTGAACATGTAGCTTTGTCGTCCCCCCCTTTATACGTAAGAGGAGTGGACTGGGCCGGCATAGGCAAGTACAGCATAGGGGTGTGAATGATTATCCCGGGGCTCTGGGCGTGGTTCAGTACTGGAAATGTGCAAATGCGTGTGTCTCTGTCGCAGTGTGGGTGTCCGTTGGGGAGTGTAAGTGGTCCCTGATGGGAATTAGACACCCACGTATGTAATCTAGTTCGGCTGCCATGAGGTCAAAACCCACCTGCACCTGTTCTGCCACCTCCTTCTGGCAGTCTAACACCTGGCCTTGGAATGCGATGTGTGCTTCGGTGAGGTGCTGGGAGCCAGCCGTGGTGGTGGGTGCTTCCTGCTGTGTGGTCTGTGCAGGGGGTGGGGTCTCCTCGATGCAGCTGGGCTGCCCTGCTCCTGGAGGTGGGTTGCCTAAGATGTCCATGAGCTGTTGTAGGGCGTCGGTGTCGAAGGTGTGGAGGTCCTCTTCATCATCACTGATGAGTAGTCTGGTCTGCACTGCAGGAGGTGTTGGTTGTCCCTCTGCAATGTGAAGGGGAGATGCATTTTAACATTGTGTTGACATGTATGTTGACGCATTGTTCTAGTTTACATACAGACTGCATGACAATGTACATTGGGACTGTTTTGGAGGAGCTGACTATTTGATGTGGGACAGTGGACATTTGAACTACATCACGGATGTGAGGTTGTACATGTACATTTTCATCTCGCAGTTTCCTGCTATGCCAGATGTGATTGGCCAGTTTCTACGCATAAGCGGAACCAGTTGTGTCCTCTGTTCTGTAGTGAAAGTGTTGCACTTTGTACCACATTGTCGTCAATGTTGATGTGCTGTTATTGCTATGTGTGTGTGCTGCATTGTGGGAGAGTCGCCCCTGCAGTTGTGATTTTGCTGCCCCTTATCTCTTTGAGGCGGTGTGCCTTTGACTTCTGTGCTTCTACAGTGCTGAGATGTTGCAGACTTGGCTAATTTTGGCTCTTGTTCGTATTTTGGACTCTTGGGCATGGTTTATCCGCAGATGTGTTGTTGACGTCAGGGGTTGTTTGTGCACGTGGATGTGTCAGAGTGTGACCTGCTCCTTTCCTGATGTGTTCCACACTCAGCCACCCCAGTGTCGTGGCGTGCACCATGTCATGATAATTGGACTGCAGCCATGCTATTCGTCATGCAGTGTCACTTGCATTGTCATGGTGCCTCACAGACATGCAGCTTTACTGGTTTTGACACGTGTGCATGGGTTGGTTGTGAGATTGGTGCTGTGTGGGGAGGGACCCCTTTGTGCCCATTGTGGACGGGGGCCTACTTGCTGTTTGTATGTGTGCTGCAGTGTGCCAAGGGGATCAGGGACATGATCCAGAGTCATTGTGGGTGTGCAGTGTGCTCTACTTAATTGTGCATGTGTGTCATTGTGCCCATCTCCCCCCGTCCCCCCAGTCCCTGTTCGGTACTCACCCTGGTGCTGTTGTGTCAGGTCATGTCGAGCAGTGTCCGGACCCCCAACTCCTGCCATCGTCTCCCCACTGATGACTGTGGCCACCATTTCCTCCATCTCATCTAGCTCCTGGTGTTCCGCTGGACTGCCACCTCCAGTCTGCATTGCTGCCCGATGGTTGTCAGCGAGTTTCTTCTTGGTTTTGCGCTTCGCATCATTCCAGCGCCTCTTGACCTCTCCAATTGTCCTCCTCCTCACTCCGACTGTATTCACCTTGTCCAGGGGGGTCTCATATTGCATTTTTATTTGCCAATGACACGTTGGAGGTGATGAACAGTTGTTGGTGGTGTTCTATCACCTCCGTGATGATGAGCCTGTTTTCCTGCGGACTGAACCTCGTCTTCCTCGTCTTCTTCTCCTTGCCCTTCCGTGACCCCGAGGTCCCAAGCTGGTCCTCCTGGGGGCTTGTGGGGTTCTGGTACTCCTCTGTACTTGCTCCGGCTTCCTCCATGGTGCTACGCAGTTTGAATTATTTTGTTTGTGTTTTTCAGTGCTTTTATAGTGCATTTTCCCGCATGACGCGTGGGAATTGCAGGCCTGTCGCTGGTTATCGCTGATTGTTTTATCGCGGTTGGCCACATCGCAACTTTTTTCGCGTTCGTGTTTCGTGTTTTTTTGCCGTCACAGTAATTTTATCGCGGTCATTTGACGTGTTAGCGCGAGACTATCGCATGGTACCGCCGTGTTGAGAATACAACGTTAACACAGCATTATTGTCCCGCGATAGACTGCGATGTGCAAAGTTGCGTTAAGCTAATTTTGCGGTAATTATCACACATTCTTGAGAATATCCCCCACAGTGTACATGACAAAAAAACAGTAAAGCAGAACACAACACTACAACTGCAGTACAACACAACAAAATCACATTGCAATAAGGCAGCACAAAAAACACAGTAGCACATAAACAACAGAAAACATCACCACCACAACAAAATGTCATATAACAAATATGCACAAACATTCTTGTTACACATTACAGTAAAAGATATTTGCAGCAAGCAGTTCCTTAACTTACAACCAGGGATATGAAATAGTCTAATTTTGGGCTGTCTTGTGTCTTAAATAGTTGAACAACTGAAACAGCTGTATGCTACCACCTTACACAGCATTAAATGGTTGTTGTCCCAAATTGCAGCATTTGTTGATGTCACTAAAGTAACAACAGAGAACAATACAAAACATAACATAAAACTAAAGCAAAATAACACGACAAATGTAGGACACAACACAACAAAACAATAAAAACAGATTACGACACAACAACCAGAGTAAAACACAGCAGCATAACACAATAACGCAGCACAAAAACACAAATGTACACAGAAACAACACATCACATCAGCACCACAAAAAATTTATCTCAATAACACAACACAGCAAAACAACCTAACAACACTGCACAGAAAGATAAAACAACAATGCAGCACAGAACAAGACCGTAACACAACTCAAAATAACACACACAACAGAACCGAATATAGCAGCAAAACAGAACACACTGACACAACAGATACACAGATACCATAAATCAGAGTAACACACTTGTACAATTTTACAATAGCACAACAATTTTCCACAAAGCAGCAAAGCACATCAAAACACAACAAAAGCAAAACCACATCACAATTATGGCGCAATACAAGTATATTTTAAATATTCCACCGTGAGTGAGGGAGTAAATCCATTTTAAAAGTACAAATAAGTTTATCAGGCAAATTAATACCCTCATATTACATACATATTAATACAAATTGCATCAATTAGTTTTATTTGATGGAATTTTATTTTATGTGCAAATGCTTTGTGGGTATTCCGTTCTCTAATAAACGTTTAAGGTGCTACGTAAATCAACAGCGCTTTCAGTGCTAAGCATGTTGTCGCGCACCGTGACTGAGCTTTACATATTAGGCAAATTTGGAAACTGGTATGGAGATATGGAGGCAGTATGGAAGTCTACTGGTATTCTAAAGGGACATATACTAGGGTCAGGGAAGTGCAAGGACGCTTTACATTTTAGTAGTGTGTGAAAACAGGTGGCAATGGTGATTTAGGTGTGGTGGTGTTGTGCAAAAGTGGACATTGTAATGTGTTCCTTGCCAACCTGGAAAATTTGGAATGGAAACTGACAAAACAATTTGATGCTTGATTAACAGAGTTGAGGGGCCGCAATTTATATTCGGGAATTTATTGTATGCTCAGCTTTCTTAGGCTTCTATATTGTGTTTTTCTTTTAGTGCATGGTACCCCGGAATGTTGTACAGACACGTCCTAATTATACTTGTAGTGTATGAGACCAGAGCATCATACACTACCAAGAAAAGGAGTCATGGCATCCTGCTCATTGAGAACCCTAAACAAGCACTGGTTCAATGTGTAGACATGGCCCAGCTGAGCATCAATGATCAGTCATTACAAGCTGGCACATCTGTCCTATTTCTTCAGAATTCTTACCTGGATGGCACATTGAGTACCTAATTATTAGTTGCCCCACAAAACATTTTATTAGAACCCCATGTGTTTGCTGAGCAACAATCGGATACATTTTGGACATGTCATGGCATATCACTGAAGCACATTGGAATCAATTCTACTCAGACTTTATTTTGGCAAGCACATTTTGATGATAAGTTGCATGTTACTGGAACAGTGATGGGCATTATCTCCTGCACACTAATCAAAACAGATTTTATTCCTTCTGACTGGGACTGCCCTTCAGCATTAATGTGTTAGAGACGGTTCTCAAATTTATCATTTTGGCAGCAGAGTGGGTGGGGGTGAGTTTAGTTTGATTCCAAAGGATGAGAGAGGCAGTAATATAGTCAACCTGTCTTGCAGGCTTCGGGCACAGAAACCTCAAGAAAAAGTCAGTGGACTTTAGTTTGGATGGTACTGGGGAACCCTGCAAAACAGGAAGTCCAGTAAGCCCTGCTCCTGTCTCCTAACTGATAATTGCGTTTTTGCACACAACCTGTATTTTATGTAGCGATACTGTTTTAAATTGCTTTTAGGACTTTTTAAAACGTGCTCTTAACGTGCTGTGTGGGGAATTGAATTTGTGAATCTCTGGGGGCTTGCGGGATTCGATCCCGGTGTTTTCTTGACCCGACACTCCCTGGCCGCCATTTTTGCTAGGGGTGCGGTCTAGTGGTTAAACTGGGGGAGATAAAAAGGGACGCTGCACGAGCCCGCTCGACCCTCGACAGAGCAGTTGATAGCTTCTCTGCTCCTGTCTCCTAACTGATAATTGCGTTTTTGAACACAACCTGTATTTTATGTAGCGATACTGTTTTAAATTGCTTTTAGGACTTTTTAAAACGTGTTCTTAACGTGCTGTGTGGGGAATTGATTTTGTGAATCTCTGGGGGCTTGCGGGATTCGATCCCGGTGTTTTCTTGACCCGACACTCCCTGGCCGCCATTTTCGCTAGGGGTGCGGTCTAGTGGTTAAACTGGGGGAGATAAAAAGGGACGCTGCGCGAGCGCGCAGTTGACGTGCGCAGCAGGCGCGCCGCTGGCGCGCCTAAGGCAAGCCCGTCTGAGCCCGTCAGCGTCCCGGAGGTGACCCGCGCCGGTAATGCTGCTGGTTTCCCAGCAGGTAATGCTTGTTTACATAATCATCGATTAAACTACAGTAGAGAAAGCCTATTAACGATTGGTAGGTGTGCGAGCTGCCGCTCCCACTTTACTCTTTCAGTAGACTTAGACCGACTCTCCTGTAATGATTGTAACTGGAGCGCCCATCCACAACCCGACGCGGGATGCATTTTAAGAGGGAGAGACTCCGCCGTGCGCACTCTGCCCTCTCAGAATGCTGTGACAGGGGACAACCTGAAGGCAGTCCTTTTGAATACAAGATCCATAAAAAAACACGAGCTCCAGCTCTTTGACCTCCTCATTGAGACTAAGCCTGATATTATGTTTGTCACCGAGACATGGCTTAATGAGGGCTCCGACCCGACCATCGCTACTGCCATCCCCCCGGGGTATATGATAATTTGGAAGGCTAGACCTAGCGGTAGGGGCGGGGGTGTGGCGATTATACATAAGAACTCCCTCTCCTGCTTACCATTACCCATTGCAGAGTTAGAGGGGGCTGAGGGCCTCGGTTTCCATCTGACGGTTTCTGCTCACCAGTCTATTGCTGGTGCGGTAATATACCGACCACCAGGGCCGGCAGGGGGGTTCCTGGAGTCCCTTGACCATGCTATCTCCCCTATTGCGTCCAAGTTTAGTCAGTGTTTGGTTCTTGGGGATTTTAACATACATTTAGACCAATCGGCCGACCCAGAGTCCATGAAGTTGTGTGAATCCCTTAGTATCTTCAACCTGTCTCCCTACGTCTCGCTCCCCACTCATGAAAAGGGCCATATCTTGGACCAGATCTTCTCAACAACTAGGATCGAAACAGCTGTTCCCCTTCCTAATATCTGGTCCGACCATTTTCTGCTCACCTTTAGGATAGACAAGGTACCGGGAAGGTCTCAGTCCTATTGCAAGCAGCGGGCCAGAGGCTTTAGACCTTTCGAGCAGCTAACGCCGGAGGCTTTAGCTGCTATACTTAGTCAACACCCCATACCCCATACCCCAAAGGCATCTTAGAGTATGATGTGCTCTCACTGGAAGGCTGGCTCCAGGAGTGGACTATGCAACTAGCCCCACCCAAAACCCGAGTAGCCAAACATGGTAGAGCCTCGGCCCCATGGTTTACTGAGGCACTAAGGAAAAGCAAAAGCGCGTGTAAATGTCTAGAACAACTATGGAGGAAAAACTTCGATCCTCTGAACAAAATCACCTATAAATTGGCACTGAAAGCCCACTATGCCAAAGTCTGTGAGGGAAAAAAATTCTTTTTGGCCTCAAAAATTGAACAAGCTGGGAACAGCAGTAGGGAATTGTTCAAGATTGTAAAGGACTATTCTTCCCCCAATGCAATAAAAAGCCCCTTCACCCCTACCTATGAATGGACGAATCATCTTGCGCAATACTTTTATAATAAAATCAAATCTATCCAGGATTCTTTTGGGGATCTGCCCCTAGATAGCAAGGGCAATACTGGCCTGTCCTCCCCTGCATGCCCAATTTTGGATGAAACCCTTCCGGAGTTCCCCCCTATTCCTATGGCCACATCACTCAAAATTATGAAGGCTTTGAAATCCGGCTCTCCATCGGACCCTTGTCCTGCTAAAAGTCTGGCGTCCATCGCCGAGGTATTGAATCCAGCCGTCAACCGGGTCTTGAACTTGTCCCTGTCTGAGGGATTGATGCCGGACAGTTGGAAGCACGGAAAAATCCTCCCACTCCTAAAAAAACCCTCAGCTGATCCTTCGGTAGCCAGCAATTACAGACAGATATCGTTGTTGCCTTACTTCTCCAAGGCTTTGGAGAAGTATGTGAATGTTGCCATCACTGACTTTGTTGAGGCAACCCATGTTTTACATCCGAGCCAGTCAGGGTTCAGAGCCAACTTTAGTACGGAGACGGCCTTACTGGAAGTCTCAGAGACGATTAAGACTACTCTTGATAGAGGATGAAAGGCAGTGCTGATACTGTTGGCCCTTTCGGCGGCTTTAGATACCGTGCCCCACGATCTACTTCTGCGCAGACTTCAGGACTGCGGCATTGGGGGCACGGTTCTTAGGTGGTTCTCCTCCTTCTTGGAAAGCCGCCAGCAAACTGTTTGGTCCCCCCCCTTTTTGGCTCGCATTCCACCGCTGAATGTAGGAGTACCACAGGGCTCTGTTCAAAGCCCAACCCTGTTCAACATATATATGGCCCCCCTTGCACCCCTAGCAGAACAACATGGGGCAAAAGTTATATCTTACGCCGACGACACTCAGTTGTTGTTTACCTGCGAGAAGGATGAGGCGCTAAGAGGAAACGAAATTAACACGTGCTTGGCTAAGGTGTTTGCCTGGTTCAGGCAAAATCAACTGCTATGTAACTCAGATAAGTCTGAAATCATTTTCTTTGGACAGACTCCAGGCGACGAATGGTGCCAATGGTGGCCCCAGAATTTGTCCCCCCCAGCAAGCCCAGTCACCACCGTAAAAAACCTCGGGGTGAAACTGGACGCGGATATGTCCATGAAGTCCCAGGTCCAATCTGTGGCCGGCACTTGTTTTGGGCTATTAAAAATGATGAGGAACTTCCTCCCCTTGCTTCCTATCTCGCATAGGAAGACAGTGGTCCAAGTCCTGATTACGTCAAGGCTGGATTATGTCAGTGTGCTGTACTTGGGCCTCCCTGACTACTTACTAGGCTGCCTACAGGTGGTTCAAAACGCGGCGGCAAGGGCCGTACTTATGGTCGGACCCAGGACACACATGACCCCTTACTTGAAGTCCCTGCACTGGCTCTCAGTGAAAAAAAGGGTACATTTTAAAGCCCTGGTGTTGCCCTTCAAGGCCTTTCACAACATTGGGGCCCCTTACATCAGGAATAAAATTCAGCCCTATACACCATCCAGAACCCTGCGGTCTTCGACCCAGCACCTGACGATCGTGCCAAAGTTCTTTCGGTCACGGAAGGGGGACGCTCCTTTCAGCTGGCAGCCGCGAAGCTATGGAACAGCCTGCCACCTTCCCTGAGACAGGTACAGGATCTCCTTAGTTTTAGGCGAATCTTAAAAACCTGGCTCTTCCAACAGTAGAGGTGGCACTTGCTGTTATGTTTTCACTGCTCTGTCAAGGACAGCGCCGGGACACTCCCTGGAGTAGCCGCGCGCTCTACAAATACCCCATAACATAACATAACATAAATCTGCAGTTTGAAGGGCCTCCAGCATTCTATTTACGCAAATTATGTATATACGTATGTGGGACTTTATAGCATAAACCAAGCTAAAAAGGAATATCACGTTGTCCTAGTTTAGGGTTTCTAATGAGGTAGCAAGGACAGGCGCATTGATAGCGCTGGTTTGCCTAATGGGGTCCCCAGCAGTGCTTAGTTTGAGCCAGTGGTTTCCGGTGCTCTGCACCAGCACTTAATTGCCAACACCGGCACTTATGACAGTCTACCACATGGTGGCGATGTTTGTCTAATTTGGAGACCAGCACAACAACAGTTGTTTATTAACTCAGTATACATTAAAAATGACTAATACCTGCCGCCAAAGCCTTTCTTATAGGTTTGGGGGCCTGGAATAGTCAGAATTGTCACACGTGTGATGGTTAGTAGTTTGGTTGTTACTGTAATTGGCCGAACTGAGAGCGGCATTGGACAGTGCAAGCAGAAGTGGCCTCCTGATGAGGGCCCTGGCACTTATTTTTTTTTTTTACAAATTAAGCACTGGGTGCCCTGCACCATAGGAATAGTATGTAAGAGGTAATCTGTCTAAAGAAGGTGGATTTGCCACTCTCTCCAAACATAAGAGGAACTCATGCTACCACCCCACCCTGAATCAGTCCCAATGTTCCCTCTCTTTTGAGATTGCTTGAAATATGTTTTGAGGATTCTTACAAACATCATGACCTACTGTGGCACTGATGCCTTGAGCTCTGTCTGTGTAGCAAGCTGTGAGTAGAGTTACTTTGGGGAGGCTTTATTCAATTCTGTTTGTGAATATTGGTTTCCATGATCAATCGAAGTTTGGGTATAGTGCATGAAACCTGTCATCTTTCCCCCATTATAACCAGGTCAGTGAGATTACCACACATTTTCCTAATGCAATGAACTATTCGGTGGATTTGTCTGAAAAACTGTTCTTTATTTGAACTTAGTACTTGGCACTGAACAGGTGTGAGGAATGACAAGTGTACTTCTAGTCAAAAGCAACTACAGTATCTTGGCCACATCATTAGTACTGATGGCACCAATCAGAGGCCGGGTTTGGTGAGATATTGAAGATGGTACTGCTCCTGAAGAGAGAGAACATGTTCTGTCATTCATTGGACTGTGTGTGTTTAGTAGTAGAAATATCTTTATTCGATTTTACAAAAATCATACAAGTACAGTTCAGAGGATTCCAAATTCCCGTTCTAAAAATAGAATTAATAAGATTCTAAAACACAAATACGTCCGCATACAGTTCAATAAAAAATTCAACTGTTCCCTAAAACTCTGCTCGGTATAGGGCTATGTTCAGGATTTAATCACAGCTGTTATAAGTGTCAAAGGTATATTATATACACTGAAATGCTGAATAAAAGTGCAGTGTGCAGTGTTTCATCATTGTGATTACTGTATAAAAATGTCATTACAAAAATAGATATAATTCGACCGATGAAATCTCGTCCAATCTGCAGGTGGTATTAATAGAATTTTAAAAACATAAATACTTCCACATACAGTTCAATTAAAAAGAATAATACACATGTCCCCTAAAGCGATACTCGTTGAGAGCTATGTTCAAGATTCATGTCACAGCTATATTAATATAAATAATGTACTTAATAGGGTGTCGAGTGCAATGATTCATTGTTCAAATTACTGCATGGGAATTTCCTTACAGGGATAGATTTAGTTCATTCAGTAATTAAAACCTCCTAAAACTCCTGAATGAGTTTTCAGTTTTGTCTATGGCACTTACATTGTTGTGTCCCCAAAGCTCTGCCTCATAGAGTGGGGCTCTGATGCCCTGAGCTTGGTACACTTGGGTTACTGGTGCCAATGGTCTGTAAATTGACTTTCTCAACTTTTTAACATGTTGAAGTGTGAGCTGGATTTTTACAATCTGGGGGGCCCATGACTGTGTACTGGTCAGCCTTACCCCCAGGTAGTCAAATTGATTCACCTCCTCTAATAAGGTGGAGCCCACCGTTATACTCCCCCTAAAAGACTTGTGTCGATTGAATGCCATAAAATTGTTTTTCGAAGTATTAATCTATAAAACGAATTCCTCGCAGGCTGTACTAAACCGATCCACTATATTTTGGAGCCCCATTGGTGTTCTGGAAATGAGCATGGTGTTGTCTGCGAGTAATAGTGCAGCCACTGCTTCTCCTGCAAGCTTGGGGGGATCAGCTCTGCAGTCTATTAGTGATTTAATCAGGCCATTGATGTAGAGGGTGAACAGAGTCAGCGCAAGGACACAACCTTAGTGCACTCCTCTGTTCACCCTGATCCGGTCGGTCAAACCCCCCTCACTCCCCCACCTGACTTGTGCGTAGTTGTCCTTGTGGAGTCTCATGATGATCTGCGATAGATTGATCGGGATCCCCATTTTGATTAGGGCCGCCCAAAGTTTTTCGCGGGGGACTAGATCAAATGTGGCGCAGAGGTCCACAAATTCCACATATAAGTGACACTTTTTGATTGTTACATATGTCCATAGGATCAATAAAAAACGAAACAGTGGGTCTATGGTGCTTGTGTTACCTCTGAATCCTGCCTGCAGAGGTGACAGTATATTCCCATCCCTCATCCAATCTCGGAGTCTCTCCAGCAGATGCCGGCAGAATATTTTCTGTGCGATGTCGATGAGGCTGATGGGCCTGTAGTTCGCTGATTACTTTTATCCCTTTTTAGGTCTCGCTGAGCCAGCGCATGCGCTGCTCTGCGAGACATTTAGTAAGGGGCTTTTCAAAGTGCTACCAAAGGCTTTTTCCGGCCACCAGCGTGCGGTTACGCGCGCGTGCACGCGCACAGCCGCCATCTGCCTCCCTTCCAGCGCGATCACTGCTGCGCGCGCACCACTCGCGATCACTGCTGCGTGCGCACGACTCGCATGCTTACCACAGAGCGCGTCATCACGATCACTTTCGCTTTCACCGCGATCGCGATCACTTTCGCTTTCACGGCCGCGCGCCGTTACTTTTACGGCCGCGCGGCCAATGCTTGTTTCTGTTGTTCTTTCCCCTCCAGCATCAGATTTCCTTGAGCTCCTTTTTTTTCCACCTGTTCTCCTTTTCGCCGCTTCCCCTTCCACCTTCTCACCATTTCACCCACTCACTTAGCCCCCCTCTCTTTCGCCTCCTCGCCCCTCTGATCTCCCCTTCTCTCTTGCTCGTCGGCCTCCCCTTGTCCGCCTCTATATATTCCTGTTCCCCTTCGCCCCCACCTGTTTCCCCGCTGCTGACCCGCTCTCATCTTGCCCTGCACCCCCTTCTCGCGGCCTCTCTGCACACTCGGCCTCTTCCTTCCAGTCACATAGGCTCCCTCTGGCCTCTCTTTTTCCTCGTTCCTCGATATCTCTCCAAGGCCTTTCGCTCACCCACTTCCTTCTTCCCCCATACCTCATTTACCCACCTGCTCACTGTCTCACTCCCTGTCTGCATCGGTTTTATCCTCAGTCACTTTCTCTCGCGTCTCCCCTTTTCACAAGCCCCATCCCTGTCTCTCTCTCTCGCTCCCTAATGCCTTCTTTTTCTAATATATTTACATCTCTCTTACTCACCTGGCTCCTCTCTTTACTTCGTTTTGCTACCTCCCCTCCCCACTCCTTTACACCCTTCTCACCTGTATCCCTCCCTGTGCCGCATTCCCCCTGTCACACCTGTCTCCTGTTTCTCTTCCTCTCTCTGCTACATTCACCCCTCCCCACCTTGAAACCCTCCTGCTCGCCCCTTTTCACCAGAGCCCCCTTTTGAATCTCTCTGCGCCCGCCCTCCTTTCGCGCCCACTCTCACCCCCTTCTCACCTTCTGTCCCTTCTATCCCTCCACACTCTTCCCCCTCTCACCTGTATCCCTCGCTGTGCACCCCCCGCCCCCTCCTCTCGCTACCAGCAGAAGTTGCTGCCCTCATAAGGGCCCTCTGACTTTAGCCCTGTGCGGCCGCCCTCAGGCCCCCGCCACCTCGGGATCGGCTACTTCCCTAGTGAGACCTGCATTTGGGATCATTAGTTGGTGGCGGAGACTGGAGCTACTGTGTTTTCTCTTTCCAAAAATAACACTTTATTTTTAAACTTCAGAAACAGGCGCTTGTGACTTGGGGCCCTGCATAGTTGTTTGTATAGGGGTCCGTAAAAACTGCTGACAGGCCTGGTGCTGCTAGACGCTCCTCATGCTCTGCCTTGCACCCTTCTACCCCTCTGCCTTGCACCCTTCTACCCCTCTGCCTTGCACCCTTCTCCACGTCTGCCTTGCACCCTTCTCCCCCTCCGCCTTGCACCCTTCTCCCCCTCTGCCTTGCACCCTTCTCCCCTTCCACCTTGCACCCTTCTCCCCTCCGCTTTGCACCCTTCTCCCCCTCCGCCTTGCACCCTTCTCCCCCTCCGCCTTGCACCCTTCTACCCCTCTGCCTTGCACCCTTCTACCCCTCTGCCTTGCACCCTTCTCCACGTCTGCCTTGCACCCTTCTCCCCCTCCGCCTTGCACCCTTCTCCCCCTCTGCCTTGCACCCTTCTCCACCTTGCACCCTTCTCCCCCTCCGCTTTGCACCCTTCTCCCCTCCGCCTTGCACCCTTCTCCCCCTCCGCCTTGCACCCTTCTCCACATCTGCCTTGCACCCTTCTCCACATCTGCCTTGCACCTTTCTCCCCTTCCGCCTTGTACCCTTCTCCACCTCCGCCTTGCACCCTTCTCTGCCTTGCACCCTTCTCCCCTCTGCCTTGCACCCTTCTCCCCTCTGCCTTGCACCCTCCTCCCCTCCGCCTTGCACCCTTCTCCCCTCCGCCATGCACCCTTCTCCCCTCCGCCTTGCATCCAAGCATTGGCATAGCCAAAAGGTCTCGCTTTTGGGACCTTATAAGTATTTTGTTAAGCAGCACAATATCCTTGGTGCAACAACACCAACTGTTGCATGGCTAAACACTTAGAAGGTCCCAAAGCGAGACCTATTGGCTATGCCAATGCTTGTTAAATATGGCCATTATCTCTGCACCTAACCAGGAATCCGGAATTTGTGCTCCCTTTAAAATAGCATTGAAGGTGTGATTTAAGATCATACCTCAAATGTTGAGTTCAGAGAGATAGAGGTCACCCAGGATTTTGTCAAGAACTGATGCTTTACCCCGTTGCAGAGTAACAATTACTCCCTGAGTTTCGACCCTTTGGATATCAAGTGGCAGAATTGTTTGCTATTTTTGGCTTGCGCCACAGCTAGTAAATCTCTCCAGAAGCCTTCATGCCAGTTCCTTTTTGCCTCAATTTGGGCAGTTTTGTATTTTTTCCTTTTTGTGGATACCATGGTTCTTAGGCCAGTTTTGATGACCCCCCATCAAAGATTGTCGAGCTTGTTTACAGGACTAGTCAAACCTCTCATTCTTGTTTCTGGCCATTTTCTTGCCCCTGCCTTCCTTATAAAAAAACTTTTTGAGATTACTCAGTAGGTTCATAAATATATCCACCAGAGGTTGTAGCTCCACACCCCGGGTGACCAGGTCAACCAAAAAGTAGGCTACTAAGTTGTAGATTTGTGCCAAAGTGTCAGCGCTACTCTCAATCGCTGGCCATTTAAACCTTCTTTTATTACTAAGGACAGTTGGAGTAGGTAAAATACTCTCTGGGCATGGCTAGTAGGAACAGAACACATCAAATAATTCTAAAGTTAGGGAGTTGTGATTACTATCCAATCTCTGAGTTACCCACATGTCCACCAGCTTGCACCAGAGGAGTACATCGAGCAGGATATAGTCGATCCTTGTTTGGCAATTGACTCATTTGTATGTGTGGCCGGGCTTTTGGTTGGAGTTAGAACACCCATTGCTGGCCCTCAGCCTGTATTTGAGGGTTAGAGAGACAACTTGAAATGCTACCTTCACGTTCTTAGCTGTCTTTACCTGACTCAAGCACGGGATGCCCAATTCGGCATCCTCTTCGTCGGTAACATTCATAGTTACCTCAAGCAGCTCATGGTTTGTGTCAAAGTCCCCCGCAAGAACTATGTTATGTGATGACCCTTTCCTTTCTAGGAACTCATCTAGTACAAGAATTGTGGGGGAGTCATGATGCTGGGAGGGAAATTTGTTATAGATGTTAACCAGGAGCACTGATCTGTTGGTAGTGATTCCTTGGGTGCTCAAGTCAAGGGCAATATATTAGTGGATTTTGTATCATACTTTTTAATGCCCACCCCTAGGTTAATTTTGGTCCAGATTATAAGACCACCTGTAGAACTACCCTTCTTTGACGGTACAGTTTCAACGCTATAATTAGTAAAACCCCCTCTAAAAACTTTATCAATGGCCCAAGTCTCCTGAAAAAGGCATTTGTCATAACTATCTACAAACTTACACCACTCTTCACAAACAATCTTAGATCTAAGACCTGCTAGATTCCAGGACAATAGTCTGAGTTTCTTAGTAGGCTCAGGGTTTGGGGGAGTTTGCCTTTCCTCTTGGCTGTCAAACAAGTCATGGTGGTTGGTGGTATGATCATTAAGGTATGGGACTGCCCCTCCGCGTCGCTATTCATATTGACCCCAGCTGGCTGTAATAACTCAGTTGATGTAAGAAAATAATAGCCTTCCTTTGGTGAATTCACTGTGACAGTTGGGAAACAGTCCCTGCGCATGTAAAGTGTGCTTGTTCACAGGATCTGCCTGACCCTTGGGGGTTTTATTGTGGGTGTTATCTGTTTGTCTCCCATATTTTAGATCGGTTTCCAAGGCTATGTTTGGTAGGGAATATTTAAACTGGATCAGCGAACCCTTAGGTGGTGAGGTATGCAGGTCCAGGTTGACTAGACCATCCGCTATATCCCGGCCAGCCAGATCCAGTAAGATGTAATCTGATCTCTTATCTATTGAGCAGCGTTTTGCAGGTATTATGTCTGATCTTATGACTGAGCGACATTGCCTCACCTGTCTTATCCAGTGGATGACTTTATTTATTAAAGCTTCGTTTGTTTCTCCTGAAGCACATGTCAGCTTAGGTACATTTATCATGAACACTCTATTTCCAGCCCCTCTAGACAATTACAGGGGTCTGCAATGACTGCCCCCCCTCCAGGACCTGGGGGGTCTCGCTGCCAGTGCGCAATCTTTCGTGAAATTGATTCGAACCTGGCAAACCTATCGGAGCCTTTGCAGTGTTGAGTCCTACCCCAGAATTGATTTTCCCTTGCACCCCACCTTGATTGCAAAGTCTGCCCTGATCCAGCTGACCTTCATATGGATTACAGATAATGTACTCTTTCCTGCAACCTCCCATCAAAGCATGGGGGCACTTGTTTTTTGAAATGCTGCTGGTAGAGGTGGTTAATTTCTGGTGTTTTCAGGCGAGCTAAGATAATAGATTGTGTAACAATCCCTATGCTACTATTCCCATTATCTTTGTCCACCCAATATTTACTCTGCTGGTGAGTAATATTGCCCATTCCCATCCCTCTAATTGTGCTAGAGCTTATCCTGCTAAGTTGATCTATAAGAGACCCCACAGTCGTTCTCAGCAAATGCACCTCTAGAGTTAATTCCTTAACAGTTGTTTTAAGCTCACTTGGTTCACTATGAAGAGTACTGGTGTCCGCTTTTGTTAAATTGTTCCCCTTCCTTCTCTTGGCCTCTGCCTCGTGGGCTGTGGGGGCAACTGTGATCTCGCTGGGGTTCCTGCTAACACTAGCTTCAGTGCTAGCAATGAGAGGATCCAACCGCACCGATTCGTGCATACAATATTCTGGGGCTACTGTTCCCTCGGCTTTAGGGTTGCTGTGACCAGCTCCAGAGGGTACAGGTGAGGGGATGGGCTCCAGCTGCTTCCCATTTAATGTGTTGCAGGAATGCCCTAAGCACATAGCAGAATAGCTAGGGGCAGGGATCTTAAGCAAGATCTTTTTCAGGGGGGGGGATCCTTTGCAGAAAAACGTCTGCTACTTTCTGGCCCACTTTGGATGGCTTGTTCTGGCCATTTAATAGGCTTTCAATTTCTTCAATTAGAGTGTCTATATCGTCCACCACACAGTTCGCTGCAGCACACGCTGCGGATCTTTTAACTTGCTTGGAAGCCCCATTTGGACTGCCTTGGCCTTCCATTTGCCTATTTTACAATGGTAAGCAGTATCACCCAAAACTGCAATAGGCAATAAGCAGGCCTATGAGAAGCAATCCCTGCAGAGGGACTGTGTCAGTCCTACTGCTTTTTGACTATTTTGCCTGCTATGATATTAAAAGGAAGAAGGTCAAGGGCATCAGTACCCGGATTAGTGCTTGGTGGTGGCATCCGCTTTATAATCCCATCATCTTGAGTTTAAAAAAACGGGGGGTGGCCCAGCACAGCCACCTCCGGTCTTCGACAGTCGCGGACGGGCTTGCCCTTGGCCCAGGCCCCGCGCAGCGGGGCCACGCAGTGCTTAAGAGCTCAAGATGGGCATGGCCTCCAGGAGAGGATGCTGGGTGCTGTGGTCCTCCCCACAGCTGCCGGTTCCTGGCGTCCCACTGGGGGTCTGGTATTGATAAATATAGTTGTTTGCTGGTGGCGCACCAACCCCGTGCCTCAGCTCCCAGTCAGTGCCCCTACTTGTGGGGGTGCGGGACTCCAGGTGCTAGTAGCAGCTGTTGTGTGCTTGGGGCCCAGTGAGATATTGTGTTTACAACCCTGTATTCTCTCAGGCTGTGCAGCAGCTTAGCTAATACTGTCTACTTTTGAGCTACAAGGAAGCTGCAGTCCCAAGTGGTCTCACGCACTCCAGAGCAAGCCACAGCCAGGAGTACACAGGCAAACCTATCCAGGGTTCTGCCTCCTCCCTCAGGACCCACCAGATAGCTGCCGCACAGAGAAGCAAGAATCCTGGTGGCAGCAGCGGGTCCCAGCAGTCGTCGGCCCAGAGTGCTGTGCACGTCTTGCTTCAGACACCCAGACACAAGCTTCAAGGGCAAGGATAATCGCAGCAGGAACAGGACTCCACCACGATCGTGTTCCGCAAATCAGCAGGCTCCAGGTATCGGATCAGGGCAGGGGCCCCCTGTTGACACACTCCCGGGAACCAACCGGGGGCGCCGCGCACCGCCAGTGGAAGGGGAACGCCCGTCCAATATGCGGCGTGCTCCTCAGTGAGCAGGTAGGCCACACCGGCTGGCTCCCACTGTGGGCGTAGCGGAGCTCAGATGCGGCCGCCGAAGGTCACCATTATCCAATGCAGCAGGGAGCTGCTATGCCTGCTTGCATGTCCACTCTGAAGCACCCCAAAGCCGGTGCTTCAAAAGGATTTCCAGTGTTCCGCTGGAACGGTAACAGCATACACTAAGGGGTCGATTCCGATCTCGGCCGGAAGCGCACCTAACAGTATTCGTCCGGAAAAAAACCAAGCCGAACGCATGTTTCCTGACCGATTCGAACAGTTGTCCGAACGAACAAGTACGATGCGCATAACAGCCCAGATTCCGAGCGAGCCGTACTCACCAATTCCAGCTCCTGTTCCCCACCCGAGCCGGATCCGTAAACGCCGATTCGAGTCGCACGGATGCAAAAACACAGCACCTTCCGGCCGGACGAGTACGATGCGCCTTCCGTACGCGCCGAACCCGTCGCGACGTCCGGCACGTCAGAGCATCCGGGAGAGCTGTACATAAGCTCCGATTCGCGCCACAAGACGATCCACGGCGACGAGACAGACAAGCCAGCGACGAGTACGAGTCCAAGCCACGAGAAACCCGAACGAGACGACCCAACCATGAATCCCATCGCGCAGGTCCTACCAATACTCTACATCTATTACCGGGACCGGTACGGACGCGTACGACGCAGACGGTAAGTCAAAAACCCACAACACAAACAAACGACACGTACCCGAAATATGTCACACACACATAGGGATGCAGAAATGACGTACACTAGCAACAGCAGAACCATAGGGGCGGGATGGCTATCACCAATGCCATACACACCCATAATGGGATGGATGCCTACCACTAATACCATCCCCACTCATAGGGGGATGGATGCCTGCCACTACTACCATCCCCACTCATAGGGGGATGGATGCCTGCCACTACTACCATCCCCACTCATAGGGGGATGGATGCCTACCACCACCACCACCCCTACTCATGGGGGCCTGGATGCCTGTCACTACTACCCTCCCCACTCATAGGGGGATGGATGCCTGCCACTAATACCATTCCCACTCATAGGGGGATGGATGCCTACCACTACCACCACCCCTACTCATGGGGGCCTGGATGCCTGTCACTACTACCCTCCCCACTCATAGGGGGATGGATGCCTGCCACTAATACCATCCCCACTCATAGGGGGATGGATGCCTGCCACTAATACAATCCCCACTCATAGGGGGATGGATGCCTACCACTCCCACCTCCCCTACTCATGGGGGCCTGGATGCCTGTCACTACTACCCTCCCCACTCATAGGGGGATGGATGCCTGCCACTAATACCATCCCCACTCATAGGGGGATGGATGCCTACCACTACCACCACCCCTACTCATTGGGGCCTGGATGCCTGTCACTACTACCCTCCCCACTCATAGGGGGATGGATGCCTGCCACTAATACCATCCCCACTCATTTTTTTTTTTTTTTAAATATATTTTTATTATTTTATTCACATAAAACAAACATATGCAATGACAGTGCATCCGTATTCTGACATTAACAGATTCAGCCATTTGGGCAATGCCTGCGGGTTACCTCACCCAGCAATTAACTGTAAACATCATAACCCATTACACTACAGTGCCATTCATGGAACGCATGGTGTCATATTAAGTAACAACCGCCCTGTCTACTCAAACACTAGGATGTATATTAATACTGCATCTATTCTTGCTGCATTAAAACCAAATACAAACAAACAACCCTTAGAATCCTCCCACTTATCCCTCCCCCTCTCCCCCCAGGCGCAACCCCTATGTATGATCGATAGTGGTTCTTGGGCACAGCTACACCAATGGTGTATAAATGCTATATAGAAAGCCATGCTGCAATTTCTGAGTGTCAGGAGCAGGCCCCACCCAGGCAGCCAGCGAAATCAGTCCCCTGGAGAGGAAATATCCCCTTCAGGTGGCGTCCCTGGCTCTGGCGCCCCCGATTCAATGTCTGAATCGGTATCCGGGGTCTTCAGGAGATATACCAGCGCCTCCCAGGCCCTTGCCAGATCTAAGGCTTTATCGCTCTTACTCCGGGTCGCTAGTTGCATTCTCGCGCATCCCTCGCATTCCGCTCACTTAACCAGTTCTGCACGCCACCTTCGATAACTAGGGCCCTGCTTTGTCTTCCAGTGCGCTGTGATCTCCCTCTTCGCTAAAAGCAGCCCCAAATCTATCAACCTACTCGTTATTTTATTTCTAGATGTATGTGGGAACCAATGCAGCAAACACAGGCCCATAGTGGGTTCTATGTCCCTATCCGTAACAGTTTGCAATAGCGCGACCACCTCCTCCCAATATGTACCAAGTTGGGGGCATTCCCATAACATGTGCCCAAACTCTGCCCCCACAGTATTACAGCGCGGACACATTGCTGAGTTCGTATTAAAGTACTTATTGATTTTCGCAGGGGTAAGATAGGCACGATGAAGTATATAAAAATGCACTAACTGGAAGCGCGCATTCCGGGTACTCTTCCACGCGCGTTCCACTAGCCCGTCCCATGCTCCCTCAGGAATCTCAGTACCCAGGTCCTCCTCCCATCGCTGCCGGAGCGTTAGTAAGGGGGTCAGTCTCTCGCTCGTCATTCGGCGATATAAGCAGGTCACTGCCTTAAAGGTGCCGGCAGCCAGGACTATATATTGACAAGTTATCGATGTAGGAGGCTCACTCAGCCCCGCTTTCCAATGCGCCTGGATGGCCGCTATCAGCGCCAAGTGCAACAGATAGTCCCCTCGGGGCAAGTCGTACCGATCCCGTAATACCTCGTAGGGGATCACGGCACTATCGTCATAAAGATCTCCCATGGTAATCAGCCCCCTCTCTGCCCAACCATCCAAGGCCGCCCAATTACCCCCGTGCGGTAGAGCAGCACACACCGTCAGAGGGATCTCAGGAGCATAAGGTCTGACCACTTGCGCGCGCCGGTGTGCTCTGTTCCAGCAGAGCCTAAATGTCCCCATCTCCCGAGTGAGGGAAGAGGCCGAGAGCGGTAGCTGCAACAGCAGTTTGGAGAGCATCTGCTTCTCCACCTGAGTTCCCGCCACACCAACAGGAGTTCGGAGCGTCCGCGCCACCGCCTGAGTGAGCCACTGCAGCTGCGCCGCTAAATAGTACGTTTCGAAATCAGGGACCACCAGGCCACCCCCCGATCGTGGCCTCATCAGTGTGTTAATAGCCACTCGTAGTTGCTGAAAAACCGAGGCCGGGATCCAAATAGGGAGCGTCCCGAAGTAGTATAGCATTCTGGGGAGCGCTATCATCTTAAGAACAGCTACCCGTCCAGCCACAGATAATGGAAGCGTACTCCAGAACGCCATACAGCCCTTAAGCGCTCTAATGGCCCTACCCACGTTACCCTCTAATAGGTCCGCTTGGCTATGATAGATACGGGTGCCCAAGTACGTCACACATTGTCGTTCCCATCGTACCCCCTGCGTAGCTGCGGGACCCTCAGTCTGCGGTGCAGCGGGAAACAGGCAAGTCTTTGCCCAGTTCACCCGGAGTCCAGCAACCGCACTAAGATCGGCCATTAGAGACTTCGCCCCGTTAAGAGCTCCCTCCGTGTCCGAAAGGAACATGAGAAGATCATCAGCATATAATGCTATATGATGAATCCGCTCACGGATACGTAGCCCAGGAAAATGCAGCCCCGACCTGGCCCGTGCCGCCAGCGGCTCCATGGCCAGGGCGAACAGCAATGGGGAAAGGGGACAGCCCTGCCTCGTTCCCCGACCCACAGTGCAAGCAGCCGATACCATTCGTCCCGTTTTCACTCGCGCCGTGGATTGTGAGTACAATAGAGAGGTCCAATCAGCGAAACCCTCCCCTAGCCCAAAGTGGCGCATGACTTGGATCAAATACGGCCACTCGAGACTGTCGAAAGCCTTCTCAATATTTATTACCAAGACAGCAGCAGATGCTCTGTCGTAAGTGTCCGCTTCCAATATCCTAATGAGGCGCCGCACATTCTGAGCCGTATTCCGGGTCGGGATAAATCCCGCTTGATCCTCATGTATTAGATGGGTCATGTAGGGAAGAAGTCGGGTCGCCAGGATCCTACTCAAGATTTTATAATCCGTGGTCAGCATTGACAATGGGCGATAAGCCGTCATGTCCTGGGGTGACTTCCCCGGCTTTAACAATGATATGATTAACGCCTCGCAGGTGGTAGCAGGAAACAGTCGTTCCTTTCTTGCCGTGTTATACAGCGCCACCAACCTGGGGGCCAACAGGTCGACATATGCACTGTAAAATTCCACCGGGAGGCCGTCCACCCCCGGGGTCTTTCTCCTGGCCATATGTTTAATCGCGCCACGTACCTCTCCTAGGGTAATATCCTGGCCCAGCAGCTTCGCCCTCTCCCCATCTAGCTCTGGGAGATCCGTCGCCCCCAAAAAGTCTCGAATGGCCTCCCTATCAGGGACCACCTTGCTTTGGTAGAGGTCTGTATAGTAAGCAAGGAACAAGTCGTTTATCCCCCTCTGCGTGTAACAGGCCTCTCCAGCCGGGCTGTGAAGTTCAAGAATCACCGTTCCCCTGCGCGCTGGGTTGGCTAGCCATGCCAGCAGCGTTCCGGATTTGTCGCGCTCTGCATGCGCACGGGTGATATATTGTTTATAGTCGAAACAACACAGCCGCTCCACCTGCACGGCGACCCCCTCCCTTGCGGCTATTAGCTCTTGTTGGCGATCTGGCTGCTCAGGCCGCTCTCGTTCAACGTCCCGCAGCTGCTGTTCTACGCACTCTAGATCCTGCAATATTACTCTACGCACTCCCAGTTTTTGCGTGATACAGAGTCCCCTTATCACACTCTTGAAGGCATCCCACTCCACCATCAGCGACGAAGCAGTGCCAGTATTGACTTGAAAATAATCAGTGATGCCAGTCCCCACCACCTCCCGAAATACCTGATCTTCCAGCAATTCCGGGTTTAGGCGCCAGGTCGGGATCTTAGGCCGTTCGGGCAGCAAGTTCACACGCAGTAGCAAGGGATTATGATCAGACAGTGTTCTGGCAAGATACTCACTGTGCTGCACTTCAGCATGGATGTCAGGAGTGCAGAGCATCACATCAAGCCGAACATGTAGGTCATGTACAGCAGAAAAATATGAATAATCCTGTGTCGTCGGGTGGTGTGCCCTCCAAGTGTCCACTAGCCCCCATCTATCTTGCCAGTCCCGCCTAACTCTGGAGAGATTATGGGCAGGCGCTTCAGGGAGAGGAGGGTGCGACCTATCCAATAGGACGTCCGTGACCGAATTAAAATCCCCACCTAAGATGGCTGGCCCGGTTAAAAATGGTGCAAACTTCCCAGACAGCAGTGTGAAAAATGCCGTTTGCTCCGTATTTGGAGCATTTATGCTACCCAGAACCACGTCTCTACCATTCAGCCTGCCCGCAACCAATATGTACCGCCCCTCAGGGTCCTTCAGCTGACGAGTGGGCTGGAAAGGGACCCCCGCTCGAACCCATATCAATACACCCCGGGCGAAAGCAGAGTACGTTGTGCAAAAGACCTGCCCTCTCCACCTGCGCTGCAATGACACATCTTCTTTTGGGGCTATATGAGTCTCCTGCAGGAAAGCCAGCTGGACCCCTCTGCGGACTAAGTGCGCATGTAATTTGTGCCTCCGCTGCATAGTGTGCATGCCCCTGACGTTCCAGGATATGCATTTCAAATCAGACATCGATCCCATGACAGTGCTTCACATTGAGCATATTTAATCAGCTGAAAATGATTACACCAAGTACCCCCAGACAAATTACATTGATGACAAGGGTTACGCCAATTTCCCTGAAACATTCTCTTACTACAACAAAAACAGCCCCAACAACCCCACCACAGGACAGGCACGAAAAAAGAACTAGCCCCCATCCAAACTACTCTAAACTGGGTTCCCTCTAGTGGCTACAGAGGAACTGGAATGGGGAAGGCGGCTGCAATCTGCCAATCACCAGCAACAATACTGTAAGGAGTAGACCACGCCGATGCCCCGAACGTGCTACTCGCTCCCATCCCCAGAAGGTACAGCTCCAATAGTCCCCTCCCAATACCTGCCCGGCTGGAGCAGACAAACAATAACATGACAGAATCAAGATTCCTACACCAACAAGAATCCAATTATCCAATTGTACACATCCCGCCCAACAATCCTGCTAACAATACAATCAATAAGGCCTGTAAAATAACATCAGATGATATCGTCAGCTGTGCCTGGTGTAACATGCAGCAGCTGCAGGCCACACGACTGGGATGTGTCTATTCCTGTGTCCGCCAGGGATTTATCCGCCTCTGGGCCAGACTCCGAGTTCCTCTCAGGGTCTCTGAGCAGTTCAGATACCGCTCTCAATGCCTCCTGCCTCTCCTTCGCTGTTTGAGAAGAGCCGGGTGCTGTCACTGTGACAAGGCGCCGCCGCTGCCGGCGCGGGCGCTGCGGCAATCGTCCCGGGGGCTCCCGAGTTACATCACCCCGGGCTGGCTTTCTGCCAGTTTTATACGTTTCCAACCAGTCCCATGCTTCCGAAGGTTCGTCACAAAAATGCGTAGTACCATCGAGGATGATCCGCAGCCGGGCCGGGAACATCAGCGAATACTGGAGACCCTCATCGCGCAGAGCCCGCTTGACAGCCAGAAAAGACGCTCGGCGACGCTGAACCTCCTGCGTATAATCGGGGAAGATGGAAACCTTGTTGTTGCCCACTGTATACGGACCAGCTGATCGCGCCGTCTGCAATAAGTGATCCCTATCTTTGTAGTGGAGGAGCCTGGCCACCACCGGGCGCGGAGGGCGACCCGGCGCCAGCGGGCGGGCCGGCACCCGGTGAGCCCTTTCTAGGGTATAGAACTGCGTCAGCCCCTCCGGTGCCACCTTGTCGCCAAGCCAGTCTTCCAGATATTGAACCATGCTGGATCCCTCAATTCCTTCCGGGAGGCAGAGTACACGAATGTTGTTCCTCCGATTCCTCCCTTCCGCATCCTCGGCTCGCCTCTCCAGCGTCAACAGTCTGCGGGTAACGTCTCCCATCTGATCAGCGATGGCCTTCTGTGCCGGCTCCAAAGTCGCCAGGGAGGTCTCAGCCTGCTCCACTCTGTCTGCTAGCTTGGTATGTTCGGCTCGCAGTAAACCCAAACCCACCGACACCGTAGCGATGTCCTGATGCAGAGCTTCACGTGTATCAGTGATGGCCTGGAGGATGCGGGCCAGCTGCTGCTGCACCCCCGCGTCACCTGCCGGCTCGGGAGAAGCCGGTCGCTTAGCCTCTTGCTCGTCGTCCTCCTGGCCCGGGGAGCCATCTGCTGCCGCCCTCTAGGCTTCCCCATAGCTCAGCCGTATATCAGGTAGTTCTGGGGACCAGTCCACTCTTGGCCACAAGGCCAAGCCCCCCGTGGGCAATTCCACCAGACCCCTCTCAGCGGTTAGTAAAGTGGCAGCGGGGCAGAGCCACTGCCGTCGTAAAGGTCACAGGCCCCTCGTTCCACCAGTGCAGCAGCGACGCCACTCAGGCCCAGAGTTCTCCAGATCCGCCACTGGGCAGCGGTCCGCGGCAACAAGCAACTGTCCCAGAGGGCATCAACATCCACTCAGCATGCCCAGGGTCCCCAGGTCCAGCGCGCCCCCAGCCCGCACGGGCACAGGCGGCGTCCAGGCCCCGTGTCGCAAATGCATAGGCCGAAATGCCACTGCCAGGCCCAGCGCGCCGCGCAGCATCAAGCCCAGGCGTAGCAGCGTTTACGCACAGGGGCCCACAGCAGTCGTTCTACCGTTCAGGAGCCCCCCGTGTATCAGCGGGATCCTCCATGTGGCACCCCCGGGTCTCTCACCGCACAACACCGTCCAGCAGCGGCCCCCGACACGGCCACCTTCGCCCTCTGCGATCAGCCTCTCCAACAGGCCATCTCAGGCAGAGGGTCAGGTCTTCTCCACACGCGGCGCTTCTCCCACGGGAGTGCACACCAGCAACCACTCTCAGGCGCCAAGGTCAGGGCTTCATGGGCCTCTCCGAACAGCCCGGCGGCCAAACAGCTCATTGGGCCTTTCCTTGCTGCCCAGCGCTACATCCACCGCTGCGGCCCTCCGCTGTGCAGAGTGCGCTTCCCCGCCGCCCAGTACGACCTACCAGGGGCTCCGGAAGCCTCGCCAGGGCACCACAGCAGCGCGGAATCTGGCCGCGTCACCCAGCTCTCCCGGAGTGCGATCGGGGGAGGGGGCTTTTTTCCCCCACTGCAAGTCTGCCAGACCGGGTCCCAGTCACGGGATGCGCACAGGGGTCCTGTAATCAGGCGCCCACCTCCGGTGCTCAGCAAGCGCTCCAGCGCCAGGTCGCAGGTCCGTCCAATCGAGCCCCACACCTAGTTCGGCGCCATCTTGGTCTCCGGAGCCCGCTGCCCCTCAGAGCTTCCGCTTCAGCCCCGCTCCACAGTCCGGGCAGGAAAGGGTCTTAATTAGCGGCCCGGGACCCCGCACTACTGCGGCAGCCCCCCGCCACGACCTCCCAGGGATGCGGCGGTCGGTATCGCCGGATAACTCATGGGGCCGGCGCGGAGCTCAGAGCTCACGCGTCTGCCTCCATCAGCTTGCAAGCCACGCCCTACCATCCCCACTCATAGGGGGATGGATGCCTGCCACCACTACCATCCCCGCTCATAGGGGGATGGATGCCTACCACTAATACCATCCCCACTCATAGGGGGATGGATGCCTACCACTCCCACCACCCCTACTCATGGGGGCCTGGATGCCTGTCACTACTACCCTCCCCACTCATAGGGGGATGGATGCCTGCCACTAATACCATCCCCACACATAGGGGGATGGATGCCTGCCATTAATACCATCCCCACTCATAGGGGGATGGATGCCTGCCACTAATACCATCCCCACTCATAGGGGGATGGATGCCTGCCACTAATACCATCCCCACTCATAAGGGGATGGATGCCTGCCACTAATACCATCCCCACTCATAAGGGGATGGATGCCTACCACTAATACCCTCCCCACTCATAGGGGGATGGATGCCTGCCACTAATACCATCCCCACTCATAGGGGGATGGATGCCTACCACTACCACCACCCCTACTCATGGGGGCCTGGATGCCTGTCACTACTACCCTCCCCACTCATAGGGGGATGGATGCCTGCCACTAATACCATCCCCACACATAGGGGGATGGATGCCTGCCACTAATACCATCCCCACTCATAGGGGGATGGATGCCTGCCACCACTACCATCCCCACTCATAGGGGGATGGATGCCTGCCACTAATACCATCCCCACTCATAGGGGGATGGATGCCTACCACTACCACCACCCCTACTCATGAGGGCCTGGATGCCTACCACCCACACAACCCCTACTCATAGGACGGGTAATGCATGACACAACCAGCATACTCCAACATAAGGAATGTCTGAAAAATACATCCCCCCCAACACCATGACAAGCGTGTGTAGTCTGTGTCAAATGCCTACAACACTGAACATGCCATTGAACATACAATGTGACCCCCTATCACATGTGTCACACATAAATGTGTGTGGCCTCCACAATGCAAGCAGACCATGACCACTGTGGCAACGGGGTCTAACACCCCATCATCACACTGACCAAAAGGTAAGTGTGGGGTCCATAGCTGAAGCACATTTTGAACATTGTGGCAATGGGGTCTAACACCCCATCATCACACTGACCAAAAGGTAAGTGTGGGATCCATAGCTGAAGCACATTTTGAACATTGTGGCAATGGGGTCTAACACCCCATCATCACAGTGACCATAATGTAAGTGTGGGGTCCATATCTGAAGCACATTTTGAACATTGTGGCAATGGGGTCTAACACCCCATCATCACACTGACCAAAAGGTAAGTGTGGGGTCCATAGCTGAAGCACTCAATGTTGATCAAGTGAAGATCAACATTGAGTGTGCTGATAGGCACCGCGTGAACGCCGTCGTGATACCGATGATGGGTTTTATCTGCACCCCATCTCCATCATACATATGAACAACACCCTTTGCGGATAATTGGTTCTGGTATTGTTTTAACTACGAAACTACTAGTCCTCTGAAATTTAACTATTAAGGACCTTTTCTCTTGAATTGATTGATGTTATATGAATATGAATATTCTGGTCACTTGGAATTAGCCCTGACGAAGTTCCTGTGGCACGGGGAACGAAACGCGTTGGCTGTGTGCCGGTTTTATCTATACAACATTGAATAAAAAGAAGAAGTATTTTGGATTATCTACGTGTTCGTTGTTTTACTTCAGTTGAAGTGCACCTTCCTTTTTTGTTGAACATTCACGAATAACACAATGACAGAAGTGACCATCATAATGCAGACCCACATATCTGCACCAATGGACACACAAATGTAGATATCCTGTGGAGACTGTAGATGTGAGGTGAACAAATACCATTCCATGGCAGCAATGGGACATACAAACCATGATCATTGTGCTGACTGATGACCTAGGAGTCCCAGGGACAGCAGGGGAAAGCCACCAAACAACATACAGCCAATGGCACACTAAAGAAATGCCAATGCAGTGGTGCAAATGCACAAACACAAACAGGCAGACTCACACTGCATATCAAACACAACAGGTGATGGGGGTGTGTGCCAGTGTCCCCAGGCAACCACACAACACATGAGGAGGCCTGAATCCCTATTACACAGATGTCAATACAGTGCCACACAAAAGTAACTCATGGATCGGATTCCCCTATGTGGGCCATCAGGCATTGTTAGATTAGAGGGAGCCCAAATTACAAATGTCACACAAGCTTGTAGGAACAGCAACTAACACAGCAACAGACAGACCCACCACAGCACTACCCCCAGGGACCCCACATTGTGGTGACACTGGCCTGCATGATAATCCCACTGTGATGACAAAGGTAGATGTCGTACACACTGTGAACCACAGTCATGTGTCCTGAGCAACTAACTACCATCACACCTACACAAGCACAAATCAATCAGCACGGACTGTCAGCCAAGGCCAACATGGAGGTAGGGGTCTAGCCGTGCAACAACTCTCATTTGCACACACAACACCACACACCTTGATCTCCACCAATGTGCAGCAGTGACGCTCACATGGACTGGTGACATTGCACATGCACCCATGACAATCCCAGGGGTGGTGGGGGGAACTAAGATGGAGATACCCATCACACATGGCCAGTCAACAAGACTTGTGAATGTCTGACACACTGCACAGTACGCTGTACATGGGCATAACGTCAAATCCACACCAACCAATGGGATCCCGGCCACAGTCACACACCAATGAAGAAGCCAAGGTCACCCACAAAGAACACACATAGACAACTTCCAACATTGCAGCTCTGACCCTGAGGAGTGGCAGCAGTCACACACACAACGTGTCACAATCACTGAAAGCTAACACAAACTGTAAATTACATGACTTGTGTAACCAACAAGTGCCAAGGGGAATCCTGACTGTGTCTCATCTGCGTTTGCCCACAAACTCAGCCCTGACAGCAAACACACCTATGGATGACACCCTGATGACCAGTAATGTGCCATGCACCCACATCACAGAGAACCCAGGGCGAAGATTTGGGGGGAACATTGCTCAACTCAGCAAGCATCACAAACAGGAACATCACTAAGGACCCCAGCCTGCGTAGCAAAATGGAAGTGAACACACACAGACATGCTTACACAACACACACCTTGGGCTCAGGCAATGTCACGGAATTACACACTGCCATGAGGGGACTCCACTCCTGTGTAAGGAAAGCTGTGCCATACGTTGTCTCTGCAGGGCTCTATCATGTCAGCAGAACACTTGATCACTCAGTCAACAATTAGCACAAAATGAAGGCTCTCGTCACATCAGCCTGGTCATGGCAGTGTCACCGAAATCATCTGCACCGATCAAATACACATGTATAGCAAGTTGCACTGATACCACAGATGAGTCCTTCCCCATTGATGCCCAAACTTGCATGTCCAGTGGAGATGGTCACACGGTCAGGGAACTAGACAAATTGAACAATGGCAAGCACAACAGATGTGCAGGGGTGTAAGCCACAGATGTGATATTGCAAAAACATGTAGGGAATCCCATTGGTAAATATGAAAAACATGACACCCTCATATTGCTGCAAAGGATGACATGGCTACACACCAGGATAGGACACATTCACCCTGGACCACATGGAGTCCTGCACAGTAACACTTCATTTACCTGATATCAAAAATCACCATCACTGCAGCAAGGGCATGGTTAGCATCCTCAACATCATGTACATCTGAAGCAAAACCACTAGAGAACTGAAAGGAGCTTTATTCAGCATATGTGATTTGAAAATAGAAAGTCCAGACAAAACCCAAAGGCCAATGGCCAGTCCATGACTAAAGTCCAAACAGGGTGACAGTGGTAGATGTCACCCTTTGCTTGCCTGCACTGCTACTAACCAGGGACACTCCCCTCGGAGGGGCATACGGGGGGGCAGGCCAGGCACCGCAGGGACAGGATCAGGGCTCACCTGAAGGAGGCAGGGAAGGGGTGGCTGGTGCTGGAGAGTCACTGACAACTGCAGTGGAGGTGTCTGACATGGTGTGTGCCGGCACAACTGAGGGGCATGAGTCAGATGGTGTGGGTGCCGGCACAACTCCAGTGGGCTGGCCAGATGGAGTGGACAGGTTCCCCACTGCAGTGCCCAAGTCAGACGGGGTGGTTGTGGACTCCACTGCAGTGCCCATCTCCAGGGGAGTAGAATGGGGTTCAGGTAAGGTGGGCAGGACAGAGGGGGAGGACACGGTCTCCACACCAGTGGCACAAACATGTGCAGCGGGGGGTGTGGGGCTGGAAGAGCAAGTGGTAGGTGGAGAAGGCCGCATCATTTTGGGGATGGTGTATCTGTGGGTGGGGGAACCTGGGGCAGGGTGTGGTGGGGGAACCTGTGTTGTGGGTGCCTGAGGGATGGAGGAAGGAGACTGTGTGGTTGACCTGCAGGGCGGTGGCGGGGTCTTGCTCTTCTGGGCCCGGGGGGACTTGCGGGTGGGGGCCCCCGTCTGTCTGCGCCTGGGGGAGGGTGTCTGGGGGCGAGGGGCACTCCCCTCTGTGTGGGTGGACTTCCTCTTCCCCCTGTATGCTGGAGCAGCGGGATTGGAGGGGAAGAGGCCGAGGTCACAGAGGAAGAGCTGCTTTGTAGGTGGGGTTGCAGGTGAGGCAAGGGAAGGGGTCTTGGAGGGAGAGGAGTTTGAGGACTGCGGAGTGACTGTGGATGCCTGTGTGTGTGTCTGTTCCCCATCCCCTGTGGGTGTGGTATCAGTCCCCTGAAGATGCTTGTGTGCACGTTTTGCCCTTGTTTTGTGTGTTTCTGTGCTGCTCGTGTCTGTGTGTTTGGGTGATTGTGCAGGTGTGCATGTGCTTGGGACAGGTAGGGTGCCAGGAAGTGTGGATGGGGCAGAGGTAGGAGGGGTGATGGACTGTTGGAGGAGGGACACTGCTGCCGTCAGGGAGGAGTCCATGGACCTATTGCTCCTTTGTAGGGCAGACATGCCCGTCGAGATGCCCTCCATGAACGACACCAGCTGTGTCAACAGAGTGGTGTGTGCATGGAGGACACTCAGCATTGCTGTCTGCCCTACATGGAGCTGGCGAAGTAAGTACACAGACTCCTCACTCAGGGCAGCAGGGGACACAGGGGCAGGGGGTGCGGTGCCTGGCACGAAGGAGACACGCTCCCAAACACGGGAGCCTCCACGGACCTCTGGAATGGGAGCCAATGGGAGGGCGGTGGTGGTGGTTGTGGTGGCGGGGCCAGACATACTAGCTGGGGTGTGGTGGCTGCTGACACCCGCCTCCACAAGGGAGTCATCCTCCGAGCTGCTGTGGTCCTCAGCTGAGGTGGATGGTGCTGAGGACTCCTCGGTGTGGCTCCCCTCGCCCTCTGTGCCACTGGGTCCCTCCGACCACTCATCGGCTGCTGACCCAGTCTGGCTCTGCAGCTCCTCCTGGTCCGTGGAGCTGTCCCCTCCTGTGGCCGTGGATGTATCTGCAAACAATTAGGGACACAGACAAACATCAGTCACCTGCACTGACCGCACACACCACAGTAAGTACAGCACATTACAGAGCAAGCCCTGGCATCCTCTGTTGAACATTGCCAAAAGTCCTCACACAGATTAGGAGAAGCCAATTGTCAGTCTGATGGTCAACCATGGCACTCACACCCCTCCTGCCCTTGCACCCATCTGTCTGGTGCCTGTTGGATGGTAATACCCCAGTGTGGACACATGCACCACGTACACAGTTGTTGGACATTGCAGAGAACACGGTGAAGTATGTGAACATGCACACATCACATCTCTTGCCACTGAGTCAGTACAGGTGTCCGGATAAAGGGATGGCCAGAGTCTAATTAGAGATGCATGTGATGCATACCAGCACCAGACACCATGATGCACCCATGTCCGGATAGTCAATGCCACAATGGGGTGCATGTTGCACATGTCACTCCCCTGCAGGATCACTCTTAGGAAGTTTAATGCCATGGCACAGGCATGCCTGCAAAGTCATACATCACTGTCTCCAGTCACATGGGCATGGCAGCCAGCCAACAACAGTCTGCACTGTGTCACAATCCTAGGTAATGGGGAATGCAAGTTATGTAGCTGACAAGTGCACATGTCCATCCCCCACAAACCACATCATCTGAACTCTTATTTGTCCACGTCATGCCAATTGGACATATGGGAGACATGAAACACAACTCTATGAACCTGAGCACCTCACAGTCTGCTGTGAATGCAAAACAGCTGCCTGAAATTCACAGTCGCATACACCTGTGTGCACAGTCAAGTGGTCAAACACCTATAAGTCACAGAAGTATCGTCTCTCATGGTCACATCTCAGATGGCATGCTGAGCCCTAAACGATAAACATCCCAGTAGTCCTGACAACGAAGCCACAGCACAACGACACAGAGGCAGACACCTGAGGGAACATTTCACTGATCACAACATGTCAGCTGATACACGGGAGTGGGAGTACAGAGTGTATTGTATGCCCTGGAGTAGGCATGACTGTCCTGCTCCACCTGAAAGAGGGATGAGCCCTGGACAGTAGGCAGGTGGCTAAGCATGTGTGACACACTTGATATACATACTCCTGAGGCCCAAACATTGTTCCCACCCGCAGCATGGGGGTGTGCCAAATACCCAAGGGACATGTGGTGATTCAGATCAGCAAGTGGACCACATATCAAAGTTACACCCAGATTACATGTCAGAACTTAGGCATTGTGTAAGCAATTGACCCACTCATGAATCCCACCACAAAGTCACGGGAACAAATGCTGTCCCCCACCTTGAGCGAAGCAAAATGCAAGGACACAGTACCCAAGTGACACAATTTCCTGACTGTAAGGGCCACACCTGCGTATCAGATGAGGAGTGGGCATGTCACAATTGAGGGAAATGGGTCCTGGACCACAAGACTGATGTACTGTGGAAGTTTAACCAGGCCAGAGGAGGGCACATAGCATGTCAGACAAAGTTCACAGTGCAGTCATGGACTCACCCCCTCCTTGCTGCTGTCTGGCCTTCAGCTGCCCATCCAGGTCAGGGAAGACCACTGCCAGGATCCTGAGCATGTGGGGGGTCAGGCTCCGGTGTCCGCCCCTCCTGCGAGGATGCAACAGCTTCAGCTGGACCCTTGCGATCCTCCGTGTCCAGCCCCGAAGGTCCTGCCACCTCTTCTGGCAGTTGCGGATCTGGCGCTTGTAGACCCCCACGGATCTTACTGCCTGGGCGATGGTCAGCCAAATTTCCTGCTTCTGGTGGGCATCAACCTGTGAGGATGACAAAGTGAAAATGCCATTACTACACATGCAACATATACGTGCATCACACAGTTGGATATACATGTCTCAATCACAGGGGCATATGATGTACACAGGCAGTGCAACGATGGCTATGAACAGTTTGCCAGCAGTTACTACATGGTATCATTGTCTGGGAAGTAAAAGCTTGTTGGAATGCACTGTTACTGCACTGTACCTGTTCAGTGCATGTAACTACACACTTTGGGGGTGAGAACTACTCAGTGAGCATGCTAGCCAGTGGTGTGCACACTGTAAGTCTTGCTAGTCAGACAACATGCACAATTAGTAAGGCAGTGGACAGCACACTCACCTGCTCCCCTGGTTTCCCATACAGCTTGCTGTACTGTGGAAGGAGGCTGTCCAGCAGGGCCTGGTTCTCCTCAAGGCTGAAGGCTGGGGCTCTCTCCACAGTACGTGCCATTGCAGTAGCCAGAGGATGCAGAGACAGCAGCAGTGTTGGTGGCAGATGTCGTCCTGGAGCATGTAGTGCAGGCAAGTGAGCTCTCAGGGGAACAGCCAGCATTATATGTGTGCTGCAGAGGCAGATACTGTCCCATGTGTCCAAAGTGATAGGTCCAAGTCGTTTGCATCTTCTGAATCTGGAAAATACATGGAATTGCACCACTTATACACGCCCACAGCATCCTTCAAAAGTTAAACTTCATGACACCCATGAATTTGCAACATTGTTGTGGCTGGCCAACTGAATTCACTGCATCAGACTCGTTGAAGCTTCGAAAACGCGTCCGTTGCCATGCCAGGCCCTAGCCAATGCATGCCCACCGATCGGACCATTGCTGTACAACGCGTATTCCGGGAAACAATGCGTACCCGCTCACAACAGATTCAATGGCCAGTGCGTGCACACCGATCGGTCCATTGCTGTACAACGCGTACCCGCTCGCAACAGATTCAATGGCCAGTGCGTGCACACCGATCGGTCCATTGCTGTACAACGCGTACCCGCTCGCAACAGATTCAATGGCCAGTGCGTGCACACCGATCGGTCCATTGGTGTACAACGCGTACCCGCTCACAACAGATTCAATGGCCAGTGCGTGCACACCGATCGGTCCATTGCTGTACAACGCGCACCCGCTCACAACAGATTCAATGGCCAGTGCGTGCACACCGATCGGTCCATTGGTGTACAACGCGTACCCGCTCACAACAGATTCAATGGCCAGTGCGTGCACACCAATCGGTCCATTGGTGTACAACGCGTACCCGCTCACAACAGATTCAATGGCCAGTGCGTGCACACCGATCGGTCCATTGCTGTACAACGCGCACCCGCTCACAACAGATTCAATGGCCAGTGCGTGCACACCGATCGGTCCATTGCTGTACGACGCGTCCCTGTACAGGTCACTCGCATATGTCACCATGCTTGTCACTGGTGAACGTATGCCAGTAACATATACTTGCCAGGGACTCTGGGGCACACCTACAACACCACAGCCTGTCCACACTGTATCCTAAGGCATGTAAGGCTGCATTACCTTTTCTGTGTATGGGGGTCAACATGTGGTTTTTGGGGTGGCACTTGGGGGTAGCCACTCCCAGGCTGTGCACGTGTTCATGGGGACAGGATCCTTTGTGTGTTGTGCACATGACCACTGTGATGTGCAACTGTTCATTTCAGAGCATGTGGCATGGTCACATTTCCAGGTTGTGTATGTGTATGTCATGTCACATACCCCCAGAGTCCCATGTGGGAAGGTATGTACGTCACAGGGTGACCCATTGCCACAATAGTGATGGCCCTCCACAGTCTGTGTGCATGTTGTGTTTCCCATGTCTCTGATTCCATGTGCACAATGGGAGACAGTTTCCACATCCACGTTGTTTGTGCATGGACTTTGATGTTGTGCGTGTGTGTGTCACAGACGTCCATGTCTGTCCTGCGGAGGCAACAGGGGCCACTACCTGTGGGAGTCATGTTTGTTTTTCTGACGTGTACATGATACGCCATGTCATGCCAGTGTCCATGTGGCAAGACAGGGTCCCTGGGAATCTACCTGTCAATGAGCTGTGATGCCTGTGGCGCATCTGTCCAGACATGTCACTGTGGTGTGTGTTTGGAACGTGACAGCAGTAAATGGGTACTGTGACACAGCCTAATGGTTTCCCATAGCACAACCTGGAACCTGTTGTCAACACATGTTGAACTGAGATGTTAGATGATGGCCATGTAGGTGCCATATATGTCCATACAGAACAGCACACACATCAAGTACTTGTGTCTCGTAATGATGTATCGTGATATTGAGTATGGTCAATGCCACATATGTGGGGTGAATGACAATCTTTCTTTCTTCACCTATGCACTGCAGGGCACCAGCTGTCCATAGACCATTCCCTGACCTTGCAACGATGGTGGAACGTGACAGCATCCGACGGTACCGCTTCACCAGGCAGCTGATTGAGGATTTGGCAGTGCGCTTGTCCCCACATTTGCAACCTGGCCGGCCGTACCCTACAGCGCTGACCCTGAAGGTGAAGGTGATGGCAGCCCTATACTTCTTTGCCACCGGTACCTTTCAACACACTGTGGCGTCTGCTGGTGGGATGTCACAGACTATGTTCAGCCGTGTGCTACGCGATGTTTTGGAGGCAATGTTGAGATGCCTGAACCAGTACATCTATTTCCCTAAACGTCAACAACTCACTGACGTCAAGAGTGACTTCTATGCCCTGGGGAGGATGCCACATGTCATTGGCTCCATTGATGGGACACATGTGGCTTTGGTACCACCACAGGCACATGAGCAGGCATACAGGAACAGGAAACATTATCATTCGATCAATGCTCTGGTGGTATGTCTTGCAGATATGTGCATCTCACATGTGTGTGCCCGTTTCCCTGGTTCGGCACACGATGCCTACGTGATGAGGAGTAGTCGCATCCCGAGGATGATGTCACAGATGCAGAACCAGCGTGCCTGGCTTGTCGGTGTGTACTGACTTTGTACCATTGTGTGTGTTCTGCTATGTTGTATTCCGCCCTCTTTTCCAACTCAGCTAATGTGCAATTGTCTGTCTGTAGGTGACTCCGGATACCCCAACATGCCGTGGTTGCTGACACCCCTCAGGAACCCTGTGACACCAGCCCAGATGCGCTACAATGAGGCACATGGTCGTACCAGGAGAGTGATCGAGCAGACATTTGGTCTCCTGAAGAGCCGCTTCCGCTGCCTGGACAAGACAGGAGGGGCCCTCCCATATGCCCCAGCAAAGGTGTGCAAGATTGTCATCGTCTGCTGCATGCTACACAACCTGGCAGTGCGGAAGGAGTTGCCTCTCATCCTGGATGACGATGACCAACATCCGCCACCTGTGGAGGATCCTGGCCTGGGCCACGATGCCAGTGATGATGATGATGATGAGGTGATGTCCGCACACAGCTCATCACCAACTTCTTCAGCTGAATGTGAGTATCCAGAGAGTTGTCATGCCAATGATGTGAGTTTGCGTGATATGTGTTGGTGGTGCTCTGGTGCTGTTTGAGTGTGGCCATGTGCTACTTGACTGGAAGCGTGCAGCGATGTGTCCTTACAGGTAGTCTGTACTCCCCAACAGTGTTGACATGCTAACTTGGTTTTCTGTGAGTATCTTGTGACATGTATTGGCCATGAGTATTGCAGTTCTGTCCTGTTCTTCAGTGCTTTTGACTGTGTGTCATGTCTGTCCTTCACAGGGTACTTTCAGAGTTGTTTGGTGAACTGTGATCCCCCAACACCATGATTCAACTTCCAGGGTGGAAGCAGTCGTTTCCCTACAGGTGATGTGCCACACACCCCTGGACTTTATTTCTTCTACACTTGTTGACTGTGTGGCCCCATGCCACGTAGGATTACCTTGCATCTGTAGTGGAAACAGCATGTTGCAAATGTGTAATAAACCTGTGCTTCACTTTGGGATGTGCGTTGTCTGTGGTCACACATCTGACTGACATGTGCTTACTGCACCTGTGGGCTAGTTAACACAGACTGTGAATAGGTGTGGTGTCTGTGCATTCCACTGTATTTCCTGGCAACATCAGTGTAGGCGATGAGTCTGATGGCCCTGGTGTGTATGTGTTGTGTAGCCCTAGTGGTGTGTCTCCCTCATATGTGTCACGTCGCCATGACTCACATGACGGTGTTGAACTTGCTGTAGCAGTTAGCATGCACAGTGTCATTTAGCAGATCACCATCTCCATGACAGAAACCACGTTGGAATCACAACAGAGGCAAGTATGGTGTATTAGTGAGTTTATTTCCATACATGTGTGAGGATAGTGCACAGGATGGTGGGTGCTGTACATTGGGATTGTAATCCAAAGTTCCCAGATGAGTTGGAAGTCTTGGTAGCAGAAATGTCCTGAGTAAAGTCCACAGTCATCTGATACATTGGGCCAACTTAAGCTCCCCATGTCATGTGGGAGAGTTGGGTTGCATTCGACAGGGTGGACAGTTTGCACACAAAAGAGAATTTCCAGAACAGGTGTTGGGTTCCTGGGGGATGTACATGGCCATCGGCCTCTCAGTTTTCCTTCCTCGGACGACCCCTCTTCTTTCGGGGGGGACCTTCACATGCAGGCTGCTGCGGTGCAGAGGACTCTCCGCCAGAGTCATCCTCCCTCCCTGTGGCAGTTGCAGTTGTTGCAGCACCAGATGTTGTGGGCACACAGGGAGGTGTGGCCATGTTGGTGCTAATCTGGCGGAGGCATGTCAATATGTCCCTATGCACCGCTGTCAGTTCTTCCAATGTGTCCCACTTGGACTCCATGCCAGACATGTGTGTCTCCACACGGGACATGTGTGTCTCCACACGGGACATGTGTGAGTCCAAGCGGGCATGATGGGCAGCCTGCTGCTGTTGAATGTCCTTGAGGATCCCCACTACCTGGCTGACCTCTCCGGTGCTATTCTGGTACGCATCAGCAATGCGTGCCAGTTGTGGGTCATCATGCAGTCCAGACCCCTCTGCAAACAGCGACCTATGTCTACCACCCCTCCCACCACCCCTGGCGACACGTGCGGGACCTGCGGTGGCACGCACAGGTGACCGTAGGCCCACTTGGGGGTTGTTACTGGGGTCGTTGTCCGTTGCTCCACGTTGGGCCGGGGTCCCTGTGCTGTTGTCATTGGTGGTCCTTGGTCTGTCCGTGTTGGCAGGGATGGTCTGTGTGTTGGCAGTTGTTGGAGGGGTGGGTGCAGGGGGTGCAGATGTTGGTCCTGCTGGTGCTGCATGATGACTCACACCGGAGGGGCCAGGTAGGACTTCGCCATCCGTGGAGGGCAGAGGCTATTCCCCACCAGTGAGCTCAGTGTCCCCCGGAGCCTGGGACAGGGACTCCTCATCGTCTGCTGCTGTGTCCCCATCATCACCTGTTTTTGGAAGAGACACACAATGTATGTTATGTTTCTACAGGCATCAATGGTTCACATACCTGACAGTTGTGACTGTACCTCTGGATGCGGGCCTGTACATTGCATTGTCCTCAGTTGTCACAGTCAGAGGTTGATATTGGTGTAGCACATTGTCCTGCCAACCTGAAGCTTTTCAATGTGAATGTTGAGGTGTGTGCATGGCCAGCATTGGTGGTATTTGGTGGACATCCGGCCCTCCTTCTCCCCCAGCCCAGTTATCCCACCATGAAGCATGCCACCCTTGCAGTGTGTGCAGGTTGACTCTCAGGATGTCAGTCAGTGGTGTCCTGCTGTTGGTTGTTGCACAGTTCCCAGCAGGGCCTTGTGCTCCCCACAGCTGAGGCCAGTGTCAGACATCTTTGAAGTGGCTTTTCACTGCCTGTGAGGTGTGCATGCTTCAGTGTGAGCTTGCTGGGCCATGTGGGTGGGGGATGTTGAGCTGTGACTACCACTCCCATCATGCTATTGCCTACACCCCCTTCCCAGCATGCCCATACTTCCTTCCTTTTGACTCTGCTTCCCTGTGGGGTAGTGTGCCTGTGCTGACAGGATGGCTGACAGTGTTGTCCTGGCGTTTGTTTGGCTACAAGTCCCAAGAGTGTCCCTGTGCTTCACACAGCATAACCCAGGGTGGTGGTTCTTTGTGGGATATTTAATTGGAGTGTGAGGCATTGCATTCTCCCAGGTGAGTTGTGTGGAGTTTGTGTTAAGGGGGTGTGTAAGAAAAGCTGCTTGTGACTATGGTCAGAGCTGTCAGTCCTCCTTCCCACCCAGCCAGATATCCCACCATGGAACGTGCTTCCATTGCAGGGAGTGCAAGTTGGCTTTCAGGATGTCAGTCAGTGGTGTCCTGCTGTTGGTTGGTGCCCAGTTCCCAGCAGGGGCTTGTGCTCCCCACATCAGTACCCAGTGTCAGCCATCTTGCCAGTTGTTTTCCACTCCCTGTGATGTGAGCATGGTTCAGAGTGGTGTTGATGGGCCAATTGTGAGGGTGACCAATATCTGTGACTACAACTCCCATCATGCTATTGCCTACACCCCCTTCCCAGCATGCCCATACTTCCTTCCTTTTGAGTGGACTTCACTGTGTGTGAGTGTGACAGCAATGGCAAGATGGCTGACAGTGGTGTCCTGCTGTTGGTTGGTGCCCAGTTCCCAGCAGGGGCTTGTGCTCCCCACAGCAGTACCCAGTGTCAGCCATCTTTGTCAGTTGTTTTCCACTCCCTGTGATGTGAGCATGGTTCAGAGTGGTGTTGATGGGCCAATTGTGAGGGTGACCAATATCTGTGACTACAACTCCCATCATGCTATTGCCTACACCCCCTTCCCAGCATGCCCATACTTCCTTCCTTTTGAGTGGACTTCACTGTGTGTGAGTGTGACAGCAATGGCAAGATGGCTGACAGTGGTGTCCTGCTGTTGGTTGGTGCACAGTTCCCAGCAGGGCCTTGTGCTCCCCACAGCTGAGGCCAGTGTCAGACATCTTTGAAGTGGCTTTTCACTGCCTGTGAGGTGTGCATGCTTCAGTGTGAGCTTGCTGGGCCATGTGGGTGGGGGATGTTGAGCTGTGACTACCACTCCCATCATGCTATTGCCTACACCCCCTTCCCAGCATGCCCATACTTCCTTCCTTTTGACTCTGCTTCCCTGTGGGGTAGTGTGCCTGTGCTGACAGGATGGCTGACAGTGTTGTCCTGGCGTTTGTTTGGCTACAAGTCCCAAGAGTGTCCCTGTGCTTCACACAGCATAACCCAGGGTGGTGGTTCTTTGTGGGATATTTAATTGGAGTGTGAGGCATTGCATTCTCCCAGGTGAGTTGTGTGGAGTTTGTGTTAAGGGGGTGTGTGAGAAAAGCTGCTTGTAACTATGGTCAGAGCTGTCAGTCCTCCTTCCCACCCAGCCAGATATCCCACCATGGAACGTGCTTCCATTGCAGGGAGTGCAAGTTGGCTTTCAGGATGTCAGTCAGTGGTGTCCTGCTGTTGGTTGGTGCCCAGTTCCCAGCAGGGCCTTGTGCTCCCCACAGCAGTACCCAGTGTCAGCCATCTTGTCAGTTGTTTTCCACTCCCTGTGATGTGAGCATGGTTGAGAGTGGTGTTGATGGGCCAATTGTGAGGGTGACCAATATCTGTGACTACAACTCCCATCATGCTATTGGCTACACTGACTTCACCAGCATACACAGAATTCCTTCCTTTCAGTGAGCTTCCCTGTGAGGTGGTGTTCTAGTGGTGGCAAAATGTCTGACTGTGTTTGTTGGTTATATTTGTGCCACTGCCTTGCTGTATTTGTAGTTAGGTTTGTACATATGATGACACAGTTACATATCACTATGAGATGGCATGTATTGTGTTTATCTGACTGACAGACAAATCTTGGGGTGATTATCTTTTGGTTGCTGTGGATTTGCTAAGGGTGCATGGTTTGACTATCCCCTTGACAGTGATGTGTGTGTATTGTCACACAATATTGGGTATATTAGTTGTGTACTCACCAGGCTCTGGGATGTTTGATAGTCCATATACGCTCACTGGTGGTAGGATGGCCCGCACCTTCTCCTCCCAGGGCCTGAGGTATAGTGGTTTGGCAGGAGGGCCACTGCCGGTGCGCTGACTCAAGATGTAATCCTTCTTTAGTAGGTCCCTGACCCTCCTGCGCACATCATACCACCTGTTCTGGATGTCTTCCTTTGTGCGCAAACATGGTGATTGTGCGTTGACCCTGTCGACGATCCTCTCCCACATCTTGATTTTCTGCGACATGGGGGTGTGTTGGACCAATGTACCAACAACTGTGGCTCTACCCTGAGGATCTCATCTACCAGGACTTCCAATTCACTGTCTAGGAACTTTGGATTCTTCTTTGGGGGCATGGTGATGGGTGGTGGTGGTGATTGATGTGTGTGTGTGTGTGCAAGTGAGGGTGTGTGAGTGTAGGTTTTGCTGGGTGTATGTGAGGGTGCTATTTGTTGAGGTGCTAATGGTGTGTGGCTTGTGTGATGGATGAGCTGTGAGTGTGTCTGTGGTTGCTGTCTGATGGTGTTCTGTGCTGGCAGGTCAGTTGAATTTGCAAAGGATCATGGTAGGGATTTGTGGCCTTTATATGGGTGGAGTTGGGGGTGTGTCCTTGTTCCATGTTTTTTTTCCCTGTATTTATTGACTTTGTCATTGCTTGTTTGGCCCTTTTTTTTGTAATTTTTCCTTTGTATTTTTTGTGCATGTAGGAGACGTTCTTCTGACCGAGTAGGACGCTGCAGTTGTCTCGTGCGAGCTTCTCCGAGTCGTTCACGCTGTGTTTCTGCTAGGTTTATTGTGCGGTGTACGCGTCGGTCGCCGAGTATTGGCTTCCTTCGGCTGGCTTTTGTATGCGTGTCGGTCGTACGGCTTGAGCTCCGTGCGACTCGGTCTGGTTTTCCACGCATTACATCGTACTGCGCGGGTCGGAGTTCGCGGGTACGTTTCGTTCGGGTTCATTCCTGGTGCGTGTCGGTCGGTTCGATTCGCGTGGTTTCCCCGGCCGGATAGCTGGTTTCCGTGCGTTTCGGTCGTTCGGCTTGTGTTCCGTACGAGTCGGTCGTGATTCACATGCATTTCATCGTACTACCCAGGTCGGGCAACGCCAGTACGTGTCGGTCGGACTATATTCCCATACCGAGTCGGTCGGTATGTTTTCCGGCCCGAATCGGAATTGGCCCCTAAGTGCATAAAACTAATGCTCCTGAAGAGAGAGAACACGTTATGTCAGTCGATTGACTGTGTGTGTTTTAATAAAAAATCCTGGCCAATTTTGCCTCCATTGCTGAACCAATAAAGAAGAAATCTAGCTTTGTGTGGGGAAATAAGCAAGAATGTGAGTTTGCGCCCCTCAAGGCTGATTTGGTGGGTGCCCCTGTTCTGCAACTGTACATTTCAGGTTCACCAGTTTTCATGACTGTAGTTGACAGTGCACTTAAGTATGCGAAAAGTGATTAATGGAATGCTTGAATTAATTACTCGGGCTGTATTCCAGTCCATTGTTCTCTTGTACACAATGCCCCCTCAGTTTAGACCCAGCTATATGCAAAGCTGTCCTTGCCCTGCTCCAATGGGAATACTCCAGCCCGAACTGCTAAGTCATGTCCTCCCTGAACCAGAACGCAAGCAACCAAGGACCGGTTTTGCCCTTTTTATGGGCTCATCAGGGATAGCTTGGTTCCAGTGAGACAGTGTGCACAGGACCCATGTCTTGGCATACCATTTGCACTTAGGGTGACATCCAAAAGTATACAAAATGGTGGTGGATAAAATGTTTGAATTATGCCACCTCAGTTTACCACCATCTATATGCAAATCAGTCTTGTCCCTGCTCCAATGGGAACAGTCCAGGCCGAACTGCCTAAGCAGGGCCCCCAGAACCGGAATACAAGCAACCCAGGACTGGTTTCTCCCTTCTTATGGGCTCATCACCTGGGTATAGCTTGGTTCCAGTGACACAGTGTTTACAGGACCCATGTCCGGGAACACCATTCCCACTTAAGTTGACATCCGAAAGAATACAAAAAGTGGTGGATGGAATACTTGAATTAATCTCACCCACTGGTAATTACTCGAACTACATTCCAATCCATGTTTATTGTGAGCACCATGCCACCTCTGTTTAGGCCCACCTTTTTTCAAATCCGTCTTGACCCTGCTACAATGGGAACAGTCCAGACTGAACTGCCACGCCAGGTCCCCCTTGAACTGGAATATAAGCAACCCATTACCACTTTCGCTCTTGTTCAGTGGTGTAGCAAGGGGGGGCGGCACGGGTTTTGGGGGCAGCAGCCCCCCCCTCACTCTTACCTGCAGCCGCGTGGGGCGGCAAACACTGGATTTGTTCACCAGCACCTCCTACCCCGCTCTCTTGCGGCTGCCGCAGGGCAGCAAAGCCTGGAACCACCAAGGGAGGCAGAAGGCCTAGCTGCGCCACTGCCCTTGTTATGGGCTCATCAGCCGGGTACAGCTTGGCCTCAGTGACAGTGTGCTCGGGAACCATGTGTGAGCATACCCGTCCCACCTAGAGTGACATACTAAAGTATGCAAAAAGTGATGGATGGAATGCTTGAATTAATCTCAAATGGAAACGTGGGTCCCGTGCTCACTGCACCACTGGATTCAAGCTAGACTGGCTAATGAGGTCTCAGGATGGTTGTTTCTGTTCCAGGGAGGACCTGGCTTGACAGTTCAGGCTGGACTGTTCCCATGAGAAACAGGGTTAAGAGTGACTGATTTGCATAACGCTGGGTCCAAACTGGGGTGGCGTGGTGAGCAAAAAATGATGGATTAAATCCAGATGAATGTTTGCATTGCTCAGCATTCAGTCCATCATTTGTTTCTCTTGAATTAATCTCAACCACTGGTAATCACTCTGGGATGCATCCAAATCCATTGTTATTTTGCACATGAAGCCACCTCAGTTTAGACCTAGCTATATGCAAATCAGTCTAGACTTTGCTGCAGTGGGACCAATCCAGCCCGAACTGCCAGGCCAGGCCCTCCCTGAACAGGAGCACAAGCAACCCAGGACAAGTTTCGTTGTTGTCATGGGCTCATCAGCCGGGTATAATTTGGTTCAAGTGACACAGTGTGCATAGGACCTGTGTCTGGACATACCCGTCCCACTTAGGGTAGCATACTAAAGTTTACAAAAAGTGATGGATGGTATGCTTGAATGAATCTCAACCACTGGTAATTACTCTGGGCTGCATACTCATCCATCATTATTTTGCACTAGATAGATTGAGAATTATAAAGCCATTGTACTTTTGAGATAAAATTAGCTCCCAACCCAATCCTATGCAGGTTTGAAACATTTAGGCCCATTCTAGCTTGTCAAATGGCTTCTTGGCAATAGTTACGCAAACTAGGGTGTCCCTATTCGGTATGTATAAGACTGTAGTCAGATTCTTGTTTGTTAGGGTACCTCCCACCTCCACTTCTTTAAGGCCTTTCAGATTGTCTAGATTATACCCTCTTTACACCATTTATAGAATTCCCCTTAGAAAACATTCTCTTTGGGAGATTTGTTAAATGGTAGATTGGACATTTCTTTAGCAAGCTCTCTCATATTTTCTCCTTCCAATGTTTCCCTTCCTTCCTCATTAATTTTCTTTAATGTCAGCTTGCCGAAGAAAATAGCGCTGGGATCATGATCAGATTCAGAAGTATAAAGCTCTTTGAAATAGTCAGTGAAGGTGTATCTCTTGAGGGAGTTGTAGTAAGACACTCTGGGGCATATTTACAAGCCCATATTGCCACCACAACGTCCCCTTTTTTGGACGTTGTGGGGGCGATAGGGACTTTGCCTTATTTACAAGGCAGCGTTAAGACACTTTCTGTGGCTTAACGCCGCATTGTAAATAAGTCCCCCTTTCACACTCTACTTAGTGTGAAAGGGGAGGGCAATGAGTGTTGCGGTGGGCGTTCCAACGCAACACCCATTGATTTTGACGCTGCCCTATATTTACACGGGTGGCGTGAATATGGGTCAGCGCCTAAATTAAGACCAGGGTCTTACCCTTGTGAAACTAGGATTTTTTTTTATTTCTCCTCGTTTTTTAAGTTTCCATGTGTGCTGCGTTGTGCAGCACACATGGAAGCAGCAAAACTCCATTGATTGTTCATGTGCAGGAAGGTGTCCCTTCCTGCACTGTTGGAAATGGCCCTTTATCAGTAGCGGCCCGTGGAGGGAGTGCCGCGGGGCGGTGGGGCGGGGGAGGGGCAGGATGGGGGGTAGTAAACTCCGGCTCACGGCCGACCGGAGTAATGTAAAGAAATAAATAAATAAAACTAATTTTATTGCGCGCGCTGAAACGCCAACAAGGTTAGTTCAGCTGAAGAATTACCTTCTCAAGTCCAGCGCAAAGAGTTCTGTTTGCTTTGGAAGGGGCAGCTAGGAGGAGGCTTTTGGCCGGAGGAGCAGTTCAAAAGTTGCGGACGGTCATTGCTGTAGCGTGAAGAGCTGGTCATTGCTGGAGCTTTGCTTTTGCTGTTCGCCATGCACAGTCGCTGTCGACATGAAGTGCCCCTCACATTGCCCCTTATTGCACACAGTCGCAGTCAGGCACGATGAAGCTTCGCATTGGCTGTCTTCACCGGCGGTCGATTCTTTGCGCAAAGAGGTCACTTTGCAGTTGGAAGGAGCAACAAAAATTCAGGATTTTCACCTTTTCTTGAGGAGCTGATCACAATGATCCCAGACAAGTGTCCATGACCTGGGGGCACCTCTTGTGGATCAGGACTAACTTCAGCAGAGGCCAGCAGCAAGGCTCAGACAAGTCCAATTGGTGTTGGTTGGCTGGACAGTCACAGGGAAGCCTCTGGAAGCTTGGTATACATGTAGCTCACACTGGAGGTCAACCAACTGACCCCTGGAGGTACTCTGGGCATTCTGGGATCAAGGCAGGCAGGTTCAATCTTCCTTCTTCAGACAGCCCAGCAGTTCTTCAATAAACAGTGCAGTCCTTATGCAGCAGGGCAGTCCTTATTCGGAATCTTCTACAAATTCCAGGAGTGTTCTGATTAGTGTCTTAAAAGATTCAATTTTTATTCCTTTGTGTGGGGGAATTCCCTGACCTACCCCCAAAACAGGTTCTGATATGTTCTTCCCCTTCCCCGCTCCTGGGTCTAAATTGTCTAGGGTTCCAGACATAACATCCGACCCAGAACAGGCTGCGAAGAATTCTTCCCAGTGAATCACGGAATGCGCTAACACAATCACCCCCGCCAAGCCAGCCAAGCACTAAGTACCTGCCAGAAGAGTCAGCTGGTTCACTGCAGAGCTGAAATCCACTGAACGCATTTGCCGACAGTCAGAAAGGAAGTGGCGTACTAGCAAAAAGACAGAAGACCACACCACCTTCAAGACAGCATTCAACCAATACCACCGCCTCCTGAAAGAAACAAAGAAGAACGATCTAGCAGACCGCATAGAAGCTCACACAAACCACAGCAAGGAGCTCTTCATCATCATGAAGGAATTCTCCAACCCACAGCCACCGGGAACAACATCACCCCCTCCCAAGAACTGTGTGACACCCTGGTGAACTTCTTCCACGACAAGATCTCAGCCATCTATGAGAACTTCAAACCCCAACCCCCGCTGCCGACAGCATCAGCCTACTCAAAGCCACAAACACAAACCCTGAACACCGTTGGGACCCTCTCACTACTCAAGCCGCAATCTCTATCCTGAACTACAAAAACTTAGGAGCACCCACGGACCCATGTCCTGACCACGTCGTCAACCTCGGGAGCAAGACAATTGGTGACGAGCTCAAGAAAGTCCTGAATGCCTCCATCACTGTGGCCTCCTTCCCAGAGGACTGGAAACATGCTGAAGTGAGGACCATCCTGAAGAAACCATCCGCTCACCCAGCAGAACCAAAGAACTACAAGCCCATCTCCCTGCTCCCCTTTCTGGCAAAAGACCTCAAAAAGGCAATCAGCCAGCAATTCAACGAATAAGACAACCTTCTGGGTCCCTCTCAATTTGGATTCCGAGTCAAGCACAGCACCGGGACAGCTTTGATCACAGCCCCCGATGACGTCAGGGTCCTCCTTGACCATGGCGAATCAGCAGCCCTCATCCTTCTGGACCTTTCAGCTGCCCTCGACACCGTCCCCCATCACATCTTGATCAACAGACTCCACCAAATCGGAATCCAGGGAGGCACCATCAAATGGATCACCTAATATCTCACTGGAGGAACCCAGAGAATCCGTCTCCCACCAATAACCTCAGAACCCAAGAAGATCATTTGCAGCACCCCACAAGGATTGTCTCTCGGCCCCACCCTATTCAACACGTACATGACACCCGCTGGCCAACACCGTCAGATCGGACGGACTCAACATCCTCCCCTACGCCAGGACACTCAACTCATCCTTCCACTCTCAGAAGACCACTCCCCCACCAGAGCCAACTTCCACAGATGAATGATGAATGTCACCGACTGAATGATAGGACAACTGTTTCAAGCTCAACACGGGCAAGACAGAAGTTCTCATCTTTGGGAACAACACCGCCCTATGGAAAGACGCTTGGTGGCCTGCTGAACTCGCCCCTTCCTCCGCCCTGACAGACCATGCCCACAACCTCGGCATCATCTTGGACATCAAGTTATCTATGCAGAAACAGGTAAACACAGTCTTATCCTCCTGCTTTCACACCCTACACATGCTCCGTAAGATCTTCAAGTGGCTCCCAATCAACACCAGAAGGACCGTCACTCAGGCCCTCATCACCAGCAGGCTAGACTACGGGAATACTCTCTACGTAGGAATCACCACATGCCTCCTGAATAGACTGTAGACAATACAAAACTCAGCAGCAAGACTCGTCCTCGACCTCCCCAGACAGACTCACATCACTTCACACTTCAAGAAGCTACATTGACTCCAGATCCAGAAGAGATGCCAGTTCAAGATGTTGAACCACGCATACAAAGCCTGGCATAACAAAGGACCATCATACAACAACAAACAAATGACCTTCCACCAACCGACTCTCTCTTCATCGCAGACACCCCAAGTATCCGCCGAGCCAGAAGCTGAGGACGCTCCTTCTCGCACATGGTGGCTAAAGCCTGGAACAACCTCCCCCTGCACCTTAGGTCTGCATCATTGCTCCAGGAGTTCAGGAAAAGACTCAAGACCTGGCTGTTCGAATGAACAGAGCACCGCGAAGCAACAAGCAACTCCAGCGCCTTGAGACTCTCACAGATGATTTGCCGCACTCTATAAATCCTGATTGATTGATTGATAGGAATTTCATAAAAGCAGATGTTATCTCACCTTGCTCTATCTTCCAGTTTTCATAATTTATTGCCGTAGATGCCAGAATCCTAAACCCCAATCAGTGGTTTTGTTTATATGATCCTCCAGGTATTGTGTCCATTTCTCCGGACCATCTAGTCTGACATGAAATGCAGCCAAGTCAGTTCTTCTGTCCTTCACTTCTGCTGCAAGTTCTGTGATCCTGGAATCAACAGATCCTAATCTCACTCCTAATGCAGTTATTTCCTTTGTCTAGCATAGTGTCCTGTGCCATTGCAGAAGGCGTTGTATGAGATTCCACTTAGTTTCCCCCACCACGTATGTAGAGAATAGTTGCTTTAAGCTTTGTAGAAGACATTGTGGAGGGTTTTGAGATTGTGAGCTGACCCTTGGGGGAGGACCTATTGATGTAATAAATGTGTATCCCCCTACAGATTCTACTATTACTGCTTCAAAGACTCTTATACATCATGTGTCAGGGCAGGCTTTGGACTCAATGATCAGAAGTCCTTTAGAACAGTTCTTGTGTACAGTACATTGTAAGTCAATTCAGTTCAGTTTAGTTCATGCCACACATGGGTGCATGAACCATGATGATGTATATCATCCTTAGTATGACTTTCCCAGCAGAGGCTTTTACTGATGAACTGGGTTGTATGTTGTTGTAGTTCCTGAACTGTTTGAATCACTATAGAACCCTTGTCTATGTGGTCACGATTCAGTCCACTAATAATTAGCACAGCTGCACCAGCCAATGCTTCTTGGAGATAGTTGTGGGGGCCGTAGCAACTCACAGGCCAGTCACATTGCATTGCATGGTGCAGTGGGTAATGCTGTGGGATGACATGCTATGTCTTCAACTCCTGGTCTTAGTCCCCTTTGTGTGTGCCCCTCAAAGCTTAGCCTAGGCGAGAGCCAGGGTCTCTCATACACATGAAAAAGGGTGGAAATTCTGACTTAGACGCTCTTTTTACTGTTGCGGACAATGGGCGGAGTACCAACTAAATTGCCACAGACCACTTCAAAGCTTGCACCTCAGTTTGTGTGTTCTGTGTGACTCTTCTCCTCCTTCAGCTGCCTCCAGGCTCCTTTTCCTGGTGCTGCAGCTCTCCCAGATATCAGGTCATGGGTTAAGGGTGGAGAGCTGGCTAGCCCCACTGTGTGGAGAAGCACAGAGTTATATCCAGAGAAGCTTTCTGCTCGTCTCCAGGTCTCCCCTGAGTAGAATAATCTTCTCATCCATTAGCCTCTGGAGTGCCTCAGTATCCTGCTCTATTTTATGTCTGTTCCCATGAGCCATTACACCCGTATAGTATGTGTGGGTGGGGTAAGGGTCTTTAGTCGGTTCTCCATAATTACCCCTAAACGGAGTGTAATTTTCGGGAAGGACTGAATATGAGCATTAGTTGATGAACTGACTTATCAACCATCCATGAATCGCTGCTCCACTTCGTGGGCACAGTTCAATAAAGTTATTTGCCCGTTCACTCGCTTGTGCTCAACTTAATATCTACGCCGGAGGATTCTGTGCTAAAAGCGAAATTACCTCTGCCATATTATCATGTGTTGGAGATAATGCTGCTGGAGGATTCTCCATCCTCGAGTGGAGGAGATAACTCTGCATCTTCATAGCGTTGTTGCTATGCTCCATGTTATGGAGAACCAAGTAAGATGGAGCAGTGGTGGTGGAATATTTTTAGATGCTGCCTAGGTTGGAAACTGATCATATTCTCACACTACCTTTCTTCAGATGGCCATACATGTGTGGTTTCTTGAGTGTCTCTCTCCCAGAAGATCATGTGAGCCACAAGACAAGTGAAACATGTGCCAGACAGCCGGTAGTTCAGAGTGAAGTGGAGGTTCAATCAGTTGCTTGAAGGCAAGTTTGTTTTCCCAGTACCCAATTTCTTAAGGGAACAATAGGAACATGGTCATGACATCTTTTCTAATCCTTTCTAGGCATTGTTATTGAAACTGGCATTTTCCCTTAACAAGGAAAATCATTGTGAAAAAAAGGAGATAGAATAGTTTTTCCCACTTTTACTTTCCCACTTTTGTCCCGGAAGGTCAAGATGGAATGATAGATGTAAAGGGTGTCTGAGTCCATATGGGATACTTGGTCACACTGAAACAATTCCTTCAAGATTTACTGCCTATTCGTTCTGTGTTAAAATGGTGAGCAGAGTTAAAGGCATATATTTTCCCCACCAACTCTACGCAGGCACACAACCCCTATCCTTTAAGGACCTGCAGTCCACATATCAACTTGAGCCAATAGAATTCTACTACTTCTTGAAAATAAAAGCTGCCCTAGCTAAGGCAAATCTCTCAGCCCTAACACCATCCCTCCTGCAATATCTCTCAAAAATAAACGCATTGGGTCACCAGGTCTCCCGAGTCTACAAATTACTAGGCCCCCAACACTCTACACTTAATGAGAAGGTCACAGCCTTTTGGGAATCGAACTCCAAAACCCTGATCTCAGACTCAGATTGGTCCTGGACATGGAACTCAGTATTTAAAAATAAAATCAGCCCGATGCTATCCCACACAAAGTTCTGGCTCCTACACAGGGCATACTGGACACCAGCCCGACTACACAAACACAAAATCCGTGAAGACGATATCTGTTGGAACTGCAATGGAGCAGTGGGGGACTTAGAACACCTACTGACTCTTTGCCCGTGTGTGACTTCCTATTGGGATAAAGTCCTTGAATTCATATCTAAACTTTTCCCCCTCGATACAAGCAGGGACATCCCAGCTCTACTATTTGCTCCTACTAGAGCAGACTCCTTGTGTGATAATGACAAGGCACTCCTTGACCTACTTCTCACAGCAGCATTTAAGATAATACTCAACAATTGGAAGGATACTCGCAAAACGTCCTTTAAACACTGGCAGAATTGGGTCACTAACCTGCGAGGAGCTGATAATATAGCGCTCCACAACTCCCCGTGGAAGTCCCCGAATAGAGGCATGTGGGAATCCCTTGATCTCTTCTTTGAATCATACAAACCACCGTGAACTGTCTCTCAAACTACCCTACGCTCTTACATAGTACCGTACGGAGACCCTTCATGACCGACATCTTTACCATGTCACTTAGAGGGGCACACATCAAGGATCTCTAACCTCTAATCGCCGTCCATGTCTAGCGCGGTGTGATATATCTGTTCTGAGATTTAGCCGAAAGTCTTGCAACTACTAGGCATATGCCAAACGAAATAGCCTTCCATGTTATCTGTTTCTGCCTTAAGATAAATCCCTTGTGCCATCTATACTATCGTCACTTATGTCATTTTGCTGTCGCAGTGCTGATGGTTTATTCACTTATTCTGTCTCTATCTATGATCTCTAAGATTTGAACGGTGCTGTATTTCCTTTTGCAATTAGTATATTATTTATTTAGTTATTATTTATCTAGTTTTTATTTATTTGCTGTACTCTATGTATTATACATTGTTTTGCTTCGAACAACCAATAAAATTTATTGAATTAAAAAATGGTGAGCAGAGTGGGAGTATGGGGAGAAAGGTTGAGGAGTATGGAGGTAGAGGGGGGACTCTGCCTTCTTGACTAACAACCCTTGCAAAACAGACCCTCTTCACACACACACACACACACACACACATTATTAAAGGTTTTAGCCCTAGATGAGATGAAAAGAACTTCAGCTGTCCTCAGCATCGCTAAAGATATTGATACAAATGCTATTCATAAGATTTTAGCTGCCACAAAATCTTTATGCTGGCACAGCGGTGAAAACATTTCAAACGCAACTTCTTTGTGAAGAAAAGGAGTGACAAAACATTTTAAAAAACCTGCAACTTGTTTAAGATGTGTCATTTTACAGCAAGTACAGAACGTATGTGCAGAAATATAATGTGATATTCCACTTGCCCCTTGTTTGCTCTCGGTTTCTGTTAGACCTGTCTGCCTGAGAGTAGTCTTCCTCAAACTTTCTGCCTTACTTCTCCTGTTTTTGCTATATTCGTTTTTGTTGGCTTTAGGATTCTGCATACTTGACCACTGCTAACCAGTGCTAAAGTGCTTGTGCTCTCCCTTTAAACACGGTGACATTGGCTAACACTGATCTGGCACATTTAATCTACTTGTAAGTCCCTTGTAAAGTGGTACAACATGTACCCAATGCCTGTAAATTAAATGATACTGTTGGGACTGCGGCACTGATTGCAGCCGCGGTCCGTGCAGGTAAAAGCAGTGGGGCTGTGTAAGGGGGGATTTTGAGGGACGATGCAGAGGGAAAATTAAATAAATAATTAATTTTCCCTCTGCATCGTCCCTCGAAATCCCCCCTTACACAGCCCCACGCTTTTACCTGCACGGACCACGGCTGACTGATTGTGCCACCCACTTAAGTAGCCCTTTAAACCTGTCCCAGACCTGCTAGTGCAGACTGTGTGACCAGTTTTAAACTGCCATTTCGACTTGGATAAAATAAACCTTTTTCCCAGCCTAAACCTTCCTTTTTAATGCATATGTCACCACTTGGATAGGTTCTAAACAGTCCACAGGGCAGGGCGGAGTGTATTTAAAAATATTGACATGTACCTTTAACTTTTGCAGATCTTAGTAGTGAAAAGCTCTTAAATTTGATTTTCACTACTGCAAGGCCTGCCTCTCCCATATGACAACACTGGGTTACCTTATTACATTTATTAAGTGATAACTTTCAATTGGGATCATGTGGTGATATCAAGTTTGGTGTCTAACGAATTGGATTTTAAAACCCTTTCAATGGTAAAGTCGGATTTTAAGTCACAATTTTAAAAATTACACTTTAGAAAGTTTGCATTTTCTTGTCCCAACCATTTGGTGTCCCAACCAACATGTATCCGAGGTCACATGAATAGGTGTAGCTGTCAGTTGTTCTTTGTGTATTGCACCCAGACAGTGAGCAAAGGGGGAATAGGAGTTAGCATGCTAGGCCATTTCTGACTAGATAGGGGGGCGGAACTGTCACCTACCACACTTGCACACCACAAAGGGTCTGCCTCAGAACACCCACAAAGGGATTCACACTAGTCTTTCGTGCCCCCAAACAAGCTGGGGCTAGGGCAGAGGGGTAGAAAAAACCCACCACCTCTGGAGATGTAACCCTCAAGAAACTTCTCCTACTTCAAAGCTGGTACCAAGGATAATTAGTGGACCCTCAAACCCAACTCTTCAGATCACTTCTGGAGCTGTAGAGTCAGCCAGGAAGAAGGACTGCCCAGCGGTGAAGTTTGCCCTGCTGACCTGTTTGCTGAGCAAGGACGGCCTTGCTGCTAAGGCTTGCTGTTGCTGCACCAGAACTCTTCTGCTGCTGTGGGCTGCGCTGCTCAATCGAGTTTACCTCTGTGGAACCAGAATTCCAGTATATCTCCAAGGGTCAGTTGGCTGGTCCGCTGTTGCAAGCCACAGGGAGATAACAGGCTTCTTCGATGCATCTCCGTGCAGCGTGATGCAGCCCACCATCGACTCCCTCCCAGTGTGATGCAGCTAGTCCTCGACATTGATGCATCTCATCGCAAGTCCTCACAAGCACCAGTGACTTCTTTGATGCCTATGAAGCCCAATGCCGACACTGGGCCAGCGCGATTCACCTTGTCCCCTGTGCCAACGCAACGCAGCACAGGTCTCCACAATCCCCACCGGCTTCCTCTATGCCAACGCAGAACCTTGCATCGCAGCTTCTCATCAATGGTCATCGACTCGCCCCCTACACAATGCATCTTAATGCCAGACCTCACATCGCAGCTTCTCCTCAATGGCTCCTCAACCTTGGGGGTGCCACTCGATTCAAGGACTTTGCATCTTGATGCCCAAGCCCACAAGGTACTTTGTCAGTGGACTGATCTCAGTCCTGTATCTGGCCTGGGCTCCATCATTCTTGGCCTGAACTTGTGAGTTTGCACCCGGTCTGCCATGAGCAGATAACTGCAGTTGGCACTTTTTGCTTCTTAGCGCTTGATTTTCGCAAAACCTTTAAAATAGCGTAACTCTGGTTGTGCTAATTGGATTTTCGCTGTTTTGATGTCAAATACATTATTACAATTCACTCTATTGTTCTAGATTGGTGTGGGATTTTCCTTGTGTTTTGTTTTCACTTTATTACTGTTTGAAGTACTGCATACATACTTTACACATTGCCTCTAAGTTAAGCCTGACTGCTATGGGCCAAGCTACCAGAGGGTTAAGCACAGGTTAATTTTGGGTTTGCTTGTTTTTCACCCTGACAAGAGTTGTGGTTGCTGTTTGAGTGGGGTTTCACCCCTCTTGGCCAGTAATACAATTTCTTTTGCATTTCACACAAAACTCCTCCAACTTGCATAAATATTAAAAGTGCTTATGCTCCGCTGCACAAAAGGGTTTTTGCATTACACTGAAGTCACATTTGTGGCATGAATTGTGCAAGAAAAATGATCTGTGGTGCTGTTTGCGCCTTGAAGCACTACAATAAGGCACATGAATGCCGTCCTTAGCAGATAGTACCTCTAGAGCAGAGTCGGACTGGCCTATTGGGCAATAAGGCAGTTCCCGATGGGCTGGTCTGAGTGTGGGTCGATTTTTTTAACCATTTATTGGTCCTGTTTTATGGCCATGTGGGTCTCTTTTACAGTAATTTCCTTAATATTACCACAAACAGCAAACACAAATACATATAATTTCCCATACATTGCAAAATACCCATACAGCATGTCTTTACAAGTTTAAACTTGAGTGATTTGCAAAAGTGGGACACTTTTTTAGCTATCTGGGTCACTAATGGGGGGGCAACTTTTATTTTGGTGCCCGGCCGGGCTTATCTTTTGTTCTAGTCCGATCCTGCTCTGGAGTTTAGGCCTAGATTACAAATGTAGAGTTAAGTTCTGATCCCTGAGCAAACACAAGTGTGCAGAAGGATCGGAAATACCAATGTGGGCACAAACTGGCCTGAAAAAAAGCAAAACATGCAGAATGTGATGTGTGAAATACATTGGGGCAGATTTACAAGAAAGTGACGCATCTGTAGAGATGCGTCACTTTCCCTGCGCCACACTGAGAAACCCTTGCGCCACCATGGATGCGCCGTATTTACAATACAGCGCACCATGGCGCAAGGATTGACAGATGCGTCAGAAATTCTGACGCATCTGTTGGGGCAAAAGTCACGCATTGCTGGAGTCGTGTCGCAAGCACGACGCAACTCCAGCAATGCTTTTTGAGGCCTATTCCCACTACACTGCGTCACTCCTTACGGCGTAAGGTTTTGACGCAGTGGCGTCCTAGAAGTGACACAGTGAAATCTTGTAGATTTCACTGAGTCACTTTTATGAGGCCTTCCTGCGTGGGAACGCCCACCCTGCATACATTATACCCGACACAGGTATAATGTGACGCAGGGCTTTACAACGTGACGCATCTCCCTAGATGCGTCATGTTGTAAATAGGCCGCATTGTTTGCGCCGCTGTTGCGTCAAAAAAGTGACGCAACTGCAGCGCAAAAGTCACGGAAGGGGCTTGTAAATCTGCCCCAATGTCTACAAGTTATACCTCATTACCATGTTCAAAACACAAAATGGAAGGTAATTACCACACCACTCAACATCTCACCATGGGTAATGGTATTTACCTAGTTTAGTAAATACTTTATAATATTCAGCAGCGCTCGAAATCATGGCTTAAATGTGAATTTGTACATTAAATGTGATTTTGTGAGTAAATATAAGTTTGCACTTCTATGTATTTCCGAAGACCTCGTGCATGTAAAATGGCGCCGCCAGCAGTGTTCAGCACGGGCCGCATAGCTTCCACTCGCCTCCGGTCCTGGCCTCCTCTGAAGCCTGCACACCGCCTGAGCTTACTGAACATATTGCTTTAATCTTCTCTATTAATGTCGCTCAGGCGCAATTTTACAGTAGTTTGCACCTCACTAGAACATCCAATTTCACTGAACTCCAATGATCTTTTTCGCTAGCGAGCAATTAAACTCTAATTTACATCTGCACATGAGATTAAAAACGGGACGGATTGGTTTTTGAGAGCCGCCACGTCTCAGTGGTGGAGATAATGGCATTCGTGGAAAGCATTACCAGGTTTATTTGCTGGAAACAACATGAACAAATGTACACAGGCGCGCAGACCGCGCGCGCGAGGTAAACTTCCGCTGCATTACGTGTTTAGAAGCTCTGGCTGGCAAATTAGGCAAACGCGTGAATAATCTAGTGGGCTGGAGATATCATGGGCTGTAAACGCAAGCTTTGCTGTGTCGCATTCTTACGAAATGTGGTCTTAAAGCGGCCATAGAGTGCTTAAAATACGGGGGCATATTAGCAAGGGCACTATCGCCGCTTTAGCTGCACTTTTTGCCGCTAAAGCGGCGATATTTATATCGCCCTATCAGCAAACTGTCTCTAACAGCAGTTAGAGACAGTTTGCGGGCATTAGCGCCCGTTTTACCGCTTTGCATGTCAGCGATATTTATCGCTAATGACATGCAAAGTGGGCGTTCCCGACGAACAAACCTGGGAAACACTCGCTAACAGGCCTATCGCCTATTAGCAAGGTGGCCATGGCCCCAGTTAGCGACGTGAAAAGTCGCGCTAACCGGGGTCATCGCCATTTATTTAACACCTGCAATTAGCAGGTGTTAGCCATACCTAACATGGGGGGGTGGATTATGCTGATACGACCACAGGGTCGTATCAGCAAGGTGTTCTCCCTTCTCCATGCAACATCGCTGGTTTTTCAGCGATGTTGACCCATTTCTCCGCTATCGCTGGAATATTCATCGCCATAGCGCTAATCGTTGCTAATACAGCGTTAGCGTGGCGATATATTCCAGCGATAGCCGGCGATAAAAAAAATCACGCTAAGCAGGGTTAGCGATGATTATCGCCTCTTCTTGCTAATATGCCCCACGGTCCCTTTACCCAGTCGTGCATCGCAGGCAATCAACAAGAATAGGCGTTCTCGAATGTTCGTCGTTGACTGACAGCCAGACTCCCTTCTCCCACACATGCACTCACACCAAGCACCTCAAAGACCTCCTCTGGATCCACAGGCACAAATGGACGCTCTTCAAACTCCTCAAGCACATATAAACAGCGTTGCACAACATCGACCCCCACCTACCTCAACCGTCGCTTTAACTTCCACATACCTACCCGACACCTCCGTTCAGCCCAAAACCTACTCACACACACATCCCAGACTGGATCCGGCCGCCTTGACTTCTCCTATATACCTCACTCCCAAAGCCTAGAACGACCTACCCCAGCACATCTGAGCCCCATCGGATTTTGCAAGAAACTAAAGACATGGCTAGTCATATTGTTTCAGCAGCCAGGGCCGGACTTGGAACACAAATCAGCCCTGGCAACTCAGCTGGACCGGCCTGGGGGGCGGGGGGCTGCTAGTGTGAAGCCAAGGGGGTGTGGGGGGGAGGGTTGCTAGCGTGAAGCACTGCTACCGCTTTTGCTACAGGGCGCCGAAATTTCAGCACTGCTGCAAAACCAGCCCCCTGTAACAAAAGCGGCCCCCTCTGTTCCAAAACCAGCCCCACCCTTCCAGCCCACCGGGTAAACTCCCGGTGCCCGCTATGGCTACTCCGACCCTGCCTGGCTTGCACCATGTTCTCCTATTTTGTTAGGGCCAGGTTACCCTCCTGGGTGAGTCGCTCTCCCTACAAATATTCATGACATAACATAACATTTCTTTGATGATGTCAACTTGGATTTTAAGACCAATTATGACATCATTCACCCCATCCTGTGAGTGATATCAGGATACATTACAAATTATAGATAGACATCATCAAATAAAGCAACATTCTACAGTTTTAATTGCAGTTGATTGTTAGAGATGCGGGACTGATTAAAGAGAACAGCTTTTTTTCTCTACACTGGATAGCTCCTTTAAAGACAGTTTGAAAAGTCTAATGAAAATAGTTAACGTGGCTTCCAAATATTACAGTGTTTATATGTGATTTTTTTATTCTCTGGCTATTCTTCAACATTTTTTCTAATCCTTTATATCGTTTTTATACAAATGAAACACAGTTGATATTAGTAAACATGGTAAAAGTACAAATGAATTTCAGTTTTTTAAGGGATGATTCTGATTTTCCTTTCATAATTAGAAGTTGTTCAGGGGGTGGCTCCTCCATTAGAGTGGACGAGCATCGCCCTGTCAACCAAAATGCCCAGAAAAGACCAGCGATGGAAAAAAAAAAAAAAATCATCATTTATAACTATTTTATTTTTCATCATCCTATCCTGAACCAAGTATGAGGTCGGGGTGGTGCCTACTAAATGACAGCTTCAAGGAGGAGTGGTGGGCTGCTTGTGCACTAGTTTGAAGTGCGCATATTTCTTTGGCCGACAGTCTTGTGAAGGTCAGCCAGACGTGAACTTTCAACCTCTCAACCCGACTGTCTTAAGACAGCTGGGTTGAGAGCAAGCATAGGCCTCCAGTGCCCCCAAGAGTGCTGGGAGAGGCTGCTACGTCCAATCCTGGCACTTCTCTCATGCTGATTAACAACATGAGAGAAGCGCCAGGATTGGCTACCGGAGTTGGCTGGGGCCAGCACTGAATACTGGAGTGAGGAGGATGTGTTCTGGAGCAAGGAGGAGGACGCGTTGTTCTGGCATGTAAGGTACGTGTTTTTTTTTATTATTTTATTTGCGCCTTACATGTAGCGTGCGTCACCCATTTGTCCACCCCCCTCACAGTAGATGCCAGCTGCCACTTGTCGTATCGCCATGCCTGTCCTGTCTGTGACCCAGGGTCAGGCATGGCAGGAAAGAGAAGGGGAGGAGCTTGGGGGCAGCAGCGGCAGTTCGCGCCTGTACACGCAAGAATAAAGTCGTGATACAAGGCAGCAGGTGTCTGGCACATTTATTTACCGCGGCGATCCGAAAAATGGCGACGAGGGTGGGATGCGAGTCACCCCCCTCTATCTTGCGCACTGAGGACGAAGCACACGCTACCGCGAGTGAAGAGCGGAGCGTTCACACTGCCGGTGAGAGCGCGAGTGGCGGCCAGAGCGCTGATACGGCCAGCGACCGAGAGGCACCCCCCCCAAGAGCTCAGAGAAGTCGGGGATCGGACTGAAGCCTGGGGTAAGCCAGATTAAAGTGCCCCAGTGAAGACAGCAGGCAGGAGTCATTACGGCGGCCATCTTGAAGTCAGGCACATCCCATTGACCAAGCCTGGTCCCCAGCACGACGACCATTTTTGAGTCAGGCATTATCAAAAAGCTCTCCAGAGCCCGCCGAAAGTGCAGCTGAGGCCCATAGACGCTACTGCGGCCCACCGAAGCATAGAGTGAAGTTACGTGCGCCTCACCATGTCGACATCACCCGACTCTTCGCAACAGGTGGCGCCCGGCCCTGCACACGTCGCCCCACAGCCTGGACCGATGCTCATGGGAGTATCATTCCTGCGTCCTCCCGAGCCCTTAATACTGACATCTGGAAACAGTATGGGCCCCAAGTGGAAGAGCTGGCTTGAGGACTTTGAAGATTTCATGAAGGGATCACAAGTCCGGGACCCTGACCAACAACTCATCGCCCTACAAAATTTAGTGAGCAAAGATGTTGGACAAATCATTAAAGAGCTACCCCCAGTCATTGCTGCGTCTTATGGGGATGTGAGAGACGCCCTGAACAGGAAGTTCCTTCATAAGCGGAACCTAGACTACGAGCGCTACGTTCAACCTCGCGTCACAAGAGCGAGATGAGTCCATGGGCGATTTTATCTCCCGCCTCAAGCGTCTGGCTCGCTATTGCGAATTTGACAACTTCAACACGGAAGACGCACTTCGCCTACGCATTATCGAAGGGTGTCAATCGGAATCGCTACGCCGTCGACTAATGACAAAGCACTACTCTCTCGACGACATAGAAGAACTCACCCAAATAAATGACCAAGCGGAAGAGCATGCGAAAAAGATGGAAGCCAGTAAAACAGAAAAAAGAGACCAAGCTCTCCGCGTACAATCTCACACCGAACCGAGACGTCGTCCGGACCATCAGAAATCTGGAAGATCCACGAGACCACCTTGCACAAGGTCACCTCGCAGTGGAAACAAGAGCAGTTACTCCCGAAGACAACCGCCACAGCGCTATCGGTGTGGCCAAGACTACCCTCACACGGGTCCGTGTCCAGTCATCGGCCAACAATGCCACCGATGTGGGAAAGATAACCACTTCGAAGCCGCCTGCCAAACCAGTCGCAAGGAAACAGGACCGGCCAAGCGAAGCACAGGGTCACGTCACCACGTCAGGGCCGTACAAGGGAGAAGAGACCGATCAACGAGCTCGTCGAGGTCCAGTACCCAGTCACACAGCTCATACCGATCTCAGCAGGCGATGTCCAGAGAGTCGTCCGCACTTACCCTGATATCACAAGACAGTGACGAGTATGTGTGCATGGTGGCGGATCCAGAGAGGCTGAAGAAGTACCCGCGGCTACATATTCAAATGGGAAGTCACTCTGCCAAGTTCGTTCTAGACACAGGCGCGTCACTTAATTACATTTGCGCCACCGAGTACCAGAGAATGAACCCAAAACCGAAACTGGAGCCAGCCGCAGTACGAGTCTACACATGGATGTCCAGAGAACCATTGCCGTGTCTGGGACAGTTTCGCACAATGCTGACATACAAAGACAGGACAGTTCATGCGCAAATCCACGTGATTGAAGGCCCCGAATCAGCTGACTGCCTTCTCAGTTTACCAACAGCGGAACGCTTGAAGCTGGTAGAGATTCTGTACAGAGTGGATGACTCGCCAGACATCGTCAGCAAGTTCCCAAAGCTGTTCAGTGGTTTAGGAAAACTAGCCCATTTCAAGGTCAAGCTGCATATCAATGAGCAAGTGACACAAGTGGCACAGCATCACAGGAAAGTGCCATTCCACTTACAGCAAGCGGTGGATGACGAACTCCAAGACTTACTAAGGGCAGACATCATAGAACGATCGACTGGGCCCACCCCATGGGTGTCGCCAGTAGTAGTTGTGCCCAAGAGAGGACAAGAAAACAAGGTACGCCTGTGTGTTGACATGCGAGCCCCGAACACAGCCATCGAAAGGGAGCGACATCCAGGACCACACATCAGCGACATGATCACCCGCCTGAACGGAGCGACTGTCTTCTCAAAACTAGATCTCAACAAGGGGTACCACCAACTTGAGTTACACGACAAATCGAGATACATTACCACGTTTACCACACATCAAGGGCTCTTCAGATACAAGCGCCTCAACTTCGGGATCTCATCAGCGGCCGAGATCTTTCAGGAGGCCGTCCGGCGAGTAATCCAACACATCCCAAACACATTCAACTACAGTGACGATATCTTGGTGTTCGGAGAGACTCGGAAAGATCACGACAAGGCGCTGGACCGGGTGTGCCACACCCTCCTTAACGCCAATCTCACACTCAACCAAGACAAATGTGAGTTTCCTAAATCGACTCTCAAATTCTACGGCCACATTTTCTCAAAAGAGGGCATGAGACCGGACCCCGAGAAAGTATCAGCACTATCTGACACCCCACAACCGCAAGGTGTCAGCGACATCCGCTCGTTCCTGGGCATGGCCAGTTACTGCGCCCGTTACATCAAGGACTATGCAACCATCAGCTACCCGCTACGAGAACTGACACGAAAAGGGCAGAGTTTCCACTGGTCAGCTAAATGCGAACAAGCGTTCAACAAAATCAAGACTGCTGTAAGCTCAGCCATCAACTTGGCATATTTCAATCCCAAACGGAAGACAGAAATCACGGTAGATGCTAGCCCTGTTGGGCTAGGTGCGATTCTGGCACAATACGATGACAAAGAAGACCAACGCCACATCGTTGCATACGCCAGTCGCAGCCTCACCGACACGGAAAAAGCATATTCTCAACCGGAAAAAGAAAGCCTGGAGGTCGTGTGGGCATGTGAGCATTTTCACCTCTTCGTCTATGGCAAGCACTTCACACTCATCACCCATCACCAGGCTCTGACAACCATCTTTGGAAACCCCCGGGCGAAGATGCCTCCGCGGATCGAACGGTGGGGAATCCGTCTGCAAGACTACACATATACCGTCATCCACAAACCCGGGAAGGCGGAGAACCCGGCAGATTACATATCACGGCATTCCCAAGCCTTGACGCGAGTGCGACCCTCTGTAGCAGAAGAATATCTTCACTTCGTCATTGACCAGGCATGCCCACCTGCCGTTCCACTAGAGGCCATTATAGAAGCTTCTGCAAAAGATGCCACGTTACAAAACATCATGCACCGTGTCCGCACTAATTCATGGAGACACCTGGAAGAGCCAAAGACAAATTGCGCCATCAACACACAAGAACTCATGGCATTCAAACATGTCAAGGACGACCTCTCCATCAGCGCCAATGGTCTTCTACTAACAGACAGGAGGATCGTAATCCCCCACCAGTTGAGACAAGGCACACGAAGGACATAGAGGAGTAGTAGCCACGAAGAAAGCGCTGCGAGAACGCGTCTGGTTCCCTTCCCTCGACCAGATGGTAGAGACCACACTACAAGACTGCCCACAATGTCAATTGGTAGGGCGAGAAGAACCACACGCCCCCCTACAGATGTCAGACCTCCCAGACAGCATATGGCAACAAGTGGCTGTCAATTTCTTTGGCCCGCTGAAGTCAGGGAAGTACATAATTGTTATCATGGACGAGTACTCCCGATTCTCCATTGCTCACCAAATTTCCTCCACCAAAGCGGCCACCGTCATACCAGTCATTGATGAAGCATTTGCTGCGTGGGGAATCCCTACGGTGGTAAAGACAGATAATGGACCACCTTTTAACGGACAGGACTTCGCAGAATTTGCGAGACACCTGAATTTCAAGCACCGAAAGATCACTCCCTTGTGGCCTCAGGCCACCGGGATGGTCGAACGATTTATGGCCACCATAAAAAAGACAATGCAACAAGCCGAACTAGCCCATCGTGACATTCAGCCAGCATTGAATGAAGTGTTACAGGCGTACAGGACCACGCCGCACAGCACTACCAACCAATGCCCTGCCACTCTGATGCTTGGGCGAATTCCACGCACCCGGATACCGGCCGATGACGCTGTCACACAGTCCAGGATCACGACTTCGGACCATGAGACCCTGGTAGAGCTTGATCGGACCAAGAAAGCAAAGATGAAAGAATATGCTGACCACCGTTGACATGTCAGAATGTCCGACATCCGAGAAGGAGACTGGGTGCTGGTGAGGCAGGAAAGGAAAACCAAAGCGGACAGTTGCTACTGCGCTCAGCCATTACAGGTAACCAGAAGGAAAGGGACCATGATTACAGCTGAGCCCGGAACCAAGAGAACAACCAGAAACGTGTCACACTTCAAGAAGTGTAACCCGGCAGCATACACTCGGGCTCGAGAACCTGACTGGGACACCGACGTGTCAAGTCAAGAGGAGAACGATTATGAAGAAACCCAACGAGTGTCGGAGGTAAGTGACAGTAGAGAGGGGCGCCTCTCCAGCCGACCACGAACCAGCCGACCACAGAGAACTGTTCGAAAACCCACTCGACTCATCGAAGAACTCTGAAAAAGAGACCTTTGAACATTCAAAATACAACGGGGGAGATGTCGTATCGCCATGCCTGTCCTGTCTGTAACCCAGGGTCAGGCATGGCAGGAAAGGGAAGGGGAGGAGCTTGGGGGCAGCAGCGGCAGTTCGCGCCTGTACACGCAAGAATAAAGACGTGATACAAGGCAGCAGGTGTTACAGAATTTCTCATCAATTGTTTATCCTATGATATCTTGATGTAATAGACCCTTTTATCAAGCAACTGCAGTGCTATATCGGGTGCTGCAAATTAATTATTTTACCTTCAGAAAAATATATATTTATATATGAAGAAACATTTTCCCAAAGGTGCTCAGAGACATGCTCCTAACACGGGAGAAGGATAAGTGTTTCAGCTTTCAACTTATAAATTAAAAATGTAGGCCTTGATTTGTAAGATTAAATAGTGTTGATTATTGTGATCATGTAACTTGGAGTCAATTCTTTTTATATTAAAGATTCTCTATTTAGATTGGACAGTAATGAGACACGTGTATGTTAAAGAATTTTACAGAGTGAAAAATAATGCCACTGTATGTAAATATTTAGGGGCATATTTACTAAAAGTTCACGCAAATTCAGTGCACTAAGCAAAGTTGCTGCAGTGCGTGAATAGGAGAGAGCTGAACAGAGCCATATCTGCTAAGATATGGTGCTCTTCAGCTCCCTTCCTGCACTGGCACACTTGAGGTTGCCTAGCGCCATCGCTGGCACCCTTGGGCCAAGCTACAACAGGGCCTTTGTTACAGACCGGATAGTTTTTGTTCAGGAAGGCATACCTTCCTGCACAAACACAATCCTAAAAGGCAATTTCTAAAGGAAGTAAGAAGAAGAAATAAAAATATTTTTCAACGTTACCCCTCTCTGTGGTAGGTGCAACATCTGGCGTAATCCGATGTTTACTATCTTTAGTAAATCTGGGATTGCGTCTAATTCCATGGATGGGTGCAAGGAAATGCCTATGCTCCAACCATCGAATGCCTACCACAACAAAATTTAACACAAAGACCCCATAGCATTGTGCTACATGTCTTTAGAAAGTCACACAAAGCGGCACAAATATCTCTTTGCGTGGCTTTGTAAATGCCATTTAAGACTTGTGTTGCCCTGCTATGATTTACGTCAAACAAGGGCAATGCAAGTCCTTAATAAATCTGGGCCTAAGTTTAAAGGTATGGTATGAACCATTGTTACAACACTGTAGTATTACAATTCGCACAGACTGTCAGACCAATGTAGATGTAAGGTAAATTTACTACTCAAGTGAACATAAACTATTAACTTTGCAGTGTAGTCATGCTGATAGCTGAGAGCTGAAGGGACCAGCAAGAACACAGAGAAGGTGCCAATAGGAAAAGGTATGTACTAAGGACATGATGATACTGGGTATTCACTAAATTTCTTAATGTTGGTGATACCACATTAAACATACCTTCCAGAAGTGTCATGAAAGGAATGATTTAAGCATTGATGAAAACAAAATAAGCAATTTATGGATAGGTGACCTAAGGCTGCCGAAATAGTTTTTCAATGAAGACGAGCCCTAGCTATGACAGGGAATGTTGGTTTATATATTAGCCATCACAGTTTCCATTCTACCAATATCGCTGTGGTTGTTTGGTTTCTGAACTCTGCCTTCTGTCAAGGGCTGGAGACTGGAACGGTGTGCCAGGCCCCCTTCCACACTGCTCAAAGAAAAGATGAGTTCAACCAACAGCCGTGGGTCCATTCTGCACAGAATAGCATATGTGAAAGGAGTCAAGGGAAAACACACAAAGGGGAAAAAAACCTCCTTGGAAATATACTAATCTTGATTTAAGATTAAGGGCCTTATTTAGATCCAGGCGGATGGAATACTCCATCACAAAAGTGACGGATATCCCGTCTGCCATATTACGATCTCCATAGGATATAATGGGATCGTAATACAGCGGATAGGATATCCGTCACGTTTGTAACAGTCTATTCCCCTCTGCCAAGATCTAAATCAGGCCCTAAGATTAGAAATGATGAGAATAGCAAACACCAAACATCTCCTTAAGGAACAGGAAGATGGAATGAGCCAGGCCATATTCCAAGAGTAGAATTCATTGAAGTTCCAGCTGCAAGAACAAAATTCAGGAACAAAAATTGAAGGCAAAGCATAATAGCACAAATGAATTGTGATACATCCTTCACTTAGTATTATTATGTGTAGCCTAGCAGAAATTGACACCACAGGAAAATGACCTCACATGATCATCTTGGATTGGAACACTCAGACAACATCCTATGGACTTATCAGCATGGTGGAAAGGGTATTTTATAGATTTTGACTATGCTCTTATTATGGAACTCATGTTCACTTGGAAAGCTAAGAAGGCCAAGTTTGACATATTTTATTCAGTACTACATTTTGTGATCCATCTGTCGCCATTCGAGTCCTGTAATTCACAAACCTTCCTGTGGGCGGGCGGAAGCGTGGAGACACCAGAGAGTTTGTGGCAGTGCAGCTACTCAGCCACATGCTGAGTGCAGCATCTCATAATGAGTTACCTGAATTGAGATCAATGCTTGTTTTTGGACCCCTTAGGCCCTTTAGCAAGCTCTCAGCTCCATTCTCGGCACTGTCATTCGCTAGCTATGTATGTTTGTTTGTTCATGTTTGTATAAACCTAGGCAAAGGCAGCAGAGCTCTGCACAGGGTCAAGGGCAAGGAAACAGTCAACAAATTATTTGAGATGTAGCTGGTTCGTGGACAGCTACTGCATAAAAATCTAGTTTTCTTTAAAGCGTAGCATATTCTTTTTTAATTATATTTAAGTTTTCTAAATATAAAACAAATAACAGTCGTGATACCAGAATCCATATTCCGAAGCATGTACGGTTGGATGACAATTACAAGCCAGGTACATCTAGTTATTGCTCTTTCACATAGAGAGATCTCCTAATAACCAAACCAAAGATACAAATACCATGCAAAACAGCCTATATCCATGAGTACTGCAATTGTCATAGCAGCCTATGTATTGTCCTCAGCAGCCTGTTGTCGAATACAAGTTTTCAAAGGTTCACAAAAGTCCTTTGACCGAGCCTTAGGGTTTACATCTGTATCATAAATATCTATTTTGTCATTGCAGTACACCATATCACGATTCACGAATGCAAATTGCAGTAGTTGTTACTTATTCGAGACATAGCCACTCGGCGTTTGGCCAGTAGTAATGTCGTAGATACAAACCAAACTGCCTCCTTGGATAGCTCTCTAGTGGCACCAGGGGAGTGCCAGTTCATGGGGTGGAACCAACCCAGTCCCCAGCATAGTGTTCAGAGGGGAACAGTAGTCTATCCAGAAGTCTATCCAATACTATCATACCTTAGGAGAAAACCATGCAGTATGTAGAAAGTCTACATTTGTTTGCTTACATTTCCTGCATTCTATTTGAGGTACCTGGAACAAACATGACTAACCACCCTGGAGTATAATATGATTCAAGTCAAAATTTAAATTGATAAATATATGCTTATAATTAAAAGAGATGTCTTTACCTAGGGCACAGCAGTACGTCTAACATTTATAAGCTATCTGATGACCAAGATCAGTTTCCAAAGCTTGTTTAGCTAAATAATTCTGCCCCGGTCTACCAGTCATCACTTCTTCATATAAAAATGTGATGGTTTTACCTGTATCCCCTCTTTGAATCTTTTTTGTGAGCAGTGCAAACTTCATGAGAGATAGGGGAAAATATAAATCAAGTTCCTTCATGTCAGATCGAATTCTACATTACAGGAGAATCACTAAGCTGTGTTTACTCCCCCTGCCCTTTGTTTTATATTCTTGCAAGCTTATAAAGGCCATGTTATAGAACAAATGCCCCATCAGCACTGTCCCTATATCATTCAAGATCCTACAAACGGACTCTCTGCTGTGGGTGGTAGAAATTGATTATTTGCAACCTGTAGCAATGGTGAGTTTGGTAACTTAGAGCCAAAAAGCTTTGCGAGCTTCCACCAAGCACAGCAAGAAACTCCAATCACATTCACATCATTGCACTTAACAGCAGGCCATTTACACAGCACTCTTATCAATGAGTGAGATCTAGCTAGCATGCATTCGATCCTCATGTGTGCCAACTCTAATTTTTCAGTGAGCCCCGCAAAATGCACTTGTGCAACCAGGTGATACAGATATGGATAAAGGATTAAAAAAAAAGAAAAGGGGGCAGGGTAGAAACACCCTGACCCCCTAGGCCTGCTCAGAGGATCCCACAAGGACCCCCAGGGCCAAAAAAAGCATTTTTAAAAATAATTTCGGCCAAATTCACGCTGGGTGCGCGAATCCGGGCGAAATTATAAACAAAAAACGAAGCGTGGTCTTCCGCGCTTCGTTTGTTTCAAGCCCCCGGGTGGGCCAGGTCCCGGGGCAATTGTTAATTATGGTGCCCCCACAGCCCCGGGGACTGCCACCTCCCTGGGGCTTTTTCATAAAAAATGCGTGGGGGGTCTCCTGCCCCCCCACGCTGCCCCAGGGACTGCCACCTCCCCGGGGCATCCGTAATTATGGGGGGCCTCGTGGGCCCCCCCAAACCCCAGGGACCGCCACCTCCCCGGGGCATTTAATTATTTGGGGGGGTGCCCCGGGAACCACCACCTCCCCGGGGCTACATGATTTAAATGCGGGGGGCCACGCACCCCCCCGCAGCGTCAGGGACCTCCACCTCCCCTGGGCTATATCTAAAATTAAAGTGTGGGGGGGCTCGAGCCCCCCACACTGCCCCAGGGACCACCACCTCCCGGGGGCACTAGTTATTTACATAGGGGGTCCGTTACGGACCCCCAGGCTCCGGGGACCACCACCTCCCCGGGGCTTTAAAAATGCTAGGAGGGGGCCGCGCGGCCCCCCTCCTGGAGCCCTTGATGGCCCTGGGGACCGCCACCCCCCAGGGCCGGCTCCTGCAATGTCCTGGGGCGCCCACCCCTGGGACATTGCCGTTTGCTATGACAGGGTGGGAGCACGGCTCCCGCCCTGCCATAGCAAACTTCTGCTTTGCTTCGTTGAAGCGATAGCAGGAAACCTGCTCTCGCTTCAATGAAGCAAAGCAGAATTGCTTTTGGGCAAGGGGAGCTTCATGTCAGCAGCTCCCCTTGGCCAAAAGCAATGCTGGCTCCCGCAGGAGGCGGGGAGCCGGCTGGGACCGTGGGGGCATTGGGGCTCTCCCCACGGTCCCCAACGCTGAGGGCCGGCCCCGGGGTATGGGGCCCCCGGGGCCAGAAGTGGCCCGGGAGGGGGCCACTCGGCCCCCTCCCTTTTGATATAAAAAAATAAGACTGGGCCCGAGGGATGGGGTCCCCAGGGCCATAACTGGCCTCAGGAGGGGGGCCACATGGCCCCCCTCCCCCCAAAAAAAACAAGCTGGCCAGGCCCCAGGGGATGGGGTCCCCGGGGCCAGAAGTGGCCCAGGGGAGGGGGGCCACGCGGCCCCCCTCCCGGAAAAATAAAAAAAAAATTAAATAAGAAGGCTGGCCAAGGCCCCGGGGGATGGGGTCCCCTGGGCCATAATTGGCCTCAGGAGGGGGGCCACGCGGCCCCCCTCCAAAATGGAAAGGCTGGCCAGGCACCGGGGGATGGGGTCCCCGGGGCCAGAAGTGGCCCAGGGAAGGGGCCCCTCTCCCGAATATTTAATTATTTAAAAAAAAAAGAAAAGCCGGCATCTTGTGGGGCGAAGAGGTCCTCAGGACACAAGTGGACTTCATCCCCTGAGCAGCAGTGCTCCAGGAGCCGCGTTTGCAGAGTGGTGTAAAAAGGGGCGTGGGCTCCGACCACCTCTCAGCAATCCCACTGTGTGAGGCTTACTGGAGGTACCTGGTGGGCTAGTTGGCCCCCAGGGACCCTCATGACGAAAGGGCACTTCATCCCCCAACCAAGAGCACGCCAGGAGGCGCGTTTGCAGAGTGGTGGAGAAAGGGGGCGTGGCCTGTGTCCACCTCTCAGGAATCCCACTGTGTGGGGCTTACTGGAGGTATGAGGTAGGCTAGTTGGCCCCTAAGGACCCTCAGCAGCAAAGGGGACTTCAATCCCCATCCAAGAGAGTGCCAGGGAGCGCGTTTGCAGAGTGGTGGGCAAAGGGGGCGTGGCCTGTTATGAGAACTTAACAATCCTGCTGTGTGGTACTTACTGGAGGTAATAGGAGGGGTAGTTGGCCCCCAAGGTTGTCCTTGGGGGCCAACTACCCCTCTTGTTACCTCCAGTAAGTCCCACACAGTAGGATTGCTAAGACGTCTTTGGAGGCCACGCCCCCTTTCTCCACCACTCTGCAGACACGCCTCCAGGCAGACTACGGGATGGGGGATGAAGAAGGGACTTTGGGGGCCAAGAAGCCCTCCTGGTACCTCCTGTAAGTTCTACATAGCGGAATTTCTGAGCGCTGGTCGGAGGCCCAGCCCCCTTTCTCCACCACTCTGCAAATGCGACTACTAGTGAAAGAAGCATTTATAACGTAATAGGTTTTGCATTTGCCAGAGTTAGAGCTATTGGAGTTGTAAATGTAAAAGTTTTTTACTAATGTTTTTTGGTGTAGAGTGGATGTACGTTGTGTGTAGTGGAAATATGTGGTATATTGTGCAGTAAAATTATGTGGATAGAAAGTATGTGGTATTTAGTGTATAGGAATTATGTAGAGTGGGATTATGTGTTATGGAGAGTAATTATGTGGTATTGTAGTCTGTGTTGTGGAGTGGTAACCTCAGGTTTAGTCTTCCTCGTTTCCATAGAAGCTAAAGTATAAACTCAATGAGACACAAAAACAGAAGGAACCACTGATGAGCACTTCTGGACCTAGTCGGAGGTATGAGCAGGGCACTGGAATTATGTGACTGTTCGGCTGCACCAATTGTCACATAATTAAACATTTTCTGCATTTGTCAAATATTCCATCATCTGCTGCGTAATCTGCAGATTTGAACAAAAAAGCCTTTTTCTAGCTCAAACGGCTCAAATGTTACCAAAAATGCAGCGACAAGTGTTACAGCATGGTGGAAGGCCCTTTGCAAAGCTGGAATGGTCATGTGTTACTTATTGCTAAATGTGGGTGTTAAATTGGTACTAATGGTGCACAAACCTCTTTTCTTTCTGTGCCTCTCTTGCCTCTTTCTGCATTTCTCTTGCATCTTTCTGCACCTTTCTTCCTCTTTCTGCACCTCACTGTCTTCTTTCTGCACTTCACTTGCCTCTTTCTGCACTTCTCTTGTCCCTTTCTGCACCCCTCTTGCCTCTTTTTGCACCTCTGTTTGTTCTTTATGCACCCCTTTTGCTTTTTTCTGCAACTCTCTTGCCTCTTTCTCTAGTTCTCTTGCCTCCTTCTGTACCTCACGTGCCTCTTTCTGCACTTCTATTAAATCTTTCTGCACCTCTCTTGCCTCTTTCTGAACCTCACTCTCTTCTTTCTGTACCCCTCTTCCCTCTTTCTGCACCTCTCTTGCCTCTCTCTGCACACCTGTTCCCTCTTTCTGTACCCCTTTTGCCTATTTCTGCAACTCGCTTGCCTCTTTCTGCAGTTCTCTTGCCTCCTTCAGCACATATCTTGCTTCTTTCTGCACCCCTGTTGTCTCTTTCTGCACTCGTCTTCCCTCTTTCTGCACCTCTCTTGCTTCTTTCTGCACTTCTCTTCCTTCTTTCTGCACCACTCTTCCTTCTTTCTGCACCCTTCTTCCCTTTTTTGCATCCTTCTTGCCTCTTTCTGCTATTCTCTTGTCATGTTCTGCACCTCTCTTGCCTCTTTCTGCACCTCACTTGCCTCTTTCTGCACTTCTCTTGCTTCTTTCTACATCTCTGTTGCTTCTTTCAGCAATTCTCTTGCCTCTTTCTGCACTTCTCTTGCTTGTTTCTACACCTCTCTTTTGTCTTTCTGCACCTCTCTTTCCTCTTTCTGCACCTCACTTGCTTCTTTCTGCACCCCTCTTGCCTATTTTTATACCCCTTTTTTCTCTTTCTGCACCTCTCTTGCATCTTTCTGCACCCCTGTTCCCTCTTTCTGCACATTTCCTGCCTGTTTCTGCACCTCTCTTGCCTCTTTCTGTACCTCTGTTGCTTCTTTCTGCACTTCTCTTCCTCTTTCTGCACCAATCGTGCCTCTTTCAGCACCTATTGCTTATTTCTGCACTTCTCTTCGTTCTTTCTGCACCCCTCCTGCCTCTTTCTGTACTTGTCTTGCCTCTTTGTGTACCTCTCCTACCTTTTTCTGCACCCCTCTTGCCTCTTTCTGCACCTCTGTTGGTTCTTTCTGCACTGCTCTTGCTTCTTTCTGCACCTTACTTGTCTCTTTCTGCACTTCTCTTGCTTCTTTCTATACCTCTGTTGCTTCTTTCAGCAATTCTCTGGCCTCTTTCTCCACTTCTCTTCCTTCTTTCTGTACCCCGCCTGCCTCTTTCTATACCTTTCTTGCCTCTTTCTGCACCCTTCTTGCCTCTTTTTTGCACCTCTGTTGGTTCTTTCTGCACTGCTCTTGCTTCTTTCTGCACCTCACTTGCCTCTTTCTGCACTTCTCTTGCTTCTTTCTACACCTCTGTTGCTTCTTTCAGCAATTCTCTTGCCTCTTTCTGCTCTTCTCTTGCTTGTTTCTGCACTTCTCTTGTGTCTTTCTGCATCTCTGTTGCCTTTCTCTGAAGCTCACTTGCTTCTTTCTGCACCTTTCCTGCCTATTTCTGCACATCTCTTGTGTCTTTCTGCACCCCTGTTCCCTCTTTCTGCCCCTCACTTGCTTCTCTCTGCACCTCTTTTGCCTCTTTCTGCACATCTCTTGTGTCTTTCTGCACCCCTGTTCCCTCTTTCTGCACCTCACTTGCTTCTCTCTGCACCCCTCTTGCCTCTTTTTGCACCTCTGTTGGTTCTTTATGAGCCCCTTTTGCTTTTTTCTGCAACTCTCTTGCCTCTTTCTCTAGTTCTCTTGCCTCCTTCTGTACCTCACGTGCCTCTTTCTGCACTTCTATTGAATCTTTCTGCACCTCTCTTGCCTCTTTCTGAACCTCACTCTCTTCTTTCTGTACCCCTCTTCCCTCTTTCTGCACCTCTCTTGCCTCTCTCTGCACACCTGTTCCCTCTTTCTGTACCCATTTTGCATATTTCTGCAACTCGCTTGCCTCTTTCTGCAGTTCTCTTGCCTCCTTCAGCACCTCTCTTGCTTCTTTCTGCACCCCTGTTGTCTCTTTCTGCACCCCTGTTGTCTCTTTCTGCACTCGTCTTCCCTCTTTCTGCACCTCTCCTGCTTCTTTCTGCACTTCTCTTCCTTCTTTCTGCACCACTCTTTCTTCTTTCTGCACCCTTCTTCCCTTTTTTGCATCCTTCTTGCCTCTTTCTGCACCTCACTTGCCTCTTTCTGCACTTCTCTTGCTTCTTTCTACATCTCTGTTGCTTCTTTCAGCAATTCTCTTGCCTCTTTCTGCACTTCTCTTGCTTGTTTCTGCACCTCTCTTTTGTCTTTCTGCACCTCTCTTGCCTCTTTCTGCACCTCACTTGCTTCTTTCTGCACCCCTCTTGCCTATTTTTGCACCCCTTTTTTCTCTTTCTGCACCTCTCTTGCATCTTTCTGCACCCCTGTTCCCTCTTTCTGCACATTTCCTGCCTGTTTCTGCACCTCTCTTGCCTCTTTCTGTACCTCTGTTGCTTCTTTCTGCACTTCTCTTCCTCTTTCTGCACCCATCCTGCCTCTTTCTGTACTTGTCTTGCCTCTTTGTGTACCTCTCCTACCTTTTTCTGCACCCCTCTTGCCTCTTTCTGCACCTCTGTTGGTTCTTTCTGCACTGCTCTTGCTTCTTTCTGCACCTTACTTGTCTCTTTCTGCACTTCTCTTGCTTCTTTCTATACCTCTGTTGCTTCTTTCAGCAATTCTCTTGCCTCTTTCTCCACTTCTCTTCCTTCTTTCTGTACCTTGCCTGCCTCTTTCTATACCTTTCTTGCCTCTTTGTGCACCTCTCCTACCTCTTTCTGCAACCTTCTTGCCTCTTTTTGCACCTCTGTTGGTTCTTTCTGCACTGCTCTTGCTTCTTTCTGCACCTCACTTGCCTCTTTCTGCACTTCTCTTGCTTCTTTCTACACCTCTGTTGCTTCTTTCAGCAATTCTCTTGCCTCTTTCTGCTCTTCTCTTGCTTGTTTCTGCACTTCTCTTGTGTCTTTCTGCATCTCTGTTGCCTTTCTCTGAAGCTCACTTGCTTCTTTCTGCACCCCTCTTGCCTCTTTCTGCACTCCTCTTTCCTCTTTCTGCACCTCTCTTGCCTCTTTTTGTACCCTTGTTCCCTCTTTCTGCACCTTTCCTGCCTGTTTCTGCACCTCTCTTCCTTCTTTCTGTACCTCTGTTGCTTCTTTCTGCACTTCTCTTGCCTCTTTCTGCACCCTTCGCGCCTCTTTCAGCACTTCAGTTGCTTCTTTCTGCACTTCTCTTCCTTCTTTCTGCACCCCTCCTGCCTCTTTCTGTACCTATCTTGCCAATTTGTGCATCTCTCCTACCTCTTTCTGCACCCCTCTTGCCTCTTTTTGCAACTCTGTTCATTGTTTCTGCACCCCTTTTGCCTGTTTCTGCAACTCTCTTGCCTCTTTCTGCAGTTCTTTTGCCTCCTTCTGTACCTCACTTGCATCTTTCTGCATTTCTATTGCCTCCTTCTGCACCTCTCTTGCTTCTTTCTGCACCCGTTGTCTCTTTCTGCACCCCTGTTGTCTCTTTCTGCACTTTTCTTTCCTCTTTCTGTACCTCTCTTGCTTCTTTCTGCACTTCTCTTGTTTCTTTCTGCACCTCTCTTGCTTCTTTCTGCACCCTTCTTCCCTTTTCTGCATCCCTCTTGCCTCTTTCTGCTGTTCTCTTGCCATTTTCTGCACCTCTCCTGCCTCTTTCTGCACCTCACTTGCCTCTTTCTGCACTTCTCTTGCTTCTTTCCACACCTCTAGTGCTTCTTTCAGCAATTCTCTTGCCTCTTTCTGCACTTCTCTTGCTTGTTTCTGCACCTCTCTTGCATCTTTCTGCACCTCTGTTGCCTCTTTCTGCACCTCACTTGCTTCCTTCTGCACCCCTCTTGCCTATTTTTGCACCCCCTTTTTCTCTTTCTGCACCTCTCTTGCGTCTTTCTGCACCCCTGTTCCCTCTTTCTGCACCCTTCCTGCCTGTTTCTGCACCTCTCTTGCCTCTTTCTGCACCTTTCCTGCCTATTTCTGCACATCTCTTGTGTCTTTCTGCACCCCTGTTCCCTCTTTCTGCACCTCACTTGCTTCTCTCTGCACCTCTTTTGCCTCTTTCTGCACATCTCTTGTGTCTTTCTGCACCCCTGTTCCCTCTTTCTGCACCTCACTTGCTTCTCTCTGCACCCCTCTTGCCTCTTTTTGCACCTCTGTTGGTTCTTTATGCACCCCTTTTGCTTTTTTCTGCAACTCTCTTGCCTCTTTCTCTAGTTCTCTTGCCTCCTTCTGTACCTCACGTGCCTCTTTCTGCACTTCTATTGAATCTTTCTGCACCTCTCTTGCCTCTTTCTGAACCTCACTCTCTTCTTTCTGTACCCCTCTTCCCTCTTTCTGCACCTCTCTTGCCTCTCTCTGCACACCTGTTCCCTCTTTCTGTACCCATTTTGCCTATTTCTGCAACTCGCTTGCCTCTTTCTGCAGTTCTCTTGCCTCCTTCAGCACCTCTCTTGCTTCTTTCTGCACCCCTGTTGTCTCTTTCTGCACCCCTGTTGTCTCTTTCTGCACTCGTCTTCCCTCTTTCTGCACCTCTCCTGCTTCTTTCTGCACTTCTCTTCCTTCTTTCTGCACCACTCTTCCTTCTTTCTGCACCCTTCTTCCCTTTTTTGCATCCTTCTTGCCTCTTTCTGCACCTCACTTGCCTCTTTCTGCACTTCTCTTGCTTCTTTCTACATCTCTGTTGCTTCTTTCAGCAATTCTCTTGCCTCTTTCTGCACTTCTCTTGCTTGTTTCTGCACCTCTCTTTTGTCTTTCTGCACCTCTCTTGCCTCTTTCTGCACCTCACTTGCTTCTTTCTGCACCCCTCTTGCCTATTTTTGCACCCCTTTTTTCTCTTTCTGCACCTCTCTTGCATCTTTCTGCACCACTGTTCCCTCTTTCTGCACATTTCCTGCCTGTTTCTGCACCTCTCTTGCCTCTTTCTGTACCTCTGTTGCTTCTTTCTGCACTTCTCTTCCTCTTTCTGCACCCATCGTGCCTCTTTCAGCACCTATTGCTTATTTCTGCACTTCTCTTCCTTCTTTCTGCACCCCTCCTGCCTCTTTCTGTACTTGTCTTGCCTCTTTGTGTACCTCTCCTACCTTTTTCTGCACCCCTCTTGCCTCTTTCTGCACCTCTGTTGGTTCTTTCTGCACTGCTCTTGCTTCTTTCTGCACCTTACTTGTCTCTTTCTGCACTTCTCATGCTTCTTTCTATACCTCTGTTGCTTCTTTCAGCAATTCTCTTGCCTCTTTCTCCACTTCTCTTCCTTCTTTCTGTACCTTGCCTGCCTCTTTCTATACCTTTCTTGCCTCTTTGTGCACCTCTCCTACCTCTTTCTGCAACCTTCTTGCCTCTTTTTTGCACCTCTGTTGGTTCTTTCTGCACTGCTCTTGCTTCTTTCTGCACCTCACTTGCCTCTTTCTGCACTTCTCTTGCTTCTTTCTACACCTCTGTTGCTTCTTTCAGCAATTCTCTTGCCTCTTTCTGCTCTTCTCTTGCTTGTTTCTGCACTTTTCTTGTGTCTTTCTGCATCTCTGTTGCCTTTCTCTGAAGCTCACTTGCTTCTTTCTGCACCCCTCTTGCCTCTTTCTGCACTCCTCTTTCCTCTTTCTGCACCTCTCTTGCCTCTTTTTGTACCCTTGTTCCCTCTTTCTGCACCTTTCCTGCCTGTTTCTGCACCTCTCTTCCTTCTTTCTGTACCTCTGTTGCTTCTTTCTGCACTTCTCTTGCCTCTTTCTGCACCCTTCGCGCCTCTTTCAGCACTTCAGTTGCTTCTTTCTGCACTTCTCTTCCTTCTTTCTGCACCCCTCCTGCCTCTTTCTGTACCTATCTTGCCAATTTGTGCATCTCTCCTACCTCTTTCTGCACCCCTCTTGCCTCTTTTTGCAACTCTGTTCATTGTTTCTGCACCCCTTTTGCCTGTTTCTGCAACTCTCTTGCCTCTTTCTGCAGTTCTTTTGCCTCCTTCTGTACCTCACTTGCATCTTTCTGCATTTCTATTGCCTCCTTCTGCACCTCTCTTGCTTCTTTCTGCACCCGTTGTCTCTTTCTGCACCCCTGTTGTCTCTTTCTGCACTTTTCTTTCCTCTTTCTGTACCTCTCTTGCTTCTTTCTGCACTTCTCTTGTTTCTTTCTGCACCTCTCTTGCTTCTTTCTGCACCCTTCTTCCCTTTTCTGCATCCCTCTTGCCTCTTTCTGCTGTTCTCTTGCCATTTTCTGCACCTCTCCTGCCTCTTTCTGCACCTCACTTGCCTCTTTCTGCACTTCTCTTGCTTCTTTCCACACCTCTAGTGCTTCTTTCAGCAATTCTCTTGCCTCTTTCTGCACTTCTCTTGCTTGTTTCTGCACCTCTCTTGCATCTTTCTGCACCTCTGTTGCCTCTTTCTGCACCTCACTTGCTTCCTTCTGCACCCCTCTTGCCTATTTTTGCACCCCCTTTTTCTCTTTCTGCACCTCTCTTGCGTCTTTCTGCACCCCTGTTCCCTCTTTCTGCAACCTTCCTGCCTGTTTCTGCACCTCTCTTGCCTCTTTCTGCACCTTTCCTGCCTATTTCTGCACATCTCTTGTGTCTTTCTGCACCCCTGTTCCCTCTTTCTGCACCTCACTTGCTTCTCTCTGCACCTCTCATGCCTCTTTCTGCACCTCACTTGCCGCTTTCTGCACTTCTCTTGCTTCTTTCCATACCTCTGTTGCTTCTTTCAGCAATTCTCTTGCCTCTTTCTGCACTTCTCTTGCATGTTTCCGCACCTCTCTTGTGTCTTTCTGCACCTCTGTTGCCTCTTTCTGCACCTCACTTGCTTCTTTCTGCTCCCTTTTTGCCTATTTTTGCACACCTTTTTTCTCTTTCTGCACCTCTCTTGCATCTTTCTGCACCCCTGTTCCCTCTTTCTGCACCTTTCCTGCCTGTTTCTGCACCTCTCTTGTGTCTTTCTGCACCCCTGTTCCCTCTTTCTGCACCTCTCTTGCCTCTTTCTGCACCTCTCTTGCCTGTTTCTGCAACTCTGTTGCCTCTTTCTGCAGTTCTCTTGCCTCCTTTTGCACCTCACTAGCCTCTTTCTGCACTTCTATTGCCTCTTTCTGCACCTCTCTTGCTTCTTTCAGCACCCCTGTTGTCTCTTTCTGCACTCGTCTTCCCTCTTTCTGCACCTCTCTTGCTTCTTTCTGTACTTCTCTTGCTTCTTTCTGCACCTCTCTTGCTTCTTTCTGTACCCTTCTTCCCTTTTTTGCATCCCTCTTGCCTCTTTATGCTGTTCTCTTGTCATTTTCTGCACCTCTCTTGCCTCTTTCTGCACCTCATTTGCCTCTTTCTGCACTTCTCTTGCTTCTTTCCACACCTCTGTTGCTTCTTTCAGCAATTCTCTTGCCTCCTTCCGCACTTCTCTTGCTTGATTCTGCACCTCTCTTGCGTCTTTCTGAACCTCTGTTGCCTCTTTCTGCACCTCACTTGCTTCTTTCTGCACCCTTCTTGCCTCTTTTTGCACCCCTCTTTTCTCTTTCTGCACCTCTCTTGCTGCACCTCTCTTGCTTCTTTCTGCACTTCTCTTGCTTCTTTCTGCACCTCTCTTGCTTCTTTCTGTACCCTTCTTCCCTTTTTTGCATCCCTCTTGCCTCTTTATGCTGTTCTCTTGTCATTTTCTGCACCTCTCTTGCCTCTTTCTGCACCTCATTTGCCTCTTTCTGCACTTATCTTGCTTCTTTCCACACCTCTGTTGCTTCTTTCAGCAATTCTCTTGCCTCCTTCCGCACTTCTCTTGCTTGTTTCTGCACCTCTCTTGCATCTTTCTGCACCCCTGTTCCCTCTTTCTGCACCTTTCCTGTCTGTTTCTGCACCTCTCTTGCCTCTTTCTGTACCTCTGTTGCTTCTTTCTGCACTTCTCTTGCTCTTTCTGCACCCTTCGTGCCTCTTTCAGCACCCCTGTTGCTTCTTTCTGCACTTCTCTTCCTTCTTTCTGCACCCCTCCTGTCTCTTTCTGTACTTGTCTTGCCTCTTTGTGCACCTCTCCTACCTTTTTCTGCACCCCTCTTGCCTCTTTTTGTACCTCTGTGGGTTCTTTCTACACTGTTCTTGCTTCTTTCTACATCTCTCTTGCAAATTTCTGTATCCCTCTTACCTCTTTCTGCACCCCTCTTGCCTCTTTAAGCACCTCTGTTGGTTCTTTCTGCACTGCTCTTGCTTCTTTCTGCACCTCTGACTTAGAGGTAGTTTTAATCCCCCTGCCCTATTATGTACTAGGGCATTACAGGGGAGGTCATGCCAATCACAGGGGTACCCCAAACCATAGTGTACCCTAGTGTATGTAGGTGTTTTCACTGTATTCTAAGTGTCTTTCAGCATAGCACTGGCTCCGGGCCTGGTTAGTCAGAGTCAGTCACCACCAGTACCAGTCAGCAAAAAGTTGGGGGCACAGGATGACTTCGCAACAAGGCCTCTTTCTGCACCTCTGTTCGTTCTTTCTGCATATCTGTTGCTTCTTTCTGCACCTTTCTTCTTCTTTCTGGACTTCTGTTGCCTCTTTCTGCATTTGTCTTGCTTCTTTCTGCACCTTTCTTCCTCTTTCTGCACATGTCCTACCTCTGTAGGCATAGTTATAAATTAGCATTTAAAAAACTTTTGAAATTCACTGAAAAAACCATAGGTTTCAGGGACGTTATAGTTAGAAATTAGCATTTAAAAAACCTTAGAAATTCACTGAAAAAACCACAGGTTTCAGAGACGTTATAGTTAGTTGGACATTTCACTCGTACAAAACCAGAGAAATTCGGCCGTCATAGTTAGTTGAGGTAACTATAACTCGTGCCCCCGCAATGCACTGCTGATGACGTCACATATTACATCACTCATGACATGGTGAGTGACATCACTGATGACATCACTGATGACATCTCAAATGACATCACTGATGACATCACTGATTACATCATCCACGAGATAATCTGATGCACCTCCTCACACCCTAATATAACCTTTGATACACCCACTCTAAAATACAGACTACCATTTTCGAAACCAAAGACACACCAATACCAGTTACTACATACCCACTCACTGATTCCTAGGTCTACACACACATCTACTCATTCATCCATACAGTCACTCATACATGCAGTCACTCATCAATACAGCACTATCATATACACTCATACACCTATACAGACACTCACACACCGCCACTCACCCATAGAGTTACTCACACACATAGTCAGTCATGCAAAGAATCAATCACACTCCCATTTACTCACCTACACAATTATACACACACCACCTCACCTATTCATACAGATACTAACACATACTTACTCTCTTATACAATCACTGACACAAGCACCGTCTCATCCATACAGGTACTCTCACAATCACTCACCCTCACATATAGTCATGTATATACTCCAACACTCACATATACTGACTTTCACATATGTAGTTACTCACACATGTACCACTGAGACATCCATTCACTCCCCAACACACCCATACACACTCACCCACCCATACAGCCCTTCACAGATGCACTCTTGAACCCATACACCCAGTGAATCACCCATTCACACATCTATGCACAGTCACACACTCCCCACCCACCCACACAGACACTCAGGCACCCATACAGATACTCAGACAACCAATCAATAACCCATATAGACACTCATGTAGCTACTCACCAACTCATGCAGCCGCTTATACACCAACTGACAGACTGATACAGACATTCACACAGATTAGTCACTAACCCATGCATTCAGTAAGACACATTTAATCACTCACTTATACAGTCAGTCACGCACCTACTAAATCATCCATTCAGACACTTGTACACCCACTTATTCTTCAATACACCTTGGCATATATATATATATATATAAAACATATTTAAACTTTACAGAAACACAGTCACTGCATGATGTCATCAGTGATGTCATTTGAGATGTCATCAGTGATGTCACTGACCATGTCATGAGTGATGTAATATGTGACGTCATCAGCAGTGCATTGCGGGTGTGCGAGTTGTAGTTACCTCAACTAACTATAACATCCGAAGTTCTCTGGTTTTGTACGAGTGAAATGTCCAACTAACTATAACGTCTCTGAAACCTGTGGTTTTTTCAGTGAATATATATATATAAATATACATATATTTATATATATATATGTTGCACTACTAAAACCCCTCGTTTTATTCTGAAAACTGTCTCTTGTTGTGCCTCATTTGGTGAGTGCTGCGACCGACTCCTTTCCAAGTGTTTTCTTGATTTATGTGGGAGTGCCTCCATTTGGGAATGCCACATTTCTTTCATTTGGGAGTGTAAAGTAAGACACTTCCCCATTGAAATCCCAGCAGTATTTGTCTGAACTGCTAAACATTTTTTGCTGGTAGACGTAGTGGGATATTATTGAACAAAACGAGAAACTGTCATATGATTATCATTTTGTTAAGTCAAATTCGTCCTATCTTCGAGAGCGGGAGTTGCAACCAATGCCTGACACACGCTTTAAGAGCATGTAGAGTTGTTCCCAGATTGCACCTAACTAGCAATGCCTCATCCCTGGTGACTTAGATCCTCAGATACTTCACCCTATCTCTATTCCTATGAAGAGGATATTCCACATCACATACAGCCGTTTTGTCCGTTAGTGGGTATATTTCAGATTTATTCCAATTAATATGTAGCCCTGGGTAACTACTAAATCTATCTACTTATATGATGATGGGAGATAAATTAATTTCCGGTTCTCGTACATCAAGGAAAATGTCATCAATATATACACTCAGAGTTCTACCCCCTAAAATATAATCCATGATGTTTGTGAAATACACGGAGAAAGCATGCAAGTGGTTTAATCGGTGTGCGCTCTGCGTATAATTAGTGTGACAGAACAAAGAATATTAGTCTTCATTCTTGCGCAGGAGTCTGCACCTAGAAAGGTCACCAATTTCAAAATGTAGGGCCCTAATCCAATGTGATGAAGCACCTCAAACATGAATGGCCATTCAATGAATCAAATGCCTTTCCCGCATCCAGTAAGATGGCCATGGCTGCTATATTCTGTTCCATTAATGTAAATAAACTAAAGACCTTTAGGGTATGCATCCAGCTTGTTCTGGTAGAACTAACAACTGCATTAGTGGTTGCATTTTCTGAGTCAGATTCTTTGTGAGAATTTTATCATGGAAGTTCAGCAATGAGAGCGGTCTGTATGAGGAGCATTGACTGGGATCTTGACTCTTTTTCGCAAAAGGATGATTAAGGCCTCTAACATGAAAGAGGATAATTTCCCCTTATTAATAGCTAACATTTATATGTCTAGGAACCCTGGGGGCTAAGGATGGCCATCCTCGTCCGGAACCTTACTACTTGCCAGGCTAGCTATTGCATTTTGGACATTTTCACTAGTTAGGGGAAAGTTCAGGAGCACTCTCATTTCTCCCTCAATCCAAGCCAGCACTATGTTGTCTGAGTAGCTAGCTACATCTACCATCAAGTTGTTCTACCTGACTGAATACATGCACTAATGTAATGATACTGTTTAAATACATCTAAATTGGCAGAGGGCAATGTTGTGACTAAGCCGCTATCCATAGATATCTGTGTAGTATCAGTGTGTGGTTTAATCAACCATGCTAGTGTTTTCCTAGGCCTGTCCCCTTCTCTAAAACACCATGACTTGTGCATGCTTCACAAGGTAGAGAATCTCACGATCTGGCTCCTCTCAGAATTCCTTCCATGTATCTTGTAATTCGAGGAGGGTAGGAAAATCCTTGTGCATTTCATACTCCCCCAATTGCTTAAGTTCCTTTTCTAATCTTTTTAGATGTGTATGCAGTGCTCTAAGAATACCCAAGCTCTTGGGTATACAAATACCCCTGATATGTACCTTGTAGACCTCCCACAAAAGTCCCCACATCCGAGACTTACCCTTATTTCAATGTGAAATACTTTAAAATAGCAGCTTTGATTTCTGACCAAAATACTTGGTTTGGAGCTCAGTGCCCTTCAGTTTTCAGCATTAATAGCATTGCAGAGGGATAGTGTTGGACTTGGACCTTTCTGCAGGATCATCCCCAAACTTGATGCTTTCACCCTCCTATTTTCTGAACCCGTCTTGCTGGCTTTTAGGACTCTGCACACTCTACCACTGCTAACAAGTGCTAAAGTGCATGTGCTCTCTCTTTTAAACATGGTGAAATTGACTTGCACCTAAGTGGCACAAATAATTTACTTGTAAGTCCCTAGTAATGTGGTGCTGTATGTACCCAGGGTCTATAAATCAAATGCTACTAGTGGGCCTGCAGCACTTATTGTGCCACCCACTTAAGTAACCTTTTAAACATGTCTCAGGCCTGCCACTGCAGCCTGTGTGAGCAGTTTAAAATGCTATTTTGACCAGGCAAAATGAACCTTTTGCCAGGCCCAAACCTTCCTTTTTAATACATATATGTCACCCCAGTAATGACCTAAATGGCCTCTAGGGCAGGGTGAAGTGTATTTAAACAGCTGGACACATACTTTAAACTTTACATGTCTTGATAGTGAATAACTCTGAAATCCGTTTTCTCTACTGCAAGGCCTACCTCTCCAATAGGATAGCATTGGGTTACCTTGTTACATTTAGTAAATGATAACTTTCAATTGGGAGCAGGTTGGAATGTCCAGTTTGGTCTCTAAAGAATTGTAAATTAACTGGTAAAGTTGGATTTTAAGTCACAATTCTTAAAATGCCACTTTCAGAAAGTTTACATTTTCTTATCCCTACCATGAGGTGCAAAAAGCCTGTATTCTGGGTCACATGGCTGGGTGTACCTGGCAGATGGTCTTTGTGTATTACTCCCACACAAAGAGACAAAGGGGTAATAGGTGTTGGCAGGAAGGGTCATCTCTGACTTAAATGGGGGGGGGCGGAGCTGTCACCTTCCACAGTTGCACATCACAAAAACTCTGCCTTATCACACTCACAAAATAGTTTCAGACTAGTCTTTTGCACCCAAAGGCAAGCTGGGGCCAGGGCTGGGAGGATGGAAATTCCAAACACCTTTGGTCATGAAAACATCTAGAAACTTCTCCTACTTCAAATCTTGCACCAAGGATAAATAGTGGACCCTCAGACTCAACTCTTCAGTACACCTCTGGAACTGTGGAAGATTCAGAATGACTGCTGTGCTGCTCTGCTGCTCTGCAGCAAGAAGACTGCTACTCTGTTGCCCTGCTACTCTGCTGCCCTGCTACATGAGTGAGAAGGACTGGAAGCACATTTTGAACTCATGACCACCAGAGTGACTCAAAGGTCTATTTGGCTGGCCTCCTGATCAGATCCTCAGGGACAGAAAAGGCTCCAACTACCTTGAACCCCACACCTGGACTCTGCCTGCTGTGGCTTCTGCCCCCCAAGTGGTGTCACCCCAGTTCTGGACACTTGGAAGTGGACCTAAAGGTGCCTTGCCAGCCCAGCTGTGATCTTAGCAGAACTGACGCAGTGCGATGCATCGCCTCGCAAATCTACATCACCAATGCAGGATCTCACAGCTCCTCGTAATTGCTGCTTAACTTTCGCTGCACAGTACATCCTCTATGGAGGAACTCACATCGCGGTCCTGCAGCTCTTCAGTACCACCGCTGTGCGACACATCCTCGATGCAGGACCTCACATCGCGGTCCTGCATCTCCACGGAACCACCGCTGCATGACGCAACCTCAGCGCAGGACTTCCCATTCTCAGCTGCACAATGCATCCTCGACGCGGGACGTCACAACACTCCACAACCAGGATTTGAGATACTTTGTTCAGCGGGCCTAACTTGGTCACTGTATCCGGTACACAGTGTATTGTGGTTGGCCTGAGCTTGTGACTTTGTCCCAACCCGGCGCAGCCAGATAACTACAGTTGGCACTTTGTGCTTTTCAACACAATTTTTACCTAAACATTTAGGATTGCATATCTCTGGTTCTTCCAATTGGGTTTTTGCTGTTTTGATGTCAGATAAATGTATTCAATTTTACTCTATTTGTCTAAATTGGTGTGAGATTTTTCCTGTGTTATGTTTTCACTTTATTACTGTTTGTGTGCTGCATAAATACTTTACACTTTGCCTCTAAGTTAAGCCTGACTGCTTTTGTGTCAAGCTACCAGAGGGATAAGCACAATATAATTTGGGGTTTGCTTGCGTTTCACCCTGATAAGAGTTGTGGTTGCTGCTTGATTAGGGTTTCACCCCCCCCAACCAGTAACCCAATTTCCCACATTGGTGTTCAGCTGTGAGATTCAGTACATGTGTTTGTAAAGTGCCACACAGTGATTTTGTGTAACACTAAAATCCTAGATAAATATTTTGATACCTTTTTGAATTTCTTTTAAATTTTTCTTGATTGTCTCTTTTACATTTTCAAATTCACCCTAATTCTACCTGACTGTCTGTGCCTGTGGCTACACCCGCAAGATTGGAGTTTGAGCTTGCCAAGCTGGATAACTACACTGTGGTTGAGCTTGAAGAGTTCTGTAAGAAGAGGGGACTTCCAGCCAAGAGGAACACCAAGAAGCTGGAGCTCCAGAAGGCTCTGAGGGCCTGGGTGGAAGTTTATCAATCACTGGCAGTAGCAGGGGGAGGATGTTATGGAGGAACAAGAAAAGGACCTGGAGGCAGGTCCTAAAGTGCAGCACACAGGGGAGGGGATAACTTGTCTCTTGACTTGGAACTCTCTCCCAGAGCAGAAAGCAATGTGTTGTCCCAAGGCCTTTCTCCAGAGGAGCTGGCGGACAGGAACGCTGAAAGGGAGTTTAGGCTGCAGATGGCCAAAGTGGTCATGGAGACCAATCAAAAGTAGGCTGAGCCTTGGCGAAAAAGAGACTAGCCATGGAGGATAGGAGAATGGCACACAAGCTAATATCAGAGAAAAGCAAGCAGAGTCCAGCAGTAATGGTGGAAGCGATAACACATTGCCCAATGGAGATAAAAAGGTCTACATTCCTAAAGACCAGGTGCATAGCTAAGCGGTGGGGAAGGATATCTGTTAGCCCTGTCAGCCTTAGGGTGGTCTTCCTCCAAACATTTTGCCTGCACCCCCCTATTTTTCAGAATTTGTTTTTGGTAGCCTTAGGACTCTGTGCACTTTACCACTGCTAACCAGTGCTAAAGGGCTAGTGCTCACTTCCTAAAATATGGTAAAATTGGTTTACACCTGATTGGCATATTTAATTTACTTATAAGTCCCTAGTAAAGTGGTATTCACCTGATTGGCATATTTCATTTACTTATAAGTACATAGTAAAGTGGTATACCATATACCCAGGGGGAGTAAAGAAAATGCTACTTGTGGTCCTGCAGCACTTATTGTGCCCCTCACTTAAGTAGCCCTTAACACATGTCCCATGTCTGCCAGTGAAACCTGAATGCAGTTTTAAACTGCCAATTTGACTTGGCAAAGTAATCCAGGCCTTAAACTCCCCTTTCTATTGTATATGAGTCGTCCCTAAGGTAGGCCGTAGACAGCCCTTAGGGCAGGGTGCATAGTAATTTTAAGTTTTACATGCACTGGTAGTGAAAAATTCCTAAATTCGTTTTTCATTACTGTGAGGCGTGAGGCCTACCTCTCCCATAAGATAATATTGATTTGCCTTATTATTTAATAAGTGCTAATGTTTCATTAGGAGCAGGTATGAAATTCATGTTTGGTGTCTAAGAAATTGTGAGTTAAAATCCTCTTTAATGGTAAAGCAGGATTTTAAGTCACAATTTTGAAATGCTTCTTTAGAAATTTGGCATTTTCCTGGCCTAGCTTTTTTGTGCTTGCAGCCTGTTCCTGTGTCACATGCAGTAGCGGACCGTGGTAGGAGTGCCGGCCGGGCGGTGACGTGGGGCGGGGGAGGGACAGGGTGGGGGGTAGTAAACCACGGATTACGGCCGAATACAGGTAAATAAACATTTAAATAAATAAAATGAATTTCATTGCGCGCACTGCATCGCATTCGGCGATGCAGCGCTCACTACGAAATTCGTTTGTGATGCGATATGACCAAAATGATGCAATTATGCCATCTTGAATAATTAAGAGTCATTTCTTAGTGCAAAATGCATCCTTATGCCCATTTTGGATGCAAGGGAGGATTTTGCACTCATAGATTAGAGCTAAATCCAGGATTACTATTTTCACATAATTACACAAAATTGTGAATATTTTGCGGCAATTACATCAGAGAGAATTACACGTTATGCCTAACTCTAAGAAATATCTCCCAGGGTGTGAAGGTCATTACATTTTTTTCTTTTTCAAATACAAGCAAAAAAATCTGCTGAGCCTTTGCCTGAAACATGATGGCCGCTCAGCAAACTTTCAGTGCCTTCAGAAGGCTGACAACGATCTTAAAATATGATGAGTGGCCTTTACTAATGCAGATTTCTCAGCACACTTTTTTGCCTGGTGTAAAAAAGGTTTCAAGTGGCCACAAACGTATGGTTTTGACCAAATCACTCTTTGTAAATTGGGTCCTTATTGTCCCAACATTGGGTGCACTATGGTGGGTCAATAGCCCTTTGATACAATAGATTGCACTGAGAGGATCAGTATTTTGTTATATTATTAAGAATTGATAAGGAATAGTGCCAACAATGAGAATTTTGGCAATAACTTAAATTTATCAGCAGAATGAACAGTAGGAGTCAAGTGGCAGGACGGTGGCATGCCATAATGTGGACAGCCTTAGAGGTGAGGTCTGGGAACGTCCCCAGACATGGTCTTTTGTGGCCATTTCCAAGCTTCTCTCCAACCACTATTTACTCAAGAAATGGTCAGAGATTTACTGCAAGCAAGGGCTGGGGTAACATCCCTTCCAGAATGGGAAGGGGAATGGATCACCCCCACATTTGGTGAGGGTGGAGAGGAAGGGATTTCTGTATGAAGAAATTGTTTTCCCTGCAAAGAAATGCATATACATTTTTTTAAAGTCTCAGGGGCATATTCACAAGGGAAGTGGCGGAGTGAGGCGTTAGCGTTCCTGGCTTAACGCCTCACTCCGCCACTTCAGAAACGCAGGACTGTACCATATTTACAAGAATATGGTGCCGCCCTGCGTTTCCCCCTGCTCTGGCACTACACTTAGCAGACTAGCGCCAATGCAGGGACCCTTGCACCATAGTGCAAGGGTGTCTGCGTGCAGGGGACCATTGTTTATGTGCAGGAAGGTCTCCCTTCCTAACCTTCACACTGCACGACCTTGCTTACCAAGTGCAGTAGGCAAAGGCACACTATACATTTATGTAGACTAAAGCCTCAGAATATTCTGGAGGTAATTGTTCTTAAGATGCATACATTTTGTGCAAGGCCATTATGTAATGATAACGCCCTTAGATCGTTCATACATGCTGTATAGAGAATTACAGGTAGACACTGAGGAGGTACCATTATTTACAAACGTGTGTCCCATAAGGATCGTCACATAATGCAAACATAATTTAGTGTTCCAGCCAGTGACCTCAAGCTCAAAGAGACGAGATCGGTCTATGCAGCAGTCTGTGCTTAACAAAACCACAGCAATGGCAACATTTGTCCTCCAGTCATCTGAAATTACAAAATGTACTTTGGATTTTTCAAAGAGCGGTGGAACAGGAAGTAATATTAAATGAAATCCCTGCAATCAATAACCCACTCATATAGAGTGGAAAAGGAATGGTTATATTTTCTGCTTCCTCTTGTCTCAAACCTATGCATTCTATTGGATGACCCCCAGGTCTAAAGTCTAACAAAGAAATAAAAAGAGCAAAATAGATTTAATGCCTAACATGGATCAAATGTTGCATTCTAAAGTAGAATATCTCTATTCTTTGACAGTGTGTGGTGAAACCAAGCCAACATTTCAATCAATGAAATGAGAGAGTGTCTAGACATTTGAGGTAAGTGTTTCACAAATTAAGAGCGGGGAAACGACCCAGACTCAAGTTTTTTTGTTGAACAAACTGAAGTAAAATCAAGCCCTGTCTTAGCCAGACTTAGAAAACCATGGCCCTTGTGACTACCCTGCACAGAACACACTATGAAGCTTTGACATGCCATGTATCATTGAACTCGAAGGGAAAACAGCCTTTACAGCGAGGTTTTTACCTCGTTGTGCCTTTACCACGCCTTTTTTAGCACGCATATTTTTACCGCGAATATGCATTTACAATGCATGCCAATACCACGCATTTAAGGTAAGTTGAGGGGTGAGGGGGTCTCTTCCCACAAATACATTGTTTTTAAATCTAAAAACAATGTGTGGTATTGGCATGCATTTTAAATGCATATTCGCGGTAAAAACATGCGCGATAAAAAATGCGTGGCAAAGGCATGCAAAGTAATTGCCTGCGTTGTACCGTCGTACAACCAACTCGAAGGAACTCTTCACAAGTTCGTAATATGGAAAGTGTTTTTCATTTTATATAAAAAAAGAAGAAAATAGAAGAGGAGAGGGGGAGTGAGAGGTAAAGCAGGAAAAAAGGGGGAAGAAAAAAGGAGGAGTACAGAAAGAAAAGAGAAATAGTTGATTAAGGTAATGATGAGTGTGAGGAGAGATAGGTAGTTATGGGTAACCAATATAAATCCGATTTGATCTTCTGACATAACGTTAATGAGGAGACAGTATGTATTCCATGTTCATCACATATAAAATACGACCATTTTAACACAGATAATTTAGATGCATCCTTCCAACAGGAAAGTATAACTTTGAAAGCACGTTCAAAGAAAAGTTTAAACAGTGGAGGTTTGGGGGATAAATTGTCAAAGTTAGGCGACATAAATCCGAAGAAAACATGTTTGAATATTAACAGTATCTATTTGCACTTGAAGATCTTTAAACATTTAGACCAAATATAATTTCCAGACGAGAGCAATAATACAATAAATGAGTTAAAAATACCATTACATGTGGAACATGACCAACATAGAGGAGAGGTAGACAAATCAAATTTAGAAATACATTCTGGGGTAATAATAACTCTATTGTAAATAAAAACTAGAGATTGTGTAATACACGCAGCTTTGGAGGTATTGAATATTTTAAGCCAAAGTTTGTCCTAGAAATGAGCCGAGAACAATATGGAAAGGTCAGTTTCCCAAAATATTTCAATTGAGTTTTTGGTTTGCACAGAAGTTGGTGATAGTAAACTTTTATATATATATACTGATTAATGGAAAATGGTTGTATGGAAATGCCCATCCAGGGCTTTATTGATTAAGAATTTATTGCCTTAGAATGTAGGCACAACGTGCGTTGATTAGACACAGAATGAATTGTTAACCATTTTTAATTTTATTAGGCAAAGAAACGATTGGAATGCCCATCCAGGGCTTTATAGTTTGGTTTTGGTCTTGATTCAACTTAATGTGTTGAGTTATTATTTGCTATTTGCATTTATTTAATTTTGACATCACTCTAAGATGGCCGCCACAGTATGTCAGAACAATGTGTCCACTTTTTATTTCCATGATAATGAAATGTGCCCCGGAAGTACCTTTTTTGAAATGTAGAAAAAGTATGGTGATGCCCAACGCAATGTTACCAGTTGGAAAAGGCGCGATGCCGAAACGCGTCCTGTTTTAATTTTATGCGGTAAAGAAATAAATACCGTGTATTGACCCTTATTGGAGTGCGGTCTCTTCGCTTGCTTGCCGAGTGAGGGTATTGAGCCACATATATATATATATATATATATATATATATATATATATATATATATATATATATATATATATATATATATATATATATATATATATATATATATATATATACAAGAACAGAGTCATGGTAAATAATGTCCAAAGATGTCAAAGACAGGAGTGGAACTGGAGGAGGAGGGAAATCGTGAGTAAGTAAAAAGGATTGAAGAGCAGAGGATATTAATTTATAATCCTTTAAAGAAGAGCTAGGTAAGCAGTATTTTATTTTTAGTTGGGGAAAAGGTATACCAGAATTTTCCCTCACCAAATGGTGGACAAACATAATACCCTTCTCATTCCGGTGTTTTAAATAAAGAAGATTTGTGATGGAATTTGTGACATTTACTATACAAAAGTGAGGAGGATAAAAAGCATTGTTGAAAATCGAGTGCAACTGAACATATTGTATGCAGCAAATGTTGGGAATATTTTTAAATAGGATTTTTTTATATAAAAGTACAATTAGACGTATGAATAACATCTTTGAATGAGAAATCATTCAGTAAGGATTGATCAAATGTTATCCATCGTGGGATGGGAGAGTCTTGAAAATCATTAATTAGGGCATGAAATTGTCAAATCAAAAAAGCAGAATGATAAAGCTTAAAATCAGGGAATAAAACTCTCACTCTTTGGGCATTTAGGTTTAGGGCAATATGTGGAGTTAATTTGTGAAAAGTAATAATTAAGGATCTTGAAGGGCAACATAGAAATTGTATAAAGGACATGTGGTACACTCATCATTTTTATAGTATCTAGTCTACACCACCATTATAAATGCAGAGGAGACCAAGATGAGAGCAACAGTTGAAATTTCGATTTTAAAGTAGTAAAGTTATGACTGAGTGTGCTGGAGATAGTAAGAGAAAACCAAACACCAAGTTATTTCATTTTGGAGGGGTATAATGTACAATTAGTGTTGGCAAACATATATTGACAACCAAAGAAATTTAATGGTAAGATTTCAGTATTGGAAAAATAAAGTTTATATCCAGAAATGTTAGAATATAAAGTGATCTCTTGTAAGAAAGGATCCCAAGGAGGTCAAGGGATGGGCATGTAGATCAGAACATCATCAGCATAAACCAATAACTAAGGGCCTCATTACGATGGTAGACGGACATTAGTCCGTCTGCCATCGATACGGATTTGAGACCGGCCGCCTATGAGGCGGCCTCCCCACAATCCTAATCACAATGCGACCACCACCATGGCGGTCGCATCACCTATAATTTGCATTGCGGCGGGGATACGGTCAGCAGCCCCCCACCACAATGCAAAATAGAGGGTGCAGACACATCCCTGCACTACGTGGCAGGCACCCTGCGGTGCCTGCCACATGGGGCAGGGATATGTAGGGGGGCACCATAGGTGCCCCCCAGGGTACATGTCCCTGCACCTGGGATTGAGGGGGGCCTGCTACAGGCTCCCAAATCCGTTTCCGCCATTCGTTTTGCGGCGGATTGTTCGCCGCGAAACGAACAGAGGAAAGGGACATCATAATCCCTACGGCTGTGCCTTCAAGGCACCGCCGCAATGTTAGCCAATGTTTTTGTTCTGACAGGTGGTCAGAAAAGGACCGCCTGTCAGAACCGTGGCGGGCGGTCTTTACGACCGCCACACTTAACCAACGATTCCCCCCGCCATCATATTATGGCGGGGGGAAAACAGCAGTAAGATGGCGGAGGGCCCGCCACTGACCGGCTGGCGGTGGCGGGCCCTCCGCCATCGTAATGAGCCCCTTAATCCCTAGTGAGTTGTATTTTAACTCAGAGATAAGTCTATTGCAACAAATACTTTCAAGGAATGGTTCTAGACAAAGAAAAAAAAATTAAAGGGAGAGGTGGCAACCTTGCCTGGGTCCTCTATGTAAAGTAAAATAAGGGGAGAAATGACCATTGACAAAAACACTACCACAAGGGCCGGAGTATAATAATTTTATGAATTACATACATTTTGGGCCAAAGCCAAACTAGTGTAGAGTGGTGAATGTGAATTGGCAGTTAATATGGTCAAATGCTTTTTCAGCCCCTAGAGACAGGGCTGCAAGTGGGACATTGCGTTTCTTAGCCAACGCAAGAATGTTAGGCAACATCCTGGCATTATCTGTAGCAAGTCTGCCCTTAATGAAACCGGATCAATCAGGTTTGACAAGAAGGGGTAAAACAGTTTCTAGGCGAGATGCTAAGATTTTGGCAAATATTTTGCAATCATAAATGATCAATGAAATAGGTCGATAGTTTTTTCAGACGGTGGGATCTTTATCTTGCTTGAAGATAATAATAATCAAGGCTTCCATAAAAGAGTCCCTAACCTTTGAAGTAAAAATAAAGGAGTTAAAAAGCTCTAATAATTTAGGGGCAAAAAATGTTGAAAGAGGAAATAGATTTAATAGAAAATCTGTCAGGTGCCTTAGCTGTTTATAGGGATTTGATGACGTAAGGGTAATGTGAGCTTCTAATTCTTCGAAAGTGTTAGAAAGGGAAGGGGTTTTGGGGAGACCATTGAAAAAAAGTTGTATATTAGGTTCTAATGTGGTGGTATCTTCTGTTTGTAATAATTTGTAATACGTTTGGAAGGCAGTGGAGACATTAGAGTCGGTGGTGCAAACTCCTGCCCCCGAAGCCGTGCTCGTGCCGACCGCGCATCACACGCCTCCTTGCGTCGCACATCTGAAGCACTGCTTGGGAGAGCAATGGATACTGGGTTTGGTGGTCCTCTCTCACTCCAAGGATGCCCACACGCTTTCACCACGCCATCTTGCAATGTGGCATTGGGGGGATATCATGGCTCGGCTCGACTGAGATCTGCCCCGCTGCGTTTATTAGTGGTCAACTTGCCACTACTACTGCTGTTCTGTCCCTGTCTGTCCTGTCTGTCCTCCATCACTGTACCCAGCTTGCTCGTGGAGACAGGCGGGTACGGTTATACGGCAGGACGGTGGGGCATTTCTCTACTCTCTCCACTACCCTAAAGCTGTGTTGCAAGACTCTGCAGCCTTTTTGGAAAAGTCAAACTTCAAACTCAAAACCCCAGACTCAGAGACTCAGAGTCCCAGCTGTGTGGTGGAGGCGGTGGCTTCATCAAGACTACGGGGGAGGTAAGTGAATTTCCATTACTGCTATTGCTTTTTGTTAAACGGCATTCCTGGCATCCCTGCCGGTCCTCAGTGTATCCTGTTGACTACCACTAACCACCACTGACTATCTGCTTTTTTGCTTTTCATAACCTTACATAGCCTGCTGGGTGAAAGGCGCATTTGGGCAGAGCCACCCCATGTATTATAGGCTGTCATTCCGATTAAGGATCTGGGTTATAGTCCACCATGGGCAAGCATAAGGCAATGACAATTGGAAAGACTCTGCTTCCATATAGGCCCACAAGCATAGATACCATGCTTGAGAGAGCCATTGGGGTAGTTTCTATTGAGATAGCTATGGCTGAGCGAAGATTGTCCATCAAGAATGGGAGAAGTAAAGGGGGGCCACAGGAAAGTTGTGGGGGGTACCAGTCTGCAGTAGCATACTGGGGGTGCTACGATGGACATGGACCGTCCAGCAAGAGATACCAACAGGGCAAGTTCCCATAGTACTGCAGTAGTTGCAGATGAGACTACTTTGGTAGAGATCCAGCCCTGCTTAAACCCTGCATTTTCTTGGCATCCCAGAGTCCATACATTGTTATTTCCTCCCTGGAACCCACTGCGAAACGCATAGGGTCCAATGTTACGGCGCCCCGACCGGTCCAACAGCTGAAACCAAGAGGTAGTACGGGGAAGACTGGAACAGGGGGGATGCTTTCAATCTTGATGGGAACTTTGGAAAATTTGCCGAACTTTTGCTGGATCATCTCGCCCAATCAAGGAAAGCATGGCTTCCGTGGAAGCCCAAGTGGCTAAACTTATTAGTGGCCGAGTGCCCACAAGGGAGCAGCGTGCACTCAATATGAGTCAACCCAGTCATGTTTGCAGTTGTGGATCCCGTGGGCTTGTTGTAGCGGAGTCAGGTGCGGAGAAGATAATCCCTCACACCCAGATAGGAAGGAGAAGTGAAGAAGGTGAGAGGTCTGGCAAGGAAGCACGAGGGGCGACCCCTGCTATGAGAAAACAGAGAAACCAGGTCTCGTTACAATCCACAACAGGAATACAGAGGAATATGGACACAGTGGCAAAAGCAAACGACAAGGAGGAGACAGTTCCCAGCACTATGACATTAAGTCTCCTCCCAGAGGCATGCCCACATGTGCTGGTTTTGGCAGGAGTCCCACCATTAAAGTCCATCAACTTTATTGTGGGATTAGGCCCACAATAAAGTCACACATTGGCTAGGGGTGCATAAGGACTTTTCCCCAGCAGAGAAAAATGAGATCCTAACTTTACGCATGGTTGGATGTAGTGACCCCTTGCCAAAGACTATCTGAGAAGATTGCCTGGTAGTGAACTTTTGTCAACCATCTACAGTGAGAAGGCTGCGGCAGCATCATGAGGAGAGGTCGTTAATCCCCACTGACATTTGTGCACTGCCTCTGGATTATTTCTATAAGCCACCCGGAGAATCACCATTTATTTACCCCCCCCCCTAACTCCGGCTACTGGCTAAAACAGAATATGACAGTCAACAATAGCTTTACACCTCTTTCTGGCCTCTAAGAAATTGGTGTGCATCTGGGCCCAGAATGAATAAATGCCATGCAGCTGACAGGGAGGCCAAACCAGCCTTACCTAATTTCTAACAAGGGTTCAGAGACCCGGAACCACCGTATTGGGAAGATGCACCCCTTAGAATTAAGAAGAAAAGCCAGAGGGAACCAAATTTCTAATGAAGGGGTCACTGCTTGTGCCCAGAAGACAGTGAACCCTAATCACTCATTTGCAGTCCTGCCTTGGAACATTGCAGGAAATAGGACGAAGTTGGGAAATGAGGATTGGTTGCGTTTTGTGTCAGGTTATGATCCAATTCTTTTACAAAAGACCTGGCCGATGAATGATTTTCAGCTAAATGGCTTTTGCTCTCATTGTACACTGGCTATCCCATTTACTTCAGGTAGGGCAAAGGGTGGCTTGGCAGTGCTTACATCAGTTAAATGTGATGCTATGAAGGTTAAACTATTATGTTGTTCGCCTTGGTATCAACTGCTTTTACTCTCAGGTCTTAACATTGTGGATTTTTTAGTCGGAATTTTTTTAAATAATATTTTTGATCAAAGAAATTCTGAAGTCGCTGATAAATTAAGTGAGGAAATTAGCAAGGTAACCCTTTCTAGACAGCCAATATTTACTTTGTAGTCTGGTGATTTTAGCTGTTCAAGTGCTTGTGGGGTCAAAAACAAGGGCAGCAGCCTATGACCCATTTCTCCCACTCTGCTTATGGGGACACCCTGAATGGTATTTTAATTTCCCATAACCTGATCGCTTTATATGATTGTATTAACAACTCTAACACCTTCTATCTGATCGGGGTGGTATTATTATAATTCATTGAGAATGGGCCCGATATTTTTACGTTTAGTTTTTATTTTTAAATAAGTAGCCAGCATTTTACCAGTCTTATTCTCTTCTCCATGGAATTTAGATTTGACCTTAAGTAGGATGTTACATGCATTAATGGTAGCTAGTTTGTTGAGATTAAATTTAGCTGTAATTAATTCATGTAAAATCGAGGAAGATTTAGAAGTAAAGTAAGTATGTTCAAGTGTTTTAATTTGCTGAAGTAAAGTGAAATATTGAGAATTTAACCTCTTTTTCCTTTTAGCAGAATAAGCTATAGTTAAAGAACGAAAAGAGGCTTTAGTTTAAAGGCATCCTAATTGTTAGGAATGGATGTATCAATAGGTTGGTTAATTTAAAGAACTCCTGAATAAAAACAGTAGCTTCAGTTATAAATATTTTATCAGATAGTAGGAAATTATTAAATCTCCATCGACCAGTTTTGGAGTCAGAGAGAGATAAATCAAAGGGGAAATAGAACAGATGCATGATCGGAAATAACAATGGAATCTACTTCTGATGATTGTATAGAAAGGAGTAAGGATTTTGTAACTAAAATATAAAAAAATCTGGACATTGCATGATGTACATTGGAAAAAACGCATATATCAGGATCGCAAGTTTTCCCAATATCAAATAATGTTCGAGACATAATGGCCGATTTGAATGCCTTATGAGATTTGTCAGGATTAAATTTGCATTTAGATTCCCTATTCATAACAGGGTCCAACCATTTAATTAAAATCACCTGCTGTAATGTTGGGATTAACAATATTAGCAAGTTTTACTCCAATAATGTGCTAAAAATCAGGATCAGGCTTAACTGGAACATAGATATTGAACAGGAAAACATGTTTATTATGACTAATGGCATTAACCAATGGCCATCTTTCATTAGTATCAATTCAGTTGATAGAGTCTGTACTTTCAATGTTTTATGACAAAGAATAGCAACACCACTTTTGCGAGCAATAGCTGGAGAAAATAAAAACCTGAACAACCCATTGTTGTTTTAACTTAAGGAAATAAACATCATTACAGTGAGTGTCTTGTAAGAAGGAAATTTGGAAATTAAGTTTAGACAAATGAGAAAGTAACTTTTGCAAAGTTATACATATTGGGGACACAAGGAGAAGGGAACAGGTACATGGATGACAAGCTGCAAAAACAGAAGGGGAGACAAAATAACACCATATATTAAAAACAACATAGAACATGATTTAGGTAACATAATAATAATATATGACATATGAGAACTCACCTAATAGGAATACTAATAATAATAAGACAGAAAAGAGAAAGAGAATATAGAGAAATGGAAGAAGAATCAGACCAAGGATAGAAATCCAGATCTGAGAAGACCATTGAAAAGTAGCATGAGATGTGTCTACACCATCACGAAAACAGCTGAGAGATGAAAGGGAAAAATTATGTTGAAAAAGCCATATATTCAAGAAACATGGGAAGTGAAAGAGAACAGGTGCAAATAAAGGCTCTTAAGATTTTTGAACATTAGTGTCCATAGCATGAGGTGAGATACTTGATGAAATATTTTTAATTTAGCAGGATCGTCAAAAGATCTTGAGGTGTCTTCATAACAGATTTTGCATCGAAAGGGTGAAGGATGCCTTTGCAGATGTTCAGCTGTCTCATTTGAGGTCGTAGGGCATTGAACTCCTTTTCATCTGGCATTAGTCATCTTAGAGACATCTTGAGAGATGAATATATTGTGGCCAGACCAGACAAGACGACGTTTTTCCTTAGCGGCTTTCAATTCACATAGAAGGTCCCTGAATTCTAGAAATAGCATAATGATTCCTCTAGGTTTGGAAGAATGAGGATGAGGACAACCCAGACAATGTGCTCAATGAATATTAAGAGGATGAGTATTAGGAAGTCCAAGAAGATCTGGGAGGAATTTCTTCAGGAATCCAAGGAGGTCAGGACCTTCACGGGCTTCCGGCAGTCCGTATAGGCAAAGGTTATTCTGTCATTTCTTGTTTTCAAGATCCTCTGTATGCAGTTTGAGTTTTATGATTTCCTGTCCAAGAAAAGGAATCTTTGTGGCCACATCCTGAAGAGTACTAACACATTGCTCCATTTCGACCATTTTACATTTCATAATGATACAGCTGTCCTGAATTTGTTTTTTGTTTTTCATTAGTAGCACACATGAAAGGTTTCAAGCCCCTCGCCTCTTCCAGGATGATGTCTAAAACTGGATTGTGAGAAGACATAATACGTGATGGAGGATCATTTTTCACCCTTGTAGACTTTGTGCTAGAGGAGGTGGCATTAGCAGTTGCAAGGAGATCGCTTTCCATTTTGACGTAATGAACAGTTTGATGAGGAACTTTCTGAAAAGTTTTTATCCTACCCATAAAAGGAAATAATGTCTCAAGCAGAATATGAGGGCAGTAGGGTGCAGGGCAGCAACCTCTAAAAGTAGAAAGCAGTATTGAATCAGTATTACATTATCTTCTGAGTCTGACAGGTAAATGGAAAGTAGATTCACATTTTCAAATTTCAGGCACGCCCCAGAACAGCGTTGAGGTAAATTCTTCAAAAGTGTTAGACCACAAATGCAAATTATTCTGTGGGGCAAATGGGAAAGGAGAGAGAGAAGAGACTCACAGCAATTTCTTTAGTGTTAGAAATAGCTTGAAGAAAGACAGTGGCATTGAGAGTGCAATCTTTGTGAGATTTGTTCATTTATATAAGCCATTCCATAAGAGATAAGTGTGAAACTGCACCAAAAATGAAATGCAAGTGGAACTCTAACAAAATGACGATCGCTCGCGAGTTATCAGAAGTCACCACCACGCGGGTTAAAAGGGAATCTACAGCAAGGTTGAATTAATAAGGCGGGCAGAATAGCCCGAGAGCATGTTCAAAAGAAATGTTCTTAGTTGGAAAAGCGGCTTTTCTCTCAGCAGAGTGCGAGTGATACTGGCGGCTCACTGAGAAAATGGAGGCCGCTCCAAAATCACTGAACTCACTGCCGCTGTACAGGACATGAAGGAGGATTTGTGGGGGGCACCCTCAAGATGGTTGTGCTGCGGAGATTAAGAGAAGCCGGGAGGCATGTCCAAAGGAGACGTGTGCACAGATTGGAAGCGACTTTCGTCAGTATATAAGCTCTGCATTGCTTCGGAGAGCAAGGATCTGCCACCATCTTGTACAGCACACAAGCCACGCCTGAATGTTTTGCCATTTTCATGAGCCTTTACCGTGATACAATTCATGTGGTTTGACCTGCTGCAATTTATCAAGGGAAAACTCATAGGGTGTCATAATTATCTCACAACTCCTAGTTCCGATCCAAGTAGTGAGATTGTAGCATCCTTTCAATAACAAATGAAAACAGATGATAAGCTTGATACAAAACTCTTCCTCAAGTGCTTTATACTCTGGAAAAGACCAGCAGTTTCACCATTTCCCATCATCCCTTTCACTCTCACAACCCTTTCTAAATAAACACTTCTGTGTTTTCAGCAACCTGCCTCGGTCACCACCTTTTGGGGCATATTTACAAGCCCCTATCGCCATCACAATGTCACTTTTCACGACATTTTGTGTGGCAATAGGGGCTTCACCTTATGTACAAGGCAGTGTTAAGTCACAAAAAAAAACCCTTGGGTGAATACACATACATAAATCCACACTCACAATAGGAACCTTATATCACCAACATGTTGACAATGAACATAGGAACCAAGAAATCAAGTAATCAAATGGGATCAAATGGACAGTACAAATTTATTCGGTACAATGTAAAAGAATTGTTTTTAAAAAACATATGTTAAAAATCACAATACCTATCTGAATTCAACATAAAGCAACAATTTAAAAACCATACAGGTAAAGAATACAATCCACAAATTGAAAAAAATCACAAAGAGACAAATTACATCTTATTATAGCAGCAATAAGAATTGGGAGAACAGGCAGGAAAATGTTTCCTAGTCACGGAAAGAACCACTAAATCTTACAAAGTTAGGATTTTGTCTTAAATTTGTCTTAAGTTTTGGTCTTAAGACAAAATCCTAACTTAAGTTTAACTTAAGTTTAACTTAAGTTAGGATTTTGTCTGAAGACCAAAACTTAAGACAAACTTAAGACAAAATCCTAACTTTACTACTCCTAAATGCCTTTTGTGAAAACTGAAAGTCGTAAAGTTATGATTTTGTCTCAGATTCCTTTTGTGAATCGGGCCCATAGTGCCCAGCTACAGAGAAAGCTTTTAAATTTACCCTGGTACACATACTCCTACACTCGTACATTTATGCATTTTGGGAATTCACATACATTACAAGTAGCATGCCTGAACATTTGTGCCAGTCATAGATTTCAACATGTCATAAGATATTTTTATGAGTCATATTTTCACAATGTATGCACAGTACAACTCTGCATTAGAAAAAGGGAGGCCGATGTGCAAATTGTCATGTTTTGTTTTATTCTGTAGAGAGGGCGCTTCTCACACACCAACCTACCACCCCAAAAGTTTGCAACCATTTTGAGAGTGAAAAATAGACCGACAACAATTAGTTGGAAGACATTCACAAATTCTTACTACGGCATAAATGTATGTAGTTGGTGTAGGAAATTGGGTTGCTGTTGAGGGGAGTGAAAGCCTACTCAAGCAGCAACCACAACTCTTGTCAGGGTGAAACACAAATAAACCCCAAATTGACCTGTGTTTAACCCTCTGGTAGCTTGGCATAGCAGTCAGGCTTAACTTAGAGGAAATGTGTAAAGTAGTTTTGCAGCACTACAAACAGTGATACAGTGAAAAGACAGCACAAGAAAAATTCCACACCAATTTAGAAAAATAGAGAAAAATTTAATAAATTATTTGAGACCAAAACATGAAAAAACAATCCAATCAGTAGATCCAGAGACATGCAATGTTTTAACACGATGGGTCTGATGAAGAAAGCTTTTTGAAGAAAGCTTTTTCCTATATTCCACTCTCTGCCAGAAAAACCTTTTTTCAGGCTTTGATTATTAGCAAATTAGACTAAGGCAACGCTCTACTCGCAGCAGCCAATGAAACCTTAATGTCCAAATTTCAAGTTGTCCAAAATACTGCCTCACAACTTGTGTGTAATCATCCTTCCTGTTGGGCGTCTGAACCTTTGCTGAAAACCCTGCATGGGTTATCTATTAAGAAACGGACTATCTTTAAATTTTGTTGCCTCACTCATAAGTTATTAACAAGCAATGGACCTAGTTACCTACGCCAAAAACTAAACTACCATTGTCCAGTCAGGGATTTGCACTCAAAGGTCAAAGACCTGCTTATCGTTCCTCGTGTTCGTTTGACGAGAAGCAGTGGCAGGTCTTTTTCTTACCTAGCCCTGTGTTATTGGAATACCTTGCCCTATCATATTCGCACCTGTCCTGTTTATAATAAATTCAGGAAACTGCTTAAAACAGCCTTATTTTAATTCTCTATGCTTGGTTTTGCCTGTGCTTATCATTAGCGCTGAGATGAATAGGCCACGTTACAGCGCATGCGATACAGCGCATACCATTACAACGCAAGTCGTTACAACGACTTGCTGTAGGGGGTGCGCTGGATTTTGGAATAGTATAATTTACTATTCCAACTCCAGTCTGTGCAATAGTAGGGAAGGTGTTGGATTTTAAATCCAAAACCTTCTGCCCCCTACAGCAAGTCGTTGTAACGACTTGCGTTGTAATGGTTTGCGATGTAACAATGCGGTCATTGTAGTGACTGCGTTGTAATGGCATGCGATGTATTGCATGCGTTGTAAATGATGTTTCCCCGCCGAGATACCTCTTCGGAGGTGATTTGTGAGCTTTAGTAAGTTGTATTACCATAACATAACAAAAGTAAAAATAGTGCCTATAGGCACAAGCACCAACTGTGGTTATCTAGTCGCACTGGACCAGGACAAGGTCACATGTTCAGGCATACCACGATGGAGCGCGGGCTGGATACAGCATCCAGGTTAGGCCCACTGAACAAAGTACCTTAAATCCTGTTTGCACAACATTGTGAGATCCCGCACCGAGGTTACATTGTACAGTGGCAATTCAGAGGAAGATGCGGGGCTGCGATGCGAACTCCTATGTCATTGTTGAGGATGGCATAGACGAGGGACTTGTGATGTCCAGTCCTGCATCGAGGTTGCGTCGTATAGCGGCAATTCTGAGGAAGCTGTGGCTTGAGAAGCGAGGTCCTGTGTTGGGAATGCGTTGCCCAGTGGTAGTTTTGATGCAGCTGCAAGTAGATGCGTTGCGCTGCATCAGTTCTGAGAGCTCCTTCAAGCCCACTTCCAAGGGTCCAGGACTGGGTGGCACCACTTGGGGGGTAGTGCTCACAGCAGAGTGACTCCAGGTGCTGGGTTCAAGGTAGTTGGAACATTTTTCGGCCCCTGAGGCTCTGATCAGGAGGCCAGCCAACTAGCCCTTGGAATCACTGTGGTGGTCCTGGGTTCAAGATGCAGGTCCCGTCCTTTCCTCACAGGCAGCATTTCTGTCGGGCAGCAGATTTATAGTCATTCCTGCAGACCAGCACAGCATTCTCTCTGAGTCTTCCACAGGTCCAAAGGTGTACTGAAAAGTTGGGTTTGAGGGTCCATTATTTATACCAGGTGCCCACTACGATGTAGGAGAAATTCTGGAGGTTCTCACACCCTGAGGTGCTTGGAATTTCCTGCCTCTCTGCCTTGGCCCCAGCCTTTCTGGGGTCAAAAAAGACAAGTGTCAAACCCTTTGTGAGTGTGCTCAGGCAGAGCTTTTGTGATGTGCATGTGGGGTATGTGACAGCTCCTCCCCCTCATCAAGTCAGATATAACGAGTTACTATCATTTTATTTTTCCTTTATTTACACTGCTGAAAGCAGTGGGTGACTCTCCTCCCCCTTAGCCACTGATTTTGATGCATTCCCAAATCTACAAAGACGTGTAAACCTGGGAATGCGTCAAAATGCTATGCCTCCCTTGATCAGGCATAACAAGGAGAAATATGTGTATTTTTCCTTGTTACTTCCTCTTTCCATGTGTGCAGCATTTTGCAGCACATGTAGAAAGAGAAAAATGTCTTTTAGGATTGTTTTGGTGCAGGAAGGTGTGCCTTCCAGCACAAAAGCAATCCTGCTTTTAAAGCAGGCACCCTTGTGCTAGGCTCTCTCCCTTTCACGTAACTTGCCTTACTGTGCTGCGTTGCATGAATTGTAAGTAATATCGTCCCTCGATTCCTGATCAGCTCTGTGCTCCTCAGTCACACATATTATTACACAGAAAAATAGAAAAGTTTATGGTTAGTATGGACTTGAATGTAACTGCGATAATAGCAGCAACTTTAGCAGTCATCCATCACCTTTCAGATTTGTATCGGGGGAAGACCACCTCTGGAGCAGCACATGTTTTTTTGATTTGCCTTCCTATTTGCGTCACTGTTAGAGTGTTTACAGCTGAGCTTCAAGTAACAATTTCATTTGATTAGGCATTTTCTATCCTTCCAACATCTTCTTAAAATAGAATTCCCTTTTCTTCAGAAAGCAAAACTTGATTATAGTTTGGAAGAGAGACAGCAGAGCATCTTCCTGTGTACAGTAGCAGAGAACGAGCGAGATCAACAATTCCTGATTTGTGGGCCTTGAGATAAGTGCAGTCTGCTGGGAGAGTGCATCGTTGCAGTACCTCTGAGTGGAGGCGCTGTGATGGCGTGATAGGGAATAGGGAAGCTCTATCATGACGTCTGCAGATGCATCGAGTATCTGCTTCTGCCCACCTAATCAATATATCTGGGGTTTAAACCATGCCTGGGTGAAATTTTCATTAAGCTGGAGTTTCAGAATAATTTCAGTAATTACGCATTACTCTTGTAATGCGAAATTACACAATTATTCCAGCATAAGTAATTAAGAGTAATTTGGGGCAAAAATCCCACCGCAGGAGCATGGGAACAATGAAGAGAGAGAGTGAGAGTGGCTCCTGGCTGCTGCTGTTCATGTCCTGTAGCATTTAGTGCTATTTTCTTAGTGCAAAGTGCATTGTGAGGCCTATTTTGGGGATGCATTTTGAATTAAGAAAATAGCACTAAATGCTGGATTATGCTTCTCGACATTTACACATAATTACAAGTAATTGTGTGGTAATTATGAACAATTACGCTTTAGAGAATTACACGAGTTACACAACCCCTAGTTTAGACATGCATTGCACACATACACACACACACACACTCTCTCTCTCTCAGTCATATACCCACCCATACTTACAAACCTCAAACGCGCTCAGAATCCCCTGCACAAAGTACGTAGTACATGCCCACATATTTATTTATTTATAAAGTTTTACATAGCGCGAACAGGGCCGGACTGGGAACAGAAACCGGCCCTGGCAAACTGCTCAGCCGGCCCCCCCCTGGGGTGAGGGGGAGTGCAGCCGAGCAGTTTGCGAGGACTGGTTTCGGCCGATTTTGTTACCGGGGGCCGATATTGCCGACCCCTGGTAACGAAAACTGCCCACCAGGGGCCCAAAACCGGCCCCCACCCTAGCGGCCTACCGGGGAAACGCCCGGTGCCCGCTATGGGCAGTCCGGCCCTGAGCGCGAACATGACCTGTGAGGGTATCAGAGCGCTTTACAGGGGGGAGGAGCGAAAACACAGTAAAGACAGTAATAGAACGCATATACAACAAAAATACCCTCAAAGAAGAATAACACATTACAGAATAGATACACAGCAGCATTCACACAGGCAAGATACAAAGCAGCATTTACACAGGCCACACCAACACATAAACACACACACACATGCGCAAGCACGCACCCACACACACACATACACATTTCTAACTGTTGCCTTTGCCCAAATCCCATCTAACCACAACCAAAATCTTTCTTTAAAGGCTATGAAATCGTATTGCCTTTTACCCTCATTATTAAAAGTTGAATTCGCCTTCAGAGAGCATACACTTGCTCCTCAAGCATTGCACCTTGCTGGTCAGTGCTGAAGTGCAAAGTGCCTTTTTCCTTTCCAATAGGCGGTATAAGTTTTTTTAAATGACATTAGTCATGACTTTGGTTTCGCCTGACCAAGTAGTGATTGAGAAATATAACCTGAAAGAGAGCTGCTTTTAACTTCAAATATAGCAGCTATATATTAGACAAATGACCAATCTATACACAGGCCCATTAATATAAACTAAGCAGCAGACACTACATCTGCCCTCTGTTGAAGTTCAAGCCTGCAATCCATTGATTTTGTGGGACTCTCTAGCTTTTAATTCTTTTGTGATGTGGAAAATGAATTGCAATTGGAATTACTGTTTTTTTGCTCAGGCGGAAGGGTAAAAATAATATGGAAATACTTTTTAAATAGCTTAGTTTTACTTGAAAGGCACTGTATTTTACTTCAGGAGTTTTAAATCTTCTACGGTAATCTCTTTGGTCTGTGCCCTAATTGTTGGTAAGAGCATGCGTACAGGTCGCCCTGTATTCAGAGGATGGCCATCTTAGTTCTTTTGGTGGTGTCAGTCAGGGCCGTCATGTTTAGAGGGTTGACAGTCTAGTCTCTGAATAGATGCATCAGGCACCCTTTATATTCAGGGATGGTGACCGGATGTGGTAAGTTCAAGACTGTGGGCCCAATTCACAAAGGCAATCTGAGACAAAAGTCTAACTATACGACTTTTGGTATTCACAGAGGTAATTTACGAGTTGTATCTTTACATCCGAAGTCGGGCTGGAATCTCCGGCTGAAGCCGTACTCTCCGGCTCAGACCGAAATCTCCGGCTCGGGCCGGATGAAGTGTAATCAATGGGCCGGAATACAATTTTTACAAAAAGAAACATTAGGTACGTGCAATAAATCGTAGAGGAGGTCATGAAAATCAGTTTGGGCAGGGAAAAGGGTGTGGCCAGACACTGCATAACATCCCAGAAATGTTTGCTCCTTTGCATCATGGGACATGCAGGACACAGTTTACGCTCCTCTCAGTATTGACTGTAGCGTTACACCACACTCAGTGCTGACTGTAGTGATACACCCAGCTTTGGTCTTATTTCCTTTGGTGGTGTCAGTCAGGGCCATCAATTTTAGAGGTTTGACGGTCTAGTCTCTAGCTAGATGCATCTGGCACCCTTTATAATCAGGGCTAGGGTGCAGACGGTGCAGCGGGCTTGCCCCTTGAGCACTGCTGGCACACCAAAGGCAAGCCCGTCTGCACCCATCTGCGTCCATACCTCAAACAGCACCAGCTATGCTGCTGGGGAGAGGTTCTGGTCTAAAAGGATTTTCTTTACCACATAAGAGATAATTGCTCTTCCTCAGTCTAACTGTAACTCTCAGAGACTGTTCTTATATTTTAGTGGTCGTCCACGTGCCTGTTCTTCGTGCGCCTGGGCTATTCTCAATCAGGAGACAAGGGAGGACAATACTTGTCGAGAGGACCAGGAGACTGTACAGGGACTTGGTTGACTGTCTCTACCAACCCATACATTGTAGTAGCTGTACCTAATAATTAACTAATTGTGCAACAGGATAGACCAGGACAAAGAAGTGGTGGAGTGGCTATAATTTTTAAAGCTTCTTATCAGTGTAGCTCCTTTCCCATAGGGAAGCTTAGTCAAGTATGGACTTCTCTTTAAGAACATCACCTAACTTTTCCTTTTCAGGCATGCTTGTTTATCACCCTCCAGCCTCCAGTGCATAGTTTGTAAACTCTTTATGGGAAGCATTGGCTCTTTTCTGAATAAAGTTTGCACATTTTTCAGTTTTGGGTTACTTTAATATACATATGGACCCGAAAAGATGTTGCGCTGGGTCGTCTGGTAGAGACATTGGCAGCCCTAAACTTGCAACAGTTTATTAACCTTCCAGCCCATAAGGCGGGTCACATTATTGACTTGGGGTATTCCAATTTAGATTTCATCGTAGCAAGGGCCCTGGACACAGTGGCCTGGTCAGATCATTTTCTGATTTCATTTACATTTTTTATGAAAGGAAAACAAATTGTTCGTACAGGCCACGACTAAGATGGAACACAGCTGAAAAATTAGTAATACGATTTCTTTCTCCACTGCCTTGCAGGACTCTTAACCTGCACTTGTGGCACACCCTGAGGAGGCATGGTTGTCAGTCTCCAGTTGGCTCACCTGTGCAGCTAATCAAGCTGCCCCTCTACGTATTATTCATTCTCCCCACAATGTGGTTCTCCCCTGAACTTGCACAAGAAAAGAAACACTGCAAACTGTTAGAGCGCCGTTGGCGGGTTGGTTAATTGCAAAAATATTAAGATGGCTCTCGTAGAAGTTTTTGCAGACAGAATAAAGATTGCAGATAACTTGGCACATGAAACTTTCAATATTTTAAATCAATTTTTCCATCCTAAAGCTTGTTGTGCTAAGATTCCTGCTACTCAGGAATTGTGCGACCAGTTAGCCTTGTTTTTCTTAACTACACCGTGAATATACAGGGCTCTCTTGCCAAATTGGAGGTGCTTTCATCATTGATGTTGGAGGACCATAGGTCTAATTCTACTAGCACTTTATGTAGATTTTATCAGATTTCGCTAAATGGCGATTCTTCAGTGGAAATCGGACTCTCCACTTGACCCTTGACACCCTGATTTTGGGTCGGGCTAAAACTCAATCAGTTTGTTCCCATCTGAAAGTGCTTCACTGGCTTCCCATTAGAAAACACTTCACCTACAATGCCTTACTAATGCATTTTGGGCGTATCATCAGAAGGCTCCTAGCTATCTGCAATAGAAACAGTCAATATCTTCCTGCCCACACCTTGTGCTCAGAACAGGCGTCACTTTTAAAATGTCCTCAGTTTCGCTTGAAAACCAGAGGAGGCCGTTCTTTTAAGGTTTTAGGGCCATATGTATCAAAAAAGCGAATTGCGATTCCCAAATAGCGATTTTTACCGAATCGCTATTTGAGAATCGCAAAACGGTATGTATGTAAAAATTCGCATAAAAATAGCGATTCGGTAAAAATTGCAATCGCAATTACCGATTTCTTAAATTGCGATTCCTTAATAGCGAACTCGCAATTAAGAAATCGCAATTTTGCGAATCAGCTATTGAGGTGCGGAATGATGACATCACAACCAGGAAGTGTGACTGCCCATGCGGTTTCTGATTGCCTGAGGCTGTGTTAGAGGCTGGGAGCAGGAGCACACCACTCAGAAGTCCATCTGAAGTGCAAAGACACCATCAAAACCACTATGGATACACAGGAGAAGGCAAAGGAGGCTGCTGTAAGGAAAAGGAAACACAAATTCAGTGAAAAAGAACTTGAGGTCCTCATTGAGGAAATGGTGAGGTGCCATGAACAGCTATTTGGCAAGAAATCTCTGCACATCCCAGAGTCTGAGAAGCTAAAAATCTGGCTGGACATACAGGCTAAGGTAAATGCCATTGGTGTCATACAGTGCTCCATCGAGGACCTACGCAAGCATTGGTACGACTTGCGCTCAAGGGCAAAAGATAAGGTTGCCAACAGGCTTGCGGAGGCAAAGAAAACTGGTGGAGGTCCATCCACTGAGCCTGCATCCACACCCCTTAAGGATTTGGTGGAGTCCACCCTACAGCCAGAAAGCATCTGCGGGGTTGCAGATATTGACAGCTCAGCCACCCCCAACACCAGACAAGGTAGGATGCATGCTAAATCAGCCCTGACCCATTACCCACTAAACACCACACTCAGGAATGCCTCAATATCTAAGTATCAGTGCCACTCCATTCCACAATTTTGTGGTCACCCAGCAATGCATCATGGGAGATGTAGTCACACACATAACAAGGTTAAGCATTGACACAGAGCAATATATCTGCAGTTGAGGCACAACAGTAAAAAACAAAATGGATCACATTAGTTAGGTACACCAACTGTATTGAATTTAATCTTGTAAATTACAGAAAGCAGGACACACAATAAGTAGTTCTCTCATATTCACAGGTGAACCTGCGACACAGGGTGATGACACAGAACTTGCTGAGGCACCACAGCTACAGGAACAGGCAGGAGGAGAGGAGACAGAGCACACAACACAGTCAACACCTGCACAAAGACAATGCCGTTACACTGTGGCTCCACTCCAGGAGTTGGAGGGAGAACCGGAAGGCACACAGGATGAGCCACATCCAGGGCAAGAAGAGCAGGCACGGCAGCAACAGGATCAGTCTCCTATGCACCGTAGGGACAGCAGTCGCATGAGACGCAGGCCAAGGACACAAAACACCGCAGACGTAGGAGATGAATCTTCTGTCTTTTCCGGGCTGGAGGGCACAATGGTCAAGGTTCAGTGTCTGCAAGCAAAAAGCATGCGGTTAATGAAGAGGCAGCTGGTGTCTGTCAATCACAATCTGACAAACATAAAGGATGGCATCAGGGAGCTAAACCACACTGTTGAAGAGGGCAATAAGGCATGTGCAGACAGCATTAAGGAAATGACCGTAGCCATCAAAGAGCTCTGTGCCACAATGCAGAGGGACCATGCATCCAGACGCAGGGAAAAGCAACATCTATTCACCCGTCTGGATCATTACAGTAAGGCAGTCAACCGTTTGTGCAATGCCACATCTGTACTATCTAGACGCACTGTGTCGATGCAGATTAAAATGGCACACTGCAGCCAGGATGTTGCCAAGGGTTTGGTGCAGGTCACCAATGCAGTTGACCAGCTACAGACAGCAAACATAGCTGGCACAGGTATTCTGGGGGCAGGGGACAGTGAGGAGGTCTCCAGCCACAGCAGCATTACCCCACCCATGACTGAACCCAGACGGCGTAGTGTGAGGCAGGGAACAGCATCAGATGCCTCATCAAGGGAGGGCAGTCTGAACATTGAGCGTGCAACTGCTGTTCGTGGATGGAAAAAATAGACAGTGTTGACACAGATTAATGCCAATGGGTGATGTAACCCATGGCATACGTACATATGTCATTCAATTTTTCATGTCCTGTGTACATGACATGTTAAACAACAAAAGCCACAGATAACTTGTGATTTGCAGGCTGTGTGAATACATTTTACCTGATAAGGTATATTAAAACACAGTTATTCAACAGTCATGAGTTGCTTTGTGTCATCATTACTCACCTAGAAATAGTTGCGTGTGATTTCATCACGTCTATGTCTGCCATCTGCTGCCCCTACACCACCTGCTGGTCTGAGACGTGGGCCTGGTTCCTCATCTTCATCTGATTCGGAATCTGTGAGTTCAACGGGTATGCCTTTTGTTGTTTCGATGTTGTGCAGCATGGCACAAGTAGCCACGATCTTGCAACAGGTATCAGGCCTGTACTGCAGTGCTCCTTCACTTTTGTGCAGACAGCGGAACCTGCTCTTGAGTATTCCAAATGTCCGCTCGATGACATTGCGCGTTGATCTGTGTGCGGCATTGTATCTTCTCACTCTGATTAGCCGGGTTGAGGTACGGTGTGAGGATGAATGAGCGCACAGCATATGCACTGTCACCTACAGGATGAAAGGCATATGGTTAATCACTGTCCTTTTCATGCAGAAGTAATGAGTCCATCAGAGTGTGCAAAATTGCATTTACCTAGCAGGTATCCTTGGCCAAATTCACCCCCAGTGAGACGTGTGTATATTCCACTGTGTCTAAATATGAAGGAATTGTGTGTACTGACAGGATATTTGGCCACTATATCAGTTATTATGTGTTTTGCAATACACGTGACCTGTATGTTTAGTGAATGGAATGATTTACTGTTCCCGAATACGTACTCATTATCTGAGGGGGGACAGAGGGCTACATGTGTCCCATCAATGCACTCGATTACATGTGGAAAATGTGCTATCTGGTAGAAATCCAATTTGGTCTGGTGCAATGCCTGTTGTGTGGTGGGGAATCTGATGTAATGGTGTATCCTCTGTACCATTGCATCCAAGAATGCATGAAAGAAGCGCGACAGGCAACTTTGGGACACCCCTCCTGCTGTAGCTATGACCCCCTGGAAGCTCCCTGATGCCAGTAGGTGCAGTGAACAGAGGACCTGCACATGTGTTGGAATGGCTTGGGTCCTGCGGGTTGGATGCTCAAGTATAGATTGTAGGTCAGCTATCAGGTCTAGTATAGTTGCTGAGTCTAGTCTATACTTCTCATGTATTTCTTCCTCTGTCTGCTGGAACAGGGTTATGTGCACTCTGTAAACGAGTTCCTGTCTCCTCCTCATTCTCTGTGCTGCTGCTGGAATCCGCATCCTCCTCTCTATGACATACAGCGCTGCCATTGTGAAAGACACTGAGGCAATCTGGGCCTGTTTAAATAGGTTGCACGTGGTTACCACCTGCCCTGAGTTGGTGGTAATTTGAAGGTGCAAATTTGCGATTTTTACTTATTCGCAATTTGCGAATTTTTCATACATTCAATTGCGAATTCGCAAACTGCGACATACATTTTTGAGAATTCGCAATTTAAGACTCTCAAATTGCGAATTCGCTAATGGTTTTTCTCAGAATTGTTGCCTTGCAAATTTGGAAATCACAATTTTTGCGATTATCCATTTTGCGATGCGGAACACTGTCATACATTGGGACATGCTATTTTGCGTTCGCAAACGCACTATTTTTGCGATTCGCAGCGTTTGCGAATGCAAAATAGCTTGATACATATGGCCCTTAGATTCTAAAGCCTGGAATGAGCTACTTGTGTCATGGTGCCATTTGGAGAACAAGCTTTTATTTAGGTTGTCCCTGAAGACTTGGCTTTTTGAGAGGGTTTAATTTCTCTTTACTGATTCAAGGGTCTAGCCTTGTGCTCAAGCACAGCCGCTGCCCATGCAGGTAAGAGCAGAGGGGCCGGGTGGGTGGACTGGGGGTAATTCGACAGACGATGAGGGAAAATTAATTATTTATTTAATTTTCCCTCGTGGTCATATGTCGAATCCCCCCCCTCCCAACCTGGCCCCACCGCTCTTACCTACACGAGCCGCGACTGCTCAAGCGCCGGGATGCCTGTTGGCAGCTGTGTGCTCTATAAATGTTTTTTGATTGATTGATTGAAAGGTTTCGACTCATAATCAAGGATGGCACTTTAAGTGACTTGTTTGCTTCAGGAATGCCAACCTGTAGCGCAGAGTGCTGCCTTAATCAAAAGAGTTGCGATAGCATGGTGCGGTCCAGTGCAGAACTGGAGAGGGGAGCCTGAGGCTCCCATATCTCACAGCTAATGCTTTTCATTGAATAGGGGCCCCTGAAAGTGTGTGTCCCCCACTGCTCCGCAGGGGCATGCATCACACCCCTTAATCTAAAGCGCTTGTTACTTGCAATGTAGTATGTCCTGCTTTCACCCTGGTAAGCAATCTATTGTGGGTTTTTTCGTTTAGCCGCCTTGCTTTTTTTTGTGTTAGGTCTTTCATACGAGATTTGCTTTCTTTCCATTCTTGCTCATTTGTTGCTATAACTATATTACCACTTTTTAAATAATCGTGAACTACGTTGTTGAAAGTGATACAGCCTTTCCACAAATAAAACAAATTGAAATAAATAGCCTTGCTGTCTAATGTTGAATTTGCAGGTTATGAGAGAAAGGAAACATAAATCTGCTGAAAGTTCACAGGCTCATTGCAAAGAGAGCTATCTTGGATATCACTTGTGTGAGCCTACAAGGTTCCTGCAAGGTCAAACTCTAAACTTCAAGGTCAAGTCAATAAGAATGGTTTGCTTTTACAGGAGCATGTCTGGAATCTCAGCATGTAGATGTGTCATTGTGCAGATGTGTCATGTGCAGATGATATTTGCACAGCCAACAACTCTGCAGATCTTTTTCCTCTGAAGCCTGCTTTGGAACCACAGGGTAAGCCTTGGCCCTTTCAGTAGCGATGACCGCAACTCATGTTTCCCCAGCCTCTACCACACGACATTGGCCTTATCGAAAGGTGTCCTTCATGTTTCACCAAAAGCCTGAAGAAGTTCGACCACATCATCCCAACACTGAAGGACCTACCCCATCTCCACCTACAATTCCCCATATTCTTCAAAACTTGCTGTATCTCATACAAAGCCAGCTGGAATAGCACCACCATACCTGGCTGAAAAATAACCAACTTAAACAAACAACATCACACTAGAAGGGACCATATCATCAGATTAGAAACTAAACACTTCAAACTAAAAGAAAACAAACAATACAGGCCTTCTCCATCCACCCAGCAGGATCTGGGACAACAGCCCCTTCAGCAGCAGAATGGCTCCTACCATCTAATACAGAGTTCAGAAAGCATCAGAAGGCCCACATCTTCAGAGAGCATTACACCTCCACACAATAGGAATCTCCATCATGAATTTACTGTCGCCGGAAAACAATCTTGAATCATTCATCTGGCCTCACAATCATGTCCTTCTCCCTGTTATTCTCTAGTTAGGATCACACTTTATAAATACACAACCCACATCTATGGAAAGATCAACATATTTTTAACCATCAAAGAAAAGAAAAATATTGCTTTGAAAACTTTTTATACCAAGGGTATTAGGCCACTATGATAACATTGATCTCAGACTGAAGTACAACACGAGACTGGTGTCTTGAGAAATAAGGTGCTGTTTAGTACAAGGGACAGCACACGGCCATACCAGCAGCTACCAGTGAAGACTACCTGTCCTCCCCAGAACTCTGCCAGACTGTCCGTGGCGACATTGTACAACAGGCTCCAAACAGAACCTACATTAAGAACAACCCATAACAAGGGTCTTATATTGACAGTGGAAACATGTTTTCACAAGTGCTCATCAAAACAAAATTTGCAGCAACCGACTTGTGCAAAAAAGCCAGCCTCATGAAAAATGATGCACCCCCATTTGGGTGCTACCTCTCCTCTAGCAGTGGCTCCATTTTCGAGGCCATATTTGTCATCTTATGCCCTCTTGTGGCCATTCCTGGTGATGATGTAAGGCAGCTACCAACAATGGCCTTAAAGTTGCGCAGGCTCTAGGCAAGTCCAGTAATTCATCTCATCATCTGGCGTGTCGGTGCAGAAAGAAGCGGTGCAGACTTCTCAGCAGTAGGCTCCGTTAGAACTAGGTAGGATTTATCCCTCTAAGGTCAAAATTGGATTAGGGGTGAGTTAGTATAGTGAAATATGAAAGTAATTTGGGTGGTGGATAGGTTAGTCAGTTATTTGGATTGAGAAGGATAGTGGAGGGATGGAAGAGGGAAAAAAGGTTTGCATTTATATAGCGCTTGCTACCAGTGATGGGATGTTGAAGTGCTTTTTCGGAAAGTAGCACGCTATTCTGGAACACATAAAGGATTAGTGGTGAATTAGTATAGTGAAATATGAAAGTGATTTGAGTGGTGGATGTGTTAGTCAGTTATTTGGATTGAAAAGGATAGTGGAGGAATAGAAGAGGGAAAAAAGGTTTGCATTTATATAGCGCTTGCTACCAGTGATGGGGTGTTGAAGTGCTTTTTCGGCGAATAGCACGCTACTCCGGAACCCATAAAGGATTAGTGGTGAATTAGTATAGTGAAATATGAAAGTGATTTGAGTGGTGGATATGTTAGTCAGTTATTTGGATTGAAAAGGATAGAAGAGGGAAAAAAAGGTTTGCATTTATATAGTGCTTGCTACCCCTGATGGGGTGTTGAAGTGCTTTTTCAGCGAGTAGCACGCTACTCCGGAACCCATAAAGGATTAGTGGTGAATTAGTATAGTGAAATATGAAAGTGATTTGAGTGGTTGATATGTTAGTCAGTTATTTGGATTGACAAGGATAGTGGAGGGATAGAAGAGGGAAAAAAAGGTTTGCATTTATATAGCGCTTGCTACACCTGATGGGGTGTTGAAGTGCTTTTTCGGAAAGTAGCACGCTACTCTGGAACCCATAAAGGATTAGTGGTGAATTAGTATAGTGAAATATGAAAGTGATTTGAGTGGTGGATATGTTAGTCAGTTATTTGGATTGAAAAGGATAGTGGAGGGATAGAAGAGGGAAAAAAAGGTTTGCATTTATATAGTGCTTGCTACCCCTGATGGGGTGTTGAAGTGCTTTTTCAGCGAGTAGCACGCTACTCCGGAACCCATAAAGGATTAGTGGTGAATTAGTATAGTGAAATATGAAAGTGATTTGAGTGGTGGATATGTTAGTCAGTTTTTTGGATTGAAAAGGATAGTCGAGGGATAGAAGAGGGAAAAAGGTTTGCATTTATATAGCGCTTGCTACCCCTGATGGGGTGTTGAAGTGCTTTTTTAGCAAGTAGCACGCTACTCTGGAAACCATAAAGCATTAGTGGTGAATTAGTATAGTGAAATATGAAAGTAATATGAGTGGTGGTATCTTCCCCAGCCCATCCATATTAGATCCACTATTTTCCACTTTAAGCAATTACTGCAGTGGTACAATGTTGTCACCAGTGGAGGTATGTACACTGCCCAATAGTAGACCAGCCTTTAATTAATCGTTGAATGGTAAGTGTGAGGACACCGATGAGCCCGGGCATTGTACCAGAAAGGGACAGAAGTTCTTCAGTACTCTTCAGACCATCCAAACATGGGCAGTGACTGCTGATGGGCATCAGAGTTTAAACCACCCTTGTGACTGCACAAGGAAGAATCCTGGAACCGTCTTCTGTGTGAACAATATTGTGTGTTTCCTGTGGTCCTAACAACCCTACATATAACCTGCACAACAACAACAAATAACCAACTGTTGACTATGAAGCTTTGCATCATCAATCACCGCGCTTCTTGGAAAAATCACCGAAAAAACACCAGTGTTCTCATTATGCTCTCCTAAACTGTTGTTCGCTCTTCCCAGAAGCATGACGTGTTGTAACCGGAAGCTGCGTTTCTATATCTGTGTGGATATTGATCAATGAAATGACTAACATGTTATTTTAGCGAATTCGCAATGTGCGTTGAGGCAGACAATACCAACATCCAATAAAACTATTTTAAGCCAGCAAACACAGCAGCAAGCCGAACAAGCAATGTTTATTTTAAGTCTCAACCGGAACTCTATGTCTACATAAATACCCAGGGAGCAACAACAACCAATTACCGGGGCAGTACTTGCTGCTCGTCAGTGAGCTCCGTGTAATGCTTCCAGGGCCCTCTGTGACGCGAATCCACAGAAAAGTCCACTTTAGAGCCGTGTGCACAACAATACCAAGCTCATTCATTTACAGACACCCAGTCATGGAATCAATGTATGAACCAGCGATGCGTGAATTTACAAAGTTTCTCCCTTGCAAACTTTACCTAATTCTCTCTGTACTATAATTACAATTTTATGGGACAATCAGGATTTTTGCGCCTCTTTTAAGAAAACGATTTTAGAGCTAACTCGTGAGAAATAGTCCAACTGGAAATAGCGAATAAATATTGTTTTTGTGTGAAGAAAAAATACTACACCACAGAAGTTAGAAAAATAAGATACTTTGCAAACTGTATGTAGAGAAATAATGAGGAACTGCAAGAGTGCCAACAATCAAAACTTGATAGACTCTTGGAGGATACATCTAAGCTTCAGGAGTCGCATAGATGCAGTTCAACTTTGTGCAGACTCAAGATTCAGCCCATTAACGTTCCTATTAGGTGTTATTTTCAATGATCGCAATGGCACACATGTCTTTTGCTGCATAGAGATAAAAGGCGGAGCCATTTATCAATGGTCGAGAATTTGTGACCTGCGTGTGACCCTCAGGACACAGGTGATGTGTGCTCTACATGACCACCGTGTACAGGGGTGGAGACACCAGGGACATTTTGGATGGACCTTGAAGCAGGAGGTAAGTCCCCCTATACTGCATGAGTGTAAAGAATGGTGGAGCGCATGAAAATGTAAGGGTGTTCATCAAAGAACAAGGGAGTGCAGCAGATTTTCACCTGATATTAGGATAAATTAAGGGAACTCTCCCACTCATCATATGGGTGTTAGGCAGATACTGCTGAACCCCACTCACCACCCTTACATGTATTCATTGTAGAATGGGGAACCTATAACATAACTGGCCGGTACACCATCTTGCTTAGTGAAATATGTTCGAAAGCTGCTGAAGCGGAGACAGTATCAGTATTGGATCCCATCATTAGCGCAGGCATATTCGAGGATGACTGGACCGCACTTGTCTCTACATACGGTAGGGGTGTAACAGAGCCCAGGCTCAAGTTCTCGGTCTTTAAGGTACTGCAGAATTGGTTTTGCTCCCCAGTAAAGCTAGAAAGAGGAGACCTCTTTCCTGAGGACTACTGTTGCAGATGTCAAGCCCAAGAAGGCCATCCGAGGCATGTTCACTGGTCCTGCCAGTAGATCCCTCACTACTGGACGGGTATTTGGAGGATGCTCCGGCCACTAGTGGTCCTGTGCTGCATCTCTGTGCTAGGCTTGCTACTTTGCATGGCACAGGTATTGTTGAGAGCTCCACCTCACATGGAAGTGATGGTTGGCCATCTCATTGACTGTAGCAAAAGCCTTCATCCTGCACTACAGGAGGTTCTAGAAGCCATCTTCCTTGTGTGAATGGATGCCTGACATGTTTCGGATGGTTTAATATGGATGAGTGATATACAGGGTCCAACATTAATGTCAATCTTCAAACAGACATGTTCACTATCTCTGCTATCTGAACCAGGACATCCACCAGAGAACAACAGACATATAGTGCTGATATAACCGGGAATATATGGGCCTAGTAGGTGAGATGCTTTGATAGGAGCTAGTGTGTACCCTAACACCATCCTGTACCCCATCTGTCCATGTTAGCATATAATGTCTGCTGCCTTACTCCCAACCTTCTTTCTGCACATCCCCTCTCATGCCTGATGCTCTTGATATACACTATCCTTCTGAAACAGAAGGATTTGTTCATCTGCATTTAGGGGCGTATTTATGAGAGGCTTGCGCCGCTGAAGCATCATATTTGTTTCACGCTCCGGCAGCGCAAGCCTCTCAATCATATCTATGAGACCCCGCATGGCTTTGAGTGGCCTCATAGATATGGAGTACGACAAAGCAGCGCAGGTCGCTGCCTTGCCTTACTCTGTGTCAAGGAGGCGTTCCATGGGCATTTTTCAATGTAACACCCATGGATTTTGACGCGCCCCAGATATAGTTAATCACATAAACCTGGGGCTGTGCCAAAACCTTATGCCTCCCCAGAGCAGGTGTAAGAAGGAGAAGTATTTTTATTTCTCCTCGTTTTTTCCTCTTTCTATGTGTGCTGCATTCTGCAGCACACATAGAAAGAGGAAAACGCCTCTCAGGATTGTTTTTGTGCAGGAAGGTGCCCCTTCCTGCACAAAAATAATTCTGCCTGCATCAGAGGCACCCTTGTACCAAGGTGCAAGGGTGCCTAAGTTGACACTAGGCAGCACATTGCACGTCAGAGCAGGGGGAAAGGACAGGAATGCACCTGATTTCATAAATATGGCGCATTCCTGCCCTTGCACATTGGTGTAGGGCAGTGCAGCCAGGAGACCTGAGGCGCTGCCCTACGCCAATTGCCCTTAAATGAGGCCCCGGTGTTTAAGAACCATATTGTGACAAATTTACCAAGATCTGCTGTAGCTATCGCAAGTTATGCCGTCCAGCATTGTTGAGAATTCTTTCCAGCTGGATCCTTTGCAACGGATTTATTTATTTGTGTGCTCAGATTGCCCCAATATCAATACCTCTACCATTCTGTGCTTGCTACCTGAATTGCCAATATGGAATCCTGACAACCCTCCTCACTTTTTCAGCCGTTAGCTTGAACGTTGACGCACATATCTGAAATGAATTAATATTGTTTCCTGCTCCTATGCAATGTGACTTTATCTGTCACTCACTTTCTAATTACTACTTCTTTTACATATGTGTGATATCGGTCTTGACTATTTGTCTTCGAATTTTCAATGTGCCCGAATGGCACAATACCTATCACATATAAATCCAGATAAAGGGTGTTGGATATATGTGGTGAACTAACCTGAGTGCTCAAAGACGTGCGAAGAAGGTAAAAAGCATTTGATGCATCTTATACATTTCTCCATAGGTATTATATGCAAGAGGAGAGGTAAATTGTGGTTGTACACCAATATGCATTCTCTCAATCAATAGTTACTTGTGAATTTCTTGATTATTTACCCATAGTCTTCATACTGGAACTGTACCTAACTCAGGGCCGGAAGTAAAAACTGGAAGTGTGCTGGAATACAAGCCCCGCCCACCTGAGCCTTATAACCAGGCTCACATATCCAAGCCACTCAGAAGACCAGACAAACAAGGGAGCAGTTGGTACATTGTAATAACTGTGGTGAGGACAAGTAGGACTAAGAGTGAAAAGGTTTACCCGTAAGCAGTGAGGTAAGCAGGGGCTACTGGGCCTCTGCCTTTGGGCTCTGGGTCGTTTCCTCTGATGTCCCAGGGTTCTACTATGGCTCTGCAAACGGGGCGAAGTACAACCCCTTCAGCAGATTCTCAGTGGTAGCGATGGCAAAGAGTCACAGGCATCTCAGGGAGGTTGGTGTGTGTTACAACAAGCTCAGCACTCAATACAACAAGCTCTGTACTCAACATGTACCCACGGCGTACTAACTTTATTGTCTCACTCAGTTCTTATCTTTATAAAAGAGAAGTACTTTAATACACATTAGGGCCCAATACTACACTACAAATGTTCAGGTACTCAGTGTCTCTGGTGCAGGGCCACTGTCCTTTGGTGAGGATGCCCTCTCTGCTTCCCCCGCCATCTCCCTTAAAGTAAGGTACCTTGGTGTGGATGTCAGTCACGGTGCAGTGCCCCCTCCTTCTTTTAGGCAGTATTGTGCTCCCAGTCTCTCAGTATTGATTGCTCACCAAATAGTTGGGTCCACGGTAGGCTTCTCTCCAGCCTACTTTACTTCAGTCCTGGCTCTCGGTGATGGTGGGAAGATGCGCTAGCTGCCGGTGTGTCAGCATGCTGCTCTGTTCTTGGGAGCATATGGTACTGAAGTGACTGCAGGAGTGCGGCTGTAGTCAGTCAACAGCCCTCTTCTGGCCATACATGGTAGTCTTCAGGTTGGGTCCCACGTTCCCTGCAGGACCACCTCCAAATAGATCACTTGGTGAGTCAGCAGCTCAACTTGTTAAGCATCTCGGGGTTGGGATAACAATGCAGTCCACTTTCAGTCTCAGTCAGGTCTGGATGGCAACATTTGAGCCACTTTACTGTGCATAAAGGTTCAGCTGCAGCAGCGCAGTCTGATTGAGCATGCTTCTGGTCACCACCGCAGCATAGTTACTCTGACGTAGTGATTAAGTGCCGTGAGACAGCAACTTCACTTACAGTGGTGCAATCCATCTGAGCACACATTAGGCAAGTTCCACTGGGTTAACTACTACAAAGACTGTTCGGGCACACTTCAGTGGCACAGACTGCTCACTCTCCCTTGGGGCTGCCAGGGGTTTGCAACAACAGGATCAGTTTGGGCACATGGGCAAGTGCCAAGGACTGCGACACCAGTCTCGATGGGGCCTTTCACTCGGGCACACTAAGCCAGTGCCACAGTTCCTCCATGTCAGTGATGGTGACTGAATCCAAGCCAGGAGCATGCCAGACATGAGTCTCTGTTAGACAGACCCACAGCATCTGTGTCAACTGATCCTGCCCCCTCTGAGCTCCGCATGTAGGGTTGGATCTCTCCTTCTCTATTCTTCCAGGATTCTGCAACTCTTCCTTCAGGTCAGACTCCAGGCAATATCTGCATACCTTTTGGAATCTGTCTGTCAGCCAGCTCTGGGAAAACAGTAGTCCTTTGGGTACTCTGTAGAACATCACCTCCTTAGTCAAAGAGAACTTGGAACTGGGTCAACTGGAACAACACCAGTTCCAATTAGCACCTCATTTATACAGGTTGAGGAGACTGGGGATGTGTGTTCTCTGCCTGCACTTTTAGAACCAGTTTGGGTCAGTTCTCCTTTCATGTGTCCTCGTTAGGCTATCTTCCAGACTCAGCCTCTGTATAGAATGATGCTCTTCAAACCCGTGCATTTGCAGGTTGGAGCACTCACAAGAGAGCGCAATGAGGTGTGAGCAGCCTGTGTCTGGCTGTTGACAGCCACACCTGACAATAATCAGGAAGAGAGACAAAAGTTGGCCTCTTCTAAAGGACCATTCACATTCTGATCAACAGGTACTGCAATCCCAGCCTTCACTCCCACCATCTGCCAAATGTCAGTACTACTGGAGACTAATCAACAGCCCTGTGCAGCAAAGGGACCTTTTTGAATTTCTAAGAGGAGCCTGTCTCCTCTTTTCTCATTTAAGTGCCCTCCCTCTAGTCTCTAGAATGTTTGATTTGTTCTGCATGCCATCCTTCATTTGTGTGCTTTTTTGCTTTGTCTCCCAAAATGGGACAGGTATGCCCAGATGTGGGTCCCATGCTCACCATACCACTGGATTCAAGCTAGCCTGGCTGATGAGGAGGTGATTCCCCGAAACCAGTCCCAGGATGCTTGTTTTCCGGTCCATGGAGGATTTGGCCTGGCAATTCGTGATGGACTGTTCACGTAGGGGGCAGGATCAAGACTGATATGCATATGGCTGGGTCCAAATGGGGTTGGTGTGGTGAACACAAAAACGATGGATTTAAGCCAGATCTGTGACTGGCTGATGAATGTTTGATTAGTTATGCATTCTGTCCATCATTTGTGTGTTTTTTTGCTTTGTCGCCCTAAGTGGGACGGGTATGCCCAGACATGGGTCCTGTGTTTACCATACCACTGGAATCAGGCTAGCCTGATTGATGAGGAGGAGATACCCTGAAACCGGTTCCAGGATGCTTGTTTCCCAGTCCTGGGAGGACCTGGTCTGACAGTTTTCGCTGGATTGTTCCCATGGGGAGGAGGACAGGATCAAGACTGATTTGCATCTGGCTGGGGCCAAACTGGGGTGGTGTGGTGAGCCGCCAGAGAGCCACTCAGAAAGCAGCCCTCAGCAACTACCACTGGCATGTCAATGAAGCCAAGAGAACAGTCATCACAGCCCGCATCGATACTGCAGCCAAACACACGAAAGAACTCGACAAAGTAGTCAAGGAATTCTCCCACCCGGCACCACAGAGAACACAATCCACCGTCTCAAGAACTCTGCGACCCACTCTTGGACTACCTCCACAGCATGATTGCCACCATCTACAACAACTTCGACCCTCAGCCGTCTGCTCTCAACCTCAACAGCCTCGACCAACCAGCACACACCACCCGGATGATCACCAGTTGGTCTCCGCTCACTACCTAGACCACCACGGCTATCACATCATCCATTCACTGCTGGGAAATCACCACCCCTTGCCCCCACCATCTTTTTTTACCTCTGAACTGGCCCAATCAGTGCAGAACTCACCAGCATCATCAACACCTCACCTCCACCGCAGCAGCTTTTCCAGAGCGATGGAAACACGCTGAGATCAGACCCCTCCCAAAGAAGCCCTCCGCCGACCCCAGTAAACTCATAAATTATCGACCGATCTCCCTGCTCCCTTACCCGGCCAAAGCACTCTAGAAGGCAATCAACAAACAGTTTACAGAATACCTGGAACAAAACCATCTACTTGACACTTCCCAATCAGGATACCGTGCCAACCTCAGCACTGAGACCACCCTGATCGCTGCCACAGATGAAATCAGAACCCTTCTTGGCCATGGAGAGACTGTGGCTCCTTTCCCCCTTGACCTCTCTTCTGCTTTCAACACCATTTCTCACCACACCCTCGTCAACAGACTCTACAACATTGGCATTCAGAAAAATGCCCACAATTGGAGCGCCTCCTTCCTGACAGGATGCACAGAGCATCTGCCTGCTTCCCTTCACCTCCGAGCGCAAGGAAATCTTATGCGGTGTTCCCCAAGCAACATCCCTAAGCCCCACCTTGTTCAACACCTACATGACTCCCCTTGCAGACATCGTCAGATACCACAGCCTCAACATAATTTCCTACGTAGACAACTCATCCTCTTGCTCACTGAAGACCCCACCTCCACCAGAATCAACTTCTGCAACGCCATGACCAACGTAGCCAACTGGATGAAAGACAACTGCTTTAAACTCAACTCAGTTAAGACAGAAGTACTGGTCTTCTGGAAGAACACCTCTGTGTGGGACCACAGCTGGTGGCTAACAGAACTTGGACAAACACCCACACCCACAGACCATGCATGCAACCTAGGCATCATCCTCGACAGAGAACTGACCATGAAATGACATGTCAACACAGTCGCCTCGTCCAGCTGCCACACCTTTTGCACGCTCTGTAGAATCTTCAGATGGATCCCAACCAACACCAGAAAGACCATCGCTCAGGCACTTGTCACTAGCTGCGTCGGCTATGGCAACACTCTCTATGCCAGCATCTGCACCCAGCTCCCCAAAAGACTCTGGACCACACACAATGCTGCAGCCAGACTCATCCTGGACCTCCCTAAACGGACCCACATCACCCCCCACCTCAGAAACTTCCACTGGCTACCATCCAGAAGATGCTCACGCACGCACCCCAACAAAGCTCTGCACGATTAAGGAACGACCTACATCAGCCATCGACTGAACTTCCATCTACCCACAAGACACCTGTACTCCTCCTCACTATTCTTTGCGCACACACACCCCCCCGCATCCATCACAGTGGGATCACTCCTTCTCCTACATCGCCGCCAATACCTGAAACAACCTACCCCTCCATCTTCGAACAGCGCCCTCCCTGGCAGACTTCAGGAAGAAACTCAAGACCTGGCTCTTTGATGGAAAAGGCGCACCAACGACACCAAGATATCCCTAGGGGTAGCATGCTGCGCTATGCAAATGCCGATTGATTGAACGGATTACTTCATTTTTTAAATTAATTTCATGTACATGAAAATACTGGGCAATGTGTTTGTGACTAAAAAGCAGAAACAGTGGTGTGGTGGGATGGAAACATCAGAGTAATGTAAGAATAAAATGTGAAACAGTTGCCACATTTGCATAAATAGCAAGAGTGAATGAGTGTTTGAAACATTAAAGAGTGACCAGAAATGATATGGAAAGCACGAAGGAGTTTTACATGAGATGAGGATAAAAATTGGGTTTATACCTGTCTAACGAAAACTCAGACATGTGGCATGGAGTATGCATGGTGAACTACATAGGTAATGCATCTGAGTGAGTTTTCTCATAGACATTGGGGCCGATTCCAATCTCGGTCGGAGGCGCACCCAATACCATTTGGTCGTGAAAAAAGCCATGCAAAAGCCTGTTTCCCGACCGATCCGTACAGCACACCGAACGAGCAAGTACGATGCGCACAACAGCAAAGAATCCGGCCGAGCCGTACTCACCCAAACCAGGTCCTGTTCTCCGACCGAGGCGAATCCGGAAACGCCGAATCGAGTCGCACGGAAGGAAAATGCAGCCCCGTCCGGCCGGACAAGTACGATGCGCTTTCCGTACGCGCCGAACCCGTCGCTACGCACGGCACGTCAAAGCATCCGGGAGAGGCGCACATAAGCTCCGATTCGCGCCACAACACGATCCACGGCTCTGAGACGAACACGGCAGCGACGAGGACGACGCGAGCGACGAGGACGAGGCGAAGCGACGAGGACGAGGCGAAGCGACGAGGACGACGCGAAGCAACGAGAAGGACGAACGACACGAACCAACCATGAATCCCTTCGTCCCGATCATACCAATATTCTACATTTACTACCGGAACAGGCACGGACGCGTACGGCGCAGAAGGTAAGCCAGACACCAACCACGAAACACATACAACACGTACACGACACATCACACACACACACAGGGATGCAGAATATACTTACACCAGCAACAGCAGCACCATAGGGGCGGGATGCCCATCACCAATGCCACATATGCACACAGGGGCCTGAATGCGCACCACCACCCCTACCCAGGGGTGGCATGATGCCTACCACCACTACCACCCTCACCCAGGGTGGGCAGGATGCCTACCACTACTACCACCTTTACCCAGGGGGGGCAGGATGCCTACCACTACTACCACCCTCACCCAGGGGGGGCTGGATGCCTACCACTACTACCACCCTTACCCAGGGGGGGCAGGATGCCTACCACCACCCTTAGCCAGGGGGGGCTGGATGCCTACCACCACTACCACCCTCACCCAGGGTGGGCAGGATGCCTACCACTACTACCACCCTTACCCAGGGGGGGCAGGATGCCTACCACTACTACCACCCTCACCCAGGGGGGGCTGGATGCCTACCACCACCCTTAGCCAGGGGGGGCTGGATGCCTACCACCACTACCACCCTCACCCAGGGTGGGCAGGATGCCTACCACTACTACCACCCTTACCCAGGGGGGGCAGGATGCCTACCACTACTACCACCCTCACCCAGGGGGGCAGGATGCCCACCACTACTACCACCCTCACCCAGGGGGGCAGGATGCCTACCACTACTACCACCCTTAGCCAGGGGGGCAGGATGCCTACCACTACTACCACCCTCACCCAGGGGGCTGGATGCCTACCACCACCCTTAGCCAGGGGGCTGGATGCCTACCACCACTACCACCCTCACCCAGGGTGGGCAGGATGCCTACCACTACTACCACCCTCACCCAGGGGGGGCTGGATGCCTACCACCACCCTTAGCCAGGGGGGCAGGATGCCTACCACTACTACCACCCTCACCCAGGGGGCAGGATGCCCACCACTACTACCACCCTCACCCAGGGGGCTGGATGCCTACCACTACTACCACCCCCACTCATAGGATGGACAATGCATGACACAACCAGCACACCACAACCTAGGGAATGCAAGAAGAAGACATCCCCCAACACCATGACAAGCGTGTGTAGACTGTGTCAAATGCCTACAACACCGAACATGACTTTGAACATACAATGTGACCCCCTAGCACATGTGCCACACATATATGTGTGTGGCACCCACAATGCAAGCAGGCCATGACCATTGTGGCAATGGGGTCCAAACCCCATCATCACAGTGACCAAAATGTAAGTGTGGGGTCCATAGCTGAAGCACATTTTGAGCATTGTGGCAATGGGGTCCAAACCCCATCATCACAGTGACCAAAATGTAAGTGTGGGGTCCATAGCTGAAGCACATTTCGAACATTGTGGCAATGGGGTCCAAACCCCCATCATCACAGTGACCAAAATGTAAGTGTGGGGTCCATAGCTGAAGCACATTTCGAACATTGTGGCAATGGGGTCCAAACCCCCATCATCACAGTGACCAAAAGGCAAGTGTTGACAAAGTAAGAGGTGCAACTGCCAAACTGCATGGATGATTCCTGGTCACAGAACAACAAACACATCAGTGGCAAAGTAGTGTATGTGTCCCATTGCAACATAAATTGGGGGAGCCAAATCCTGCAGTGCAAATAAGACATAACTTTGGCCATGTGCAGACAAACAACACCCATGGGGGCTGACACCGTCAACAATCATCAATGACACAATGACAGAAGTGACCATCCGAATGCAGACCCACATATTTGCACCAATGGGCACACACATGCAGATACCCTGTGGAGACTGCAGATGTGAGGCGAACAGATACCATACCATGGCAGCAATGGGACACACAATCAACAATTAGCAACAAATGAGGGCTCCCGTCCCATCAGCCTGGTCATGGAAGTGCCAACGGAATCATCAGCACAGATCCAACACACTTGTATAGCAATGTTGCACTGACAACACAGATGAGTCCTTCCCCATTGATGCCCAAACCTGCATGTTCACTGGAGATGGCCACACGGTCAGGGAAGTAGACGAATAGAACAATGGCAGGCACAACAGATGTGCAGGGGTGGAAGCCACAGATGTGAAGTTGCCAATCTAAGTAGGAAATCTCATTGCCAAATACTGAACACATGACACCCTCAGATGCTGCTATGGATGACATGGATACACCACAGGATAGGACACATAACCCCTGGACCACATGGGTTCCTGCACAGTAACACTTCATTATCATGAGACCAAATATCACCATCACTGCAGCAAGGGCATTGTTAGCATCATCAACATCATGTACATCAGAAGCAAAAGCACTAGAGAACAGAAAGTTGCTTTATTCAGCATATGTGGCATTAAAAGTAGAAGTCCGGTAGAACATAAACAAAGGCCAATGGCCAGTCCATCAACAAAGTCACAAGTGGGTGACAGTGGCAGATGCCACCCTACACATGCCTGCACAAAACCAGGGACAATCCACCAGGAGGGGCAACCGGGGGGGGTAGGCCAGGCACCGCAGGGACAGGATCAGGGCTCACCAGGAGGAAGCAGGGAAGGGGTGTTGGGTGCTGGAGAGCCACTGACAACTGCAGTGGAGGTGTCTGACATGGTGTGTGCCGGCACAACTGGGGGGCATGGCTCAGATGTTGTGGGTGCCGGCACGACTGCAGTGGACCCTGCAGATGGAGTGGACAGGTCCGCCACTGCAGTGCCCAAGTCAGACAGGGTGGTAGTGGACTCCACTGCAGTGCCTACCACCAGGGGAGGAGAATGGGGAACAGGCAAGGTGGGCTGGACAGAGGGGGAGGACACCCTCACCACATCAGTGGCACAGACAAGCGCAGCGGGGGTGTGGTGCCGGGAGAGCAAGTGGCAGGGGAGAAGGCCGGAGCCTCTTGGGGATGGTATATCTGTGGGTGGGGGAACCTGGGGCAGGGTGTGGCGGGGGCACCTGTGGAGTGGGGGCCTGAGGGATGGAGGAAGGTGACCTGGTGCTTGAGCTGCAGGGCGGCGGCGGGGTCTTGCTCTTACCACTCCGGGGGGACTTGCGGGTGGGGGCCTCAGTCTGTCTGTGCCTGGGGGAGGGTGTCCGGGGCGAGGGGCACTCTGCTCCATGTGGGGGCTTCCTCTTCCCCCTGGATGCTGGAGCAGCTGGATCGGAGGGGAAGAGGCCGAGGTCACTGAGGAAGAGGCGCTGGGTCTTTGGGGTTGCAGGTGAGGCAAGGGAGGGTGCTTTGGAGGGAGAGGCAACTGAGGACTGCGCAGTGCCCGTGGATGCGTGTGTGTGTACCAGGGCCCCATCCCCTGTGAGTCTGGTTTCAGTCCCCTGACTGTGCGTGCGTGTGCGTTTAGTTTGTGGCGTGTGTGTCTGTGTGCTGGATGTGTGTGTGCTGGTGTGTGCCTGTGCCGGTGTGTGTGTGCTTGGGACGGGCAAGGTGCTGGGGAGTGTGGATGGAGCAGAGGCAGGAGGGGTGAGGGACTGTCTGAGGAGGGACACTGCTGCCGTCAGGGAGGAGTTCATGGACCTGTTGCCCCTCTGTAGGTCAGACATGCCCGATGAGATGCCCTCCATGAACGACACCAGCTGAGTCAACAGTGCGGTGTGCGCATGGAGGACACTCAGCATGGCTGTCTGCCCTACATAGAGCTGGCGAAGGGGGTACACAGACTCCTCACTCAGGGCAGCAGGGGACACAGGGGCAGGGGGTGCGGTGCCTGGGCCAAAGGAGACACGCTCCCGGACATGGGAGCCTCCACGGACCTTGGGAATGGGAGCCGATGGGAGGGCGGTGGTGGTGCTGGTGGTGGCGGGGACAGCAACACTAGCTGGGGTGTGGTGGCTGCTGACACCCGCCTCCACAAGGGAGTCATCCTCCGAGTTGCTCTGGTCCTCAGCTGAGGTGGATGGTGCTGAGGATTCCTCGGTGTGGCTCCCTCGCCCTCCGTGCCACTGGGTCCCTCCGACCACTCCTCGGCTGCTGACCCAGTCTGGCTCTCTGGCTCCTCCTGGTCCGTGGAGCTGTCCCCTTCCGTGGCCGTGGATGTATCTGCAAACAATGGGGAAACAGACAGACATCAGTCACCTGCACAAAACGCACACACCACTGTGAGCACAGCACATCACAGAGCAAGCCCTGGCATCATTAGTTGTACATTGCTAAAAGTGCCCTAACTGAACAGGAGAAGCCAATTGTCAGTCTGATGCCAAGCATGGCACTCACATCCCACATGGCCTTGCACCCATCTGTCTGGTGTCTGTTGGATTGCAACACCCCAGTGTGGACACATGCACCAAGTACACAGTAGTTGGACAGTGCAGAGGACACGGTGTGGACACATCACAGCTCTTGCCACTGAGTCAGTACAGGTTTCCGGATGAAAGGGATGCCCAGAGTCAAATAGGAAATGCATGTGATGCATACCAGCGACAGACACCATGATGCACCCATGTCCTGATAGCCAGCGCCACTATGGTGTGCATGTAGCACATGTCACTCCCCTGCAGGACCACAAATAAGTTGACACATGCCATGGCAGAGGCATGACTGTTAAGTCATACATCACTGTCTCAGTGATGTATGACTTAGCAGCCAGACAACAACACTATGCACTGTGTCACAATAGTAGGTCATGGGGAATGCAAGTCCTGGAGCTGCACAAGTGCACATGTACATCCCCCACACAACACATCATCTCAACCCTCATCTGTCCAGGTCACACCTATTGGACATATGGGAGACCTGTGACACTACCCTCTGAACCTGAGCCCCTCACAATTTGCTGTGAATGGGGAACAGCTGCCTGAACATCACATTCGCATACCCCAGTCTGCACGGGCAGCTGATCAAACACCTATGTGACACACAAGTATCGTCTCCTATGGTCACATCTCCAGGGGCATGCTGAGCCCCTACCAAGAAACACCCCAGCAGTCCTGGCAACTAATCCACAGCACACTGACACAGAGGCAGACACCAGAGGGGTCAAATCACTGTGCACAATGTGTCAGCTGATACACGGGAGTGGGAGTACAGAGTGCATTGCATGGCCTGGAGTAGGCATGACTGTCCTGCTCCACATGAATGAGGGATGTGCCCTGGACAGTGGATAGCTGGCTATGTATGTGTGACACACGTAATCTGCACACTCCTGGGGCACAAACATTGTTCCCACCCGCTGCATGGGCGTGTGCCACATACCCCAGGCACATGTGGCGGCTCAGCTCAGCAAGTGGACCGCATATCAAAGCAACACGCAGATCACATGTCCAAACCCAGGCGTTGTGTGAACAATGGACCCACCCATGATGCCCACAACAGAGTTAGGGAAACAGATGCTGTCCCCCACCTTTAGTGAAGCACACTGCAAGGACACAGTCCCAAGTGACACAATTCCCTGAATGTAAGGGCCACACCTGGGTATCAGATGAGCAGTGGGCAGTGCACAATAGAGGGACATGGCTCCTGGACAACATGACTGCTGCACTGTGGCAGTTGAACCAGGCCAGAGGAGGGCACAAAGCATGTAATACAGAGTTCACAGTGCAGTCTTTGACTCACCCCCTCCTTGCTGCTGTCTGGCCTTCAGCTGCCCATCCAGGTCTGGAAAGACCACCGCCAGGATCTGGAGCATGTGGGGGTCAGGGTCCGTGTTCCGCCCCTCCTGCGAGGAGGCGACAGCTTCAGCTGGACCCGTGCAATCCTCCGGGTCCAGCCCCGAAGGTCCTGCCACCTCTTCTGGCAGTTGCGGATCCGGCACTTGTAGACCCCCACGGACCGGACAGCCCGGACGATGTCCTTCCAGATTTCCTGCTTCCGATGGGCATTAACCTGTCAGGATGACAAAGTGAAAAGGCCATTACCACACATGCAACATATCCGTGCATGACACAGTTGTATATACATGTCTCAATCACAGGGGCACATGATGTACACAGGCAGTGCAAAGCTGACCATGGACAGTTTGCCAGACGCCACTACATGGTATCATTGCATGGGAAGTAAAACCATGTTCAAATGCACTGTCACTGCACCATACCTGTCCAGTGCAAGTCACTACACACTATGGGGGGTGACAACTACTCAGTGAGCCTGCTAGCCAGTGGCGTGCAGACTCTCAGCCTTGCTAGTCAGACAAAATGCACATTCAGAAAGGCAGTGCACAGAACACTCACCTGCTCCCCTGGTGTCCCATACAGCTTGCTGTACTGTGGAAGTAGGCTGTCCAGCAGGGCCTGGTTCTCTTCAAGGCTGAAGGCTGGGGCTCTCTCCACAGTACGTGCCATTGCAGGGTCCAGAGGGGCAGAGACAGCAGCAGTGCAGTGGCAGATGTCGTCTTGGAGCATGTAGTGCAGGCAAGTGGGCTCTCAGGGGAACAGCCAGCAATATATATGTGCTGGAGAGGCAGATACTGTCCCTTGTGTCCAAAGTGATAGGTCCAAGTCGTTTGCATCTTCTGAATCTGGCCAATCCATGGAATAGCAGCACCAAAACACGCCCACAGCATCCTTCAAATCTTCAACTTCATGACATACATGATTTTGCAACATTGTTGTGGGTGACCAACTGATTTTCCAGCAATTGACTCGTTAGAAATTCGAAAACGCGTCCGTTGCCAGGCAAGCCCATTGTCAATGGGTGCGCACCGATCGGTCCATTGCGGTACAACGCGCACGGGGGTACAACGCGTACCCGCACACATTGAAAGCAATGGGCCGGCCGGAGGCACCGATCGGTCCATTGCTGTTCAACGCGCACAGGGGTACAACGCGTACCCGCACACATTGAAAGCAATGGGCCGGCCGGAGGCACCGATCGGTCCATTGCAGTTCAACGCGCACAGGGGTACAACGCGTACCCGCACACATTGAAAGCAATGGGCCGGCCGGAGGCACCGATCGGTCCATTGCTGTTCAACGCGCACAGGGGTACAACGCGTACCCGCACACATTGAAAGCAATGGCCCGGCCGGAGGCACCGATCGGTCCATTGCAGTTCAACGCGCACAGGGGTACAACGCGTACCCGCACACATTGAAAGCAATGGGCCGGCCGGAGGCACCGATCGGTCCATTGCTGTTCAACGCGCACAGGGGTACAACGCGTACCCGCACACATTGAAAGCAATGGGCCGGCCGGAGGCACCGATCGGTCCATTGCTGTTCAACGCGCACAGGGGTACAACGCGTACCCGCACACATTGAAAGCAATGGGCCGGCCGGAGGCACCGATCGGTCCATTGCTGTTCAACGCGCACAGGGGTACAACGCGTACCCGCACACATTGAAAGCAGTGGGCCGGCCGGAGGCACCGATCGGTCCATTGCTGTTCAACGCATCACTGTACATGTGACTGGCATATGTCAGCATGCCTGTCTCAGATGGACATATGCCAGCCACAGATAGCTCCCAGGGAGTGAGGGGCACACCTACATCACGACAGCCTGTCCAAACTTTATCATAAGGCATGTAAGGCTGCATTTCCTATTGTGTGTATGTTGGTGTACATGTTGTCCTGTGGGTGTCACCTGTGGGCAGCCACCCCCAGGCTGTGCACGTGTTCATGGGGACAGGATCCTGGGTGTTACGTGTACGTGACCACTGTGATGTGCAACTGTTCATATCTGTGCATGTGCCATGGTCACATTTCACAGTGGTGTATGTGTATGTCATGTCACATACCCCGTGAGTCCCATGTGGGACGGTATGTTTGAGCCAGGGTGTCCCAGTGGCACAATAGTGATGGTCCTCCACAGTCTTTGTGCATGTGGTGTTTACAATGTCTCTGATTTCATGTGCACAATGGGAGACAGTCTCCACATCCACGTTGTGTGTGCATGGACTCTGATGTTGTGCGTGTGTGTCACAGACGTCCATGTCTGTCCTGCCGTGGCAAGTGGGGCCACTACCTGTGGGGGTCATGGTTGTTTTGCTGTGGTGTATACATGATACTCCATGTAATGCCAGTGTCCATGTGGCATTACAGGGTCCCTGGGAATGTACCTGTCGTTGAGCTGTGGTGCCTGGGGCACATCTGTCCTCACATGTCCCTGTGGGGGTTATTGTGACACGGCAGCAGGAGATGGGAACTGTGACACGGCCTCATGATATCCAATGGGCCAACCTGGGACTAATTGATGCCACCTGTTGGACCGTGTTGACAGATGTTGGCCATGTATGTACCATACATGTCCTTCCGGTACTGCACACTTCATGTAGTTGTGCCTCATAATGATGTATGTTGGGATCTTGAGTGTGTTCAATGCCGCATATGTGGGGTGACTGACAATCTTGCTTACTTCTCCTCTGCACTGCAGGGCTCCTGCTGTCCATCGGCCATTCCCAGACCTGGCAACGATGGTGGAACGGGACAGCATCCGACGGTACCGCTTCACCAGGCAGCTGATTGAGGATTTGGCAGTGCAGTTGTCCCCACATTTGCAGCCTGGCCGGCCGTATCCTACAGCGCTGACCCCCAAGGTGAAGGTGATGGCAGCCCTACACTTCTTTGCCACTGGTACCTTCCAACATACTGTGGCGACTGCTGGTGGGATGTCACAGACCATGTTCAGCCGTGTGCTCCGCGATGTTTTGGCGGCAATGTTGCTCTTCCTGAACCGGTACATCTATTTCCCTAGACTGCGACGACTCACTGACGTGAAGAGTGACTTTTATGCCCTGGGGAGGATGCCGCATGTAATTGGCTCCATTGATGGGACACATGTGGCTTTGGTACCACCACAGGCCCAGGAGCAGGCCTACAGGAACCGCAAGCACTACCACTCGGTCAATGCACTGGTGGTGTGTCTTGCAGACATGACCATCACACACGTGTGTGCCCGTTTCCCTGGTTCAGCACACGATGCCTTTGTGATGAGGAGTAGTCGCATCCCCAGGATGATGGCACAGATGCAGAACCAGCGTGCCTTGCTTGTCGGTGTGTACTGACTTTGTGCCATTGTGTGTGATCTGATCTGTAGTATTCTGCCCACTTTTCCAAGTCAGCTAATGTGCACTTGTCTGTCCGTAGGTGACTCGGGATACCCCAACATGCCGTGGTTGCTGACACCCTCAGGAACCCTGTGACACCTGCCCAGATGCGCTACAATGAGGCACATGGTCGGACCAGGAGAGTGATTGAGCGGACCTTTGGTCTCCTGAAGAGCCGCTTCCGCTGCCTGGACAAGACCGGGAGGGTCCCTCCCATATGCCCCTGCGAAAGTGTGCAAGATTATCATCGTCTGCTGCATGCTCCACAACCTGGCAGTGCGGAAGGAGTTGCCTCTCATCCAGGATGACAATGACCAACATCCGCCACCTGTGGAGGATCCTGGCCTGGACCACGATGCCAGTGACGATGATGATGATGGTGATGGTGATGTCCGCACACAGCTCATCACCAACTTCTTCAGCTGAATGTGAGTATCCTGAGGTGTCATGTCAATGATGTGAGTTGACATGATGTGTGGGTGGTGCTCTGGTGCTGTGGGAGTGTGTCCATGGGCCACTTGACTGGATGTGTGTTGCGATGTGTGTTGACAGGTGGGCTGTACTCCCCAACAGTGTTGACATGCTAACTTGGTTCTGGGTGGGTATCTTGTAACATGTATTGTGCATGTGTTTTGCTGTTCTGTCCTGTACTCCATTGCTTTTGACTGTGTGTCATTTCTGTCCTTCACAGGGTACTTTCAGATTCGTTTGGTCAACTGTGTCCACCGACGACGTGATTGCACATCCAGGCTGGTAGCTGTTTTGTCCCTACAGGTGATGTGCGCCACACCCATGGACTTCCTTCCGTCTACAGTTGTTGACTGTGTGCCCGCTGCCAGGTGGGGTTACCTTGCATCTGTAGTGGTTACGGCATGTTGCAACTGTGTAATAAACCTGTGCTTCACTTTGTGATGTGCGTTGTCTGTGGTCACACATTTGACTGCCATTTGCTTACTGCACCTGTGGGCTACTTGACTACAACTGGGAATGGGTGTGGTGTCTGTGCATTGCACCGTCTTCCCTGGCAACATCAGTGTAGGCAATGAGTCAGATGGCCTAGGTGTGTATGTGTCGTGTAGCCCTGGTGGTGTGTCTCCCTCATGTGTGTCACGTTGCCTGTACTCACATGCCTGTGTTGTCCTTGCTGTTGCAGTTCGCATACACAGTGTAATTTTGCAGTTCATCATCCCCATAACAGCACCCACGTTGGAATCACGACAGAGGCAAGTATGGTGTATTAGTGTGTTTATTGTGATACATTTGTGTTAATAGTGCATAGGATGGGTTGTGCTGTACATGAATCTTGCAATCCCAAGTTCCTAGGTGAATTGAAAGTCCGGGTAGACAGGATCCCCAGTATCGGGGCCACAGTTGTCTGACACATTGGTCCAACTTGTACTCCCCATGCAATGTGTGGGAGTAGTGTTGCCGTCAACAGGGTGAACAGTCTGTGCACAAAGGCGAACATCCAGAACAGGTTCAGGCTTCCTGGGAGTTGCGCTTGGCCATCGGCCTCTCACTTTTCCCTCCTCGGACGACCCCTCTTCTTGGGGGGGCCCTCAAGTGCAGGCTGCTGCGGTGCAGGGGACTCTCCGCCAGAGTCCTCCTCCCTCCCTGTGGCAGTTGCAGTTTGTTCGGCACCAGATGTTGTTGGCACACAGGGAGGTGTGGACTGGTTGCTGTTCATCTGGCGGAGGCATTGTAAAATGTCCCTGTGCACCGCCGTCATCTCATGCAGTGCATCCCACTTGGACTCCACGCGGGACATGTGTGAGTCCACACGGGACATGTGTGACTCCATGTGGGACATGTGGGAGTCCAAGCGGGCATGATGGGCAGCCTGCTGCTGTTTAATGTCTCTGAGGAGCCCCACTACCTGGCTGAGCTCTCCGGTGCTGGACTGGTACGCATCAGCTATGCGTACCAGTTGTGGGTCATCATGCACACCAGCAACGTCTGCAAGCAGCGACCTCTGTCTCCCACCCCTCCCACCACCCCTGCTGACATGTGCAGTGTGTGCAGTGGCACGCACAGATAACCTGGTCCACCTTGGGGGTTGGTGGTGGTGGTGGTGTCCATGGCCCCAGGTTGGTCCAGGGTCACTGTGCTGGTGTTGCTCCTTATTCTGTCCATGTCGGCAGGGATGGTATTCGTGGTGACAGTCGTTGTAGGGGTGGGTGCAGGGGGTGCAGCTGGTGGTCCTGCTGGTGCTGCAGCTGGTGGTCCTGCTGGTGCTGCATGTTGACTTGCACCGGATGTGCCAGGTTGTTCTTCATCGTCCGAGGAGGACAGAGGCTGTACGACGCCAGTGAGCTCGGCATCCTCTTGAGCCTGGGACTGGGACTCCTCAGCGTCTGCTGCTGTGTCCCCATCATCACCTGTTTTTGGGAGACACAAACAATGTATGTCATGTTTCTGCAGGCATCAATGGTTGACACACATGACAGTTGTGACTGTGCCTCTGGGTGCGGGCCTGTACATTGCATTGTCCTGAGTCGTCACAGTCAGGGGTTGATATTGGTGTGGCACATTGTCCTGCATTATTTGGGCATTTCTATGTATTTTCTGGGGTGTGAACATGGTCTGCATTGGTTGTGTTTGGTTGGCAGCCGGACCTCCTTCCCACCCACCCAGCCAGTCAGTTATCCCACCATGGAACGTGCTTGCGTTGCAGGGAGTGTAAGTTGTCTCTCAGGATGTCAGTCAGTGGTGTCCTGCTGTTTGTTGGTGCACATTTGCCAGCAGGGCCTTGTGCTCCCCACAGCAGTAGCCAGTGTCAGCCATCTTGTGAGTCCTTCTCCACTCCCTGTGATGTGAGCATGGTTCAGGGTGGTGTTGATGGGACAGTTGTGGGGGTGAGCTATGTCTGTGACTACGACTCCCATCATGCCATTGCCTCCACCCCACTTCCCAGCATTCCCATACTTACTTGCTTTTGTGTGGAGTTCAGTGTGTGTGGGTGTGAGAGCAATGGCAAGATGGCTGACAGTGGTGTCCTGCTGTTGGTTGGTGTGCAGTACCCAGCATGCCCTTGTGCTCCCCACGACACAGCAACAGTGTCAGACATCTTTGATGGGCCTTTCCACTCTCTGTGGGATGTGCATGCGTGAGTGTGAGCTTGCTGGGCCATGTGGTGGGGGATGTAGAGCTGTGACTACGACTCCCATCATGCTATTGCCTCCACCCCCTTCCCAGCATGCCCATGCTTCCTTCCTTTTGACTCTGCTTCCCTGTGGGGTGGGCTGGCTGTGCTGACAGGATGGCTGGGAGTGTTGTCCTGGCAGTTGTTTGGCTAAAAGTCCCAAGAGTGTCCCTGTGCTTCACACAACATAACCCAGGGTGGTGGTTCTTTGTGGGATCTTGTGTTACGATGGGGGGCATTGCATTCTACCAGGTGGGTTCTGTGGAGTTTGTGTTGGGGTGTGTGTGAGGGGAGGTGCTTGTGACTATGGTCAGTGCTGCAAGTCCTCCTTCCCACCCAGCTAGCCAGATATCCCACCATGGAACGTGCTTGCATTGCAGGCAGTGGGAGTTGTCTCTCAGGATGTCAGTCAGTGGTGTCCTGCTGTTTGTTGGTGCACAGTTGCCAGCAGGGCCTTGTGCTCCCCACAGCAGTAGCCATCTTGTGGGTCCTTCTCCACTCCCTGTGATGTGAGCATGGTTCATGGTGGTGTTGATGGGACAGTTGTGGGGGGGGGCAATATGTGTGACTGCGACTCCCATGATGCTATTGGCTACACTGACTTGGCCAGCATACACAGAATTCCTTCCTTTGAGTGTTCTTCACTGTGTGTTGGTGTTGTTGTGGTGGCTACATGTCTGGATGTGTTTGTTAGTTCTATTTGTGCCACTGCCTAGCTGTAGTTGTAGTTGTTTGTACATGTGATGGCACAGTTGGATGTGACTTTTTTGATGGCATGTGTTGTGTTTATCTGACTGACATACACATTTTGGGATGATTCTGTTCTGGTTGCTGTGTAATTGCTATGAGTGCATGGTTTGACTCTCCCCTTAACAGTGATGTGTGTGTGTTTTGTGGCAGTATATTGTGTACATTTGTTGTGTACTCACCAGGCTCTGGGATGTCCTCTAGTCCATATACGCTCACTGGCGGAAGGATGGCCCGCACCTTCTCCTCCCAGGGCCTGAGGTATATTGGCTTGGCAGGAGGGCCACTGCCGGTGTGTTGGCTGTTGGTGTAGTCTTTCTTCAGCATGTCCCGTACCCTCCTGCGCACGTCATACCACCTGTTCTGGATGTCCGTCTTTGTGCGCCGACATGGTGATTGTGCATTCACCCTGTTGATGATCCTCTCCCACATCTTGGTTTTCTGCGACATGGGGGTCTGTTGGACCAGTGTGCCAAACAGCTGTGGCTCCACCCTGAGGATCTCGTCTACCATGACTTCCAATTCACTATCTAGGAACTTGGGATTCTTCTTGGGGGCATGGTGATGGGTGGTGATGGTGGGTGATGTGTGTGTTGGTGTGCAGGTGAGGGTGTGTGAGTGTGTGTTTTGCTGGGTGTATGTGAGGTAGGTATTTGTTGGTGTGCTGATGGTGTGTGGCTTGTGTGAGGGATGAGCTGTGGGTGTGTGGTTGCTTTCTCTTGGGTGCTGGCAGTGGAATGGCATTTGCAAAGGCTCATGGTAGTGATTTGTGTCCTTTATATAGGTGGAGTTGTGGGTGTGTCTTTGTTCTCTGTCCCCACCCCCCAGTATTTATTGGCTTGGTAATTGCTTGTTTGGCCTTTTTTGGGTGATTTTTCCTTTGTGCTGTTTGTGTATGTTGGAAACGTTCTTGTGACCGAGTCGGACCCTGCATTGGTCTCGTACGGTGTTCTCCGCTTCGTTCACGCTGTGTTTGTGCAGTTTTCTATGCTGCGTACGCGTCGGTCGCGGTGTATTGTGTTGCTTCGGCTCGGTTTTGTATGCGTGTCGGTCGTACGGCTTGTCCTCCGCCCGACTCGCTCGTGGTTTCGCGCCTTGCATCGTACTTTGCGGTTTGGAGTTCGCGTGTACGTTTCGGTCGGATTTGTTCCGGGTGCGTGTTGGTCGGTTGGATTCGCGTGTTTTTCCGGCCGGATTGCTGTTTTCCGTGCGGCTCGGTCGGTCGGATTTGTTCCGGGTGCGTGTCAGTCGGATTTTTCGCGCCTTGCATCGTACTTGGCGTGTCGTGCGCCACGGGTACGTGTCGGTCGGTATTTTTTCCGGATCCGAGTCGGTCGGTGCTTTTTCCGGCCCGAATCGGAATCGACCCCATTGTCTGCAGACAGCTGTCTTTTTGAGGTTGTGTGCCTAAGCACTCTGTCGATAAACAGATGATGTGAATTGTCTTCACCTCCTGAAGATTCATGAGGTGTTTGCTTTTATAATAATGCCATTTTTACATCCCTGGATCATGGGACAGCCTTTCACCAGGTGTAATTTCCACTTAACTTAACTTCCAACATCTCATCACGTATGTTAAATGTATGCCTTTCGGATGGTATTTGCTGTGTCTGTGTTTCAAAAGCTCATGGATGTGCTGTTTGTGAACATTGAGTGAGTTGTGACTTTTCAAAATGTCATCTTCTCTTTTGCTGACACCTTGCAGAAGCATAAGGATGGACTGGGGAAATGTCTTAGTGTGCTACAGAGGAAAGGGATGAAACTACAAATAGAGAAATGTAATGTGCTAGCGAAAGAAGCCAAATACAGAGGACACAAATTACCGGTGGAGCGATTAAACCCAAAGAAATTACTTGAAGTAATAGAGAACGCACAAGCAACAAAGATGAAGAGACATTTACCATTCCATTTTGGGCTCTGCAAATATTATTCAAGGTTTATGGAAGGTTTGAAATCACTGACAAATCCTGTTACAGTTTTGATAAATTCATATGCCTCCTGTTAATTGAGTGATGAGCAAGCTCAAGGAGATGATGGACTTAGCACTGAAACTTTTCAGACACTCACCCCCAGTCACAGATCTGGGTTGAATCCATCATCATTCTTTAGCTCACTTTGTCACCTCCGTTCAGACCCAGCTATATGCAAATCAGTCTTGACCCTGTGCCTCATGGGAACAGTCCAGCCCGAACTGCAAAGCCAGGTCTTCCCTTTACTGGAAACAAGCATCCTGGGACCGGTTTCGGGGTAACACCCCTCATCAGCCAGGCTAGCTTGAATCCAGTGGCAAAGTGAGCAAGGGACCCACGTCTGGGCATACCCTGCCAACTTAGGGCGAACAAAGCAAACACAAGGAGATGATGGACAGAGCGCTGAAACTTTGAGTGATGAGCTTCATTCAGTATAGAAGAATGTCAAAGGACCTTAAAGGATTGTGGATGCGACTTTGCAGTATTGCCTGAGAAACACAAGGGTGGTGAGATAACTGTGGCGTCCACATCAAGAGGACTGGGATAAGCTGAACAGAGATGTTCAACAATTTAGGAGGGGGCTTTGGTGTGTGTGATGTCAGGTTAGAGCCCCTCCCGAGAGTGGCCCGGAAGTTAGTCCTTAAACGCCCCTGGCACAAACTTGACAGTGAACAGTTTCATGCCCTCCTCCGTATGCATACTCCTAGTATGCCGGATGATCCTGACACGGCCGAAAATGCCTTGTCTGACTGAATTCGGCGGTCTCTTGACACACTCATCCCGGTTAGGAGGTCACAGAGTCGTAATAGCCAATCCAGCCCATGGTACAACAGCAAACTGGCCACAATTCGGAAAGCATGCAAAAGGCTGGAACGGGAATGGAGACGGGACTACGGCCCTGTTTTGAAGGGGCATTATCAGGCAGCCATCAAAAACTACCATAGGGCCATCCAGAAGGAAAGGGCGGTCTACTTTGCTGACGAAATCAGAAAAAGCAGTAACCCTGATAAATGCATTTTTTCGATAATTAAAGATCTTAAATCTGCAGGGCAACCGAAAGCCACTCTGATTTCTTCTGACCGGCAATGTGAGGATCTCGCCGCCTTCTTCATTAAGAAAGTCGAGGACATCTATAGGAGCTTCCCCCACACCGCGAGTAGATCAGGCCCTGTTCACAGGCCCTATGCCACCCACTTACTCTCTGTCTTTCCATTGATCTCTCAAGATGAGATGCTTATGATCTGCAGAAAAGTTAAATCTGGCTCCCCTGCAGATCCTCTTAAACCGGAACAATTCCTTAAGTCATTGCCTCAGCTCCTCTCGCCTTTCTGTAAGCTGATTAATATGTCCCTGTCCACGGCGGTAGTTCCCAGGGCTTGGAAACAGGCCATTGTGGTCCCCCTATTAAAGAAACCCACATTGGATACTTCTAAACCGGAGAGCTTTCGCCCAATCTCTCTCCTGCCGTGGGTATCCAAGATCGTCGAGGCCTACATCAACTCCATTTTGACAAAATTCCTAGAAAATAACAACAAGCTTGACTCTTCGCAGAACGGTTTCCGCCCTGGTCATAGCATGGAGATTGCCCTCCTAGCTGTAACTGAACATCTGAGGGAGGCATTAGATGCCGGGCGAACGTCGGCGCTGATATTATTAGATCTTAGCGCCGCGTTTGACACGGTATCCCATCAAATTCTGTTGCAGCGTCTGGAGGAGGCTGGTATCGAGGGCTCGGCCCTGGGCTGGTTCATCTCTTTTTTATCTGAGAGAACCTTCCAGGTGTTGGCCCCCCCTTCAGCTCCCGGATACACGCTATTAAACAAGGGGTTACACAGGGCTCAGCGCTGAGCACAACTTTATTCAATCTATATGTTCAACCTCTGGCGGCGGTAGCCAGGAGCAGGGGACTAACTGTTGCATCATACGCTGGTGATACTCAGCTGGTGGTGGCACTATCTGACGACTCCACGCAGGATGCACTCAAGTTCAGGAGCGATCTAACAGCCATTGCAGAGTGGATGACTACCAACTGCCTCCAGTTAAATGCGAGCGAATCAGAGATTTTGCTAGTGGGGAGAGACACTGAGCTGTGGAGCGAGCGCTGGTGGCCTTTGACTCTGGGCTGTGCACCCGCCCCTCAACAGGTGATTAAAAACCTGGGAGTATGGGTTGACTCTGCCCTTAACTTTCAGGTCCAAACCAAAAAAGTACCTGGGACCTGTTTCGGACTTCTGCGTGGGCTCAAACCGCTGCTGGGTTTCTTTGAGCCCAAAGTCCGCCAAGTCATCATCCAGGCCTCCATTCTATCGAGGCTGGACTACGCCAGTTCACTTTACCTAGGGGCAAATAAGGCTGAAATCTTGCGTCTGCAAAGGGCTCAAAATGCGGCTGCTAGAACCCTACTTGGCCTCCCTAGAACCTGTCCTACGACCAACGCCAAACGCAGACTACACTGGCTGCCGGTGGCGAACCGCATCAAGTTTAAGTCTCTCTGCATCGCGCACAAAATCATGAATCTCCACTCTCCAGATATCCTGGTGAATCTGCTCTCACCCTACACCCCCACCTGTCAACTACGATCCGTGGGTCAGCATCTGGCGGTTGTCCCCCGGGTGAGGAAAGTGTGTGCTGGAGGTCGCTCTTTTCGCGTCCTCGTTGCGAAACTCTGGAATTCTCTCCCGGTCCACATCCGTAGCATCAATAACCATACTGCATTTCGTAAAGCCATTAAAACTCATCTCTTCCCTAGGGTATAGGCCTTGCTCTCTTTTCCCTTCTCAGTTTCCTCTCAATATCTGCAATAGTCAGCGCTGGGACGCCCCTTTGCTGGGGCAGCTGTGCTCTCTACAAAACTTAAAACATAACATAACATGTCAGTGAAACACTTCACAGTGTTTTTGTGGCTTATGTCCTTAGTCATTAGGAAAACTGCAAACCACTGGGATTTCTGTTGACTGGAAATTGAACTGGGGTAATTCTGGGTTTGTATAAGAGAAGATTCAAGGTATGAGGCTTCGGTCAAGAGATGTTCCTGACCCCAGTATGGGAGAGGTTCCATTATCATCTGCACTAAATGATGAGGCACAAAGGGAAGGAAGTAACCACCACAATTATTGTACAGTTTAAATAAATGATGAGAAAAGGAAAACAGAGACACAGCAACAAAGTGAGCAGTTGAGGCAGAGCAATAGAACATCCTTGCAACCCAGGTATCTTAAATGTAGTGTGTGCTCTTTTATAAAGTAACCCAGAAAAGTTAGACTTGTTCCCTCTTTTAAGGAGAAGATGAAGGCCCTAGAGACCATTGAAGGTTATGTTGTGCACCACTCTAGTCACTGGACAGGCATTGTGTAAACGCTGTGTGAGCTATGGTTAACCTCCATGCAGAAAGCGACCCTGTTACCTGCCTGGATAGCACACCGGGTGCTTGCCTCTGTAAGGACCCAATCTAGAGTTTGGCCTGCAGGAGCCCATCAGTGAAGGTGGTGGAGGACATTATGTATGGTACCTGGATGGTCTACTGCCGCCAAACCTAGAGATTACCATCAACCAACGTTAATCTCCGCAGCTCCTCACGATGATTACTCTGAAAGTACAATAAGTTCAGTGATCTCCCATCATTGGTTTTGATGGCCTTCACCAAAGCTTTCATTTTTTTAAAACAAATAAACTAATAACCCAACGCCCAGGACGTTTTTCCCTCAGTGTGGGGGTGATTATCTGTATTTTTCTGTTCATCACTTCTAGGATCTCCCTGGGTGCAATGGACAGAAAAAATAACATCAGACCATCCTCCATAAATAGGGGGCCGATCTGATACCCTTACTCCAACACCCAGCACACTGTCAGGCCATCCGAGCAGGCTTTCTGTCGATCTAGCCACCGGGGGCACCACGACGGAAAGCTGACAGCTCACCCGACTCTACATAGGTTTGGCAGACCCAGAGTTTGGTGGACATGGTACTCAGTTAGGTTTGTGACAGAGTATTCTGACATCAAACTTTAAACTCCAAGTCAGGTCGTGGTCTGGGACAAGCCCAGATCTAGTTGGCCCTCAGTTTTCTCACATAAATTGGAAAACTCAACAGGTCATCGTTGTTTCCAAGTGTCAGGTGACCATGCTAAGAATATACAACCAGTGGTGGACACTACCTAAGGTGCTCTTGATGATCATTGGAGCAAGCAGTCCTCTGCCATGGGATGTGCTGGCAGTCACTCTTTGGACAAGAGGGCATCGCGAGCCATAGCCTAGGATCTCAAGAGGCCCATATATATATATATACTAGACAGATCCATTTCGCCCTAGCGAAACACAGGTTGGCTACTCTTTAATAGCTCACCAGCGATGATGCAGTGGGAAATTCCTGTTTTGTGGTAGGCTTCCCCATACAACGTGAAGTATCTGTTACATATATTTTCTTACATTTGTGTGACTGATTTTCTGGGTGATATAACACAATTTATTCTGCATTTGGAAGGTTACAGTAGGACATACAGGTTCCAGTCATTTTCTTAAGTTACATAATGAACTATTGTGGAAGAGATCATTGTAGATGACCTACTGTACTTTAATGAGTGTAATATTATCAAAGGAAATTGGATTAACTAGAATCAACGACCTGTGGGTGATTAATGTGAATAATAGCAAACCAGAAAACCATTCACCTCTGATTAATCAAACTAATGTCCCTCTTTAAATAGCACCAGCACCTGCTCTATGGGTTTATTCTCTTTTTCTAATAAGGTTTTACATTCATAATTAGCTTATTTTGTGGACCCTTCCGTGGAAAAACATGTCATCAAAATAATCAATAAAGTGAGAATGATTTTCACATGTGGTCTCAATATGACTTCGTGAATATACAGTTTATTAAAAAAAATAACCTTTATGTCTAAGCACTGACAGTTAAGTATTCTTTCTTCATGCTTCAAAAAAATGAAAACTGCTCACTGTCCCACAAATATGCTGCCCATGATCAGGATTATGGTTTCGAAGAGTGAAAGGTGGTTTTTCATACAGGGCCGGACTGGCCATATATTCCTTTGGGCATTTTCCAGGGGGAGGGGGTCGGGGGGGATTTGGGGGCGTGCGAGTGTTTGGAGCCGAGTTTTTAAGCTTTAGAACCTCTCTCTCTGTCTCCACTCCATGGTTTCATTGCAGAAGGTACAGCAGAGGTAAAAGGGAAAACAGGGAGAGGATGAATGAATTAATTAATTTATGAATGGAGAGAGAGGAAGGGACTGGTGCTGGATTGAAAAATGTTACCAGCACTGCTTTCGGTTCTTAGTTAGACCCTGTGCCCATGCCATCTCAAATGTTGAATCTTCTGTTTTTCATCTACAAATCTATTAAAGATAATTCATTTGATTCTAAAATGTTAGTAATATATTTTGACCTTTTGACCAAGATGGCTTTTATTTTTCCATTATCTGTGTCAGGCTTTTAAGCACCGATTTGTGATAACTGTAAATAGCCATAATATATATTACACACCTAAAATGATCAAATACGCATACTTGATTTTTAAAAATAAATATGTTTTGATTCCATTCGGTTTGCTTAATGTGAATTGCTGGAGGGAGTTTATTATTTTGAAAATACCTCAGTGAGGTTCTGAATTCGACATTTGAGAGAGTGCACCAAGCCACCCCCCTCCCCCCCTCCCCCTCCCTCCTCCAATCCAAACCAGGGCCACAAGGGGCACTATTCAAAAACGTGCATTCGGTCGTAAACAAAAGTTTGCAATTTAACTTTTTTATGGTTGCCAGGAACCTAAGCAATCCAAGGTGTGGCTTGCTCTGGAAGTTTTGAAACCAGTGCTTAATTTGAGCCGGTGGTTGCCGGCGGGGGGCACTGGCACTTATTTTTGAGGGCCGGCACTTATTTTTCTGCATTAGGCATTTACTGCAAGCAAAAGACATATGGGAAAGATGGAGGAAGAGAAAGACGGAAAAGCGTCACAAAGGGAGAAAGCAGAAAGCTGCAAGAGTGAGCTGAAGGGACAGGGAGTGGCTGTAAATGGATAAAAAAGAGGTCCGAGATGGCTTCAGGATAACGCTGCCTCAGTATTCTGTGCTCGCACACACAATTGCAGCTGCCACATGTTTCAGAGGAGAGCTTTAGGTACCAGCACATTTTTTTTTTTTACAAATTAAGCACTGTTGGGAACACACATGAACATGCTTGTTTGTAGATATTCCCAGACTCCAGCACGATCTTTTCCCACCCTGGAAATTGTAGAAGATTCACTCCAGCAGAGGGCTCACGTTACACTCCTTAAGAGGTGGGGAAGGGAACTGGCCGGCCACAGATTTTGCAGAAGTGTATGGAAAGTCTTTTCTCCACAGGAAAAACATTTTCCCTGCTGAGGAAATGAAGGTGCTTTGCACACCGGATTCTATTCACCTAGTGCAGATTTCTCTGCTATGGAGGACTCTGCACAGGGGAATAGGAATCGGCAGCGAAAGTTACATGCTCCCCCCAGGAGAATGACTTGAAACCTGTGCCTGGTGCAGCTTTTTAGGCATACTCCTGGGAATGTCGGTGAAGAGCAAAATTAGGAAGATCCAGGGAGGTGGAGATCTCTGCCTGTACTTTCCTACTATGTTGGAATCAGACCCCACGGTCTTTGCCATGAACATCACACTCCTTATCTCGGTCAAACCAAAGAAAGAATTCTCAACAGTCGCGGCTCCTGGTGGGAGTGCTGCGGGGCAGTGGGGCGGGGTGGGGGAGGGGCAGGGTGTGGGGTGGGAGGTACTAAACGCCGGCATACGGCCGAACGGAGGCAAGTACAGAAATAAATAAAACGAATTACATTGCGCGCCCCGCAGCACTCCCACCAGGAGCCGCGACTGATTCTCAACTCTGAAAATAAGGTTAGAGGAAGAAAAAATAATTAGACATATGTTTACATTGGTAACAACTACCCCTCAACCACTCAGCAATGTGCATCAACGTGCTGAGAAAGCTTTGGCGAAAGGCTTTACAGGAGACTAAGGAGACTCTACCGCCACCAAACCTACAGTTCCCTGACTCCATTTACAGGTGGTGGAATCACTGATTTACTCTAGACAATAGACACTGATGACTGCACTAATGGCTGGCCCGTCAATCACTACCAAGACCTTCAAAAAGCAGGCTATGCACAACTCTAAGATCACACCATCTCCTGCATGACTACGAATCTGGTTTCAGATTGCACTGCAAAACAGAGACATTTACCTTGGAAATCATCGACAGGCCCATCTTGACCACAAACAGAGAAGAGCCCTGCCACCTGATTTTTCTCTCAGTCACCTTTGGCCCTGTCAACCATCCCACCCTCATCCATACTCTTCAGGGCTAAATGGAATTTACAGACATGGCCTTCACTGGTTCTCTTACTACCTATCAAAACACCAGTTGATTCGAATGGGCACTTCCAGTTCATAGAAGATCTCATTTCCTCCTGTGTCCCCCATGGTTCCAACGTGTCCCCCTTTATCTTTGACCTCTTCGTGGTACCTTTTGGAATTACTTTGCCAATAACAGCAACAGGCTTCACCAGTACTCTGAAGACACACAGCTCTACTTGGAAGTCTCCTCTGCTTCAGAGGTCCAATGCCCTAAACACGTCCTGGATCTCAACCATACCTGACTATCCAGCATCTACTTAAAGCTCAACCCCACCAAAACAGAAATCCTGCTATTCGTGAAAAAAACCGAGAAAACATACAGGGGCTTATTTACAAGCCCCTTGCGCCACTTTTGCGTCATTTTTAACATGGGAAAAGTGACGCAAAAGTGGCGCAAGGGGCTTGTAAATCTGCTCTCCTTCAGCTCTCCCCCTCTTCAGAATTAGTGTTTGGCCTGGAGGGTTGAGTAATCACCGACCTCCAACGTGCTCTAGGACAAGGGGGAATTTCACCATGCTTTTCATATTTTCCTGCCGCAGCTCAGAGCTTCCATGTACCCTCTGGCCCTCCCAGCATTGCCCAAGCACTAAGAGAGTTGTCACCCTCTTGCTCACAGTGCATTTTAGTACAGAGACAGCAGCTCATAGCTGCTCTGGTGCCTTGTTCACAGTTTAGAGGAGACCACAAGGGTAGAATACTTTGTAAAGTAGGAGTGAAAGAAAAAGACAGACAAGGGACATCCTCATCTTAACATAAATAAGAAGTGCAGACCTGGCTGAATGACTTAAATCTGGATGAATTCGGACTCCAGCTTTCACCCAATGCCAAGTTGGATTCAGCCTGCACATCAACCTCATATCTCCAAGAGAATGAGGATGGCTTGAAACTAGCTCTCTCGACTGAAGAAAATCAAACTGTTCCTCCCAGAAAGCAACTTCAGAACTGCCATTCAAGCTATCATTCTTTTGTATCTGGATGGTAGAAATGCCTTGATCGATGACATCATAGGCTCCATACAGGTCCCCCTTAAAGGAATCACAGATGCCTCAGAATGCCTTATCAAGGGCATGAAGGAATAGGATCACATTACCTCCTCTCTGATGGAACTCATCTAGCTCCTCTTGCAAACCCACTCCATCTTCAAAACCATCTTTATCATCAAGAGAGAGGAGCTGTGCACCATCACATTTGTAAAGAAGGAGGAAATGGAGAAATACAGTGGAAAAATAAGATAAATGAAGGAATAAAGAGATAATATGGAAAATATGTAGATGCAGGGGAAGTGGACAAGGTAATGGAGGAAGGGGAGAGTGGGAGAGAGCGAAAGGTATAAATCAGCTAGATACAAATGGATGCCAAGATACAGGGGAGAGTGGGGGAGTGTAAAAGATGCAAAGCAGCTACATACAGATGTAAGGAGAGATACAGGGGGAGTGGGGGAGAGGAAAATATGTAAAGCAGCTAGATGCAGATGGATGCTGAGATACAGGGGAGAGTGGGGGAGAGTAAAAGATGTAAAGCAGCTAGATATAGATCGGTGGCAAACACCAGAGAAGAGTGAGGAAGAGAGAAAGGTGTAAAGCAGCCAGATAAAGATGGGTAGTAAAATAAAGGGGAGCGCAAAACGTTTTAAGGAGCTACATACAGATGAAAACCAAGACACAAGGGACTATTTATTTATTTGATTTATTTATTTTTAGTGTTTTGTAAAGTGCGAACATAACCACCGAGGTATCAGAGTGCTGTACAAAGAGTTCAATGCGGGTCGGGGTACAGTAAGGCATCGGTCTCTTATGAAACGTTTTACATAGGAGTTGAAAAGCGGGATGACAATAATAGTAGGATACAATATACAATGGTGTGAATGAACAGCTTCAAAATAGATTCCCTTATGTCACATTTCTGCCTAGTAGTAAAGCTTTAACTTCTTTCTTGAAAAGTCTGCATGAGCAAATTGCTCTCATTGAGGGTGGTAATGAGTTCCATATTTTTGGAGCAGATCCGCCAAAAGAGCCATTAATTTTCTTTTTTTTAAATCTAGGTGGTTTAAGAATGAGGGATTTTGCACTTCTAGAATCCCTTCCGCCTCCTGATAGCTTGATTCTATTCACCAAGTATTTAGGACCAGAATTGTGGAAAGCTTTGTGTGTCATCAAGCATGCCATCTTCAATTGGATCCTTGCTTTAACTGGGAGCCAGTTGGGGGCTCTGAGTGATGGGGAGATGCGATCAAAACGACGTGTGCCGGTTAGAGATTTTGCTGCTGCATTTATTGTCGCTTTCTTTGGGGCTAGGCTGGCTTTAGGTAGGCCTATGAGTGTGGCGTTCCCGCTGTCCAGTCTTGAGCGTACTAGGGCTTGAACCACCATTTTGAGGTCTTCTAGCGGTAAGAAGGGTTTTAGTTTTCTTAGGAGGTGCATATGTAGATTGGCGCTTCTGGTTGCAGCTCGTATGTGAGCTTGCATGTTTAGATTTGAGTCTCGTGTGATGCCTAATGATTTTACAGAGTCGCAGATGGTTGGGGTGCAGTTTTGGGATTTGAGGTTAAGGGACTATGGTTGATGTTGTTGGGATCTAAGCGGTGGGGAAAAAAATAATGAATTCGGTTTTCAGCGGATTTAGTTTTAGATGGTTGAGTGCCAGCCAGTCCTGTGTTTTCTTCAGGGTGTCATCCAGTCTCCGGATATCCTCTTGAGAGGGGAGTTTGAAGTAGAGTTGAGTGTCATCTGCGTACATGTGGTACGAGATTTTTAATTGTTTGAGGATTTCAGTGGGTGGTTCCATATATAGATTGAAGAGCGCTGGTGAAATTATAGATCCTTGAGGAACGCCCCTGTCGATGTCTGCTACTTCGGATACGGTGTTGCTGGTTTTGACTCTTTGCTGCCAGTTCTGCAGGAACGAGGTGAACCAGTTAAGGACAGCCCCTGATAGACCCATTCCGTCTTCAAGGGTCTCTCTGAGGCATTTGTGGCAGACTGTGTCAAACGCCATTGATAAATCCAGAAGTATTAGTGATCAGGATTCGTTTTGGTCTGGTGATGTTTGTATATCATCAAGGATGTTTAGAATGGCGACCTCAGTATTGTGTTCAGGCCTAAAACCTGATTGGTGCTTGTCGAATAGGTCAAAATTCTTGCCGTGCTCACCAAGCTGATTGTGAGTGCATTGATAGGGGAGTGACGGATTGGTGTATCTCTTTCAGTAGGTGAGAGGGAATGGGATCTTCGAAGGGTGTGGTAGGTTTCATTGAATGAATGATTATCTGTGTTTCCCCCTCAGACAGAGATCTGAAACTGTTCCAGAAGGCTTCGTTCTTCTTTGGGACAGTTGGGGTGTGTTGTTCAGCATTCATGCTTGTGCAGTGGGAGTGGGGTTAATGGGTTTCCTTTGTTGGGCATTAGCTTGGCTGGGAATAAAGTTGATTATGATTATGATCTCTTTAAACAAAGTTGAGAATTTGTTGCAGATGTCTGTCTAGATGTTTGCAGTTGTGGGTTCAAACAGTTTTCCTGATTGTTGTTTCATTTTGTTAAAGAGTTTCCTGGGCCTGTTCTTCACTCTGTCTAGCTGCCTGTGATCTTATCACTGTTGCTTTGGCTTTCAAGATAGCCTTTTTGTTTGAGATTCTGTGCATTCTTAGCTGTTCGAGATGGGTAATATTTGGGTCCTTCCTCGATAGTCGTTCCAGATGTCTTAGTTGTCGTCTTTCAATGTTTATGTTTTGGTTGAACCACGGTACTGAAGGTATATACTTTTGCCCTTTTTGACATAAAGGAGAGGCCTTCTGAACAATGTAGGTCATACTGCTGTTGTAAAGAAGCGTCAATTCTTGAACGAAGGTTTTCGTCAGCCTGAGGAGCCAAGGAGGTTTGGCACAGATCCATTAGCTCTGTTCTGTTTGCACGGCTGTAATTCCTGACCCAGGTTTTTTCTCTTCTCAATTGACCCTTGATTTTAGTTTCTTGTGTGGATATTTGGAAAAGGATTTGATTGTGGTCTGACCAGTCTATTGGAGTGATGTCTAGCATGTTTACTGTCCCCGGTTTAGCGACGATGAGGTCAAGTGTGGTGCCTTTATTGTAAGTTGGCCCCTTGCATGCTTGAATCATGTTGAGGTCCTAAAGCAGGTTACTGAATGCTGCCACTGTGAGGTCTTTGTCATTGTTCCAATGCAGGTTGAAATCTCCTAATAATGTATTAGAGACTAAAGTGTCATTAGGTGTTATCGTTTCCATAAATTGCTCCAGGAAGACTGTGTTGTTGACAGGAGGGTGGTAAAAAAGGAGTGTTTTGGCTATTAGTTTATTTTCAAGTTTGATTTCAGATCCCATGAGTTCAAACAATGGCGTGTCGTCTAGCGAGAGTGAGTTTAAGGTTAGGGAGTTTCTGTAAATTATATTTATGGGAGGAAGCAAAGAAGTGAAGAGAAGTGAGAGAAGGATAGGGAGTAAAAAGGTACTAGAGTGGTGCATTAGAAAAGAAAAAGAGAAGAAGGGCTATATACTGTCCAGAATGAGAACAGAGAGAGGGAAAAGAAGAGATACAGGTGGAAATGGGCAAGAGAGGAGGTTAGAGTGTAGGAATACAAGGAAAAATGCAGAGATCAGACAGGAATTGGGAAGAGTAGGGGAAGTGAAGTAATACAGGGGACTGAAAGGGACAATAAACATGCAGGAAAAATGGGAGAAACTGGACTCTGGGGAATTTTAACCATCAATGACAGATGAGTGGAGGAGGGAAAGCTGAGAGGAGAAAGAGGAGTGGAAAGAGTGAAAGGTAGTATGATGCAGAGGACAAGAAAGAGAAGGCGGAACTGAAGATATTTAGGGAACAATGCAGGAGGAGAGGGAAATGAAGAGATTGGAACACGAGGGTAGCTATCGTTAGTGAAACAATTGCAGTGGCGCTGGTGCCCAGGAGTGTGCATGGCCACCTGCAGCTCCATTTGGCACTTGTTTGCCACCTAAGCATTGTCATGGGGCCCCATTTTCTTTTATTGCATTCAAGCCCATGGCAGCAGTGCTATGCCACCGTGGGTGGAGGTTTGTGAACAATGCCCTGTCAGGCTAGATGGACCACAATCTAATTTGCATGCTATCATATTTGGGTGAAGATTGATAAATGGAGGGCAAAGTTATGAAGTCTAAAAAATAGCGCTTTTCACTTTTAATATGAAACTCCCAATAAGCAACTTCAGCCACCACAAACAATTGCTGAATGCGACATTACCAAACCACACAGACCTGCAGCAGTAACTTCCAACTGATGCAGTTTTAAAAGGTAGGACTGAAGCACAGGTGCATATTATCCTCCAGCATTCCCCCAGTGCCGAGAGAGCTGTCACCCTCTTTTTTACAGGGGATTTCAGTCCTTGGACAGCAGCTCCTGGCTGCTCTGGGGTCTTGTTTACAATTGGGAAGCGGACTCTTCAGCTGAGCGTATCTGCTACCTTGAAAGGTGGGAGTACGTGGGAAGGATAGCCAGGGACAGCCTCAACATAACATAGTAAAGACAAGCAACCCCTGATTGATGCAGACGCTGGACAATATTTACTAGTTATGGTACAGTAACCAGACACATCCTATATCAATATTCTCACAAAACATTCATAGCGAAAGACCAAGGGGTAGATTTTCAAACATTTTGCGCTGGATTAGCATCCCAAAAGTGACGATAACCAGCTCAAAATGTTTTTGGCAAATTTACTTTCTAGAGCAAAACTTTTTTTGTGCTGGAAAGTACCCTAAAAGTAGCGAAAAGCACTGCTTTGCATTACTTAGCGCCAAGGGGGCGTTCCATGGGTGGTATATGGGCCTTCTCATGCAACCACCCATGCCTTTTGACGCAAAACCCTATCTTCAAAGAATTGTAGACAGGGTTTTGCACCAAAAGTTAATGCCACTTCAAAGGAGACCCTAACAGGATAAATGTTTTTATTTCTCCTTTCTTTTCCAACTTTGCATACGTGAGCAGCACACATACAAAGTGGGAAAAGCTTCTAAACTTGTCTAGGCATAGTATTTTCTACAGGAAGGATACCCTTGCTGTACAAAACCTATGCAAGACTCACGCACACACCCTAGCGCTATGGTGCTTAGGTGTGTGCGTGGCACTCAGCAGTTGAAATCAGCGCCAGCCCTAGGGAGACGGGAGGAGGGCGCTATATCTCTGTAGACACAACGCAGAACAGTCTCTTGGAGGCTGTGCTGCGTGCATTTTTTAAAAATCTGGCCCCAAGTCTTTAATAAAGAATTTTCCTTTGTCCTGTTTAAGTGTTTGCACTGTAGGTAAGACAATTCACTGAAGGACTCAGGGTGTTACGCACAGTTCCTGCTCCTCATGCTTGTATGACAGAAGTACTGAGAGCGGCTCGAAAAAGGGCGCCGAGGACAACACCCCTGGCCTCACCACACTTCAGTGGTCCTCCAGTGAATCTAGAAGCAGATTCAAGATGAGCTGCATTGTGCAAAAAGCTCTCTGTTTCTGATGGCCTTCCCTCTCTGCAGAGTTCAGCCTCCCAACTCTTGAAATACCTCTTTTAAAGAAAAGCATTGAACTCTTTCCCCATGTTTCGCAGGGACTGCCACAAAAATATGGACATCGTTCTTCAGTGCTTTAACTCCCTGAAATAGATAGATAGATAGATAGTAGATAGATAGATAGATAAATAGATAGACAGACAGACAGACAGACAGACAGACATGCATTCATTCATTCATTGGTGGGCACCTCTGAGGATGAGGTCCTCAAATTCAATAGTTACACAGTCAATGTTCTCCTGATAATTGCCCACCCAGAGTCTAGAGAGACAGATATTTGTCTCCTCTTGTGAGGTCATTTTCATTTACACACAAAATGAATATAAATTGGTTATCCCATCCTCAGCCCTCACAGAAAGAGCCAAAGTCACATACATACTGCTTCCACACATCAGGGGGTTCTATTACATGACACCCTCACCTCCACAATATGCCATTGGGGCGCTATGATGCTCAATACAGACGTGTTAAGACAGGAGCCATTTGTAGAGCTATGGCACCCATGAGGGACTGGCACAGTCGATTTTTATGACCATAAAAATCGACTTTTGGGAACCATATTCATTACTTTATTGAGTGGAGTTAAGGCAGCCTGTAGAGCAATGCACCGCTATCGAAAATGTACTGATGTGCATCACATAAAAAAATATATTGGGATTTTGCTATCTGAGGATTCGTGTTATGTGAATGCAGCCATCTATGTTTACTTTCTGGACAAGATTCGTGAATGTACACTAGTTCAGTTGAAAATTAATAAAACATATTACAAAAAAAGTATTTAAAAAAATTGACAATTAACAAGGCTGATTGGTCATCCTAAATCGTGTACAATTGAAGGCATTTGTGAAATGCGGAATGGTATGTTTCCCTTAGATTAACGTTCAGCGCCTGTTGGTCATCTTGGCTGTGTTTGAGCGGAGTCCTTCCTGTGCTGACAGTGGTTTGCCTTTGGAAGAAGGAGTCCTATAGCGTTAAATGACTGAGAACTCCAGTGACTACATTCTGGAAGGTGAAACCCAGGGCTCGCACAAATGAATGAATGAATGAATATAGTGTTTGTTCAGTGCAGAGCTTACCTAAACGGCATCGTGGTGCTACGGCTTTCTGTAAAGGAGAAATAATTAAAGAAACTTAAAAGAGAACCGTAGAGAAGCCAGACATCTATCAAGTCAAATAACAAAAAAAAAAATGTTAAATAATTTTTAGAATATTTTTTAGAAAGAAGAAGGATCCACAAAACCCAAAGGGCGGCAGGAAAGTGATTCCAAAACTGAGAAGCCATATTGGAAAATGCCTTGCCTTATGGGCGTACTTGTACCTAGGAATTACAGGGAGGACCGACAGGGTATATTGCAGAGTCGAGCCTATGTTGCTGGGGCTCCAATCCAATAAAGTGCTTGGTGGACCAAATGGGGCACCTTAAATTGAACTATCTGTTCGATAGGGAGTCAGTGCAGTTTCTTTTTGGCTTCCATTATATGATCAAATTTGCAATTCTACAAGACAATATAAGGTAGGAGCGTTAGGGTACCACCTAGTGAGAGCACACAGTCATTACTACAGTGCCAATAAGTGGCCAACTAACAGTGTAGAGAGAGCACTCCAGCAGGCACAATATGGGGTCAGAGTTCAGGTCCAGATTGAACTAACTAACAGTTAATTAACAGTTAATTAAGCGCCGAACGAGAAGGCATGCTTCTGCGCTGTGTTGTGTGAAGGAGAGAGAGCCGAACTGCCCGACATTTACAAAGATAGGGTGCCGTTCAGCTCTCTCTCTGCTCAGGTGCACTTGTGGCTCCCTGTATTATGGGCAGGATTAGAAACTGGGTCTCTAGTTGGCAGAGGTAAGCACCCTATCCCAATAAGGACCGCAATCCTAGTCAGGATAAGGGAATTACACAACATAAATTAACCTGTACTCATCCTTTGTTAGCATGGCACAGGGCCGGCAGGCTTAACTTAGGAGGCATTGTGTAAAGTATTTATGCAACACTTAAAACAGTAACACAATGAAAACACCACTAAAAGACTCCACAATAAGGTAGAAAAATAGATTAGAAATGTAGGAGTAAAACAAGACCAAAAAGGCAAACATCCAATCAGTAGAAGTCAAGATAAGAATGTTTGAAGAATAAACTGCTTTGTAGTGTTTAGAATCAAAAAGCACCAACGGGGCTATCTGGTCACACTTGAATGAGGCAAAACCAAAAGTGCAGGCTGACTGCAATGAAGCGTGGGTTGGATACTGGGACAAGCCTTGGCCCACTAAATAGTTCCTAGTATGCGTCAACGTCAAGGGCGATATGTGGAGCAAAGGAGGCGATCCGTCGCTGTTGATCCCGCAAATGTATGCGATGCGTTGGTTCTGAGCTGCACAAAGTCGAAGATTCATCAAGAGTCAAGATGCGATGGACATCGGGGCGATGAGTCATCATCGAATTACTGGGCTGCAGACAATTTGAGCAGTACAAACCAATGCGAGCCACGCAAAGTCGGAGATGCGTCGGAAACATGGAACGATGTGTCGCGCCGTCGGTGATGCGATGTCTGCAGTTTGAGCAGCAATGCATTGTTGAGGGAGATACGCTGGTGCCGATCAGCGCCAAGATCGTTGATGCTTGGATTTTGTGGGGTACACACATGATACTCACTTCTAAGGGCCTAGGACTGGATTGGCACTAATTGGCAGAGCAGGACTCACAGCAGACATAGTCCAGGTGCTGGTTGCAGATTAAAGAGAGAAGTCTTTGGTTTCCCTGAGACTTCAGAACAGGAGGGCAAGCCAGCAAGCCCTTGGAGTCACTTTGGTTCTGGGGATGTAGAGATGCAGGTCCAGTCCTTCTCACTCTCGGGTAAGGAGGGCAGCAGGCAGCACAGCAGGCACAGCAAAGCAGGAGTCCAGCAGAGTCCAGGAGATTGGCAGTCCTTTCAGCAGCTCAGCAATCTTTCCTCATGGCAGAATGTCCTCAGATCCAGAAGTGTACTGAATTGGTGGTGTCTGAGGCCCAGTACTTATACAAAGTTGTGCCTTTGAAGTGGGGGAGACTTCAAAGAGAGGCCTTTGAAGAACACCTGTTGTATTCCTCTTAGGGTGTCCATAAACGGGCTTTCCAGTATCATGTCCTTATATAGGCACAATTCGCCCTGCCCTTATATAGGCATAAAATCCCAGCCCTTATTTAGGCATTAAACCGTGCACTCCAAATACAGGCATGGTCTCTGACATCCGTCCACCCTAACGTCACAACGAGTTCATGAAGAACAGACCCTTAGGCTGTGGGAGTTTCCCTAGCCCAGGACTATTGATTTCTTCAAGGACTCATATATTATGTATGAACCATTATTCCTTAGGGGTTCATTCATGACGTCTTCCGCTGTCCGATCCACGTCAATGCTAACATTCTGAGGTACCTCTCAGGTATAAATATACCTTCCCTAGCCCTTGTAAACTAGAGGAGACCTCGACTTCAGAGGAGCCCGTTTCCCAGCCTGACGCACTGAGAAGACGCTGTCATCCCTGCACGCAGAGAGTCCAGCTTCCAGTGATCTGACTTCCCTTGCGGGGTGTTGGAGTTCGAGTCTGGCAAAGAGATTCCTACCTCTCTCATTCTTCAGGTATGGAGCTGACAAGAACTTAGAGGGACTCTTGGCATACTAGGCATACTAGGCTTAACATACTCTTAGTATACCATAGTAAGGAATACTTCACCTACTTCCTACCTCTCCCTACACCTAGGTTAGGTTAGGTACATTGGGGTAGAACTAGATTAGAAACGCATCGTATGAGTACTCGCATTTTTAGTCTGTGTTATTTATGTAAATACATATATACTAAAAGATAATGCTATCGCAGTATTATTTATTTCTACTGCTCACACTGTACATTATTTATCTCGCATACTGTCTTGTGATCGTAACAGCACATTTTACTTACACTCAGAAACAAGACTGTTCAATAAATCTTTTATTGAAACGCCCGTCTATTTCTTTCTGTGTAACTTGGAGAAAACTAAGCATGCACGATTGAGCTGAGTGAAATAGTTTTCTATTGTTTCCACGACTCTGGGACACGTTCTGGATTCTAAAGGGAAACAAAGTGGTCATGTTTTGCGGCTGCCAGAAACTACTACCTTCTTGTTATCCAAGGAGTTTCTAGTGGCCTCTGAGCTAGCTGGCACAAGTAATTAAGTTTAATATACTCGATAGGGACATACTGACCATAGTCCTATGTCAAACCTATAGGATATATTATTCCAATGCGCAGAGCCAATTAGGGAAATAGGAGCTAAACTACATGGCGCCCAACGGTTTGGTAAGGCGGTAATTCAATGTTAGATACTGAGTAACTCAGCCGTGCTTTTTCTCTCAAGAGACCCCTACCCATATACTCCAAAAGACGTCTGGAGTGGGCAGGGTTAAGTATCCACCACGGCTACATAGGGAAACACCCTATATATTAGCTGTTTGGTTTGCTCAACGTTGAAGGATACAGTGTTCCAAAATATTGTGCACCTAATCTTTGTTTCCTTGAAACTTGTTCTACATTTTTCAAAAAACAAAATGACTGAAGCCGGAAACAATGAAGCTGCGGCTGATCCAGCCCAAGCAGCAGTTTTTAACATTACAGGTTTAAATGAAACCGAGGAGGGTGTCATAAACATCGCTCCAAACTTAAGAAGAGCCATTACTCTAAAACGTATAAAACATGGCCTACCACCAAGAGGCGGTAGAGCAGTTTTCGTGATAGAGGCACATGAATCCTTTCAGACAGAGGTATTCTATTCATGGGTAATATTTCCTGAATCCAATTCAGTAACACACATGTTTCACTTCTACAAAGAAGATGATCCACCAGAGGAATACATTCCTTTCGAGGATATAGAAATTCCATTAACATACCAGGAGCATCAGCTCTGGTTTAAAGGCACCCTAAAACATCACAAAAACATTACCAGGCTCGGTCCACTAGGTAGACCAGGAGCAACATGGCTGATTCTAGTCGAGCTACACACCTCATCCTGACATTGAAGAGATGTCAGACGAGGATTTACTTACTCAACTCACAGAGTTAATAAAAATTTACAGACAATTGGTTCAATATGTCATGCGGACTTTTACAGTCCAGCAACCATTAACACTTCCAAATCCAACTCCCCAACAGGGGAATACACTAAAAATTACACCACAGACTCTATACGCAGTCATGGGTAAAATGCCCACAAAACGTGAGCAAATTCCATTTTGGATAGCTCAAAAAATTACTCAAATCGAAGCAGTATTTCCAAATACTAGCCCGTATGAGAAACACAGAATACTGACAATCAGTTTACCAATGGGGATCACACCACAACTGGAAGACTGCACCACATGGGGCTCAGTCTTTGCTGCCATCTATACTAAAACACATGGCATTCCGTCAATTGCGGTAATACCTGATGTCCTGAAACAAATTCAAAATGAATACGGGGCAGAGCCTGCTCTAAATTTAGGTATGAAGTTACTGAAAAATTTCGACCAGGTCTCAACAATAATATTATCTAATATTAAAGGGGAGGCAGCAGCAGTGGCGATCCGCCAAAAATTAAGGGAATTTGATGTTACAGAACATCAAACTGAGCTACCCAGAATAATTGAACAATCGTATGCAGAATTAGGCAGAGATAGTTTGGGTGGAAGACCAGTGAAGCCGAAGCTATCTGAAAGTCCTGAGAAGGACTCTATTAAACAAACTCCTACATCTTCTAAAAAGAAGTGGGAGACTAATAAACAAAATTCAAATGAGAAAGGTTCTCAATCTCGAGGTAGGTCTCCTCAAAAGGAGCCCTCTGAAAGGAGGTATAACCTCAGGAATAGGGATAATTCGAGAAAACCTGACAGGTATCAAGATACTGATACACGTTCCTCTCGTCCCTTTCAGATCTCATCACAGACTTCGGAAAGAAGAAAACGATCGGAACATAGAGAAGAACGCATGAAATCGAAAGACGACAAACACGCTCCAAAAACTAAAGCAAAACCTCAATTCTCCAAAAAGAAAGTAGCAGGTCTAAAGATCAGACATGCCGAGAATACTGAGAACACAACTCAAGAACGGAGAATGGGCTCAGACAATGCTGGACAGTGCAGCAGAAGTCACAATAGTTCGCCAGAACCTGAAGGAACTTCTGGAGATAGTGGACTTGAATGAGTACATTAAAGTAGAGACTGTAGACACCAGGGTTAGTACTCCACAAAAGTTATATGAAATAACTCTCCGGATGGAGGGAGACAAACCTAGACAGGTGAAAGCACTTTTTGGGAAAGACTATCAAGGGGCTATGACATACTTCTAGCAGAAAAGGACTGGCCACCACAATTTGTCAGGGAGTGCCCACATGGCGAGGACATTATTATGCCTGCCTTCTCCTACCATATTCCAATTCACCTAAGATATACATATGCCAGGAAATGGGCAGTGGCCCAGGCCCCAGCATTATATAAAAATCATGTAGGATGGGATGAGGACTCACCTCACCATAAAATACATCTGAAACATGAACCAACTGCACAACGGCAGTACCCAATAAAGCAAGAAGCTAAAAAACAGGTCAGGGAGATCTTAGATCAACTTGAATATCAAGGGGTGATTGAAACATGCACCTCCTCAATGAACAATCCTTTGTTTCCTGTCTCCAAACCAGACAATACATATCGTCTAGTTTTGGACTACAGACACCTAAACACTTGTTCTAAAACTTTTGCAGTGCAAAGTGCACATAGCACAGCATTAATGAATAACATTGTGCGTAAAAATATAAAACAACATTAGACATCTCAAATGGTTTCTTTTGTCAAAACATAGCACCTGAAAGCAGGTACTTAACAGCATTCTCCATAATGGGGACCCAGCGTCACTTTTGTCGACTCCCACAAGGGTTTAAGAACAGCCCAGGTTTATTCTCAGTGAGGGTAACGGAGTTACTACAAATTTGTGACAATGAGGCATTGTCCTATGTCGATGACATCTATCTGACAGACGATGACCTGGAAAAACACTTGAACAGGGTGAGCACCATTATACTGGGTTTCGCCTCTGAGGGCTACAAGTTCAACTTTAAAAAGTCCAGAATTGCCCATCTCAATGTCCTATTTCTAGGATATGAACTTTCAAGTGAAGGCAAGAGCTTGGCAGCTAACTTTTTAGAAAAGTGTGCGCTGCTCCATCCTCCAAAAACGCTAAAAAACTAACAATCCATCCTGGGTTTCCTAAATTTTGGAAGAACATACATTCTAAATTACGCAGAAAGGGTTAAACATCTCTACGCATTAATCAAACCTGATTTTTCGATCAGAAACTGGACACAGGAACACACAGAAATCTTGCATTCACTCCAGGCTAACATGTTAGCAACAAATCACTTACAAACACGCGTAAGTCAACGCAATTTGGTGATCCGAATAATTTCGGGTCAATGCGGATTCACCTACTTAACCTTCAATGAGGGTGAGAAAATACCAATCGCATACAAATCTCATTTGTACACACAAGCGGAAATGCGCTTCAGTTCAACTGAAAAAATTCTGACAGCAGTTCAAACCGCTGTAGCAAAAGAAAGAGCCTTAGCCCAAGGGAAACGCATTATTGTCGTAACCCCAGTACCATCTTTAGAAGCGGTCACAAAAGCTAGCATTCCAAATGCTAAAGCATTACATCCAAGATGGATACAATGGGTTAATTCTCTTGCTGCAACAGATGTTGAATATGTTTTTGATCCTGATTTAAAAACACAAGCATTCCTGCAATATGAACAAGAATGTCCTCTGCCTACTGAAATTCTGCCTCTCGATCAGTATGAATTCATAATTTACACTGACGGATCCGCACAGCCCGCAACAGGGAGTAAGCAAGCTTACAGTGCAGCATGTGCAATCGTTAAAGGTCGCATGCGAAATGGCATCTTCAGACCTATGGTCACAAAAACTCAGGGCATATTAGCAAGACCCACGTTAAATATCGCCGTTTTAGCGGCAGGAAACTGCCGCTAAAACGGCGATAATGGGCTTGCTAATATGCGTTATAGAATTCAATAGAAGCCCAGGTTAGATGTCCTGCACATCTAACCTGGGCTTCTATTGAATTTCCATAACGCATATTAACAAGCCCATTATCGCCGTTTTAGCGGCAGTTTCCTGCCGCTAAAACGGCGATAATTTTAACGTGGGTCTTGCTAATATGCCCCTCAATCTCTAGGAGATTGTACAGCTCAGCGAGCTGAACTACAAGCATTCAAACTGGCACTTGAAAGTACAGATCGAGAATTCCCCACACTAATAGTGTGCGATTCCTTTTACTGTGTTCAGTCGTATAATGAATATATACAAAACTGGCTTGAAAATGGTTTCAAAGATGCGAAAGGTGGCACAATAAAGCACAAAATGCTTTGGGAACAAGTAGTTCAGTTGAAAAACGAACTACCAAAGGCTCACGTGATCCACACACTGAGTCATCAACGTGATGGCGTTCACGTTGCAGGGAATTCATTGGCTGATGAAGCCGCAAAGGGGGCTGTGCAGACGGCTTCCGTAGCTGCGATCACTCGTTCAAAAACAAAAATAGACGGTGAGATAATGTTGGCTGTCAATGCTTCAAGCAAAGGCAGCAGTGCAGCGTTACCAAAAAAGTTTCCACTCAAGTACTCTTATTTAATTGATGTGAACAACGTTCCTTTTGCTCGAATCCCTGGAGTGGGGGATAGGGTAATTCCAAACAAGGAACGCAGATTAGGACTAATCCTAGCAGCACACGAAGGGATAGCTTCTGCCCATGCAGGTGTTTCAGCGACAGTATCTTTACTCAAGCAAAGATATTGGTGGCCTGGCATTCGGAAACAAACTAAAAACTATGTTTTAGAATGTGATATTTGCCAACAGATGAAAGTCTCAACAGTGAAACGTCCTGCGCAGACACCCTTGTTAATTTCAGACAAACCATTAGCTTGTGTTTACCTGGACCACAGCGGTCCCTTGCACAGGGACGGTAACTATAAATATATCATGGTTGCAGTGGATTCATGCTCTAGGTTCCTATGGTTATGGCCTCAGTGCTCAGCTGACGCTCGAACTGTTATAAAAGATTTGCGTAGTCTTTATCGGCACATACGCAATAGGCACGCTACATTCTGACCAGGGTCCTGCGTTTAGCTCTCGGGCTTACAAAGAAGCCATGGCCAGTCTGGGCGTTGCATTGCGGTACTCCTCTCCATTCCACCCTGAAGGAAATTCGGTTGTGGAAAGGAAAAACCGGGACATAAAGCAGTCTATAACAGCTAGGGTATTAGGTTTGGGTGATGGGTGGGTCAAACACCTTAATGGGGTCCAACGCTCATTGAATAATCTGCCAAGAAGTTCTCTAGGGGGGTCACTCCATATGAGGTCCTATTTGGGACAAGAATGTGGGTACCAGACCTTGAACACGTAGGCACAGTGGTGGAAAATAAACCGTTTGATATCAAAGATCGTTTGGCTGTTTTACAGGAACTAAATGAGTTAAGAACGAAACAAAGCAACGTATTCCTACAGCCAACCACCACTGGGGAAAATCGGCGGTCCCAACAAGGCCTGTCTGGATTCCAAAAGTTGGGGATCTAGTCAGAGAAAAGATTGCGGACAAGAAGGAATTTGGACCTTCTTACAGACAACCAGTACCTGTCCTAGCAGTTCAAGGAACAAGAACAGTACTTCTGCCGCCCTTGCTGGAAGAAAGGAGAAAAGATTTGTGTCCATTGACCTCATCAAACCACAGTATGTGGCCAATACTAAATAGTAGGCCTCGTGGACTTCGACCTAGTAGCAGACGCACTCCTCTCGCTACTATCCAAGAGGTTCAGACTGAAAGACTGATAACAATCGAGAATTCAGCTGTAACAGATGGAGGACTAAGCAACAACGCTATGGAACTCATCCCTCTTGAACACCAAGTAACAGTTCGTCCAAATACACCTGTCTACACCAATGTGGCAAGGGATGAACTGGTTCCAGTGATTTCTACAAATCCTGATGCAATTCCAACAATTGACAGAACTGCTGCTGGCTATTTCATTAACTTTGATACGTTCTCAGAAGATCCAAGTGAACCTGAAACGACGCCAGCATCATTCAAATTCAAGCAGCAAGTACAAGACTTTCTTCACTTTCTGAAAAAGACTTATTTGGTTTCTACATGGATTGAACTCTGGATTACATCTAGACTTTTTGTTTTCCTGCTCTGGCTAGCTTTGGTTACAACTGTGAGCGTGCTTATAAGTGGCAGATACATCCATGTGACTACTGAAAGAAAAGGCGTGAACGTACTTTTGAAATCTCATAAATCTTCCCATCCTGAAGCAAGAGACTTGTCATCAGTGAACATCACAGCTGTTCCTATACAGGATGGTATAGTGTGGGACAAAACAGATTTGAAATGGGGCAACGTGTCACCCCAATGTCGGACGCACAGCATTATACAAGCATAACTCTGATGCCAAAAGTTAATCCAATTTCATCATATTTATTCCGTTTTTTCGAATTCCACTTTTACATCCGTTTTACATCCGTTGTCCTCTTGTCACATGAGAGACATCTTATGTATTATACTGTATCCTTAACAAACTGCAGACATGCCGATCCAGGCCTTAAACTGTAGTGCGGAGTTATACATAAGCGATCCCCATTCGTTAATCCTGATCACCCAATGCATTTCGGGCCTATTCCTGGCCCTTCGTCAGGGGTACTCTACAATTTAAAAACATTGTTGTAAAACAGTGTATTCCAATCAGTGCAGCATGTTAATAAGTGCGCTAGATAAAGCTATACTTGCCTTATATGCATTAAATATAACCAACGTTTTCCCGCTAAATGTAACCAAAAGATTACCACTAAGTTGATGCCCAGAACCACCTCTCTACTCCTCCCACCTTTCTCTCCTCTAGCAACCCTGCGTTACAAACCCTTAAACCTTCATTCCGATAAACCCACATCAAACCATATTATCACCCAACAACGATATCTCCCCGGGCCTTTACCTTCAAAATCTGCTTCCGTGAACACCTCCCAGTTGAATTTCACGCATCCACGTATTTCGTATTCTCCTAGATCTGCGCTTTAAACACCTGTACTCTATCACCGCCCACCTTTCAGTAACTGCCTCTATTAACCCTATATTTCCCTAATCCATCCTCCATAAAGCAGCTGCTTTGCCTTCTAAATACTTTAATAGTAGTTTATGATTCGTTTGAAGTGCCAACCTTATTTCTCTCTAATTACCTCCCTTCTTTCTTCTTTCATAAACCAGATCTCAACAAAACCGGCCCCACTCCTCTAAGTCTGTTGTCCGTAGTGTTACTGAAACTAGATTACTACATGTCCCAAAATCCACTGCGTGTACCAACATAAAATATGTCAATGAGTTGTTTATCAAGCAGTTTGATTTACACTTTCACAAGCATCATTCATACAATCTCCCCACGCATCAAACCTAACTGCCCCACCCACCCTAAAATGACAATTACCACGTTAATTATGTTAATCCTACGTTTCATAATAACAGCGTGATGTTAACCAAAACAATGTACAGATTCTAATTCATCAGATATCGTTGTTGGGTGATAATATGGTTTGTTGTGGGTTTATCGGAATGAAGGTTTAAGGGTTTGTAACGCAGGGTTGCTAGAGGAGAGAAAGGTGGGAGGAGTAGAGAGGTGATTCTGGGCATCAACTTAGTGGTAATCTTTTGGTTACATTTAGCGGGAAAACGTTGGTTATATTTAATGCATATAAGGCAAGTATAGCTTTATCTAGCGCACTTATTAACATGCTGCACTGATTGGAATACACTGTTTTACAACAATGTTTTTAAATTGTAGAGTACCCCTGACGAAAGGCTAGGAATAGGCCCGAAATGCATTGGGTGATCAGGATTAACGAATGGGGATCGCTTATGTATAACTCCGCACTACAGTTTAAGGCCTGGATCGGCATGTCTGCAGTTTGTTAAGGATACAGTATAATACATAAGATGTCTCTCATGTGACAAGAGGACAACGGATGTAAAACGGATGTAAAAGTGGAATTCGAAAAAACGGAATAAATATGATGAAATTGGATTAACTTTTGGCATCAGAGTTATGCTTGTATAATGCTGTGCGTCCGACATTGGGGTGACACGTTGCCCCATTTCAACATGTTCAATTATCCACGTGGCTAGGGCAGACCACGATTTCGGGCTAGCACGCAATCAGATATAAAGGAGGAATAAGAATTCATAACAAACAAAAAAATTGGTGTGCACTCTGTCAAACCCATTCTCATTTACAAAACAGATTTTGACATCTTCGGCCCGACGGAACAATTGAACATTCCACATTTGTTTAAAATTTCACTAAGTGATCTAATTTCGTCCAGTACCTATTCTGATGATTGGGACTTTGAGACTGTTAACGACATAATGTATGACCTAGAAAAATCTGCTGCATTTTCTAAAAATGAATATTTAGAGGGTTCATCAGACTATGAACAACTGTATTGTTATAACCACTATGGTCATCATTATTTGCATAAATCTGCATATCCAAGAAATGTGTTTATGTTTAACCAATGGGAACATTGTCCTACACCACTTAAAGGTAGTTCAAAAACATTTGCCAACAAGTTTCCATATTTTTCAGGTTACAATACATCTGATCCAGAAATGTTTTACTATAAAAATGTAAACAAGACAGGGTTGAAAATTATGTTAACTAATACAAAACAGATTTACTCTGCATTATTTAATGCCCAACTGTCTAGACAGGGTTTCGACTTTTGGAAAGACACAATAGACACAAAAACTGTCTGGGGTACTAAAGATTGGCAAGTGCAGGGGAAAGAAGCTTTATTTAGAGCCTGTATCATCCCTGAACAAATAATGTTTTTGAATGAAACCATCCAACAAACATCTTGTCTTGGATTAGCCAAGATCAAAGAGATGAACACACCTTCTGTACCAACACCTGCAAGTGATAACAATACACAGGCAGTGGTGACAGTTGACAATATACTACAACTCAACAGATCTAATCCTGATTGGAAAAAATGGTTGATCTGGCCCACAGACACGAATAACTGTCAGGAAAGATTCCTGAATAAAACTCAGGGCTTTACTATTAATAGGCCAGACCCAAGATATGTCCAAAGACAACATCCGGGGGTAGTAACAACATACAGTGTAGGAAAATTATGCCTCGATTGGCTGCATAAGTCTACACTACAGGATGTGAAACAACACTTAACCTTACTTAAAAAGGACGCAGACCTTAGGGAATTCTTGCTTGGACCAAGAAAACCGCGTCAAAAACGTTTCATATATGCCGGCATTTATGCTGCCTATAATGAAGCATGGAAAGTATCACAGATGGAGGCTGCGGAACGAATACGTGAACTTGATCGTATTAATTTAGAGAAAACACTCTCTGTGGTCGACAATGGGTTAACAACTTTGTCCTCCAGAATATATTCATTGGATGGCATTGTATCCTCTGCTATCGACATACTAGAACAAGATTTGGCGATGTTACAACAAGGCCAGTCTCAATTACGTTCTATTGTGTTATTAAGCTGGACGCTGCAATCTTTGCGAGCGGGCTATGTGCCTTGGCGTTTTATCAACACAACGGCTCTGTTTGCAGAATACAATCTCACTGATAAACAGATCGAATTGGCACAAAGAGGAGCAAAGTATACAGTGCTGAGCATTGAAAAACTGGAAAAGTTACCATTCACAGTGGCAGAAAAACCAGCTACAGAATGGCTTATTCATGGCAAAATAACATTACCTGTGAGTACTTTTCAGTTTCAGTATTGCCTCAGACAAATGCAAGCAGGCAAATATGAAAGGTTGGGTAAGGAATACATTTAAGACATCTTGGGATTTACCGTATACATATAGATGTTAGAGTGGGGATCGTGAAGTGTTTTTGAGCGGTACACACTGTAAACGTGCACTGAGCGGTTCACTTATATGTCAGGACATTTCTTTACACGGGGCTTGTAATGGTTCTGTGGCAAATTTGTCTTGCCATCAGCAGGGTACACCAGCTGCTGTGATTAATCCAACGTTTGGAAAACTTTCTAATGGGAGTTACCTCATGTTGAATGATCAGAGTTGCTGCGGCATGCTGCCAGGCATCCCATATCTAGTAACGGTCAACTCCAGGGTCACTTGCTGTATGCAAGTATTGTTTGCCCCAATAGACACAGTCAGGGAGTCGCCTCTATGGCCTTCGCTGAACGTCTCTTTTATAAGATTTGATACTTTGAGCAGAATGAAAGCCATGCTTTTACAGCAAACAGTGCCTTTGACCTCGGCCAAAGAAACCTATGATCTACAAGTAGCAAGGACTTCGGCTGAGATACAGACTTTAATACGTACAAACTGCCCTATACATTTCATAGAAATGATAGGACGTATCTTCAATATGTCTGATACAACCGGAATTGTACATGTATTTAAGAGCATCTGCTCCGGTCTGTTAGCACCTTTCCAGGCAATACTCGGAATCATCCCGAATTTTGCACATTCGGTGTTTGGTGGCATACCATTAATTCTAGCACTTGTTGCCGGAATTCTATTTCTCTTCCTGCTATTACGCTATGGCCAGCCTATTCGCAGACATCTCTCCGAGCGAAATGGAGAAAGCTCTCCTTGAACGAAAGTGCCGTGAGCAAATAGTACAGCTTTTGGGCATGACTCGTCTACGGGAACTTAATACCACGTGGTTCCTGTCATTCAGACCAATCTGGCAAGATTGCATCTTACCTGTTCTACGATGCCTGCTATGCGGTGAAGAATGCGTGTTGGACACCTGTCTAACATTTCCATCAGCTACGCCAACGGATGTCGATGCTCTGCTGGTCCCGATAACGGCCCATGCTCTGTGTTGTCCCCCGAGGCTACCAATCCTGATGTCAGCATTCATTGAGATCTCACAGACGCTTCCGGCTGAAGCTGAGGTACGAGAAAGATCTACAGGCACACAGGTAACAACGGACGCGAACATTGCTGAGGCAACCTATGCTGGAAGCGATGCTTCTCATCTCTGTGCAATTAATCTACTACACGAGGTGTTCCACTGACACCAACTACAGTGGATGATGTTTTGTCTATAGAAATAGATGATCTCATGTTTACACCAGACCCGTAAACTGACTCTGATTCAGCATACAGTGTTCCAGAGATGCAGTAACAATTTGGCCTTCATTTTTCAAAACAACTTGGAACTCTACCAAAATTGAACTTTTTCCCATTTTTCGAACGAAAATGGCACTTCAATCTGCTTAAAGTAGAACTAGCCTTATAATACAGACTTCAAGATACTTCCACGGACACTTAGTCAGCTTGTGTGTCTAAAACAGTTCATTAATTTTTATGACATGAAATGACTTTGATTTTTTGAACAACTTATCGATCATTTTCTGTCACATGTAAATATTACTGCTTATTTCATTCCAATTGCATTTATTTTCGAACTTTATGCCTGAAATGAAAAGCATTTGCTTCAAATGTACAGTACCTTTTGCATTTTTTACTATGTTTTTTAATGCTTTTAAGAAATATTTTTAAATATGCGGTACTCCATTTAATGTTTAGCATTTTAAATGTTTAGCATGTTAGTATTATCGTACACACGAAAGTGGAGTGGGTGTTGTATTCCTCTTAGGGTGTCCATAAACAGGCTTTCCAGTATCATGTCCTTATATAGGCACAATTCGCCCTGCCCTTATATAGGCATAAAATCCCAGCCCTTATTTAGGCATTAAACCGTGCACTCCAAATACAGGCATGGTCTCTGACATCCGTCCACCCTAACGTCACAACGAGTTCATGAAGTACAGACCCTTAGGCTGCGGGAGTTTCCCTAGCCCAGGACTATTGATTTCTTCAAGGACTCATATTATGCATGAACCATTATTCCTTACGGGTTCATTCATGACATCTTCCGCTGTCCGATCCACGTCAATGCTAACATTCTGAGGTACCTCTCAGGTATAAATATACCTTCCCTAGCCCTTGTAAACTAGAGGAGACCACGACTTCAGAGGAGCCCGTTTCCCGGCCTGACGCACTGAGAAGACGCTGTCATCCCTGCACGCAGAGAGTCCAGCTTCCAGTGATCTGACTTCCCTTGCGGGGTGTTGGAGTTCGAGTCTGGCAAAGAGATTCCTACCTCTCTCATTCTTCAGGTATGGAGCTGACAAGAACCTAGAGGGACTCTTGGCATACTAGGCATACTAGGCTTAACATACTCTTAGTATACCATAGTAAGGAATACTTCACCTACTTCCTACCTCTCCCTACACCTAGGTTAGGTTAGGTACATTGGGGTAGAACTAGATTAGAAACGCATCGTATGAGTACTCGCATTTTTAGTCTGTGTTATTTATATAAATACATATATACTAAAAGATAATGCTATCGCAGTATTATTTATTTCTACTGCTCACACTGTACATTATTTATCTCGCATACTGTCTTGTGATCGTAACAGCACATTTTACTTACACCAGAAACAAGACTGTTTAATAAATCTTTTATTGAAACGCCCGGCTATTTCTTTCTGTGTAACTTGGAGAAAACTAAGCATGCACGATTGAGCTGAGTGAAATAGTTATCTATTGTTTCCACGACTCTGGGACAGGTTCTGATTCTAAAGGGAAACAAAGTGGTCATGTTTTGCGGCTGCCAGAAACTACTCCCTTCTTGTTATCCAAGGAGTTTCTAGTGGCCTCTGAGCTAGCTGGCACAAGTAATTAAGTTTAATATACTCGATAGGGACATACTGACCTTAGTCCTATGTCAAACCTTTAGGATATATTATTCCAATGCGCAGAGCCTATTAGGGAAATAGGAGCTACACTACACACCAAGGGGTCGATTCCGATTCGGGCCGGAAAACATACCGACCGACTCGGTACGGGAATTTAGTCCGACCGACACGTACCGGCGCTGCCCGACCTGCGTAGTACGATGAAATGCATGTGAATCACGACCGACTCGTATGGGACACAAGCCGAACGACCGAACCGCACGGAAACCAGCTATCCGGCCGGGAAACAACGCGAATCGAACCGACCGACAAACACCAGGAATGAACCCGAACGAAACGTACCCGCGAACTCCGACCCGCGCAGTACGATGCAATGCGTGGAAAACCAGACCGAGTCGCACGGAGACCAAGCCGTACAACCGACAAGCATACAAAACCCAGCCGATGCAACCCAATACTCCGCGACCGACGTGTACGCCGCACATGAAACCTAGCAGAAACACAGCGTGAACGACTCGGAGAAGCTCGCACGAGACAACTGCAGCGTCCTACTCGGTCAGAAGAACGTCTCCTACATGCACAAAAAGTACAAAGGAAAAAAAAAAAAAAAAAGGCCAAACAAGCAATTACAAAGCCAATAAATACTGGGGGGGGGGAGGGGGACATGGAACAAAGACACACCCACAACTCCACCCATATAAAGGCCACAAATCCCTACCATGATCCTTTGCAAATTCAACTGACCTGCCAGCACAGAACACCATCAGACAGCAACAACAGACACACTCACAGCTCATCCATCACACAAGCCACACACCATCAGCACCTCAACAAATAGCACCCTCACATACACCCAGCAAAACCTACACTCACACACCCTCACTTGCACACCCACACCCACATCAATCACCACCACCACCTATCACCATGCCCCCAAAGAAGAATCCAAAGTTCCTAGACAGTGAATTGGAAGTCCTGGTAGATGAGATCCTCAGGGTAGAGCCACAGTTGTTTGGTACATTGGTCCAACAGACCCCCATGTCGCAGAAAACCAAGATGTGGGAGAGGATCGTCGACAGGGTGAACACACAATCACCATGTTTGCGCACAAAGGAAGACATCCAGAACAGGTGGTATGATGTGCGCAGGAGGGTCAAGGACCTACTAAAGCAGGATTACGCCTTGAGTCATCGCACCGGCAGTGGCCCTCCTGCCAAACCAGTATACCTCAGGCCCTGGGAGGAGAAGGTGCAGGCCATCCTACCACCAGTGAGCGTATATGGACTATCAAACATCCCAGAGCCTGGTGAGTACACAACAAATATACACAATAGTGTGTGACAATACACACACATCACTGTCAAGGGGATAGTCAAACCATGCACCCTTAGCAAATCCACAGCAACAAAAAGATAATCATCCCAAGATGTGTATGTCAGTCAGATAAACACAATACATGCCATTTCATAGTGATATGTAACTGTGTCATGACATGTACAAACCCAACAACAAATAGAGCTAGGCAGTGGCACAAATCTAACCAACAAACACAGTCAGATATTTAGCCACCACTAGAACACCACCTCACAGGGAAGCTCACTGAAAGGAAGGAATTCTGTGTATGCTGGTGAAGTCAGTGTAGCCAATAGCATGATGGGAGTTGTAGTCACAGATATTGCTCACCCTCACAATTGGCCCATCAACACCACTCTGAACCATGCTCACATCACAGGGAGTGGAAAAGAAAAGACAAGATGGCTGACACTGGGTACTGCTGTGGGAGCACAAGGCCCTGCTGGGAACTGTGCACCAACAAACAACAGGACCACACTGTCAGCCATCTTGCCATTGCTGTCACACTCACACACAGTGAAGTCCACTCAAAAGGAAGGAAGTATGGGCATGCTGGGAAGGGGGTGTAGGCAATAGCATGATGGGAGTGGTAGTCACAGATATTGGTCACCCTCACAATTGGCCCATCAACACCACTCTGAACCATGCTCACATCACAGGGAGTGGAAAACAACTGACAAGATGGCTGACACTGGGTACTACTGTGGGGAGCACAAGGCCCTGCTGGGAACTGTGCAACAACCAACAGCAGGACACCACTGACTGACATCCTGAAAGCCAACTTGCACTCCCTGCAATAGAAGCACGTTCCATGGTGGGATATCTGGCTGGGTGGGAAGGAGGACTGACAGCTCTGACCATATTTACAAGCAGCTTTTCTCACACACCCCCTTAACACAAACTCCACACAACTCACCTGGGAGAATGCAATTCCTCACACTCTAATTAAATATCCCACAAAGAACCACCACCCTGGGTTATGCTGTGTGAAGCACAGGGACACTCTTGGGACTTGTAGCCAAACAAACGCCAGGACAACACTGTCAGCCATCCTTTCAGCACAGGCACACTACCCCACAGGGAAGCTGAGTCAAAAGGAAGGAAGTATGGGCATGCTGGGAAGGGGGGTGTAGGCAATAGCATGATGGGAATGGTAGTCACAGCTCAACATCCCCACCCACATGGCCCAGCAAGCTCACACTGAAGCATGCACACCTCACAGGGAGTGGAAAAGAACTGACAAGATGGCTGAAACTGGGTACTGCTGTGTGGAGCACAAGGCCCTGCTGGGAACAGGGCACCAACAAACAACAGGACCACACTGTCAGCCATCTTGCCATTGCTGTCACACTCACACACAGTGAAGTCCACTCAAAAGGAAGGAAGTATGGGCATGCTGGGAAGGGGGGTGTAGGCAATAGCATGATGGGAGTGGTAGTCACAGATATTGGTCACCCTCACAATTGGCCCATCAACACCACTCTGAACCATGCTCACATCACAGGGAGTGGAAAACAACTGACAAGATGGCTGACACTGGGTACTGCTGTGGGGAGCACAAGGCCCTGCTGGGAACTGTGCAACAACCAACAGCAGGACACCACTGACTGACATCCTGAAAGCCAACTTGCACTCCCTGCAATAGAAGCATGTTCCATGGTGGGATATCTGGCTGGGTGGGAAGGAGGACTGACAGCTCTGACCATATTTACAAGCAGCTTTTCTCACACACCCCCTTAACACAAACTCCACACAACTCACCTGGGAGAATGCAATGCCTCACACTCTAATTAAATATCCCACAAAGAACCACCACCCTGGGTTATGCTGTGTGAAGCACAGGGACACTCATGGGACTTGTAGCCAAACAAACGCCAGGACAACACTGTCAGCCATCCTTTCAGCACAGGCACACTACCCCACAGGGAAGCAGAGTCAAAAGGAAGGAAGTATGGGCATGCTGGGAAGGGGGGTGTAGGCAATAGCATGATGGGAGTGGTAGTCACAGCTCAACATCCCCCACCCACATGGCCCAGCAAGCTCACACTGAAGCATGCACACCTCACAGGGAGTGGAAAAGAACGGACAAGATGGCTGAAACTGGGTACTGCTGTGTGGCGCACAAGGCCCTGCTGGGAACTGGGCACCAACAAACAACAGGACCACACTGTCAGCCATCTTGCGATTGCTGTCACACTCACACACAGTGAAGTCCACTCAAAAGGAAGGAAGTATGGGCATGCTGGGAAGGGGGGTGTAGGCAATAGCATGATGGGAGTGGTAGTCACAGCTCAACATCCCCCACCCACATGGCCCAGCAAGCCCACACTGAAGCATGCACACCTCACAGGGAGTGAAAAGCCACTTCAAAGATGTCTGACAATGGTGCTCTGTTGTGGGGAGCACAAGGCCCTGCTGGGAACTGGGCACCAACCAACAGCAGGACACCACTGACTGACATCCTGAGAGTCAACCTGAACCCACTGCAAGGGTGGCATGCTTCATGGTGGGATAACTGGGCTGGGGGGAGAAGAAGGGCCGGATGTCCACCAAATACAACCAGTGCTGTCCATGTACACACCTCAACATTCACATTGAAATGCTTCAAGTTTGCAGGACAATGTGCTACACCAATATCAACCTCTGACTGTGACAACTTAGGACAATGCAATGTACAGGCCCGCATCCAGAGGTACAGTCACAACTGTCAGGTGTGTGAACCATTGATGCCTGTAGAAACATAACATACATTGTGTGTCTCTCCCAAAAACAGGTGATGATGGGGACACAGCAGCAGACGATGAGGAGTCCCTGTCCCAGGCTCCGGGGGACACTGAGCTCACTGGTGTGGAACAGCCTCTGCCCTCCTCGGATGGCGAAGACCTACCTGGCCCCTCCGGTGTGAGTCATCATGCAGCACCAGCAGGACCACCATCTGCACCCCCTGCACCCACCCCTCCAACAACTGCCAACACACAGACCACCCCCGCCGACACGGACAGACCAAGGACCACCAATGACAACAGCACAGGGACCCCGGCCCAACGTGGAGCAACGGACAACAACCCCAGTAACAACCCCCAAGGGGGCCTAGGGTCACCTGTGCGTGCCACCGCAGGTCCCGCATGTGTCGCAGGGGTGGTGGGAGGGGTGGTAGACATAGGTCACTGTTTGCAGAGGGGTCTGGACTGCCTGATGACCCACAACTGGTACGCATTGCTGATGCGTACCAGAATAGCACCGGAGAGGTCAGCCAGGTAGTGGGGATCCTCAAGGACATTCAACAGCAGCAGGCTGCTCATCATGCCCGCTTGGACTCCCACATGTCCCGTGTGGAGACACACATGTCTCGCATGGAGTCCAAGTGGGACACATTTCAAGAACTGACAGCGGTGCATAGGGACATATTGACATGCCTCCGCCAGAATAGCACCAACATGGCCAAACCTCCCTGTGTGCCCACAACATCTGGTGCTGCAACAACTGCAACTGCCACAGGGAGGGAGGAGGACTCTGGCGGAGAGTCCCCTGCACCGCAGCAGCCTGCACGTGAGGGTCCCCCCCCAAAGAAGAGGGGTCGTCCGAGGATGGACAACTGAGAGGCCGATGGCCATGTACATCCCCCAGGAACCCAACACCTGTTCTGGAAATTCTCCTTTGTGTGCAAACTGTTCACCCTGTCGAATGCAACCCAACTCTCCCACATGACATGGGGAGTTTAAGTTGGCCCAATGTATCAGATGACTGTTGACTTTACTCAGGACATTTCTGCTACCAAGACTTCCAACTCATCTGGGAACTTTGGATTACAATCCCAATGTACAGCACCCACCATCCTGTGCACTATACTCACACATGTATGTAAATAAACTCACTAATACACCATACTTGCCTCTGTTGTGATTCCAACGTGGTTTCTGTCATGGAGATGATGATCTGCTAAATGACACTGTGCATGCTAACTGCTACAGCAAGTTCAACACCGTCATGTGAGTCATGGCGACATGACACATATGAGGGAGACACACCACTAGGGCTACACAACCCATACACACCAGGGCCATCTGACTCATCGCCTACACTGATGTTGCCAGGAAATACAGTGGAATGCACAGACACCACACCTATTCACAGTCTGTGTTAACTAGCCCACAGGTGCAGTAAGCAAATGTCAGTCAGATGTGTGACCACAGACAACGCACATCCCAAAGTGAAGCACAGGTTTATTACACATTTGCAACATGTTGTTTCCACTACAGATGCAAGGTAATCCCACGTGACAGTGGCCACACAGTCAACAAGTGTAGAAGAAAGAAAGTCCAGGGGTGTGTGGCACATCACCTGTAGGGAAACGACAGCTTCCACCCTGGAAGTTGAATCACGGTGTCGGGGGATCACAGTTGACCAAACAACTCTGAAAGTACCCTGTGAAGGACAGAAATGACACACAGTCAAAAGCACTAAAGAACAGGACAGAACTGCAATACTCATGCCCAATACATGGCACAAGATACCTACACAAAACCAAGTTAGCATGTTAACACTGTTGGGGAGTACAGACTACCTGTAAGGACACATCGCTGTATGCTTCCAGTCAAGTAGCACATGGCCACACTCAAACAGCACCAGAGCACCACCAACACATATCACGCAAACTCACATCATTGACATGACATCTCTGGATACTCACATTCAGCTGAAGAAGTTGGTGATGAGCTGTGTGCGGACATCACCCTCATCATCATCACCATCACTGGCATCGTGGCCCAGGCCAGGATCCTCCACAGGTGGCGGATGTTGGTCATCGTCATCCAGGATGAGAGGCAACTCCTTCCGCACTGCCAGGTTGTGTAGCATGCAGCAGACGATGACAATCTTGCACACCTTTGCTGGGGCATATGGGAGGGCCCCTCCTGTCTTGTCCAGGCAGCGAAAACGGCTCTTCAGGAGACCAAATGTCTGCTCGATCACTCTCCTGGTCCGACCATGTGCCTCATTGTAGCGCATCTGGGCTGGTGTCACAGGGTTCCTGAGGGGCGTCAGCAACCACGGCATGTTGGGGTATCCCGAGTCACCTACATACAGACAATTGCACATTAGCTGAGTTGGAAAAGAGGGTGGAATACTACATTGTAGAACACACACAATGGTACAAAGTCAGTACACACCGACAAGCCAGGCACGCTGGTTCTGCATCTGTGACATCATCCTCGGGATGCGACTACTCCTCATCACGTAGGCATCGTGTGCAGAACCGGGAAACGGGCACACACGTGTGAGATGCTCATATCTGCAAGACATACCACCAGAGCATTGACCGAATGGTTATGTTTTCTGTTCCTGTATGCCTGCTCATGTGCCTGTGGTGGTACCAAAGCCACATGTGTCCCATCAATGGAGCCAATGACATGCGGCATCCTCCCCAGGGCATAGAAGTCACTCTTGACGTCAGTGAGTTGTTGACGTTTAGGGAAATAGATGTACTGGTTCAGGTATCTCAACATTGCCTCCAAAACATCGCGTAGCACACGGCTGAACATGGTCTGTGACATCCCACCAGCAGACGCCACAGTGTGTTGAAAGGTACCGGTGGCAAAGAAGTGTAGGGCTGCCATCACCTTCACCTTGGGGGTCAGCGCTGTAGGGTATGTCCGGCCAGGTTGCAAATGTGGGGCCAACCACACGTCAATTCCTCAATCAGCGGCCTGTTGAAGCGGTACCGTTGGATGCAGTCCCGTTCAACCATGGTTGCAAGGTCAGGGAATGGTCTATGGACAGCTGGTGCCCTGCAGTGCATAGGTGAAGGAAGAAAGATTGTCAGTCACCCCACATATGTGGCATAGACCATACTCAATATCACATGATACATCATTACGAGACACAAGTACCTGATGTGTGTGCCGTTCTGTAAGGACATGTATGGCACCTACATGGCCAACATCTAACATCACAGTTCAACATGTGTTGACAACAAGTTCCAGGTTGTGCTATGGGATATCATTAGGCTGTGTCACAGTACCCATGTACTGCTGTCACATTCCAAACACACACCACAGTGACATGTGAGGACAGATGTGCCACAGGCATCACAGCTCATTGACAGGTAGATTCCCAGGGACCCTGTATTGCCACATGGACACTGGCATGACATGGCGTATCATGAATACACCACAGCAAAACAACCATGACCCCCACAGGTAGTGGTCCCTGTTGCCTCTGCAGGACAGACATGGACGTCTGTGACACACACACACGCACAACATCAAAGTCCATGCACAAACAACGTGGATGTGGAGACTGTCTCCCATTGTGCACATGGAATCAGAGACATTGTAAACACAACATGCACACAGACTGTGGAGGGCCATCACTATTGGGGCAATGGGTCACCCTGTGACGTACATACCGTCCCACATGGGACTCAGGGGGTATGTGACATGACATACACATACACAACCTGGAAATGTGACCATGCCACATGCTCTGAAATGAACAGTTGCACATCACAGTGGTCATGTGCACAACACACCAAGGATTCTGTCCCCATGAACACGTGCACAGCCTGGGAGTGGCTGCCCCCAAGTGCCACCCAAAAACCACATGTTGACCCCGATACACAGAAAAGGTAATGCAGCCTTACATGCCTTAGGATACAGTGTGGACAGGCTGTGGTGTTGTAGGTGTGCCCCTGAGTCCCTGGAAAGTAAATGTGGCTGGCATACGTTCACCTGTGACAGGCATGGTGACATATGCGAGTGACTTGTACAGGGACGCGTTGTACAGCAATGGTCCGATCGGTGCGCACGCATTGGCCATTGCATATGATGTGAGTGGGTACGCGTTGTACAGCAATGGACCGATCGGTGCGCACGCATTGGCCATTGCATATGATGTGAGCGGGTACGTGTTGTACAGCAATGGACCGATCGGTGCGCACGCATTGGCCATTGCATATGATGTGAGCGGGTACGCGTTGTACAGCAATGGACCGATCGGTGCGCACGCATTGGCCATTGCATATGATGTGGACAGAAATACGCGTTGTACAGCAATGGTCCGATCGGTGCGCACGCATTGGCCATTGCATATGATGTGAGCGGGTACGCGTTGTACAGCAATGGACCGATCGGTGCACACGCATTGGCCATTGCATATGATGTGGACAGAAATACGCGTTGTACAGCAATGGTCCGATCGGTGCGCACGCATTGGCTAGGGCCTGGCATGGCAACGGACGCGTTTTCAAAGCTTTAATGAGTCTGAAACAGTGAATTCAGTTGGCCAGCCACAACAATGTTGCACATTCATGGGTGTCATGAAGTTGAACTTTTGAAGGATGCTGTGGGCGTGTATAAGTGGTGCAATTCCATGGATTGGCCAGATTCAGAAGATGCTAACGACTTGGACCTATCACTTTGGACACATGGGACAGTATCTGCCTCTGCAGCACACATATAATGCTGGCTGTTCCCCTGAGAGCTCACTTGCCTGCACTACATGCTCCAGGACGACATCTGCCACCAACACTGCTGCTGTCTCTGCATCCTCTGGCTACTGCAATGGCACGTACTGTGGAGAGAGCCCCAGCCTTCAGCACTGAGGAGAACCAGGCCCTGCTGGACAGCCTCCTTCCACAGTACAGCAAGTTGTATGGGAAACCAGGGGAGCAGGTGAGTGTGCTGTCCACTGCCTTACTAAATGTGCATGTTGTCTGACTAGCAAGACATCCAGTGTGCACACCACTGGCTAGCATGCTCACTGAGTAGTTCTCACCCCCAAAGTGTGTAGTTACATGCACTGAACAGGTATAGTGCAGTAACAGTGCATTCCAACAAGGTTTTACTTCCCAGGCAATGATACCAATCAGTAACTGCTGGTAAACTGTTCATAGCCATAGTTGCACTGCCTGTGTACATCATATGCCCCTGTGATTGAGACATGTATATCCAACTGTGTGATGCACGGATATGTTGCATGTGTAGTAATGGCCTTTTTCACTTTGTCATCCTCACAGGTTGATGCCCTCCAGAAGCAGGAGATCTGGCTGACCATCGTCCGGGCAGTACGATCCGTGGGGGACTACAAGTGCCGGATCCGCAACTGCCAGAAGAGGTGGCAGGACCTTCGGGGCTGGACCCGGAGGATCGCAAGGGTCCAGCTGAAGCTGTCGCCTCCTTGCAGGAGGGGCGGACACCGGACCCTGACCCCCACATGCTCCGGATCCTGGCGGTGGTCTTCCCTGACCTGGATGGGCAGCTGAAGGCCAGACAGCAGCAAGGAGGGTGTGAGTCCATGACTGCACTGTGAACTTTGTCTGACATGCTATGTGCCCTCCTCTGGCCTGGTTAAACCTCCACAGTACATCAGTCTTGTGGTCCAGGACCCATGTCCCTCAATTGTGACATGCCCACTCCTCATCTGATAACCAGGTGTGGCCCTTACAGTCTGGAAATTGTGTCACTTGGGTACTGTGTCCTTGCATTTTGCTTAGCTCAGGGTGGGGGACAGCATTTGTTACCGTACCTTTGTGGTGGGTTTCATGGGTGGGTCAATTGCTTACACAATGCCTGAGTTCTGACATGTAATCTGCGTGTAACTTTGATATGTGTTCCAATTGCTGATCTGACTCACCACATGTGCCTGGGGTATTTGGCACACCCCCATGCTGCGGGTGGGAACAATGTTTGGGCCTCAGGAGTATGTATATCAAGTGTGTCACACATGCTTAGCCACATGCCTACTGTCCAGGGCTCATCCCTCTTTCACGTGGAGCAGGACAGTCATGCCTACTCCAGGGCATACAATACACTCTGTACTCCCACTCCCGTGTATCAGCTGACACGTTGTGCTCAGTGAAATGTTCCCTCAGGTGTCTGCCTCTGTGTCATTGTGCTGTGGCTTCGTTGTCAGGACTACTGGGGTGTTCATCGGTTAGGGCTCAGCATGCCATCTGAGATATGACCATGAGAGACGATACTTGTGTGACATATAGGTGTTTGATCACTTGACTGTGCAGACTGGTGCATGCGACTGAGAAGTTCAGGCAGCTGTTTTTCATTCACAGCAGACTGTGAGGTGCTCAGGTTCAGAGAGTTGTGTTTCATGTCTCCCATATATCCAATTGGTATGACGTGGACAAATAAGAGTTCAGATGATGTGGTGTGTGGGGGATGGACATGTGCACTTGTCAGCTACAGAACTTGCATTCCCCATGACCTAGGATTGTGACACAGTGCAGACTGTTGTTGGCTGGCTGCCCTGCCCATGTGACTGGAGACAGTGATGTATGACTTTGCAGGCATGCCTGTGCCATGGCATTAAACTTCCTAAGAGTGATCCTGCAGGGGAGTGACATGTGCAACATGCACCCCATTGTGGCATTGACTATGAGGACATGGGTGCATCATGGTGTCTGGTGCTGGTATGCATCACATGCATTTCAAATTAGACTCTGGCCATCCCTTTATCCGGACACCTGTACTGACTCAGTGGCAAGAGATGTGATGTGTGCATGTTCACATACTTCACCGTGTTCTCTGCAATGTCCAACAACTGGGTAGGTGGTGCATGTGTCCACACTGGGGTATTACCATCCAACAGGCACCAGACAGATGGGTGCAAGCTGTTTGAGGGTAAATGGGTGGTCACACCCTTCTGCCTACCGGCTCATGAGTGCACGACCCGCACTCTGCTCGTTCACTTGAAAAGAAGGAACAACGGTGTGAAATACAGTGGCACTTTGTTAAGCAATTCAGTAACACCGAGAACTGTTCATTTAATGCTGCTCGTCAACACATGAGCAGGATGAAAATGAAAGCATCAACAATATTACAAATCATATTTTAAGTGAAGCACAAAGATCTATGTAACTATCTATCAGTGAGCTACAGCCTATGGGGCAAGTCTTAAAAGAGGGATCATGAATAGGCAAGCGCCTAGAAGGCAAATCTTAAATAAGAGAGCAAGAACCATCCAAGGCTACACAGTTTAAGCTAGGATAAATGCAATGAATTGGGTGTGGATGAGCTAAATTAGAGAGGCTGACAAAGCCAAAAGGCTAGCAATCAGAAAAGAGCATTACCACCTTGAGAGTAGAAGTTCTAGGCCCAAGATCAGGAGAACGGCCGACCGGGTACCCTCACCATGCAATGCACTGGTATGAAGAGTTCAGGGCGTGGACATGGGTGCAAACCTTTTATATGGCTTAATGCAGAACTCCTACCCACAGTTGACGTGGGCCCTGACGTGGGTCCTTGACCGCACGCTTACAGTAACTGTGGAAAGTTTTTTGGAGAACAGAGAAGTGGTATCATGGTGAAAACAGGGGCTGTTAGCAGGTGGTCGGTGCTCTTGACCGCAAACATAAGAAAAAGATAACTTTTACCGTAAGATGCTCAGAAATTAAGAATTCATATGTTATTTCTCTGTCACGTAGCCGCCTTTTCAGTTTCAGTTGAGCAAGCGTGGAAAGATTCATAAGTTAAAATATTGCAAACATTGCTTGTGAAAGAGCAAGATGTCCCAGCAGAGTGTCACGTACGTGTGGGCTAACCTTATTCTTGTGACTGTGGAAATTTACAAGGGGGGGGCTGTTGCCGCGGTGGATGGCACACGTCCCTGCTGTCAGGTCAGAAAGGCCTACAAGATTTGTTGTATCAAAAATGATAGCAGGAGGCAGTGGCCACTTGGGCCTACATGTGTGTGTGCATCTAAGGAGGTAGGTTCCTCCTCTATCCTTAATATCATTATGGAGCTCCTTAATGCATCGCTACTTGAAGCTAAAGTTCCTGCAGCTTGGAAACATGCGATGGTGCTTCCACTTCTAAAAAAATCCGACTTAGACCCCAAGATCTTCTCTAATTTTCGTCCCATTTCCTTACTTCCTGTGTTTTCCAAAATCCTTGAAAAACACACTAATTCCCAGTTGACGAAATATGTTGAATCTCATAACATTCTACACCCGTCGCAGTCAGGATTTAGAGCAGGATTCTCTACAGAGTCGACTCTCCTGGGAGTCACTGAGAATATCCGCCAACAGGTCGATAAAGGAGATACTGTGGCACTCATTCTTCTTGACTTGAGTGCCGCTTTCAACACTGTCTCCCATACTACACTTTTAAAAACCCTTTATCCTATAGGCATCTGTGGCACGGCACTTGAATGGTTGTCCAGCTTCTTGTCCAATAGGACCTTTCAGGTCTTCTCCTCCGCAGCTCAGTCCAAAACACTGATCTCCTCATATGGAGTCCCCCAGGGCTCCATTCTAAGCCCACTGCTCTTTAACATCTACGTCAGCCCACTTGCCACGTTAGCAGAGCAAGCTGGGCTAACAATTTATTCGTATGCGGACGATACCCAACTTATCTTCTCGCTTTCTCCGAAGGAGACTACCAAAGCATCCTCCCTTCAGATGGGGCTAAATAAGATCGCTGACTGGATGCACTTCAATAAATTAAAACTCAACGGGGGGAAAACGGAACTCATCATTTTTGGGAACAATAAAAAGCTTTGGGGCCCCCAGCATTGGCCATCGCAAATGGGCGACCTTCCTCTCCCATCTCAATCAGCCCGCAATTTGGGCATCATTGTTGACGACCTATAATCCATGCGGCAGCAAATAGTTAAGGTAGCCTCCACCTGCTTTGTCATCTTAAAATGGCTAAGAAAAATTCTCTGGATGCTTCCCACCACTACACAGAGAACCGTAATTCAGGCCTTGATAATGTCCAGGCTGGACTATGGTAACGTGCTCTACCTGGGTGCCAGCAAAGAAAATCTTCGTAAACTTCAGGTGATCCAAAACTCTGCAGCACGACTACTATGCCAACTTCCCAGTACAGCCTCCGCATCAGGAGCGCTTCGCAAACTGCTGCATATTGACAATCGAGCCAAGTTTAAAGCCCTCTGCTATATGCACAAAATAAATGAAGGATTAGCCCCCCACTATTTAAATGCCCTAGTGCAACACTACCGCCCTTCACGTCTACTTCGCTCTTCAAATCAATTAAAATTTCAAGTACCCAGGATCAAATTAGCCAGAATGGGAGGACGATCCTTTGCCCATCTGGCTCCCTCCCTTTTGAATTCCCTTCTGATGCACCTCCGCATGGAAAAACACCATCTTAAATTTCGCAAACAACTGAAAACCTGGCTCTTTGATCAATAGATTCTGTCTCGCGTGCTCCTCTCTCGTTACGTCGTGTCCATAGGCGCCGAGAAACCTCCGGGTAGCTGTGCGCCATATATAAATTTAAAATAATAATAATAATAATAGGTTTGGGCCTAAGTGTATGTATCTAAGGGGGTGTGGACCACTGTGAGGGTTTGGGCCTAAGTGTATGTATCTAAGGGGGTGTGGACCACTGTGACAGGTACTAAAAGGCTAAAAGAAAAATGGACAACTTAGGTCATCTATCAGGGCCTGACTGGTGGGGCCTATATGGGAGTGCCATGTTTCATGGGCAGAGCAGAAAGGTACATAGGTCTGTGTTATATGGTAGAACAGAACCCTACTTCAAAGGCCAGGAGGGTTGTGAGTGCCATGGTTGACCATCAGACTGACAATTGGCTTCTCCTAATCTGTGTGAGCACTTTTGGCAATGTTCAACTAAGGATGCCAGGGCTTGCTCTGTAATGTGCTGTACTTACTGTGGTGTGTGCGGTCAGTGCAGGTGACTGATGTTTGTCTGTTTCCCTAATTGTTTGCAGATACATCCACGGCCACAGGAGGGGACAGCTCCACGGACCAGGAGGAGCTGCAGAGCCAGACTGGGTCAGCAGCTGATGAGTGGTCAGAGGGACCCAGTGGCACGGAGGGCGAGGGGAGCCACACCGAGGAGTCCTCAGCACCATCCACCTCTGCTGAGGACCACAGCAGCTCGGAGGAGGACTCCCTTGTGGAGGCGGGTGTCAGCAGCCACACCACCCCAGCTAGTATTGCTGTCCCCACCACCACCACCACCGCCCTCCCATCGGCTCCCATTCCAGAGGTCCGTGGAGGCTCCCGTGTTCGGGAGCGTGTCTCCTTCGTGCCAGGCACTGCACCCCCTGCCCCTGTGTCCCCTGCTGCCCTGAGTGAGGAGTCTGTGTACTTACTTCGCCAGCTCCATGTAGGGCAGACAGCAATGCTGAGTGTCCTCCATGCACACACCACTCTGTTGACACAGCTGGTGTCGTTCATGGAGGGCATCTCATCGGACATGTCTGCCCTACAGAGGAGCAATAAGTCCATGGACTCCTCCCTGACGGCAGCAGTGTCCCTCCTCCAACAGTCCCTCACCCCTCCTACCTCTGCCCCATCCACACTTCCTGGCACCCTACCTGTCCCAAGCACATGCACACCTGCACAATCACCCGAACACACAGACACGAGCAGCACAGAAACACCCAAAACAAAGGCAAAACATGCACGCAAGCATCCTCAGGGGACTGATACCACACCCACAGGGGATGGGGAACAGACACACACACAGGCATCCACAGTCACTCCGCAGTCCTCCAAATCCTCTCCCTCCAAGACCCCTTCCCTTGCCTCACCTGCAACCCCACCTAAAAAGCAGCTCTTCCTCTGTGACCTCGGCCTCTTCCCCTCAGATCCAGCTGATCCAGCATACAGGGGGAAGAGGAAGTCCACCCACACAGAGGGGAGTGCCCCTCACCCCCGGACACCCTCCCCCAGGCACAGACGAACTGAGGCCCCCACACGCAAGTCCCCCCGGTCCCAGAAGAGCAAGACCCCGCCACCGCCCTGCAGCTCAACCACACAGTCTCCTTCCTCCATCCCTCAGGCCCCCAGAACACAGGTTCCCCCACCACACCCTGCCCCAGGTTCCCCCACCCACAGATACACCATCCCCAAAATGATCCGGCCTTCTCCCCCTACCACTTGCTCTTCCAGCCTCACACCCCCCGCTGCACATGTTTGTGCCACTGGTGTGGAGACCGTGTCCTCCCCCTCTGTCCTGCCCACCTTACCTGAACCCCATTCTACTCCCCTGGAGATAGGCACTGCAGTGGAGTCCACTACCACCCCGTCTGACTTGGGCACTGCAGTGGGGAACCTGTCCACTCCATCTGGCCAGCCCACTGCAGTTGTGCCGGCACCCACACCATCTGACTCATGCCCCCCAGTTGTGTCGGCACACACCATGTCAGACACCTCCACTGCAGTTGTCAGTGACTCTCCAGCACCAGCCACCCCTTCCCTGCCTCCTTCTGGTGAGCCCTGATCCTGTCCCTGCGGTGCCTGGCCTGCCCCCGTATGCCCCTCCGAGGGGAATGTCCCTGGTCCGTAGCAGTGCAGGCAAGCAAAGGGTGACATCTGCCACTGTCACCCTGTTCGGACTTTACTGTTGGACTGGCCATTGGCCTTTGTCTTTTTTCTGGACTTTCTATTTCACACACATATGCTGAATAAAGCTCCTTTCTGTTCTCTGGTGGTTTTGCTTCAGATGTACATGATGTTGATGATGCTAACCATGCCCTTGCTGCAGTGATGGTGATTTTTGATATCATGAAAATGAAGTGTCACTGTGCAGGACCCCATGTGGTCCAGGGGGAATGTGTCCTATCCTGGTGTGTAGCCATGTCATCCTTTGCAGCAATATGAGGGTGTCATGTTTTCAATATTTGCCAATGGGATTTCCTACATTTATTTGCAATATCACATCTGTGGCTTACACCCCTGCACATCAGTTGTGCTTGCCATTGTTCAATTTATCTATTTCCCTGACCGTGTGACCATCTCCACTGGACATGCAAGTTTGGGCATCAATGGGGAAGGACTCATCTGTGTTATCAGTGCAACTTGCTATACATGTGTGTTGGATCTGTGCAGATGATTTCGGTGACACTCCCATGACCAGGCTGATGTGACGAGAGCCTTCATTTTGTGCTAATTGTTGACTGAGTGACCAAGTGTTCTGCTGACATGATAGAATCCTGCAGAGACAACGTATGGCACAGCTTTCCTTACACAGGAGTGGAGTCCCCTCATGGCAGTGTGTAATTCCGTGACATTGCCTGAGCCCAAGGTGTGTGTTGTGTGAGCATGTCTGTGTGTGTTCAGTTCCATTTTGCTACGCAGGCTGGGATTCCTAATGATGTTCCTGTTTGTGATGCTTGCTGAGTTGACCTATGTTCCCCCCAAATCTTCGCACTGGGTTCTCTGGGATGTGGGTGCATGGCACATTACTGGTCATCAGGGTGTCATCCATAGGTGTGTTTGCTGTCAGGGCTGAGTTTGTGGGCAAACGCAGATGAGACACAGTCAGGATTCCCCTTGGCACTTGTTGGTTACACAAGTCATGTAATTTACAGTTTGGGTTAGCTTTCAGTGATTGTGACACGTTGTGTGTGTGACTGCTGCCACTCCTCAGGGTCAGAGCTGCAATGTTGGAAGTTGTCTATGTGTGTTCTTTGTGGGTGACCTTGACTTCTTCATTGGTGTGTGACTGTGTCCGGGATTCCATTGATTGGGGTGGATTTCACGTCATGCCCATGTACGGCGTACTGTGCAGTGTGTCCGACATTCACGAGTCTTGTTTACTGGCCATGTGTGATGGGTTTCTGCACCTTAGTTCCCACCACCACCCCTGGGATTGTCATGGGTGCATGTGCAATGTCACCAGTCCATGTGAGCTTCACTGCTGCACATTGGTGGAGATCAAGGTGTGTGGTGTTGAGTGTGTGCAAATGAGAGTTGTTGCACGGCTAGACCCCTACCTCCATGTTGGCCTTGGCTGACAGGCCGTGCTGATTGATTTGTGCTTGTGTAGGTGTGATGGTAGTTTGTTGCTCAGGACACATGACTGTGGTTCACAGTGTGAACGACATCTAGCTTTGTCATCACAGTGGGATTATCATGCAGGCCAGTGTCACCACAATTTGGGGTCCCTGGGGGTAGTGCTGTGGTGGGTCTGTCTCTTGCTGTGTTATTTGCTGTTCCTACAAGCTTGTGTGACATGTGTAATTTGGGCTCCCTGTCATCTAACAATGCCTGATTGCCCACATAGGGGAATCCGATCCATGAGTTACTTTTGTGTGGCACTGTATACACATCTGTGTAATTGTGATCCAGGCCTCTTCATGTGTTGTGTGGTTGCCTGGGGACACTGGCACACACCCCCATCACCTGTTGTGTTTGATATGCAGTGTGAGGCTGCCTGTTTGTGCATCTGCACCACTGCATTGGCATATCTTTAGTGTGCCATTGGCTGTATGTTGTTTGGTGGCTTTTCCCTGCTGTCCCTGGGACTCCTAGGTCATCAGTCAGCACAATGATCATGGTTTGTATGTCCCATTGCTGCCATGGTATGGTATTTGTTCACCTGACATCTACAGTCTCCACAGGATATCTACGTTTGTGTGTCCATTGGTGCAGATATGTGGGGCTGCATTATGATGGTCACTTCTGTCATTGTGTTATTGACGAATGTTGACAATGTCAGCCCCCATGGGTGATGTTTGTCTGCACATGGCCAAAGGTATATCTTATTTGCACTGCACTGTTTGCCTCACGCAATCTATGTTGCTATGGGACACAAGCACTACTATGCCACAGATGTGTTTGTTGTTCTGTGACCAGGAATCATCCATGCTGTTTGGCATTTGCAGCTTTTCCCATGACAACACTTACATTTTGGTCACTGTGATGATGGGGGTTTAGACCCCATTGCCACAATGTTCAAAATGTGCTTCAGCTATGGACCCCACACTTACCTTTTGGTAACTGTGATGATGGGGTTTTAGACCCCATTGCCACAATGTTCAAAATGTGCTTCTACTATGGACCCCACACTTACCTTTTGGTCACTGTGGTGATGGGGGTTTAGACCCCATTGCCACAATGTTCAAAATGTGCCTCAGGTATGGACCCCACACTTACATTTTGGTCACTGTGATGATGGGGGTTTAGACCCCATTGCCACAATGTTCATAATGTGCTTCAGCTATGGACCCCACACTTCCCTTTTGGTCACTGTGGTGATGGGGGTTTAGACCCCATTGCCACAATGTTCAATTGGGCTTCAGCTATGGACCCCACACTTACCTTTTGGGCACTGTGATGATGGGGTGTTATACCCCATTCCCACAGTGGTCATGGTCTGCTTGCATTGTGGAGGCCACACACATTTATGTGTGACACATGTGATAGGGGGTCAGATTGTATGTTCAATGTCATGTTCAGTGTTGTAGGCATTTGACACAGACTACACACGCTTGTCATGGTGTTGGGGGATGTTTTTTTCAGACATTCCTTATGTTGGAGTATGCTGGTTGTGTCATGCATTACCCGTCCTATGTGTAGGGGTGGTGTGGGTGGTAGGCATCCATCCCCCTATGAGTGGGGATGGCAGTAGTGACAGGCATCCAGGCCCCCCTGAGTAGGGGTGGTGTTGGTGGTAGGCATCCAGCCCCCCTGAGTAGGGGTGGTGTTGGTGGTAGGCATCCAGCCCCCCCTGAGTAGGGGTGGTGGTAGTGGTAGGCATCCAGCCCCCCCTGAGTAGGGGTGGTGGTAGTGGTAGGCATCCAGCCCCCCCTGAGTAGGGGTGGTGTTGGTGGTAGCCATCCATCCCCCTATGAGTGGGGATGGTAGTAGTGACAGGCATCCAGGCCCCCCTGAGTAGGGGTGGTGGTAGTGGGAGGCATCCAGGCCCCCATGAGTAGGGGTGGTGGTAGTGGTAGGCATCAAGCACCCATGAGTAGGGGTGGTGGTAGTGGTAGGCATCCAGCCCCCCTGAGTAGGGGTGGTGGTAGTGGTAGGCATCCAGCCCCCCCTGAGTAGGGGTGGTGGTAGTGGTAGGCATCCAGCCCCCTATGAGTGGGGATGGTAGTAGTGACAGGCATCCAGGCCCCCCTCAGTAGGGGTGGTGGTAGTGGTAGGCATCCAGGCCCCCATGAGTAGGGGTGGTGGTAGTGGTAGGCATCAAGCACCCATGAGTAGGGGTGGTGGTAGTGGTAGGCATCCAGCCCCCCCTGAGTAGGGGTGGTGTTGGTGGTAGGCATCCATCCCCCTATGAGTGGGGATGGTAGTAGTGACAGGCATCCAGGCCCCCCTGAGTAGGGGTGGTGGTAGTAGTAGGCATCCAGGCCCCCCTGAGTAGGGGTGGTGGTAGTGGTAGGCATCTAGCCCCCCTGAGTAGGGGTGGTGGTAGTGGTAGGCATCCAGCCCCCCCTTAGTAGGGGTGGTGTTGGTGATAGGCATCCAGCCCCCCTGAGTATGGGTGGTGTTGGTGGTAGGCATCCAGCCCCCCCTGAGTAGGGGTGGTGGTAGTGGTAGGCATCCAGCCCTCCCCTAGAAGGGGTGGTGTTGGTGGTAGGCATCCATCCCCCTATGAGTGGGGATGGTAGTAGTGACAGGCATCCAGGCCCCCCTGAGTAGGGGTGGTGGTAGTGGTAGGCATCCAGGCCCCCATGAGTAGGGGTGGTGGTAGTGGTAGGCATCAAGCACCCATGAGTAGGGGTGGTGGTAGTGGTAGGCATCCAGCCCCCCCTGAGTAGGGGTAGTGGTAGGCATCCAGCCCCCCCGAGTAGGGGTGGTGGTAGTGGTAGGCATCTAGCCCCCCTGAGTAGGGGTGGTGGTAGTGGTAGGCATCCAGCCCCCCCTTAGTAGGGGTGGTGTTGGTGATAGGCATCCAGCCCCCCTGAGTAGGGGTGGTGGTAGTGGTAGGCATCCAGCCCCCCCTGAGTAGGGGTGGTGGTAGTGGTAGGCATCCAGCCCCCCCTGAGTAGGGGTGGTGTTGGTGGTAGGCATCCATCCCCCTATGAGTGGGGATGGTAGTAGTGACAGGCATCCAGGCCCCCCTGAGTAGGGGTGGTGGTAGTGGTAGGCATCCAGGCCCCCATGAGTAGGGGTGGTGGTAGTGGTAGGCATCAAGCACCCATGAGTAGGGGTGGTGGTAGTGGTAGGCATCCAGCCCCCCCTGAGTAGGGGTAGTGGTAGGCATCCAGCCGCCCCGAGTAGGGGTGGTGGTAGTGGTAGGCATCCAGCCCCCCCTGAATAGGGGTGGTGTTGGTGGTAGGCATCCATCCCCCTATGAGTGGGGATGGTAGTAGTGACAGGCATCCAGGCCCCCCTGAGTAGGGGTGGTGGTAGTGGTAGGCATCCAGGCCCCCATGAGTAGGGGTGGTGGTAGTGGTAGGCATCAAGCACCCATGAGTAGGGGTGGTGGTAGTGGTAGGCATCCAGCCCCCCCTGAGTAGGGGTGGTGGTAGTGGTAGGCATCCAGCCCCCCCTGAGTAGGGGTGGTGGTAGTGGTAGGCATCCAGCCCCCCCTGAGTAGGGGTGGTGTTGGTGGTAGGCATCCAGCCCCCCCTGAGTAGGGGTGGTGGTAGTGTTGGGCATCCAGCCCCCCCTGAGTAGGGGTGGTGTTGGTGGTAGGCATCCATCCCCCTATGAGTGGGGATGGTAGTAGTGACAGGCATCCAGGCCCCCATGAGTAGGGGTGGTGGTAGTGGTAGGCATCCAGCACCCTATGGGTGTGTATGGCATTGGTGGTAGCCATCCCGCCCCTATGGTTCTGCTGTTGCTAGTGTACGTCATTTCTGCATCCCTATGTGTGTGTGACATATGTTGGGTACGTGTCGTTTGTTTGTGTAGTGGGTGTTTGACTTACCATCTGCGCCGTACGTGTCCGTACCTGTTCCGGTAATAGATGTAGAGTATTGGTAGGCATCCAGGCCCCCATGAGTAGGGGTGGTGGTAGTGGTAGGCATCAAGCACCCATGAGTAGGGGTGGTGGTAGTGGTAGGCATCCAGCCCCCCCTGAGTAGGGGTGGTGGTAGTGGTAGGCATCCAGCCCCCCCTGAGTAGGGGTGGTGGTAGTGGTAGGCATCCAGCCCCCCCTGAGTAGGGGTGGTGTTGGTGGTAGGCATCCATCCCCCTATGAATGGGGATGGTAGTAGTGACAGGCATCCAGGCCCCCCTGAGTAGGGGTGGTGGTAGTGGTAGGCATCCAGGCCCCCATGAGTAGGGGTGGTGGTAGTGGTAGGCATCCAGCCCCCCCTGAGTAGGGGTGGTGGTAGTGGTAGGCATCCAGCCCCCCATGAGTAGGGGTGGTGGTAGTGGTAGGCATCCAGCCCCCCCTGAGTAGGGGTGGTGGTAGTGGTAGGCATCCAGCCCCCCCTGAGTAGGGGTGGTGGTAGTGGTGGGCATCCAGCCCCCCCTGAGTAGGGGTGGTGTTGGTGGTAGGCATCCATCCCCCTATGAGTGGGGATGGTAGTAGTGACAGGCATCCAGGCCCCCATGAGTAGGGGTGGTGGTAGTGGTAGGCATCCAGCACCCTATGGGTGTGTATGGCATTGGTGGTAGCCATCCCGCCCCTATGGTTCTGCTGTTGCTAGTGTACGTCATTTCTGCATCCCTATGTGTGTGTGACATATGTTGGGTACGTGTCGTTTGTTTGTGTAGTGGGTGTTTGACTTACCGTCTGCGCCGTACGCGTCCGTACCTGTTCCGGTAATAGATGTATTGGTAGGACCTGCGCGATGGGATTCATGGTTTGTTCGTCTCATTCGGGTTTCTCGTGGCTTCGACTCATACTCGTCGCTGGCTTATTCGTCTCATCGCCGTGGATCGTCTTGTGGCACGAATCGGAGCTTATGTACAGCTCTCCCGGATGCTCTGACGTGCCGGACGTAGCGACGGGTTTGGCGCGTACGGAGTGCGCATCGTACTCGTCCGGCCGGAAGGTGCTGTGTATTTGGTTCCGTGCGACTCGAATCAGCGTTTACGGATCCGGCTCGGGCGGGGAACAGGAGCTGAAATGGGTAAGTACGGCTCGCTCGGAATCTGGGCTGTTATGCGCATTGTACTTGCTCGATGGGACGACTGTTCGACTTGGTCGGGAAACACGCATTCGGCTGGGTTTTTTTCCGGACGAATAGTGTTAGGTGCCCTACCGGCCGAGATCGGAATCGGCCCCCAAGTCTTTTTTGTGTGGCTGCCTAAAGGGAATGTATTATGCCTAGCTGTCACCCACCCCAGACATGTATTCAGAGGCAGGGAGAGGCACAGAATGGTTAAAGTAAGAAACTGCCAACTTTCCAAAAGTGCATTTTCAGACTTGTAACTCAAAATCCAACTTTTGTGGTGAGTCTAGAGACACCAAAATCGAAATATCTATCTTTTCCCAATAGAAAATTACACTCAACATGGCAGTTTAAAACTTCACACACAGGCTCTGCAATGGTAGGCCTGAGTCATGTTAAAGAACTACTGAAGTGGGTGGCACAATCAGTGCTGCAGACCTACTAGTAGCATTTAATTTACAGGCCCTGTGCACACATAGTGCACTTTACTAGGGACTTATACGTAAATTAAATATACTAATGTGGATAGCCAATGTTACCATGTTTTTGGGATAGAGCACAAGTACTTTAGCACTGGTTAGCAAAGGTAAAGTGCCCAGCCAACAAAAATGAATTCAGTAAAAAAGGGGAGGAAGGCAAAATGTTTGGGTGTGACCCTGCAGAAACAGCCAGTTCCAACAGAGACTTATTTCTCTGCCTGTGTGCTGCAAAGTGCAGCACACAGGCAAAGAGGAAATAATGAGGAGAAATAAAGATATTTCTCCTCGCTATGCCAAGTTCGGGTAGGTGCACAATTTTGACATAAACCTGGGTTTACTGACTTTAGTAAATCTGGGTTTGCCTCAAAATACATGGGTATGTGCACAACAACTACCATGATTTATCCATTTAAAAGCCTCTCGATTCAGGGTAACGCAAGACTGTGCAAGGTGATGCATTGCGTTCCTTTGAGAGCGAAAAATGACATTAGGCCACCCAAATATTGATTTGCATGTCATAGTAAATGTCTTTTAAGCACTTGCATTGTCATGCGTTGACTTGTGTGACACACGGCCAACACAAATGCTTAAATGACATTTACAAAGCCATGCAGCTCAATATAGGGTCAACATGTTTTATGCCCGAGAGTGCCAGACAGGTCCAAGCATTTCGTCAGGACTGTAAATAGACCCTAATCTACTCAGTCAGTAAAGTTGTATAGGAGTAGATTCAAAGGAAAGAAGGTTTCAATATGCCCCATGGCCTATAAAATAAAAACAGATAAAAGACAAAAACAATACAAAATATGTTGACCCTACTGAACACAACCAAGGGCTCATTATAAGACCTGTTTTTGGTTCAGTCTTGTATTTAACCTTGACATGGTACTGTTCCAAGAATAAAGATTATAAAGGGACTGCCCATAGTCACTTTTAAGCCACTTATCTTCCCAAACTACTGCCTACCAAAAACGCTCTCTATTAGGGCAGTGACCTGAGCTCTGGCAAACACCAGTCCAGGGTTAAAGAAAAAAAGATCTCCGTCAAAGAGCCCCAGTTTTTGTGTACACACTGGGTATTGCAGCATCCACCCACCGAGGAGCTAGCCCGATGATGAAGCATGCCATCTAGGTGGGTGAGGGATATTTCATCCTTGTAATAAGGATGACCGAGATCTGTGAAATACTACTGCACCAGAGCTTGAATGCATCTTCTGGTCTCATAGCGGACACCACATTACATTTTTTAGTTTGAAATGTCAGTATTTGTGCCAGACAATTTGGCTATATAACAAGGCTTGTAAAGTTCCTGCTCGCAACATTTAACAATGATTTTCTCCTAAACCTTTGTTTGAACCTATAAGTCATGAACAAGCATATTAACACTGTAGCTAATCAGCTACACACAGGTTGAAGTTCTTGTGAAGGGGAGTCATAACAGAGATTTATAATATATTGCTGACACCACTTTCTTTAAGGAGCTGATTGATGACTCTAATGATGGCCATCTTCTAATGAAGGTCCTGCGAGTTTGATGACCTGTGGGTGTACAGAATCATGTGAGCACTAGCAAGATTCCTATTTCTGATAATTGAATCAATATCCTCTGACAGGACTTGATGAAATGGATTTGCTTTATACTGTACTTACATTCACTTTATCAAGTGAAGAGGAATCACTAAGAGTGCCTGGCCATATTATTAAATTAAATGTATAATGTTGGCTCACAGATCTTAAATGGCTACAGTAGTGGGAACAGGGAGAGCTCGCCTGAAGCCTGAGTTTAGGTCCTTTTCACAAAACATTCTTAACTGGCACCATTTCATGTACCTGGTGGTACCTTAAGGCAGTGCTTGCTCCAAATATCATTTACCGCCGTATTTAAAACTGGACTCTGGAGGTGATAATGTGTGACAAACATTTTTGTGCATATTTATTTGGTGGTATTTTGTTGTGGTGAAGTTCTGATGGTTTTTGTGCTGTTATATTTTTGTGCTGCATTAATGAAATGTGATGGTGTATTGTACTGCAGTAGCTAGATCACATGCTGATTTGAGTGTTTTATTGTGATGTGTCCTGTTATTTTTTAAATGCGTTGTTATGTTTCTTTGTATGTGTTATTGTGTTATGTTATTTAGATGTGTCAACAAATGTCTACAAATGCTGATAAGTTTTCAGTTGTGCTTTAAAGTTCCCATGACAAGCAACCATTTCCCACTGTCTCAGGTGGTAAAACAGTGCTGCGACTGCTCTTCAACTACTTAACTAACTAACAACAAAAGAGCGAGAAAAGAGGGAAATCGCTGGGGCAGCACGAGGAGAAACCTCTTTATTTAAAAGAACCCTCACTCACCAACCTAGTTGGTGACATGCTTCATCATTGGGTTCCCACCAGAGGGACCGAGTGTCCCCCTGGTGTGCTACGACGCCTGGAATTACAGCGGAGCGGGTTTTTGGGGGGGGTAGTGTAAGTGTATGGGTAGTGCAGATTAAAAGATCACTGGTTATTTCCCAAGGTAATTTTTAATGGTGGAATACCAGTGATCGTTTAAAACCAGTGAGACGGACGCGACCCGGCTAGTTAGGTAAACCAGGGGAGTCCGATTTAAACGTGAAAGTTGGTCAACATGTTTCTGCTTATGGATGCACTTTTAGCTAAGCATTCTTCAGGACCAGACACCCCATGGCGGTAAACGCACGCTAAGGCGTATCCTAACCTATGGGGAGTGTGCGCAAGGTAAAACTCACGGTTTCACCAATGCGGCCTTGTGGGATTTCCAAAGAGCCGCTGTACTCTGAAAAAGAGAGAACAAACATGAAAAACACACGACCACTGCGTGACCACTGTGATGCTCCTCAACAGGTGCGACAGAGGATTAAAGTGCTATATCACCTCTTGCTTAAAGAAGTCTGGGTTCATAGCGCAACCCAAAACACGTTTGGCCCAAACTCAGGCAAACGTGCCACACAAACATCCAATCCGTATGCTTGCGTTGACGGACGGGTCAAGACACGCGTGACTTTCACTCATGCAACCATGTCACACAGGCTACCACTCCGTGTAAGTGTATGGACGGAGGGGTCCTGAGTCCGGGTCAATACCCGTATAACTTCGACTGCAATGTAGTTAAAGTTATCACATAATTAAAAGTAAATTGCTCAGTGATAGTGCCCTGTCACAGCGCTAAGCGAACGCGCTGTGAAATGGTGGGTTAAACGAAACGTAAAAGCATGGAAAACTCGGCGCTTACGTGAAGGCAATAATGGCTTCACTTCATGGGTTCCGGAAAAGGGTAAAGCTACCTGTAAAATCGTATAAGGGTAGAATCAGAATTTCACATGTACCTTCTGGTAAATGTAGCTACCCACCCTGGCAACCCATTTCACTTACTTATTGCATGGAGCTCGCCCTCTAAAGACCTGCCTGTTGCCTGCCGCGGACCCGAATATTACCGCTACACCACAGTAACGGTCCAGAAATAGCGGAGCCCCATCACGTGACCCGGAAGTGGGTTGATTAGCGTAGCGTGCTCCAGTCACATGATGGAGAGAACTAGACCGCTAACCTATTCCCTCATACAAATTAAAGCTTTATTGAACAGTCGACAAACTTTAGTGTATACGTTTCTCACTCACAGTAGAGGAACCTTGTGTCTTAGAGAGGTGGTATCTGAACCCCTCAAATATCTATGGATCAGATAGGGAGAGGCGCAACTTACGGCAGCTTACAATAGTGCTGAGCCAAAAGGCGATTAAAGGCGCTGTATTACGGGGTAACTAGCTGTATCCCATAAATGTACATGATCAAGGACCCTTAATTCCATCTGGCTCTGATGCATACATTGCGTATAGAGTACCAGTAGTCAGTAGAGCTGGGCACAGAACGTTGGAATGCATAGGGACTGACCCATGTGAAGTGGTCAGAGGTCATCAGAAAGTGGAGCAAGATGTACAAATGTCAACGTTTCATCACTGTACCCCACGGAATGTTGTCATTCAGTCCTTGCTTGTGGGTGGACAAACGGTAGATCCAACGCTGCTCTTTTTCAAACAATAATTGTTGTGTGTTTGAACCCAATTTTAATTGTTCAATGATAGTCCAGCTCAAATCATTAGCAGTATGCCCTGTCTGCAAGAAATGATCCGCGAGTTTCGTCATGTTCTTCTTACATCGGATATTGCTGCGATGTTCGCAAATTTGCTGCTTCACTTTGCGTGAAGTCATACCGACATATCTGAGCCCACACGGGCAAATGATCAGGTACACCACGTTGGTAGAATTACAATTGGTGTGTGTCCTTTGTGTCCATAGTTTCCCTGTTTCCAGTATTAATTGCTTTGTAGGGGTTGTCAGATGGCAGACGCTACAGGCTCCACATGGGAAATGGCCCGTTACTGGTGGGAGGCCCCAAGCATTTAGGACCGACTGATTAACGTCCCTACTCGCGTTCTTGGGGCGAGTGTGAACAACGGAATCCTTAATACTCCTAGCTCGTTTAAAGGAGAAAAGGGGTTTCTCCCATTTATGGTTGTTACTCTCAAGTATTCTCCAGTGTTTTCTAATGGATTTGCTGACAGCGCTGGAAGCTACATTATACGTAGTTACGCACGTCAGAGGTATCTCCTCTGCAAGTTTAGGGATGTCTTCAAGAAGGGCTTCTCTATGTTGGTTCCTAGCCCTCTTACAGCTTTTTCTGAGAATTTTTCCTGGGTAACTACTACTACTACTACTTAAGACAACCCAGAACTGTGGCAGAGACTGGCTCTAAACTTAGCGCTCAGTGTGCCTTTACTCCTATATTTATTCATATACGGAGGTCGGCGGAAGGGTGGTTCATAGTTATGCGGTGCCCAGAATACATATATTCCTTTTTTAAGAATCTGTTTGGATGAAACAGCTTGTTTTCTCTGTGGCCTCTTTGCTTTCATAATTAAACATACCCAACACAATTTATCAAGCAGGTTTCCTGCCTTGTTGCCTGAAAAACCAAAACACATCCCACTCTTGCTTTTCATTTTCTTTCTTTTACCCTCCGTTAAATTCACCTGCCCTCTTAATGTTTTGTTATTATCAGTGCAGTGAAACAGCTACAAGGTACTCTACCCAATGTGGGTGGGGCACAGCAATAAAAAAAAGAAACACAAAATTAGATGTATTTCCTAACCTATTGTGTCTTTGTATGAGAAAGCAGTTTCACACACTGGATATCCAATTCTCGGGTGATGATTGTGCGGCAACTCATTGCAACTGCGTGATTGCCCTGTAAATAACAAGTTATCCAGGGTGGAGCAAACAAGGGGGAAAGCTAGAGACTGTTTAAGGCCTTTGAGCAGAGGATGGGCAAGGATAAGCCTCCTGACTCCTAAATGCTGTCTCCTCTCCATTACAATAATATGAACTTGGGTCCCAACATGTCAGTGCATCTCACATTGTCAGATTTTCTGAAAATGTGTGTAGTAATTTTTACATTTTGAGAACAACAGTTCAGTGTGAAGTTGAATGGGCCCAAAGACAGTCATAGCTGATACTTGCAGCCTACAAGAAAATATCAGCAGCAGGCACTAAATGCTCTGTGCTATCTCATCTATCTGTTGAGCTGTCTGCCTGAATGAAAGTTTGGTCACCGCTGATCGCAGGTTATCCTCTATTAGGAATGACTATATTTAGTGCCTCACACTTAAGTGCCAAATACACATGCTCGAAACTCTTGAGCACGCCTGCCATGCAATGCAGCTAGTTTAATGCTCTAAGCGCTTTACTAATTAATACATTCATATACTCCAATTTCTAGCGGGAGTTCACCCATGCATATTGAATACAGGTGCTGTTATGATAATCCTTTTTTAATAAGTACTTATAAGGTAGTGACATAATCTTTGCATTTTCTGCTTATGTACTCCTCACTGCATTTCAAACATTCATATATTTGAGTGCACATTTCTCATTTATAAACGTGTTATGCATTGAGTGTTGTTTACACGTATCTAACAGATAACGTTTGCTTTATAATAGTTATTCATACATTTGTATTCAAATGATTTCTAATGCCTTATTGAATTAAGTGAAAGTGCAACAAGATTAATATGCTAATTCATGTATTTGACCTCATTCGTTGTGAGGCTTGCCCATTTCAAACTAAACAGGAAAGTGTAATGAAGCTTAGTAAGAGACAAATATTAGGCAGAGAGGAGAATCTTAGACTTCCTGGGGCACTTAGCTTGTGCAGGATTAGCTGTAAATATGCCTGGTGAAGAACACCAGCAGGTTTCTCTGTGCCAGCTTGGTTTAGTTTGCTGGAATGCCACAACTACAACGCATAGTCTGAAGTACAGAACAAGAGAACTGCTGTTCGGTATGGTATGTGGGTGAGAGGCCACCTCAAGAAACTCAAACAGGCACATTTGGGGTAAAAGAAGGCACAATGGGGTGTGTGTGGTTGTCAGAGAGAATGTATCTCCGTACTGCCGGACAAATATTTTATGAAGAACGAAAACCCTTAGGTGGCATGCTTCATCATTGGGTCCCCTCTCACACCAAGACTTATGGTGCCTGGTGTGGGCCACAACTCTCTAAAGTAGAGGAGGTCTTGAGGTGTTTCCAAATAATATGGGCCCTTTTGAGAGTAGTGGGTTAGGTGGGTGAGTGCAGAGTGCTTAGCGGGTGTAAAGTGAATTCAAAATACCTCTTGGTAGGCTGAAACAAATGTTTTATTCTGGTGCCTTCAAGGGTAAGTTTAAAAACCTCAAGGAGGAGTGAGAATTCACTCCAATGCAAAGGTGGTCAACATGTTTCTGCCAGATTATGACCTTACTACGAGGTTCTTAGGCATTCTTCAGGACCAATAACATATATCACTCTGCAAAACCCTATAGGTGAAATGTGATAAAGCAAAAAGTAATCAATAATTGATATAAACAGCGACCCACAGGGCTTGTCGGAGGGATCCGCCACTGTTCGCACCTGAAACAGTACAGAAGCACTTAAACATAGAAGCACGTAAACTTATAAAAACATACATTAATTTAGCACACTTGAAGCTGTGTTTAAAGTATGAGTAAGGTGGGCATGAGTTAGTTATGCTGCACACCTTAGGTGTCATAGTTGAGAAAGTAAAGCACCATCATAAAGTAGACCTTGCTGACAACTGTTGGGTGTTTGACTTCAACTCTAGCATTTTGTAGGACAGCCTACATAACAGTGCCACAGAAAAAGAAGAAGAAAAAAAAAGAAAACAGATAAAAAATGCTGTTGAGCTCACACAAGCAGTGAGTTCGGTAACTAAGGTATGAAAAGCACACTAATTTAACCCAATAAAAGTAATATCTTGAGTTTAAACAGAAAGAAAACCCACAAGAGGCATCAGTGCGCCTAAAGACCAACAGGGCATATACATCATATACTGTAAGGAATCCTTATGTAAGGTTAGCTGGTCATGTCCCCTGGAATGCCAGGTAGTGAGACAGATGCGTTTCTCTAAAAACAGTAATTTCTTAATAAATATTGCAGATAAAAACAAGATGCCTCCTTACCCTTATAGGTCTACTGTTGTCAATCTGATGCATGCCAAGCAGGGCACAAGTCCTAAAAAAAGAAGTTGTGGGACTAACCTAGTTAGGCAGTATGCAAGTGACATCACGACACCTGACATCACGGCACATGACATCACGGCACATGACATCACGGCGCATGACATTACATGTGGCAACAAAGGAATGACATCATAGGAAGTGGCATCAAAAGCCACAACTTTAATATGTACGTGTGATGTAAAGTGCTCTGACACTCTGCTTTGGGATGAGTAGCGTTATACAAGAAAAAATAGTGGTACTTAAATTATTTTAACGCCTCCTCAGGTGTAGTAAGCGCTATATAAAATACATTTAGTATTATGCAACTACTGGGAGAGACCAACACATCTGACATTCTTACAGTGCATGCATATCTAGTAAACAGAGCCTGAACAAAGTAAGTATGTGTGAAGTGCTAACCTTTGTTGCCCCTCTGCTGCATTTGCTTCAAGGTGTGAGGCTCCTGACTGCTCCCAGCCAGGAGACTCAAACAAAAGGAGGCCCGATGACCCCTCAAATTTGGCCTTTGTTATTGGGCCCAGCAGGAGTCTAAAATAAGAAAGCCCCGTCCCAGCCTGCACTTTGTTGCTTGTTGCAGATGGAAAGCAGACAACGTGCAGGTGCTGCTGAAAGCGTCCCAGTGTTTGGAAATTACACTGGGACGAGTTCAGCACAATATTTAGAGGGGCTCAACTTCTTGGCAGGGTGGACCCCGTTCACCCTGTGAAAATAGTGGGTGGACGCCATCCACCCACGTGTACCCCCGACTCGTGCCCTGGTGCCAAGCGAGGAAGAAATGTAGGCCCAGGGGGTGGACATTTTATATTACAATTGCACAGTGTCAAACGCATCTGTTACACAAGATATTATTCTCACGAGAGGGTGGGAAGGAAACTGGGAAACGTTGTCACAGCAAGATTCTATAGTGCGAAATAAGGTGCCTCAAAACCTCAAATAGATTGTGTATGGCATCAGGACTGCCTATTATGTGAGGCAAAATTCTTGCGAGAGAAGGTGAAGGAATGTGGAAACTGTAGTCCCGGCAGGGTACTGTAAAGGAAAGCGCATGCATCAAAGCCACTAGATGTGTGGTGTCGTCAATAAGTTCTGATATCAATAAATCGCAGACATCAGACCTGAGTTTAATACATGATCCCAATTAGCATACATTGTTCATACACTTTAATGTGTATTATTAGCATGGTGCGGATACAGGAAACTCTGTGTATAGATATAGTATCAAGTCCTGTGTGTAGAGACTAAGGTGTTATCTATCCCTCTACAGGTTTGTGTGAAATACTATAGAATTATATACCAGTATAGTATCTCTATAAGTGACAGTTATGAAACAGTATCAGGGTTATGTATCTTCTCAGATGGCATGTATAGCATGGTATAAATTAAGGCAGAGCAACCAAAGGAATGACATCATTGAGGTTTTTAATATGACTCTTCATCCTAAATGCCCAACGTTGTTCTCTATAGAATAGAAGACTTTCCAGATGACACGTTTGTGGAGTATGATAAGGTTTGTCAAGGATTATCCAGCTCATATCATCTTCGTTGGCGGTAAAACAGCTCAGCTAGGGACTAAAAGGGACGGGTTGGTTCTATCATTCCATGAAATGAACTTTTGAAACAAATGTTTCAATGTTGCAATTCTTTTTAACATTTTGTTTATTAATTGCTCTTTTTGCCACTATATCGTTATGCATTTTCCATGTTGTTTACCTGGAGGTATTGTATTGTTTAAGCACTCTTCTCCATTCCTAACTTTACATATCACTAAAGTTGACGACGTCTCTATAAAGAATGGTGAGGCCCTTTTCACCAGATGCAATCCTACACCGTCTTCCTCCTGTAACTTCCTGCTCCTTTACAGACCTCCACCTAGCAAGGCAACTTTCCCAGATGCCCTTCTGGACACAGTTTCAAACCTGATAACACTACACTCCAACCTATGCGTTCTGGGTGACCTCAACATTTGGTTTGACAAAACCAATATGCCCCATCCAAAAACATTAATCGCTGGCCTAGAAGCACTGAACCTGCATCAGATCATTCACGAACCCACACACATCGCTGGACACATCCTAGATGTCATTTTTGCTAATACAGAACTAGTAACCTTTCAAACGATGACTCCGGTCACATGGTCAGACCACCATTTTTTTGCCTTCCAACATAAAACAACACTAAACGGTGCACCTAAAACCACCTTACGTGCATCCACCTATCGGCTGTGGAACAAACTCAATTTGGAACACTTAGAAACACAACTAACATCCAGTAGAGATCTAGAAACAATAAATTCTGTTGAAAAACTATATGTGTGGCTACAGGAAGCTTTTGATATCCTGGTACCACTAAAAACCACACAACAGAACAAAAGAAAACAAACAACTTGGAGAAATACAGAGATAAAAGAGATAAAACAACAAATTAGAAAACAGCAACAAGCCTGGCTCAAAACAAACGCCAACCAAGACAAACTTTGCCTACAGAAAATTAACAGAGTATACAAGTCAGCTATCAAAAAAGCAAAGAAAAAATACTATTCAGACAGAATTCAAAATGCTAACTGTGCAAATAAAGAATTCTATAAAATTCTCAATGAATTTTTTGTAAACCAAATTGCCTAAAAGCAGCTCATCCCATTACTCAAGAGTTCACAGACAAACTGGCAAACCATTACAAGGACAAAGCAGACATGTTGGACTCATACTTAAAACAGAGACAAAGCATCAGCATTAACCCTTTTACAAAGCTACAATCCAAAAATACTCTAACCCAGCCTCTCCGTTCCTTCCAACACATTTCACACAATGAATTTATGGACCTGGTCAAAGCAAGCAGGCCTGCCGGCAGCCTTTCTGACCCGTGTCCACCGCAAATCTTCAAGGCAATTCTTTTAACAACGCAAACACAAGGAGATGGACGGAGCGCTGAAACTTTTCAGACACTCACCCCCCAGTCACAGATCTGGGTTGAATCCATCATCGTTCTTTAGCTCACTTTACCACCTCAGTTCAGACCCAGCCATATGCAAATCAGTCTTGACCCTGTGCCTCATGGGAACAGTCCAGCCCAAACTGCCAAGCCAGGTCTTCCCTAAACCGGAAACAAGCATCCTGGGACCGGTTTCGGGCTAACAGCCCTCATCAGCTAGGCTAGCTTGAATCCAGTGGCAAAGTGAGCAAGGGACCCACGCCATTCTTCTAACAACCTCTGCTGCCACTCCAGTAAGGGAATCATCCACAACTCCTTAACTACTGGTATATTTCCAGAAGAACTCAAAAAGTCATACATACACCCATTACTTAAGAAAACAAACTTGGACAAGCTGAACCCTGACAACTACAGACCGATTTCAAATGGACCTTTCCTGGGAAAACTGATAGAAGGAGCAGCTTTTGCCCAGATGTCAAAATTCATTGAAGAGAATGCCATACTTTCAGACTTCCAAACAGGATTCCGTCCAGGAAGAGGCACAGAATCTTCCCTCCTTGCCATCTGGGATGACCTGAAGAACAAAGTTGACTGCAACGGGGTTGCTGCGCTACTTTTCTTGGACCTCTCAGCTGCCTTTGACACAGTTGACCATGACACTCTGATACAAAGACTCCATGAAGCCGGCATAGAGGGGACTGCTCTAGACTGGATCTAGACTGGATCGCTTCCTACCTTTGCAACAGAACTAACGTCATCCATACCCCACCTTTCTCGTCCAAACCGCACTTCACAAAAGCAGGGGTCCCATTAAGTCTCTATTATCTCACCAACGCTTTTCAACATCTACATGAAGTCATTACCAACACTGATCAATCAATTCCACCTCACGTACTATAACTATGCAGATGACACGCAAATATTTCTTCAACTGCAATGCCCCAAAGACATTGGAAATTCGCCAATTTTCAGTTGTCTCAGAGCTGAGGATCAATGGATGACGTAGAGCCATCTCAAATTGAATGCTTCCAAAACGGAAATACTCACGTGTGGCAATTGGAAACATTATGACACACTCGCCATGTGGCCTGATGATCTAGTAACACCGCCTAAAATATCGAAGGAAGTAAGAAACCTTGGAATGACCATGGACTCCAAGCTATCGATGAATGCCCAAGTGGACAACCTAGCAAGATCAAGCTTTGTTGCTATAAAAACTCTGCAACAAATCTTCCCCCATTTGGGATTTCCACACAAGGTCCAGGCTACCATCTCTCCTGTTTTGTACAAACTCGATTACGCCAATAGCCTCTACCATGGATCACCTTTAACGACCATGAAAAGACTACAACGCATACAGAACTTGGCTGCCAGACTACTCATATAAAACCGTAAGACCACATCTCCCCTGCCTTGAAAGCCCTGCATTGGTTACCGGTTGCCAGAAGATCCCTGTTCAAGTGCTTTGTATTACCTACATGGCGATACATGGAATGGGGCCGCTCTTCATCAGGAATAAAATCACCAAACACATTCAACAAAGGAACCTCCACTCTAACATGGCACCTCGCCTCAAAATCCCAAGATACAAGAAAAAACAATGGGTGGCATATCATTTTCTGTTCAAGCAGCCAAACTATGGAACTCTTTACCCCCCAACATAAGATCCACGGATAAGCACCTTATCTTCAGAAAACTACTCAAGAATTGACTCTTCCCCACTTAATCACCATACGCAAACAGATAGAAATATACAGCATATCTCTCAATATATAAGCATTTATTTGTACTATAGATATGTACCTATATATGTGTATTGCTTTGTATAAATGTGTAGAATACTTATGTTTACAAAAATTATTATATATAGTCATTAGTTCTACTTAACAAATGTACATATTACTGATAGTTACATTATTCTGCGTTTTAACATGTATATAAGTGACTGCATAAATAAGTAAGGGGCCGATTACGATGGCGGTCGGTGTCAGTACCGCGGTGCCAACGGTGCGGAAAAATGCCTCTTACCGCCCGCCAGCAGCTGTCCTCACGGCCGCCATATTATGAAGGGCAAATATGGCCCATTTCCCGACCTCCGCGGTGCAACGCCGACCGCCATGAAATTGCGCCCGCCACCGCGCCGGTGGGAGCCAATTTAGACTCACCGCCGTGCGGAATGACGTCCCGTCCGCTCAACAAATTAAGATGCGCCAAACAACCCGTCGAACCGCAGGGGAGAAACCGCCCATCCAGACACGGCGGAATCTCGACAGCGGAGCGTGAAACGAGACTCCGGAGCCCTCCACTCGGAGCCGAACGCCATGGATCCAGCACTACACGTCCTCCCGGTGCTGTACGTGATACATCACCAGGCCAACATCGCCCGCCGCGGACGCCGCCGCAGGTACGTAAACAAAACACAATACAACACAAAACAGAACACAAATTCCACGGGCTGAAACAGGGCACCTGGCCACACCAGACACACTGGTGTGGACAGGAACACATCCATCAGTGTACCCACACATGTCTCAGCTGGCACCAATTCACACCCTGCATCAAGCCCACCAAAGTACCACGAACATAATGTAATGTGTAGCTGACGACACCGCAGCGGTGAGCATGCGGGAAATCCATCGCACAAAGCAGAATGCATGTACAGCAACGGACAGGCCAGAAAGACCACAGGCCACCACCACCACCCACCACCCACAGCTCCGCCGCACACAGCAAGAAACATGCCAATCCCCCTGTGCACCCCCATGTCCAACACCAAGCGACCTAAATCCACACCCAGCAGCACACAACTAACACCTAGGGAGACAGACACAGCAGCATTTGGTATAGATTAACACACAGCACAGAGGCACAGGCCCAGGGCAACACACACACACACACCACAACACCACATACATGGCAAGAAAGCAGAAGACAAGCACAAAATGAACATACACACAAGGAACATACAGACTACTGGACACACACCCTGCCAACTCACACAGACATACCCCACACCGACACACAGCCACATACACAGACTACATGCCACCAGCAATGGAGCACAACATAGAGGAAAGCATGAATGATGTGCACACAAATGGGAGGGCAAGGAGACAACCAACAACCAGGTGAACAGACACATGCAGGACAAGGAACACAGAACAACATCCACACCCCATCCAAGCACATGGCTGGCACAGTGAGTGAAGTCAAACAACAGTCACCTCAGTGCAACAACTCAGGGAGACAGCAAGGTAACCCATGCATAGGGACAGGGATGAAAGGAAGGACCTCAAGTCAAACAGAGAACAGCAAGTACACATGAGTATCACACAGGGCACATTGGCACACTCAATGACTGCCAAACACAAGTAGGAGTCCCCAAACATACCCCCTCATATCTGCAGCACACAATCCCAATGCCAGACACACAGAAGGGCCTACATAATGTCCAGACAAGATACAAACAAACAATCAAACCACCTGGGGGCATCCACAAACATCACACACACACAGGGATTACAGTACCAACGTCTGCACCAAAACAAAAATGGCAAACACAATTCTAAACAGAAACACATACAGAACCACAAAAATAACACACAGCACCTGTGCAGCCAAACTAGGGGAAGGCAATGGGAGCACACACACAACAGGAGTGCACCACCTCATCAGTCAGGAAAAATGCATGGGCTACATACCACAACACAGACAAGAAGTGCACCATCACAGAACAACACAGACACATCAAACACACAACAGATGCACAACACCACAAAACACATAGCAAACACAGCAGTACATCAGGGGATGTATACTAGGACAGCACAAGGCAACATACACCCACAGCACTGAATGCACAACAAGCAGTGTGTGCACACAAACACACAACAGTCCCACACAGCCATGAGTCACACGCCAGTAACACACACATTAACACACACGACAAAGCCACAACCAACACACCGTACAACCCTTGACCACCCAAATGCACACCATGCAAGTAACCGTTGTGACTAGGATGACTGCCCATCACAACATGACTACACATCTACACTGCTAGGCATACATGAAAGCAAGAATGCAACTACATGTTGAGCCTGGTCAGCCTGCCTGCAATCCCGTGTATATGACCCCTCCATGTGTTTGCAGTGCCCACATACCAGGATGCAGTAAAACATAGCCAACAGCAACAAGGAAGGAACATGAGTCTGGTAGGTCACCGAAAACAACATCATTGACCCCACAAGTATCCGAGTCATGAAGAACTGAAGTCCCCGTCACCCCTGTAAAATAAATGATAAGTCAAACAAGCCAGTGGCACAGTTGAAGTGGCACACAGAGCATGTGGCACAGTAAATGTTAGACATACAGGAAAAGCCTTATCCAGTAAGGACAATGACACAACTGACAACATGAGCAACTGTTTTTATTCACAAATAGCACTGATAGGCAACAATATCAGACAGGACCAAGGCACAAGATGCAGAACCTGAAAATGAGAAGCTGCACAGGCAGGGGGCAAACTGCAAGGCCAGTGGCCAGTCCAAGGTGCTGACAGAGACAATGAGAAGCTGCACAGGCAGGGGGCAAACTGCAAGGCCAGTGGCCAGTCCAAGGTGCTGACAGAGACAATGAGAAGCTGCACAGGGAATGTGTGTCACCAAACTCCGCCATGGTCAGCAACATAGTCTGGTGTGACACGATGGGCAGCACAGGTACCGGTGTGGAAGAGACAGGTCTGTGACATTGATCAACATTCAGACCTGGCTGTCAGTCTGACTGGGAGCTGACTGTGTGTCGGGCACAGTTGGACCACTTGACTGGGGAGTGAGACGCCCAGCTGAGGAAGAGCTATCAGTGGCCTTGGACGCTGGAGGGCTGCTTGGACCAGGTGGTGTAGTGGCACGTGGAGGTGGACTCAGGCTGACGTGGGACACAGTGTGGGAGGGAGACAGTGGAGGGGTGCCTTTCCACTTCTTGGGGATTCTAAATGGCTTGCCTGTCTTCGTATCAATGGGAAGTGGTGTGGACACAAACGGCACACTCAGCACCAAGGCTGCCGCAGGTGCACACGCTGGACCTCCCTTTGGGGATGTGCTGGATCCAGAAGGACGCTTAGCCTGGCATTGCCTCTGCCCCTCCATCCCCTCTTTACCCTGTGTGCCCCCTACAGTGCCCTCCTGTCCCTGCTTCACTGGACTTGGAATGGGAGTAGAGGTAGTTGGTGAAACAGCCTTGGATACCTTACTATGTGTAGCCTTGCCAGGCCCCACCTTCACAGTGGGCATGGAGAGTGTCTGCATGCCTTTGCGAGACGTTTTTGGGACCACAGAGTCTGTGGCCGGGGATTGCTCTGAGGCTTGTGACCCTGAGTACTTCCTCCTTGAATCATGTGCCTTTGCAACGCCTGACGGGCTCTTCCCTTTGCGCTCTGGGGTTGTATTTCTCTTTGTAGGGGAAGGTGTCTGTGACCTTGACCGCTTGGGCTGCTGCTGCTGTGTGCTACGTGTGCAGTATCGTGACGTTGAGGTGTGTGAAGCGTGGTCACCGTCGTCAGACGTAGCCACTGGCATGGGGGTGGCCAAAGGGACTGGAATTGGACTACGAGATTGAGCCAGTTGAAGTGCAGCCGCCATTGTGGAGGACATTGTCTGGACAGCGCGGTGCAGCCCACCCACGTCTGAATGGATGCCCTCCATGAAAGCTAACACCTGTGCCAATTTGCGGTCGTGGTCTGACAATGCATTGAGGAGCCCTGTCTGCCCCACACACAGCTGGCGCATAAGGTCCACACACTCTGCACTGATGGCAGCAGGGGGCCCAGGGGCAGGGGCAGCGGTGCCTGGAATGAAGGACACTCTTCCCCTCTTTGTGGTGCGAACACGGGCAGCAACAGAGGAAGTGGCTGGGAGGGTGGGCACTGCACGCTGTGTGCTGGAAGATGTAGCAGACTCTCCGTTCCCTGTGTCCTCCAAGATGTCTGCACCACCGCCGTCATCAGATTATGTTGAACTTTGCGTCTCGGGCTGTGATTCCTCCAGCATACTCCTATCCCCCTCCGAGGCGCTGGTCACATCTGTGTCACTGGGATCCTGTGCAGCTGTTGTGCTTGTCTCACCACCACTGGTGTCCGTCCCCTGTCCCTCCGTGCCCACGGGAGATGCTGCATAACAGAGAGACATGTAGGGTCAGCAAAGTGACAGCAACAGGGCAAACATATTCAAGCAAAGCAACACTGAGGATGACAAAGTCTACATGTTGCAGGCCACCCCGTGCATTCACACCATGCAGACACACATCACTACCTCAAACAGTGCGTACAAACATCTAAACATGGCACAGCTGAGCCATGTGATGGGCAGACAGCACAACATCATGCATGTTGGGGCGTACAAACACTAACACCAATGGACCAGGCCTGCAGCACACCACCCACAATGCCATTGAAATTCCCAGGACTGGAAAACATCAGTAAGTGCATGTATGTAATATCCGTGACTGCCACACCCAGCACAGGGGCCACTTACAACCCACTGCATCACAGTAACCACATCCCGTACACCAGCGCAGGTACAGGCATGGTACACATGCAGCCACTCACAGACAAAATCAACCTTCACAGAATACTCACCCCTAGCTTGCTGTTGATGCTCCTTCAAACGTGTGTCCAGCTCAGGCTGTGTCACAGCCAAGATGCGGCACATCAGTGGTGTCAAGCTACGTCGTGACAACCTGCCACTGCGAGGGAGTATCCCCAGTGTCATCTCGGCAACGTTCTTTGCCAGTCGTGATATGTCGTCCCACCTCTTGTGGCAGTAGGTGCGCCGGCGGTTCGACACTCCCAGAGCCCGCACCTTGGTTGCAATGGACCTCCACACGGCCTTACGCTGGTGTACCTTGAGCTGCAGGTGTGGGAGACAAGAGGGGGAAAACATCAGTGACACACTCTCATGGTAAAACCTCTCCCTCTGAACAGTGGCATGACACAGACTCATCTCCACACGGCAGATATGGGTCATTGATGTACACTCATGCGAACCACACACGTATCACACTCTGTACAGTCAGTGATGTGTCCTTGTCACATTGGGCGTGGACAGTCCATGCCAGGTAGAATCACACAGAGATGGACAACGAGGACCCACACAAACAGTCACATGAACAATAACTGTCCAGAAACATGCATCACCAGATAGCTGTCACACCATATGGATGTGTACACAACACATGTCCATCCACCCTTCATGTCCATGCATTTAATGTGTGGGTTGCATACACCCCCTTAACAACTAGGAAACAGCATGTCAGCCAGTGCATTACACAACCCCACACTCTCAGGCACATACACCATCTGATCAACTACATGTGTGCCCCCCTTGCACTCACACCCCCACTGTTGGAGACTTACCACAACATTTGGGCCACCATATAGCCGTGGGTACTGTGTCAGCACCTCGTCCACCAGGACATCCAGCTCCTCGCTTGTAAATGGACTGGCACGGATCTTCTCCGTCCTAGCCATCACTGTGGACATGAGACGTCAGCGGCGGCAGTGGGCGGTGAGGGGTCCCAGGCAGCAGTCCCTGGAGGCAGCAGCAGGTGAGGGGTCCCAGGCAGCAGTCCCTGGAGGCAGCAGCAGGTGAGGGGTCTCAGGCAGCAGTCCCTGGAGGCAGCAGCAGGTGAGGGGTCCCAGGCAGCAGTCCCTGGAGGCAGCAGCAGGTGAGGGGTCTCAGGCAGCAGTCCCTGGAGGCAGCAGCAGGTGAGGGGTCCCAGGCAGCAGTCCCTGGAGGCAGCAGCAGGTGAGGGGTCTCAGGCAGCAGTCCCTGGAGGCAGCAGCAGGTGAGGGGTCCCAGGCAGCAGGCTCTGTGAGCAGTGGAAATGTGGTGCTCCCTTCCACACATATATAGGGCCCTGGACTCGTTTCAGTGGTCATAGTCTTCTGCCATTGGTGTTCCAGGTCAGCCTTCTTCAAAAGCATCCAATGACCGCCTCCGCGGGGCGGAGCACGCCTACCGCGATTTTTGAATCTGCATCATGCCACCGCGATAGCGGTCCCCATTGGCTGCAAGGGCATGGTTCATGGCGGTGACACACCCCGGGGTCCTGGCCGGCGCTACCGCGGTGGTGCATCTTACAAATGCATCCTATCTCCGCATCCGCTGGGGCGGAGCACGCCCACCGCGATTTTTGAATCTGCATCATGCCACCGCGATAGCGGTCCCCATTGGCTGCAAGGGCATGGTTCATGGCGGTGACACACCGCGGGGTTCTGGCCGGCGCTACCGCGGTGGTGCATCTTACAAATGCATCCTATCTCCGCATCCGCTGGGGCGGAGCACGCCCACCGCGATTTTTGAATCTGCATCATGCCACCGCGATAGCGGCCCCCATTGGCTGCAAGGGCATGGTTCATGGCGGTGACACACCGCGGGGTCCTGGCCGGCGCTACCGCGGTGGTGCATCTTACAAATGCATCCTATCTCCGCATCCGCTGGGGCGGAGCACGCCCACCGCGATTTTTGAATCTGCATCATGCCACCGCGATAGCGGTCCCCATTGGCTGCAAGGGCATGGTTCATGGTGGTGACACACCACGGGGTCCTGGCCGGCGCTACCGCGGTGGTGCATCTTACAAATGCATCCTATCTCCGCATCCGCTGGGGCGGAGCACGCCCACCGTGATTTTTGAATCTGCATCATGCCACCGCGATAGCGGTCCCCATTGGCTGCAAGGGCATGGTTCATGGCGGTGACACACCGCGGGTCCTGGCCGGCGCTACCGCGGTGGTGCATCTTACAAATGCATCCTATCTCCGCATCCGCTGGGGCGGAGCACGCCCACCGCGATTTTTGAATCTGCATCATGCCACCGCGATAGCGGTCCCCATTGGCTGCAAGGGCATGGTTCATGGCGGTGTCACACCGCGGGGTCCTGGCCGGCGCTACCGCTGTTTGAGTGCCATAGAGTGACATGGGTGACCGGGATGTGGCTGGTGGAGCATGACAAACGCCATCTGCAGCTATGTGGAGGGCCATCACTGACACCAATGTGTCATGTGCAGCACATGACACACTTGCGTCAGTGGTGGGCATCGACACAGGTACAAATGGTGGTTGGCATGCTCCACCATCCAATTCACGGACAGTATGTGCGTCCGCCATGGGGAATATGCAGCACAACATCGTACACTCTGTGTGTCATTGTGTTTTTGGGGCACGTTTGAGGCACCTACGGACAGTTCTTGTTGTGTGTGGATCAATGGTCATTACTGTGCTACACACAGTGGATACGTACAGTGGCACATGGCACTGGATAACATTGATATGGTCTCCTGTCACAAATGTCAGCCACTGTGTAACGTCTCACACCAAATGGAACACTGTACTCCATCATGTTGATCAATATTTACACACAATGTCGTATCTGCCACCCATGCTGACCACTATCTCACACCTGAGCCCATGTGTTACACTGAAAACCCAGATGAACTCATTCATTCAGCATGACTGTCATCATTGGAAACAGATGTCACCCTGTTGTGTTATTGCTAAGACCAATTACATGCCGCATGTTATGTCTTTGTACACACTGGCAACTCCTGCAGTGTATGTCCACATGTACAGGGGGCTCGACCCGCTAAAGCATGACGAGTACTTCAGCACCACACCTGGCATCCGTTGCATTATTATTGTTTGTCACTTGGGTAGACGGCCAGAGCAGATGTCTTTGCTACATGTCTGCCACCTGTAACCACAGGGACCTATGTGGTAGTGTCAGGTCTGTGCTCATGTTGTTTGGACTGTTGTATGTGAATCAGTGACATGTACATTTCAACAATGGTGCTTAGCTACACTATGTTTTTGAGTGTTGTGCTGTGTCCCGGTGCTACTCACCTGCCACCAGTGCATGTCCATTGTTCACATCAGGAATGTAGCGTTGGCAGATGGACTGCATGCACGGTTGTGGATTGTGCTAACTGTATGGAATATAGTATGCGACATTTGTCCACAGGCTATGGGTGTCCAGTTTTGCCCGTGCAATGTGTGTGCACTGATTAGCGGGAATTGTCTGCAATGTTGGATGGTCAGCACAAGTGGCACACGTGTGCAGTGTGTTGCCACCAACACTAGTGTATGTGCATGCTATGGGGTGCTAGCCATCCTTGCTCACCATCTATTCCAGCACTGTGTGGGTGGATCACATCTGCTGGTGTATCAGGATGGTGTGGGCACCCAAGAGAGGTGAGATGTACCTTGACTGTTGTGCCTGTGACACTCATCCAACTCTGACATTTGGTCAATGTGAGGTACCAGTGTCCCACTACTCATGCACAGCCAGCATGTTTGTTAGATGTGGGATGTTGATTGTATGCTGTGTTGGGCCTGACAGCCTGTGTGGAATGAGGGTCAGGATGCATGTCCTTTGGGACATGTGGTGTAAAATTACATCCACTGGTGTCAGGTGTCTGAGCCAGTAGTCCATATGTCATGCATTCAGTATGTTCATGCGTGGTCTTGTTGGCATACTGGCTTGGCGTTGTCCATGTAGTGTTGTATGTTTGTGTTGTGGCACTGTTGTGTCTTGAAACAGCTGGATGTGTATCACCAAGGTATGTGTTGTGGTGCACATGTGTCCTTGGGCAGTCCCTCCTTGATGCTGCATGTAAATGTCCAAAATGGGGGAAGATTAAGGGTGCATACAGGCCCTGCTGATCACGTCCCTCATCTATTGTTAATGTGTGCCACATTGGCTATCTGTGTGCTTGTAGAGAGTATTGGGCAGTGGGGTAATGGTGGCCTGTTACAGTGGTACACATACTCTGCACAGGCGTGACATCATCTGTCACTGTCCGACTTTGTATTCAAGTCAGCAGCAGATATGGCCTGTGTACTGATGACATTGGCACATGTATGGGTTTGGGATGTGAATGTCATTGAATTTGAGTGTGTTCGAAGTGGCACTGAGTACAAAGACAATCCCAATGATCCATCCACATTGTGTTGTTGATGTGTCCCCTGCAATTATTGTCCAAGGAGGTGTGGCAGGTACAGCAGCAATGTGGAAGCCAGCAGTGTCTCTGCTTCACACATGTCCTGTGTCATGTACACCCAAGGCTGAGTCCACCTCAGCTCGATATGTGACTCTTGGCATTCACATAGACAGTGTTCGTATTGTGTCCACTGACTGTGCACATCCATGACAGTTGTACAATTAATCTGTCTCATGTTGGGACAACACTGAATTGCACTGTGTGCTTTCAGGGATGACAGTCAATGTTAGCGCCGTGACAGGACAGACTTTATGAATTTGTGCACATCCTAATTTATGTTGCTATGACGTGTCCCCTTTCATCTCACCTAGGAGGCGACCTAATGTGTTTCGTACCTTCACCCTGCTGGCTAACATGGAGGATACCGACATCATAAGGCGATTCCGTCTGGATCGGACAAACCTCCTGGAACTTTGTGCACTATTGGAGCCACACCTGCTTCCACGCAGGACATACCCAACAGCACTCACGCCAACGGCAAAGGTGATGGCATTCCTACATTTCGTGGCTACGGGATCCTTCCAGCAAACTGTGGGCATTGCAGGGGGATGTCCCAACCAACATTCAGCATGGTGCTACGTGATGTCCTGTTGGCTATGATGCAACACAGGGACCAATTCATACATTTCCCCAGGCGGCATGAGTTGGCGGATGTGAAGGGCGAATTTTATGCACTTGGACACGTTCCTAATGTAGTTGGTGCAATAGATGGCACACATGTTTCCCTGATTCCACCCCAAGCACGGGAGCATATTTACCGAAATAGGAAACATTATCATTCCATCAATGTGCAGGTGGTGTGCCAGGCAGATATGGTCATCTCACACGTCTGTGCAAAGTTTCCAGGATCAGCCCACGATTCACACATAATGCGCAACAGCATTTTACCACAGCTGATGGCCAATTTGGCGCCGGAGCGGGCATGGATTGTGGGTGAGTACGAAGGGTCGAGTCGTGTGCTGTTTGTGTGCCATGCTGTCCTCGGACACATGTCAGACACTCAATCTGTATGTGTCTCTCACACTTAGGTGACTCTGCATATCCCAACGGACCTTGGTTGCTGAGTCCACTGCGCAATCCCAGGACACCAGCTGAAGTGCGCTACAACAATGCCCATGGGAGGACACGTCGGGTCATTGAGCGAACATTTGGACTCCTGAAATCGCGTTTCGATGCCTCGACAAGACCGGAGGGGCTCTGCAGTACTCACCCGTCAAGGTGTGTCAGATAGTGGTAGCATGCTGCATGCTACACAACCTGGCCGTGCGGAAGGGGATCCCCTTAATCCAGGATGATGATGACCAGCCACAGCCCCCACCTGCAAACACCCAAACGTCAAGTGACGAGGATAGTGGAGAGGAGGAAGGTGTTGGACAGCGTCAGCAGCTCATCAACAACTACTTCACTTGATGGTCAGTGGCAATGTCAATACTGGCTGTTGTCTGATGATGTTGTGCTTGGTGAATATGTGTATGTGAGTTTTGTGACTACAGCATGTTGCAGAGTCAGTGCTGGCTGCAGGTGTGTATGGCAATGGATCTTTTGACACAGCTACTTGATGTCTATGTTGGTACAGTTGCTCCTTGTGACATGTGCAGATTGTCGTACCTTGATGTGCTGTGTTGTGAGATGGTTGTTAGTCCGCCACCTGAGTAGCAACTGATGTTCTGTTGTGTTTTCCTAGGTCCCTTCAGCCTCTACTTGCCTGCGGAGTATCCCTGCTCCTGTGACATTGTAATCATGGGTGTGAGTTAACATACTGTGATGAACATGGAACAGTGACAACTACATTGGTGCGTTATTAGTGTTTATTTACAGTGGATACATGTGATGTAGATGTGGATATTGACAGATTTGTGAATGGTGAATAACAGATTTGTCAGTGATGGTAGATGAGACAATAGAGTATACACTAGATCAGTATGGCAACACAGTCCAACAGTCATTTGCCATTCCCACGCCATTGTGTGTGGGGACAGTCTGCAGGGTACACAGCAGGGTGTAGAGGGGTGCCATCATGGCTGGCTACTTGACTGGCTTTTGCCAGGTGCTTTGCCACGGGATGCTCCCAATGATTTTTTCGGGCGGCCCCTTGCTCTTTTGGCAGGGGGGACACAGGTGCATGGCCAGTGGTGTCTGATGAGTCCCCATGCTCGCTGGACGCAGGGGAGGGTGGGGGTCTGTCATCCTGCGGCACAACGGAGGGAGCTGTAGGTGTTGGCGGTGCCGCATGCCTGTCCCTGAGGACCCCCACTAGCTGGCCCAGGAGATCCCTGATTTGGCCCATGCAGGCCACGAGTTGGCCCATGCGGTTGTCAATTGAGCGCAGCATCTGTTGTTGCTCACGGGCATCCTGCTGAGCCTGCCTCAACTGTCCCTGGGCATGTTCATAGGCCCCCACAACTCTGTGAATGTGTTCCAGTGATTCAGTGGCAGGGTCTTCTTCCCTTTGGGTCAGCCTTGTCCTCACACCTGGCCTGCTGTCACAGCCCTGTTGCCTCCCTCCTGTGGGCACCGGCCTACTCTCCCGTACCTCCGCAGTTGTTGTGGTCTGGTTGGCCTGTGGAGCAGGGCGAGTGTTGCAGGCAGCAGTGGTTGTGGTGGTGGAGGTGGTGGTGGTGGCACAGGTCGTTGCAGCAGGGCTCTGCGTTGATGTTGTTGCTGAGGGTGGTGGGGCTGTGGGGTCCTGGGACACATTACGCCCTGCCACACCAGATGGTCCGGGTTGGTCCTCCTCCTCCTCATTATCCAGGGAGTCTGCATCCGAGGGGAGATGTTCGGGAGCTGGTGACTGGCTGTGCTGGTTGAGGTTGTCGTCCTCTGCAGTCAGTTGTTGGTCACCTGTGGGACAGGAAGTAGATGGTAATTGCCTTACACACCTCAGGGTTGCTGTGTTTGATGTCTCTTATTTACATGTTATGCTACACACAGTTGCCTTTTTCACACATTGTATGTCTGCACAGTGATGTGCCTCATGCCATGAAGTGGAGTTACATTCATCATTTCACAATGGTGTGACCTGTGATTGGTTAGCATGCCACACGTCTAGTATTGGTGATATCAATGTGAGGTTGTCATCTGACAACTGGCATGACTACAAGTTGATGTTCAGCATCTTTGCTGATCACTCTGCCTGGCAGACATTACCTATGTGCATGGACTAGCCATTGTCATCACATGCATACCGTTGACATGTCCTGTGCTTGTATTTCTTTATACAGCAGACCATGCTAGTTTGGTTTTTCCATGGTCCTTCATAATCAGCTCCCATGTACGCTACAGAGGGAAGTCTGGGTGATGCATGTCAGAGGCCCGTTTTCTTGGACATATTTGTTGAGAGTCACAGTTCTGTTTCTGTCACAGTTACGTACGCTGAGCTGTCTGCATCCTGTCAATGGCTGTGCTTTACTTTTCTATTTTTGGGTGAAGTAGAGCCTCATGTTGTCATGTCTCCCAATGCTTTTGTTGAGTGATGGTGGTGTGCATGCACTGTCTGATTACCTGTGCAGTGTCACTTTGGTTTTTACTTACAGACACATGCTTCTGGGTGGGGTGCTCCATCCTGCTGAGGGGTGGGAGAGGGGGGCCTGTTGGGAGTTGTAGTGCTGCCTCCAGATACACATTCCCCATCCCTGTGAAGATGGCTACCTGTTAGGTGGTGGGGAAGCGTTCAATGGCTGACACATGCTTCTGGGTGGGGTGCTCCATACTGCTGAGGGGTGGGAGAGGGGGGCCTGTTGGGAGTTGTAGTGCTGCCTCCAGATACACATTCCCCATCCCTGTGAAGATGGCTACCTACCTGTTAGGTGGTGAGGGTGCGTTCAATGGCTGACACATGCTTCTGGGTGGGGTCCTCCATCCGGCGGAGGGGTGGGAGAGGGGGGCCTGTTGGGAGTTGTAGTGCTTTTTGTCTGTACACATGCATCCCAGTTGGTTTTGTTTAGCTTTGTGCTTTTTCAGGTTTAGTGGTGCTTACATCTGTGTGACCTGTTTTGGGTATTGTGGGTCAGACGAATGTCCTTTGGCCTAGGGGTTGTAGGTTTGAATTTGTGCAAGACGGTACATGGCAATGTGATGATATACATTGGTTTGTACTTACCAGCTTCCAGTCCCCCGCGGATTCCTTCAAGACTCTCTGGATGTAGGATTCCAAGGCCCTTCTCCTCCCACGGACTGTATGGTTTGGGTGGGATGGGAGTGCCTCCACCAGTCCCGTCAGCCAGCTGACGGTTCTTGGCCCTCTTCCTCTTCACCACGGTCTTCAGGTCATGCCACCGCTTCTGTATTTCCTGCTTGTTGCGGGGGGTGGTCCCTACTGCATTGACCTTATTGACTATCCTCACCCACATTTGGGTTCTTGTGGCTAATGGGGTGTGTTGGACCATGTTGCCATAGAGTTGTGGTTCAACTCTTATTATCTCATCTACCATGACTGCAAGCTCTGCATCAGTGAATTTTGGCATTTTGTGTGGTGCCATGGTGTGTGCTGTGCAGATATTCTGTGGTGCAGTTGTGTGGGTGTTGTGGGTGGTGTAGGTGGTGTGTTTGTTGTGGTGGTGCTGTGTGCAGGTTTGCCTCTCCTTTGTTCTCTGGGGTTGGGACCTTCAGTTGTGGAGTGTAGCAAAGGATTGTGGTCAGGGAGGGGCTAGTTTTATGCTCGGCTATGGGGGTGTGGCAAGCTGGTATGTTGCTGTCAGGTGTGTTGTGTGTGTTGTCCTGTGATTGGTTATTTTGAACTTTCTGGGGCTGTTGTCATTGGGCACTTTTGGTTTGTGTTGGGACAGGTCTACTTCAGTGTGTGCATTGTTTGGTTTTTTTTTCTCGGTTTTTTTCAACGTCCGCCATTTTTTTTGTGGTTCCTCCGCAGCGGTTCCTCCGCAGCGGTGGCTATGCTGCAGCCCTTCCGCCGCCTATCGGATTCATCGCTGTTCGCGCACGATGCGGTCGGATTCACAGGTGGGTACCATGGTGGTGGCGGGGATGTCATAATGTCACGGGCGGTTACTCCGTGTGCATGGCGGCGGTTCTTGGCTTTTCCGCTGAGTATCCGGCCGTTGCGGTCGGATTTTCAGCTGGTCCGGCGTGTGCGGGCGGTTTTTCGTTGTCTCCGCCGCCGCGGACGGATTATTGTGGCGGTTCATCGTAATGTGTCCGGCGTTTTTCCCGGTGGCCATGCGGGCGGTTTTTTGCCGCTACCATGGCGGTCGGTATGTTTTTCCGACCGCCATCGTAATCAACCCCTAAATCTTTTTATCATAACTATTTATCTACAATTGCTTCAATATTGATCTACATATATATATATATGCAGAGCAGGTGTTTTTTGGATATATATCAACACTGTTCCTCCAACCTTAATGAAGAAATCCGCATCGAGGTGTAAGTAATCTTCAACATTTATTTGCAGCCCAAAATTTAAAAGCAGCAACTTGATTTTCAGCGCAGACGACGGTGTTTAAAAGCAGCAGCATAATTTCAGGACGCGTTTCGGCTTTCCTTCACAACCTTTGTCAACTGTTAGAGAACGCTGCCAATATTTAAATACTTGCACGCGGGTCACATACGACTGAAATAGTAAAAATACTGTCATGCTCCGCACCATGTACATTATTCAAACAAATTCATGACCATTGTCTTTTTAGAAATTATTAGACCAGTGCCCTTATGGTGCGAGCAAATTAATACCACACATGTGCAAAAAATGCAAAAATCAGCGTTCTCGTGTTGCTGCTAAAAACAATGACAGTCTCTGCAATGATGCTGAACAGACACCTCACCCCTCGGCAAATGCGTTCCACGGCCCCAGCTCCGAAGTGTGTCATCAGGAATGGAACACTTCCATCCTTCCATTACTGTCGGGGGCGCTCAAACTTTCACTTCTCGTGACCTTCACTTGATGCGGTTTGGATGAGTGCAACCTGAACGCTGGGGGTGCAGATAACGACGTCACTGCTGGCGTCTTTTTAACATCAACACTGTTCCTCCAACCTTAATGAAGAAATCCGCACTCGAGGTGTAAGTAATCTTCAACATTTATTTGCAGCCTAAAATTTAAAAGCAGCAACTTGATTTTCAGCGCAGACGACGGTGTTTAAAAGCAGCAGCATAATTTCAGGACGCGTTTCGACTTTCCTTCACAACCTTTGTCAACTGTTAGAGAACGCTGCCCATATTTAAATACTTGCACGTGGGTCACATACAACTGAAATAGTAAAAATACTGTCATGCTCAGCACCATGTACATTATTCAAACAAATTCATGACCATTGTCTTTTTAGAAATTATTAGACCAGTGTCCTTATGGTGCGAGCAAATTAATACCACACGTGCAAAAAATGAAAAAATCTGCGTTCTCGTGTTGCTGCTAAAAACAATGACAGTCTCTGCAATGATGCTGAACAGACACCTCACCACTCGGCAAATGCGTTCCGTGGCCCCAGCTCCGAAGTGTGTCATCAGGAATGGAACACTTCCATCCTTCCATTATTGTCGGGGGCGCTCAAACTTTCACTTCTCATGACCTTCACTATATATAAACTAATTTAAAGTACAACACTTGAAAGCCAGAGTTTATTTAATGCATCTTTAATCTGCATATACTACCTTCCTTTATGCATCTATATGCCTTCTATGTAGTTATGGATCTATATCTTTATTACTTTTGGATCTATATATTTATTACTTTTACTTATTTATTGCTTTTCTTCTAATTCAGCATATCCAATGCACTACCCTATTTTTCACCCTATGCCGCTCTCAATATATCCTCTAGCTTAACTCTCTTTCATATTTTCACTATACTAATTCTCTACTAATCCTTTATGGGTTCCGGAGTAGCATGCTACTCGCTGAAAAAGCGCTGTGTCGCCTTGTCATGGGTAGTAAGCGCTATATAAATGTAATTAAAATTAAATTACAATTACTTCCATCCCCATTATTTGCACTGGATTAGGCTGTTGATTTAAATATACTGTTAAAATATGTAATGTGTATTCTTGTGTGTGTTCATTTAAGGTGAAAAACAGTGTTGAAACTCACTAGCAACAAATAATCCTGTAAGTCTCACAGGACTGACCCTTGTCCAGAGCATGCCATTCCAGGTCATATGCAGGTGGTTTCTAGGTTATAGGCCACCAGGTTCCTTGTCACATGTTGGTAAGTTGGCATAATGAAGCGTGAGCTTCACCAGAGGGCCTTGGAAACATAAAATGGGGCAGTATTTGTAAAACTGTGTCAGTGGTACCCAACGTTGGGTCAGTCTTTGAGTAATCCTGAGTGAAACACAAAAGATTTTTATCAATGATCGTTCAGCACGTTATCAACTAGCCCTCCATGTTTTGGATAAACTGCAAAAGTTAGACATACTAAATGACAAATCTGTTGCCTCTGATCTGCTCAATCCTACTGAATTTATCATAGGATCATGTATGAATTCTACACACCCCAAACCTAAAAAAGGATGAAATCAGGGTCTTCCACCTTAACAGAAGATCCATGGCTAAGCACCAGACCGAAATTTTTCATCTTCTTGAATCTGATTCCCCGGATATCTTATTTTCAACAGAAACCTGGTTAACAGATGAATCCTCTCCCTGCAGACTACTATCTTCTTCAGACAAATAGGTCCACATGCAAAATAGTGGTGGGAGTAGCTGATGCAATTAAGAAACACCTTAGGTTCTCCTGCCTGATCCCATCAGCTATCCCTATGATCGATTGCCTCTTGATTAAGCTCGACTCTCCTACATCTCCCTTCATTTGCTCGGTGGTCTATCGACCCCCCGGCCACATGCAACATTTTCCAAAACTTTTCGCAGAATCTTTATCCCCCTTGGTTATTGATCATGCTAAACTCCTTATAATAAGCAACATTAATTAGTGGGCTAATGAGGAAGCAGATGGACATGCATCTGCAGAACTCACTGACTTGTTAAGCAATTTAAATTTAGTACAGCAGATGTGCTTACCCATCCATGTGAAAGGCCATACATTAGATCAGGTTTGCACCATTAACTTATCAGTAACCTACCCATCCATGTGAAAGGCCATACGTTAGATCAGGTTTGGTCCATTAACTTATCAGTAACTAACATCACTGCCTCTCCGTGTGTCTGGTCAGACCATTACTCAATAACATTTTCTTTACTTTGCCCGACCTCTCCAAAACCACCTCCTTGTCCTGAACTTCATTGTGGAAATTGTCCTAGAGTAGACCTTGATTCCTTTCTTGAATCATTAAACTTTCCCATTGCTCAGGACAATTTCGACCTTCATGCGGAAGATATATTCTGCAACATACATGCACCTCTTCGAAAGTCCATACATGTTAGGCCACATAAGGCTTCTAAATGGTTCTCGGAAAACATAAAAATAGCAAAATCTGCACTCCGCTGAGCAGAACGAAAATGGCAGATTAACTACTCACCAGAGGATACGGAAGTCTATTCCTCCAATCTTAAAGAATATAAAATATTTATCAGACAAGCAAAGACTGTTTTCTTTTCTAATAAAATCTTGGTCTTTCTGAATAAGTCCAAGGAAATTATTAGAAAAGTCTCTGAATTGTATTGTCCAATCCTGACAGGGTGACTATCTTCATCCAACCAACACAGGATCCATGCAACACTCTTAATTCATTCTTTATTGAGAAGATTAAAATACTAAAGGTTAGCATCCTTGCAAGTCCCCCTCCTAATGTTACATCTACTGAAGATAGTAATCCTTTCAAACTATCTGTCTTCCCCGCTATCATTAAGGAGGTTTTTCTGAACCTATTATCAAAATTCCCAATGACATTTGCCCCCTGAGAAATTTATAAAAGGTCTTCTCTCATTTTCCTGACATAGCCATCTCCCTCCTCACCCGCTCCCTTAGCCAAGGTATGATACCCAACATCTTCAAAGAGGCTATTGTGGTCCCGCTTTAAAAGAATGGGCGTGACCCATTGATCTTGAAGAACTATTGGCTGATCTCTTTGTTACCTTCCTTGGAAAAAGTGTTGGAGGGTCATGTTGCCAGCTATCTCTCCTCCTTTTCAGAAGAATCTAATTTCCTTGACCCCCTTCAGGCAGGATCTCAGCTAGCTCATTCGACTGAAGCAGTCATCCTTTCAGTCATAGATGATATGTGGGAAGAAGCGGACAGAGGCGTCACCCAGGCGTTGCTCCTTCTTGATTTGTCTGCGGCCTTCAACATGTTCGACCATGAGCTCTTGATCAGCAGTGTTGGAGCAGCGGCCTTAGCCTGGGTTGTTTTCCTTTTTAAAGGACAGCTCACAATCTGTTCGGCTATCCCCCTTCCACTCCCCCAGGGTCCGTTTACCCCATTTTTTTAATCTGTATATTCATCCGCTAGTGCACTTCTTAAAAAAGATGCAAGTCAGAGTTTATAACTATGCGGACGATCTGCATCTGCTGTTTACCATTGACCAGTCCCTGGAATCCATGGAATTCTTCCAAAATACCATGCTGTACATTCATAACCAGATGAATAGCAATCATCTTAAACTCAACTCTGATAAAACTGAGATTGTCATTACACATAATAAGGTTGCCCTGTGGAATTCTTCCTTTTGGCCCACCACAATGAGTACCCCCCTCACAACCGAAGAACTCAGTAAAGAGTCTAGGAGATTGATCAACAAGAATCTATACATGAAACCTCAACTTGGAGCAGTCACGTCCTCCTGTTTTGTACAACTGTGAAAAATCGAGAAGATTGGTAAATTTCTTACATTTGATGCCTTGGTTCAGGTCATTTTGCAGCTAGTCATTTCTAGATTAGACTATGCCAACTCTTTATGTCTTGGCCTCCCTAAGGGACTGAACCAGAGACTTCAATTGATTCAAACCCAGGCTACCAGGCTTATTTTCCAACAGTCTATGCATTGCCGTATCACCCCGTTGCTGAGAAAGCTTCACTGGCTTCCGGTGGAACAATGCTCTATTTTTAAAATGGGCTTTATCATTTTTAAATCTCTTCATAGCAAAAGTTCTGCTTTCAAATCATCAAGAATCAAAAAATACACCCCTAATCACAACTTAAGGTTCACTCACTAGAACCTCTTAACAATCCCCTCATTTAAAAATAAGAGATTGGGAGGTTCCAGATTTTTTGTTCTTGCCCCTCACATCTGGAAACTCCTTTCCTCCTGAGTTACGATCTTCATCCAACTATATGAGATTCCAGAAACTCTTGAAGACCTGGCTCTTCAGACAACCGTATGACTAAGTTCTTGCCTGCAGTGCGTTGTCTTGTTACCCATCTCTAAGAAGCCTCACTGGTGATTAAGCGCTATATAGAACCCTGTAACATAACATAACAATGATTACTAATAGGAGAGCTATCCATTATAATATTTGTTTCCACACTCAGTTCAGAAACTAGCTTCCTCTCTGCGGTGGGTTTGTCGGGTGCTTGACTAGCAAAAGTTATTCCTCATTTAAATTTCATTTTTGAATTATTCTGAATCTGTTGTTTTATAATAGCAGTCAACCTGTAGTAATATGAATAAACTTCAGGAGACCATTAACATAAAGCCTCTCTGGAAGAGGTTTCCCTGAGGCACGCCAAAATAACTTAAGTCATAAATGTACATGCTGCATATCCCCTTGAAATATTTTACTCATGGCTGGAGTTTGATTGTGCAGATCCAACCACTAGGCACTTTCATGCATATAAAGTTGCCAGGAACACAATGCTTTGTTTTGGGGACTTTTACCATATGTCGGGCAGAATGTTCGAATTGGCCCCTTCAGTAATCTAGAAGCTACCTGGCCTGTATTGGCTAGTTATACTCTGCATCCTGATGCAACAAACTGCTCTGGAATTAAGACAGTTATTAAATGAATTTGAGTTTGTATATAGACATTGATTGTAGGTTTTACGGACTGCAGGATTTTTTGCGGCAACAATAATAGCTGGGTCTGGTGGCTCAGTGGACTAATGCGTAAACTGCAGGGACCTGTGTTCGACCTCATGGTCACGGGTTTGAATCCCGGGGGGTCCACTCACCCTTTCATCCATCTGAGGTCGATAAAATGAGTACCATTGAGTTGGGTAACAATAAACATCTGTTATTCAGCGTCAAGATACCTAAGGGTGAACGTGCGCTTTACAAATACACATGTTGTTATAATAGAGGTCTTACAGTAAAATCCAGAGGTGATATCATATATTGATGACATCTATATTACAGCTGATAATTAAATAGAACATTTAAGCAGGGTGAACCGAATAGTGACTATCCTAACCTGGAAAGGGTATCGAATAAAATGAAAAAATTTAAGATTGTGTAGATAACATTAATTTTCCTCTGCTATGGCACTGGACTTACTAAAGAAGTGTGCTACTTTGCAACCTCCAAACACACTGAGAAAGCTGCAAGCTTTGATGGAGTTTCTGAACTTTGGACAAACTTACCTCATTATGTTGAATGGGTTTAAACCCTTACATGAATCAATTACTCCCACAGAACTGGATGAAAACACATACAGCTATTCTACGTGGACTGCAAGCTGACATGCTAGAGACAAAATGCTTACAGAAAAGGGACAACAAGATGAACCCAGTAATTAGGGATGTTCCAAGAACTTCCCGCAGCACATATATAGTTTACAGTGAATAAGAGACAACCCCCATATCATATAGATCACTTCATTAGTATACTGCAGAGGAGCAATTTACTCCTTCAGAGAACATTTTCACACCACTATAAACAGCCATTCTGATGCAGCATCCTTTTGTACAAGGAAAGCACATTGTTATCGTTTTCACTATACCTATTCTTGAGACAGCTACTAAAGATAGGTGCAGAGACAGAATATCGGGTTGCACAAATATTGTGAGTCAGAAATATCGACAGCAAGAATATCGTGGTCAAGAATATCGACTTAAGGTAAGTAATATTGATTTTAAAAATATCGAAGTGTTTAATATTGTTTGCAAAAATATAGTTGTTAAAAATATTGTTTGTTTATTAATGTTATGTATTTTAGTATATATTTTATATGTATGTGTTGTATGTTTTTTGTATAAGAATTGTTTGTATTTTTAATATATGTGTTACATTTTTAGTAGTTATTAATTTTTTTTTATTTGAATTTTGCATTTTTAGTTCTGTAGCGGGTTGTGAGTTTATAGGGGAATAGGGTGGGAAGTAATTTATTTGTATTCAATGTATTGATTATTTTGTATTCATTAATATTTGTTTAATTGAGATGTTATAGTGTTAAATGTGTAAAGTAATTTATTATTAATTAATTAATAATTGGTTGTTAATTAATTTAAATTAAGTAATTGGTAATTAATTATGGTAATTGTGTAATTAATTTTAGGTGTGTGTTGTGGTGTTTATAGGAGTAAAGGGTGGGAAGTAATTTGTATTTAATTAATAAATATATAGTTGTTAATTAATGTTAATTATTTGATATGTATTTTGGGTAATTGCTTATTTTTTGTCTGTTGTTTTTACTTTTAAAGGGGTAAAGGGTGGGTATTAAACACATTTAAAATACTTTATTATTATGTGTTAATAGTAATAGTTTTTAATTTATAAATAAGTTTTAATTGTGTTTTATTATTTTACAGTTTAATTCAGGTGTGTATGGTGGATAGCATAGTGTTAAAGTGTGTGTAGTCAATTAATGTTTATTAGATTTTTGTAATAATAATATTTTTTAAATTGATTTTTAATTATGTTAATTTCGGGGAAAAACATTTTTAAGATGTTGAAGTGTTTTGTGATTGGTGTGGTGTTATAGGGTAGGAAATATAATAAATACATTTATGTATTAATTAATTTATTTGTTTGTAAATATTTTCTAGTTTAAAATAAAAAAAAATTATAAATGTATTCATTATTTTATATTATATATTATTTGTAGTTTTTTTATATGTAATTAATATTATATTTTTTTTATATTAAAATATATTTGATTTTTCATTTCTAAATATTGTTTATTTTTATCATTTTTTTATAATTGTTAATGTTTTTTATTTGTGTTTTAACTGTTTGAGTATGAATAGTCATTTTTGTCTCTTCGCTATCCAACACTTTCCCTAATGTTGCACTCGCTGGAGTGGGAATAGTTATTTTTACCTCTCCGCTATGACACTTCCCCTACTGTTGCACTCACTGGAGTGGGAGTAGTAATTTTTACCCCTCCGCTAGCCAACACTTTCCCTACTGTTGCACTCACTGGAGTTGGAATAGTAATTTTTACCCCTCCGCTATCCAACACTTTCTCAACTGTTGCACTCACCGGAGTGGGAATAGTCATTTTTACCCCTCCGCTATCCAACACTTTCCCTACTGTTGCACTCACTGGAGTTGGAATAGTAATTTTTATAACTCCGCTATCCAAAACTTTCTTTACTGTTGCACTCACTGGAGTGGGAATAGTAATTTTCACCTCTCCGCTATCCAACACTTTCCCTACTGGTGCATTCACTGGAGTGGTAATAAAATATTTTACCCCCTCCGTTATCCAACAGTTATTCTACTGTTGCATTCAGTGGAGTGGAATAGTCATTTTTACCCCTAAGCTATCCAACACTTTTCCTACTGTTGCACTCTTTGGAGTGGGAATAGTAATTTTTTCCCCTCTGCTATCCAACACTTTCCCTACTGTTGCTCTCAATGGAGTGGGAATAGTAATTTTCACCCCTCCGCTATCCAACACTTTCCCTACTGTTGCACTCTTTGGAGTGGGAATAGTATTTTTACCTCACCGCTATCCAACACTTTCCCTACCGTTGCATTCACTGGAGTGGGAATAAAAATATTTACCCCTCCGCTATCCAACAGTTATTCTATTGTTGCATTCAGTGGAGTGTGAATAGTAATTTTTACCCCTCAGCTACACAACACTTTCTCTACTGTTGCTCTCTTTGGAGTGGGGATAGTAATTTTTTCCCCTCAGCTAGCCAACACTTTCCCTACTGTTGCTCTCACTTGAGTGGGAATAGTAATTTTTACCCCTCCGCTATCCAGCACTTTCCCTACTGTTGCACTCACTGGAGTTGGAATAGTAAATTTAATTATTTTGCTATCTACCACTTTCCCTACTGTAGCACTGATTGCATTGGGAAATTTAAGTTTAAATATTTTTTAATAGTTTAATGTTTTAATTTATTATAGAATGGGTTTTTTATATTTTAAATTATTGATATATATATATATTATTTTTATATAATTTTAAAGTTTTAAAATAAATTAAAGATAATAGTTTATTAATTATTTTAAAGTAAATATATATGAATAAATTATTATGTTTGTGTTTATCTTTTTAAGTATATTTGTTATATTTTGTCAAAATGTATATTCAATTTAATTTGTTTTGTTAACATTAATATTGATATTTAATATATTTAATATATATTATTTTATTTTTTATATATATTTAAATCGATATTTTTTACATCGATATTTTTGATTCAATATTTCTGTATTTACCTGTTTTTGTAGTCTATATATTTTTTTCAATATTTTGAACATCGATATTTATGTGATCGATATTCTATCAGTGAACCCTAAAGATAGTATCCCCAATGCACATGCTGTACTCCTTGGTTGGGTGCAGTGGGCCACAACACAAAATGTTACTGACATAAAGCATTTTACAGTATATACACAACAAACGCCACAAACTACTAACATCTTACCCATACATGAGTACAAGAACTTATGCTACATGGGCAGCTCTGCTCAGCGCTGCAATAGGCACTAAGCAAAAATATTCCACGGTTTGTGCTGCAGTGCAAATACTTTTTTGAGGATGCAGACTTCAAAGAGCAGTGCATATGCACCAAAGTATTAGATGGTATGTATGTGTGTATGTATTTGAAATTTCTATAGCGGGAACTTACCATGGTCAAAACAAGTATAAAGTCTTTGAGTAAGAGGAAAGGAAGGTGGGTTGTAGATAGTTAATGCATTGTGATGTAATGTTTATTAAAGATGTGAGTCTTCAACTCTTTCCTAAATTGTAGCAGACATGAGGCGGTCCTTATGATTCAAAGATGTTGTTCCAGATCCTGGGTGCATAGATAGAAAACGCCTGCTGACTTGTTTTTCTTTTTTATACTTTTAATCTCTAGTCTGATGATTGCCTGGCTGTGGGTGTGCTGAGAATCATCAGAGATGGTGAGTTTGTCCGCAAGACAGGCGGGATAGTGGTCATTTCATAAAAAAAATGCCATTTTACTCCTGTCTGTTTCTTGTCGTGTTTGAGGTAAATTTCCAACTTTTTTAAAATTCATAAATGGTTTTTCAAGCATTAAAGCGGCTCCAGTTACAGGCTACCAGTATTGATGTTTAAAAGGGTTTATGAATTTTTATGTATGACTATTGAAAAAGATAATTAATTAAGGCGCAATTTCTGGGTGTTGAATGCATAAATAAAGGGAAGAAGGTTATTCGGTAAGTGGGTAACAGCATCATAAGATATTGAGTGTGCATATACGAACATAACGGTATGTTTACGTTCTTTTTCCATTTATTTTTCTTTCTTCCCAAAAATGTGTCGAATTTATTGTAATTCTGATATGTGAATGGTGTACTGAGCGGACGGATTTAATAAAATAAAAAAAAGATGTTTTAAAAACAAATTAAGGTGCAATTAAAAAAAATTAGCAACTGTATGTGCAATGATTAACATGAAATTTAAAGAAAACTACACACATTTTAAACATTCAAGCTGCACTAGGCAGCCATAGTTATAAGTATAGGCTGCAGACATGCTTAACTACAAGGTTTCTTTTACCTAGAAGTGAACTCGATATTGCTGAGATATGCACAATGCAATTTAGAAACTTGACCTTAATGTAACAAAATTAGAAATGTTTGTCATAACTGCAGAATGTTCCGGGTTAACAAAGTGTATTGTTTTACTAAGTAGCATATTACTTGTAATGGCTAAACTTCCTATTCTCACCATGTCACATAATGCTTAAATAGAATAGATGTACATTTTAAAACAGTATTTCTTGTTTATTTTAATGAAATGCATTACTAAATAGTAGTTTGCAAGTTGATGTTTCTCTTCTTTAGCGTAGTTAATTGTGTACGCAATGAAACATTTAACAATAGAAGGTTAAACTGTATGTGATGCCTACTGGAACGGAGAATTATGATTCAAGAAGTTAAAAATGTGAGCTGTCTGTAACAAACTCTGTGATACAACTTTGCAAACTGCATGTTATTTTGTGGGAAAGGAGGGGCTGAACTTGCTTTCAAACGAGTGCTATCACTGGATTGGATAAGAGAAAGGAGAAGCCTGCTACAATGTCTACAACATTTTGTGCCTTTTATATAAGTGCGTGTTCCTAGTTAGGTAGACTACAGAGTTGAGAGGGAGACGTTAAGAAGCTGAGACCCAGACTGTTTGTTCCTTACTGACAGCTGTGGCTACTGCTGTTTTTGTTTATCCTTTACTGTACTTTAACTTTGATGCTTGATTCTTACAGATTGCTTCTGCAACTGTTTGTTTGACTTTTTGAGACTCGGCTGAGTTTCATGATGTACTCTTTGTGGGAGGTTCTGCCTTTTTAATTTGATTTTGAGCTTTATTCTCTTTCATATCTCACTCTTTTCCTTTCAACTCAAACTCTTCATGAGTTCTACTAACTTTAAATTCAGATTTTTAGTATAGGGATTTTGGCCCTTTATGAAACATGCTAAATATATTATCTGATTATTTAGTTTTAACCATTCTTTTTGATAAGATTTCTGTAAACCTACTTGGGTACTGACTAATCTGAATAAAAAAGAATAAAGGATTTTACTGGTCTCTTTATGAGAAATACAGCTTTTAAAACCAATTCAAAATGTCATCATTGACTGAACTTAAACTGCTAATGTGATTGGACTTGTTATGATGAAATAGCTCCTGACTCAAAATACGTCGGCAAAGATCCGACACCTGAGACGTTTTATTTGAAGAAGCCAGCGCGGGAACAGGGCTTGGCCTTATATCTGGTGGTGAAGAAAAAGGTTGAACCATATTATTTAAATTTTGCCCCTGATCCGCGTTATCGCTCTGCAAAGCAATTTATGCATGAGTAAATGTGAATAGTGAACAATTAAGCCTGCAAAAATGAATAATGCAAGGAAATGTTTTATTTTTGTCTTGGGGGAAGCCCCTTCCCAAACACCTTCAAAGATTTCACTGTTCCTCTTGCCGCCTCCAGCAACATCACCCCCTCACAAGACTTTTCCTCCTGGAATTATTCTGTAACAAAATCACCTCCATATATTGCATCTTCTACCTTCAAGCAGACCCCATCACTGTTGGAACTCATGGCCTAAGAACAAAGCCTAACCTTGTGACTAGCCATCACCACCCTTGAAATTGCTGCTTTTATGAAGACTACCCACTCGGGGCTCAGTTGGACCCTTTCCCACCATTCCTTCAACAAAGGACTCCTGTAGATCAGCAAAGTACTAACATCCATCATCAACGCCTCCATCAACTTACTCAGACAACAGGAAATATGCCACTGTCATGCCCCTGCTCAAGAAACCCTTGCTGACCCAGCCACACTTTCCAACTACAGATCCACCTCTCTCCTACCATACCGGGCAAAGGTCTTAGAGAAACTGATCAGCCAAAGCCTCACTGACCACCTCAGCAACCACCAGCTCCTGGACCCCATACAGTCTGGATTCAGAGCCAACCACAGTACAGAAAAAGCGCTTAACACCACCACAGATGACATCTGTATAATCCTTGACAGAGGAGACCCGGCAGCCCTCATTCTCCTGGACCTCCCTGCAGCATATGACATAGTCTCACACCCCATCCTCATTAGGCACCTGCACAAGATTGATATACAAGGACCCACCCTCTGATGGAAATGGTCCCTCTTAACAGACAGAACACAAGCTGTCACCCTGGCACCTTACTCCTAAGAAACCCGCAAACTGATCTATGTCGAACTTCAAGGTTGATTGCTCAGTCCCAACCTCTTCAACACATACATGAACACTCTGGCAACATCATACCCCCACACAATATCAACATTCTCTCCTATGCCGACAACACACAACACACAACTCATAAATCTCCCTCTTAGACAAGACCCCCAACACAAGAAAGAAATTCATCACCTGAATAACTTAATCTACTAACTGGATGAAAGCCAACTGTCTCAAGCTCAGCACAGACAAGACAGAAGTTATGATCTTTGGCAAGAACACCTCACCGTTGGATTCCAACTGGTGGCTAGCTGAACTCAGACCCACACCCACCACCCATGCCCTGAACCTCGGAATAATCATCAACAGCAAACTGGACATGACCACACAAGTCAACGCTGCCACTACATTCTGCTTCCTGCTTCCACACTCTAAAGATGCTGAGCAAGATCTTCAAATGGCTCCCAAGCAACACTAGAAAAACTGTCACTCACACCATAGTCAACAGAAAGTTGGACTATGGGAACACTCTCTACACCAGGACCACCAAGCAACTCACTAAAAGACTACATGCAGAACTCACATTACTCCACACCTCATGGAGCTCCACTGGCTCCCAATTAAAAAAAATGCACTCATTTCAAACTCCTCGCACACAGATTCAAGGCACAACACAACTTAGGCCCCACCAACCTGTACAGTTGCATCTCCTTACACCAACCACCCAGACACCTCTGCTCTGCAGTACTCCTAATCACACGCATACCACACATACACAGAACCAGATCCGGAGGATGTGTATTCTTTTACATCATTCCTGTGGAATCTGATGTGGAATGGCCTCCCACTCCACATCAGAGCTTCCCCCTTTTTTCTTGAATTCTGCAAGAAGCTGAAGACCTGGCTTCTCAATTAACCAACCTACCAAATGTAAATTTGGCACACACCAGCTCAGTGCCAGGATACCCTTGTAGTTGACAGCGCTCTTTACAAATACACATAACATAGCACCACCAATCTTTAGGGTGTTTCCTTTCAATACTCACCCTGGAAATTAATTTGCTCATGCCCTTGAATGATCTAAACACCTGACTGTTTCCAGGGCAATGCAAAAATTTATGAATACCAACAAACACACCAGTTTAAGGATGTGGGCACTTTTCTCAGGACGTTCTTACTTTGGAATGCCATTCCTCTCCTTTGGGAGCAAATATTTTCACACAACATTTTCCATACTATTGCAGCTGAGGGAATGTCCTTACGAGAGTAAGACCCTATATTTTTAAGCTAAATTGGAATTTACAGAAAAGCATTTGGAAACTTAAATTCAGCTAGTTTTATCAAATGACCCTATGGGCACAATACAATTCTGCATTGGGGAAAGGACACTCATTGTGCAATTTTTTTTTTTTTCTGTCTGGTGAAAACATTTTACCCTATAGAGGAAGGCCTTGTCCTGACCCTTGATAAAGTTTAGGAATGTTCTGTGTCCCTTTTTACTTCAAAAGGTGAGTTACTTTAGCTCGTTACTGGAGTAAATCCCAATCCATTTCTAGGGTGGGAAGAGATAGAAAGGAGTTTGTGAATGGTGACAAACATACAAATTTGTGGGCATTCACAAATTTTCAATGCAAACTGCATCTTGTTTCTCCACTGCCTGCTTGGGGTTATTACTGTGTAATTGCACGCAGTTGTGGGATACAATTATGCAGTAGTAAAAGCAGTTAGACTTGCTAAGAATCCTATTGTGGGTACCTAACAGTCCTAATGGGAGCCATTTTCACCCCTAAACATAGGTTTACAACCATGAATTGCTTTGTGAATCTCTCCCTATTCTATCATTCAGAAGATGAATACATGCATTACTGCTATGATACGCGTGCACATGTAAATGAATAATAAAAATTAACATAATAACATAAATTAAATCATAAATAACTCAACATAGGCACCATAGAAGGCACCTTCTTAAAGTACTGACGATGAACAATATAATCCAGTTCAATAATCGTTTTCATTTTTAAAAAAGAACTCCTATATTCATTTTGCTGGTATAATATACTTTTATTTATTACAATTGTTTTCAATTGATATTTTTCATTGCTTACAGCATTTGGTCATTCACAAGATTAAACATCTTCTTGCATCCCTAGTGCTGCACCTCTTCAATGACACTTCTTCAATGACACTTCTGTGACACAGGTAGCTCTCATGTGGACTCATTAAATCAAAGGGCTTATGCATTCCCCATCTCCAACACTGACTATGATGCAAATTAGGTTTGTAAATTAACCCATAAACAGCTTTTATTTGCACCGAAATATTCCCCTGGACTTGTGCAAATTACAATTTTAATACATCTGTAGAGCTATCGGGATCTGAATTATACCCCAACAACCTAATTTGCATAAGTAAGAGATTGTAATGACTTACTCAACTAAGCATACCCATGCAGTTAATTACTTTTTTCCAAATGAAATGCCAAAATTATTTCCCTGTAGAAAAGTCAATCCCTCACCCAGAGCATTACAGGATGCTGCGCTTTTAAAACAATTAATACGGAATTAATTTTAACAGACCACTGAACCATGCTAGCAAGCATGCGAGTAAATGTTTTATCAGGGCTGACATCCTACGTCAGATACACACATCTAGCTTAGCTGGGATTTCATAAAATTATTGAGGGGTGGGATGAGTCAAAATTATTCTTAAGGGGGAGCAATCTATCTATCTATTTATCTATCCATCAATCTATCTATTTATCTATCTTGCTTTATGTATATATACATGTGTGGGTGTTTCTATCTGTGTATCCATATATTCACAAACATATATGTACCACACATATATATATATATATATATATATATATATATATATATGCACACGCAAGCCTCTCACTGTATGTATGACAAATTCAAAAATGAGTTTCACTTTATGTCTATCAAATTCTAAAATCTATTTATTTCTGATCATTAAAGCATCCATGTATTTAATATATGCATTTAAAACTACAAGATTCTTCTGAGGGAGACTTCAAATAGAGGCCATTGAAATTTGTACTTGTAAAGCGCACCCATACCCCCAAAGGGGTGTCCAGGCGCTGTACGCATACCGCTGTGGAACCCTTCCTGGCTTTTCCCTGTGAAATGTCCACTCCTGGGCACCCCCAGGGTGAAGCCAGGCATCCCAGCGCTGTTGGGGCCATTGTGGAGATTAAGCAAGCTATTGCCCAGAGTTGCAGAGTGGGACGCATGATTAGAATAGGCACCGAGGCGAGAATTATCAGGTCCGAGGAAATTGAGCCCAAGACCCGCCGAGGCGGGAATTGAACCCTGGTCCCGGGCCAGATCTCTGCATCAGGGTCTGCCGCTCTAACCATTGAGCCACACTTCTCCACTAGGCCATTGAAGTACACGGAGTGACTGCCCTTCCTGCCCTGGCTTCAGACTTACTACAGGGGGTATGTAGCCCTTTCTGTGCGGACAGGACACTGCCTATTCAAGTATAAGTGAGGCAGTGCTTAGCTTCGCACCCCCATCAAGTCGGTTAATGGCCCATTAAGGCCCATCAAGTCACACCTTAGATCTTATTGTGTATGGCTGCCTAGAGGGAATGCACAAAGCCCACCTGTCACCCACCCGGACGTATATTCAGAGACAGGCAGCAGGCACCAAATGGCTAAAGTAAAAAAAAAAGCCAACTTTCTAAAAGTGGCATTTTCAGAATTACAATTTAAAATCCGATTTCACCATAAGTTATGATTTAGATTGTGATTCCAGAGACACCAAGCCTGGGGTCCAATCTCTTCCCAATTAGAAATTACACGTATAAAATGTAATAAGGTAATTCCAATGTTAACCTCACACATGCCTACAAAGCCCTTCACAGCACCAGACCTGCATACCTCAACCACCGCCTCGCCTTCTACACTCCTACCAGACATCTCCGCTCCACCCAACTGGCCCTGGCTATCATCCCACGGATCCGCAAGACCACGGCTGGAGAAAGATCCTTCTCCTACCTCTCAGCGAAGACCTGGAACTCCCTGCCTCTGCACCCCAGGCAATCACCAGCGCTGCCGCAATTCAAGAAGGACCTCAAGACCTGGCTCTTTGACTGAACTGCAGATCCACCCCACCCTCAGCACCTTGAGACCCCTACGGGTGAGTAGTTGCACATTATAAGAAACCTGATTGATTGATTAATCCTATGGGAGAGACAGGGGTTGCAGTAGTGAAAAACAAATTGAAGAGTTTTTCACTACTAGGACATGTAAAACTTAAAAGTACATATCCTACCATTTAAATACACTGCACCCTTATCTTGGATGTCCAGGACCTACCTTAGGGGTGGCTTATATGCATTAAAAAAGGAAGATTTGGTCCTGGCAACAGGGTTAACTTGCCAGGTCGACATCGCAGTTCAAAACTTCACCCAGGCTCTGCAGTGGCAGGCCTGAGACTTGTTTAAAGGGCTACTTAAGTGGGTTGCACAATCAGTGCTGGCTGGAGGCCAGACCGTTTAGCTAACTACGTCCCTAGTAGGATGCTTCGGTCAGCTGAGGCCTGCCTACTGGTCTGCCCCCGTTTCAACCTGTCTTCTGTTGGAGGAAGAGCCTTCTCAGCATCAATTCCTCGGCTTTGGAATTGTCTCCCGATAAATCTACGCAAGGAACTGAACCTCCTCCCCTTTAGGAAGAAGCTGAAGACAGTACTTTTCTTAGAAGCTTGGGGCATCATTTAACATCTGCTACTCCCCCACCAACATGGATAGGTGTCCCCTCTGGTAGCGCTTAGAGACCTGCTGGTGATAACACGCTCGATAAATGTAAATTACAATTACAATTACAATTAATTTGCAGGCCCTGGGCACATGTAGTACACTTTACTAGGGACTTATAAGTCAATAAAACATGACAATTGTGGATAAGCCAATGTTACCATGTTTTAAGAAGCGAGCACAAGCACTTTAGCACTGATTAACAGTGTTAATGTGCCCATAGTCTTGAAGCCAACAAAGCCGAATTCTGCAAAAAAAAGGGAAGAGGAAGGCAAAAAGTTTGGGGTGACCGTGCAGAAAGCGCAATTTCCAACAGTTATCAAATGCAAAAGTAAGCATGTAAGTGCTATGTGTGGGAGACATTTGGGAGAACTAACTGTCTGAGCACTCACAGGCTGACTTTGCACAGTTAATGGTGTGGTCATTCTGAATTATGATTTTCCCAGGAAGCAAACTTTCCATTATGCATTTTTATAACAATCACTTTGGTGTTGGTGTATCTCTCTCATTGCAATAATTAAGTACTTTAGGGCTGAATTTTTTGATTCTCAGAGTACCCCATAGCAACCCGGGTATGCAAGACTGAAATTTGATAAAGGGCATGTGTCTGCTTCAACAAGAAGAAGAGAAGATTGGGCCAGTTTTTTTAGCTATGTGATGCTCTAAGTAGGTGGTGGTATAAATGTTCGTCAAACCCCATTGAATTGGGAATGCAGAGTTGAGTTCCATCTGAAAAACTGAGACTTCCCAGTTGTCCCCTTTACTATGGAGCTTAACTTGTAACAGGAGTATACATTTTCAGACCAAATATATATCCTCCTAACTCTTAAACAGGCCATAGTCTCAATGCACATGCAGATACAATTATAAATAGAGAATGAATAATGACAGTCAAAATATCCACCTCACAATGGTCCAGCTGGAGAAACCTATCAACCATATCAAGACGGCTTGTAATACAAAATGACCCCTTTTGTGTACAAAACAATGACAAACCAGTGTTTAAAAACACACACACACAGTCATGTGCGTGCACTACACAAGCACATACACTTTCACACACATAAACATACACATGCAAAGATGGAAGAAAACAGCCAGAGAAACAACAAAGAATATTTCAAAGCAGAAATGCTGATTTGGCTCACTAAAAGGACTCCATTCTGTGCACATAGCACAGCGTTGTAGCAGGTGCTGCAACTTTTTATCTCTAGGGAGAGGTGTGGCACAGTGGCCACAGTGGCTGACTCCGGAGCACCGGGCTCATGATTCGATCGCCAGCGGCAGCTCAGCTCAGCATCATGTGACTCTGGGCAATAGCTCAATTAATCTCCCCGACAACCCCCAGCGACTTGAAACCTTAAGGGGTAATATGTTTGCGCTTTACTAATAGGAATTATTAACACAGACAGTAATTACCATTAGTTAGTCAGAATAATTGCATGCCTATGTACAATAGCCATCTCATTGTAAATAGACAAACGTAAGTCGGTCCGGTTAGGTGGAGCAGCTGGCACCATACCCCGTGTGATCACCATTGAAAGAGTTTTAAGAAGCAGTACTGAGAGAGGGGGTCAGGCTCCGCCTTCTTGTTGATCTTGCTTCATACAAGCTTTTGATTGAGCAGAACACTGATGCTTGTACTACACTTTTTGCCTCGTGGGAAAGGTTATGCTCATTATAGTAGTCCTGAGTTGTTTATAGTGACAAGTTATTGGCCAAAATTATAGGCCGAATTGGTTGATTGGAAAAAGTTATGTCAGATTTCATAGAGCTGATGAGTTTGTAATAAAATGTGATGAATGCAAAGATTTTGGTGTTGATTACCACCTCTGAAAAATCTTGGGGGTAGACGATTTGTAATGGCAAAATCCATGTTAGGCCAGTTTAGGAGGGGTATGTTGTTTTGCCAAATGTAAATGTATGAATTTATGAATCTTTGTAATTTTATAATAGCCTGCCTGATGACTACCAGGTTGGAATACATACTTGCAAAACATAGACCTGAATTGCAAGACAATGATAAGAGCTATAGGCCTAATTGGTTCATTGTGAAACGTTATGTGTGATACCATAAGTCCAATCCATTTATTATGAAAAGTTATAACAAAGAGTGTCAGAGGCACTTATTTATTGTGAAAAGCATATTGTAAAGCCAATTGGCTGTTAAATGTTGGGGCAGAAAGGTCTCTGCATGGTTAAAGATGTGCCCCTGCCCTAAGTGCCCAACTCTACTGGTTTCTGGATCCCTAATGCTGATTTCTGTGTCATGTAAACATGGATTGTGCGTTTGCGACATGACAAAGGTCTGTCTAACGGATTGCAAGCTTGTTGGACTGGGAGGTGGGAGCCCAAAGCGCTACCCTCATAGTGGTGGAAGGCTACCGCCTTCAACAAGAGTTAAGCAGCACAAGCGCAGTGATGACAGCATACCGTGTAATGATAAGTAGTAGTGAACAGGCCCTTTTGATCTTGTGTCACTGGAGTGAAGCCTACAGGCTCACTCACCTTTCTAAAGGTCCTGCTGCTAGGTGCTTAACTCGCCCTTGGCCTACATCAGGTAGATGTCAAGTGCTGTGCAGCGCAGGAGTAGGGACTCTGCGCTGAATGTATGTGTGCCTGAGAAGGGTACAGTACAGTATTAGAGCATGCTGTGTACTACATGTGGGTTTACTGAATGTGCTGAGTGTATGTATGCCTGCGAGGAATACATGACATCAAAGATGTAGTGCTGTGTGTGTGCAATGAATGTATGTTCTGGGTGTATGAGTGCTTGCGGAAGTACAATACATGAAGGGTGAAGTGATGTGCAGCTCGCACATGGTTAGTGTGTGTGCTGGCAGAGTGTGTGTTTGCAAATAACACACCTTGGTACACAACAGAAAAGCTACAACTGAGCCGTGTGCGTAGAATTAATGTGTGTGCTGAATACATGTGTGTCTGTACAGGCACAATGCATGGAGGTAACAGTAGTGGACAGTAAGTGTGCTGTAAATATACATTGAATAAGTGCGCCTGCATTGGTACATTATATAAATGACCCTGGGTTTCATTTTGGGAAGCCCAGGCCTGTCTGGTGAAGACATGAGGAGTAGAGGAATTCCACCAGATAGATTTGTGTATTGCTGCATTCCTGTGAGGTGGGTGGGACACACCGGAGGAAGGGACTCTCCTTTTACACTTCAAAAAGTTGCTCATTGATTCAGTAATAGATCACAAGGAAGGGGTCTGGACGCATCTCAGGAGATTGGGTTGATAGGGGAATCATACAAAGTAGGGCTGGGAGCCTCAGATTAACCTTTTGAAGCACATATCACTGTGGCTGACATCCAGATGTGAGTTCTGAGGTGTCCCATGAATTGTGCTGTCGATCAATCAGCTTCGGAATCTTGCCTGCTGTGATAGACATCCTTTCAAGGGGAAAGCAGAAAAAGAGAAGTGGCTACTTCACAAGAAGCAGACTTCAACATAAAACTTCAAAAACTCAGATGCTAAATCACCTTTTGGTGTCAGGAAATAGTCTACAAAAGAGGGAGGATGAATACCCAAACATTGTCATCTGAATAGCAGTAAGATGGGCTGTGTGAGAAGGGGGAGCTCTGCAAGACTTCTGCCTGTGACTAGGACTGGGGGCCAAGGTCTGCTAATTTCTCTACTAGACGATTACTGCCGTGACCGGCCGGTCAAGCCAGCACACTGTGATCTGCACCTGACCCCTCAGGACTACAATGACGCCTCCGTAGACGTTGCACACTAGCTGGGGCTCCAGTCGGCAGCCTGAGAATCCCCCTCCTGTTAGGGGAAGGGTGACTTATCAAGTGTTTGCTTGGAGGAGAGAGGGTACGCATGCCGGGTGCTGCAGTGTGAACCGTGTGAAGCCTGCCTTCGCCGAACAGGATCTGTACTTTGAAGCGCCCATGGTGAGGACACTCACTGCACTGCTGAACACTTCCATACTGCTGGAACGGGTAAGACTGGAACTGGGCCTGTGGGGCCACGAGGAACCCGCTGCTAACAGGGCCGTGCCACCATGGACACTTTTGACTAATAACTGAGGAGTCATAGGGGAACTCTTGAATACAGCCTACTAGTGAGCACTCTCTGGATGCATCCACCAGCGAATGGGGAATAATCCTGAACACGTTACAAGGAAGGGGGTGGGACAGGGATTTGCCCTACTAGAGCCCCGACCTCAAGGGGAGTGTATTGTTGCTTATGAAAGTCGTTATTCCTTTGCATGTGCAGAGGTGAAAAGAAAATACTCATATTTCTTATAAATATGAGTATTGGACTCAACATTGATTTATTGTTCATGATGTGTGCACTTTGAGTTCTGAGTCATGTTCACTTAACCTGTATATAGACATCCCCCCAAGGGAGCCTTTGACTGCTCGTCCAGAGCTACCACTGAGATTCAAGTGCAGATGCGGTGTTTGGCCTAGTTGCTCAAGATCTATAGTAGGTTGGTGGACCTCTGCATATCAGGAGTAAAAGGCTTCAACCAGCACGGTTGGGCCCAGTAGTCCCTGCATGCCCTATGGCCCTCTGGAAGGGGTTCTGACAAAGGTGGATTGTTATAATGCTATGTGAAAGCCTGCAGACATATATTTTCATACATGGCAGCTGTCAGATTACCAAAGTAGGTAAGGATCTGGGTGTTGGTTAACACCCTCTGACAACCTCTGCATGAAATTCCATTGGTGGGTAGGTCTGGCTTGCCAGTACAGCTATTTGCCAGAGTTTACGTGATCACCAGAAAAGACATTTTAGAAGCAGTACCAATAAACTGACTTCGGCCCTACCCACATGTTGATCTTCTTCCCCACAAATATTTGATATTCCATTTGTACAATCAATTTCGTCTGCCTTTAACAGTACCCGACCTAGAGGCCACTGATTAACAGGTCATAGGTGGGGTGGCACGTAGCCGGCAGACAGACGTGCGAACAGGCAGTCCCAGATCAATCCCACAGATAGGGACACCGCAATGGTCTAGGAAAATTGGCCCCATTAAAGTACACATGGCCGAGGGGTGCATGCATTCCCCAAACACCATAAAGTCAGGTCCCACATGAAGTTAGGAACACATAGCCAATCAGGACACAAAGCAAAAAGAACGGATGATGGACGGAGTGCCGATCAAATGAAACATTCACACCCAGTCACAGATCTGGGTTTAATCCATAGTTTCTTTGCCCAAAACGTCACCCCAGTTTGGACCCGGCCGTATGGAAATCAGTCTTGACCCTGCTCCCCATGGGAACAGTCCAGACCGAACTGTCAGGCCAGGTCCTCTCTGGACTGGAAACAAGCATCCTGGGACCGGTTTCGGGGCATTACACCTCATAAGCCAGGCTAGCTTGAATCCAATGGCACAGTGAGCATGGGACCCACATCTGGGCATACCCTTCCCACTTAGGGTGACCAAAGCAAAAAGAACAGATGATGGATGGAATGCTGAACAAATCAAACATTCACTCTCAGTCACAGATCTGTGTTTAATCCATTGTTGACACAGGACACAGCACACACAGTACACGCAGTGATCACACGCTCCTCATGCCAGACATCTAGACATGTTACCCACTGGCAGCATTGTGTCCACGCAAGCTCGAGGCCCACCTTCATTCCTCATCTCATACATCAATTTATGACTCCACAGACAGAAGCTCACATTCCCTACCAAAATGGTATTGCCTGAACACTCAATAATCTTTCTACAAACCCATGTTAGACCGATTGTAAATTGAGACAGTCTTCAGACCCTATGCCTGTGGCTGATCTCCTGGTCGCACTGTTTAATTAAACAAACTGTCCTTCTTTTTTCAAAAAACGCCTCTTGACTCTTGTTTTTTCCAAGGTATTTGATGTTCAAGCAACAGCTGAAACCAGTTTTGTTGGTTTTTAGGACTCTGCACCCTTTAATCCTGATAACCAATGGTAAAGTCCTTATGCTTTCCCTCCAAAACATGGTGAAATTGGCCTTCATCTGATTGGTACATTTAATTTACTTATAGGTCCCTAATAAATGGTACTATGTGTACCCTGGGCCTGTAAATTAAACACTACTAATGGGCTCCAGTACTCATTGTGCCACCTACTAAAGTAGCCTTTTATTACATGCCTTAAGCCTGCCACTACGGCCTGTAGTTCATTTTTAAACTGCCACTTCGACCTGGCAAAATAAACCTTTTGCCAGGCCTAAACCTTCCTTTTTAATACATATAAGCCACCCCTAAAGTAGGCCCTAAAGGCTCATAGGCCACAATGCATGATATTTAAAAGGGAGGATTTGTGCGCTTAGGTCTTACATGTCCTGACAGTGAAACCTCTAAAGTTGTTTTTCACTGTAGCAAGGCTATCTCTCCCATAGACTAACAGTGGGTTACCTTACTACACTTAATAAGTGATAACTTCAGTTTGGGACCAGATAGAGAAATACATCTTTCATTGCAATTTCCAATCCTTTTTTTTTTAAACTTTATTTATGAGTTTCCCACATATTAACAACATGAGCATAAGTGTTCACTGTCAACATCATCACAGTTGAATAAAGCAGCGTCAAGGACATAGAAACATGCCATGCATACTGATACCGGAGAGTCCCAGCTGATAACAAATGTTGTAGTCTCATGGTCCTGGCCAACATCTTAATGTATGTAGCACCACCTCACGCCTTTCTGACGTTGTTCCCTACTGAAACACCAAGGATACCAGAGCAGTGATATTGCTAAAAGATCATCATTGGTAGAGCATTCGTTATAACATTGGTTAAAGTACATTTGAAAGCAATAGCTAAGTTACCCCACCCCTGCTGGGACTATGCCTCGCTCCAGTTGCGAGGTAGAGGGCCGCTGATGGGATTCAATATACGTTCTGAATCGACCCCAAATGTCTCTGGGACGAGAAGAGGGGGGTAAAGAAGTGGAGTACACTTCGCTATTCGTGTTGCATGATGCCAAGCTACTCATCCAGCTCTGCAATGTGGGAGCTGCCCTGCGGCCCCAGTGAATAGCAATATCTCTCTTGGCCAATAGCAAACTTAGGGCTACAAATTTCCGCACTTTTTTAGGAAAGTTTACCACATAGCCCAGCAGCGCCCTCCGGGATGGGAACCAGGGACAAATTGATCATTTCGCCCAATGCCTTGTGTACTGCCTCCCAGAACGGCTGTAAGATTGGACAGGTCCATGTAAGGTGTGCAAAATCGGCTTGAGGGGCTGTACATTTGCGGCAGGTGTGGGGTCTGGACTGATCTAGTCTGTGGGCTCTGGCCGGGCTGATGTATATTCTGCGCAAAAATTTGAAATGTAGTAGCTTGTGTCTGCTGTTTAGGGAGACGTCCTTCGTGACTGCGCAGCAGTTAGCCCATTGGTCGTCCGTGATTGGGCGGCCCATGTCGCTTTCCCAGTCCCTGCGGATCTTGTCATCATTTACCGGGATGATCCCAGAGCATGCTTTGTATAGTTTAGATATGAGGTGAACCCCCTGTTCGCTCTATATGACCAGAGACAGAGGAGCAAACGATTCAGGTTCAATGGGAAAACCAGGCAACGCGGCACGTAGAGCCGAATGCATCCGACCCAGCACAAAGCTATCCATGAACGTGGCATTAGGAAAGCGAACGTGGTCTCGCATCGAGAAGATTTGGCCATCGGGGTACAGGTCTCCTATTTTGGTGATATCGAATTTAGTCAAGGTGCGCTGTACTATTCTCTCCCCTGTAATTGGCAACCAATGGGCGTTAGGGAGCGGCAGGGCAGTAGAATATAGTGCGGTAGTGCTGGTGATCCGTCTCACCTTCTCCCAGGCCCAACTGGTGGTGGACACTGTCTGTATGTCATTTGGGTCTCTGGGAACGCCCTTGGGTAGTACCGTTGGCAACCGCTCGGGAAGGACGAAGTCAGATTCCAGACGAAGGAACGGGATCCTGGCGTCAGGGTGATACCATGCATAGGCATAGCTGCATTGGGCCACGAGATAATATAAGTGTAGATCTGGCACACAGTATCCTCCCCTTTCGTAGGGCAGAGTAAGCACCTGCCAACGAACTCGGGCCTGTTTGCCCCCCCACACCAATCTAATAAGATGGGATCCTAACGTCAAGAAGAAGCTGTTAGGGAGGGGTATCGGGATATTATTAAAAAGGTATAAAAATTTGGGGAGGACCACCATCTTGATGATCGCCACTCTGCCAGCGATGGACAGTGGTAACCTCAACCATCTTTCTACTTGTGTCTCGAGGGCGCTAATTGCTTGCCCATAATTGAGGCGTATAATCTGGGCAGCGTCCAGATGGATGTGGATGCCTAAATATTTAACGGAGTCTGCGCACCATTCCAGAGGGAATTCACACTCCCAAGGCATTGTGCTGGAAGTCAAGGGAAAAATAACCGACTTATGCCAGTTAATGTCGAGACCCGAATGTCGACCAAATCTGAGTATTTCTCGTATGAGAGGTTCTAAATTGGCCTGTGGCTACCTAACATAAAGGATAGTGTCATCAGCATAAAGCGAGACCAGTAGGGGGCCCGTGTTGAATTGTAGGCCTCTCTGTAAATGCTTTTCTTGGAAATGGCGAATTAAGGGGTCCATAGCAAGTATAAACAACAAGGGCGACAGAGGGCAGCCCTGTCATGTACCTCGGGACAAGGAGAAGGGTAGGGAGAGTGTGCCGTTCAGCCGGAGCCGTGCTGTTGGGCGACAATAGAGTAATGAAGTAGTGGCTATGAAACCCATCGGCATCCCCATGCGGCGCATATCGGACACAAAAAAGGGTCACTCTAGGGAGTCAAATGCCTTTTCCGTGTCAAGTAGAATAGCGGCGGCTGGAACCTCCGGATTAATTCTGTGGAGAACTGAGAAGAGGGTCCGGAGATTGAGCGATGTAGATCTATGGGGGTCAAAGCCAGATTGAGCTGGGGAGATAATGAACTCCATCAATTGAGACAGACGCATGGCGATAACTTTGGCCAGGATTTTATAATCTAGATTTAGTAGGGACAAAGGTCTGTACGACCCACATAGTCGCAGGTCTTTACCTGGTTTGGGGAGGAGAATAATGACGGCCTCGCTTAAAGTAGGGGGGAGAATTTGTCTCTCAAGGGCCTCCGCATATACCTCAATGAGTTGCGGCGCCAATATATCTCTGTATGCCTTGTAGAAGTCCCCTGTAAACCCATCCAACCCAGGGGCAGAGGAGGACCAGAGGGCGTCAATGGCCCCAAGCACATCAGCTTCGGAAATCGGTTCCGCTAGGAAATCCTGCATGTTCTTCTCAAGATATACTAACGCGATTTCAGACAGATAGGCTTCCTGGGCAGTGGGATCTCACCCTATTTTGGAGGTGTAGAGGGCTTTGAAATAATCAAGAAATTCGTCACGAATTTCCGAGGTGACGGAAAGCGCTTGGTTAGCGGAAGAACATAGTTCCGTGATATAGGCCTTACTGTATGGGGGCCGAAGCATCTGGGCTAATACCCGCCCTGGCCTTTCGCCCTCACCGTATCGCCTAGCGGTTTGGTACTTTCCCAGAAAGAGTATCTCGCGGTCCGCAGATTCCCTATATTCAGTGAGGAGGGCGAGACGCCGCCCCTCCAACTCCGGATCAAGAGAGCGCCTAGTGTCGCTATCCAGTTCTGCCAGGCCGCGTTCTAGGCGAGATAATGTGTTGCGCAGATCCTTGAGGACACCAGCATGTTTGGCAATGCAAACGCCCCTGATGTATGCCTTGAATCCCTCCCACAGGACCGCCCAAGTGTCTACTGAACCAGTGTTGATGGTGAAATATTCTTCAATGGCCTCCCGCACTTCATTGTGAAAAAGGTCATCATTGAGGGCGCGACTCGGGAAGCGCCATTGCCGTTCAAACCCCTCTGATCGGGGGACACTGAGGACAAGCCGAACTGGTGAGTGGTCCGAGTATGTTCTCGGGAACGTCGTGATAGAGTGATACCAACTGGACATGCCCGGAGATATCAGCCAGTAATCAATCCTAGTCCAGGTATTATGGTGGCCAGCATAATGCGTGTATTCAGTGAGGGAGGGGTTGCGTGAGCGCCAGATGTCTAGTAGAGAAAGCTGCTCGCATAGGTCAAGGAGCGCCCGGCGTGCGCGTGGTTTTGAATCAGGGGAAGTGGAGGTGCTATCCAGGGCTGGGTCAGGGAGCAGGTTGAAATCCCCCCCAACTAGAAAGAATATGGGACCTAGCTTAGTGAGCTGAGTGAATAGGGAATGAAAGAAGTCCGGGGAGTCAGTGTTCGGGGCGTAGACGCATACCAGGGCCATATTGTGTCCCAGTAATGACCCAGCCACATTGGTGTATCTGCCCTCGCTGTCATTTACAACAGAGCGGAGGCTGAAGGGAATGCTTTTGTGTATGAGGATGGCTGTGCCCCTCGCATAGTTGCTAAAATTGGCAAAATATCTATGTGCACCCCAGCCGGAAGCAAAGCGCACGGAGTCGGATTTAGGTAAGTGTGTCTCCTGTAAAAAGGCAATGTCGACTTTATGTCTGAGTAAATATTGTATAACGTGTCTTTTCTTACGATTATCATTAAGGCCCCTAACATTCCAGGACATCAAGGTTAGGCCAGAGGGACCTTCAACACTACCTAGCTGGGCCATCTGGTGGTCGTGGCATGCATGACAAATGCAAATAGTCGTGAATAAACGCTAACTGTGACAGTAAACAGACCTATGTACATCCAACAAGATCTATGCACTAGCAATTGTCCCTCCCCCACCCCCACCCAACCTCACTACAAAGAAAGCAAGGCCTATCCAAATCTGACAGCAATACAAAGAGTACCAATTGACTTGACAGAGAAGTGAAACAAACCCAGAAGTGGTACATCCGCGTAACGAAAAACAAAACCACGGTGTACACCAAGGGGGGGTGGCAATGCCACGCCAGTTACCCAGCTACCTGAAACATTTCACAAGGATGAAAAACATTATCCCAAAACAGTCATACATCAATGGGAAAAGCGTTACTTGGTGGAATCAGCCGGAGCCAGTTCCTGAGAAGAGTTCCATGCTTGCGTCGGAGCCGCTGTGCAGCGGGGAGGGCCTAACACCATCCGCGACTGTCTGATTGTTTCGCTTGTATGCGTGGCAAAATTCCTGGACTTCCGCTGGGCTATCAAAAATGCGGGCCTTACCGTTGACATCCACTCTCATTCTAGCAGGGTATAACATGCCGTACTTCAAACCGAGGTTCCTGAGGGTGGCTTTAACTCCATTATACTTGCGGCGGGCCTCTTGCACCATGATGGTAAAGTCTGGATAAAGTGATAGCTTGGAGCCCTGCCAGGTAGTGTCGCCCCGTTCCCTAGCGAGGCGCAGCGCGGTGTCACAGTCCCGAAAGTTCATGACCAGCGCAATGATGGGTCTTGGAGGGCATCCCGGATTGGGCCGGGGCCCCAGTGAGCAGTGGGCACGCTCCACCACGAATCCCGGGGTGAAGGAGTCTCTCCCGAACATATCAGCCAGCGATGACTCTACAAAGATGTTGAGCCGGCCAGTGGCGGTGGATTCTGGAACTCCCAAAATGCGAATGTTATTACGCCTACTGAGCTCTTCGAAATCTTCGTTTTTAATGGCCACATCTTTGAGAATACGCTCCACACGCTCCAGTCTTTTGAGGGACTGTGCAGTGCCATCCTCGATGTCTGATATGCGGGCCTCCGCGACATCCAGGCGTCGGTCATGAACATGAATTTTAGCCCCTAGATCTGCGAGACTCTTGTCGAGGGTGTCAAATCGACCGTCTAGGGCTCTGAAGCCCACTCTCATCTCTTGCAGCAGCGACTTGGATTGGGTAGAGGAGTCGTCGGACCGCTCTGCATCCAGCCCACCTTCCGCCATGCCGGATCCACCCTCCGGTGCCGTCTCCACAAGTTTCTCAAAGGGAAGGGTCTTCTGTTTAGGATCTTTGCGGCCCATGCCGCACCACAATGGCACAAGCGGAGCGGCAGTGGGGTGGCCCCCATGTGTACAGCCCGACAAAGGCAGGTCCGGGAGCGCAGCAATCTGTGGAGTACACCCAAACCTTGAAGGGGGGGAGCAGGGGCCTCCGCCCAAGGAGCAATCAGAGCAGGCACTCTTATCCCCCAATCAGCCAGATGTAGATGGCGGCAGGGGCCTTAGAGGATACACGCTCAGTCTTAGACTCCCAGTTGGAATGATAATGGCGGGCCCCAATAGTGGTTCTCAGCGTCTATGAAGCCCCTGCAGGGGTGTGCTGGGTGTCCGGGGAGCCAATTACTGGGTGCAGTGGCATGTGGAGGCCCCAGCTTAGTTGCATTGGTTGCCCTGTCTTGGAGGAGATTATGGGGCGGTTGCAGCAGTGGTGGGTCTCGCTGTGTTGTCGGCAGTAAAATGGGAGGCCTGATGGCAGTGTATTACGCACTTGACTGGCGGCGCGGCGCGGCAGTGTCTGCGTGCGGGCGTCAACCGGGCGCGGGGGGCGATGTGCTGCCTCTTGCCACTCCTCTGCCTGAAGTCTACGAGCGACCGAGTGGTCGCCTCCCGGGCTCGCCCGCGGGGCCTAAGGGAAGTTGAGGGTGCTTGTAGCGCATTTGGCGTGTAGAGAAACGAGGCCGCCACTCAGCCAAGCCAGAGTCCAAGCACTGGGAGGGCAGCGTATTGAAAAACCCCGCGCCCGGCGCACTCACCGCCGTTATGCTCTCCCTGTCCCGCCGGGCAGCAGCTGCTGGGCTCTCCTTTCGTTTAGCCGTGCCTGGTGGTGTAGGCCACGGCCGCCGTCTTCACTCGCTCCACCCTTCGCACGTTGCGCATCGGAGAACTCGGCCGCAACGGCCCCTCTTTGCAATCAAACAGGATCACCGATCACAGCATGCGCTCAGGGGTCCAGTGGCATCGGGTACATGGCGATTGCTGCCACGTAGATGGGGGATAAAGGCTGCTGGGCTGGGATGGCTGGCGGTGCTTCAACACCGCGCGGCCATCTCGGTCTGCGGCTTGGCCACGCCCCAATTTCCAATCCTTTAATTGGTAAAATCGGATTTTATTTTACTACTCTGAAAATGCCATTTTTAGAAAGTTGTCATTTTTCTGCCTAACCCAAATGGGCCTTTCAGACAGTGCCCAGGGTTACATGACTGTGAATGACTTTCCTGTGGTATGTTGTGCATTCCTTCCAGCCATAGGGACAACACAGCCTTTTGCGAGGGGCAAGGTGTTCCTCTCCTGAGCAGGAAGGCTTAGGGGGTTGTACTCAGTCCTTCCTGAGCTTCAAAGGGTAGCCTGAGGGCTTTGCCCACCCTCTTACTGTTTCTATGTCTTGCTGCCCTGCCACTGACAAATGCAGCTCACATCTAGGCCGGCCTGCCTTTGCCCCCCTAGAAAGATTGTTGCCAAACCCAGGAAGGGGAAAATGTTAGACAAATGGGGCACCCCACAGACTGACACTGGCTATCATAATGTCACCCTAAAAGCCTCTCATCAGAACACTCTTTGACCTGTGGAAGATTCAGCGGGAAATCTGCCCTGCTGTCTGAAGAAGGAAGACTTGACCTGCTAAACTTGAACCCAGGATGCCCTGAAGTGACTCAACGAGTCAGTTGGCTGACTTCCTCCTGCTTGAGCTACAGGGACACAACAAGATTCCAGGGGCCTCCTCTGCAAATGCCCAGCTGATCAGAACCAACTGGAACTGCCTGAGCCCTGCTGCTGGCCTCTGCTGGAGTGAGTCCTGATCCCCAAGAGGTGCCCCACCATGTCCTGGACCCATGGCTGGCACCAGAGTGTACTCTTCCTACCTCAAAACATCAACAACTGAACTGCAGGTGAAACCGTCAACAACTGAACTGCAGGTGAAAATCCAAAAGTTTTGGACTCTTCGTGACAGCAAGCAGATTCTTTGCATAAGCAATGGCCACTGCATTTACTGCCAATGAGAGGTTCCAACTGCGACCTGCTGTGTCCACCAGCATCTACTGCCCATGTCTCCTGACAATGTGAAGCCCCAGTGGAGACCTGCTCTTCACGCCGACAACGATCTCCTCGCAGCTTCCGCCAACGCAATGCTCCAACTGAGGCTCCTCTCATGGACTTAAACTGTGAAAAAATTTCACCAGGACGAACCTGGTCCCTGTAGCTAACCCGTGCTACATCACAATCTGCCTCAACTGGTGAATTTGACCCAGTCCAGAGCAAACAGATAACCGCAAGTAGCAATTTGCTCTTTTTGGTACTATTTTCACCTGATAATTTAAAAATTCATATTACCAGCTCTACTAATTAGATTTTTTGTCATTTTGGTGCAATTTTATTTGTTAAAATGTACTACTTTTTTCTAGATTTATTTAGATTTCTTTGTGTGATCTTTTCACTTCATTACTGTCTGAGTGCTACATTAATACTTTACACATCGCCTCTAAGTTAAGCCTGATTGCTTTTGTGCCAAGCTACCAGAGGGTAAAGAATGGGTTAATTTAGAGACTTTTGTGGTTCATCCTGACAAGGCCTGTGGGGCATATTATCAAGAACGGCGTTAAAAATTATCGCCGGTTTAGCGGCAGAAAACTGCCGCTAAAGCAGCGATAATGGGCTTGATAATATGCCCTGGAGAATTCCAATAGAAGCCCATGTTCACACCAGAACATGGACTTCTATTGGAATTCTCAAGGGCATATTATCAAGCCCATTATCGCCGCTTTAGCGGCAGTTTTCTGCCGCTAAACCGGCGATAATTTTTAACGCCGTTCTTGATAATATGCCCCTCAGTTTATTACTTGAGTGGGGCTCACACCCTTCTCAACTAATAACTCAATTTCCTAGAAGAACTCTGTTATGATGAAGATACTCTCTTATACAGAGGTAGCCAAGTCATGTTGGTTATAAGATGTAGATTTATTTTAAAAGTAGTATCTTAGTTGCTGGTTACAGGTTAAAAATAACACCCCACCAGGAGCTGCATCCTTGCTGCTCAGCCCACTCTCTCCAACTGAAATTCATCCACACCAGGCACTCATCAACATTCTGTGACCCCTCAACACACACTGGCTGAGCAACAGGAAACTGAGAACTATGGACAGGATGCATAGCAACAATCACAAGCCACAACACATATCCTCCCCTTATAAAAACATTTGGAAATATAAATTAACACTCAACCAGTCCCATAAATATTCAAACTCATTAAACATCAAATCAAAAGGACAAAAGATGGAAGAAAACAATCAATCAGTCCTATGAATATTAGACTCATTAATGTTCATCAGGTAACTCCAATTTACCCCTACCACATACCGTAACCTCTTAGGAAGGACACACGACATTAAGGCATAACACACATGCAGCCTACATCCTGAACCCCTTAGAAAGGACACTCAGTTCATTTGGGCGTAATACACATGCCCCTACATCCTTAACCCCCTAGTAAGGACACACAACATTAGGGCTCTACTGCATCGACTTAAAAACGCATGGCAGGACCAGGAACCTCTCATACCCTCTACTGCATCGACTTAAAAGCACATGGCAGGACCAGGGACCTCTCATACCCTCTACTGCATCCACTTAAAAACAGATGGCAGGACCAGGGACCTCTCATACCCTCTACTGCATCCACTTAAATACACATGGCAGGACGAAGGACTTCTCATAACCTCTACCGCGTCCACTTAAAAACACATGGCAGGACCAGGGACCTCTCATACCCTCTACCGCATCCACTTAAATACAGATGGCAGGACCAGGGACATCTCATACCCTCTACCGCATCCACTTAAAAACAGATGGCAGGACCAGGGACCTCTCATACCCTCTACCGCATCCACTTAAATACAGATGACAGGACCAGGGACCTTTCATACCCTCTACGGCATTCACTTAAAAACAGATGGCAGGACCAGGGACCTCTCATACCCTCTACCGCATCCACTTAAAAACAGATGGCAAGACCAGGGACCTCTCATACCCTCTACCGCATCCACTTAAAAACAGATGGCAGGACCAGGGACCTCATATACCCTCTACCGCATCCACTTAAAAACAGATGGCAGGACCAGGGACCTCTCATACCCTCTGAAGGAAGTGACCCGTTTAGGGTCACCCATGTCACTCTCGACCTCCTCTAGCCTTCCATTCAATGAAGAGTCGATGAAGCAGTAGAGAATGCAAGCAAACTAGTTTATTCACAAGATACACTGCAGTGGAGTCCAATCAGACCAGCCTCTGCTGATGGCTGACGAGGGACTGACTCTCACAAGCAGTGCTGATAAACAAAAGATAGAAACAAACTTTATACTTCGTCAACAAAAGGAACTTCAGGAATAGACTCTGCAATGGATGTTGAGGAACCAAAAATCCCATCATCCAACTGCATTAGATGATCAACGTCTTGTTGGAGCATTATTTTTGTATTGGTGTCATGAATCGAAATTCTCTTAGGAGATAAATAGTTAGTGCAATAGGAGCAGCATAAGGGAAGGCACTGAATCAGAATACAACAGCAGATCAGGAGGACTACCAAATATATTATTTTCTCTAAAATCCAACCCCAACCACCAAACAAGGACCAGCTCCAATTACCACTTTTCATGCCTTGAACATTTTCCATAATATCTAAAATATGCTTAGTAATATTTTTCTCCATATTAGTGTTACCGACTTCACACTGGTCTCATATTACTGAGCATGCACCACCATTCTTGGCTAAAATAAAATCATCTGCATATCTGGTTTGTTCAGAATAAATTCTCATGCTCTCTAATTGAATGGTGATGTCGCGTAATACTACCACTGTAGTATTTGACAATATTTGTAATTTACAGCCGAAATATTCCCTAGCCTTTTCAGTCCTACTCATAGCCATTCCTCCTAATGTGAAAATGGCAGACAGAATATAACCAAAAGTAATACCATTACTATAACTGGTTATTTCTATTTCTGTTACTCCTTCGCAAAATTCTTTCGTAAGTGTTCTCTTTACCCACTTTATTTGTCTGTGAGTATATTTGCAAGGGACCCCCAAAGGCAGCACCATCCCAAGAGCTACATCATTGGTGTCATTATGAACATTTGAGTACGTTCCATTTGTGAGAAAAAAGAATCCGGGGTGAGCATATACTGGCCTGTCATAATTCACAGCTGCTTAGCGAGAATTACCTATAATGGTGTCAGAACCCTTCACACTTTTCAAAGGGAAAGTATGTTTAGATATAATCACTCCGGAACAATTGATATATAAAATAGTATCAGTACTATTTATAATGGGGCAGCAAGCAGGGTAATAATAACCAGCTTTCCGGGGGACTATCACCTCTTGATAATGCCAACCTACCAATGTAATATTTTGCTCTTCAAAATAAAAATTATCACAGTACGTATTATTGTCACAACCAGGGTACCCTATTTCTGTGGGTTGACGATGGTACAAGCATGGTCCTGGTTAGCCAAAACCAAATTCCCCTTTTATCTCAATAAAATTTATCGGCTTAGAATATGTGAGATTTATCAAAGACAAAGGATAAGCAGTCCATAGGCTAGTTACAGAGTCTGTGGGATAACAAGCAACACCTTTACCAAAAAATCGCTTATGGGTATCTAAGAAAACATTATTAGAAAGCATTCTTTTTCGTCTTGGTGGGGAAGAGATATTATTGCCAGGAATAGGTGAATTACTTGCAGTTTCTAACGCCCAAAGGACCCCACAAAGGATAATCATCAACAGAATAGCAAACAAAAGGAATTGCATTCTCCGTTGCCTTACCCATAATAGTCGGGGCAAAACAACAAATTCTAATGGCTATTCTTCATCCATCTTTGGCCTACCAAAAAGATACATTATAGCTTATACAACTTACAGATGAGAAATTCCAGAGAAAGGCTACTGAATGGAACCTACGGTGGAATGGACACAAAAATAAAAATAAAACCAAAAACAATAAAAAGAAATATTTCAGGGTCCGTTACAAGCCTCCATGGCAGGCTTCTATTGTTCAATACTCGTTGGTGCTATGAAGCACTGGTTGGTGGAGCCACACTGCTGCAGCTCATCTGCAAATGTTCACGAATCCTCAGGATAGGGCACTCTCCCTCCAGGGAAAACACCCTCAACTTATCCTGTCCAGCGTCACTGACAGTGCACCAATTATCCTGGTCCTAACTAAGAGGAGAACACAATCAAGGGAACATTCTACTAATCTTCTCCATAAAGTCCATCCCTACTACATTCACTGATCCTTTGGTGGACTATCCTTCCGTCGAGGACGCAAATGGTACCTATTTACTCCAGGCACTGTTTCATCCTGCAAAAGAATTTGAAATTCAGGTGTCGGAGAGCGAGGCTCACGTTACTGTCGATCAGATGAGGAGGAACCTTGAGCAGCCTTAATTTCTGGAGGAACTGCCTCATTCAAAATGGCCTCACTCTCGTCTTCAGTGTTAGCCCAAGTCAACTGAGCATCAGAAAATGGCACAAAGCGGGGAACGTGTTCGGTTTCATGGTCCCCTATTCCCTCATTCACCCAACGATCATAAGGAAGGGGGAGCGGAACCCGTCGGCAGTGCGTAGAGTGAGTCCAATGTTTCCGACCTTCCACTCTCACCGCCGTCCTTCTTGCAATGAGGACCAAAAAAGGTCCCTTCCACCGGGGCTCCGAACAATCCTTCCGCTGAAAGCTTTTCACTAAGACAAAATCGCCCGGCTGTGTGAGGTGCCCGGGTCCTTCTGGTACTGGAGGCAACGCCTCGTATCTGTTGATGAATAGAACGCAAACTTTTAGTAAGATCATAAAAATAATCCACTAACAAAAAGGATAATCTATTTCGGAATACTTTTTAGGTCTAGGGACGCCCCACACACTTGCAGGACGGCCAAAGACCACTTCATATGGGGATAGCCCTGTTCTCAAGTGCGCAGTCATTCTGGTGGACAATAAAGCAAGGGGCAACGCATCTGGCCATTGCAACCCACTACTTTCCTTTATCTTAGCCATCTTTAGCTTAAGGGTACTGTTGTACTTCTCAACTAGGCCAGCTGACTGAGGATGATTCGCTGCATGAAATTTCTGTTTAATGTGCAGACCTTCACACACCAATTGAATCAATTTGGCATTGAAGTGGCTGCCGTTGTCACTCCAAATCAAACGGGGCAAACCGTAGCGCGTGAAGAACTCCTTTATAAGAGTCTTCGCCGTAGCCATGGCTGTGTTTTCTTTTGTTAGATAAGCCTCAACCCATTTGCTAAATGCACAAACCACTACTAACACATATTTCAAATTATTAACCCGTTGCATCTCTATATAATCAATCTGAAGTACCTCAAAGGGAAAAGATGGTGGTGCAAAATTACCAGAGGGTGTAGGGGTGCCTTTTCCGGGATTGTGCTTCATACATACAATACAATGTTTCACTAAATGTACAGCAACTTTTGAAATACTATCATTTTGCCATACAGGATCTAATAATCTACAAATTCCTTTGGCGCTAACATGAGCTGGACCATGTGCCATCGTAACTACAGGGAAAACATATGCATTAGGTAACATCCATCTCTGCCTCTCGCTCTTGTCAGTCCAGCACCCTTCTTCGTCTAACCGCCCTGTACTCTCCTGCCACATGGCCAACTCCTCAAGTGTCGCTTCAGACTGTATTTCCTTAACAATGTCCAGTGTATTTTCAAACATAGTAACATCCGGTACCCATCTAGCAGGTCTGGCCACAAACATTTTCATCATTTTTGATCTAGCGGTCTCTTTTGCTGTTTGATCTGCAAAGGCATTTCCCCTCCCTACATTATCAGTGACTGCTTTATGAGCACTATATTTTACTATTGCCAATCGTTTAGGAAGGGTCAAAGCTGTCAAAAGTCTTTCTATCAACGGACCATGTTGAATTTTGGTCCCATGTGAAGTCAAAAATCCTCTCTCTGCCCAGAGGTGTCCAAAATTATGGACCACCCCGAAGGCATACTGACTGTCAGTATAAATATTGACAGTCAGTCCTTCACTTAATTCACATGCTCGCAAAAGCGCTATCAACTCCGCAGCTTGAGCAGATAGGTAAGGAACGCGCAATGTCTCAACTACAGTGCGTAGCGTAGTAACAGCATACGCCGCTGTAGTGGTGCCGTCTGATAATTTAAAACAAGAGCCATCAACATATAGCTCCCCTTGCGGGTCAGATAAGGGAACATTAGTCAAATCTAGCCGTCCTTTTGTTTCTTCTTCAGTACGAAACAAACAATTATGGACATCTTGGTCTCTTTCATCCGAAGGGAGGGGTAGTAACGTGGCTGGATTCAGACTAGCACATCGTTTGATGATAATGTGGGGTGCAAATAATGTCAACTCATATCAAGTAAGACGAGCACTGGTGAGGTGCTGCGTTTTTGTCTTATTTAACAGTACATCCACAGCATGGGGTACCATTACTGTGAGATCATGATTAAGGACGAGCCCTGCCGACTGTCGTATAGAAACTGCAGCAACCGCTGTGGCTCTTAAACAACTCGGGAGAGCTCTGGCGACAGGATAAAGCGTAGCAGAAAAATAAGCACACGGCCTCTGCTTACCACCAAAAGCTTGTGTTAACACCGAAAGCGCACACCCAGCCGTCTCGTGTACGTACAGCACGAAAGGCTTCTTGTAGTCAGGCGTACCAAGCACAGGTGCAGAGCAAAGTGCAGTCTTTAATTGTTCGAAAGCATGCTGGCATTCATGCATCCAAGGCAAGGGTTCATGCACATCCTTGGTTATCAAGCGAACCAAAGGCTGTACTAGTAAAGTATAAGCAGGAATCCAGTACGAGGTGATGCCAATAAAAGCACGCACATCCCTCTGCGTCACAGGGACAGGCATCTTAACTATGGCATCAATTCGCTCTGGTGTCAGCCTCCGACCCTCCTTCGACAGCAGGTGACCTAAATAGGTGAGTAATCAAAGGGGGGGACAGAGGGCTTTTGGATAGGTCCAGCATAAAGGCCCAAGGAAAGTATTCGACAAAAAGAGATATGCTGTTCCTCAAGGATGAGAGTCAATGAACAGGGAAATTAAACCAACCTGACCGGAATGGTTCCGGGTTGGAAATCCATGTATTGGATTTTTAGTGCCCTCACATACCCTGTCGGGTGTCATGCTTCATCATCGGGCTGCTCCTCGTCGGGTCGGCGGCGCAATACCCGACGGGCTCCCTATAGTAGGGGCACTTTAACGGAGATCTTTTTCCAACAGCCGTATGGTGAAGTGGGGGTGAGGGGCCTGGTGTGTGTAGATGAATGTGTGTTGATAAATGTTCGAGTGAATGTAAAATAGGGTTGGGAGTACCTGCGAAAATAACTTTAATCAAAGGGTCTCCTACCCTAAATAAAAACAAAAGTATAAGGTGCTGCGCTGAGATTATGTCTCAGATAGTGGCGCTCTTATACGTGGTCGGTCAACATGTTTCTCGCCAATTGAATAATCTTCGGGCGATTCGTCAGGACCAAAGCAAGGGGTATACTATCTACAACTAAAACTAAATTGGTGTTGTGGCGGTACACTCACATCAACCATAGGACTAACTCGTCGGATACCTGGTAGTACTGGAACTACCTGTGAGGAGAGAATAAATCAAAATGATGAATGTAATAACACATTGATGGGTGAATGCTCTCGTATTCCCTGTGATAAACTGACTCTCTAGACAATGTGGTGAGCATAAAACAGTTAAAACCAGTTAAAAACAGAGTGCCACACGGTGAGTGCGCAGGGTGAACTTCCGTGAACTTCAGCCCTTGTGGCAAAAATAAAACGTAGCAGAGAGCAGAAGGACTTACCCAGAACTGTAGACTAACCAGGCTATACAGTACCCGGTAGGTAACACACACGAGGGGTTCCTCATGTACTAAAATAAATAAATGAGGGAAGGGGGAAGAAACCAAATGAAAGGTGGCAATAAAGGTAAAGGGAGTCATAAATTCAGTGAAAAACTCCTAATTCCCTATCCTACAAGGTCAATTGAACCTCGAATATCAACACAAATTACTTTCTTATCTTGACCATCGCCGCCACATGAAGATCATGATTAAGGTTGCGTTTATCTTGGAGGTACTGCTTACATTGTGCCTGCAATATATACCCACAGCACAGATTCTATTGTAGGTGAATGCTGTTTGTAAGAGCAGTGAAATCAAGTAGGTACGCTTGATAGATAAAAGCGTGATGGCTAGGTCTAGCGAGAATAATAGCATCCTGCGTGACTGAGGCTCAGTCAGTGTGCCTTAAGCAGTCAGGAGGCTGGGTCGTTTAGAGATTAAAGGTTAAATGCCCAACGTGATGACCGCAAGACCGTCACACACACTAATTACTGTGGCATCATGCGTATATATCTAATATTGGAAGTGAAAGCAAATAGGGGGGGCCATATATACCGCTTATGGGGTGACCCAGACAATGAACGCGGCGTCATGCGTGTACATCTAATGTTCAGAAGTGGAAACAGATGCAGGGGGCCAAACATAGCGCCCCTGAAATGACCCAGGCATGTCCATAACAGCACGCAATGGTCAAGCGGTTAGCGATAAAGGATGGCGGAAGTTAACAATCATACAGGGTAGAGAGACATACAACACGCAATTATACATTTAGCAGTACTCACTTTGGTGCTCGTAGCACTAAGTCTTTAGACCTACCCACTCCTACCGGGCCCGGGTGGTAGAGTGGAGTGAATCTGCACCGTATTTAGTCCCGACAAGCACTTCCGGGGGACGGGGTTTGTGTTGTGGGGAGGTCTCGTGTGTGTAGTGCTAACCAGCCCAGCGGCCATGTTGGAGGTAGGGCTTGCGGTCTGTCTTAGGTACAGCGGCCATCTTTAAACGTGGTCGTTCAGTATGTATGAGATTTGGCGGCCATACTGGAATGGTGTATCATGATATCACTTCAAAAAACGGAGATAAGGGTCAGTAAGTAGGCTTAACAATGTATATGACATAATACCCCTGGTGTGTGAACTCGGGAGGTTGTATTCAAGAGCATAGCTGGTCGTGAGGTGATAAGGCAGATTAGAAGGTTGCAGTATCAAAAGTCTGATCATTTATGGTTTCAGCGTTCATAATCAATGATAGCAATAAAATCACTCAGTGGTACCTGTATAGTGTTGCCCACTTAGTGTATCATCTCTGAGGAGTGTGTTCTAATAGAGGGTGGGTCATAAAAGCCTGGATCGAATAATACAAGGTACACTCATTGTGATGGATGATAGGTTGGTTTGGACAAAGTGCCCTGAATGATTGGAGGCACGAATATTAACAGTGGTAGGTCAGACCCTCAGCGCACTCCAAGGTATATCGTCATTTAATCCTTGGGTGTGTGAGGATAATCGGTGTATCCATCTCTGTTCAATCAAAAAGAGGGCATGTTTGGTGATTTTCGTGAATGTCTCAAGGACCAACCATCTTAATGAGTCGGGTGAGTGACGTAGTTCTAGAAAGTGGGCGCACATTTTCGTGTTGGTTCTTTGACAGCGGATGTTGCTCCGGTGTTCAGCAACACGTGTCTTGATGGGACGAGTGGTCATCCCTACATATTGTAGATTGCAGGGGCAGTTAATCAAGTAAATGCAATTTGATGTGTTGCAGTTGGTGTGGGCCCGCAACTCCCAAGTAAAACTGTTGGAGAAAGTAATGGATTTATATATCGAGGTGGAAGCGCACGCCAGACAAGACCCGCAGGGGTAATGTCCCTTCACCGGTGGTAAATCCCATAAAGTTCTTTGGACAGCTGGTGTGACTGTCTTGGGTCTGGTGTGAATTAGCATGTCTTTCAAGTTGCGTGAGCGTTTGAAAGCGAAGCGCGGTAAATCCAGTGTCATGGCCCCAGTGTTGAGTATTCCCCAGTGTTTCCTGATTACTTTACTCAATCTGTTGGATCCCGGTGTGAAGGTGGTCACACAGGTGAGTGTGTCGCTGGGGGTCTTTTCTCTCTGTTCTAGGAGCGCTTCACGATTATTGTTCCTAGCTCTCTTTTGCTCAGGGCAATAGTTCGTGGGGGATATTGCTGGCAGGCCAGTTTTTAGCCAGTATTTCAGATTCAGTTCTGTAATCTTCAACTTTACTGCAATTTCTTCTCACCCTGAGAAATTGCCCAAAGGGGAGGTTTTCTTTCAAGGCACGGGGGTGATGACTACTGAAGAGCAGCAGACTGTTGCGATCTGTTGCTTTTCTGTACATCGCGGTAGTCAAACTACCCTCTTCAAGTCTGATCGTGAGATCTAAAAATGGAATCTGATTCTGGGAGATGGTGCTCGTGAATCTCAGGTATGCGTTCAGTGTATTAATCCATACGCAGAATTGTTCACAGGATGTCACGTCACCTGACCAGAGGATCAGGATGTCGTCTATGAATCTCTTCCATAGGCGAATGTTTGACCGATATGGATTTGAATCATGGAAGAACAGCTCACCCTCAAAGGCCGCCATATAGAGGCAGGCTAGACTGGGAGCGAAGGTACTCCCCATGGAAGTACCTTGCGTCTGGTGGTAGAGCTGGCTTCTGAACTCAAAGAAGTTCTCGGTGAGTGCCAAAGTTGCGCACTCAAGAATAAAGTTGGGTGGTGTGGGGGAGTCCCAAGGTGCCGAGCTAAGTAACTCCTCTATCACATCTAGGGTTGCTCTCTGTGGAATGTTCGTATAGAGCGCCTCAACATCTAGAGTGATGAGGAGATCAATGTCGCTAGTTGGCTGGAATTCCGAGACTAGGCGTAATACATCAGTGGTATCCTGTATGTAGGATGGTATTTGTTTTACCAAAGGTTGCAAGAAATGGTTACAAAATTGTGACAAGGGTTCCAGTATGGAGTCAATACCGGATACGATGGGACGACCAGGTACTGGTGTGACCCCCTTATGTATTTTAGGTAGGATGTAAAAATAGGGGGTCCTGGGGTCTTTTTTCATGAGGAAGTCGGCTTCCTTCTTGCTTATCCAGCCTTGGGTTTCGGCTGCATAGACTAACGCAGTTATAGTCGTGGTAAGGCGTGTCACTGTACTACTGGTAATGGGGGTGTAGTACCGCCGGTCGCTCAGTTGTCTTAAGCATTCAGTGTCATAGTCAGTGGTAGCCATAATTACTGTGGCGCCGCCTTTGTCTGCTTTTTTGATCGTGATGGAAGTGTCATTTGCCAGTGATCTGACAGTCAGCAACTCCTCATTGGTGATATTACTGTGTTGTCTATTGTCAGATTCCCTCTTCAAGTCCTTAAGGACAGCCTGTTCAAACGTGATGACCTCATTGGGTACCATACTGGTGTTGGGGGTAAAAGTAGAAGGGTTATGAAGGCCAGAGTCACTAACCTCTCGGGAAGTCGTCCCGTCAAAGAAAGCTCTCAGTCGTACTTTGCGAAAGAATTGCTGCAATTCACAATGTTGTTTGAATTTATCTATCCTGGGGGTGGGTACAAAACCCAACCCTTTTTGGAGGACTCTGTGTTCTATCTCCGTCAGAGATTTGGGAGATAGGTTTACAATCAGGTTCTCTTCTTGGTGATGCTCCGGGTTTCCACCACACGTTGTTGTGGTTCTTCCCATTGTACCCTCTTGTCGTGTTGATTGCCTCTTCTTCGCCCGCGCCCTTTGCCCCAACCTCTGCCTAAAAAAGGTTGGCTCATGCCTGGAGGGCCAAAGGGTTGTGGGCCCTGAGGGAACATGGGGTACTGCCAATATGCTGGTCCCTGGTAGTGTGGCACGGGGAACCCTTGAAAGCCTTGTCGGCCACCTCTCCTGGGATAGATGTTATTCCAGTTCTCTGTGCTGGAATCACTGTTACTGGATGAGCCCCTTCTGGTGGAATTAGAGCTTGTGTCTGAGATGCTGTTCGTCTCTGGGGGAACAAAATCCTGTTTCAAGTAAGGGTAGACTTTCTCCTTATCAAATCTGCGGATATCTTTCTGTAGTTTAGCTACTTTTTGTTTCATAAGGTATTCCTTATGTTCCGCAATTTCATTATTAAGTTCTGTCAGCTTTGATTTGAAGCTAGTCTGTGGGGTGGCACTTTTCAAAGTACTTTCTGCTATCTGGATCCTTGCCAATAGATCGTCTGCTAGTCTTTTGGCTGTATTGATTATCAATATGAGTAGGTCCCGTGTACATTTCCATGAAATTTGGGACCATTCTGTCTTAAATACGCCATCCTCAAGGAAAATCCGAGGGAAGTTCTTGATAAGTAGCCCATTTGGTGCAATATTGGCCCTCAGATATTCGGTCATGAGGGCCCCATGTAAAGTAATCCTGACCCATTCTCTTTTCATAGATGAAAGGGATTGCCAGTCCTCCGACTGGCTCCCTGTTGCTGCACCTCCTTCTGCTCCCAAAATAGACGGTGCCCTCAATATCTCTGCTGCTATATCTTCTCCATAGCTCAGACCTTGTCCCTCCATGGTGTGAGGTTCAAGCGTGCTAGATAGATGGTTGGAGGTATTTTATTCTCTAAAAACACTGGCTCAATTCAAGCCGTGTAAAGATGGTCTATTGGGGGACAGCGTAAGTTTACCCACCAAAGAAGGTCCCACGTGGGTACCCGTGCCAAAATCAGTAATCAAAGGGGGGGACAGAGGGCTTTTGGATAGGTCCAGCATAAAGGCCCAAGGAAAGTATTCGACAAAAAGAGATATGCTGTTCCTCAAGGATGAGAGTCAATGAACAGGGAAATTAAACCAACCTGACCGGAATGGTTCAGGGTTGGAAATCCATGCAGTGGATTTTTAGTGCCCTCACACACCCTGTCGGGTGTCATGCTTCATCATCGGGCTGCTCCTCGTCGGGTCGGCGGTGCAATACCCGACGGGCTCCCTATAGTAGGGGCACTTTAACGGAGATCTTTTTCCAACAGCCGTATGGTGAAGTGGAGGAGAGGGGCCTGGTGTGTGTAGATGAATGTGTTTGATAAATGTTCGAGTGAATGTAAAATAGGGTTGGGAGTACCTGTGAAAACAACTTTAATCAAAGGGTCTCCTACCCTAAATAAAAACAAAAGTATAAGGTGCTGCGCTGAGATTATGTCTCAGATAGTGGCGCTCTTATACGTGGTCGGTCAACATGTTTCTCGACAATTGAATAATCTTCGGGCGATTCGTCAGGACCAAAGCAAGGGGTATACTATCTACAACTAAAACTAAATTGGTGTTGTGGCGGTACACTCACATCAACCATAGGACTAACTCGTCGGATACCTGGTACTACTGGAACTACCTGTGAGGAGAGAATAAATCAAAATGATGAATGTAATAACACAGTGATGGGTGAATGCTCTCGTATTCCCTGTGATAAACTGACTCTCTAGACAATGTGGTGAGCATAAAACAGTTAAAACCAGTTAAAAACAGAGTGCCACACGGTGAGTGCGCAGGGTGAACTTGCGTGAACTTCAGCCCTTGTGGCAAAAATAAAACGTAGCAGAGAGCAGAAGGACTTACCCAGAACTGTAGACTAACCAGGCTATACAGTACCCGGTAGGTAACACACACGAGGGGTTCCTCATGTACTAAAATAAATAAATGAGGGAAGGGGGAAGAAACCAAATGAAAGGTGGCAATAAATGTAAAGGGAGTCATAAATTCAGTGAAAAACTCCTAATTCCCTATCCTACAAGGTCAATTGAACCTCGAATATCAACACAAATTACTTTCTTATCTTGACCATCGCCGCCACATCAAGATCATGATTAAGGTTGCGTTTATCTTGGAGGTACTGCTTACATTGTGCCTGCAATATATACCCACAGCACAGATTCTATTGTAGGTGAATGCTGTTTGTAAGAGCAGTGAAATCAAGTAGGTACGCTTGATAGATAAAAGCGTGATGGCTAGGTCTAGCGAGAATAATAGCATCCTGCGTGACTGAGGCTCAGTCAGTGTGCCTTAAGCAGTCAGGAGGCTGGGTCGTTTAGAGATTAAAGGTTAAATGCCCAACGTGATGACCGCAAGACCGTCACACACACTAATTACCGTGGCATCATGCGTATATATCTAATATTGGAAGTGAAAGCAAATAGGGGGGGCCATATATACCACTTATGGGGTGACCCAGACAATGAACGCGGCGTCATGCGTGTACATCTAATGTTCAGAAGTGGAAACAGATGCAGGGGGCCAAACATAGCGCCCCTGAAATGACCCAGGCATGTCCATAACAGCACGCAATGGTCAAGCGGTAAGCGATAAAGTATGGCGGAAGTTAACAATCATACAGGGTAGAGAGACATACAACACGCAATTATACATTTAGCAGTACTCACTTTGGTGCTCGTAGCACGAAGTCTTTAGACCTACCCACTCCTACCGGGCCCGGGTGGTAGAGTGGAGTGAATCTGCACCGTATTTAGTCCCGACAAGCACTTCCGGGGGGCGGGGTTTGTGTTGTGGGGAGGTCTCGTGTGTGTAGTGCTAACCAGCCCAGCGGCCATGTTGGAGGTAGGGCTTGCGGTCTGTCTCAGGTACAGCGGCCATCTTTAAACGTGGTCGTTCAGTATGTATGAGATTTGGCGGCCATACTGGAATGGTGTATCATGATATCACTTCAAAAAACGGAGATAAGGGTCAGTAAGTAGGCTTAACAATGTATATGACATAATACCCCTGGTGTGTGAACTCGGGAGGTTGTATTCAAGAGCATAGCTGGTCGTGAGGTGATAAGACAGATTAGAAGGTTGCAGTATCAAAAGTCTGATCATTTATGGTTTCAGCGTTCATAATCAATGATAGCAATAAAATCACTCAGTGGTACCTGTATAGTGTTGCCCACTTAGTGTATCATCTCTGAGGAGTGTGTTCTAATAGAGGGTGGGTCATAAAAGCCTGGATCGAATAATACAAGGTACACTCATTGTGATGGATGATAGGTTGGTTTGGACAAAGTGCCCTGAATGATTGGAGGCACGAATATTAACAGTGGTAGGTCAGATCCTCAGCGCACTCCAAGGTATATCGTCATTCAATCCTTGGGTGTGTGAGGATAATTGGTGTATCCATCTCTGTTCAATCAAAAAGAGGGCATGTTTGGTGATTTTCGTGAATGTCTCAAGGACCAACCATCTTAATGAGTCGGGTGAGTGACGTAGTTCTAGAAAGTGGGCGCACATTTTCGTGTTGGTTCTTTGACAGCGGATGTTGCTCCGGCGTTCAGCAACACGTGTCTTGATGGGACGAGTGGTCATCCCTACATATTGTAGATTGCAGGGGCAGTTAATCAAGTAAATGCAATTTGATGTGTTGCAGTTGGTGTGGGCCCGCAACTCCCAAGTAAAACTGTTGGAGAAAGTAATGGATTTATATTTCGAGGTGGAAGCGCACGCCAGAAAAGACCCGCAGGGGTAATGTCCCTTCACCGGTGGTAAATCCCATAAAGTTCTTTGGACAGCTGGTGTGACTGTCTTGGGTCTGGTGTGAATTAGCATGTCTTTCAAGTTGCGTGAGCGTTTGAAAGCGAAGCGCGGTAAATCCAGTGTCATGGCCCCAGTGTTGAGTATTCCCCAGTGTTTCCTGATTACTTTACTCAATCTGTTGTATCCCGGTGTGAAGGTGGTCACACAGGTGAGTGTGTCGCTGGGGGTCTTTTCTCTCTGTTCTAGGAGCGCTTCACGATTATTGTTCCTAGCTCTCTTTTTGCTCAGGGCAATAGTTCGTGGGGGATATTGCTGGCAGGCCAGTTTTTTAGCCAGTATTTCAGATTCAGTTCTGTAATCTTCAACTTTACTGCAATTTCTTCTCACCCTGAGAAATTGCCCAAAGGGGAGGTTTTCTTTCAAGGCACGGGGGTGATGACTACTGAAGAGCAGCAGACTGTTGCGATCTGGTAAATCCTGTAGGAGAGTAGGATCTGCTTCACATGGGTACCCCCACTTTTTGCTGATGCTTCACTGTTTTTCTGGCTGGGGCAGTGCTAATCAGAACCCCAGCCTAGCTGCTTCCTCTCTAAAATGGTTTCCATGTGCCTTAGGCACATCTCTGATTGAATCTGGAGTGCCCTTATAAGTCCCTAGTATATGGTATACTATGTACCCAGGGCATAGGTACCTCAGAGGCCTGCCAGGGGCTGAAGCATGTATTGTGCCACCCCTGGAAGGCCAGCCAAAAGGACACCACAGGTCTGCTACTGCAGCCTGGGTAAGGTGGTGCCTGCACCCCTTACTGTGATATAGGCTACCTGTATCACTACATACATACACACATATAAACCTATAAGTCACTCCTATGGCAGGCCTTATCAATCCGGAAGGCAGAGTGCGTGGTTCCTATGTGAGAGGGTGCCCCTGCATGAGCAGGGCCCCTCTGCAGCGTTGGGAGACCCTTCTCTGATGCTGTTTGTAGTGCAGCCTGACCATATACTCTTAAGCGCATTATAACCTCGCGTTAAATTAAATGCTAACTTTGGGATGGCTGCACGGAAACATGTCGTGTTTGGTGTCAAACATCTTGGAATACTACCCCCCCGCCATTTCTGGCGGCGGGGGTAGCATTCCACCCTTCTAGAGGGAGAGACATGTACACACCGGCCTGCCCGGTAACTTCTTTCCAAGCCCTGGCATCACAAAATGGATGCCGCTGCCACAGACACGAGTCTGGCCTCCTGCTGCTGACCGAAACTCCGGCAGGGGAGGCCTGGACAATAGGTTTCCTGTCCCAGGGAGGTGTAACCACCTCCCCAGACAGGATAGTGTGTATTGGGGCTGGGCAGGAGCACTCTCTGGTGCTTTGAGGTCCTGCACTGGGGGCACATTTGGTGTCCCTGTGCATACCCCAGTTCAAACCGGCTCAGGGGCTTCCAGCCCCTGCTCTGGCGCGAAACTGGACAAAGGGAAAGGGGTGTAACCACCCCTCTGCCCTGACCCTCCCATAGGTGGGTCCACAGAGTATGTCCAACCCCCTACCTTAGTATAAGTATGGGACCCCAGTCCTTAGGACTTTAGATTAACCTGGACGAAACTCTGACACAGAATCCTGGACCTTCGACGCTCTACTTCAAGATTAGAGGACTGGAAGAATCTCCCTTGGGGTCAAGGAGTGACTCCCCTGCTTGGCAGGCACCAAAGAAGCAATTGTCCGGTCTGCATCGCTGAAGCTCCCACCGGACGCCGAAGTCTTTGCATCACCAGAGGTGGATTTCCAGACTTCCCCGAGGCTGCCCTGAGTCCCCAGCAAAGCTGAGGCCCGTAGCTGTCGTGGGTAATGTGGAACCGTGACCCCTAGACACCAATCGCATTTGCAAGTGCATACTCTTCTGGGTCTCCCACGAAATCGTGCTTTGGGCTCTGAGTAGCCCCAGCCTCCAGCACCGACTGCACCGAAGATCACTGGCCTCCACTCCACGAGTGTCCTGTGAGCCAGCTCCACGTGCGTCGACTCGAGGCTCCTTCGCGGTCGCTAGTCCGTTGGCTAGTAGGCCCTCCCGAAGGCCAATCTTCTTCTGCTTGGGCTCCCTAGTTGTTCCAGGCGTGCCCTGACTTACCCTTGCTGGGTGAGTCCCACAGACCTTGCTGGTTTGCAACATCGTCCTTCTTCCATTTCCACGAGACTTGCCGTTGCCAAGGCTTGTTGGGTCCAATCCGGTCGCCGACACCCCTGCAATCGACAGACGTCGTGGGACAGCTCAAATCCAGCTCCTGGTTGTCGTCGACGCCTCCTGGACCTCGTGGCTGAAGAGTCAAGACGACCATCAACCTACCTGAAGCACTCGACATCGGTGGGCATCTGCTCATCGCCTTCCTGGTCACTGGCTAGTGACCCAGACTCTGTCCCCTCTGCTTTCAGGTTCTTCAAATCTTCGATCCACCTTTGGATCCACCCGAACACTTTCGACTTGGCCGCCAGCAGCACTTTGCAGCAGATCGCCATTGAAAGCGACGACGAAACCCGACCCCGAAAGACACCTATGCACCCGGCTCCCCTGGGTGAGGTAACTCGAGTACTCCGGTGCTCCCGTGGGTATTGACACTAGAACAGCCTAGTTCTCAAAGGGTTTGCTCCAAGTCCTCCTCTAAGTGTCCCTTTTCTTTTAAATTCCAACCGCGACTTTCCCCATAGAAGTCAACGGCGATTCGCGGCTGTGTTCATACACTGCACGCGTCCCCCGTGGGTCCCCTGTGTCACTACCTTGGGTGGTTCCTTGTGGTCCAAGCACTTCTACAGGCTCTAGGCCGTGTGTCTAGCTCAGTCGTGGTTCTTATACCACTTTATTGGTATATGGTTTGGTACGCCCGTAGGGCTCAAACGTGTATTTGTGCTATTACTGTAGATAACTAACTTATAACTTATGTACTTCGAACTCTAGCCTCATAAAGAGACTAGAGGGGTGTGTTTAGCAATAAATACATATATTTTGAATATATACCTGGTGTGGTCCTCTTTCATTTGGTCACTCAAGAGATTATAGACTGGTAAAACAAGCTGCTTTACATTCCTTCAAGACTTAGCCTGAAGGCTGCTCTCCATAGCTACCACTAGGATAGCTTTCAATAAAGGTTGTCTTTAACCTATCTCCAATAAGGGGTTGTTTGGACTGGTGCAAGGTGCCCACTATAATTAGTGGCCAGCATATGCCAGGCCAACTTCTCACATTGGTGTGCAGCGTGTGGGATTCCAGCTTGCTATTGTTTTACCAGATAATCTCAATTGAATTGATCAACTGAAAACCACTAAGGGTACCTAAGGTACATATAAATCAAGCTTAGTATACAGTAAGTTCTACTGAACTTAGAGTTGTGTGTTAAGGGATAGCACACCCTTTCTACAACTCAAGAGAGTTTAGTAGGCCACACTAGAGTAGGTAGTGCATACACCACACCTCACTAGTAATGTCTTCAAAGCCAGGACCCAGTGAGTCCTTGCCAGAAGCCAGTGGGCTTCTTCCCTCCAAGTATGATAAACTCCCATTCTTGGAATTGAGAGCATTATGCAATACTAGGAAGCTGAAGGCAGGCAAAAGTGCCAGCACCCAACACCTCAGGGAGGTGTTACTGGCTGATGATCTCAGCAGGCCCCTAGGGTCTGAATTGGTAGGCAGAGAGGGTGGGGCAGAAGATGAGGAAGGGGTCAGGGGTGAAGAAACCCAGCCCCCCCCCTCTGAAACTGGCCAGGAAGGTGAAAATGACCTTGACTTGGAAAACCCAATTCCTCCTGTGGAGGAGGAGGAGGATCAGAATGACCTCCCCTTTGTCCCCCCAGGAAGAATAGTGAGTGTGCCCAGAAGGTCTAGATCTCCTTCTCAGGAGTCTAACCACTATGACACCTCAATAGGGACCTCTGACTCCTCTCATAAGAGAGAATCCTCTCATGACAGGAGAAAGAGACTGATTGAGTATGAGCAAGCCCAGCTTGAACTCAGAAAACAGCAGTTGGCTATAGACAGGGAGTCCCTAGATCTCTACAAAGAGAGAAAAAGATGGGACTAGAGTCCCATGGTGGCAGCAATTTCCCCAGAGATAGGGAAAGGTCTTATGACCATAGAAACCTGAGCAAGATTGTCCCTCCCTACCAGAGTGGGGATGACATCCACAAATGGATAACTGCACTAGAGAGGGCCTGTAAAGTACAGAGGGTCCCTCAGGAGCAGTGGGCAGCAATCTTGTGGCTCTCCTTTGCAGACAAAGGTAGAGATAAGCTCCTCACTGTTAGAGAGGAGGATGCTGATAATTACAAAGTCTTGAAGAGTGCTCTGATTGATGGGTTTGGCCTAACCACTGAACAATACAGGTTAAAGTTCAGGGATACCCAGAAGGCACAGACTCAAGACTGGGTGGACTTTGTTGATTGTTCTGCCACGGCTCTGGAAGGTTGGTTATTGGGCAGTAAGGTATGTGACTTCACAGGATTGTACAATCTTATCATGAGGGAGCAGATCCTTAACAATTGTCAAAATCAGCTGTTGCATCAGCACCTGGTGGACTCTGATCTGACCTCTCCCCAAGAATTGGGAAAGAAGGCAGACAAATGGGTCAGAACCAGGGTGAGGCAGAAGGTACAGAACCAAGGTGGTGACCCTAAGAAGCAAGATTCGAAAAACTCTGATAAGGGTGGGGAGAAGGGTAAAGACCAAAAGTCTTCACAAGGCCCCCAAAAATCTTCTTCAGGTGGGGATTCACAGTCTAACAAGGGAAGAGGCCAAAAGAAACCATGGTGCAAGGTCTGTAAGCAAAAGACCCACTGGACCAGTGATTGCACCAAGTCCAAAGACTCTACTCCAGCCCCCACCAATGCCCCTAAGGCACCTGCTCCCCCTAGTGCAGTTACAATTGGTGGTGGGACTACACAAGCCAAGGGTTTAGTAGGGTTGACCCTGGGTAGGGAGATGAGCTCTGACCTAGTCAGAAAACTCACTCAGGCTGTCCTAGTATGTGATGGAGGCATGGATGTGACCTCCTCTGTGAGTCCCAGTAATCTGGGCAAGTACAGGCAACAGCCCTTAATCAATGGAAAAGAGGCTTTGGCATTTAGGGACACAGGGGCAAGTGTCACCATGGTGACACAAGACCTTGTGAATCCTGGGCAGATTATACTTGGTGAAATGTACCAAGTGACCAATGCTAGCAACGTCAGAACAGATCATACTCTGGCAGTTGTTAACTTCTCCTGGGGAGGGGTAACTGGCCTTAAGAAGGTTGTGGTAAGTGCAGACTTACCCGTTGAATGCTTGCTTGGCAATGACTTAGAAACTTCAGCTTGGGCAGAAGTGGAGCTCAGGACCCATGCAGAAATGCTGGGCATCCCTGCAGATGTGTTTGCTGTGACCAGGTCACAAGCCAAAATGTCTAACACTGAACAGGCCTTGGATTCTGGAATAATGGACCAAGTGCCCTCCAAGAAGAGGAGTAGTAGGGTAAAGGCAGTGCCTTCCCCTTGGCTCAGAAGGAAGATCAGTCTCTTGAGGGGATGATCTCAGTCCTGAGGAAGGAACTGTCCCAGAGGAGCTTGAACCTGACCAGGTTGAGTTCTTGGGGACAGGGGGCCCTTCCAGGGCAGATCTGAGCCAGGAGCAGCAGAGCTGCCCCTCTCTTGAACCCCTCAGACAGCAAGCTGCTGCTGAGGCTGCTGGGAAAGCTAGTGGTCCCCATACTGTGTATTGGGATGATGGACTCTTGTACTCAGAGTGTAGAGACCCCAAGCCTGGTGCCACCAGGAGGTTGGTTATACCTCTGAAGTTCAGGGGCTTCCTGTTGACCCTAGCCCATGACATTCCCTTAGCAGGACACCTGGGCCAGAACAAGACTTGGGCAGAATTGTCCCTCACTTTCACTGGCCCCACATGTCTGAAGACACCAAGGAGTTTTGTCGCTCCTGTGTAACCTGCCAGGCCAGTGGCAAGGCAGGTGGCACTACAAAGGCCCCCCTGATACCCCTACCTGTGATGGGGGTTCCCTTTGAAAGGGTGGGGATTGACATTGTTGGTCCCATGGATCCCCAAACAGCATCTGGGCACAGGTTTATCCTGGTGGTAGTGGATCATGCCACCAGGTACCCAGAGGCTATTCCCCTTAGGACCACTACAGCGCCTGTGGTGGCAAGAGCCCTCCTGGGAATTTTCTCAAGAGTGGGCTTTCCTAAGGAGGTTGTATCAGACAGGGTGCTAACTTTATGTCTGGATACTTAAAAGCAATATGGAAGGAGTGTGGAGTGACTTACAAGTTCACCACACCCTATCACCCACAATGCAATGGTTTAGTTGAGAGATTCAACAAAACCTTGAAGGGCATGATTAAAGGGCTCCCAGAAAAGCTTAGGCGAAGATGGGACATACTCTTGCCCTGCCTTTTATTTGCATACAGGGAGGTGCCTCAAAAGGGGTTGGCTACAGCCCTTTTGAACTTTTGTTTGGTCACCCTGTCAGGGGTCCATTGTGCTTGGTGAAGGAAGGATGGGAGTTACCTCTCAAGCCCCCAAAGCAAGACATAGTGGACTATGTACTTGGTCTCCGCTCCCGGATGGCTGAGTACATGAAAAAGGCAACTAAAAACCTTGAGGCTAGCCAGGAACTGCAAAAAGCCTGGCATGACCAAAAGGCTGTACTGACTGTTTACCAGCCAGGACAGAAGGTGTGGGTGTTGGAGCCAGTGGCCCCAGAAGCTCTCCAAGACAAATGGAGTGGACCCGATACCATTGTTGAACAGAAGGGTGAGGTTACCTATTTAGTAGACCTAGGAACACCCAGGAGTCCCCACAGGGTTCTCCATGTCAACAGGTTAAAACCATATGTGGACAGGGCAGACATGGGCTTGCTCATGGCTACTGATGAGGGACAGGAGGAAGAGAGTGACCCACTCCCTGACCTGCTCTCACAGAACCCTGATGATGGGTCAGTGGATGGTGTAGCCTTGGCAGGCAGCCTCACTGCCCAGCAGCAAACTGATTGCAGACAGGTGCTCAATCAGTTCAGGCACATATTCTCACTGACACCCAGTCAGACTACCTGGTGCACTCATGAAGTGGACACTGGGGACAGTCTGCCTATTAAAAATAAGATTTATAGGCAACCTGACCATGTCAGGGACTGTATCAGGACAGAAGTCCAGAAGATGTTGGATTTGGGAGTTATTGAACCCTCAGATAGCCTTTGGGCTAGTCCAGTGGTCCTTGTGCCAAAACCTCAAACCAATGGTGGGAAAAGAGATGAGGTTTTGTGTGGATTACAGGGGTCTCAATGCAGTCACTAGGACTGATGCCCATCCAATACCTAGGGCAGATGAGCTAATAGATCCTTTGGCCTCAGCCAAGTATCTAAGCACATTTGACCTGACAGCTGGCTACTGGCAGATCAGACTAGCTGATGATGCAAAGCCAAAGACAGCATTCTCAACCCCTAGTGGGCATTATCAATTTGTGGTGATGCCCTTTGGTCTGAAGAATGCACCTGCCACTTTTCAGAGGTTGGTGAATACAGTCCTTACAGGTCTGGAAGCCTATAGTGCAGCATATCTAGATGATATTGCTGTCTTTAGCTCCACCTGGGAGGATCACCTGGTCCACCTCAGAAATGTTTTGCAGGCCCTGCAGAAAGCAGGCCTGACTATCAAGGCCACAAAGTGCCAGATAGGGCAGAGTCAGGTTGTGTACCTGGGCCACCTTGTGGGTGGAGGCCAGGTTCAACCACTGCAGAGCAAGATCCAGACCATCATGGACTGGACTGCTCCAACTACCTAGACTCAGGTGAGAGCCTTTTTAGGCCTGACTGGGTACTATAGGAGATTTGTCAAGGTGTATGGATCAATAGTGACACCCCTGAATGACTTAACTTCCAAGAAAATGCCCAAAAAGGTTCAGTGGACAGTTAGCTGTCAAAAGGCATTTGATGACCTAAAGCAGGCCATGTGCACTGCTCCCATTCTACAGAGTCCTGATTACTCCAAAAAGTTCATTGTCCAAACAGATGCATCTGAATTGGGGGTAGGGGCTGTACTGTCACAATTGAATGATGAAGGTCAGGATCAGCCAGTAGCTTTATTAGCAGAAGGCTGACCCCTAGAGAGAAACGTTGGTCAGCCATTGAGAGGGAGGCCTTTGCTGTGGTCTGGGCTCTGAAGAAGTTGAGGCCATACTTGTTTGGTACTCACTTCCTTGTTCAAACAGACCATAAGCCCCTCTTATGGCTAAAACAAATGAAGGGTGAAAACCCCAAACTGCTTAGGTGGTCCATTTCCCTACAGGGGATGGACTTCACAGTGGAACATAGACCTGGGAGTAACCATGCCAATGCAGATGGACTCTCTAGGTACTTCCACTTAGAACATGAAGACTTAACTGGGCAAGGTTAGTTTAATGTCCCTACGTTTGTGGGGGTTGTGTAGGAGAGTAGGATCTGCTTCACATGGGTACCCCCACTTTTGCTGATGCTTCACTGTTTTTCGACTTTAGTCTGGCTGGGGCCCTGCTAATCAGAACCCCAGCCTAGCTGCTTCCTCTCTAAAATGGTTTCCATGTGCCTTAGGCACATCTCTGATTGGAATCTGGAGTGCCCTTATAAGTCCCTAGTATATGGTATACTATGTACCCAGGGCATAGGTACCTCAGAGGCCTGCCAGGGGCTGAAGCATGTATTGTGCCACCCTGGAAGGCCAGCCAAAAGGACACCACAGGTCTGCTACTGCAGCCTGGGTAAGGTGGTGCCTGCACCCCTTACTGTGATATAGGCTACCTATATCACTACATACATACACACATATAAACCTATAAGTCACTCCTATGGCAGGCCTTATCAATCCGGAAGGCAGAGTGCGTGGTTCCTATGTGAGAGGGTGCCCCTGCATGAGCAGGGCCCCTCTGCAGCGTTGGGAGACCCTTCTCTGATGCTGTTTGTAGTGCAGCCTGACCATATACTCTTAAGCGCATTATAACCTCGCGTTAAATTAAATGCTAACTTTGGGATGGCTGCACGGAAACATGTCGTGTTTGGTGTCAAACATCTTGGAATACTACCCCCCCGCCATTTCTGGCGGGGGCCATATATACCGCTTATGGGGTGACCCAGACAATGAACGCGGCGTCATGCGTGTACATCTAATGTTCAGAAGTGGAAACAGATGCAGGGGGCCAAACATAGCGCCCCTGAAATGACCCAGGCATGTCCATAACAGCACGCAATGGTCAAGCGGTTAGCGATAAAGGATGGCGGAAGTTAACAATCATACAGGGTAGAGAGACATACAACACGCAATTATACATTTAGCAGTACTCACTTTGGTGCTCGTAGCACGAAGTCTTTAGACCTACCCACTCCTACCGGGCCCGGGTGGTAGAGTGGAGTGAATCTGCACCGTATTTAGTCCCGACAAGCACTTCCGGGGGGCGGGGTTTGTGTTGTGGGGAGGTCTCGTGTGTGTAGTGCTAACCAGCCCAGCGGCCATGTTGGAGGTAGGGCTTGCGGTCTGTCTCAGGTACAGCGGCCATCTTTAAACGTAGTCGTTCAGTATGTATGAGATTTGGCGGCCATACTGGAATGGTGTATCATGATATCACTTCAAAAAACGGAGATAAGGGTCAGTAAGTAGGCTTAACAATGTATATGACATAATACCCCTGGTGTGTGAACTCGGGAGGTTGTATTCAAGAGCATAGCTGGTCGTGAGGTGATAAGACAGATTAGAAGGTTGCAGTATCAAAAGTCTGATCATTTATGGTTTCAGCGTTCATAATCAATGATAGCAATAAAATCACTCAGTGGTACCTGTATAGTGTTGCCCACTTAGTGTATCATCTCTGAGGAGTGTGTTCTAATAGAGGGTGGGTCATAAAAGCCTGGATCGAATAATACAAGGTACACTCATTGTGATGGATGATAGGTTGGTTTGGACAAAGTGCCCTGAATGATTGGAGGCACGAATATTAACAGTGGTAGGTCAGATCCTCAGCGCACTCCAAGGTATATCGTCATTCAATCCTTGGGTGTGTGAGGATAATTGGTGTATCCATCTCTGTTCAATCAAAAGAGGGCATGTTTGGTGATTTTCGTGAATGTCTCAAGGACCAACCATCTTAATGAGTCGGGTGAGTGACGTAGTTCTAGAAAGTGGGCGCACATTTTCGTGTTGGTTCTTTGACAGCGGATGTTGCTCCGGCGTTCAGCAACACGTGTCTTGATGGGACGAGTGGTCATCCCTACATATTGTAGATTGCAGGGGCAGTTAATCAAGTAAATGCAATTTGATGTGTTGCAGTTGGTGTGGGCCCGCAACTCCCCAAGTAAAACTGTTGGAGAAAGTAATGGATTTATATTTCGAGGTGGAAGCGCACGCCAGAAAAGACCCGCAGGGGTAATGTCCCTTCACCGGTGGTAAAATCCCATAAAGTTCTTTGGACAGCTGGTGTGACTGTCTTGGGTCTGGTGTGAATTAGCATGTCTTTCAAGTTGCGTGAGCGTTTGAAAGCGAAGCGCGGTAAATCCAGTGTCATGGCCCCAGTGTTGAGTATTCCCCAGTGTTTCCTGATTACTTTACTCAATCTGTTGTATCCCGGTGTGAAGGTGGTCACACAGGTGAGTGTGTCGCTGGGGGTCTTTTCTCTCTGTTCTAGGAGCGCTTCACGATTATTGTTCCTAGCTCTCTTTTTGCTCAGGGCAATAGTTTGTGGGGGATATTGCCGTGAGGCCAGTTTTTTAGCCAGTATTTCAGATTCAGTTCTGTAATCTTCAACTTTACTGCAATTTCTTCTCACCCTGAGAAATTGCCCAAAGGGGAGGTTTTCTTTCAAGGCACGGGGGTGATGACTACTGAAGAGCAGCAGACTGTTGCGATCTGTTGCTTTTCTGTACATCGCGGTAGTCAAACTACCCTCTTCAAGTCTGATCGTGAGATCTAAAAATGGAATCTGATTCTGGGAGATGGTGCTCGTGAATCTCAGGTATGCGTTCAGTGTATTAATCCATACGCAGAATTGTTCACAGGATGTCACGTCACCTGACCAGAGGATCAGGATGTCGTCTATGAATCTCTTCCATAGGCGAATGTTTGACCGATATGGATTTGAATCATGGAAGATCAGCTCACCCTCAAAGGCCGCCATATACAGGCAGGCTAGACTGGGAGCGAAGGTACTCCCCATGGAAGTACCTTGCGTCTGGTGGTAGAGCTGGCCTCTGAACTCAAAGAAGTTCTCGGTGAGTGCCAAAGTTGCGCACTCAAGAATAAAGTTGGGTGGTGTGGGGGAGTCCCAAGGTGCCGAGCTAAGTAACTCCTCTATCACATCTAGGGTTGCTCTCTGTGGAATGTTCATATGAGCGCCTCAACATCTAGAGTGATGAGGAGATCAATGTCGCTAGTTGGCTGGAATTCCGAGACCAGGCGTAATACATCAGTGGTATCCTGTATGTAGGATGGTATTTGTTTTACCAAAGGTTGCAAGAAATGGTCACAAAATTGTGACAAGGGTTCCAGTATGGAGTCAATACCGGATACGATGGGACGACCAGGTACTGGTGTGACCCCCTTATGTATTTTAGGTAGGATGTAAAATTAGGGGTCCTGGGGTCTTTTTCATGAGGAAGTCGGCTTCCTTCTTGCTTATCCAGCCTTGGGTTTCGGCTGCATAGACTAACGCAGTTATAGTCGTGGTAAGGCGTGTCACTGGACTACTGGTAATGGGGGTGTAGTACCGCCGGTCGCTCAGTTGTCTTAAGCATTCAGTGTCATAGTCAGTGGTAGCTATATCACTGTGGCGCCGCCTTTGTCGGCTTGTTTGATCGTGATGGAAGTGTCATTTGCCAGGGATCTGACAGCCACCAACTCCTCATTGGTGATATTACAGTGTTGTCTATTGTCAGATTCCCTCTTCAAGTCCTTAAGGACAGCCTGTTCAAACGTGATGACCTCATTGGGTACCATACTGGTGTTGGGGGTAAAAGTAGAAAGGCTATGAAGGCCAGAGTCACTAACCTCTCGGGAAGTCGTCCCGTCAAAGAAAGCTCTCAGTCATACTTTGCGAAAGAATTGCTGCAATTCACAATGTTGTTTGAATTTATCTATCCTGGGGGTGGGTACAAAACCCAACCCTTTTTGGAGGACTCTGTGTTCTATCTCCGTCAGAGATTTGGGAGATAGGTTTACAATCAGGTTCTCTTCTTGGTGATGCTCCGGGTTTCACCACACGTTGTTGTGGTTCTTCCCATTGTACCCTCTTGTCGTGTTGATTGCCTCTTCTTCGCCCGCGCCCTTTGCCCCAACCTCTGCCTAAAAGGTTGGCTCATGCCTGGAGGGCCAAAGGGTTGTGGGCCCTGAGGGAACATGGGGTACTGCCAATATGCTGGTCCCTGGTAGTGTGGCACGGGGAACCCTTGAAAGCCTTGTCGGCCACCTCTCCTGGGATAGTTGTTATTCCAGTTCTCTGTGCTGGAATCACTGTTACTGGATGAGCCCCTTCTGGTGGAATTAGAGCTTGTGTCTGAGATGCTGTTCGTCCTCTGGGGAACAAAATCCTGTTTCAAGTAAGGGTAGACTTTCTCCTTATCAAATCTGCGGATATCTTTCTGTAGTTTAGCTACTTTTTGTTTCATAAGGTATTCCTTATGTTCCGCAATTTCATTATTAATTCTGTCAGCTTTGATTTGAAGCTAGTCTGTGGGGTGGCACTTTTCTAAGTACTTTCTGCTATCTGGATCCTTGCCAATAGATCGTCTGCTAGTCTTTTGGCTGTATTGATTATCAATATGAGTAGGTCCCGTGTACATTTCCATGAAATTTGGGACTATTCTGTCTTAAATACGCCATCCTCAAGGAAAATCCGAGGGAAGTTCTTGATAAGTAGCCCATTTGGTGCAATATTGGCCCTCAGATATTCGGTCATGAGGGCCCCATGTAAGGTAATCCTGACCCATTCTCTTTTCATAGATGAAAGGGATTGCCAGTCCTCCGACTGGCTCCCTGTTGCTGCACCTCCTTCTGCTCCCAAAATAGACGGTGCCCTCAATATCTCTGCTGCTATATCTTCTCCATAGCTCAGAACTTGTCCCTCCATGGTGTGAGGTTCAAGCGTGATAGATAGATGGTTGGAGGTATTTTATTCTCTAAAAACACTGGCTCAATTCAAGCCGTGTAAAGATGGTCTATTGGGGGACAGCGTAAGTTTACCCACCAAAGAAGGTCCCACGGGGGTACCCGTGCCAAAATCAGTAATCAAAGGGGGGGACAGAGGGCTTTTGGATAGGTCCAGCATAAAGGCCCAAGGAAAGTATTCGACAAAAAGAGATATGCTGTTCCTCAAGGATGAGAGTCAATGAACAGGGAAATTAAACCAACCTGACCGGAATGGTTCAGGGTTGGAAATCCATGTATTGGATTTTTAGTGCCCTCACACACCCTGTCGGGTGTCATGCTTCATCATCGGGCTGCTCCTCGTCGGGTCGGCGGTGCAATACCCGATGGGCTCCCTATAGTAGGGGCACTTTAACGGAGATCTTTTTCCAACAGCCGTATGGTGAAGTGGGGGTGAGGGGCCTGTGTGTGTAGATGAATGTGTGTTGATAAATGTTCGAGTGAATGTAAAATAGGGTTGGGAGTACCTGTGAAAACAACTTTAATCAAAGGGTCTCCTACCCTAAATAAAAACAAAAGTATAAGGTGCTGCGCTGAGATTATGTCTCAGATAGTGGCGCTCTTATACGTGGTTTGTCAACATGTTTCTCGCCAATTGAATAATCTTCGGGCGATTTGTCAGGACCAAAGCAAGGGGTATACTATCTACAACTAAAACTAAATTGGTGTTGTGGCGGTACACTCACATCAACCAGAGGACTAACTCGTCGGATACCTGGTAGTACTGGAACTACCTGTGAGGAGAGAATAAATCAAAATGATGAATGTAATAACACAGTGATGGGTGAATGCTCTCGTATTCCCTGTGATAAACTGACTCTCTAGACAATGTGGTGAGCATAAAACAGTTAAAACCAGTTAAAAACAGAGTGCCACACGGTGAGTGCGCAGGGTGAACTTGCGTGAACTTCAGCCCTTGTGGCAAAAATAAAAGCATAGCAGAGAGCAGAAGGACTTACCCAGAACTGTAGACTAACCAGGCTATACAGTACCCGGTAGGTAACACACACGAGGGGTTCCTCATGTACTAAAATAAATGAGGGAAGGGGAAGAAACCAAATGAAAGGTGGCAATAAATGTAAAGGGAGTCATAAATTCAGTGAAAAACTCCTAATTCCCTATCCTACAAGGTCAATTGAACCTCGAATATCAACACAAATTACTTTCTTATCTTGACCATCGCCGCCACATCAAGATCATGATTAAGGTTGCGTTTATCTTGGAGGTACTGCTTACATTGTGCCTGCAATATATACCCACAGCACAGATTCTATTGTAGGTCAATGCTGTTTGTAAGAGCAGTGAAATCAAGTAGGTACGCTTGATAGATAAAAGCGTGATGGCTAGGTGTAGCGAGAATAATAGCATCCTGCGTGACTGAGGCTCAGTCAGTGTGCCTTAAGCAGTCAGGAGGCTGGGTCGTTTAGAGATTAAAGGTTAAATGCCCAACGTGATGACCGCAAGACCGTCACACACACTAATTACCGTGGCATCATGCGTATATATCTAATATTGGAAGTGAAAGCAAATAGAGGGGGGCCATATATACCGCTTATGGAGAGACCCAGACAATGAACGCGATGTCATGCGTCTACATCTAATGTTCAGAAGTGGAAACTAATGCAGGGGGCCAAACATAGCGCCCCTGAAATGACCCAGGCATGTCCATAACAGCACGCAATGGTCAAGGGGTTAGCGATAAAGGATGGCGGAAGTTAACAATCATACGGGGTAGAGAGACATACAACACGCAATTATACATTTAGCAGTACTCACTTTGGTGCTCGTAGCACGAAGTCTTTAGACCTACCCACTCCTACCGGGCCCGGGTGGTAGAGTGGAGTGAATCTGCACCGTATTTAGTCCCGACAAGCACTTCCGGGGGGCGGGGTTTGTGTTGTGGGGAGGTCTCGTGTGTGTAGTGCTAACCAGCCCAGCGGCCATGTTGGAGGTAGGGCTTGCGGTCTGTCTCAGGTACAGCGGCCATCTTTAAACGTGGTCGTTCAGTATGTATGAGATTTGGCGGCCATACTGGAATGGTGTAGCATGATATCACTTCAAAAAACGGAGATAACGGTCAGTAAGTAGGCTTAACAATGTATATGACATAATACCCCTGGTGTGTGAACTCGGGAGGTTGTATTCAAGAGCATAGCTGGTCGTGAGGTGATAAGGCAGATTAGAAGGTTGCAGTATCAAAAGTCTGATCATTTATGGTTTCAAGCGTTCATAATCAATGATAGCAATAAAATCACTCAGTGGTACCTGTATAGTGTTGCCCACTTAGTGTATCATCTCTGAGGAGTGTGTTCTAATAGAGGGTGGGTCATAAAAGCCTGGATCGAATAATACAAGGTACACTCATTGTGATGGATGATAGGTTGGTTTGGACAAAGTGCCCTTAATGATTGGAGGCACGAATATTAACAGTGGTAGGTCATATCCTCAGCGCACTCCAAGGTATATCGTCATTCAATCCTTGGGTGTGTGAGGATAATCGGTGTATCCATCTCTGTTCAATCAAAAAGAGGGCATGTTTGGTGATTTTCGTGAATGTCTCAAGGACCAACCATCTTAATGAGTCGGGTGAGTGACGTAGTTCTAGAAAGTGGGAGCACATTTTCGTGTTGGTTCTTTGACAGCGGATGTTGCTACGGTGTTCAGCAACACGTGTCTTGATGGGACGAGTGGTCATCCCTACATATTGTAGATTGCAGGGGCAGTTAATCAAGTAAATGCAAACTGATGTGTTGCAGTTGGTGTGGGCCCGCAACTCCCAAGTAAAACTGTTGGAGAAAGTAATGGATTTATATATCGAGGTGGAAGTGCCCGCCAGACAAGACCCGCAGGGGTAATGTCCCTTCACCGGTGGTAAATCCCATAAAGTTCTTTGGACAGCTGGTGTGACTGTCTTGGGTCTGGTGTGAATTAGCATGTCTTTCAAGTTGCGTGAGCGTTTGAAAGCGAAGCGCGGTAAATCCAGTGTCATGGCCCCAGTGTTGAGTATTCCCCAGTGTTTCCTGATTACTTTACTCAATCTGTTGGATCCCGGTGTGAAGGTGGTCACACAGGTGAGTGTGTCGCTGGGGGTCTTTTCTCTCTGTTCTAGGAGCGCTTCACGATTATTGTTCCTAGCTCTCTTTTTGCTCAGGGCAATAGTTCGTGGGGGATATTGCCATGAGGCCAGTTCTGTAATCTTCAACTTTACTGCAATTTCTTCTCACCCTGAGAAATTGCCCAAAGGGGAGGTTTTCTTTCAAGGCACGGGGGTGATGACTACTGAAGAGCAGCAGACTGTTGTGATCTGTTGCTTTTCTGTACATCGCGGTAGTCAAACTACCCTCTTCAAGTCTGATCGTGAGATCTAAAAATGGAATCTGATTCTGGGAGATGGTGCTCGTGAATCTCAGGTATGCGTTCAGTGTATTAATCCATACGCAGAATTGTTCACAGGATGTCACGTCACCTGACCAGAGGATCAGGATGTCGTTCTATGAATCTCTTCCATAGGCGAATGTTTGACCGATATGGATTTGAATCATGGAAGATCAGCTCACCCTCAAAGGCCGCCATATACAGGCAGGCTAGACTGGGAGCGAAGGTACTCCCCATGGAAGTACCTTGCGTCTGGTGGTAGAGCTGGCCTCTGAACTCAAAGAAGTTCTCGGTGAGTGCCAAAGTTGCGCACTCAAGAATAAAGCTGGGTGGTGTGGGGGAGTCCCAAGGTGCCGAGCTAAGTAACTCCTCTATCACATCTAGGGTTGCTCTCTGTGGAATGTTCGTATAGAGCGCCTCAACATCTAGAGTGATGAAGAGATCAATGTCGCTAGTCGGCTGGAATTCGAGACTAGGCGTAATACATCAGTGGTATCCTGTATGTAGGATGGTATTTGTTTTACCAAAGGTTGCAAGAAATGGTCACAAAATTGTGACAAGGGTTCCAGTATGGAGTCAATACCGGATACGATGGGACGACCAGGTACTGGTGTGACCCCCTTATGTATTTTAGGTAGGATGTAAAATTAGGGGATCCTGGGGTCTTTTTTCATGAGGAAGTCGGCTTCCTTCTTGCTTATCCAGCCTTGGGTTTCGGCTGCATAGACTAACGCAGTTATAGTCGTGGTAAGGCGTGTCACTGGACTACTGGTAATGGGGGTGTAGTACCGCTGGTCGCTCAGTTGTCTTAAGCATTCAGTGTCATAGTCAGTGGTAGCCATAATTACTGTGGCGCCGCCTTTGTCGGCTTGTTTGATCGTGATGGAAGTGTCATTTGCCAGGGATCTGACAGCCACCAACTCCTCATTGGTGATATTACAGTGTTGTCTATTGTCAGATTCCCTCTTCAAGTCCTTAAGGACAGCCTGTTCAAACGTGATGACCTCATTGGGTACCATACTGGTGTTGGGGGTAAAAGTAGAAAGGCTATGAAGGCCAGAGTCACTAACCTCTCGGGAAGTCGTCCCGTCAAAGAAAGCTCTCAGTCGTACTTTGCGAAAGAATTGCTGCAATTCACAATGTTGTTTGAATTTATCTATCCTGGGGGTGGGTACAAAACCCAACCCTTTTTGGAGGACTCTGTGTTCTATCTCCGTCAGAGATTTGGGAGATAGGTTTACAATCAGGTTCTCTTCTTGGTGATGCTCTGGGTTTTCACCACACGTTATTGTGGTTCTTCCCATTGTACCCTCTTCTCGTGTTGATTGCCTCTTCTTTGCCCGCGCCCTTTGCCCCAACCTCTGCCTAAAAAAGGTTGGCTCATGCCTGGAGGGCCAAAGGGTTGTGGGCCCTGAACATGGGGTACTGCCAATATGCTGGTCCCTGGTAGTGTGGCACGGGGAACCCTTGAAAGCCTTGTCGGCCACCTCTCCTGGGATAGTTGTTATTCCAGTTCTCTGTGCTGGAATCACTGTTACTGGATGAGCCCCTTCTGGTGGAATTAGAGCTTGTGTCTGAGATGCTGTTCGTGTCTGGGGGAACAAAATCCTGTTTCAAGTAAGGGTAGACTTTCTCCTTATCAAATCTGCGGACATCTTTCTGTAGTTTAGCTATTTTTTGTTTCATAAGGTATTCCTTATGTTCCGCAATTTCATTATTAAGTTCTGTCAGCTTTGATTTGAAGCTAGTCTGTGGGGTGGCACTTTTCAAAGTACTTTCTGCTATCTGGATCCTTGCCAATAGATCGTCTGCTAGTCTTTTGGCTGTATTGATTATCAATATGAGTAGGTCCCGTGTACATTTCCATGAAATTTGGGACCATTCTATCTTAAATACGCCATCCTCAAGGAAAATCCGAGGGAAGTTCTTGATAAGTAGCCCATTTGGTGCAATATTGGCCCTCAGATATTCGGTCATGAGGGCCCCATGTAAGGTAATCCTGACCCATTCTCTTTTCATAGATGAAAGGGATTGCCAGTCCTCCGACTGGCTCCCTGTTGCTGCACCTCCTTCTGCTCCCAAAATAGACGGTGCCCTCAATATCTCTGCTGCTATATCTTCTCCATAGCTCAGACCTTGTCCCTCCATGGTGTGAGGTTCAAGCGTGCTAGATAGATGGTTGGAGGTATTTTATTCTCTAAAAACACTGGCTCAATTCAAGCCGTGTAAAGATGGTCTATTGGGGGACAGCGTAACTTTACCCACCAAAGAAGGTCCCACGGGGGTACCCGTGCCAAAATCAGTAATCAAAGGGGGGGACAGAGGGCTTTTGGATAGGTCCAGCATAAAGGCCCAAGGAAAGTATTCGACAAAAAGAGATATGCTGTTCCTCAAGGATGAGAGTCAATGAACAGGGAAATTAAACCAACCTGACTGGAATGGTTCAGGGTTGGAAATCCATGTATTGGATTTTTAGTGCCCTCACACACCCTGTCGGGTGTCATGCTTCATCATCGTCTGTTGGAAAAAGATCTCCGTTAAAGTGCCCCTACTATAGGGAGCCCGTCGGGTATTGCACCGCCGACCCGACGAGGAGCAGCCCGATGATGAAGCATGACTCCCGACAGGGTGTGTGAGAGCACTAAAATCCAATACGTGGATTTCCAACCCTGAACCATTCCGGTCAGGTTGGTTTAATTTCCCTGTTCATTGACTCTCATCCTTGAGGAACAGCATATCTCTTTTTGTCGAAGACCTAAATAGGTGACCTGCTGTTGACAATATTGGAATTTAGAATTGGACACTTTATGCCCTTTATCCGCCAAATGCTTCAATACTTGAACCGTAGCATCCCGACAACCCTCTTCAGTATCGGAGGCGATCAGGAGGTCATCCACATATTGCAACAATACGTTACCTGCGGGAAGAGAGAGAGAGTCCAAATGACTTTTTAAAGCTTGACTATAAATACTAGGACTTTCAGTATACCCTTGAGGAGACCGACAGAATTGGAAACACTTTCCAGCTAAGGCAAAACCGAAAAGGTGTCTACTGTCGGGGTGAATAGGAATGCTAAAGAAAACATTCTTTAAATCAATCACAGAGAAGAACTGAGCTGTGGAAGGAATCATCGTTAAAAGGACAGTGATATCTGGCACCATTGGGAACTGAGGAACAACTATTTTATTGACCTCTTGGAGTTCAATCACAAAGCGATAGACATCAGGATGTGAATCAGGAGAATCTAACGGTGCCTTTTTAAGAATAGGAAGTATAGGGCTATTACACATATTTCCCGCTGTCTCCTCAACTACCCCTGATTTAATCAGGTCCTGTATAATCTGCATCAAAGCCTGTTCCCCTGCCTGTGAGATCTTATACTGGGGAATCCGAGGGAGCACAGCATTCTCCTTAACCTTTATGGAAACTAGTGGTATTTGTAACAACCTTACATCTGTATCCCCTGTAGCCCACAATGAGGATGGCCCGTCTTTAAATTCAGCAGGAAGGGGGGCATCTTTTGCCAAACACTGTTTTGCTTTGGTCACATTAGGTCCAATAGTCATATAAACACCATCTGGGGAACAAGAAATTGTAGCATGCAACCTTTTCAACAAATCCAATCCCATTAAATTCTCACCACAATTAGCGGTCAACAAAAATGGAGAGTCCACAGTAAAAGGACCCAACGTTAAAGCAAGAGGAGTGGAAATGGGGCTCACAACTGGCACGCCTAAAAAGTCTACCGAAACATTATTAAGACCAGACAGAGTTGCCCCAGGGACCAGTTTATGTGAAACAGAGCTATTCATAGCACCTGTATCCACCAAAAAGTTCTGTACGGAACCATGCAAATCTGCTGTGACATAAGGACCACACTGATCTGCAGGAATTTGGACTGGTCCCTATCCCTGTCCTTGGCTATCCTAACCATAAGACATCCCTGTAGTATCATCCATAGCATAATCATCATGATAGTATTGTCGTCCCCGGGGATCATCAAAATAATTTGAGTCAGAGCGATCTCCTGAAGACACACCAACCTGCACCTCCTCCCTATTAGCCTCATAACGGCCCCTTCCTCGCGAACCTCGCCCTCCAGGAACCGCAATTTTTTGTAACAAATCTGGGCACTCACTCCGCCAGTGTCCCTCCTTTTTACAATATGCACACTGATTTAACCCCAAAGGTGTACCGCCTCTACCGACACCCCGGCACCTTTGAGTTGGACCACCACCACGTCCCCTTCCAGCCCCTCTAGCAACTTGCTGCAACAATACTTTTGTCTTCAAATCCTTACTCTTCTTCTCTACCTTGTCCTTTTCTTCGTTTTCACGATGCTCGTAATACTGAGCCATACTCAATATCACTGAAGGGGAGGAGGTAGTCCAAGTACTCTCTGAAGCCTGTAACCGGGCTGCTATTTCTGGAAGCAAATTTGTAATAAACCTATTAACAAACAGGCGAACACCTCCATCAACTGACAAGTCCTGTCCACTAAAATCCAAGAAAACCCCTTCAAACCTTGTAAAGAAATCAGACACACTCTCCTCTTTCTTCTGTCTACATGCTGTTAGCTTATCCCAATCGACCTGTCGGGGTGGAATAAGGGAATGCATATAAGTAATAATACGATTCGGCAACGCCATGAACTCAGCCCTAGGTTTTTCACCGGGTTTCCGTTATGCATCCCATACTTTAATCTCATCCCACGTACCACCTAACTCCACCCTATGGTCTTGAGTATGCACTTGTCTCCATATGTCCACCGTCACCAGCAACCCCAAAAAAAATTCTATATCCGCAAGAGTCATAACTGACGAGGAAGCTGCCTCTGTCAACTCCTTATAGTATGCCGTGGGATTCTTTCTTGGATCTGGTAACTGACTTTTAAGGGCCAATACCTCACTTCTTTTCCATGGGGTATAAACCCACTGTTCCTAAAAACGAGCCTCTACCCTTTGTTGAACCACCTCATTTCTTTGATTCCGCTGCTCTGGAATCTCGGGATGAAAAATAGGATGCACTTCCCTCATCGGAAACTAGGATACACTAACCGGAGTACGATGCTGTAATCTTTCTCGATGGCCAAGCAACGTCCCAACATTTCCAAGAACTTCCGCGGGTGCCATACCAGCTGAATACACGCGGTCTCGAATGCCATAAATTATTTGAGGGGCTGTGCCCCCAATACACTGTTCCCACAAACTAATCAATGTAGCTGACATGTGCTGCAGGGCATGCTGCTGTACAAATGGATCAAAATCTTTTATTACACTCCATATATCTTCCACCCTATAAATCGGACTCCGAACCCACTGCGCTGCCTGATGTGCAACCATCTTTTTCTCTTCCTCACCTACATTTGATCTAGTCAATACCTGCTCCATTCGCTTTTGTATTGCTGCCCAATTCCCTCTATCTGGCCCCCTTACTGGTGTCTGAACACTACTTAATACTATAGGAGAAACCCCTGGGGAAGACATAAGCGGTACAGACACAGGAGACAATGTCACCAGTGGCTGCGTAGTAGGAGTAAGGGAAGGATAGGAAACAGAGGCAGACACAACAGAAGTCGCAGGGGTGTCCGCACCCATCACATTCACTATTGGTGGAACAGAAGGAGAGGCAGACAAGACTGGAGCCGAAGCTGTCGAACTCACAGGGAGACTTAAAGGAAATGAAGGAACATTTGAAGGCGGTGACGTCAGGATATCGGGGTATACTCTCTGTGGGGCATACGGAGGTGGAGGATGTGTTTCCAGGAGCTCCTCCACAAAAGTATCCCCTTCTTCTCTGACCACATAAGACTTATCGCACTGTAATCGAAATTTCCTATCGGCACACTCAATACCTTTCTCTGTTTGTTCTCTATCATAAGCTACAGCTTTCTGCACCACTGTCTGCATTGCCTTCTTCCTAGATGCCTTCTCAGCCCGTACGCGTCTCTGTTTAGCTATTTTCTGCCATACTTGCACAGTATCGAACATTGACTGCCTACTTCTTCTAGCAAATAATTTGTCTTGCAAATAATTCAATTTCTGTTCATCGAAAGTACCATCAAGTGGCCACTGAAGCTCAGCATTGTCTCTCGTATATTTGTGCCACAATGTATGAAACATAATAGGGCCAATGCCATGCTTCACATACATCTCAAAACCCGGAGTGCCTTCCGGAGGCGCAGGCTGCTGTTCCTCCAATCTTTTCTCCGCAGAACATCTGCGACACCCAAAACACCACAATTTACTCCAACAAGACATCTTAGCATCAGACACTTTCACTCATCACCCAATCAACATGTTCACTCGCAACGCAAACAAAGAGCTCTACAAGAAGCAGTCCTCAAACTGCTCTCCAACAAGACAGTCCTCAGACTGCAGCAAAACAAGATAGGTTCTAGCCCCAGGCCTTTTCAAGAATCGACCAAATTACCAGGTGGCCTGGCGAAACATTCATAATGCTCCGTATATCAAGGGTCTGCAGACCTACCAAGTTAATCAAGAAGGCGCCGCACTTACCAAAAACTCACCTGGTGCACACAGGTCAGACAAAATTATTCTCCACTGCCGACTCTTCAGACCAAAAGAGTCAGATCCAAGGGTTTCGCCTTTTCAGGACCCCAGCCGAGGTGACCACTAGACGAGGAGCCGACCCGATCAGCTAGGCGGGGCAGCTGCGAGAACGAGGCTCGATCGTGTGGGGTACCCCGATCTGCCCATCCAACCAGACGCAACCCCATATTCCACAACCCATCTACGGGCGTGATGGGTCACCTGGTGGGGTCCTTGTTCGGGCGCCAACTGAAAGAAGTGACCCGTTTAGGGTCACCCGGGTCACTCTCGACCTCCTCTAGCCTTCCATTCAATGAAGAGTCGATGACGCAGTAGAGAATGCAAGCAAACTAGTTTATTCACAAGATACACTGCAGTGGAGTCCAATCAGACCAGCCTCTGCTGATGGCTGACGAGGGACTGACTCTAACAAGCATATTGATACATTAAGTAGGTTGCAGAGCCCACGAAGACCCGCCTATCATGGAAAAACACTGGTAGCTGTCGTAATACAATGGGGGTACAGAGCATACGTTTCGATTCCACAGCCTGGCACAAGCTATCTACTGCTCAAGGTCGTCTAGCTTATCCTCCCCACCAGACAGGTGGGAGAAGGCCTCGATGTAGCAGTAGAAGAATGCACTAATGAGCAAACCTTTACCATTGGAGAAACGAAACTTACCAAGGACCATTTCTCGTAACTGAGCAAGTAGCAGTTTCGATTATACTGTAAAATGGCGTCTGACAAAAGAAAATGGCGGTACACATGTCAACCGAAAAAATATAGTGCCAGCATCCACTAGCTACATTTTTACGCAATATGCCTAACAATGTATTAGCTATATCAATGCTAACACTATTAGGAGTAAAATACGAATAATAAAGTAGTTTTTCGATTCAATTCTAACACCTCAGCTGCATCCACTTAAATACACATGGCAGGATCAGGGACTTCTCATAACCTCTACCGCGTCCACTTAAAAACACGTGGCAGGACCAGGGGTACAGAGTCACTTCTCCTGCTCCCTACTACAGGAGCAAAAACGCCCAATTCAAACATACCACACATAGGGAAACAAAAACACTCCCTCGTTATCGCTCCACACATTCAGAAATATTCTATCAACAGGCCTTTAGCGTAACATTGCAAAAATATGAATATTATGACATGACAATCATACATAACATTCAGTAAAGCGTTAATTCCAATGCAATTTGGCCGCTTGAATAAAGAAATCAGCATTAAATCTATCACAGGCCACTCAAAGTCCTCGATCCCGGAGAGCGACCTCTCACCCGAAATTGCACACAGAACTTTGAAGCATAGCACTTTACAGATAATAAGTGCTCAGTTGAATGTCACAAATGTATACCTCACCAAAACTACACCACACCGGTGATGAAGCATGATTTTTTTTTAAATGATCTTGCTTGATCAAACCTACTCATAACTGTGTTATTAACAAAACAAATGACTAATGGTGTGACTTTTTAACATTTACGTACATGGAGATATTTGAAGGTACGACGTGAAATTGTGCAAAGATGGCACAACATGTTTTAATAAAAATAGTTTGTTTTAGCTGCAACACTTAACATGCTGAAAAGCTGAAAGCATGAAAATTCTAGGAAGTGTTTTTCACAAAGTCATGGGAGAGAGACATGAATAAATATGCATTTAGAATCATTCACGTAGAAATATGAAATAGTAATAATAGAAAACGCTTACAGAAAATGTTTTGTGAATGTTTATCCTTTTTCTTATAACAAGAAAACATTGATTATTAATAAGTTTGCATTTAGAAATCAGAATATGCTTATGAGTTTAATTATAATAATGAATCTTTAAAATGATTTTCTTATATATTTTCCCTGTGATCTTTTAATTGAAATGTATTTTATTTCTTTAGAAACACAATTTTACTCCAAGAAGGCCTCAAATTCTACTAGACTTATTTTTCCCTTTCCCTAACGTAGGCCACAGAAGAATGTATTTTGTCCTTGATTATTTCTTAAAAAGCTGATTTATTTGTTTAGCTGTGCTTAAGTGTAGCACTAGGTCTTTCTCTTCCTACGATTACAGTATTTCTTTCTATGAATAATTGTGTCAACTAATGTTGCAAGCTGATGTCGAGGACATGGAAAAGAATACAATTATTTCTTCCTGCTTCCGAAGAGGATGGTGACATCCATTTAGACAAAGAACTTTTGCAAAGAAATCTGGATGAACTGACTGAGACGATGATCACCTCATCAATTGGACCAATCAAGTTGCATGAAACTATGAAAATTGTAACTTTAGCCGGATAGAACTTTTTAGCATTTGGCTATAATTATTACTGTGAGAAAAGAACTTGGCAGTAGCTGTTTCTATGAGAAGAGAGCCTTTGCTGCAGTACTCTATATGCTACTCGGGCTGGCTATTATCCTTGCAAATCTTGTGCGAGATAGTTACTTTGCACTTCATCGGCTGGTGATGTTGCTTAAGCTATACTTTTTCGGCCGAAGGGTTAACTACTTCTGACTATTGCACGCTGTGCATTAGTATTTCTCTGGTTCTAGGCTCGCATGAAATTCTGAATTGCATACTGATATTGCAATTAAATATTTCTTTGTCTCTCTCTCTCTCCCCTCAGTGCTGTTATTAATTACTTGATGTATTTGCAATGAACTGTATTTCTTATTGTGTACTTACCTGTAACAACGAAATAACACTGAATTTATGATTCTTATGTACATGTGAATTTGACCATTCATATTTTGAAACAATAGATAAAAGTGACTTGATAAGTATTCAGAGTTTGTCTTTATTAGTGAGCATTAGACATAATGTATATTGAGATTACTATTGTTGGACAGGCTTTTCCTTCATTATAAGTCCTCATGAGGGAAATAGCATCCATCTCTTATTATCAATTCCCTATTAGCTCTACCAATGATCTATCGGAGGACCTGATTATATGTAAGTGGTTATTGAGTTTCCATGGGCCCAAACTTTGGTTATAGTGGAAGAATCCTATTATGATATTAGGGTTAATGTGTATGATTATACAAATTTACTCTGCTTCCGCTGCAACACTGGCATGCACTAATGTGGGTGCATATGCCCAATGAACCTCTTACACTCCATTTCGCTGATAGACTGCACATTACTCGACTGCTGCCATGAAGCCTACTAACACCTCACAAACGCCCCAGAATACTTCATTCTCGCGATGATGCACGCTGTAATGACATGCTTAGATGATTAGTAGACTGCTGCTCCTTGTAAATACTAGAACATCACCCTGCGCTTACAATCTGTCTCATAGTTTCTAGGGGACTCACGGCTGCGGGATCAGAGGACTTCCTTTGTGGCGTTGATATGAACAAAAGGAAACTAGAACGCTAACCCTGCGCTCACTTTCTGTCATAGCAGCTTGAGCACACACTCAGTCAATGTCCTTACAGGTTCCAGGTTCTGTCCATAGGAAGATGGCGCGTTCTTGGCTCAGCGTTACTCACGTTTTGTAATTTCAACCATTGGCAGCACACTAACCTTGCGCTCACTTTCTGTTATAGCGGCTGCACGGCTCGAGCATACACTCCCTCAATGCCCTTACAGGTTTCAGGTGCTGTCCATAGGAAGACAACGAGTGCTTGACTCAGAGTTACTTATGTGATGTGGAATTATGCACCATCTACAGGGGAGCTGGGAAGAGACTGCCATAAGGACACACTTCATTTTATGTTTTTTTGCGCCTATTACGATTCCCCGCGCAGAAAACATATTTTACCACTACTTAGAGACTGCCAGTTTGTTCAAGTCAGGCCGGCTCTGATTTATCTTCAAATGTTATCCTCTCCCATGGTTTGCCTGGGGGTTGCAAGCTTCTTAATAGCGGCTATTAGACATAGGAAAAAATTGCCGTCGCTGTAGCCAGTCTGTTCTTTCACTGAATGTGCACTTTATGAGATAGACCCATAGCTTTTGGTTTTATATTTAGCATTTTTGCACTTCATATTGTTGCACTATCTGTAGATTTACATGTGATTGATGAAATAGTAAAGTCGGATGCCCTTTTATTGCTCTGTTCAGGCATTTTTTAAATTTTTTTATTGTGATCAAATTGTTTAACGTCTTTTAATGAATTCTGTATTTTTAAAATGTTCACTTTTATGGCTCTTGGCTGCCGAATAAAGTACTTTTGACTGACTGAGTGACTGACTGCCATAAGGTTGGGCCAGGGAAAGGGGACCGGCGGGTCCATGAAGGAATCCTTTCACTTGCCAACTGTACAGATTCATTCAGATCTTGCGGCAAGTGTGCAGGGGCATCAATGAAACAGTTTTGTTTTCAAACTGATGATGTGGATGTTATTTGGGGCCTTTAGGGTGTCTGAGTTGTTGGGAGGGAGAGGGTGTACTGGGGTGTGATGGAGTGATGTGGTGAGAGGTGAGGCCCAGTTGGGCATATGGTTACGCAAGTCTAAGACATACCAGAGAGCGGCAGCTCAGAGGGTTGTTTTGAGGTCTTATCCTATGGTGAGGTTCTGCCCGGTATACTGGGGGGATAGGCTGTGGACCCAAGGGGGCCAGAATAGTGAAGGATATTTCATCATGGGGGCGGATTGGGTGTTTTGGCATTTCAGTTGCTCTCGGTTTTGCGGAAAGCGCTGGCTCTGTTGGGGGAGCTGGTGGCGGAGTATGGGACACACTCTTTTCGGATTGGAGTGGCGACGGAAATGGGTAGGAGAAATTGGAACTGTGAGAACATTATGCAATTGGAGCAGTGCTCCTCTGATTGTTACAGGAGGTATGTGAGAAAAGGGTGTGGCAACTGTTGAGATGAGGATTGTTTTCCTATTTCTTGTGTTTAACCCTTTCGGTGCTCATGACGGAATGGTTCCGTCATGAGCACCAGTCTCCTTTGCTCATGACGGAACCATTCAGTCATGTGCACAGGCGCACTAAATCCCTCTGCTGCAAACAGCAGGGGGATTTCTTTTTATGGGGGGGCCTTGGGAGGTGGGGAAGAGCTTCCTCAACCTCCTGAGGCCTGTTTCTGATTTTCAATGTAATGACAATCGCGCTGTCGTCATTACATTGAAAACGAAACTGAAACGTAGTTTTGGTTCCAATGTTTTGGTGCTCGTGGGGCTATCTCAGCCCCCGAGCACCGAAATACTTGGGAGAGGTATCGTTGGAAAGGGGAGAATCTCCCCTTTCCAATGGTACCCTTCCCTAGTGGATCCCAAGCAGGGATCCACCCACTAGCCATCAGGGAGGGGGAGCGGCCCCTTGGGCAAGGGCCTTTGCTCCCACCATTAACTTTTGACACACAATCTTTCAGCCCCCCGCCCCCGGGCAGAAAGCCCACTAGGCACCAGGGATTTTTTTTTTATATACGTAAGGGTGGGGGCTGCCAGAATGGGCATGCCAATGCCCCACCCCAATAAAAAATGCTACAGTCTTTTTGTTCCCCCTGGGAGGCAGATGGGGCAATAGCTCCTTAGGGGCAGAAAGCCCACAAGGCACCAGGGATTTTTTTCCCCCAAAGTTCAGGGTGGGGGCTACCCAGAATGCATATGCCAATGCCCCCACCCCCACAAAAAATGCCACAGTCTTTCTGCCCCCCCAGGAGGCAGATGGGGCAGGGGATTCTGGGTAGGGAAACAATGGGGGATCAACGCAAGCCATACCTCCCTAGACTCACCAGGGTGTCTAGTTTTCAGAAATGTGTGGGTTTGGTAGGTTTCCCTAGCTGGCCGCCGATCCCGGAGTCAAAAACTCAGGTGACCCCGCTTACAAAAACAGGTCTTTTGGCAATAGGTAATTTTGTTGTCTCAAAAATACGTTTTGGGCCCTAGCCTGTCGCGGGTACTTGGCCCACCCACACAAGTGAGGTATCATTTTTATCAGGAGACCTGGGGGAACGCTGGGTGGTAGGAAATTTGTGTCAGCCTGGTGATCCCCCAACTTTTCCACACAGACATTTTTAAAAAAATTGATTTTTTCAGCAAAATTTGCAGTTTGCCGGGGATTCTGGGTAGGAAAACTTTGGGGGGTCCACGCAAGTCACATCTCCCTGGACTCCTGCGGGTGTCTAGTGTTCAGAAATGTGTGGGTTTGGTAGATTTCCCTAGATGGCTGCCGACCCCGGGACCAAAAAACGCAGATGCCCCCTAGCTATCAGAAACCAACCTGGTTTTGCAAGGGGGGCACCTGCGTTTCTGGTCCCGCGCTCGGCGGCCATCTAGGAAAACCTACCACACCCAGACTTTTCTGAAAACTAGATACCGGGGGAGTTCAGGGAGGTATGGCTTGTATGGATCCCCAAATGTTTTCCTACCCAGATTCCCCTGCAAACCTCAAATTTAGCTAAAATAAAATCACATTTCTGGTTGGAATCACTGCGCCGGCACAAATGTCCTACCTCTCAGCGTTCCCCTCAGTCTCCTGAGTAAAATAATACCTCACTTGTGTGGGTGGGCCAAGTGCCTGCTACTGGGAGAGGCCAAAAACATAGGGATTGAGGGTATAATACCGAAAACTCTAAGCCCTATTTTTTGTTTTTAAATACGTTTTTATACGATTCTGCATTGGACACCCACACAAGTGAGGTATCATTTTTATTGGGAGACCAAGGGGAACGCTGGGTGGTAGGTCATTTTTGCTGGTGCGTTGATCCCACACAAAAATGTAAGGAAAATGGGATTTTTTTAGCTAAATTTGAGGTTTGCAGGGGATTCTGGGAAGGAAAACATTTGGGGATCCACGCAAGCCATATCTCCTTGAACTCCCCCGGGTGTCTAGTTTTCAGAAATGTCTGGATTTGGTATGTTTCCCCAGATGGCCGCCAAGCGCTGGACCAAAAACGCAGGTGCCCCACTTGCAAAACCAGCTCGTTTTCTGATAGATAGGGGGCATCTTAATTTTTGGTCCCGGGGTCGGCAGCCATCTGGGGAAACCTACCAAACCCACACATTTCTAAAAAATAGACACCCTGGGGAGTCCAGTGAGGTATGGCTTGCGTGGATCACTCAACATTTCCCTACCCAGAATCCCCTGCAAACCTCAAATTTAGCTTAAAAAATCACTTTTCCACACATTTGTGTGTGGGATCACTGTGCTGGCACAAATGTCCTACCACCCTGCGTTCCCCTTGTTCTCCCGAGTAAAATGATACCTCACTTGTGGTTTCAAAATCTACAGGTAGGCCCTTTGCAAGAAAGGGGTCAGTTTTCACTGTAAAAATGTGGTGTGTCCATCTTGCGTTTTGGGCCGTTTTCTGTCGTGGGCACTAGGCCTATCCACACAAGTGAGGTACCATTTTTATCAGAAGACTTTGGGGAATGCAGGGTGGGTGGACTTTTGTGGATCCACGCATATTCCAGAACTTTCCATTACAGAATTGTGAGGAAAATGTTTTTTTTTTTTACAAGGGATTCTGGGTAACAGAACCTGGTGAGAGCCACACAAGTCACCTCATCCTTGATTCCTCTGGGTGTCTAGTTTTCAAAAATGTATAGGTTTGCTAGGTTTCCCTAGGCGCCGGCAGAACTAGGGTTCAAAATCTACAGCTGTGCACTTTGCCAAGAAAGGGTCAATTTTCACTGTAAAAATGTGGTGTGTCCACGTTGCGTTTTGGGCCTTTTCCTATTGCGGGCACTAGGCCTACCCACACAAGTCAGGTATCATTTTTATCGGAAGACTTTTGGGAATGCAGGGTGGGTGGAATTTCGTGGATCCACGCAGATTCCAGAACTTTCCATCACAGAAATGTGAGGAAAATGTTTTTTTTTTTTTTACAAAGTTTGAGGTTTGCAAGGGATTCTGGGTAACAGAACCTGGTGAGAGCCACTCAAGTCACCCTATCCTAGATTCCTCTGGGTGTCTAGTTTAAAAAAATGTATAGGTTTGCTAGGTTTCCCTAGGTGCCGACTGAGCTAGGGTTCAAAATCCACAGCTTGGCACTTTGCAAAAAAAGGGTTTGTGTTCACTGTAAAAATGTGGAGTGTCCACGTTGCGTTTTAGGCCGCTTCCTGTCACGGGCACTAGGCCTACCCACACAAGTGAGGTACCATTTTTATCGGGCGACTTAGGGGAACACAGAATTGTAGAGCAACTGTTATTACCTATTGACTTTTGATGCATTTCTGCCTTCCAAATGTAGGACAATGTGTAAAAAAGAAGTCACTTTGACAAATGTCCTATAATTCACATGCAAATAGCTACTGTTGCTAAACTCTATATTTTGCACCCATTTCGGAAATACATAGGTGTCTTTGTTTTTATTTTCCCAAATAAATTGCTATATACCCGGTACACAATAAAAAACCATTGCAAGACGCTGCTCAGTTATTGGCTCTGGGTTCCTCGGGTTCTTGGTGAACCTACAAGTCCTATATATGCCCACAACCAGAAGGGCCCAGCGGATGTAACGGTATATTGCTTTCAAAACTCTGTCTTACTTAGAAGAATTTACAGGTGAAAACGTTGGCACAAATGGCTGTTTTTTTCAACAAATTTTCAGTTTTTCCTATTTCCAGCTGTTAGTTTCTCAAAACTTGAAGGATCTACACAAATGACCCCTTGCTGAATTCAGAATTGTGTCTACTTTTCCGAAATGTTTTGCTTTCCAGGATCCATTATTGTTTTAATACCCATTTCTACCATTACCTGGAAGGAGGTTAAAAGCACAAAAAATTGAAAATATAGGCTATGTCCCAATAAAATGCCAAAACTGTGCAAAAAAATTTGGTTTTCTGACAAAAGTCTGTCAGTCCCTGAAACCTGGGAAGATGGTGATTTCAGCACCACAAACCCTTTGTTGATACCATTTGCAGGGAAAAAAACAGACGCTTTCTTCTGCAGCACTTTTTTCGCATTAAAAAAAAAAAAATGTAGCTGTATTTTGGCTAATTTCTGGATCTCCTCCAGGGGAATCAGCAAACCCTGGGTACCTTTAAAATCCCCATGATGTTGGAAGAAAAGGACGCAAATTTGGCGTGGATACCTTATGTGGTCAAAAAATTACAGGGGCCTAAGCGCCAACTACCTCAAATAGCCAAAAAATGGCTCAGCACAGAGGGGGAAAAGGCATAGCAGCGAAGGGGTTAATGCTTTGTTTTGTTACAGGTTTGGTTCCGGGTCCAGAAGGCGAGGAACTATCTATTTGGATTATGGGCCATTCTTTTGTCAAGTGGGTGGAGAGACAAGGGGCCACTGAGTCAACGTGGGTTTCGATACTGTTAGTTGCATGGGGGCTATGCAGTGGAAAGATTTGTTGACATGATTGAACAAGTTGCTTATAGGTAAGAGGTGTCCGGATGTGCTGGTGATTCATCTAGGTGAAAATGATTTAGTGGTTGAGAAGGATTTAGCACTGTTGCAAGCCATGAAGACGCATTTGAGGGAGATTAAATAGCAGAGGGCAGTATGCTGTGCCATTTGTATGGAGTTCATTCCTCTGCTGATTTGGCGCTGTGCACGTAAGCCAGCTGCTATTGACAAAGCTAGGTGTAAGATCGATAGGGAAATTAGGAAGTTTTGTAGAGAAGAAGGTTTTGGTAGGATTGAGTATGCAGATCTAAAATACGAGAATGTGAATTTTTTCAGGGGACAGCTTGCATCTTTTCCAGTATTGCATGGCTTTGTACCTGTTGCAAATTAGAGAGGTTTTAGTGAAGGACTGAAACATATTAAAACAAATATATATACTACAGCGCTCCTGGGGGGATGTTGGAGGGTGCGGGTAGGAAAAGTCAGGGCCAGGCCTTTTCCTGAGTGGCGGTTGGTCGACAAGTTGGCATGGGTTTAGCTATGTTATTTTTGTTGCCATCCGGGAACCAGGCTGAAAGGGAGGCTGTGAATAAGCCAACATCTGGACGGGATAGAAAGAGAAAGATTACACTATAGCAAGTTAGTTTAGTTAGATGTTAATAGATGCAGTGATAAGAGGTGGGATAGGTTAAAGGTCACAATTGCCGAGTATCAGTTAAGGCAAAATGTGGATAGTTACTGAGTTAGGTAATATAGGGGGGAGGACATTTAGGGGTGGGGCTACTGAAATATAGGTTAAATTGTTGGATAGTGAGGTATTAGTTTTGTAGGGCGGATTGCTAAGAAAAATGTATAATGTGCACCTGTTTCAATAAAAGCCGGCTTTTTCACACTGACACCTGGGTCAGTGGTCAGTGGTGTGCCTCTCTCGCCCAATCCTGTTTCCTGCAGACAATTCAGGCCACAGGCACCAGCAGCACAGTCATGGCCGCCCGCGCCACTGCCCGCTTCTCACTGCCCGTCCTCCTAAATAATCCTTCCCTGCGTCGAGCCTCGCTCGAGGGCTTTTGGCTCGGATCCAGGCGTCCAGCCCTCGCCTTCGCATCCCATCCTTTCTTCACACGTTACAAATGATCACGCCACGGCGGCGCGAGGGCCTGATCTGCCTGACAAAGAGTTTCTAATCTCTCCCATTGTTCATCATTCCCCTCCCTTAATCTATGCCAGCTCAATGTGTCAACAGCAATTGCGTGGAATCACTTATCAAGCGCGCGCACGCCTGTCCTCGGTTTTATTTAGAATTAATCAGAGGCAATTTGAGGTGTTTATTAAAGCAGCCGCAGCGGCGCAGCCTTGACCTTGACACGGTATCCGAGGGAAACTTTTTTAATCTGACGCCGAGATGAAAACTTTTAATACTGGGGCTGAGCAAAGCCCTGGGATGACAGACAGCCAAGCGCGCTGGAATGGTTTAAGCAACTCTTTTTTTAGTGCTAAAAATAAAACAAAATGGAGGCGACAGTGGGCTTGGGTGTTTACACGTTTATGAGACGGAGAGTCTTGCAACTCTTACGCAAGCACCTGTGCCTACTTTCTTAATCAGGGTATTTTTGAGACACTACAGCTCACCTTTACATACACAATTGCCATACTTCCAGAAAAGGCCCATATTCCAGGGACTGAATAAATAAATGTTTGGTGTGCATTTTTTCTGTATGTTCTAAAATTTGTGCAGATTTGAAGTACATCTTGACCTCCAAATGCTAGAGCTGGGTGAACCACTGAAAGCTCGAGCCAGACTTGAGCCTGATGCCTGGCTCTGGCTCGGCTCCAGGTCCTCTTCACCTCTCGAGCTCCAAAAGACCCACATTTCATGTGACTGCTGCCAGTCACTCAGGCTGCCACCTCATGGCCTAGAAATAAAGACAAAGCTTTGATGATGAACCTTTGAAATAAAAAGGACAAGAAAGAAACACATACCCACCTAATTGCTGAATTGCACATAATGAAACAAGAAATCCCAGCGTCCTAGCTGGACGAAATTGTATGATTCTAGGGAAATATATTTCACCACGACTCCTTTTTCTTCGTTATCACATTTGAGAGAACCTTTAAATAGTGCGGTAAGTATGTGCCCTACAAAAAAACTATTTATTTTGTTTAATAGACTATACTGTTGCTCCCTCTGCAGTAAAAATCTACACCACATAAAGAACGGCGGGGCCGGCATCGGCCACGCCAAAAGTATGGCGGTCGTGCCGGCCCCCTCCGGAGACCACAGGGGCAGGCCTGTCGCGCGCGCTGGTGACGCGACGGGCGTGCCTCACCAAACTTGGTGGTCTGTCACAGGACGGGGGGCGTGCCCCGGAAGTGATTGGAATCACTTCCGGGGCACGCCAAGAAAAACAATAAAAGGCTGGTGAGCGCGGGAGTAGGTCTCTTGGCTCCTCGCTCCCCAGCCCACCACACCAGCCTCGCTAGGGGGCTGTAAACTCAATTTTCTTTTTATCCACTGCAGGATCGAACGCCGCCCGGACCCACGAGGCGTGAGGAGTATTCGGTGGCCGCGTCGAGTCGCGAGGCCCACGGCGCCCGGGCCCAGGAGTAGAGGGGAGAACGGCTATCGGCAGCGGGCGTGGTCGCGAGGCCCAACCTGTTTTCGGGGCAGCGGAGCAGCGGAGCACCGCGGTGGTACAGAGGAGGACCCTGAAGGAGCGGGTCGTCGGGGAGCCGAGAGCGGCGTCAGGTACCCGGTTGCGGTGGCGCTCGATTAACGAGGGCGCGCACCCTTCCGGTTTGTGGATTACTGTGTCGGCATTTGTGGGGGTGTGACACGGTACAAGCTCCTTGGTGAACGAGGGTTTAAGATTTGGCGCTCTCACAGCGTGGCCGGTTCCAATTCGGTCAGGGAAGAGTGCTTGGAAATGTGTGAATAGAAGGGTGTTTGTTAAGGTTTTTTGGACGTACTGAGGGCTGGGCATACTTGCTGTGATAAGGATCTGACACACTGCACTGTCCCGGCACTAATTACTCCCAGGAGTATCATTCGCGTCAGCAGCCAGGAGGTACTGAACATGGCTGGGAAGGCAAAGAGGGGGCAAGCCCTCCCGCATGGAGAGCTTTATGGAGGCGATGTTTAGGAAGGTAGATGAGTTGGGGCAGGGCCTTGCGAACCTCACCGAATGGGTAGACGCGCAAGGGAGGAATGAAGAGGGGGAGAAGAAAGATCCAGGCGCAGTATGGTGCCCCGAGGTCGGCGTTTCCTCCCCTCCCCAAAAGGGTTAGGTCGAACAGGGGGCGGAGGGAACCAAGCTTTCCATCGTCACCGGCCCCGGTTGTGCCTGCAGAGGAGGCACCACCTGCGGAACAGGTACCGGTGCCGCCAGTCGCGCCAGTCCCAGCGCCAGCCCCGGCGCCAGTCCCAACGCCAGTCCCAGCGCCTGTCCCAGCACCTGTCCCAACGCCTGTCCCAGTGCCAGCTCACCAGCCCCCGTGCATCCGGTCCCAGTCCCCCTGCCTAGTGGAGGGCCTGGACCAGCAGGGATAGTCCACAATTGCCAGTGCTGCCTGGTATGGGTGGGGAAGGCACTCCGCAGGATGTGGTGTCACATTTAGCGGCTATACTTCCGTGGTTGGGACAAATGGGGATCCTGGCATCAACAGTGGGGGATAAGGGCGGGGATCCGCTGGTAGAGGCGAGGCGAATAGTGGCTCAGTTTCAGGGGACCCCAGCGGACAAAACAGGGGGGGCAGGGTGCGTTGTCCCCTCTCATTCCAGCTGGGGGTCAAAGCCACTTGGACACAGCGGGGAAGTACCGGGAGCAGCTTGACGAAAGAGAAACCGTCAGGGTCAGCCGGGTCCACAGGAGGAGGTAAGCTAATGCCACTGCCAATGTTGAATGTGGGGGAGTCCCGCACGGATCGGGAGAACTTGGGGAGGCATGTAACACAGGAAGTAAAGGATAGGATTTGGTCGGGTTCGTACGTAAACATGTTCTCGTTGCTTATTTGTGAAAAAGAGAGGGAAGAGGCCAGGAAGAACAAAGACTGGATGCTCCCGAGAGAATGGGCAAACGAGCTCATGAAGTACAGGGTTGAAGAAAACTTGTTGAATTGGATTAGAGGTTTTTCCATTTTTATGGCAGTCATGGCTGAGCGTTTCCCTAATTTACAGGCGGAGATGGCATGTTACCAAAACAGGATTGTGCTGGCGCATGATAAATACGGGGAGAGGGGTGGAAGGAATATGATAAGAGCTTCAGGAGAACTAAGGCTTCCGACACATCCCTATCATGGGACCGTCTAGACACAATTGCATGGTTAGACCAAATGGGCGGTTGGTTTCAGGATAGGTCCAGGAACCAGTCCTTTCAGTCCTTTCAGTCCTTTCAGTCCTTTCGGTCACAGCCAAACACAGGTGGCCCCAGCAATGCAAACACCGGGGAGGGCGTAAAGGGACATGCTGGGACTTCAATAGACGTACTTGCACTAGACCGCAAGGCATGTGCAGGTTTAAGCATGCGTGTTCCATCTGCGCGAACCCATCTCACCCCGAGTCCAAGTGCTTCAAGAAACAAAAGGACAAGGGAGGGAAGAAGCATGAATGAGGCTCCTAGTCAGCTAAAGGCACGGTCACCTATTGATGTAACGGCTTTGACACCATGGCTAAACAAATATCCTTGTCACACCACCGCAAAAATGCTGCTAGATGGTTTCAGGTGCGGTTTTAGGATACCGGCGCCTGACTACGTGGGGGCATCAGAATGCAAAAATCAGCTTTCAGTGCGAGCCAAACCTAGCGTGGCAGCGATGAAGATTGAAAAAGAACTACGACTGGGCAGGGTAGCTGGCCCATACAATTCTATTCCGGTAGAGAATTTCGTCTGCTCTCCTTTGGGCGTGGTCCCCAAGAAGGAGAGTGGGGAATTCAGACTCATACACAACTTATCAGCACCCAGGGAAGTTCATTGAATGAAGCAATTGATGATGGGTTGTGCAGCGTGAGATATGCTTCTTTTGATCAAGCAGTGGAGATGCTCAGGGGCTTGGGCCCCGGGGCCCTTTGGCAAAATCAGACATAGAGTCCGCTTTTCGAGCTATTACCAGTGCACCCGTCTGATTTTCATCTACTTGGTTTTCAATTTGGGGGAAATTTTACATGGATATGTGTATGCCCATGGGTTGCTCTGTCTCCTGCGCATATTTTGAAAAATTCAGTTCATTTATAGAGTGGGTTTTCAGGCAGGTGACGGGGCACCAGTGGGTGATGCATTACCTGGATGATTTCCTTGTCTTGGGGTCACCGGGATCGCGGGAGTGTGCGTGGGCGCTGCAGGAGTTTTGCGCACTGATGCGTACTTTGGGGTCCCCTTGGCCCCGGGAAAGACAGTGGGACCGAGGACAACGATCGAGTTCCTGGGGATCGAGTTAGATTCCATACAGGGGTGTTTCAGGTTGCCCGCGGACAAGATCATCAAGTTTAGGTCCACACTGCAGCAATGCTTGGTTAGTGAGAAGGTTACATTGCACCAGTTACAACAGACGGTAGGGCAGTTGAATTTTGCACTAAGGATCATTCCCATGGCAAGGCCATTTTCCCGATCCATCTCACAGGCAATGACAGGGCTCCAAGAAAGACACCACCACACCAGGCTGTCAGCAGAGGTCAGGCAGGACATGCGCATTTGGTTGGCATTTCTGCAGGACTTCAATGGCAGGAGTAGTGTGGCCCGGTCCGCCACTAACTCCGCGGAGTTAGGTTTAATGACTGACGCCGCGGGGAGTGAGGATTTGGCGCCATACTCGGTACCGAGTGGGTGGCGCAACGGTGGCCAGCATGGTGGGTAGAGACAGGTTTGACGTGCAACATCGGTTTCCTAGAATTGTTCCCCATCTGGGTGGCATTGACAGTGTGGCCAGAACAACTGCGTAATCAATCAGTGGTGTTCTGGTCGGACAACATGACAGTGGTAGAATGCATCAATCAGCAAGCGGCACGGTGTCGGATGATTCTCCGGCTGCTGAAGGAGATTGTACTATTATGCATGAAGCTAAATTTGCAGTTCAAGGCCAAACATGTGCCAGGGGTATTAAATCATGCGGCTGATGCGCTTTCTCGCTTTAAAATGCAGGTGTTCAGGGCTCACCTCCCGGCGGCGGGCGGAGCAGGCCACCCCTTTCCCAGAACAACTTTGGCAAATTGGTGCCCCCAACTACCGGACCTCGTGGCAGCTAGCCTAGCACCCAGGACCAGGAAAGCATATGAAGGAGCGTTTGAGGCATATTGTTCCTTTTTAGGAGATGAGTGGGCTGACAATTGGTACAACGCAGGGGCACTCCTTCATTACCTAGGTTTTTTGAAGGGGAGGGGCGCTCAGCGGCAGCTGCAAAACGACATGTGGCGGCGATCTCCTTTTTGCCCAAACTAGGGACAAAGGCAATCCGACCAACAGCTTCATAGTCAGGAAAGCACTGAAGGGTTGGCAGCGCCTCCAGGGGGCTACCCCAGATACTAGGCGGCCAATCGGGGTGGAACTGCTAACGTCTTTACTAAGGACCCTCCCATTGATTTGCACCACAACAGGGAAGTTACGTTGTTCACCGCCGCCTTCTCATTGGCCTTTTATGGTGCTTTTAGAATTGGGGAACTGGTGGCCCAGAACAAAACAGATGTGCAAGGCGGAGTGCAGTTTGAGGATGTAAAGGTGCGGGGGGACATTCTGACAATAACAATTAGGAAGTCTAAGACGGACCAAGAGGCACGGGGGGACAGAGTAGTACTCCATCGGGCACAGGACAATCCGTGTTGCCCCCTGGCACAGGTGGAGGCTTTCCTACAATATAGACCTACTAACAAAGGGGTCCCTTTCTGGTGCATGCGGATGGAGTTCCACTTACACGGTTTCAGTTTAAAAGGGTCCTAGATATGGCAATACAGAGGGCGGGGCTTAACCCAAGCTGTTTTGGGACGCATTCTTTTAGGATAGGGGCGGCCACGGAAGCAGCAGCTAGGGGTTTACCCAGCACCAGCGTCCAAAGGATTGGGAGGTGGTCCTCCAGTTGTTACAAGCGTTATGTGCGGTTGCATATGTTATGAGCAGGGCAATGGCCAGGACCTGATGCATATGTCTTCTCTGTTTCATCTACAGTTTCTCAAACCTGTCACGCAGGGGGGAAACTGCGAACGCCGAAAAAGCACCAAGCAACAAAAAGAACGTCATCACCAGGGCGGGGATCACAGGTCGCATGGATCATTGGTCACTCGTATGTTAAGCGTTTGTCTAATTTTTTCCTTACAGGGAGCTACAAGACTAGGGTAGAACGAGCAGGTTTTAGGGTATCATTTCATGGGAAGGGGGGCCTGTGTTTGAGCCAGTTTAGGGGTTTCACATTGGGGCTAATAGGGAAGGGTGGCCCCCGTCCCAGTATTATTATCTTACACCTAGGGGGAACGATCTGGCAAGCCTCGGTAGAAGGGGGCTAGTGGAAGCAATTCTATCAGAAGTAAGTTGGTTAGCAAAGACTTTCCCGGGGTGTACCATAGTATGGTCACAAATGATTCCAAGATTACAGTGGAGGGGGAGTCGGTAAGAGCACTGAATCATTCTGTAAGGAGAATAAATATAAAAATAGACAGGCTTTTCAGGGCTCCCTGTCTACAGACAATCGCCCACGGGTGTATCAGGGGTGAGTCTTGCTTTGTAAAGGACGGGGTCCATCTGTCAAGAGTAGGCAATGAGGCTTTCCTAGAAAATGTTCTGGCATGGTTCGAGCTCCGGGGGCAGGGTATGACCTCCTAGTGAGCGCAGGGGGGCCAGATAGTCGGTCAACTATGCTGGCCTGTGGCGGTAAGGTCATGATTGGTGAGCAGTAAATTTAAGGTCCTTAGAGGGCGGCGCCATTCTTGAATGGGGTCGCCCAAGTGGGAGGGACAAGTGGTCTCTCCTAGAACTCCAGGGGCAGTTTACAGCCGGTTGGCTGGATGGGTGCGGGGGAGGGGGAGTCACGCTTTCCCTAGGCTGGTTGGCCACCCCGCACGTGCACAAGGTCGCCAGTAAACGGCGCAGAACTGCAAGGGCCCCTTTATGGAGATGATATACAGAGCGTACGGGGGTAACCGGGGGGAGTACCCTCAGGGTAAACGGGCCCTCTGCGCATGCGCACTCCGGCTGGAGGGCGTGGTTAAAAGTTGATAAGGATCTGACACCAGTTAGTGACCTTGCCGTAGGCCCAAATAGGATACGCAGAAAAGTAAAATGCTGTGATGAGTATTAAAGATATGTTAGATTCGGATAGGAAAACCTTTGTATTAGAGTCATGTTAAGGTTAGCCAAACGACATATGTACTTATCAATTGTAATCAGTGTAATGCATAATTTTCTGCGTAAATTGTAAATATTGTATATATTAATTATGTTTTAATTTGTTTTAATAAATACGGCCGGGGTTTACGACCCCCACATCCAAACCCTTCTCATGTCAGTTAATCGGGGTACCTTGTTGGGAGGAGGGGCGTAGGTAGTACCTGGCCATAAAGAACGGCGGGGCCGGCATCGGCCACGCCAAAAGTATGGCGGTCGTGCCGGCCCCCTCCGGAGACCACAGGGGCAGGCCTGTCGCGCGCGCTGGTGACGCGACGGGCGTGCCTCACCAAACTTGGTGGTCAGTCACAGGACGGGGGGCGTGCCCCGGAAGTGATTGGAATCACTTCCGGGGCACGCCAAGAAAACAATAAAAGGCTGGTGAGCGCGGGAGTAGGTCTCTTGGCTCTCGCTCCCCAGCCCACCACACCAGCCTCGCTAGGGGGCTGTAAACTCAATTTGCCCACCCACCGTCCCCTAAAGCAAATGTATTGGGGTAGCTAAGCAACAAGCTGGTTTGAAATATGCAAGTATAAGTATCAAATTCGTGTTTTTCCCACTAACGTTTTCAGTTCACAGGTCTTCAATCGTCGTATTTTAATGCTATTCCTAGGTCAGGCGGTAAGGTCATGATTGGTGAGCAGTAAATTTAAGGTCCTTAGAGGGCGGCGCCATTCTTGAATGGGGTCGCCCAAGTGGGAGGGACAAGTGGTCTCTCCTAGAACTCCAGGGGCAGTTTACAGCCGGTTGGCTGGATGGGTGCGGGGGAGGGGGGAGTCACGCTTTCCCTAGGCTGGTTGGCCAGTGGCCACCCCGCACGTGCACAAGGTCGCCAGTAAACGGCGCAGAACTGCAAGGGCCCCTTTATGGAGATGATATACAGAGCGTACGGGGGTAACCGGGGGAGTACCCTCACAGTAAACGGGCCCTCTGCGCATGCGCACTCCGGCTGGAGGGCGTGGTTAAAAGTTGATAAGGATCTGACACCAGTTAGTGACCTTGCCGTAGGCCCAAATAGAGATACGCAGAAAAAGTAAAATGCTGTGATGAGTATTAAAGATATGTTAGATTCGGATAGGAAAACCTTTGTATTAGAGTCATGTTAAGGTTAGCCAAACGACATATGTACTTATCAATTGTAATCAGTGTAATGCATAATTTTCTGCGTAAATTGTAAATATTGTATATATTAATTATGTTTTAATTTGTTTTAATAAATACGGCCGGGGGTTTACGACCCCCACATCCAAACCCTTCTCATGTCAGTTAATCGGGGTACCTTGTTGGGAGGAGGGGGCGTAGGTAGTACCTGGCCATATATAGGGTACAGTACATGACAGCTGACTTGCCTCTTAGTTCATTCACTATGTCATTGTCAGGGGGGTTGGAGGGTGGGAATCCTTTTATGTTAATGTTTAAAAATTATCACTTTAACTAAATAATTAGCAATGCATGTATAGAATCTTAAATTCTGAAACGCATCCACACGCTAAAGCATACACTTTTTTAAATTTCATGCAACTTCATCATATTTTAAACATGATGTTTGTTGCATGACTTGCGTGGCAAATATTTTCAGGGTTTGGCTCAGGTACGAGCTCTTAGAGCCGGGCCAGACCCTTGACTCGGCTCTGGATCGGCTCTCCATGTTAATTTGTTGGCTCTTCCCACCTCTAACAATTGCAATACTATTTGTAAAACTTGGAAATGACTTGACAAATTACCTCCAGTAGAAAGGCTGGCAACAACTGTTAGCAATCATTAAAGCTGCAGTTGTCAAGTATGAAAATAATGTACATGGACTTTGCAACTAATATTATTTCTGCAGTAACCCACGTTAAAGCATTTATTTGCACTGCTCCTGAAATAAAGTCTAAATTAAGCTACAGTTTGGTAGTAGTGGAATTACGATCGCACCTCTATGTATATATGTGTATGTGGGTACAGTATATTATAAATAACACTCAAAAATATTTTAGGTTGGTGCTCTATTGGTATTAGACACCCTACTACTGGAGGTGCCAAGTCACAAAGGACCACGAGGTCCTGTGTGTATGTCAGACATCAGAAGACACCACAGCACTCCAACTCTTTCTGGGACGCCATGTAGATGCTGCCGGCACTTCGTGCATGAGGTAGAAGCTTAATATGGTCTCCGCTTAAACATTTCCTTTGATACTTTGACCATCACACCAGCATACGGTCTTTTGGGTAGGAACCATACTCAGTTCCCACCTGGTTCACCAGACATAGTATATACTAGGTCTCAAATCTTTGGGCCATATCTAACCAAGGAGGTAAAAAGGAAGAGAGAGAAAAGAAAAAAGTGAAAAAAGAACCTTTCTGGGAAACCCAAAAGGTTTTAAAAACTGCCCTCACCCACTAAATAGTGGCATGCTTCATCTTAGGGCCGCTAACACAACCTGGTGCAGACCAACGTACAGGGTGGAGCGCAAAAAGTTTTTATATAAAGGAAGAAATATCTAAGTAGAGGGATCCCTGTTGCAGAAAAGAAGAAGAATAAAACTATCTAAGTAGGTACCGTTCTAGATTTTATTATAGGTCCCACTTGGCATGGTTAAAAGAGTTAGAGGGTATATGGAAGAAACAACATCTCCATTACCCTACCTGCTGTACCACCATGTTTCAGCCCTTAACTACCACCCAATAGGGTCGATGGCCTTCGTCAGGATACAGATCCCTTATAACATTTTATTTACAATTCCCTCCTAGTATAGTCACTTTATGGTAGGGAAAAAGTCAGTGGCAATACTTGCCCTTAGTAGACACACATCGTGGGTGTACCTGAGTTTCATCAATGATGGTCCAAACCCAGGGATAGAGTGGGAACGTCGCCCTGCAATCAATCTTTTTTCAAGGTGCGGCATTGCCTCTGACGGAGGGAGTACAGTGGCCAAGACAGCAACGCCGCACCTTGAAGAAAATGTGACTACAGGACGACGTTCCCACTCTAACCCCGGTTTGGACCATCATTGATGAAACGGAGCGCTGAGTGGGAAAAACTCTGCAAACCCTGTGAGAGGAGCGGAGTTTACACGCCAGGTCTACCATTTGGTAGTAAGTCCCTTTTTTAAGCCACTCCCCTTGGCCCCTCCCACATTTACTACTAAGCTATAAATGTATATGTGTGAGGATCTCCATGTAGAAAAGAAAAGAGAGGTGGAAGTGGAGATTTACACTCCTATGTTAGTGAAGACCATTTTGCAGTACTTTAGAAGTTCTTTAGTACTAAAAGTACTTCAAATGCAGTTTGTGAAGAGGTACCTTTGTTTGAAACATTTTGAGAGTAATGTTTTACATTACACGTTGCCTGGTATAAGGATGCTGGAAATGTACACCTTTTCAATTGTCACTGCAAAATGTATAACTGTTCAATGCTACTGTTGATTGCTGAATAATGTGACAGACACTTTGTAAGAGAGTAAATCAATAATTGGAGTGGATGGCAGTCCACCACAAGTGATAAAGTCATTACTTTGCTAGGTGCAGTCAAAGGTTTGAGTAACTTAAACCTGCCCTCTACTCCTGGTAGTTATGGCACAGAGCAGACAGGCTTAACGTATGTAAAATGTGTAATGCATTTAGAAGTACCAAAACAGTTACAAATTCAAAAGCACAAAACAATAAAATTCCTACTCCAATTTACAAAAATAGAGTAAACTTTAATGATCAAAATGACACCAAAGCAACAAATCCAATAAGAGGAACAAGTGATATGAATTTTTAAAGATTTAAGTACAAATGGCACAAAAAAGTGCAAAGCGCCATGGGTAGTCAATGATCATGGTAGACCGGGACCAAGGCATGATTTGAGGTCCACCGCGATGGAGTGCATGTCGGATACACCAAGAAGATTGGCCCTGCTAGGGTCGGTAGGTAGGAAAGTTCAAAAAAGTTCCTAAGTCCCAATCTAAAAAGGGAAGTTGTCCTTTTTATGAGGAAAACCTGTTCTCTTTGCAGGACAACCTCCGACACAACCGAAACCACGGACTGCCTATCGGATACCTTTTACAGTTTGTCCCCTTGAAGCTCTGGAGCAAACGTTTTTTTAAAATTGACCGTACTTCGTTTGGTGCCCAAACAACCACAGGATACACTCCTAAGAACACACACCCTCAAGAGGAGCATGTAGAGACTGGGATTCTTCATATAAATGTCATATTTAGCTTTTTTATGTTCCTGGTGCCACCCAGGTCATCAGCCTCATGTCCTTGGAGTTCCAGTGGAAAGAGCCCTCGTCACCAGCAGGCTGGACTACGGAAACGCCCTCTACGCAGGAACGACGGCTAAGCTCCTGAGACGGCTGCAACGCATCCAGAACGCCTCTGCACGTCTTATCCTCGACATCCCCCAACGCAGCCACATCACACCCCACCTGAGAGACCTGCACTGGCTCCCTGTCAACAAGAGGATAACCTTCAAGCTCCTCACCCACGCACACAAAGCACTCCACAACTCCGGACCAGCCTACCTCAACAGACGACTCAGCTTCTACACCCCCACCCGCCAGCTCCGCTCGACCAGCCTCGCCCTCGCCACAGTCCCCCGCATCCGGAAACGACCGCCGGCGGCAGATCCTTCTCCCACCTCGCCGCCAAGACCTGGAACACCCTCCCCACCAACCTCCGACAGACCCAAGACCTACTGGCCTTCAGAAGACTCCTCAAGACCTGGCTCTTCGATCAGTAGCAGCACCACCCCCCTCTTCCCCCAGCGCCTTGAGACCCTCGCGGGTATGTAGTGCGCTTTATAAGTGACATGATTGATTGATTGATTGAAGGGTGTCCAACCTCCTCAAGTCCTTCTCACAGATCACAGATTATACCATTTCCCCTGGCCTCTCCCACATTTACAAAAAAGTACACCTTTATATGTGTGGAGATCTTCACTGCGCCAGCGATCTCCTTCCAGAAAAGAATGGAGAGGCAGAGGTCTGCCGCTGTAGGTTTGTGAATTGTGTTTTGTAGTACGAGTGGTACTACTGTAGTACTACATTACATACTACAAAATGCAGTTTGTGACTCAGGCCCAGAATTTGGTTAATTTGTTGTAGCCTGTTTTATAGCTAAAGTTGTGAATTCCACAGATGCTGTTCCAGCAACATGGTGTCCAGTCGTGCCTCACCTATGTTATGAGCATAGCATGTTAGCACTCTAGTCCTTCATCAGAACTCTGTTGACAAGACAAAGCAGACTATTTTGGATTCAACTGACAGACTGCTTTTTGGGAAGTGTGTGTTTCATTCAATGTTAGAGGTTTTTTTTTACTGATATGATTTAGAAAAATATTCATGAATTTAAAAAACGAGTAACCCTATTCCAGTTTTCTTAACTTTCGTTAAACAATTATATGAAAAAGCATTTTCTTCTCAAAGATGGTGCATTAAAAAGAGGAGGGGTCAACATATTTGATAGAGTGTAAAAGGCTTAACATTCATCACAATTTCTAAACTCTGAGTAGCAGCAACAATAAATAATCCTGTCGTACAATTCAGTGCATTTCAATAGAAAGTCACTGTTGCTGAAAGAGAAAAAATAGCAGGACATTTAGAAAATGCATCAACTATGCTTTTTGTAGCCTTCCACTTATATAGTACCACGATAAGAACATATCTTCCAAAAATATTATGAATTAATTCCACAGTGTGAAAGTGCTGATTTACAGTAGCAATATTATAGGGAAGTGCACTCACTGGTACTTCTTGGTCAAGGATGGACGAGGATCCTCAACTTTGCCATAGGAGTTCTGACTCTGACTCTACCCCAGGTCAACAACTACCTGGGAGTGCCTCCCCTCTAGCAAAATATTGTTTAATTGGACCACTGGAGTGTTGAGAGCTTGACTTGAGACAATGGAATATCATATAGTCAATAATAGCTGATTTGGGCCTGCTGCTTCAATATTCCAATGTCTATTTTTCTGTTTCCCCGTTTTATATTTCACCCTAAGGGTTGAATATTCTAATTGCATTGCACCCCTTCTGCCTTGGGCTTGGTAGCCCTCCACTGTGGTTTATAATGTTATATTGAAAGAACTCCAAATATATTCATGATTACATTCAAGTTGTGTCAGTCTATTGCATGGTTTTTACAATGGGAAGATGGCCTACATATTTTCAACTAACTGAACATTCTAGGCTTGGGATTTTCATAGTTTTATACTCCCTTTTCGTTATACCTAATAACTTTCCGTAGATTACCTATTAAAAAAGCATTTATTTGTATAAAACTTTAAAAATATATTTCCACTTTTTTCTCTGCCAAATAACTTTGCAGTCTGCTTTTGCATAGCAATTATAATCATGTCTTAGATTCTTGTTTTTTAAATGATTGAAAAAGACAATAACTCCTTTGTTGGGTATCACTAGATGAAGCATACCTCCACTCCCACCTCATCCATTCTATCATACACTGTAAAATTGCTGTCCTTGACAACATTCAAAAATTCCGAGCTCTCCAAGGTGTTGGAAACCTCTTGAATATCTGTCTAATTAAAGCCAGCAATTATTGCAAACAATATGCACCATGCTAGGTGACCTTTCCTGCTTTATTAACATTCTGAAGAAATTCAATTTTCAGAATAATTATTTGGTGGTTTTACTTTATTCTTGTGTATAATGTATTTCTACTTTTCTTGCCCATGAACTTTCTCATCTGTGCCCACGCCGAATTCCAGACATTTTTCAACTTAGATTACAGTTTCCCTTTTCTGTGTACAGCCATTGTTATTCACCTTCTATGTCACCAGTCATGTCCTGGGTATCACGCGAACACAGTTGGTGTACATCAATACTTATTGTACCTTGTATTGTTATGTTATGTTATGCTGATTTGTATAGTGCACTAATCACCCGAGAGGGTACCCATGCTCTTGGGCAGGTGTGTAGGTGTGTGGTCCCCAAGGTGCTTATACAAAGATCCAGGTTTTCAGCCTCTTGCGGAACTGAAGAAATGAGGAGGAGGCTCTGATGTGTTGAGGGAAGTTGTTCCATGTCTTGGGTGCGATGTTGGAAAATGAGTGACCTCCAGTTTGCTTTTGTGGATGCGGGGCGTGTGTGCGAGTGAGTGTGAGGCATAGGTGTCTGGTGGGTTGGTGAAAGTGTATGTAGCTGTAGATGGTCCTGTGTTGTGTAATGACACAGTTATGTCTCATTTTGTCATGTGCTATTGCCACTGGTGTTGTTGCACTGGTATCATTGCATTGAAAGATTAGAACGCAATATTTGCTTCTAGTGGGGTGTGCTGACCAAAGCGGCCGCTCACACTGTGTGCACACAGCCGGGGGCATATCTGAGTCATTATTGTTAGGGAGTGTAAGTTTCAGAATTTGCAACAAGCAATGTGGTGTACCCAACTAAAAGGTACAGAGGTCAGGCTGGGGCAACTGGTGGGAGGGTCACTGGGTGGGGATATAGGCATATCTTTCAAATTACTTGGAAAAGTAGGAATATTCATGGTAGCATACATATGCACATAGAGTGATAAGTCACGCTACAAGCTATTCTCACTGCCCACAAAATCTCTTGGATGCTTAATTGCCAGAGTACATCTGAGACTGGCACCTTCATCACCGGATATCCATGAAATGGAGGTAACTTTGAGGAATAAAGTAAAGGACTCATTTCCTCTGAATTCGAAGCCTGCATGGATGCATTATGATATGATCTGGTGTGCTCTCCTGGAAATCATATTAAACATTTGTATTTGCATGGGATATTTTTGACAGAAACACTAGTGGAAAAGTAGCACCCGTTTTAATACAGCCTAGAGACAAGGATGATGGTGTAAGAGGCATTTGCCAAGAAAAAGCATTTAGACATCAGATGTTACTTTTCATCCAATACTTAAAGCTTACAAAGGCTACATGGCTTGCAAACTGATCTATTCTTTCAGAGATACTGCACTAGACCTTTAAGTGTGAGACTGCCAAGATCCTTAAAAACAGAGACCAGACTACAGAGCAAAGTGAAAATAATGGGCCAGATGTACGACCGTTTTGCGGTCGCAAAGGGGTTTTAGGCCCGTTTGCGACCGCAAAAACGTGTGGCCAATGTACCAACAATATTTTGCGAGTTGCTAATCAATTAGCGACTTGTAAATTAGGGTTAGCGACTCGCTATTAGGAAGGGGCGTGCCAAGAGCGTCCCTTCCTAATAGCGACTATTTAAACTATGTATGAATGTTTTGCACCACAATTGCGGTCGCAAAACACTCGCAGTTTACCACCCTTCTCAGAAGGGTGGTAAGGCACTTCCCTTTGGGAATGCATGCTCAAATATTTTTTAAGAACAGGCAGTGGTCCCAAGGACCACTACCTGCCCTTAAAAAATGAAACGGAAAAGTTTTTTTTTTTTTTTTTTAAGGCATCCCGTTTTCCTTTAAGGAAAACGGGATGCATTAAAAAAAAAAAAAACTGCTTTATTGACAAAGCAGTCCCAGACATGGTTGTCTGCTGACCCCTGCAGGCCACCATCCCTGGGAGTGCCAGCTATTCCCAATGGGGTCGCAATTTACGACAGCCCTATTAATATTCATGAGGCATGCAATTTGCGACCCCATTGGGAATCGCAAACAGTGTCTCAGACACTGTTGTACATAGCATTTTGCGACTCGTACATTGAGACTCGCAATTTGTCGCAATTTGCGAGTCGCAAAATGCTATGGTCATACATCTGGCCCAATGTTTCTTAAATAACGTACAGCATATAGTGGCTGCCTGTTCCCATCTTAATTCACCAGTTTCCTGGACTCACACGGCTAACTCCTCTCAGTGTTTACCCTTGCTGTCACACAACTATAGTTGTTACTCAACAATTATGGAAATGCAGAAAGATGGAACTACACAAATGTGAATATTGCACATGAAGGGCTAAATTTACAACCAGATATTCAAACTTAAAATAACATATGACTGGGTAGCATACAATGCACTTCAGCGAGTATCAAATTAGGTTACAAGTTAAAATTCAGCCTGATCTATGTGAATATTAGTAGCTATATTATTAGTCATTCATGTCTACTGTCATAGATAAATGTTTATAATTCACAGTAACACCCAGAGCACTTGAGTTTTGCGCTCTAGCATTCACTTTTGCAAAGGAAAATCACTATTGGCATACCTTTTGGAGACATTGCACCTAGCTGTTAAACCTCTGCATATTCACTGCCCGGCCGTAAACTGCTCCTAAGCTCTTTTGTCAACTTCTAGACAGCCCAGGTTTGCAAAGGGGGTTCAGCCCATTTAATCCCCCCCCTGATTTCTTTGCTTTTGACTAACCAGTTTTTGGACTTTTACTGTTTTACTTTTACTACCTGAGTCTCACTCACAGTAAATTTGTTGTGAAAGGATTGAGAGTGCTAACCTCCAATGACTGCCTTTTAAGTCAAGGCTGCTGCTGTGCAGCTAGGGTAAGAGGTTCTAGGCTGGTTAGACATGAACAAGTGAGCACACACCAGTGCATGTGTGGGGTCTGTGCATGTGAGACTACCATCTTGCCCAGCGCAGTATCTGTCACAGAAGCAACCCTTCAAGGATTGGTTCTGACTTGGGGTGGGCCTTATAATAAGCACAGCCATTCAAATGCAGGTCTGTGGTGCTTACTCAAAGTGTGTGGTGCTTAACTGAGTTACACATTATAGGTGAAATCTGCACCAATGTACATTTGGTTTAAATTGTGTGAATCTATTGCATGATTTTTACAACGTACCAATGCACCAAAGAACAGTAAGAATGTTCATGTTTTCCTGTTTAAGAATCTATGATTCCAGGCATTTGTCCTCTGTATTGGACCAATTTAATTGTTGGCCAGCAGGAAGATCAAAGGCCTTGTCACACAATGAGTGATTAACATTGCTTGAATCAGGTCCTGGGAAAGGAAAGGGTGGGGAGGTAATCTGCATCTGCAAATTAACTCCTCACACTGCACCTGGGCAGGGAAAGCCCACAGAAACAAAGGAGGAAGGCCATTCCTCTGGAGCCAAACACAGGCGGAGGCCCCCTTAGAACCTTTTATGGGAAGTGATCAGGCAGCTATGTCCGCTGGTGGTGGAGCTGAGGCTCTCAAGGAAGATCTTTCCACGGACAACTTGAAGTCATCATGTTGGAATGTCCCAGAAAGGTATGCAGCAGAGCTGGGACAAGGGTGGATTGATGAGGCACCATAAGATTGACCTGGGGTGACTGACTACCAGAATCTTATTTGATAACAAATATGTGTGGAAACCGATGATTGCAAACAGGGTGGCTAAGTTTGAACATGCCAGACAGTGTTTACATAGATTTACGAAAACGCTGGGCTCTAAACCCATCAGGAAGATTTTAAAAATGTATGCATGTAAATGTGTTTCGTTTGCAACATATGGGGCCGGAATTCGGGGTATGCAGAAGGTACAAGGTATCCAGTGTGTCGAAAACAGGTTTTCGAAAAACTTGTTAGCTGTTCCTTCAAGTTGCTCAAATATCATAGTTCATGATGAACTTCGTACCTTCTAAATTATGTATTTGGCCAATATGGCACCTTTGTTACTCTGGCACTCAATATGGAAAAGGGAGGAAACAGCTTTAAATAAGATGATTTTGAAGGGTTGCTTGCAACTCAATGCTGCCCAGGCTATACCATGGCTTGCGTATGTAAAAGCTGTATGTGAGGAGATTGGATGCCCAATTTATTTAGGGAGCCAGAATCCTGTCTTAGAGTTAGGAAGAATAGTATTAAGCATTTATTTATGAACAAGGCCCAGAAAAAAAGGTTGGAGGCGGAAAGAGCGAAACCTTCAGTAATTTTCTACAATTTATTATGCATCCAAGAGGGTCTTCCGACATATCTATCCCAAATACAGAATATTCAACACAGATATGTATTGATAAGATTCAGTTTTAACCTCTTACCTCTCATGATTGGCTGTCCCGCTAATTGTTTTAATTTTGCGGGTTTGAGCCCGTGCCCCTATGATGGGGTTTCTGTCTACTTTGCACATTTTGCTCTTTTGTACATTCTATGATATACCTAACAAACAGTTTTTATTCCTGATTGTTAAGAAATATAAATTTAGACAGTGTGGACTGTCGCTGATGTTTTACAAAACTTACACAGCCCTTTGGTATGTTGGGCAGTGGCCTCATTTATTTGGCAGGTATTTTAATTATGGAAATGTGTAATTCCTTAGGATGTTTTCTTTACGCATTTAAGTTTTTAGGCTTTTTATAATTTATTGCTGCTAGCCTTCTCGATGCATGTTTTAATTTTTACTCAAATCTGGATGTAATATGATTTGTTTTTATTTTATGACTGTATATATTTATTGTATTGTATTTTAGCTGACTTTATGCTACAGAAATGTAGCGAAATAAAGATTTCTTGACTTGACTTTACTACTAGAGCTTTCCACCCTCGCTTAAAAACTCCTGCACAAGGAAGAGACTGATGAGATGACACTACACCTGGGAGTGGTGATGGCAAAATAATGCACAGCCGCAAGGAGAAGTCACCTAATGTCATTGCATGGATGGCCTGAAGGACTTTAACTCTAGCTGACCCACAGGACAAGGATGAGTTTCTCCAGGTCCAGTGATGCTGGCCTCCATATGCCTCTTGAGGAACAGTTGGGGGAACGAACCTGCTGGGGTACCCTGGAGGATTCATGTGGGACTTCTGTGGATTGGGCCTGTAGTTGTGTGACCCCCTATCAGTGAGGTTACCCCTCACTCCACTGACAAACTAGTGCCCTGCAAGCTGACCAAAGGCTTTGGGCATGGGTTGTGCGGCAGGTTGGGTGTTTCGATTGTTGGCTGTGGAGCAGCTGCCCAACAAGCCTCCACATGCAGGACAGAGCACCAGGAGCCCAGGCAGAGGACAGGTCTGGTACGGGGAGCCAGAAATCTAGCTGCTAATCAGAGCATCTTTTGTAGGCCAAGAGATCTCTAGAAAATGCTCCTGATGCCAGGGCTGGCCACCAGGAGAAAAGTTAGCCCAAGATCATGTAAATAGGGCCTATAGGGCCAGAGGTATGAGCTTTCAAAGCTTGATTCCTGTGGGATCAAGGGGAAAATGGAGCATGCAGTGCTCTGCTGATGAGAAGGAAGAATTCCCCTGAGGAGGGCCAAGCCCCTGGGGGTCAGCGCAATCATAAACTTGTCTCCTTTGAAGCAGGGGTTTGCAAATGAACCCCTCCGTGAGCATTTTTATGCCCTTGGGGTCCCCCATCCCCATAGCAACTAGCACATTTTCAAAAGGTCCTAGAGACGCCATCCCCTGGGACCAAAGCCATGTGGCAAGCATATTGGCCGTTGGGCCATGTGTGGGGGTGGGGCACACAGATCTATTCCCTCTGTGGGCAAGAACAGAGCGAGATGGAGAATGTGCACTGCCCAGTCTGCAGGCAGTAGGCAAAGAGAAAATGCTGGCTCCCTCTACAGCGGGAGCAGAAATTAATGTTGCCAGCTCCTGTGCTGGATGGGATAGACTGGAATCGAGGGCTCCTGGGGCTCACCTGTGTTTCCCAATGACCCCCATAGCTTGTGTGTGCCAGAGTGGGACTGAGGCACCCATAAAAAAACATAAATTAAAAAAAAGGTTGCGGCTTCCCACTGTGGGAAAGCAGGAAGCCACTAATATAATATTCAGCACCAGGGACATGGATCATCTCACAAACCCCTGCGAGGGCCTATTTGTATATGGCTGTACTGGAGTACTGAGTGACTGCAGATAATACCAGAGATTAACATGTGGGGCGTACATAAGTTTAGCATGAACACGTGCTTGTGTTACGCCAGAGACGCAGATAAGTCCTGGTTGCAGTTGTACTAATATATACCGTCTACGAAGTAACCAACCCATAACGGCTGATACAAAATGTGGTTTATACTGTAAATGTCCGTGTTGTTAACTGAACTCAATAAAACAGATTCAAACAAAAAAACACAAAGGAGAAAGAGCGGGGCATCTGCTCACCAGGTTATTGCATTCTTTGCTACATGCTGGTTTGATCTGTGCTTTCTGGGACCAATGTGGCACTCTCAAACATACTCAGCAAGGCATAAATAAAATATTTGTCAGATTTTTTGAGAATTTATATACTCCCCCTCAGGAGTTTTACACCTCAGATATCCCAACGTTCTTAAACGTCATGTGCCTCCCACTCCTCACAAGAGATCAGGCGCTAGACCTAGATACACCCATAACGGTAGAGGAAACAATCTGCATATTTAAACAGTTGTCCCCCAGCAAAACATCAGGACAGAATGGTCTATCTGTGGAATTTTATTCCAAATATACAGCATAACTGGCACAGGATTGTTAGTCATGTGTACAGACGTCTATGATAAAGGGATTTCACCCCAGTCAATTAGGGAAACAGTGATTGTAGTGCTGCCCAAGCAAGGACTTATATATATATTATGTATATATATATTATTATATATATTATATATATATATTATATATATATTATATATATATATCATATAGATTGTTATCTCTCATCTTAGGTAAGCTTCTAGCTAATAGGGTGCAAGGCCTGATGAAAGATCTGGTGAACATCAATCAATGGGGTTTTTATCATGGGTTGAAATATAAGTTTTTAAACTGTAGGTGTCTCTTTTATGTAATGTATAATTACGACCTGGAGATTCATGGTGCACCATAGTCTCAATTGATATAGAAAAGGAGTTTTACACCTTATTTTATATGCATTTATTTACTGTTCTTGCAACATATTCAAATGGATTCGAATATTATATACACAGCCCCTAGCTAGAGTTCGAAGAGGGCATACAATACCCGAACAATTGCCCATCTTGTGGGGCACACACCAGGATGCTCCTTATCACTAATATTGTTCGCCCTCACCATGGACCCATTGGCATGTTTGATGAGCAAGAAGAAGAATGTATGGGGAATCAGACTCTGGCATAAATATCATACTATTTCCTTCTATGCAACTGACGCTCTAGTATACTTGTAAGACCCAGAATCGGTTCTTCTAACCACCTTTGCGAATATCTGGGGTGCAAGTCAATTGGCACAAATCCTGTCTTTTTCCACTGAAACCGGTGGTCCAACTGAAGTGGCTGGAAACATAACATCTCCCCTTAACTTGGGAGGCATACATGTTCAAATATTTGGGGGTCCAAGTGTACGATGTACCATGACACTCCTCATTTGGTCTCGGACTCTCGGGCAATATCGGTAGCGTACTAAACAATGCTAAACAATCATTCACTTTTTGGTGTTGCCTCGCACTGTCTTTGATGAACCACACCGCCACAGCAAAGATGTTGCTTTTCCCTCAGCTTTTGTATATTTTTGTAAGTCTGCTGATATTATTACATAATAAATTTTTACTGTTGATTCAGTTGGTCTGGGGCAAGGATGGGGGTGAATGACCTTAAGCAAATTCATGCTTCCACTAGAAGAAGGCCTTTTAGGGGGCCTAACTATGCAATATTTATATTTGGCTATCCAGTTGCAGTGGCCAATGTGGTAGCTGTCGAATACATTTGTCCCAGAGAGACTTGAATTAGGTGCACCTTTGGCACTACCACAATATGTGAGGTACGTTTGGGGAGTGCCCTGTTACCTGACAGATGGCTACAATCACTCAAGATCACAAAATAGTGCTGACGTCATGTTATGGGAACTCATTGTGCTTATGCATCAGGGACCCCGTTTTGGTGTCTCCTGGAGTTTAAAGCATTCATAAGGATGCATAATTGGCAAGCGTGGATTGCAGCTGGCATTCGGTGAGTGGGTGCGTGTACACTAATGACACCCTTCACACATATGTGACTCTCACAGAGTCATGGGATATTGGGAGAAGGGCATTTGAATTCATAATGCACTACTTAATGAGATCAAACTTATATAGGGAGGGAGCCAGGGCAGAATGATGATAACCTCTTCAAGGGTCCTTTGCTGTGATTAATTACTTATTGAGAGGAGGTTAGCCTCAGAAGCACCCACAAACTGAAACTGAAATTATAAGAACTCCACCCACTCTACCCATGTCCTGTTTTTTGGTTGGGTCTTGAACACTCGCCCATGTATCTGTAACTGTGGCTCAACTTTAGCTTTCTGAAGTTATGAGTAAATTGCTGCGTGGAGCGGGTGGTCTCCTCTTCACAACGTGCATGGTGTGTGGATTAACCAATGGTGTCCAGGGAGTCGCACATGCGCATGGAGCGCCTTCCTGGTTCTCGGTGAATGAGAGCCTGGGAAGATGCCAGCAGTGGTAGATACAGTGGAGCGCCTCACGGACACACAGCAGATTTGTTTCTGTCAAGTAACGGAAGGGTATAACCCTTTTGAACTTTCAGCTTGTGGTTGACTGGTAATTTTGAAAGCTACATATTTGCATGCTTAAAGATATTCAACAGACAATGGCTTTCCCAGCCAGTGTATTTGAATAATGTGGTGTTATGGGAGGGACCAGAGCAAGGAAGCAAAAACATCTTAGTTCTTCTTCTCCATTTGCAGGTGAGTTTGAACAATATGGACAGGAAGGGCACAAGAAGGCTAGATCTCCTGATAGTCCTGACCTACTGACAGCAGCTGAAGTGGAGAATATGAGTCAGGATGCGGTGGCTAAAGCCTTACAAAAGTCTAAAAGAGAGTCAACAGTGTTAAAGGATATAGTAGTTGACTCTGACTCTGGATAGGAAGGGCCCAGCACTGTCTGGAGAAAAATATGTTTCTAACGAAGATTTGGCACAAATTCTGGAGTATATTAGGGTCAATTTGGGATTTCAGAAAGAGCCTCAGCAAGAGGAGGAATAGATCTTATTTCCACAAAATGTCAAACTTCCGGTTCTTGAATTACCACTGCATGAACAAATGTAAACTTTAATCTTCCAACAGTGGAAAGATTTAGATCTGTGTTCACTACCCAGATTCCTAGTGCAAAACGTATGCTCTACTAGAAGGGGGAGGAGATCAACCCACCAAATATGAAAGTTGACTCCATAATAGCACCCTTGATAGGGAGAACAGCTATCTATGTGCATGACTGCACTCCTTCACACACTTGATCAAAAAGTAGAGAGTGCACTGAAGAAATCTTGTGCATCTAATAATTTGACTTTGAAAGCGGCCACTTATGCAGCCTATACTGCTCAATCTATGGTGCATGATTTTGAATTTTGATTGCAGGCTATCCAAGAAGGAATAATTGGTACAGACATCCATATACAATTAGAAAATCAAGCTAAATATATAGCGGATGTTTCATCTGACCTAAACAGATCCACAGCAATACCTTCTGGGGCATCAATTTTGGCACATCAGAACATTTGTGTTTGTGATTGGAAGATTGATTATTCTGATAACCAACAAAAAGACAGAAAACACACACCTTCTTATAAATCCTCTTCAGCTAAAACTGCCAAGGCATGGCAAAAGGAGCCCAATTATTCTTCTATAAAAGACAGCAAATCTTATAGAGTTCGTAGAAAAAGCTTGAGCCCAGAACTACTTCTAAAGGAAAGGAGTTTTTATGCCCTTTGGAACAGGAGGACAACTTTCCAGATAATTACTTTACCCTTCTTATCACACATCCAGTAGAAGGGCAATTGTTAAAGCATGCTGGGATTTGGATGACATGTGTTTGATCAATGTGTACTCAGTATTATTAAAAAAGGTTACTTAATGGAATTCATGACACCTCTTCTAGAGAAAGGAACCTTTGTGACAAAGGTTTCAAACAATCCAGTGAAAAAAGATCCTTTGTTGTCAGGAATAAGTCACTTCTAGACAAAAAGGCATTAATGATGGTTCCATCGGAAGAAAAGGGAAGAGGAACTTACTCAATTCTTTTCTCAGTCAGGAAGGTCACATGGAAGTACAGACCTGTAATGGATCTCAGATCTGTCAGCAAATTGGTCAAAACAAATCACTTCAGGAAGATTTCCTTGCAGCAGGTAATACCTTTGGTGTCGATAGAAGACTTGCTTGTGATGAACGATCAGCAAGATGCATATCTTCATATTTCTATCCATCCAATGCATCGGAAATACTTGAGATTTTTAAGTGGTCCTCTTCATTATCAATTTCAAGTACTACCATTTGTTTTCAGATCATTTCCCCAAATGTTTGCGGAAGTGTTAGCTCCCCTGATGGAGCTGTTACATCAGCAGGGGATAACAATCTCCCATATCTCGATAACTGTATGAGTGTGTCTCCATCGTGCCAGTCAAAAGAGCAACATGCAGAGAAGGTTTTGGTGATATTACAAATGCACGGATTTCAAATAAATATTGGGAAGGCTCACCTAGTTCCAGGTCAAAAGCAGACTTTCATTCAGGCAAGATACAAGACCAACAGAGATTTTGTTTCTCTCCCAGAAAAAAGAGTAATAAAGATCCAATTACACATTGTTTCCTTGATGTCTCAGTCCAATGCAAATGCAGTAGATTGGTAGCAGGTTCAGGGAGCCATGGTGGCAGCAATCTTCCATGACCCTGGGTGAGATTCCATCTAAATAGATTAGTGAGACACATTTTACTTCATTGGTCCCCAGTAACTCAAGATCTCCTCCTTCCAATTCCAATGACTACCTCAATAAAGAAAGAGCTCTCATGGTGGTTACACAAAGACAATCTGGTGAAAGGGAACCTTTTGACTCTGACCCACGGATAACTGTAACAATGGATGCCTGTTCTTCTTGATGGGGAGTTTGGAGGGAGACCCAACTGGCTCAGGAAGGTGGTGACTGGAACAGAACACTAAATCATCCAACTGAATGGTATTGCAGGCAGTTTACCTGGCCTTAACAACCTTTTCTCAGGAACTTCAAGGCAAAGCAGTTATAATTCAGACAGACAACAATACGATAAATGTTTATATCAACAAGTAGGGGGAACAAGGGTTACATCGATTTCCTTGATAATGGATCACATCTTACTTCAACAGAATATCACTTCTCTGACATCAATTTACGTCAAAGGCAAGTCAAATGTGTTAGCGGACAGGCTGAGTCGAAAAATCACTTCATCAATGGAGTTTTGCCTCATCCGTCACATTTTCCAATGGATTTGAATCAGGTGAGGTCAACCAGTTGCGGATCTTTTTGCAACACATCAGAATGTCTTGTTCCAATGTACTATTCAAGGTGGCTGGAAGAAGAGTCTTGGGACCTGGATGCTCTTTCTTGCCAATGGCCAAGAGGTATATTTTATTCCTTTCCCCATTCCGTTTCCTACTTACATTTTTGATCAAGTTGATCCTGATTACACCAGCCTGGTCTTGCTCAACTTGGTAATCTCTACTAGTGATGGTGACATCTTTTAAAGGACATTGGAGGACTTATTCCACTTGGTGTGAGAAAAGATAGATTTCCTAGCTTACTTCTACACTTTTTCAGATATTTGAGTTTCTACAAGATGATTTTGAGGTTGGTCTTAAAGTATCAACACTCAAGGTCCAATTGGCAGTGATAAAAGCAAGCCTTTAGAGAACCCTTTGTAGACTCTAGAAAAGACCTAGATTAAGTAAGTAGGTTCTTTAAAGGTTTCTCCAATTTGAGATCCTCATTTAGACTCAATTTTCAAACCTTGGATTTATGTTGGTGTTAAGAGTTTTAGCTGACATCCTTTTGAACCTATAGAGTCTATTTCTCAGGAATGATTAACCTTCAAATCTTTTTTTTAGTGTCACCTACATCCGCCAGACATTTGGGGGAGTTAGGTTCTCTTTCCTTCACATTTCCTTTTCTGAGGCTTTTTGATGGTAGAGTGGTTCTGCATTTACGCACATACTTTGATACGTGCAGAGCAAGAAATCATCTTGCCAGTTTTGTATCCTAACCCTCAGACAATAGAAGAGACAGCGTGCCAATGCCTTGATGCCAACAGAATTCTACTTTTATATTTGGAGAGAATAGAGGAAATCAAGCTGCATGGTTCTTCCATTCCATATGTTAATTTTGCAGGTGGAAGAAAGCAACACAAACCTTCGGTCTAAACTCTTAGTAGAGGGACCAGGTATGTTATTTCTTTGGCATACAAAAAAGTTGGTTAGGAACCTCCTGTAGGCATTGAAGGGAGGTCAACACAAAGTATGGCTACTTCATGGGCAGAATTACGGGAAACTTCTTTAGTTGAGATTTGTAAATCAGGTACTTGATCAACCCCCTGAACATTTGTTAAACATTACAGAGTTCTCAAAGAAGCGGAGATTCAGAATGTGTTAGACACTAAAGTACTTTCAGTTCTGACATAAATAAATAGATGAAAAACATTACAATAGTTGCATTGAATGTGATAACACTGCTGTCCTCGTCTTGTGTTTATTGCTTTCTATATCTCAATAAGTAATTAATCACAGCAAAGGACCTCTGAGGATGTAATGTGTGATTACATACTGATAATTGCATTACTCCAATTGGGTCCTTAGCCTGGATTATTTATAAACACCCTTCCACCCTGTTGAGAGCAGGCCAACTTGGTTAAGTTAGAGCTTGAGACAACCAAAAAAATTAGTACAAGGGTAGGGTGGGTGGAGTTTTTATAATTTCAGGTTTAATTGGTGGGTGTGCCTGAGGCTGATCACCTCTCAATAAGTAATTAATCCAGGCAAAGGAGTCAATCAGGGTAATCCAATTACCGATAAGTATTAAAGCATCTCCAAGTATTATTAATACAAGGCACTAGTAGGATAGCTAATGTAATCTCTCCTTGTTTTACGCTACACTAGCCACTATTAAGAACTAGTTGGAGGAAAAGTTATGGAAGGTGATCTCAGTCAAAGAATGGAAAGGAACACTGCAATACCTAAAGAGTCACCAGGAACCGCAGATTCAAATGGGTGTAATTTAATTACTTGCAGCAAGTATACTTAACACCCTACACAATAGCCAAAATGTTCTCAGGTGTGAGAAATCACTGTCCTCCTCTTTTTAGGCCCCACAGGCCGACTTTTACCACATGTTGTCAGATTGTGAAATCATTGTACAATTCTGGAAAGAGTTATTATTAACCCTAACAGAAGGAACATAAAAAATGCTGCCACAAGATATTCTATGTTGCACACTGGGCCAAATGGACAGACCGAAATCAGCTACACATATATTTAATTTTTGGGATGTGGCACTGGTGCTCAAAATTGCTGGCTGAAATTTGCAATGGCATGAATGGCCAGTAACGCTCTAGATATTAAGTTGTAGTTACTGGATGCAAGGAAAGGGACCAGAGCTGAAATACACGCCTTGGCAGAACACTAGAAGGTACAGGGAGGAGGGGCTGCGCTCACAAGAATGAGGGACAATTTAATTGGCAGGGGAGGCAAAGACTGACGAGACCTCCATAAAGCTGTGCGAATAACTGGTATCTCTATGAAACATTGATTGACAAATGTATTGCTTTTCAATAGGAGGGCAACATATCTTTTTCTTTTCATCAGAATATCCAGACTTCTATTATTCATAGCTGTATCACTTTATTGATCCGAGTATTCTTGTGTAAAGTCTTTCCTTTTGTGATTAATCAATCCCCAAACGTTTGTACTTTTTCATAAAAAATCCTTTATTTTTTTGCCAGTTTTTCGAAAAGGAGGTGGAATCGATGTTGCCAGAGAAGAGAGCGAGTGACTTGATTTTAATGAATTGGAAATTATGAACCCAGAAATAGCAACATGAAATGGAACATAGTGCAAATGCCCTGATGAAGTCCCAGTAAGGGATGAAACGCGTTGGCTGCGTCTGCCAAAGAGATGTTTGGAACTGGCAAAAAAGAAAGATTTTTTATGAAAAAATACAAGCGGAACGTTACTACGAATTTGATGCTAGTCGTAACACTATCCAAGTCGAGTCTAAAACTGAACCCCAGGAGCCTGATCTTTTGACGACAACGGAGGAAAGGCTGCGGTTCTCCTGCTGGACTTATGTGCAGGTTTTGACACCATAAGTCACACAGTGCTAATCAACTGCTTAGCCACCATAGGCATGGGAGGACCAGCACTTGAATTGCTTAGTTCCTTTCTTCTCAACAAAGAACAGTCCGTATCCATAGGAGAGTTTACATCGTACCCCTTTTCCCTACCCTGTGGTGTCCCACAGAGGTCATCTTTGAGCCCACCCTTTTTACGTTGCCCGCCTGGCCAGAGTGATCCACTCATTTGTATTCTCTCTCGATTCTCCACGATCGCGTGTGTGGATGATACGCAAATTGTGGTGTCAATTTCTACGGCCATCGATGACACCACTAAATGCTTCAACAACTGCATGATCGAGGTAGTTAGCTGGATGAGAAAAAATTGTCTTAAACTCAATTCCCAAAAAATTAATTTTTTTTTTCGGGAGAGAGACCTCCTTTTGGAATTCTTCCTAGTGGCCCCAACATTTGGGCCCAATGTCCCGTCGCAGTCCAGAAAATCAGGAACTTGGGAGTCATCTTTGATGAAAATTTGTCCTTCTCCAACCAGATTCGCAAGCTCCTCCTCCTCCTCCTTTCTTCTACTAAACTCATTGAGAAAGATTGTCCCGTTCATTCCATTCAAACTGCAGAAATCGGTAATCATTGCTCTGATGTTATCCAGACTTGGTTACTGCAACGCACTGTACATGGGCACCCAACAACGAATTCTGAAGAAACTGCAGACTTTCCAAAATGCAGCTGCTCACCTCTTAATGAGAATCCCAAAGTTTAAATTAGCCTCAACATGCCCTGTCGCAGTGGCGTTGGCTTCCCATTAGTAATCGAATTGCCTTCAAGGCATTGTGCACTGCCTACAAATCACTCCATGATACAGGCCCTGAGTGTATTAAAACTAAATTTAAATGGTACAACCCCAGTCGAGCCCTTTGTTCTGCTACATCAAGAACAGTTGAAACCCCTAACATCAATTAAGCATCCTGGGTTGGTCAAAGATTCACCACCTGTAAACTCTGGAACAAAATGCCCAGGATCTTCAGAGACCTGGCAAATTACCTCTGTTTCAAAAACAACTCAAAACCTGGCTTTTTACATCTCTGCCACGCAACTAGCTGAAGATATTATGACGTCTAGCAGACAACATTTCCAAGACACTTTCGGGCAATCACACATTTCATAAACAATATCAAAATCAATATCAATATAAGAATATTACACATGATGTGTAACACAGTCGCCCTGATTGTTCTAATTATGGGTCTTATTTCTTCTTACAAAGCTCAGTACCTTATCCCTTTGGTGTCAGCTACACTCAACATACATGTCTATATCAGGGTAGTCCACCATATGCTGAGAATGGCCAGATCCATACCAGATTTTCAGGTTAGCCATATTGGATAAATGTACAATTAACAGATCTAATCGGAGCTCATTTGCATACTCAGTATTTGTACTGACAGATGGGCAATGATGTGATCCTCCTAGACCTATGTTGGACATCCCTGTACTAAATGTACTGTCTTGTAGCATCCTTTGTACAGTTCTAATGTAGTAAATAGCTGCATACACATTGTTTGGTAAACAAAGACATGCAGACTTTCTACCATGCTGTATGCCAAAGGTGGGGGAGAAGGATCAGCTGCTTAGGTAAATGCCAACAAGCAGCACCACTGTTTCACTCCGGGTTGGCAGACGTGAGTCCGATTTTGACAGAAAGCTTGAACAAGTATTAATAATGTAATTTCTTTCTGCTCTTAGATTTAGATATTTAATTTGCTTGCTGCAAGTAAGCGTAACATGCTGGACATTTAGTGCATTAGTGCATAATATATATATTTACATATATATATATATATGTAGTATATATCCCCCGAGAATCTCTTGGCAAAGAGAAGAAGTGGGCACTCCAGACAAGGTAACGATTTTCATATATATATATGTATGTATGTATATATATATATATATCTGTGTGTTTATGTAGGTATGTATGTAATATACAATTGCCATGCATTTATTGAGAAATAAACCCCACTTTATGACTGACTGTACTATCACTACAAAGATCAAGGCACAGCTTATGGATTTTTCACCATTCCATCAGGTGAAATCTGATCACTTTCTCTCTTCTCTATTTCTCTTCTCTTGTCTTGTTCCTCTTCTTCTTTTTTGATGTGTGTATTTCTCTGGCTGGACATTGACCTCTGACTTAGCTGAGTAAGTCAGGAGAAGAACAGACAGATAAAGTGAACAATACAACAAGAGCAGTGAAGTGGAAGGAAAAGGGAGTTAGGTAGGTGGTAGAGAGACAAGTGAGATAGGGAGAGACACCAGAAAAGGAGAGAAAGATGAGGTAGCCAAATAGAAAGTTAAAGAAAAGTAGAAAGAAAAGGAGTAGGTAGTGAAATAGAGGTAGATATATAAGTAAGGTTTTAGCTAGAGATAGAAGGAAACACAAAGAGAAGAAGAGTAGAATTCTCCTGGGGTGAGGTGGAAAGAGATCAGATCGTTTCAGAAGTATTAGACCCGTGAGGTAGAGAGAGGGCATGTTAATTGAACACTAAGACAGAAAGAAACGAAGAGAGAGAGAGAGCGAGAGAGAGAGGGGAGGGGTCCAAGATAGATAGACAGATTACAGAGAGAAAAAGTGGAGTAGAGATTAGGTAGAGAATGAAAGGTGAGCTTGATACTGAAGTAGAAATAGAGAGCGAGAGGTAGACTGGAAGTTGTATTCCCATATGATAAACAGAATTAATAAGTCAGACCTACTGTCTTTTTATGCAACGTTTCATAATAACTAGACCAGTCCCATGGCATCTGACATAATGTTTCACAGTGAACCAATCAGACCTATATACTTCATCATTGGCTTGTAACCGTAAGCAAATAAGGCCAACTGTATTGAGCATAACCTTTGCAACAACGTAAAAAGAGCTTGAGGAGAAAATCAACATGAGAGCAGAGCCCACGTTCCTCTCTCAGTACAGCTTCTTAAACTTCTTTGTGTTGTCATCACATAAGGTCAAGTAGCCGGCTGCAATGTCAAGCCATACCTTAATCTGCAGAGAAAGAAAGAGGTAGCAAAAAAGAGGTAAGGCGGTGAGAGAGATGAGGTAGAAGGAACTGAAATTTGTGCAGAGGGTGAACACATTTTGAGGTATAATCAGATGTTACTGAGTAAGAGAGAAGGATAGGATAGAGAGAAGAGAGGTAGTGAGAGAGAGGTGAGGTAGAAAAAGGGCTGAGAAGGAACCAGAGGCAAGTGAGGTATAGAAGGATTGAGATGAGGTAAACAGAGCTGAAATAGATGGAGGAGAGATACAGGGAAAAAAGAAGCAAACAGAGCAGTAAGCTACAGAGAGAGAGAGAGAGAGAGATGAGGTAGTGAGAGGGGATAGAGAGGTAGCAATATAGAGGGGCTTGTATAACACAATATCGAGAACAATAATATCATGACACCAGAATATTGTGTCAAAAATAATGTCTGAGAAAATATCAAGTTTACATACTTTGTAAACGACCATAATATTGATTCATCATCATTATAACTTTATTTGTTTAATACAAACCATGAAAGTACACAGAGCATGTTAAAACAGTATGATAAAACAAGTGCAATGCGTCAAAAAAAGGAGCAACAGGTCATAAAGAAAAGTCACACGTGGAAATCAGCTCAATGCTTTACTGGCCCACCGGAGTGGCTTCCAGCACAAAAGAAGCCTTCTCGACTTATGAGACCAATTATAAAGCATGTTAAATATTCAGCACAAATCTAAAACATCGTAAAACAAAAGTTGAGGGACAATATTCAATTATAGCATAAGACAAATAACTGTGCAACAATGCATAGAAAAGAAAGTGCACATTCATGTAAAAGATACAAAAAGTACACTATAATGAATTTAAAAATTACATTAAAAAACTTTTCCGCTTATGCCATGCACCCTACAGATACTTCACTTTAGCGCATAACTGCAAATGAGTCTTGACCTTTCTTAAAGGCCTCCAACGCGGATGTCCAATCTAGCAGACCCAATTTATGTCATGCCGGGATTATCAATTTAGAATGACTAGCTGAGTAGGCTGGACAGAAGAAGAGAAAGTTTTCCTCAGACTCATTAAAGCAAGAGCAGGCCCAGCATGCCATGGAGCTCCCGGCATTAGCTGGTCAAGTGCTTGAGAATGCTGCAAGGGGAAGGATGCCTTAGCAAAGCTTTAAATTCAGGGATCTCCCAGAAGCAGGGCAGATTCTATCTAAAAAGTATTCATAGAAAGGAAAAGCTTTAACAGTTAAAAAAGATTGGGTTGTCACAACTGCAGTCCTAGAAAGAATATGTTTGGCATAATGCCTTTCCCAAAACCTCACTTTTAACAATTCCAGGGAGCCTGTCGGATGATTTCATGAGTCTTCCAGAAGTCTTAGAGGTCAAGATCCAGCAGGTTTGCCTTGATTGATCTTAACCAGGAGATCTTCTTTAAAACTCCAGGCCTTCCAAGATGTCAGCTAGACCCTCCCTATATGGTTTAAGCGCATCCAACTTCCAAATAAGCACCCAATAAGCTAATGGGTGCAGCTAGGCCACCAGGCCCAAGGGCTTTAATCCAAAATCAAGCCGTACAGGTAACGCAGGGCAACTTTGGGGAAGTGATAATAGTGACCGCACAAACTTATTTTCCTCGCAACCCAGCTTAGTCAAGTCTGAATGGGCCAATAACGTGCTTCCATAGAGTACTGCAGTTAAAACCTGTGCCCTGTATATTTGAAGGGGATGGTTAATAGGGTGAGACTTGGCTGATTTCACCAAAATTATATTGAGAGAATAATGCTTGTCCATGTATAGAGATCAGATGTGGCTGAAGCAGGAATAGTAGTCCCTCTCCAGATGTAAAAACACCAGGGCCTGTATTATGCATAGGGTGTACTGTGCCAGTTTCAAAAATTGTGCTCGGTGCATACTGGGACAGAGCACTCTATTCTCATGATCCTCAGGGCAGCCGTGAACTGATGCCTCCCCGCCGAGCAGCACATTCAGTAAAAGATGGAGCAGTTGCATACAAGCAACTCCATGTTTCACAGTGCACATGGCAGCTGCCTGCACTTTAAAGCAGAGACAGAGGGGTGGAGTGAGTAGATGGAGTGATTGGGTGGAGAGAGTGATTGCACCTGTATGCAGAAGGATGTCAGGGAGATCCATGGTACTGCTTTCCCCCTCCACATGTGCGCCAGTGCTATAAGTATTACAGAAGGGGCAGCCACTAACAAAAACAGTAAGCTGTAGAGCAGAAATGTAAATCCCAGCCAGACTGATTCAACCTTCCATCTTTTTGAGTTCAATAAATTGGGCACACTTACAGAGCTTAGCAAAGGCACCAGTGCGGTATGCAGCCCTGTACACAAAAAAGTTATTATTTGCTGGGCCATATAAGACTATGTCCCATGGTCGCTTACATATAGCAGCTCCTGCTTACATTGTTTGTAGCCTAGTATGAAAGTAATGGTATTAAAACGAACAGTATCCTAACAATGGAAGGGCAACTCAATGGACTATGCTACATAGGAAAGGCATGGGAGTTCTTATTTCAATTATCAAAATCTACAGACTGGCACAATTGGAATACATTATGTACTCCAAGAGATAAGTGACTTCATGTCGTGAATGAAATTGGTTTGAGTGATAGTGCGCCACATGCTCAAGTTAACCAGTGATGTGCAAATCTTTTTATTTTATTTTATTTAGTCAGGACATTCGTTTCAGAGCAGTAGAATCTTACAGATAAGTATATTTTCAGAGTTCCTGGGGTGGCTCTCAATTTACTAAAGGGGAAGAGAGCATTACTGCACAACGGATCTGTCAGCATGCAGCCCCTTGCATTAAATCTCCTTATGAGTGCTGGCTTTCGGATCAGGAGTGGTGTAGTTCCTCTGGACTTTGGTGCTCCACGCTGTACCTGTCTCTCTTAGTAAGCTAAGTAAGGAATGCACAGAAGGCACAAAATAAGCAAAAATCTAAACACAACAGTGAAAACCCTACCAGCAATCGCACCTATCATGATATCCCCAACTTTTTTGTAATTGAGGCAATAGCCATATGTTTTGACCATGTGCACAGGGATCAAGCACCCACTGTCAAGGTGCGGTCCTGACAGGACTATACAGAGCTAAACAAAGTTCATCCGGTGCACCACACAACAATTGTACATTTGAATAACCAGAATGTTTGATTCAATTTCCAAAGATGCACTTAAAATCTTCTCTTTATGCAGATTGGATCAGATGTGGAATGTATATACAGTGGAAAACAGCCAACGCGTTTCGTCCAAGACATAGGACTTCTTCAGGGCAATTTGTTAAGAAAGAACAGCAATGATGATGTCAGTAATTAACCCATCCATTGATGGGGATTATTCGTGGTAAAATTGCATGTAGATAAACGCAATCCTAATGCAAAAATAAGCAGAAGATATTACTTCAAAGGGAATGGCACTTATGCAAACATAAAGTAGAGTTAATGACATATCCAAACAGGAAACACAGTGTACCTCCACCCATGCGTAAGCAGCTTATATGAAGCACATCAGGTGGAGTCAGTTCTTGACTTATCCAGTTAAGGAGAACAAGGGTACATCCACCATTGGCTTGGCAACTAAGTGTGTGCCGATATCGTGCCTGCACTTCCCTAGTGCCCACACAGTGACATGGGTTTGGACGAGAAAACAAAATAAGCATTTTGGGTAAAGGACAACAGACAAGGATATCATTTTTAAGATTTACTAAAATAAGTAAAATACAGAAATGCAAAAGCTGAGCCATCAAATAGAGTAGTCAATTAGCATGCAAATCATCAGGAGTACAGCAAAGAACTCAGTCAAGTTCTCATATAAAATGAGCATAGGTTCACCCTCTAAGAATGGAGAAAATGTCTCCTCTTAGCATGTAGAAATCACATCCTTATATACTGTTTTAAACAAAGGCATCATACATTTACTTCTTTAGTACGTGGTTCACATACTTCTAACCAATAGGAACAGTCAAAGAGCAACAGCTGCAATGAAATGCATTGGGAGATTTCCTCACCAATCCTAATACAAGGAGCTCTGATATTCACGGCATGGGCTAAGCACATGAAATGTGTATGTTATTCAGTCTGGGACTGTTGCTCTGTCCTTGAAAAAGTACACTCTGCTCTGGTAGCTACGAGGAATTGTTTTTCAGCTAGTGAAGTCTACAAGTCTTTATTATAACACAGAATAAATAGTTGCTTAAATCACATGTTAGACAGCAACCTCACAAAGATGGACTACGGGGCCTGCGCTGCGTTGTCCTAGGTTAAACAAAACATGAATTATTAAGCACTAAGCATTGCAGTTCTCAAATGTTAAGCAATCCAATTTCACAAACCCAAACGCTATTTGTACATGTATGTATCGGTACACTTTCAAACAGCCTTTTTTACAAGAGTTAAGTGACAGTCAGAAAAGGTGGTTTTACAAAAATAAAGAGACTCACTTACATATATATATTTGTAACAGTAAATCTGCTCCCGGGGTGGGGATTAGGAGTTCCATGGCAGGACTGTCCTGAAAGTAAGTGAACATCCACAAATTAACTTGTTTGTGACCATTTGCAAACTTTTTAATGGCCCTGGAAATGGGCAGAGATTTACTCTTGTCAAAGGCCAGAATATAGGGGCATATGTTTAAAGATTGGGAATTGCGATTACCAACTAGCTTATTTTACCACATCGCTATTTGGAAATGTACCATAGTAAGCGACATTGATTTTGCGATTCCTTAGGATTTGCAATCGCAATTTAGTGATTACCAATTTGCGAGTCCTTAGAATTTGCAAATGCAATTAAGTGATTACCAAATAGAGATTTCCCTAAATAGGAAATCGTAATTAGGTAATCACAAAATTGCAAATGTCGCTTTCAGGAGCAGCATGATGACATCACAATGAGGAAGTGAGTCACTTCATGCTGTTTCCAGAACCCAGATCCAGAGGAGAAGGCAGACTGTGGCAGTAGAGCAGCTGTGAGCTTCTCTAGAGGTGTTTTTTGGTCAGTTTAACCATCATGGCACCTGATGACACTGGCAAGGAGGTAGGAGGTTGCCAAAGAAAGCTTAAAGTCAGTGAGCAAGAACTGGATGTGCTCACAGAGGAGTGCGTGAAACACCACAATAAGCTGTTTGGCAAAAGCTCACTTCAGGTTCCAGAGAGTGAGAAGCTCAAACTCTGAGAGGACATCCAGTCGAAGATTAGTTCGTTTGGTGTTACATAGCGCTCATTTGAGGAAATACACAAGCGCTGGTATGATCTGCGGACAAGAACCAAGGAAAAGGTTGCTAACAGGTTTGCCGAGTGTAGTGGGCTGGCCCCACGTGTACAGCATACAAAGTAGACGTAGCCGAGTTGTAGTTGATGTAGTTTATTCAGTTCTTAGAAGTAGTTACAACAAGCCAGAACACGCCCCAACAGGAGCAGCCTCCTAGCTGCTCAGCCCATCTCCCCAACTGCCTCACACACACACAGGCACCCAAGCATTCCACTCACACTAACATTCTACGCGGAACACTCACACTGGCTGAGCAGCTAGGTACAGGATGAAAGGGAACATATTAACATGAACAGAGGATACTACACATCCTCTCCCTTTTACACTGAAAATAAATAAGACCCAAACTAAAATGAAAACAACTATACACAGAAATGTACAAAAGATGAAAACAGTCCATAAACCCAGGGATGCATGGTGAAATACATCACGAGAGGGAAAACAGACACACTGAGGAGGAAAGACGGATGATAGGATAGAAAAACACACTATCACCATCCTCCTCCTTTAATAGTGAACAAAGAAAAAAGTAAGAAAACCAAGAAGAGCTCAAATACAACAAATGAGCAAAACACACATGACAGAAGAAAAGGGTAAACTTAACCCAGACTAGAATACAATGGGTGGAACAACACCCAAGGAAGTGCACCTCACGTGAGGAGACTGTGGCGAAAACACCATACGCCACCCCTCATGTGAGGGACACTGTGGGACTAAAAACCCCAATGAAAAAAAAACGATGATTGGGACTGACACCCAAATGTACAGATTACATCACATGGGACTAACCCCCAAGGACTTGTGCAGCATGGGAATACAAATGCAGCACAGTGTGGCATCACAAGAGGACTACCCACACACAAGACAGCGTACAAGGAAGTGAAGGGACTGACACCCAACACTAAAATAACAAAGGTGGGACTAACACCCCCCTTTAAACTAAGTAAATAGGACTAACACCTATTACTACTGACATAGGTGGGACAATAACCCCCTATCAACAGCGTAAATGGGAAAACACCCCATAACGCCACAACAAGCGAAGGTGTGGAGACTAATAACCAGGAAATGGGGCTGAAACCCATCCCAAATGTAAGTAACTGTGACCGTGGGGTCATGGGACTAAAACCCACTCCCATGCCTAGGCAGGGATAAAATATCTGAAACAAGGGGACATGGGGCTGAGAACCCACTCCCATCCCAAGGCAGGGATAACACTGTCTGAAACATGGGACTAAGACCCACTCCCATCCCTTAAACAGGGATACAATATATATATGGATAAATAACATCATATTCTGGGGGAGATATATTGATGATATCATTTTATTGTGGAGTGGCTCAGTTGGGGGGTTACAAGAATACTATGACTTCCTCAATAAGAATCCATATAATGTGGCTCTCACAATGAACCACTCTGTTGAGCAGATTGATTTTTTGGACATTACGTTCTATGTGGAAGGTGATAAACTACAAAGCAAGCTGTATCGAAAACCTACAGAGAGTAATAGTGTACTACACGCCACAAGTGCGCACCCTAAGACAACCATCAACAACATTCCCTATGGAGAAATGTTGAGGATGCGCAGGAACTGTAGTGATACCAATGTGTTTATTGAAAATCTAAAAACAACTAGAAAAAGATTTGAGTGTAGAGGCTATAAAAAATTGATATTGGACAATGCGGAGAAGAGAGTAATACAGAGAACAAGGGAATCTACAATGCAAGTTCAGGGCTCTGCTAATGTTGGTTTATCTACTCATTCTTCTATTAACTTTGTTACGAAGTATAATAAACATAGTCAAGATATTTATAAGATTCTATATAAACATTGGAGTTTGTTACAGGAAGTGCCAGGAGTTAAGGGGGAAATTTCGATTAAACCCAAAGTGACCTACAGAAAGGGAAGAACTTTAAGAGACATGTTGTGCCCCAGCTATGTGCAACCAAGAAGGACAGGAAAGACTTGGCTGCCATCACAAGTGAATGGTTTTTTTACATGTACAGATTGCAGTGTGTGCCAATATGGCAAAAATAGACTGAAAGAATTCTGTTATAATACCTCTCTGGTTTATAAAATGCGACAAATTATAACATGCAAAACTACTTATGTTACATATATAATTGGATGCCATTGTAACATCATTTATGTGGGCAGTACCACTCGGGCACTTAAAATTAGAATCCAGGAACATATAAGGGCAATGCGTCATCAGGATAGCAGATATCCAATGACTACACATATGCGTGAGTGTCATGGAGGTAGACCAGAAATCTGGTTCCATGGCATAGATCACATACCCTTGAGATCTAGGGGGGGGGACAGGGAACGGTCCCTTCGACAAAATGAGGCGGGCTGGATTTGCCGGTTACGATGTACCAAGTTGGGACACAATACTGATGAGGAATTACACTACTTTCTGTGATTATACAGACAATATGGTTGTCATTGGAAACATCTCTTGGTAATTATGTTGTTGTATTTTAAAATGTTCATCCTCCCTTCTGCCTAAATATGTAGGAAAGAGATTTCAAACATTGTTACCAATATTGAAGCAGCCATTTATGTTGATGTAATTTTTATCCTAATTTTGGCATAAATGTTACTTGGAATGCTATATGTACTGGATTTGTATATCAATTAAGAGTGGGATGTGGCCAGCCTGTCTGGATTAAAATTAAAACAGAGTTGATATCAATGGGCTGCTAAATCAAAAGTAGATATGGTTGGAATGTGCCTGCTCCCATACTTGCCAAGGCTCTAATTGAATAAAATCGTACATAATTTTGACCCGTTATGAAGCAGATTTTGGAGAGAAACGGGGTGTGGTTCAGTTACTACTGCCTTGTAAAATTGTTGTTATTTGTGATGGCATGGAGGAGACTCGAACTTGGGCTGTGAGGTAGACTATGTTCCGCGCTTGCTGGTGGAGCTATACCTTTGACCTGAACCTTCCATGGTGGATTTAGGGAATTAAGTATTACTGATGCTGATTGGATATTTGATAATTGTTACACTTAGATGCGTTAACACAACGTAGTAAGGGGATACCGTGAAATATACTGGAACCTTGAAGAATGACTATTATATCTTTTAAGAGGATAGGCGTTTGTAAAATGTAAGATTTTACATGTCTTGTGTTGCGTTTGGGTGGTACAATACGAATTGAAATTTTTGTAATATCTTGCTGACTATCCTTAGGATTGGATATATAACAAAATAAATGAATAAAATTGTTGTCATTTTTGATGGCATGGAGGAGACTCGAACTTGGACTGTGAGGTAGATTGTGTTTCGCGCTTTTGCTGGTGGAGCTATCTCTTTGACCTGAATCTTCCATGGCAGATTTAGGGAATTAAGTATTACCAATGCTGATTGCACACCTGATAATTGTTACACTTGGATGCGTGAACATAACGTAGTAAGGGGATACCGTAAAATACACTGGAATCTTGAAGAATGACTATTATATCTTGTAAGATGAATGGCGTCTGTAAGACGTAAGATTTTACATGTCTTGTGCTTCGTTTGGGTGGTATAATATGAATTGAAAGCTATATAATATCTTGCTGACTATTTTTACGATCGTCTTTTTAAAATATGAAGGGAACTAAGATACTTTGTTGTTAGACCCTCCCTTGTGCTAATGACACAGGTGATACTGGCGGTTAACGGTTTTGCTTATAAAGGACAGATTCTAGTGGGGCTTTCTCTTGCGTCTCAAACGAACTACTTTTCGGCTACGTCGTGCAGGAGCAGATTTTTTTGGTAAGCTCAAGTTTCTATTAGACTTAGTTACTTCCTTCCTGTTCCAAATAGGTGGGCTATATATAGATTTTTTCGCTTAGTGTAGGTGGGCTGTGGACACACCGCTCACTACACTTTTGTTAATATACTGGGTTGTTGTAAATGTTTTTCCCTTTTGAAAATACAGTGGGGGATGATTGTGAATGGTTCTTAGGACTATTTCAGGATACACTGCTCACTACACTCTTTTTAAGAAAATGGGGTGTGGTGTAATGTGTTTCCCTTTTTGAAAACACAGTGAGGGATGATTGTGAATGGTTCTTGGGATTATTTCAAGGTATCATTCACAATGAGCCTTTGATCGAAACGATGTACTATATGTGACGCCTTTATGGGGCTTCATAGTTCCTCTTGGGCGGGCGTGGGGCGACTGGAAATGCCTGTTTTGAAACATTATAAGGCATTATATAAATGTGATTGTCTTGGCTTTAGATCTAGATAGAGATCTTTATTTTCTCTCTAGGGGACTATAGTCGTTTTTAATTGATATTGTTATCTTTAATTTTAATTTAACTAAGAAGTCATTTCTGTATATTGTACTTTTTTTACATCAGGTCTTGAACATTATATTATACTATGGTTGGCTTCTTATGGTATCGTAAATTATATTGCAGGCACATCAGCCTTTTTATATATTAGAGCCTCCGAGCCGGATTTGGGTCGGTTGCAGTTCAACTATTAGGTAAGCGAGTGGTCTTCCATATTGGACATTTTCAGTGTTTGAGAATATGCAGGTAGTCTTGTTCATCATTTGTAAATATATTCTTGTTTTTTTCAAACATCTCTTACAGGCATTATTACGACTTATGTAGTCGTTGCCTGTAGTACCTTATAACTAAAAAGAAAAATTGGTGGTCTATGGTGATTGGCCAGTGGAGTACACTTGAAAACTTGATATACAATTTCTTGGTCAACTCTTTGGAACCATTTAATATATTTTGGTAGGTGTATTATCCTTAACAGATTGGGGGCTTGATAAAAAAAAAAAAAAAATTGCCAATTAATATAGGATGTAGTTCTTGGTTTCAGATTGAATATATGTTTGATAATAGAGAAATATGGGGAATGCTCTCTCTAATGCTTTTTGTTGTTTACACTGGTGGTTTTAAAATAGGTTTGTATTGTATAAATTATCATCTTTGCTAAAATATATTTAGGACATTTGGGTTAAGGACAGATAGACGATACAAGTGAATGATGTTAATATTCTTTCTTTCGGAAAAAAATACTTTGTCAAGTGTGAGGTAATAGGTTTTATATAAGAGCCTTGTCAATATTGGGCTTAGGTGAATTCTTTCACATGCTTTTTATGTTTTCATATTGTTTGTTTATTGGATGTCTGTAATGTATTATAAATTTAGTAATATGCATTGTATTAAAACAAATTTTATATTTTTAAACGTTATCTTACAGCCCTGATGAAGTTCTTGGGATAGAACGAAACGCGTTGGCTGTTGTGGCTGTTTTACATTTGACATCATTGTAAAGAAGAATAAAGATTCCATTGTCATTTCAAATACTGGACGGACATTCGTATTTGTATTTACTCTATATGGACTTTTCTGCAAAGTGGTGCAACCTGCAGTTGTTATATCTGTATTTTGGTTCTTCTAACCGCCCCTAGAGGAACGGCAGGGGCAGCGGAGTTGCACACAATGAGAGTATAAGGCTCTACGTTGGATACTAATTATTGGGAGGGAAATATAGGGTGGCAGGTGCATCACAAAAACCGGGGAGTTTTTGTATAGGTTGGCTGTTTCCTTGTTGTTTTTAGATTATTTAGACCTTGTTGCACTCCCCTTTTTTCCCTTGCCCTTTAGACTTTTGAAACTCTAGGAAGAACAAAAAATGGCCAAATTCAAAGATAGGAGGGAGGAATTTGCCTCGAATCTATTTTCCTCACAAAAATTAACTAAAAATACAACTCGTGATCTTACTATAGGGGGGGGATTAAAATCCCAATTCCAAAAGCTTGAGAGATTGAAAAAACAAGAACTCGCGAGGTGGTGGGACGGTATTACTTTACAGCAATATCTTGATAATGATAGGGTTCCCAGAGGTTTGAGGATTTTGATCTTCCCAACCTTTGAGGATTTAGATGAACTTCTCCTAAAGGAATGGGAAGATAATTTATCACATTCATCAGCAACTATGATGAAAATATTAATAATACATGCAGAAAAGAAAGCAGCATCCCTATTAGTGGAGATAGATAAGTTAGAAAAGGAGGTAGAGGCCAATCCACTTACTGAAGTGGTTAAAAAGAACTATGAGATTCTTGAGAAAGTGATGGAAGAATACCAGTTGTATCAGAGAGACAAGAAAGCGAAAAAGATACAAAGAGATGAAAAAGATTATCGTGATGGTAGAATATATACCTTCGCGAAGAAATTTGATACTGTGAAAAGTACAGAGTCAACAAAGAGAAGTAGGGAGGACATTTCTGATTCAAGATCAATCAGCAGTGGTTCTCTCACTTCTACAGAGAGCATTCCGCTAGTGAGTGAGAAAAATGATATATTAGTACCACAAGAAAAGAGTAATTTTTTATTGGAGCTAGAGAGGCTACGCCTCAACAATGTGCAAGCAAAAAGATATGCAAGACAAGGCGGGGAGGCAGGGCCTGGCATAAAAAACAAAAAAGAATTGCCAAAGTTAGCGGTGGATCTTCGCTCATCCAGGAGGAAATAAATGCGGCTTTAACTTTGAAGCCAACAGAGGGTTGGTTAAGTACTCAGGAGCAAAATAATTGTAATTTGTCAATTGTTAATCTTTCAAATCACAGTCTTAGTAATGAAGAATGCAATGTTTTGAGAAAAGGACTAGGTTTTTGTCCCACACAAACTTGTAAAATTATTGATGTGATTGTTGCCCTACATAAGTTCACGAGGATTTTGAAATTAAAACATTTCTTTCATACAAATTCTGGATGTAATTTGCTTGATGTCCCCAACCCCGAGTTTACGGAGTATACTGTGGGGGAGGTGGATACTATCCATGTATTGATGTCATTGAATGATGATACACAGATTACTCGGCAAGAACTAAATATGGAATTGGGGGTTAATAACAAGCTTGATATTGATAGTGGTTTAAAAAAACGATCCAAATTTACACCTCAAGTTTCCCATCCTAAAATAGATCTGTTTAATGCGCGAGTAACGGAGGACTTTCACAAACTATTAAACTCTGATCAATACAGGGATAATGGTCCATTTAATCTTACTCGGGGAGAACAACAGGCTTTACACACCCTATGTGATCAAGAAAATATAATAATACGCGAAGCCGATAAGGGTGGTAACGTGGTTGTTATGAATAAATGTGATTATATGGGTGAGATAGCAAGGCAACTAATGGATGTTGCTTGCTATGAGATGATCCAATTTAACCCCATACCTGATTTGACAATTCATATTAACATGAAACTCTTGGACTGGAGTGAAAAGGGTCTCTTGACAGATGGTGAATTGAGTTATTTGAGGGTTAGTAAACCCAGCTATCCTTGTATTTATGTGCTACCAAAAATACACAAGGGGGGAGATTTCCCCCCTGGGAGACCAATAATTGCAGGAATTGACTCTCCAACAGAGCGACTATCGGAATATGTGGATACATACTTACAACCAATAGTGAAAAATTTACCTGCATTTATACAGGATAGCAAAGATATCCTCAATAAATTTGAGGATATTGTTTGGAGTGAGGGGTTACATCTGGTTACATTTGATGTGGCCAGTTTGTATACCTGTATCAGGAAAGATTTGGGTCTTCGTGCACTAGGCCATTTTTTGAAAAATAGAACTGCTGAGTGGTTTGAACACAATGAAATGTTATTAGAAATGACAGATTTGATTTTATCAAAAAACGTCTTCCTTCATGGCACACAGTGGTACCACCAACTCCAGGGGACGGCGATGGGGGCAAAATTTGCACCATCGTACGCAGGACTGTTTATGGGTTGGTGGGAAAGAAAACATGCATGGGGAAAATATGCCTCCCCCTGGATAAATAACATCATATTCTGGGGGAGATATATTGATGATATCATTTTATTGTGGAGTGGCTCAGTTGGGGGGTTACAAGAATACTATGACTTCCTCAATAAGAATCCATATAATGTGGCTCTCACAATGAACCACTCTGTTGAGCAGATTGATTTTTTGGACATTACGTTCTATGTGGAAGGTGATAAACTACAAAGCAAGCTGTATCGAAAACCTACAGAGAGTAATAGTATACTACACGCCACAAGTGCGCACCCTAAGACAACCATCAACAACATTCCCTATGGAGAAATGTTGAGGATGCGCAGGAACTGTAGTGATACCAATGTGTTTATTGAAAATCTAAAAACAACTAGAAAAAGATTTGAGTGTAGAGGCTATAAAAAATTGATATTGGACAATGCGGAGAAGAGAGTAATACAGAGAACAAGGGAATCTACAATGCAAGTTCAGGGCTCTGCTAATGTTGGTTTATCTACTCATTCTTCTATTAACTTTGTTACGAAGTATAATAAACATAGTCAAGATATTTATAAGATTCTATATAAACATTGGAGTTTGTTACAGGAAGTGCCAGGAGTTAAGGGGGAAATTTCGATTAAACCCAAAGTGACCTACAGAAAGGGAAGAACTTTAAGAGACATGTTGTGCCCCAGCTATGTGCAACCAAGAAGGACAGGAAAAACTTGGCTGCCATCACAAGTGAATGTTTTTTTTACATGTACAGATTGCAGTGTGTGCCAATATGGCAAAAATAGACTAAAAGAATTCTGTTATAATACCTCTCGGGTTTATAAAATGCGACAAATTATAACATGCAAAACTACTTATGTTACATATATAATTGGATGCCATTGTAACATCATTTATGTGGGCAGTACCACTCGGGCACTTAAAATTAGAATCCAGGAACATATAAGGGCAATCCGTCATCAGGATAGCAGATATCCAATGACTACACATATGCGTGAGTGTCATGGAGGTAGACCAGAAATCTGGTTCCATGGCATAGATCACATACCCTTGAGATCTAGGGGGGGGGACAGGGAACGGTCCCTTCGACAAAATGAGGCGGGCTGGATTTGCCGGTTACGATGTACCAAGTTGGGACACAATACTGATGAGGAATTACACTACTTTCTGTGATTATACAGACAATATGGTTGTCATTGGAAACATCTCTTGGTAATTATGTTGTTGTATTTTAAAATGTTCATCCTCCCTTCTGCCTAAATATGTAGGAAAGAGATTTCAAACATTGTTACCAATATTGAAGCAGCCATTTATGTTGATGTAATTTTTATCCTAATTTTGGCATAAATGTTACTTGGAATGCTATATGTACTGGATTTGTATATCAATTAAGAGTGGGATGTGGCCAGCCTGTCTGGATTAAAATTAAAACAGAGTTGATATCAATGGGCTGCTAAATCAAAAGTAGATATGGTTGGAATGTGCCTGCTCCCATACTTGCCAAGGCTCTAATTGAATAAAATCGTACATAATTTTGACCCGTTATGAAGCAGATTTTGGAGAGAAACGGGGTGTGGTTCAGTTACTACTGCCTTGTAAAATTGTTGTTATTTGTGATGGCATGGAGGAGACTCGAACTTGGGCTGTGAGGTAGACTATGTTCCACGCTTGCTGGTGGAGCTATACCTTTGACCTGAACCTTCCATGGTGGATTTAGGGAATTAAGTATTACTGATGCTGATTGGATATTTGATAATTGTTACGCTTAGTGGCGTTAACACAACGTAGTAAGGGGATACCGTGAAATATACTGGAACCTTGAAGAATGACTATTATATCTTTTAGGAGGATAGGCGTTTGTAAAATGTAAGATTTTACATGTTTTGTGTTGCGTTTGGGTGGTACAATACGAATTGAAATTTTTGTAATATCTTGCTGACTATCCTTAGGATTGGATATATAACAAAATAAATGAATAAAATTGTTGTCATTTTTGACGGCATGGAGGAGACTCGAACTTGGACTGTGAGGTAGATTGTGTTTCGCGCTTTTGCTGGTGGAGCTATCTCTTTAACCTGAATCTTCCATGGCAGATTTAGGGAATTAAGTATTACCAATGCTGATTGAACACCTGATAATTGTTACACTTGGATGCGTGAACATAACGTAGTAAGGGGATACTGTAAAATACACTGGAATCTTGAAGAATGACTATTATATCTTGTAAGAGGAATGGCGTCTGTAAGATGTAAGATTTTACATGTCTTGTGCTGCGTTTGGGTGGTATAATATGAATTGAAAGCTATATAATATCTTGCTGACTATTTTTACGATCGTCTTTTTAAAATATGAAGGGAACTAAGATACTTTGTTATTAGACCCTCCCTTGTGCTAATGACACAGGTGTAACTGGCGGTTAATGGTTTTGCTTATAAAGGACAGATTCTAGTGGGGCTTTCTCTTGCGTCTCAAACGAACTACTTTTCGGCTACGTCGTGCAGGAGCAGATTTTTTGGTAAGCTCAAGTTTCTATTATACTTAGTTACTTCCTTCCTGTTCCAAATAGGTGGGCTATATATAGATTTTTTCGCTTAGTGTAGGTGGGCTGTGGACACACCGCTCACTACACTTTTGTTAATATACTGGGTTGTTGTAAATGTTTTTCCCTTTTGAAAATACAGTGGGGGATGATTGTGAATGGTTCTTGGGGCTATTTCAGGATACACTGCTCACTACACTCTTTTTAAGAAAATGGGGTGTGTTGTAATGTGTTTCCCTTTTTGAAAACACAGTGAGGGATGATTGTGAATGGTTCTTGGGATTATTTCAAGGTATCATTCACAATGAGCCTTTGATCGAAACGATGTACTATATGTGACGCCTTTATGGGGCTTCATAGTTCCTCTTGGGCGGGCGTGGGGCGACTGGAAATGCCTGTTTTGAAACATTATAAGGCATTATATAAATGTGATTGTCTTGGCTTTAGATCTAGATAGAGATCTTTATTTTCTCTCTAGGGGACTTTTTAATTGATATTGTTATCTTTAATTTTAATTTAACTAAGAAGTCATTTCTGTATATTGTACTTTTTTACATCAGGTCTTGAACATTATATTATACTATGGTTGGCTTCTTATGGTATCGTAAATTATATTGCAGGCACATCAGCCTTTTTATATATTAGAGCCTCCGAGCCGGATTTGGGTCGGTTGCAGTTCAACTATTAGGTAAGCGAGTGGTCTTCCATATTGGACATTTTCAGTGTTTGAGAATATGCAGGTAGTCTTGTTCATCATTTGTAAATATATTCTTGTTTTTTTCAAACATCTCTTACAGGCATTATTACGACTTATGTAGTCGTTGCCTGTAGTACCTTATAACTAAAAAGAAAAATTGGTGGTCTATGGTGATTGGCCAGTGGAGTACACTTGAAAACTTGATATACAATTTCTTGGTCAACTCTTTGGAACCATTTAATATATTTTGGTAGGTGTATTATCCTTAACAGATTGGGGGCTTGATAAAAAAAAAAAAAAAATTGCCAATTAATATAGGATGTAGTTCTTGGTTTCAGATTGAATATATGTTTGATAATAGAGAAATATGGGGAATGCTCTCTCTAATGCTTTTTGTTGTTTACACTGGTGGTTTTAAAATAGGTTTGTATTGTATAAATTATCATCTTTGCTAAAATATATTTAGGACATTTGGGTTAAGGACAGATAGACGATACAAGTGAATGATGTTAATATTCTTTCTTTCAGAGAAAAAAATACTTTGTCAAGTGTGAGGTAATAGGTTTTATATAAGAGCCTTGTCAATATTGGGCTTAGGTGAATTCTTTCACATGCTTTTTATGTTTTCATGTTGTTTGTTTATTGGATGTCTGTAATGTATTATAAATTTAGTAATATGCATTGTATTAAAACAAATTTTATATTTTTAAACGTTATCTTACAGCCCTGATGAAGTTCTTGGGATAGAACGAAACGCGTTGGCTGTTGTGGCTGTTTTACATTTGACATCATTGTAAAGAAGAATAAAGATTCCATTGTCATTTCAAATACTGGACGGACATTCGTATTTGTATTTACTCTATATGGACTTTTCTGCAAAGTGGTGCAACCTGCAGTTGTTATATCTGTATTTTGGTTCTTCTAACCGCCCCTAGAGGAACGGCAGGGGCAGCGGAGTTGCACACAATGAGAGTATAAGGCTCTACGTTGGATACTAATTATTGGGAGGGAAATATAGGGTGGCAGGTGCATCACAAAAACCGGGGAGTTTTTGTATAGGTTGGCTGTTTCCTTGTTGTTTTTAGGGATACAATATATATGAAACAACTCAACATATAAGTCATAAGAAAAACACAATACTTTTTTTTTGAATGTGTGTAACCATAAGCGTTTTGTGTGTACTGGAAACTAAAAACAAACGTAAAATATGCTAAAAGTGAGTTCTTTAACACCAAAATATGCTCTGTAAGTATAACATTCCCAATTAAACAAAAATGTCACTGGTGTGCCTGTCACCGCGATGTGGAGGGACAGGCGTCGGACAACTCCAAGAGACACGCCACCAGAAGGTACTTTTCCGAAGAACACTCAGTACTTGGGCGCAGATGACTTAACCACTAGCACCCAGGTTCACAAAAAAACCAGGAACCCCACCACAAGAGTTGTAAGTCACAAAAGCAGTGTCCAAATGAAGAACTACTACGGAAGCGCTGTGACTGTGAATCCACTTACTTGAATGGCAACATAGCGCTGTGACTGTGAATCCACTTACTTGAATGGCAACATAGCATTATCCATGTGGAGGGCATAACTCCGTGAGACTGTAGGGGCACGACGTTGAGTGGTGGCCAAAATCCATTTCGAGTGAGAACTTCTTACCACAATGCGTCGAGGGTGTCCAACGTTGCGCTTACTTGTCAAGCGTTGTTGCGAAAACCATCACGAAGCAAACCTTAAATTGGGTCAACAAGACGTCGCGACGTTCATTCTCATCTCCTTTTTTTTTAAAAAACAGCTTTATTGTAATGGAATGCGTGGTTGGCAAACGGATGAGGTAATACACACTGCAGTCCATAACAGCATGCATAGAGTGGCTGGAGGCTCCAGCCACAAGATGGCGGCACGTACAGGAAACGCATGCTGAGTAGCTCACGGCGCGCTCCTGCTGCCAAAACGTCCATAGGGAGCATTCCGATCTTGGCGATAAAGAAGACGTCATGAAAGTTCTGGAGAGGCACCGTGCGACACCACGGACCAGGTGAGGTGCGCAAGCCACTTTTAAATTTTAAAATGAAGCGCAACTGTAATTTCTTCCCGGCCATGCAGAAGGGAATACCAAACAACCTTATAAACAGTCATGAAAAATGTATTTTCCTCACCCAGATGGCATGCATGTGGCAGGCTAAAAATCAGGCAATGTGAAGTCACAGCTTAGGGACGTTTTTTTTCTCGTACATCTGTAGGTTCCTCCGTAACATTTATATCTATTACTTAAAGTCTCACTTTGGTCACAGTGTAGGTCTCCTCTCTTGAAGAAAGCAGGGAGACCCAGCGATATCACTAATGCGCCAGTAGTTAATTAAACAGGGACAAGTGGGGTACACACTGGTTCAGCGCTAGTACAGAGGAGCGCTAATGAATATAAAAAAATTGTCATACATCCAAACCCAAAGCAAGGAAAACTTGAACTGTAAAAAGTGATGAATGATGAATTTGAAGAAGTCTTAAACAGAAGCAGCTTACTTCGTACTTGAGACAGAAACACTGGCAGCCACAGATTACCTTACTCCTTGTGGTACGGTAGACGTTTTGATGTACTGCAGACATTTGTAGTGGCATAGTTTCTTCTCCAAGGTGTAAGCAGGCTTGTAACCATTTTTACTGGTGTTGTAGATGACTTGATATGAAGGTACAGCACACCTTGATTGGGCTGTCCGGTGTGTTGGACACTGGTGGGTCTGCGAGGCGTGCTTGACATGTTTCTTGCTTGACTGGTTTCTTTTCCTTGAGTTTCTTTCAACTTGTTGCTCTTCATCTGTAAATGCGATAGGTTCTTAGCTCCAGATCGTCGCCATAAATATGTAGTGGGCTGGCCCCACGTTTACAGCATACAAAGTAGACGTAGCCGAGTTGTAGTTGATGTAGTTTATTCAGTTCTTAGAAGTAGTTACAACAAGCCAGAACAAGCCCCACCAGGAGCAGCCTCCTAGCTGCTCAGCCCATCTCCCCAACTGCCTCACACAAACACAGGCACCCAAGCATTCCACTCACACTAACATTCTACGCGGAACACTCACACTGGCTGAGCAGCTAGGTACAGGATGAAAGGGAACATATTAACATGAACAGAGGATACTACACCGAGGCATGGCGAACAAGCGGAGGGCCATCCTCTCTGCCACCAGCGAGCCCTATGGAGGATATGATTGAGACGACATTGCAGTCTGAAGGCATTGTTGGGGTCACTGACACCTCTGCCACATCCAGTACCTGCAAAGGTAAGAAATACATTTTGTTACATATAAAACAATGTGTTATGTAAAAAGGTAACCAATCAGGAAATCACAGTTAACTCCTAAGAAGAAACACTCCAGGCCACATTTTATTATTAGCTTACCAATGCCTTATGGAATTTGGAGTTTGAATTCCAATAGTGAATAAAAGTCCAGTAATGCTGCATTTTGTAGTCCCATTTAAAGTGACACAGCAAATGACATGAATAAACACAGTGTAAGTCCTAGAAATGTATTTGAAACAATTTATGTGAACTGATACACACAACAACATATATTCAACTAAACTATTTATCCATTCATATCACAGAACTACCTGCAACAATGGCAGGAGAAAATTAACTGGTGAAAACTCAGGACACTCGGCTGCAGATACAGCCTGAAAACATTGTGCCTCCAGCACCCACAACACCTGGACCAACTAAGCACAGGACAACAGTGTCTCCATTCCCTGATTTTGTGGAATAATAATAATAATCCATACTTGTAAAGGGCAAACATATCACCCCTTAATGGTTCCAGGTGCTCGGGACTGTCGGGAGATTAAGTGAGCTATTGCCCAGTGAGCTATTGCCCAGAGTCACATGATGCTCTGCTGAGCTGCTGCAGGGGATCGAACCGTGATCCCCAGAAGAGGATCATGTCACAACAGACATGCCTACGCCTGCCTCTGATGTGAGATCCTTTCAAAGACGTTGGTCCCTTATTATGGGCCAAAACAATGCATTCACAAGGCGTAGATGTGTTGTAAGATGTGCTTCAGAGGAAGTTGACAGTACAGCTGCATTTGGTGGTCTGGAGGCGGCAATGTTAAAGGTGCAGCGCTTGCACTGCAAGCATATGAAATCATTACAAACACAGTTAGTGTCACTGAATGAAAACATGTGTGACATCAAAGATGGCATCAAGCAGCTGAGCACAACAGTGGAGTAGGGGCAAAAAGCAGCTGGGGACAATTACAAGGAGGTGACAAATGCCAAAAAGGAACTTTACACAGTCATGCAGCACGATCATGTTAAACACCGTAGGTGCCATCACCAACTAATGGGCAGATCAGATGGGTTTACCAGATTGGTCCATCTCCTTACAAATGCTACTGCATTATTGTCTCGCCACACTGTCACCATGCAAGTGGAGATGGCACGTTGTAGTGGAGACATAGCATGAGGTTTAGTACAAGTCACCAACGCCATTGGACACATAAAGACAGCCCAGATCACAGCAAACAGGGACTTAGGTGGAGGGGAAAGTGAGGAGCTCTCCAGCCTCAGTAGCATTACTGCCCCTGTGAGATAGGCATCGTAGTTCCAGACAAAGTGCATCTACAGAGGCCTCACCAAGACAAAGTGCACAGCACACAGTATGGCCAAGTGGAGTGCGTGGGAGGAAAAAGTAGTTGAGACATGGTTGTCCGTTTAAGTTTGCTTTTTAGGAACATTTGTTCACATTTGTAATGTCTTTGGTGACAATTGTGTTTTTGTACAAATTGTGCATTTCATCTTAAGTTGAGATGTGATTTTATTTTTTTTAACCTAAAGTTAAGGTAATAAACATACACATTGGCAAATTCAATCAGAAATGCATTTTTACTCATCACCTACCTTAAAAGTAATTGTGGGTAATCTCTGTAGGTCTCACTCTGCCGTCTGGTGCCCTTGATCCATCTGCAGGTTGCTGCAGTGAAACTGGCTGTTTATCGTCATCCGCCTCGGAATCTGACAGGGTCAGGGGTGTGCCCCTAGATGTTGCAATGTTGTGTAGTATGGCACATGTTGCGGCAATTTTGCACCAGGTTTCTGGACTGTATTGTAGTGCTCCACCACTCTTGTGGAGACATCTAAAGAAACTCTTCAGCAGCCCAAAGGTCCTCTCTATAATATTTCTTGTTGTTTTATGTGCAGAAGTGCAACAGTGTTCACTTGCAGAAGCAGGGTTCAAATATGGTGTTAAAATAAATGCGCGCACAACATACACACTGTCTCCTACAATGACAAGATCAAATAATGATGTACTGACAAATAGGAATACAACTCTACTATATACTGCACAGTAATAAGGAGGTTTACCTAGTAGATAGCCTTCTCTAAACTCGCCACCAAGAAGCCATGTGTAAATTCCACTATGGCGAAAGATGAAGGAATCATGTGTACTACCAGGGAATCTAGTCACTATATCAGTTATTGTGTATGAGGCATTCCATACCACTTAAATGTTCAATGAATGGTTGCTTTTACGATTTCTGAAGATGCATTCATTTTCAGATGGTGAACATATTGAAACATGTTTCCCATCAATGTAGGTAATGACATGTGGGAATTGGGCTGACTGGTAAAAATAAAATTTAGTAAGCTGCAATTCCTGTGCGGTGTTTGGAAATCTGATATAATCATTGATTTTCATAAGCTTCGAATCCAGAAATACATGGAAAAAGTGTGAAAGCGCACTTTGGGAAACCTCTCCTGCTGCAGCTATCACAGCCTTGTAGCTTCCTGAGGTTAAGAGGTGCAGGGAACATAACACCTGCACATGGGTGGGAATTGCATTGGTCCTGTAAGTGTGTCGCTGCATTTGTGGGTGAAGTTCAGAGATTAAATCTAAAATCAGGGCCAAATAAAATCTGTACTTATCAGAGATTTCCACCTCTGTCTGATCAAACATGGTAATGAGCATTTTAAAAATGCACTCCTTCTCTGCAAACCTACCAGGATCCTCATCCTCCTCACCATGACTTAGAGAGCAGCCATTGTGGGAAATTCACAGGCACTTTGGGCCTGTTTATATAGGTTGCACCTGATTACCACCTGATTTCAATCCCTAAAATTGAACTGTGAATGCCTTTCATACATCTGGAAAGCCTATTTGTCATTTACAAACGGTCAAATTTACCAATTCGCACTGTTTGCAAATGCAAATTGCCTTTATAAATCTGGCCCATAATGCTTTCTACTGTGGGAACAGGCAGCGAACGCTAACTGATTTGGTGGTGGATATAGGACGGAGCTATTTCTTCATGGTAACATTTTTTTTCTCAATGAGTGAAAAAAAAGAAAGAAAAGTGCAATTACTCTAAGATGAATTTCACATTTTATATGCTGAATTCAACACTAAATTGTCAGGTGAATGGAATAGGAATTCCCACTTTAATGTACCGCTGGAAGCCTGTGATTGTTGCAGATTTCTAGAAGTTGTCTTGGACATATTTGTGCATTCCTACAATTTGGAAAAGTTTACTCATGAAATGTGATACACCTCCAGATGCAGTTTTTCTATTTTTTAAATATGTTTTCTCAAAATGCAACTTGCTTATGTCGTGCATTTACATTTGGAGTTGGCATATGGCAGTGTAAGTTACTGGGGAGACAGCACATTAATGGATACAGTAAAGGATACAGTGGATGCAGGTTTCAGATTGGATCCTACGTATTCATTGGGCCTTCACAATGCCAAACAGAACGAACAATAGCGTGGTATTAATGCCCAAACTCTGCGAAGGCCAAAAAATGCAAGTCCTCATCATTTATTCTGCAGGTTGCCATTTGTAAAGAGGTAACACAGGCTTATAAAGCTGCTTTCATGCAGGAGAAGATATTAGCTGGACCAGTGGCCTGCAGTGTACCGAAGATTCATGGTTGTCTATTGTATACTTGCAACATTCCCATTTAAAAACCTGGGCCTGTATTATGTATAGGGTGCACCCCCTGTTCTGCACCATGGTGCACCTTTAGCTGTATGCGCTGGCCGCAGGCCCTCTCACTGCACACTATTTACAATTAATGCGCTGCCCGCAGCGCAGCTGCAATCACTTGCCCAACATGTTTGAAGCAGTCAGTCCACCTTTCATTTTGTGGGCTGCAGCCTGGTTTGCTTTTGAAAAGGGGCAGCGATCCTGGAGGTAGATGACTGATGGGGTCCCCCTTTCATAGGGTGCCCACAGGAAGCATACTGACTGCGTCATCTCTTTGTGGCACACACCCAGCGCACCCTCTGACAGCTCCTATGCCTCTGCTCGCACATCCCTCACTATGGTGCAGGCACAGAGGCAATCTGATCTGTATTAGAAAGCGGGCTGTGCAATCATCTTCGTCAGTAAAACCAAAGTGCCCCAGGGCACAGAAAGAGGCTCACACCCCTCTTGCACCGGGGTTGTAATTTGTGTAATACAGCCCTTGATATTCCCAAAGTCAATATGGGTTTTGAGGCGTACAGTTGAAACATACATCGCCCCCCCACAACACTACAGAAAAATGCATCACTGCCCACTTGTAAACTTCTTTTTTTAAACGTTCACATTATTGCTAATGTTGTTGCACATCTCTTCATTGTGCTAGTATTTGATTCATTTTCAGCAAAAATAATCCATGGTTTCTATGGGTTGAAATATTTTATTCTGGGAAATCTTCTATAATCCCTTTCAGCAGTGCTCAATTTGAGCCAGTGGTTTCTGAGCACTGCACCTAATTATCAACAACGGCTCTTTTCATGAGCACCAGTTAAGGACACATTCATTTATGGTAGGCACGGGGAGATTAAGGGGCAGATTTACAAGCCCCTTGCGCCACCGATGCATCACTTTTCGTGACACATCGGTGGGTTATTTTTACGCAAAATTTACAAGGTGACGCATCTATGTAGATGCGTCACGTAAACGGAGATGTGACGGAATGGAGCTGCGCGAGATTCGGCTGCGTCACGTAGGTATTAAGATATGCAAGGTTAGGCGTTCCCACTCAAAAACCAACGCATTTCCGGCGTAGGCATATTTACAACAATTCCCCGCGGTGATGCATATATAAAATGTGTCACGCAAATTTGAAAATGCGCTCGCAAGCCTACGCCTCATAAACCCACGCGCAGGAAATGACGCAAGTACCACATACATTGAATAGAAGTGCAGCAGAGCAGTTTTGCAGCAGAGCAGGCAACATGGACCTCCTAATCCTGCAGATGGGAGTTGCACCAAGAAGACAACAACCACCCCCAGACCAAATTCCACAACCTCACCCTCCACCATTACCACAAAGGCAGCGCAGGAGAAGGGAGCGCATCTACCGTCAAAGGACCACCCTCATTGGACTCCGGGACAAACAAGTCATTAAAATGTATCGACTCAGGAAAGTGTCTATTGTGACTCTGCTGCGGCAGATCACACCACAGCTACAGACTCCAAATGAAAGGGTCAGCAACATCCCACCGCAGACAAAGCTACTGGTGGTTTGACACATGTTGGCTTCCGGATCTTTTCAAACAACATCAGCACGAGTGGCAGGGGTCTCACAGGCATCTTTCTCCGCCTTCCTCCCTTCTGTCTTGGATGCCATCATTCAGCCCACACCACAGCACATCCATTTCCCAAACACACCCCAGCAGCAGATGGACATTAAACAAGGCTTCTATGCCATTGCTGGCTTCCCACATGTACTTGGTGCAATGGACTGCACACATGTTAAGCTGGTACCACCTGCAGCAACTTCACACCTATACCGTAACCAGAAGCACACACACTCCATCAATGTCCAGGCCATTGTGGACCATCCGGGACTGTACATCAATGTACTTGCCAAATATCCTGGGAGTCTGCATGATTCATATATATTCAGAAACAGCATCATCAATGACCGTTTCCAAAATGGACAATATGGCAATGAGCTCCTTGTAGGTAAGCATAAATAAAAATGTTCATACCAATATACTCTGCAAGAATAGCTGGCCCTCTGCCACATTACATGCCCTTGTGTCCGAATGATGCAAGAAGTCAATGTGAAAATGCAAAACCACATATACACTATAACCACATAACATACAGTCCAAAGCTGCATACATACATAGCAGCATAACCTAAAGTGCCAAGGGACACCAGATAGGAATGCATGCAAATATCCTACATAAAGTTGTGAAGATCAATAAGTCACACTGTCGACATATGCACACATGTCATCTAACACAAATTAACTATTAAAAGGTGCAATGCATTGTAAAGCATGCATGGAAATAGCAAACCAGCCAAATTGAATGTGCATGTGCATTTAGGTGTACATAAGTGTACATTTCTATTACAAACAGGATGCATGAATTGGTGCACCATGTGACAAAGGTACGTGTGCAGGGGCATGCCAACCAAATGTGTGATAATGCAGGGGCAAAGACATCAAACCATAACGTTTACAAAATGTGTAGGACCACTATGTCATGCAACTGACTCTCTGTTGCACAGAAAAAACTTTTGTCATACTCACATATTGAAATGTGCCCAGATGTGCAATGCACAATGTTGGAAAGTGTGCATCCAACCAAAACATTACACATGTATCACTCTCACACCACTCACCTTTCTGTCAAATAAAACATGCACTGTAAAGCACCATCCGTTGTCATGCACATCAATTGATAGACAGCAAGTGTAGTGACAGGTGTCACAAACAATGGCAAACCTAGGAGGCAGATTTACGAGGAAGTGCCGCAGCGCGGCCTCGCAAGCCCTTTGGCTGTGCCACGCTATGGCACTCCCAAAGCACAGGAATGCAACATATTTACAATAACATGTTGCATTCCTGTGCTGTCCCCTGCGCTGGTGCACAAACAGCTGCCATGCGCCGGCGCTGGCACCATTGACCATGGTGCAAGGATGCCTGCGTCATGGGGAGATTGTTTTTGTGCAGGAAGAGGCACCTTCCTGCACAACACACTATCACTACAGGCATTTTTCACTTTCAATGCGTGCTGTAAATGTAGCACACATTGAAAGAGTAAAAAAAACATTTATCCTCATTGCGCCTCGCTACGCCACCCCTAGGGTGGCGTAGCAAACTGACGCATTTCCAGATTTACGAATCCTCTTAAATCTGGAAATGTGTCTGGTTCCATGGGTGTTGCATGAGAACACCCACAGCAACACCCAGGTAAGCACCTTTTATGCAAAGTGCTGCTTGTGAAGGGGCCGTATTAACAAGGACAGGGAAAGCCACGCAGGGTGGCTTTTCCTGTCTTCGTAAATATGGGGCAGTGTAATGCGCTGCCAGTGCGTCACAAAAAATGGCGTAATGGCAGCGCAAGGGGCCTGTAAATCTGACCCCCAATGTTAAACACAACATGTAATCGGCACCAACTTAATTCACTATTACAATCTTCACAAACATGACGTACAACACATGCCATGTATACTGATGTCACCCAAAAGTAACACATTTTACTTACTTTCCACTTACAGCTGATCAAGGTTATGGCCTACAGAAGTGGTTGATGACACCATTTGGAAATCCACAGACTGATCCGCAAAAGGCATACAACCATGCCCATAGCCGAACTAGAAACATCATAAAAAGAAGCTTCGGAATGCTCAAGTCCAGGTTCCGTTGCCTAGATTTATCAGGCGGAAGGCTACTCTATTCACCAGAAACTGTGTGCAAGATGATAATGACATGTGCAATACTCCATAACATATGTGTCAAAACAAATGTGCCCTGGGATGAAGAGAAACATCCCCCTGAACAAATGGATGATGGTGATGATGAAGCTGAAGCAGAAGGACGAGACATACTCCACACTGCAGCAGGGATAAGACGCCGCACACACAGTCACACAATTCTTCACATGATGTAGCAAATCTACTTTTGTAACAATATGCACTAATGTCACAATAAAGAAATTAATTAGGAGCATCACCTTTGTGTCCATTTGCTTCACAGGTCATATGATACAAATACATATGGGCAGATTAACATGAAACTGCTGCTGCATGCCAGTGCAAGCACTTTGACTGTGACACGCTGTGGCACTTTTGGAGCACAGGAATGCCACATAACCACAATGATATGTTGCATTCCTGTGTATTACCCTGCAATCGCGCACAAACAGCTGTCATGCGGTGGTTCTGGCACCCTTGCACCATGGTCTAAGGATGGCTGTGTGGTGTGGATGACATGCATAGCTGCAGAAAGTGGCACCTCCCATCACTCATTAAAACACAGGGGTTAATTCAACAACCCCTTGCGCCGCTGATGTGTCACCTTTTCACATGTGAAAAGTGGTGCACCGGCGCCGCAAGGGGCCTGAAAAGAAGCCACATGGTTCCTCGCTGTGACATGGTAACAAATGTACTGCAGGTAGTGCAGAGGAGGCATGATGCAATGTTATCCACCTGCTGTGCAAGTCCAATTTAAAAGTACCACAAACCAACTAATCAATTTTATAAATAATATGTACACATATCCCATTATGTACTTGAATGTTGGTAACAGAAAATAACACAACTCATCAGAAAATCATGCAACCTGTTGAGAAGGAATACATACATGTACATTACGTGACACATCCCTTGCACAACACCACACATATCCATCTATTCACTACAAAATCTGGGTTGAGTCACTCAGACCACTGAAATGTGTCACATCCGACCGTAAAGTGTCACCAAGTCACAAGCGTAAAGCATCTTCAAATCTGGCTTGACTCACTCAGACCCCCTGTAACGTGTCGCATCCGACCGTAAAGTGTCGCAAAGTCACAAGCGTAAAGCATCTTCAAATATGGCTTGACTCACTCAGACCCCCTGTAACGTGTCGCATCCGACCGTAAAGTGTCGCAAAGTCACAAGCCTGAAGCCTCTTCAAATCTGGCTTGACTCACTCAGACCCCCTGTAACGTGTCGCATCCGACCGTAAAGTGTCGCAAAGTCACAAGCGTAAAGCATCTTCAAATCTGGCTTGACTCACTCAGACCTCCTGAAACGTGTCGCATCCAACCATAAAGTGTCGCAAATAATAAAAAACGGGTAGCATCTGTACAAAACGCGACGCAAACTTAATAACCGTCACGCTTTGTATTGACAAATGCATGTTAACGCATGAGGCCAAACGCAACAAACTGGAAACACACGCTAAACAGAGAAACGTCACGCATGCAGATGTGAACTGAAATGGCAATTGAGTCAAAAACACGACACATTGTCTGAAATATGACGCAAAACGTGTCGCATCTAAGCAGGAAATGATGCAATGATTCTAGAATGTTGTAAACCAGGAAGTACACAGTTACTTTCACTTTCTCTTACTATCTCTAGGAGTGTGCTTGGTGGAGGAGGCTGGTGTGGAGTGCTGAGATTGTGATTGGAGTTTGGAGTGTGTTTGGTCAGTCCTGTGTGTACTTTTAACATTTGTTGGTCTGTCTTTTGTCACTTGAAAGTCTTGTTTGTGGTCTAAATAGTTGTATCTTGGGGTGTGTGTTTAATAGGGGTAGTTAGGTGTAGGATTATTATACGGGTGGGGTAATTTAATTTTTCTTTATTTTTTTTGCCGATAAGTTTCCTTTCTAACTATTTGTAAATTTCATTTTAACTAACTACTTATAAGTCAGCATGTCCAGCAGGTCCAAGAATCTGTCCAACAGACAGTTTGGGGGCCTTATCTGGCTAATATATCATTTCCTGCCCCGAATGATCAGCACGGGGGGCCGGATGAGCAAGAGCTACCCAGCACCTGAACGGAGGCAGAGGTGGGGCAGGGTCCAGCACCACCTTGCAAGGATTTTTGATGTCCACTGCACACCCCACCAAATTAAACACCGCTGGCAGGATGTGATCAACCGAGAGGGAGACTTGCTGGACCATCTTGGCCTGGAAGTCGGTGGGCCAACTGGTAAGTAAATATATGATATGAGTCATATTGGTTTAGTAAGAGGTGCACAGCAATGCCATACATTGCACTGTCCATATTTTCAGATAGATTCAGTGGTGTTGTAATGGTGTCTGAGAAAATACATCTGACATCAAGGAACAAATTGCATGTTGTGCGGTAACAGCCCTATATGTTGTAATCAATTTTTATAATGTTGAGTTTCCAATGGTATCTTTGCACACACACAAGCACCGTTGCCAAATTTGGAAAACTTTCTGTGATGCCATTAACTATCTTTTCACTGTCTTCACATCAATAGTGATGTATGAAGCTAATGTGTGTGACATTCATTGGCCATGTAAAAATGTCACACTTGTGTGTGGTACTCCTACAGCCGTGTTGCATAGGTGTGGCTGTGGGTGTCCCCACGCAACACACATGGAACCAGACACATTTCCAGATTGACGAGGAATCGTAAACATGGTAAAGCGTCTGTATGCTACACCACCCTAGGGGTGGCGTAACGAAGCACAACGTGGATGATTGTTCCAATTAACCAAATATTCTTCCCCTTTCAATGTATGTTGCATTCCACAGCACACATTGAAAGAAGTTTATGCCTGTAGTGATTGATTTTTGTGCATGAAGGTGACCCTTCCAGTACCAAAGGAAACTCCCCATGATGCAGCATCCTTGCCCATGGTGCAAGGATGCGAGCGCCGGCGCATGGCACATGTTATTGTGCCTGCGCAGGGGTGAGTACAGGAATGCAAATTATCATTGTAAAAATGTTGGGCCCGCTTTACACATAAAGTGACTCAGTGCATTCTGCAAGACATTTGGCTGTGCTGCACTGAGTCAGTTTCAAAGCATAGGGATGCAACATATTTGCTTCAACATGTCGCAGCTCTGTGCGTCCCCATGCACTGGTGCACAGATTGCAGCCATGTGCCGGCGCAGGCACCCTTGCACCAGGGTGCAAGGGTTCTTGGGTCGTGGGGAGATTGTTTTTGTGCAGGAAGGGGCACCTTCCTGCACAAAAACAATCCCTACAGGCATTTTCATCTTACAATGCGTGCTTTAGAATGCAGCACGCATTGAAAGGAGAAAAACTAGGAGATATGTAAAAATTGCTCCTCGTTGCGCCTCGCAACACCACCCCTAGGGTGGCGTCGCATACTGAGGCATTTCCAAGTTCACAATTCCTTGGAAATCTAAAAATATGTTTGGTTACATGGGTGTTTTGTTGTATCACCCACAGCAACACCCATGGAACATCCCTTTCACAAAAACTGCTGCGTGTAAAGGGGGCATATTTACAAGGGCAGGGAAAGTCAAGCAGGGTGTATTTTCATGTCCTTATAAATATTGAGCAGTACAAGGCACCACTAGTACGTCAACAAAAGTGACGTACTGGTGGCGCAGGGGCTTGGAAATCTGCCCCGTTGTATTCAAGTGCTCAGAAAGTTACACAGTGTGGCAAAGACAAAGTGCTTGTGGGGCCTCACTGCGGTAGTCTCTTGGAAATCTGGCCCTATCCTGTGTAAAACTCATGATATACATAAGTCAGGATGTCTATGTAAGCATGAGGCATCAATCAACCAACCAACCAATCATGGAAATTATAAGTGTGCTACTCACATGTGAGGGTCTGAATGCGTGGGGGGGAGCAGCTGCGTGCAGTTGAAGAGTCATGTTTTTACAGTTGCAATGAAGATGTGTAGGGTGGGGTGTGCGCCGGCTGTTGATTGGTAGCTCATTGAATGTCTTGCCTGTGATGTAGTCGAAGGATCTCCTGACTGTCATTGCTCTGTGGCTGGGCAGGGATTTGGGAAGTGTGTGCTCAGAGGTTCGGAGGTACCTCTTGGGGGTGTTGAAGGAGAGTCTGTAGTTGATGTATTGGTCTCTGATGTTGTGGAGGCTTTTGCTGGGTTGGGTGAGTATATTTAATGTTACTCTGTTTGCTACAAGGAGCCAGAGGATGTCTCACAGGTGTTGGGTGATGTGTATGTGTCAGGGGATGGCAATGACAGGCCTGGCTGCGGTGTTCAGTACGGGATTGAGTTTGCGGAACAGAGATTTGTGGATCCCAGTGTAGAGGGTGTTTCTGTACTCCAGCATGCTGGTAATGAGTGCATGGGTGATGTGCTACATTCAATGAACGGTGGATTCACTGGATGGCATTTCCGAGGACGCAGAGGGTGTTGAAGCATGTGGATGTTACAGAGTATACCTATGGGCCCATGGAGAGGGATGAGTCGAGTATGATGCTATGGTTCTGGGGGGGTGCTGTCGAGTGCGGTAGCCCACCTGGAGTTGTCCCATGCAGAGGTGGAGTGTCCAAGGGTGAGGAGATCTGTCTTCTCTGAGACCAAAGTCAGGCTGCTGTGGCACATCCAGGATACAACGTCTCCCAAAGCTACGTGGAAATTCAGTCTGTTGGTGATGGTGTAATTGGTGAGGTAGAGGATGATCTGGGTGTCATTGGCCTAGGGTACTATGCTGAGTCTGTCATGTCTGGTGATGGCGGAGATGGGTAACATGTAAATGTTGAAGAGTGTGTGGCTGAGTTACAATCCTTGGTGTACTCAACAGTCGTGTTACGTGGGTTTAGATATCAAATCTGGGAGTGTGAATCTTGGTCTTCTCACGGCAAGGAAGGAGTGGAGTCCTTCAAGGGTGGTTCACTGAATGACGGATTTGTGGAGTCTGGCGGTGACTGTGTGGTGGGAGATGGTGTTGAAGGCTGCACAGACATCTAGTATGCCCACGTCTGATTTGTGTCCCTGTACAAGGAGTGTGGGGATGTTGACTTTTGCGGCAGGTAGAGCATTATTTGTGACGTGTTAGCCAATTAATCCAGATTGTGAGTGCCGATGGATGTTGTTTCTCCAAATTTTATTCCCTTAGCTGGACGTTGACACTCTCATTTGTGACTGGATCTCAGAAATGGGAGGAGGGAGTTGAGTGGCTAGTCAATGAGGCTCGTGGGGTGTGCTGAAGGCTTCTTGAATGGGGGTCAGAGTTATGCGCACTTCCACTTGACGTGGAAAATGCCAGTTTTGACGGTGGTGTTGATCGTCAGCTTTTAATGCTGGAGTGATGGCTGCAGCAGCTTTGTGGAAGAGGGGTGGGACAGGGATCCGTTTGTGATCATGAGTGGATGCCTCTCATGGTAGATGCGTTGTCTTGGGTGCTGATTTTTGTCAGGGATGAGATGGAGGGGTGGCTGGTGTTGCTTGAAGATTGTGTAGTTTCTGAGACCTGTGTCTGGTCTTTGAACTTTTCTTAGAAGCACATGACATCCGTGTGGAAGTAGGAGCAGAGCTTGTTGTAGTGGTCCTGGGAGGGGGAGATGCCTGTATTATCAATGTGTGTTTTGGCAAAGTCAGTGATGATGCAGAATAGTTCCTTTGCATTGCTGGAGTTTGTGAGGATCTAGAGTGGGATTAAGTTCCTTTTTGTAAGTTTGATGTGTGTTTGGAATTCAGATATGGTGTTCTTGTAGGTGGATCGGTCTTCAGGGGATTTGCTGTTACTCTGGTTCTCCACAAGGCGTCTGCATGTGCGCCAGGATTGATATGGGTTGGCCTTGAACCATGTTGGCTTCCTGTGCTGCTGTGTGTTGGGGTTACGTACGGGTGCAAGTTCATCTACACATTTTGAGATCCATCTGTGGGGTCCATTGTCTGCAAAGTTTGTGTTGTTCAAGGTGTTGGTGGCATTTTGGTTTTGGGCTGATTTGAGTTGTTCTATGTTCATCTTGTGTCTGTTCCTTTGTGGAGTGCAGGTAGGAGTTTTCTTTGCAGATGCTTTGTCGATGTGGAAGTGTACGCCGTGCTGGTCAGTCCATGGGGGTTACGTGGGCTGGCTGTAGTGGATGTGGTGATGTCCTGCCCTGGCTTGTAGGTGGGGGTGGTGACAATTTGTTTCTGTCAGAGGTTTGCAAGGTTGTCCATGCGGGTGGCAAATTTGGTGTCACTGAGGTTGTCGAGCTGTGAGCTGAGGTATGTTATAAGTATGTAGTACATGTATGCGACGGTGTGTTGTGCGATTTTGTTGGCGATGTAGGTGGTGTACACAGTTCGAGGTCTGGATGGTCTGTAGGCAAGGGTCCCTCGCAGGGTTGTCCTTGGGCTGGCCTGGATCTGGAAGTGTAAGTGTTTGGTGTTGAGCGGGCTGTTGCTTGAGCTTGAGCTCGTGAGTCGGAGGTATCTCTTGTGTGCAATGGGAAGGCCTCATCCAGGGCGGTTGTTGCGGGTCCTTCCTCAGATTCTTGTATCGGTCGGTGATGGCATTGGCAATGTTGTTGGCAAAGGTGGCGTTTTCCCTGGTTATTGTGAGTAAGGCAACATCTGGTGCAAGGGTGTTGATGATGATCCAGATCTCCATGGCTAGTCTGTGCAGGGAGCACACGTTGAGTAGGATGCACTTCAGGGATCCCGAGTTGGTGCAGTTTGGTGTGTGCGTTGTTTGTGTGTGTGGGGTCGGTGGTGAAGGTCTGGGGGCAGTGTAGTCAGGATTACTGTCCATGGTTGTTACTCTGTGTGGACAGCTTGCAGTTGTGAAATTTATCACTGGTACAGTGCAAGGACATTTGCTGAGTCATCGCAGAGGGATTTGGGAGATCCATGATCTCTTGCGCTGGTTGTGTTTGGGTTGTTGACTGCTGCAGAGGGGTTTGGCTGTTGAGCAAATACTGTGCATGCCTGCTGTGTGGACATGCATCAAACACCATAAAATAGGGAAGGGGGGACGGATGCGCAGCTGGGAGTCTGAAATCGTCAGGGTGGAGACACCGCAGGTGCATCAGCAGCAGGAACGGAGGGGGAAGCGGGCAGCCAAAAGAACAACAAGACATGGCCAATAAACTGCAAAAGTGACAAGCAGGGTCCAATCAGTGTGCAATAAGGCAACAAGATAGAGGTTAACATGCTGCAAGCATGTAGAGAGTCAAACAACTATTGTGAGTCATCACATCCAAAAATGTGTACACATTTGCATGTACAAACCAATTTTGAGAACCAGACATCCTTACATCATTGTTCTATTGTGTCTGCGTAAGGGCATGTCTGATGAATCTGTCAAAGCACAGGCAAACTCCCAGGGATGCTCCACATAATTGTTTCACACTCATTGAACTGTGATGTGGAAGTGACCCAGCATTTACAATGTCCAGGTGTAGGTGGCACAACATTGCTGTACTTAATGTGAAAGGAGTTACATGGTCTGGTAATTACCTGCATGTGTCACGATAACATTTATTTTGCATAGAATGTACATATGTCCGGAATTCCAACATGATTGTACATCTGTTCATGTTTCTTAGGTGGATCACAGCCATATACACAGGGGGAGGTAGACACATTTGATGACCCCATCACTACCAGTGAGTATCCATCATTGATTGTGATGTTGGTGATGTGCAAGGATGGAAGCTTGACTCTGTATGTGGGAAACTATAGTATGATCACTACATTCAGCTGCAGTCTCAACTTTTTGAACTCTATCGGAGTTCAAAGACCATGAGGAAACACATTGTGAATGTTGTACTGCGTGAAGATATGCCTGGACATATTAAAAGCCATGAAAGTGTCAGACAGGCCTTCCCTCAGCCCACATTGCACAATGGAGTGCCCATTGCCACTTTGACTGGAGTAGCAGAAGCCAAGTGGAGACAGCAGCATCAGATGGATGATGTTTGGAAAGGAAGGCATGCTTACCACATTCCTCACTACATGTGGGTGGTGGTGTTGTGCCCAATCGTTGTACAGGATGGTGTTCCTGGGTTGCAGTGTGGGTGCAAGGTCGGAGTCAGCTGGGCTAGGGAAGTACATGGGTTGCAATGCTTTTTTGCTGAGAGTCAATGTAATAACCCAGAGTACAATCAAGCACAATATGGCCATGCTCAGTGTCCATCATTGTCATATGTCTCTTCATGATTTTGACATTTTAAGTGTGAACATGTTTAGTTATCTGACTGTTATTCGTCATCCAAGCCTCAAATGTCTGATGTATCGTCCTAGGAATACCTGATCAATGCCGCACTTTCAAACGACATCCATAGACCTTACTCATTTGTATGCAACTGAGCTATAGGAATGGCAGTCTGCCTTATGTATTTGGATGGGGTAATCCTTGTGCTGTTTTAAGAACAATATTTAATTGTGCCATCACACAAGTGTGGCACATCTTGTACTCAAAAATTGCCTTCACAGTCCTGACTGCGTAAGACTTAATTCATGATTTATTTATTTTATTTATTTATTTAGGCAACTTATAGAGCACGCAAATACCCTTGGGTGTCTCTGCGCTGCGGACTAGGCAGAGGGGAGGCTGACGCGGCTGGTTATTGGTTGAAAAGCCAGGTCTTCGAAAAGAGAGCAGGGTGGGACTGGTCTTGATATGGAGGGGGATCGTGTTCCATAGTTTGGTGGTAGGGACCGTAAATGTTCTGTCGCCCCAGGAGGCTTTTTTGGTTCGGGAACAGTCAGCAAGTTTGATGCTGATGAACGTAAGGGTCTGTGGGCTTGTAGGGGCAGAGAGTTTTCCTGAGAAACTCCGGTCCAATGTGGTGGATTGCCTTGTAGGCAATGCATAGCGCCTTGAACTTGGTTCTGCTCCTGATGGGTAGCCAGTGGAGTTGTCGTACCACCTTGGATATTGGTTTGAATTTGGGGGTGGCTGTCAGAAGTCTGGCGGCTGCGTTCTGCACTAGTTTCAGCTTATTTAGGACTCTTTCTTGGGCATTGATGAGTAAACCGTTGCAATAGTCGACCTTGGACATGACTAGTGTGCTAATGAGAGTCCTACCAGAGCTAGTTGGGAGAAAAGGTAGTAGTTTCTTTATCATCCTAATAACGTAGAAGGATGCAGAGACGACTGCATTAGCGTGGTGTATGAATGACAGCTTGTTGTCGAACATAATACCTAGATTTCTTACCTTTGTGACGGGGGAGGGAGGTGAGCCTAACTTAGCTGGCCACCAAGTAGGGGACCAGGCAGGGGAGAGGTTGCCAAAGATCATCACCTCCATCTTGTCTGAATTTAATTTGAGGCAGTTGTTTGCCATCCAAGCACTGATGGCTAGCATTCCCTCTTGGAAGTTTGCCGCAACTGCCCCTCCGTCATTGTGCACCGCTAACACCAGTTGAGTGTCGTCGGCGTACGACGTTAGGCCCATGCTGTAAGTTTTGATGACCCTCGCCAGGTCCGACACATAGATATTAAACAAGGTCGGACTAAGCGATGATCCCTGTGGCACACCACATGGGAGGGCGAATGACGGGGAGTTGAAGTCACCAAGCGTCACTAATTGAGTGCGATTGGACAGGAAGCACCAAGACAGCGGCACCAGCCCATCGAGTATCTTCCTGATTTCATCGGAAGCTTTAATCAGGGCTGTTTCCGTGCCATGGCCCTTTCTGAAGCCAAATTGGGTGTCATCTAGTAGGTTATTTTCGTCAATAAAGTGTGCTAACTGTGTGTTCATGGTCTGTAGTTTTTTGTATCTGTGGGATCGAGGTTGTTTTTCTTTAGTAGGGGCTTGATGACGGCTTTTTTCCAGATGGAAGGGTAAGTCCCTGTCATGAACATCGAGTTGCAGATGTTTACTAGGTTGGAGCCTATAATGTCAGGAATCAGTTTAAGAGTGGATGGTGGGCACGGGTCATTGGGGGTTCCGGATTTAACCGTGGGAATTAGGTGAGTGATCTGTTCCGGAGAGACTTGACTAAATTCCTCTAGTTTAGGAGTGGTTTGATCGTCGGTTGGGCCGATTTTGCGGGGGTGGGGATGGTTATTGACCTCGCTGGGAGCGTCTGTGGGGTTGTTAGTCTTAGTGTGGGTAGAAAAGTTGGCATAGATGTGACTGACTTTTTCTTGGAAGTAGCTGGCCAGCGAGTTACAGAGCGTTTGGGTGGCGATAGTGGGGAGGTTGGTCCCTTGTCCTGATAACTTGGTTACTACCTGGAACATCTGTTTGGCGGAATCTTGCGCTGATTCAATTAGTTTGAGATAGTAATTACTTTTTTCAGTGATTATGAGATATTTGTATTTGGTTATAGAGGAGTTTTGGGGCGGGATCATAGTCTCGACGCCAGCGTCGTTCTTGATACCTGCACCTTTGTTTCTCGAGTCTTAGTATTTCAGAGAACCAAGGGGCGGATGGGGTCTTTCTATTGTTGGAAGCATTTTTGAGGGGGATCACAGTGTTAACTGCATTCTGGAGCCATTGTGTGTAGTTGATGGCTGCAAGTTCGGGGTCGTGTAGCGGGTTTTGCTGAGTGGAAAGCAGGTGAGTTTTGAGGTCTAGCGGGGCGATGTTACCCCATGCTTTGAACTGCTTGAGGAGAAGGGGGCTGGTCAGAGGAGGGGTGTTCCTCTTGGTTTGGATGTCGAAGAGAATTGCACAGTGATCTGTCCAAGGCAGCGGGAGGATGTTCTCTAGAGAGATTTGCTGATTGTTGGAAAACAATCCGTCCAGTGTGTGGCCGGCGGAGTGAGTAGGGCAATTCACTAATTGTGAGAGGCCTACCACCTCGAATTCGGCTATGAGGGTTAAGGTATCCTGGTCATCGTGGGCTTCTAGATGGAAATTGAAGTCTCCCAGTATGGAGAAATTGGATTCTCCTGCTACTAGTTCTAGTAAGCAGCCCATGGCCGAAAGGAATTCAGTTCGAGAGCCTGGAGGGCGGTACAGGAGGATACCCCTGAAAGGAAGGGAGTGGGTGAGCATGATCATGAAGGTGAAGGCTTCACAAATCTTAGTGGGGATTGATGCTGTCCTGACTGAGTATTTGTCTCGGTGAATAAGTGCCAGGCCTCCTCCTTTTTTGATATGGCAGGAGGAGTAGCCGTCGGGGTTTGAGGTACAGAAATCTGGTCCGCAGGAGGGGTCTCCCCAGGTTTCTGTTATGAATAGAAGGTCTAGTTTGTCGTCTTCTAGGAGGTTCAGTATTTCGTATTTGTGTTTGGGGAGGGAGCGAGCATTTATGAGAGCTGAGCGGATTTTTCCTTGGTTTATGGACTGTGAGTGTGCGCGAGTGGGTGGTCAGTCGAAGGTGTCTAGTGAGAATGGGCAGTTTAGGCAGCAGGTAGTGAACTGAGTGGCTATGGAGTCCAGGTTGAGACGAGGGCAGGTCTGTTTGTCTTTGCTGGCACTAAATATGTGTTTAAGATGTTTACTATTGTAAGTTATTGTCTTTCTATGAGGGTCTGGTTTAAAAGGGCCAGGGGGCATGGCCCTGGGCCCGATCCAGGTGCGGACGGGCGCAGACGTGCTTGCCTTTGGCGCGCCATGTAACTGTCTTGCTTTTGCTGCATGTATCTCGTTGTGTCCTCGATATTTTGGAGATGTGGAGCAACATACCTGGTGCCACTTTGTGGTGGCATTTGCACATGCCTCTGACTCATAATGGCGGATATGTTGGCCAGAGATTGTGCAAGTCCTGGTGTTTGGTTGTTGCTGGCTTGTTCCATACCAATGTTTCCCAATTCTGAGTTCAGGCTTCGGCGTATTGCTTGCAGGATGCCACCCACACTCTCCACAGCCACATGAACCTCTCTGAGTAGTTCCTGTTGTAGAGCTACAGCAGTTCTTTGGAACTCTACCTATGTGTTATCCAAGACAGGGCTTATATTTGTGGTGGCAGATTCTGTTGTTGAAGTTTGTTGGGTTTCAGCTGGAGCAGCTAACACACTGTTGTCACTCTCAGGAGGTGCTGTAGGTGACCGTATGGTGGTTATGAGGTCATCCAGTGTGTCACTGTCAATTGAGGGCAGGGTGTCGTCAACAAGATTGGTGTCATCCACACGTTGTGATGTGGAAGGTGCATCCTCTGAAAAATAAGGTGGAAAGTGTTACTAGTGGTTACATGTTCAATTGTAGTGAGATTTAGTAAGAGGCATCACATGTGGGTTATCAAAGCTGATCTCTGTGTCACAGCAAAGCGATCTATGTCCTGATGCAGACTGATGCTCAAGACTCATACCCACTTGCATGGGCATTGCACACTTATTGTTACAGTATTGTTGCTGGTCATTGGTATTTATTGTTACTGAGCTGTGGACATACACTGCGTTGTAAATTTTGCTCTTAGTGGCAACACTGCAACGGCAATTGTAAATTAGTGTGTGATATCAGTGTGTTGGCCCCCTTTCCAGCACAACATACTGCCAACCTAAAGATATGTTTGCACGCACATTTTGGAGACATTATGGCCCATATGTACAAGTATTCCCTCAAACTACCACCAACACTAGTTAGCGGAAGTTTGCTGTGTGCCGGGCTATCGCCCAAAAAAACGCACTGTTAGTGATGTTATTACAATACGTTGGGACATGGCGAGATTTGCTGCAATGATGACTGCCAGAAACACTGCTGTGAATGCGATAGTAATTCTGCCGTTAGCAAGTAATGACTGACAAAAGGCACATTAGCGGCAAAGGAAATCACATTAGTCAGCCCAATTTTTTATGGCATCAACAGTGAAAACAAGCCTATGAGTCAACCTACAATGAGAACTAGGATACTAAAAATATTTATCATGCAGAATGGATTTGCCTGGCCCCAGTACATCACAGATCAACAACTCCCCCAAGCCCCCCAACAGCCATGATGACCATCCAGAGACCCAGGGGAAGATGAAAATCTGGGCTACAATAATGAGTACAAGCGCTTTGCTGAGCAATACCAGTGTGCATCACTTATCATTGGGCCTCCTGCAACACAATGGCATACAAACCCTTGGAAGCACCAATGAGTACCCGGGTCATGGTGGCATCGGTGGCCCGCCATTTGTGACCCTAACTGGGATGCGGAGGTGCAGTGGAGTTGCTGGTCTGTGGTGGTAGGCATTGAGGCATTGGTGATCACCCTTACCTGGTGGTGTAGTCAGCCAGGTCGCATGGAGGCATGTTGCTGACTTGTGTGAGAAGACACCCTGGTCCCCCTTGTAGCTGTGAATGGTACATGCCCTCCTGGGTATCTATGTAAGGAGGTACACATCGCATACCACGCCCCAATAGTACATTGGGCTGCACAGAGGATATTGCCAATGGTGGCCAACGCATATCTGCATCAGAGGCCGGAGGATGGGTCACTGGCCATACGCTGTGGAGGGTGAGGACCCTGAGATGATGCAAACTTATCTTGCACAAGCACTGAAACTTCACGCCTAAGGGAGGCGTGTTGCATCAACTTCATCTTGAGCTTACCCAGCTGTTTTGGCAGTGAATGCTGTACCCAGGCTTGTGTAAGCCCACCTGGCTGAGGCTCATGCTGGCTGAGTCACAGACTTTGAGAGAGTGCATCGGATAACACGACTGTGCCAATGTCCAAGTGAGGGGAAGGTGTGACGTGTAGCAGAGGATGCCCAAGGTATAGTGGGGTCCAGGGGTAGCACCTGTGGGTGAGGGACCCCCAGTGGCAGATGATCCGCTATGGTGGTGGAGCATTGGGCCAATGATTTTGAGCAGTGCAAGGCGGTGAAACAAATACCATGAAGGTTACTTTTTGAGGTACTCATGCTATGTTTCCTTTCTGGGTGGGAGGGTGATTGGGGCTGCTCTACTCACGAGTAGGCCCAGGGCTGAGTGATATGCCCACTAAAGTGCACAATGACTGTTACTTTGGCCCTCTCAGTCTGCCCAAAACAGTCATGTGCACTTCCCTGTTTGCAATGCAGGCAGCATTACAGCCTGCATGGAGAACATGCCCACCCCTCATGCCCCTGTCTGAACGCATTGTCCCTGCGCGCATGAGCAATCACAACGCCACATTGCAGCCTTGTGAGTGACTTAGGTGAGGGAGCCTGGATGGCTTCTTCCTGTTCCTTGAAGCAGACTCCGAGGAGCAGGAGCACAGAATACGCAGGACCAAGCCTTGTTGCAATTATCCTTTTGTAATATGATGCCAACCCCCGCCCCCACACCCCCCCACATCCATACCCCCTCCAGTGTCCTTTCTGGCTTTTTCCACCTCACAGCTGTGCAGTGCCCCCTGCATCATTTCTCAATGCCAGATGCTGTGCGGCCATGCGCAGCAGGCAGACCAGTGGTATACAAAAAGAATATCTTTAGTTGCAACGCAACGCATACCATTACATTGCATTCCAATACAATGCATACCAATAGTTCTCATATTGCAACAGTGGAGAAAGAGCTGGATAGGGTAGCATTGTAAATTACTGTTCCCACTACAGTGAGTGCAACCCTAAAAAAAACACTTGTAACACATAACAACCCCTGATCCCTAAGATTCATCTCAGACCCCCAAAACCACCTTAAATTTCACATTTGACCCCAGAAGACACCCTAATTTACATTTTACACCCCAAATGACACCCTAATTTTCATTTTTGACCCCAAAAGACACCCTAATTTTCTTTTTTGACCCAAAAAGATATCCCAAATTTCCTTTTTTGACCGCAAAAGACACCCTAATCTTCATTTTTGACCCCAAAAGACACCCTCATTTTTATTTTTGACCCCAAATGACACCCTCATTTTCTTTATTGACCCCAAAAGACACCCTAATTTCCTTTTTTGACCCCAAAAGAAATCCAATTTTTATTTTAGCCAACCAAATACACACTATATTTCATAATTTTCCCCAGAAGACCCCCTAAATTTGATATTTGCTCACCAAGAAAGTCCCTTAAATTTTTATCTGACACCAGAAAGCATTACCAAACCTGGAACTGATGAATCTCCATTACTTGCATCACAATGCGTTGATATGACATGCAATGTGAAGGCAACTGCGTGCCTGAAGTTACTTTGCAATGGCATTCCAATGTAATAACTGTGTTGTAATGTACGTCGCCCATGACAAAGGCAAGCCATGGCCGTCTGCGTCCATTTGCCCCTGGACCACACTCAGCAGCAAAGACCATTCCTCTCGGACACTCATCCGCTGCAACACAAGAACTCTCCTCGCCATCTACCCTGGACAGCAACACCACCTGCCATCTTGCAAGACTGTGTGCTTATCTTGCACCCTGCGCCAGTCGAAACTCCAAAAACACCTTCTGCCACATCAACACACCAGTGCCTCGTGCCACCAGCCAAACAACACTCCACACAACCAGCTCAACTGCATCCTCCACAATGTGCAGTCCCTACACATACACACGACAGAAATGTGCACTTCCTTGCTGCAACCTCTTCAGATGTCACCTACTTCACAAAAACTTGTACCAACCTCTGTTCTGGACCAGACATCACCATCGCCATCAGTGACAGCTACTTAATTACCTGCAAGGCCCACCACGGCTATCAAGGAGGAGGCATTGCCATCTCTTACAAGAAAGAAAAACATTCCAACTAACCACGCACTCTAATGACCCAGCGGTGACCATTGTACTACACAACTTCAAAATCCGGACCAAGCACAACAACATCCGCTTTGGCACCTTCATTTGCAGGCCCCCCAGGCCATGGACACCCATTCACCAATGCCATTGTAGACATCATTGCACACCAGGCTCTCCCTTCCACCAACGACATCCTACTTTGAGAACTCTAATTCCACCTGAACAACCCCAGTGACCAGAAAACCACCGCCTCCTGGGTGAACTTGCTGACATCAGTCTGAAGCAGCTATTCACCACACCAAGCCACATTGCAGGAGACACAGTCAAACACATCTCCTCCACCAGAAGACAGATTCAACTACAGCCACACCACCGGAATCACCTGGACCAACCATCATTGTAAATGTCACATATTCACCATGCCCACCAGACACCACCACCATCATTGATCCACAGCACAAATGGATCCAGGCCATCTAATCAGTTATCATTGAGTACCTTGGCCCCACCACTCCGCCAACGCTTACATACAATGACCCCGCTGCACACGTCCTCCACCAATTGATCTCAAACTGCACCAACACACTGGCACACCTCAAGATAGACCAGGCAAGACCTAGCACCATGTTGCACCGTATTAGCAAAGTTACCCATGTAGGCATATGCGTGACCTTGTGAATGTCATTTATGTAGTCCTTGCGCCAACGGCTCTTCACTTTGACATTCACAAAAGTGACGTACCAGTGGTGCAAGGCCCTTCATAAATGAGGTCCAGCATATCTGCTCCATCAGAGATGGACATGGCAGTGCTGTTTTGACATTTTCAATATGTGATTAACTTACATTGAGAATAGTTGTGATTGTGGACAAGTATAAGGACAACAAGATGCACACATCAGACTGTGGCACAGGGACATTTCTAGCTGCAATCACCACCATGACCCATTACTGACATCTGTGCACTTATTGTGACTTACCCGTTGTCTGCTCTTCAGTTTCTCGAGCTGCACTGTCCTGTCCGGATATTCCAGTTACGATTTCCTCTGGGATGACAGCTGCCACCCACTCCTCCAGGTCATCCAGGACCTCCTGGTCTGCCTCCTCCAGTTTGTGAGGCTGCCTTACGGTTTGCCGCAAGCTTTTCTTTTGTCCTGCGCTTGCAGTCATGCCACCGTATTTTGCAGTCCATGACAGACCTCTTGGATTGTCCTATGCTGTTGATCTTTTGTACAATTCTCTGCCATATCGCCTCATTTTTTTGCGAGAGGCAACTTGGAACTTACAAAGAGCTGGTGCTGGTAGTTGGTGACCTCAGTCACCAGTATCTCATTTTCCTCACAACTGAAATTGGACTTCCGTTTCCTCTTTGCCCCAGTCTCAGCCTGTGTATCTGGGCTTCTGCTACGGCTGTTTGCCAGAGGGTCCTGGCTACTGGGGTTACCTTCCTGGTCCATTGTTAGGTCCTCTGTGGTCCACAAATGTATTTTTGGAGAATTGCGTCAATTCCCGGGTGCCTTTTGCCGCTTCACGCAGTGTGAACTGTCGCAGGGTGGTCGGGATAGCATTGCGTGTCGCAAATCGGTCTTACGTTTCTTTTTCTGCAGTTGCGTCAGGCTGACTTGCGGCAGTTTTGCGGCACCTACGTCAGTTTTTTTGACGCAGGCTACTGTGTTGCGCCATGGTCCGTCACGTTGTCGATTTGCCACATCCTAGGCGAATTGCGTTGTCACAGCGGCGACGCAATATTTTTGACACATTGCTGTGTTGCGGCAGCGATGCGTCACTTCTTGTAAATCTGCCCCTAAGTGATTTGAGGAGAATCACAGGATGTTGAGCCGACGCAGAGACTCGAACCTGGTTTCCTAGCTCCTGAGCGGGCTGCTCTGGACATGACCAACATCCTCTACCCACTTTCATGGTTAGCGGTTGGTTCCATTTTAGGCGGCACTAACAGGAGAAATGGGCTCGTGTAAGCGAGACGAGAGCCCCGGCACTTATTTTACAAAATAACCACTGCCTTACAGTTGTTAGTGTGGGTGTCACAGCCAAAAATGAATTGGACATGTTTGTCCTGTTTGCTTTGGCCACACTATTGAATACTGTCCATCCTTGGAAACATGAACTATACATTTCTTTTGGTGCATTGTGAGCACAGTGAATGTTCTTCAATGTATAAATAAATATAGTGCCTAATGCATCACATTGTACCTCAAACACCGGAATCACTGGGAGGTGCTGAAACTCTTCATGATATTATTATAGCAAATGTACTTGTCTTAACTTATTTTCACTGATGTATTTTCAATGACCAGTAGGTGTCACTATGAGAACATTACTTGGTGCATTCCCTTAGAGATTTGAATGCAAGTATACATATATTTCGAGTCTGCCTTGCAAAGGTATTTCTATATTGATCTGTTCTTCAGATTTGTGAATGTTTCGACAAATTCAACTTAGAGTATTGCCATCTTGGGCCAGATTTATCAAGGTTTTGCGTCACCCTTGAGCCACACAAGGGGGGGTGGGGGGGGCAAGGGCAACTCAACACTAAAGTCAGATTTATCAGGCAACGCAAGGCCACCCTGCGTGTCTTTGCATTGCTTGTTAAACCTAGAGTAACTCAAGGCAGCGCAAATTGCTCCCTAGCGTACTCTGCCCCATGGAGGCATTCCATGGATGGAGCTTGGATGTTCCCACGCACCCACCCATGGATTTTGGTGCATTCCCTGATTTTCCATTAGTAGTAGATCTAGGAATGCGTCAAAATGCTGCACCTACCCAGGTGAGGCGTAACGAGGAATAACATTTTTATATCTCCTAATTTTTTCCTCTTTCTACGTGTACTGCATTCTGCAGCACACATAGAAAGAGGGAAATGCCTCTCAGGATTGCTTTTGTGCGGGAAGCTGTGCCTTCCTGTACAAAAACAGTCCAGCATACAACACAGGCACCCTTGCAACATGACGCAAGGGTGCCTGCAGTGGCGCTAGGCAGCCAAAAGCACGCCAGCGTTAGGAAAGGACAAGAATGCACCATATAATATTAAATACAGCGCATTCCTGTCCTTTGACGCAGCGCAGCTGTGTAGCGCTTGAAGACCCGTTCCTCTTTTAAAATGTTCCAAAAATATTTTTTAAGAGTATGCAGTGGTCCCATGGACCACTGCCTACTCCTAAAAAATGAAACTGCAAAGTTTCATTTTTTGTTTTTAAGCGTATCAAGTTTTCTCGAGCTGCTTTTAAAAATAAAAAGAAGATTGCTTTATTAAAAAGCAATCACAGACATGGTGGTCCGCTGACCTCCGCATGCCTCCATCCATGTGATGGCTGCGATTCCTAATGGGTCGCAAATTGTGACCTACCTCATTAATATGCATGATTTAGGTCTATTTGCGACCCACTAGGAATCGCTTTCATACATTAGGAATACTGAAACTGAATACACATTCACAGTCCCAGTCAATCCTTTGTTATTGGGCCTCAGAGAGGGGTCTATTATCTTCTTGAAATACCCACAGTCCTGAAGATGGACTCACTGATATGTAACGACCAAGACCGAAACGTCGATACACAATCCAACTTCCTCTTTAGGCGTTGTTAAATATGCTATCTAGAGCCTAATATCTTATGCTTAACAGGCTCAATTTGTGTATTTAGGAAGTAAACGTTAGATACATCGGCATATGGTATATAAATTCACAAACAGCCTATAAATGACCATTGTCAATGTGCTATGAGATCTACCTTCTGAAACCCTGTTACTGTATATATGAAGATTTATTTATCTCAATAAAAGAATCATGAATATATACAGCTGCTTTTAATTTTTTTCCCCTCCAATTCACCTGAAAAGAACCTTTATTTGAGTTGTGATGTCAAGTTATGACATACTGAATGATTTATGAATGTATATATAAGTGTATTTGTTTGAACAAATCCCTTGTTGGCACTCTTACCTGTTGTACAAGAAAGAAGCTCAATCAGGCTATGTCTGTGAGCTGATTTGACAGACCGTACTTCTCGTGCCGCAATAGCCTATAGAGGAGCCCAGTCAGCCCTGTCTAAACCAGTGCTTAATTTGTAATAAAATAAGTGCCAGGGCCCTCCTCAGGAGGCCATTGCAGCTTGCACCACCCATTGCCTCTATCAGCACTGCCAATGACAGTACCAACACAACTACTAACCATCGCACTCCTACAAGTGTGACAATTCGGATTATTCCAGGCCCCCAAAGCTATAACAATGTATTGGGCGGCAGGTAATAGTCATTTAAATTTATATTGAATTAATAAACTACCTTTGTTCCCCTCGTCTCTAAATTAGAAAGACAGCACCATCATGTGGCAGACTGTCATAAGGGCTAGTGTTACAGTTATATGCGGTGCCGAGCACCGGAAACCACCAACTCAAATTAAGCACCTGGCAGGCTACTACTGAAGAGGCTGAGGAGAGGAAGCAGGGAAGGAGAATGGAGTTGTTTTTTAATGGTCTCTTCAGGTAAGAGATACTCCCTGCTACCCGCAGCACTCCGGGGTCCACAGCACCGAGGAGGGATAATGGGAGCTGACAAAATGCTGCCTTTATGGGCTGTAGTCACAGTTATAGGCCTCAAAGGGTGCATTCCGATTGGCTGGCCAGCACCCACCGTTCCATCCAAGGTGCTAATGACCGTTGACCTTGAAGCTAGAAATGCAAGATAAATGGAAGCATGCCTCTGACTAGCATACCATTCTTTAGAGCCTACCCCCATACGCACCACCAGAGTGCTCTTTCATATAGTCAATACTTCAACCAACTATGGGTCAGCCAAAGACAAAACATAAGCACAGCTTCCTCCCCCTTCCCCATGATCGATATGAAAACCTGAGATCAATGTGTGCATTTAAGGAACAGTCAACAGCTTCGTTGGGTTATGCATCTAAATCCTGCAGGTATACCCACTTCAGATAAGGAAGGAGAAACATCTGGTAAAATACAAGTGTATGCTAAAGTCTATCTCTTTCAGTCCCATTCTATAATCTCTTCTAACATTGTGATATTGGTTCATTACATAAGACATTGTATTCTTCATCAACACATTTTACTTCATCAGAGTTTGCTTTGTGTCTGGAGAAAGTACACCAGCCGCCTCGGGCAGTGACACGACTGGCGGGGCTGAAGCAAGCGCTTGGCGCACACGTCGAATCCCCAGATCTAAGAAGAACCAAACCACTACTGATCCAATCTGAACACTAGTGCAGTGCACCCTAGATTTGAGAGACAACAGACTGGTCCGCTAAAGTCGACTCAAGAGGGCTGAAGAAAGCAAAGTTTAACATACCTTGAGAATCAGACAGAAACGTCTTTACTTCACGCACTCTATTGCTTGAATGCTTCGAGTCACTAACTATAATCGCTACTTGAGAATTGTTTGCCCCGCTTTACCGAACACGCCGAGGGACTTGAAGAACTCTTTACCTGACACAGCGGGAAGGTGTTCGTCTTAACAATGAGCACCAACACAGAGCTTTTGGCAGCAGATTATGGTCCTATTCACCTCACAGTGTCGGACGGACACTTGGGAGGTACTTGGGACTGGGGACAGACAGTCCCAAAGTTGACACTGTTTGAGTTCATGGTTTTTTCTCCTTTTTTAGTCGTGTTTTTCTTTGTGACCCTGGGTGATGAGGATGATACTGAGGATGCTGAAGGGAGGAGGAGAGGGAGGAAAAATAAACTGCAGCGACCGGACGGAGTGGGGGGAGGGCAGGATTGGGGTAGGGAGGGATGCGCAAAAGGATTTGTCGTAAGCCTTAATGCCAAGACGTTAATTTACCCACGCCCAGTAATATGGTGATCACCACATTATCGTGGAACATACGTGGCTTGAATGCCCCTTCTAAACGTCAAAAGGTGTCGAAATACCTCACTGACCAACACTATGATGTAGTGGCCCTCCAGGAAACCCACCTCAAACGCTCTGAAGATCATAGGTTGAAACACAAAGCCTACCCACTGATCTACATATTCTCCTCCACCACAAAACATAATGGGGTGGCCCTAGTCTTTCACTCCTCACTTAAATTCCAACCTGAGGACTATAAAACAGACAGAGAGGGGAGGGTCCTAATGGTGAAAGGGAGCCTGAGGGGGCGACAATGCACCATAGCGTCGATATATGCACCCAATACTAACCAGGCCACATTCCTTCACTCCACGCTATCTCTGCTGGGGAGCTTTGCATCGGGTAATATCATACTCATGGGGGACTTTAACCTTACATGGCATTCACAAGCAGACAGTTCCAACCCTCACAAAACACACACAGGCAGCTTTCCAAAAGCTCTGAAACAGGAGGTACAAGAGCTGGGCCTCAAGGATGCATGGAGAGAAGCTCACCCAGACGATACAGACTATACCTTCCTTTCTCATGTCCATCGCAGCTATTCACGCCTTGATTACACTTTCCTCAGTCAAACCCATCAATAATCAAGTGCGCGAAGCCACAATACACCCTATCATAGTTTCTGACCACACCCCACTCGCGGTATCCATGGAGTGGAGAGACAACACACCTAAGTCCAAACGTTGGTACTTTCCTAACGCCTTAACTCGAGACAAAACATCGCGGGATACCCTAAGGGCCTCTATTAGAGACTTCTTCCAAATAAATAACCCGCAGGACACCTCCGTGACAAATAACTGGGATACTTTCAAAGCCGTCATCCGGGGCCAGTGCCTGTCCTTGATGTCTGCTCTTAACAAAGAGAGGACGGCTTTGAGGTTACTTCTGGAGGAGGAATTAAAGACGATGGAGCACGATCATAAAGCTAAGCTCACCCCCACTCTACAGAGAAAAGTTACAGCCCTGAAAGGGAAACTGAACGCAATTTACTCGAATAGGGCAGAACTGACTATACTTCGCCTTCAGCAGAAGTCATATGCGCAGGGAAACAAAATAGGTTCGCACTTGGCGCGCCAACTTAGGGTAAAAAGGGAAAGGGAGTACATCTCAAGCATAAAAGATTCCATGGGCGGGTCGATTAAGGAGGAACCTGAGAAAGCGCGCTTGTTCAAAAACTTTTATGAAGCACTCTATACTCCTGACCAAGCCAACTTACATGCACAAACACATTATCTGAACTCAGTGACGCTGCCCAGGGTGACAGACTCACAGAACGAACAACTGGGGGAGCCTATCTCAGAGGAAGAGGTACTGTCTGCCCTTAAGACTCTCAAACTGCACAAGGCCCCGGGACCGGACGGCCTGACCGCACAATTCTATAAAAGCTTCAGTGCAGAACTAGTGCCCCAGTTAACTCTTCTCTTTAACTACATTGCGGCCTCTGCCCAAGTTGCCAGTACCATGAGCGAAGCACTAATCACTGTGATCCCTAAGGCGGGGAAGGACCCCCAGCTCTGTGGCTCCTACCGCCCCATAGCGTTACTTAATTTAGATGCTAAACTATACTCAAAGATACTGGCCTCTCGGCTAGACAAGTTGATGCCTGAGCTTATACACCCGGACCAATCCAGTTTTATTAGGGGCAGACAAACGCATGATAACGTAAGAAGGGTGATCCACCTAATAGAGAAAACGCATTAAAAAATTAAACAGTTAAAAGAGTAAGTCCTGAGGCCTTTTCTTCAGCTCCAGTTCTTCCCTCTCCAGTTTCCTTAAACTGCTCAAAGACTCCCTTATTAACCCCAAATCCTTTTTAGTTACCAATTCAGGGTTAGTATACAATTCGGCTCTTCCTAACCTTACAAAACTGTTCTTGATATATCTGAGCCATGGTATGAGGAGCGCATGGTCAAGGGTCATACATTCTTTTAAAATCTGTTGACTCAATGAAGATCCCTCACTCAACCAGATTTTCATCCAGAAGATTAAGCCAATGTGTCACTCAGTCAGTCAGTCAGTCAAGAATGCTTTATTCGACAACTTAGGGGCCGATTCCGATCTCGGCCGGTAGGGCTCCGAATCGGATTCGGATTTACCGGATCCGATTCGGAGCCCTGTTTCCCGACCGAATCGTACGCGGGTCTGGCCGAGCGAGTACGATGCATGCGCCCGCGAAATCGCCGACCGCCTCGTACGCGGCTTCAACACGCTCCGACCGACTCGCACGGACACGACTCGCACCGCGCTATGGAGACGTTTCCCGGCCGGGTAAGTACGATGCGCGCCACAAGCAGTCCGACCGACTCGCGCCGTCCGGCTCGAAAGAGCTGTCGGAGCCGGACTTTGGGGGTCCGCGTAGGTGCGCGAGTCGCACACAGGGGGGAGCCATGGGTCCCCCCTACCTGTGCATGTACGCCGCAATGCGCATGGACGCGTACCCACTGTAGGGGGCGCCCTTGTTCGCCTCGCACCCATTGAGTCAATGGGAGCCCGCGTACGCGTCGTACGACCGGCTCCCATTGACTTCAATGGGAGTCCGACCGAATCGAGTCCGATAGCATGCGAATGCATCGTACTCGTCCGGTCGGACTGCTGGGGTCCGATTCGGTCGGAATTTTCTCCGGGTCCGGCTCGGTCGGAGAGATTTCCAGCCCGAATCGGAATCGGCCCCTTAATGTCTTAAAAGAAAACATATCATGCAACCATACGTTTCTTTAAAACATTTGTAAAAACTCAATTTTTTTTTTAAATATCAGCCAGGTAACCAAGGCTTAAAATACATACACGACAATAACAATTTATAAAATACATAGTGCAAAATAGACAAACAATATTAAGTACAAAATAGGCTACTCTTGTGTTATTCCTGCAAATGACCAGAAAATCTAGCCCTAGGATACATACAGTACAAGAACATTTTATAAAGTGCAAAGTGCAAAAAGGAACAAGCTCAAAATAAAATATTCCGCATTTGTAACACTCCTATTGTCAGTCAGGGGACCAAGACCAGCTAAATTTACAGTACCGAGCTTTCTATAAAGTGCAAAGTGCAATAAAGCGGACTCAATCAGATAAAATAATCCTCTTTTTTAGTGGGCCTCTAGATAAAAACATATAAAAGGTATAATAACAATTTAAAAAACCAAATTTTTCCTGCGCCTAATGGCTCCCGTTAGAAAACTTGCAACCCCAAAACAGACCATGGGGGAAGCTAACATCTGGAGATATAATAGGGCTGGCCTAGCTTGTACAAAGTGACAATCTCTGAGTAGTGGTAATATAAATTTCTTGCGTAAAGAAACATAATAATCACAGAAAAAAATAAAATGAAGGGTATCCTGTTCAGAGAAATTATCACAAGGACAGGGTTCTAAGGTGCCAGGTTTAAAAAGCCCTGAGGAACTGACAGAAACCAGGGAGCCATTTGCAAACGAAATCTTATTAAAACAAAACGATGGAAGGGGTTACCAACAATTAATAAATAAGGTTGGACTTGGTTTTGCATCAATAAAGAAGCATGGCGTCTTACCGTCAGTTTTAGCAACTCCTTTTCTTCCCTTATTCCCTGGCGCTTTATCAAAAACTGATATTTAATATTTCTAATTTTAATTTTGTCCATGGGTTTGGGGCTTATAAATAAATCAGGGCAACCTAGCCAGCTTGTCAGTTCCCTTAAATACTTTAACCAGGGGATATGTTCAGCTCTATCTAGCGCTACACAATCAGTTATTATTGTTTGGTTTAAATTTGTGATGGGACTTGCCCAAACTCTAAGCCAGCGCATTAATGGAGCCACTGCAATATAATCTGATATATAACCCATCCCTGGTTCTTCATGTATTATATATGCAGGGGTGGATTGCGGAACTGCCAGAATCTTACGTAGGAACTTGTCTTCCTCGAGCTGAATATCCTTTCCTTCTTTGGGGCCGATTCCGATTCGGGACGGAAATCTCTCCGACCGAGCCGGACCCGGAGAGATTTCCGACCGAATCGGACTCTGGCAGTCCGACCGAACGAGTACGATGCGCACGCATGCCATCGGACTCGAGTCGGTCGGACTCCCATTGAAGTCAATGGGAGCCTGTCGTACAACGCGTACACGGGCTCCCATTGACTCAATGGGTGCGAGGCGGACAAGGGCGCCCCCTACAGCGTGTATGCGTCCATGCGCATCGCAGCGTACATGCACAGGTAGGGGGGACCCATGGGTCCCCCCTGTGTGCGATTCGCGCGCCTACGCGTACAGGGGGGTCCGACGCGGACCCCCAAAGTCCGGCTCCAACAGCTCTTGCGAGCCGGACGGCGCGAGTCGGTCGGACTGCTTGTGGAGCGCATCGTACTTACCCGGCCGGGATACGTCTCCTTAGCGCGGTGCGAGTCATGTCCATGCGAGTCGGTCGGAGTGTGTTGAAGCCGCGTTCGAGTCGGTCGGAGATTTCGCGGGTGCCTGCATCGTACTCGCTCGGCCGGACCCGCGTACGATTCGGTCGGGAAACAGGGCTCCGAATCGGATCCGGTAAATCCGAATCCGATTCGGAGCCCTACCGGCCGAGATCGGAATCGGCCCCTTTGTATCCCCAAAGGTCACTACCGTAGGTTGCCATGGGGATGCATTTTTCCTTATATATCTTCAGCAAGGCCGGAATGGGTTTTGACCCCAATCTTTTTGCAAAATTTAGTGTTGCCCCTGTAGCTCTGGCAAGAGTGTTCTTTTTTTGCGAAAGTTGTGGACACCATGAGGCACGCTCATCAAAAAGTACCCCTAAATAAGGGAAAGTTGGAACCTTCGTTAGTTCTGTCCCTTTGCAGTAAAATGTAAACTTTTTTTGAGACTTGCCAGGGCCAATAGACATCGTATGCGATTTCTTAAAATTTGTCGAAAGATCTAGAGAGTCCATAAAAACTATAAAAGCATCTAAAAGTGATTGGAGTCCCACCGTTGTTCTAGCTAGTATGACTGTGTCGTCCGCATATAAAAGTGCGGGGATCATCTTATCACCAAATCTCGGGATGTCTTTGCAACTTACTATTAAAGAATCTCCCAAATTATTTATATATAGTGTAAATAAGAGGGGGCCAGGATGCAACCTTGGCGTACCCTCTTTTGACATCCCAGGCGGTTGTCAGATCCCCGTTGCTATTATATCTGACGGCCGCTGTGTTATTCTCATGGATAGCATGTAAAAAATCTACGAGCTCTGGTTCGAGACCCATATCACTTAAGATGGACCATAATTTTGATCTGTTAACACAGTCGAAGGCTTGTGTCAGGTCCATAAATGCTAGATGTATTATACCCTTTTTAGCGATGGTATACTTCCCTACCGCTAGGTGTAAATTTAAGCATTGGTCCAAGGTCCCTTTTCCTGGCCTAAAACCATATTGCAGGTTGGAAATAACATTTCGATCATCTAGCCACTTCGTTAATCGATTGAGTACAGTTTTTCCCATAATTTTTGCTGCAGAATCTAAAAGTGAGATCGGCCTATAACATATAGGTTCATCCCATGCGCCCTTTTTAAATATTGGAACAATGACTGCCTTCCCCCAAGATGTTGGTTGTCCGTGTGAACATGCAGCATTAAAAACATTTGTCAAAATGCTAGCCCATACATTAGGGTCTGCTTTGTATAGATCGGCCGGTACCCCATCTGGGCCTGGGGCCTTCCCACTAGATGTAGACACAATTGCTTCGTAGACCTCCTCTACACTAAAGTGAAGTAATGTGCTGGTTTGGTCCCCTTCCCTATATTCCTTTGGTTCTCCCAAATTTACATCACTAAAGATGTTTCCAAAATGCGATACCCATTTGTCTGCTGCAATTAGACAGTCAGAGTTAGTGTTAGGGGTTTCAGAAAGAAAGGGACTATTGACTACCGACCAGAAATTCGAGCTATCTTTCAGTACGCTGGCCTGTTGTAGGGCTACCCATGCTTGTTCCCTTAGCTCCTTTTTCCTGTGGCAAACTGCTGTCTTATAGGCCTTTCTTTTCTCCCTAATTTCGGTGTTATCCCTAGGGGTATTTTTTAGTGCCTGTATAAGCTCTCTATGGGTTATTGAGCATGCTCCATTGAACCATCTTACAGCCTTCTGGCGTCTGGTCCCACCAAAAATTGTGAGGTCAGATTGAATTTGTGTTGTTAATTTCCCGGCTGTTAAAGTAGAACTGTCCTGTATAAAGGGATCTAAACAGGACTCGATTTCAAGGGCACAAACTGTATACAAGTTATTAAAAAAGTTGTCTGGGACTATTGTTTCCCACTTTAGCCTGCGTCCCTGATCTTTAGTGCTAATATTTGTGTTTGTCAGACAACTGGCCAGATCTCCGGTTTCGATTGCAGAGAGTAATATGGCAACAGTAAGTGGATTATGGTCGCTAAAACCTAGCCAAGTAACCAATAAGTCCTCAGTAAACGAAATTAACGGAGCAGACAATAAAATGTAATCAATAATGCTAGCTTTTCCATTTCCTACATAAGTGGGTACTGGAGCTACATTGTCCATTTGTTGAAGGCAGCATAAATTTTGGTTCGAAAGAATAAATTCAAACAGAATACCTGATGGTGTGTGCTCAAAGTGGTTTTGTGAAAAAGTAAATTTCCCCTGGTCCTGGCTTATAACACAATTTAAATAACATTGATGAATATTAAAATCCCCTAAAATTATTACATCATAATAAACTTGCTTGGTCTCTTCATAACATTCCAGAAACTCCTTTAAAACTTGTAGATGTTCCAACTCATGCCCTCTAGAGAAAGAATTATAAAAGTTTATCACTAACACAGTGGCACGATTCTTAAAAGACAGTTCTACAGCCAAAACGTTCTCAGATTTGCAGTCAACCAAACGTGTCTTACAAGAAAGCTTTAGTGAGAACATTAGCAGCAAACCACCTCTAGCTCTACCCATATTCGATGAAGTTGCACATTTATGAAACGAAGTAAAACCATCTAAATAAAAACAATCATTTGCTTCCCAGGTTTCCTGGAGGGCAATAATATGATGCATTGAAAGAAAATTTTCCCAGATTAGGTTTCCTCTTTTAGACCTTAATCCCGCTATGTTCCATGAGAGGACCTTTTCATATTTAGCCACAGTGGGAATTAGGGTGGGGGAAGATTCTGGAATTTTTATAGATATTTCAACAGGATCCAGAACTGGTAGAATTTGTGCAATTGGGGTCATATTACTTGGGGGTATACCCTGACAAGTTTTATCTTCTAACTCTAGTCAGTCATTTTCGTCCAAATTTTGGAGACTTACTAAGGGTTGGAATCTGTTACTCAATAGTAAATTATTTTCTGTATTAGTTTTAACAACAGGACTACCTGATTTCCGAACTGTTTGCCATTGCCATTGCATAGGGCATCTGCGCTGGCTTGGGGGTAAAAATATTGTAATGAGACTACCCTGATTTGAGAATTTGAACTGCTCTGGTATGCACAGCGTGTTAACATTTCGGTTTTATCTGGGTCCTTAAAGTTAACAACTATACAGTCTCCTACGCCAAGCTTTTTTGTTTGGTAGCCTATCCACCCCACTCTTCTGGCCATAATAATGTCAGATGATATGTTCTGGCCGTTTATTACATTTTTAGAACACCAATGGGTCACTTTATGCATTAGGTCCTGAGTGGTTTCCCTAGTATCTTGTGAGAGAAGAGGGACCTCCAATAAAACTGCTACTAACGGGGCAGAAGCAGGGGGCAAGTCAAGGGTACTTTGATTCGCAACTTTAAAAGTGCCATGGTTAGGCTGATTACGTATAGGTGACAGTGCCCTCTCAGGGTTCAGGAGTCTTCTATCCTGGACTACCTCAGGGCTCTTGACTACCCGTCTTGTCACCTCAGATGTTATTGACTGGCTAAGTCTACTAACTGTATCATTAGTTCCTACAATATTTAAGCATTGGCCCGGTAGGTCGGGTTGGGATTGGTTCTTACTTCGAAATGGAATTTCTGCCCCTGTCCCCATAGATTTTTGCACAAAAGTCGTGGCACATTTATTGCAGTTAATAGACAAACTGTAAAATAATTCCTCAACATTTTCTATTTTTTGTATTATTGGCGCCAACAGTGTTTTTGTCATTAATTCAAGTTTTATAAATAGAGAATCTAATAAATGCTCATTGTTCAAAACCTGATCTGGAGATGGTTGTGTCCGAGTTTGTAGCCGATGCGATTTCCTTGGAGATTTATTATGTGCAGGTCGTTTTCTCTTGGGCGGTGGTGGTAAATCTGGGGCCGCTTCATTTCCCTCATCAGTTTTCTCAACTGGGATATTAGAAGACCTGTTAACTTCGTCAGGGGTAGATATTTGACTTGGGGGTGCAAAGGCTGCTGGAGCTGCTGAATATTCTGAATGGGCCATAACAGCTGTAAAGTTTCCTTGTTCTCCCTCCTCCCTTGTAGTATGAGATTGAAGACATTTTCCAGCCTCTATGGATAGCCTTCGCTCAGTCAGGGCTATCTCATGAGTAATTGCGTGGGCAGCTTTGGTCAGAAAAGAATCAATTTTGCCCGCCATGCAAACCCCCGGCGTACCCCCCTGTGCAGCAGGTATTTTCCTTTTACCCATTATAGACGCTAAACCACTAAGGCCCCCTGACTCTATATGAAGGCGCTATAAAAAAAAAAATGTGTCACTCAAGTAAGGCATCCCCAGTTCTTCATGTACCACTAAATTAGAAGTACCACGCGGGACGCCCAATACGTTTTTCAGGAATGCATTCTCAGCTACTTGTAGGTCATCTGTAGTAAAGTGCCCCCATATTTCGCTACCATAAGAAGCTGTCGCGACACTCTTGGCCTGATAGATCTTTAAAAGTGCTGCGGTAGGTCTCTTTCCTAATTTCGAAGCAAAATTAAAAATAGCTGCATTCACCCGCACTAGGTCTACCCTCTTTCTTTGATTTAAAGGGCCCCATTTAATCTGCTCGTCCATTACAACCCCCAAGTACGAAAAGACATCAGTGGGGTACTTTGGCAGAACCAACCCTAAATTGAGAGGATTTCTTGGGGCGAACACCCACCTGCATAACGTAGGATTTAGAGTCATTTAAGGAAAGATCCCGCTCTGACATAAAGGCAGAGAATGCGTCAAGCAGGATTTGTAGCCCCCTAGCGGTCCTAGATATAAGGACCCCGTCGTCCGCATTTAGAAGGACTGGGAGACCACGTCGGCCGACATGCGGATGATCTACTCCTGTTAACAATAGGGCTTTGTCTAAATCAATAATGTATAAGTTAAACAAAAAGGGTGCTAGAATGCACCCTTGAGGTACATCTCTCCTTCTGTCAAAATTACGTGAGACTCTTAAGTCCTGCGAGAATCTAACATGGGCCTTAGTTGCGCGGTGAAGATCTTCTAAAAAATAAACAATGTTCCTGTCTACCCCGATATCAATCATGGACTGCCAGAGTTTGGTCCTATTCACGCGATCAAACGCTGAGGACAGATCCTTGAATGCAAGATAAATGGTGCCAGAACGGGCAACCGTGTATTTGTTAAGAATCATGGTTAGGTTAAGGCACTGGGCCACTGTAGACCGGCCTGGGCGGAACCCATACTGAAAATCTGATAACGTGGCGTGTTCCTCTGCCCAGCTAGTCAACCTATCTAGAAGCACTCGGCCCACCACCTTAACCACCGAGTCCAACAGCGAAATTGGTCTGTAACAGTGTGTACTATCACGGTTACCCTTTTTAAAAACTGGCACAATAGTCGAGGAAGCCCAAGACTTAGGGCAGCCTGTCCTTGCCGCAGCATTGGCTACTGCTGCAAGGACCGGAGCCCAAAAGATTGGATCTGATTTGAAGAGATCCGGAGGGATACCGTCGGGACCTGGAGCTTTGTTGCCCGATGATACCCTCCTCGATCTCTTCTATACTAAAGGCCAGATCAGCAATGACTGTCTCTTGATTTGGCAAGCGATTTAGTTCGGCGGGGCTCTCGAACATGGTTTCAAAATGGAGCACCCACTCGTCCTCTGTGATATGTGCATCTACTGCACAGCCTTCATCATGATTTAGAAAGGGACTATTAATAATGCTCCAAAATCTCGAGCTATTCCTCAATGTGCTAGCCTCAATTAACCCCCTCCATGCCTCTTCCTTCAAAGCGGTCTTGCGTTTGGCCAATTCCAGTTTGTAGTCTCTTTGACATGATCTGACCAGGGTCTGATCTTTTGGACTACTGTTTAAGGCTTCCCTCAACTTTCTACCCGCCAGAGAGCAGGAGGAGTCAAACCATCTAGGGGTCTGGGTGGCTGGGCGTCGGGCCGGGATACTTAAAAAGTCACCTACTTTAACAGAGATGGTATTAAAAGCACTAATGACCTCCCCCAGGGATGTATACGATGAGGTACACAGTGCTTACTCGCTGGCACATAAGTCTTTCACTGACTTGTAAAATACATCTGGGGAGATCTGTGACCACTTTAGCCTCCTTCTGCCGTCTGTAGGTCGCACAGACCCACTTTGCCCAGCTCCTCTTTTAGGCAACAGTAAGGGACCTCGTATTTCAACACACAAAGGGTTATGGTCACTATGGGCACTTGCTTGTATCTTGAATGCCGCAAATAAAACTTTTACAGACGATGAGATTAATATAAAATTGATAAGTGAACCACCGCCTCTCCCTTTGAATGAGTTAACAACAGCCTTACTACGGGGTTACATAATGATAAAAGAGACATTAAATCAAATTCGTGGAGGAGATCATTCAGCATGTCCCCCTGTGAAGAGTGTTCAAAATGAATTCCCCTCACACGTGGACAACCTAGATCGGCCAACATTGCTGCCCCTGGGACTCCACATGGGTGGATGTTGAAGTCCCCAGCAATCATAAGATTTTGAAGAGCAGTATTACAGTGTTGCCTTATAAAAGAACCTAACCTAGTGATGTTGCACCCACCCTTGGGACATGATGGTGAGTTATAAAAATTAATAAGACCCAATTTTTTCGACCCCTTTCTTAGTGCCAGAGCCTGTATAAACGGACTCAGTGTAGGCAGGACCACTGTCTTGCATTCCACCGCTAAAGAAATATAAATTACAAGACCACCCTTTGGTCTACCAGCCGAAGAGGGGGATGCTGGGACGAAGAAAGACTTGTAACCTTCTAAAAATAAGCTACAATCCATCAGCCATGTTTCCTGCAAGCATATCACACAAAATTGCTTCACAAATGCAATCCACAACGGATCAGAATTCTTGTTGGCTAGTCCTGCAACGTTCCAAGATATAAAGTTGCTAACACATTCACCCAAACACCCCTGGCTTTGCTGTGGACAAACCCGCTGGTCGTTGGACTTCACTGGGTTCATAGGAGAGGGGCCACCCAGTCAATCACAGGCATCCAACGCAGCCAGGGAGGAAAACCTGTTTGACAGCTCCAGAGGGGGCAGACCAAGATCCTGTCTTCTTGAAGGCATCTGGTTCAGGTGGGCTAGGGTGGAAGGCAGGTCTGGGCGAACGTTCCTGTTGGTTCGGTCTACCGGCAACCGACTGTTAAATGAAGTCATGTTGAATTTGTTCATATAGTTATGCCGCAATGCCACTGGTTTATAGAAGAAACCGAGGGGTAAGGCCATAATTGACGACTTGTGACCAGAAGGAGCAAAGTGCAAATCTGAGACTAGGATCCTTTCCGCGATATGGGGCCTGTTAAAGTTTATAATAACACAATCGCCCGTACAGGTTTTAAAGGAGCTGCCAATCCAGTTAACCCTACGCACCATGTTGATGTTTTTCTCCACCCTCAATTCTAAGGTGGTGTTATGCGACAACCAATGTAAGACTTTGTTCTTTAGTTGAGAAAAGTCCTCCTTAATGCCCTGGGAGAGAGTTGGCACATTCCCCAATATCACGACATAGGGCGTTGATTCAGCTGGCAAGTGAATAACAGGTAAAATCTGCATAGGAGCCTCCCCTCCCCCCTGTGAGTGCCCCCCTGATAGACCGTTCTCCAAAGCTGAAGATCCAGCCTGGCCGGCCTGTCCATATGTCCATGGTTTACACCCGGGACGGACACTAAGGGGTTTGCTCGTACCTCTCCCCCTGACAATTGTGAGTGTCCCCTGGTATTTATGGGTGGGCCTGTCGGGGTAGGGCTATCCGGGATTAAAGGAACCAATGGGGGACCTGGTTCTGGGTTGGCGACTGCCCCTCCTGTTGATACACAGGGGCATATTTACGTTCCCTGGCGCATCCCTGCATAGCAGCAGGGATGCGCCAGGGAAAATGCGTCACGCAAGTTTACCCTTGCGCCACGTCCGATGCGCCGCATTTACAATGCGGCGCATCATGGCGCAAGGATAAGCAGATGCGTGACGCATCTGCCGGCGGAAGGTTGGCGCAGTGCTGAAGTTGTGTCGCAAGCGCGACGCAACTCCAGCACTGTTCCAACCTTCCCTATCCCTAACATGGTGCGTCAATCCTTATGCCTGCTTGAAGCAGGCGTAAGGATTTGACGCACCAGCGTCGGAAAAGTGACTGCGTGAAATCTTGTAGATTTCACTACGTCACTTTTCCGAGCCGTTCCTGCGCCGGAACGCCCCCCCCCTGCGCCGGTACGCCCACATGAAACCTGACGCAGGTTTCATGTGGCGCAGGGGTTTACTACGTGACGCATCTCCCTAGATGCGTCACGTTGTAAATATAGCGCAACGCGGCGCATGGTTTGCGTCGCCGCTGCGTCACATGCGTGACGCAACGGCGGCGCAAAAGTGGCGCAAGGGGCTTGTAAATATGCCCCACAGTGTTTAAGATCAGATAGGCCCTTTTCAATCACGTTCAAACGTTGGATTAACGAACCCAGTTTGACGTCCAATAAAGTCTTCATCGACTCCTGGAAAGCTGCTAAAACACCCATCAGATCTGCCTTGGTCAGGGTTTGAGTGAGCCACAACTCGTGCGGTGGTGTCAAATTGGGTCTTGATCTTTTGGCCTTACCCCCCATTGTTAGAGTTTTTTGTTTAGTGCCTGCTCAGCCACTATTAGACTCCCTCGTGTAGTAGGACCAGCAGCTTTTAGGTTATCCGGGTGCTTGCTCAGAGTGACTGCCGCGTGCCCTTGATTTAAGGGTACATTGTCATCCCCCTGGTTGTTAATTATGACGGCCGGAGAAAGGGGTAGCTGTTGAGCTATTGAATAGCTATTTGTCTCAGTACAATCCTGCATGGACTCTCGCGTTCCCAAGATGTTTGATAAATCACCCTCCGCACTAGCCAAAGACGATTGAGGGGCAGATTTACAAGCCCCTTGCGCCACTTTTGCGCCGCAGTTGCGTCACTTTTGTGACGCAGCGGCGACGTAAACCATGCGCCACGTTGCGCATTATTTACAACGTGACACATCTAGGGAGATGCGTCACGTTGTAAAGCCCTGCGCCACATGAAACCTGCGTCAGGTTTCATGTGGGCGTTCCTCCGCAGGGTGGGCGTTCCGTCGAAGGAAAGCCTCGTAAAAGTGACGCAGTGAAATCTACAAGATTTCACTGAGTCACTTTTCCGACTGCGCTGCGACGAATCCTTACGCCTGCTTCAAGCAGGCGTAAGGAGTGGCGCACCACGTTAGGTATGGGCAGCCCACGAGCATTGCTGGAGTTGCGTCGCGCTTGCGACACGACTCCAGCAATGCGCCGCCCTTGCGCCACAGGATGCGACACGCATCGGCCTTTCCTTGTGCCACGGTGCGCCGCATTGTAAATGCGGCGCATCCGTGGTGGCGCAAGGAGAGAATTGCGTGTCGCAACTATTCTGGCGCATCCCTGCTGATTTGCAGGGATGCGCCAGAAGTTGTAAATCTGCCCCTGAGTGTCTACGGGCATAAGAGATGGAACAATAACAGGAGACCTGGAAAGACGGCGATTTACCTACTCAATCTCCTTATCTAGCACAGCTGCGGCACGCTGGAGAAACGCGTCCTTAGTTACCACTGGGGCTGTGGTGCCGGCCGGGGCTCTCCCGGGGGCTAAGGTCGCCTTGCGCTTCACCATATTAAAACCAGAATAATGCGCTTGGTAACAGGTCTCTGTCCCGAAAACTGGCGAAATTTATAGTCGATTGATTGAAATGACTTAATTACGTTAAAAGGTATCTCCAAAGTATCAGGGTGCTGAAATCCCGGCTTGCAAACACACAATGATGCCAATAGCAAGGATTGGAATTACGAGTTATGCCCACTTTATTAGGGAAAAATGCTCAGAAAAAAGGCAAAACATGCGGAATTCGTTATGTTCCAACCCTATTGTGCAAGCTGAGCCCCATTTTTCTTTTAGAATGTAGATTATGAGATATTTGCCACACGTGGTAATACTTAACCCTGGGGTAAGGATGTTTTCCAAGTGATGTAAATAGCTTACCCTATTCCGAAAAACTCAAAATGAGGAGCTTAGACTGCCATTTTGCAGACAATAGATTTATTTACAACACCCAAAATGCCAATGGAACTGGCATAGGATGCGATCCTTTCCGCTTTGTCGAAGCTCCTTTTATCATAGTTTAGTAAAACCTTATTGTTGGGGAAGCTACCAGGCCCATGCTAATATTTAAAAAAAAACATTTGGTAAAGGCAAAAACATTTTTTGCCTCAAAAAGCACACATTGCTATGGCAGTCCCTGGCACTTTTGTGTGTGGTGCGTCTTGTTAATGAGCCAAATGCCATCACTCACAGTGAAGTAAGCCAATGACTGAAGTGGTCAGACCCACTGCTCCATGCTGTATGTTGTAAGGGGTGGAAGGAAAACATGAACAACACAGCAACAGGGCAATGGATGAAGCAGGCTGACTAAAAGCCCTCATAAACTACTTACTGGGTGCTCTGAGTTAGCATGAGAGTTTTTTTATGTTAGCTTTTGAAGCGGTAGTGTCAAGGATCAATTTGTTAAAAAAGACAGGCACACTTTGGCCATTAGTGTTTTTACCATGGTGAACCCTGGGCATATGTCCAAGCACAGCTATTCTCAGTTCTGGGAATTGTAACATTTTGCACTAGCCAATGGTGGACATAGACCATGTAACACCATGATTTGGTCAAAACTGGCTGTGCTTCTCCACGAAATATGAGGGATTTTCAGGCCAGAGACAACGTTGAGTAGACGTGGCCCAATGGCGTCCAAGGTGGCTGGCATATATGTTTGTCATTTGTCTTTTATAGTTTGGATATCCATGGGTTCAGAGCGGTTTATCATAAACATGTCGGATTCAGTGCAAATGGCTGGGTATTGACTGCCGTCATGTTCATCCAGGCTCTGACATTTGTAGCCAGGTGGAGGTATCACCATTCACACCCATAATCAGACGATGGTTTCTTGAGAACTGGATTTTAATCATGTTGATCACTGCTAAGATCATTTTAGATTGTGGTGATGATTGATAATATTCAGACATCAATATTCATACTGGACCTCTACTGAGGAGTAGTGCTTGATGCACTTATGAGTATTGTCCATTCCATGGTTGATGCAAATCCTTGTGTTCAGGTACATGCTTTGCCATCACCGAATTGCACAGTACCTCTGATACTGTATACTGTTGGCATATTATATTTCTCTTAGGATTTTTAAATAGAGTATTATAGGTCATTATGCTGAGTAAAGATTAAATAGTATTCCACGCAATGTATATTTTTGGAAAATAACAGCATGTCTTTGCTTTCCGGGACATCTCTTCATGACTGGCAATCCTTGAACAGTGTTGTAGGGTGTTGCAGAGTGTTTATTGCCAGTTCTTGCCTTGGAACACATCCTGAGTTGTCTTTCCATCCTGAACTCTCTTGTGGCTGTCCTTTATGGAGTGTCACTAGGTCTCGGCCACCCTATTTTAGCTGTTGGGATCTGGAGATGTTTTGCATAATGAAACTAGGCTTGGCTACCATTCAATCACACTGCTTACAGAAGAGTTGTACAGGGCATGTTTTGGCAGGCAGAGCATGTGCTACTTGTACCAAGTTCTCGCACTGTCTTCAAAGACCTCACAGCTTACCAAGCAATCAGTTCACTTTGGTGGCTTCCTAGAATGTAAATATAGGAGTTCTAGCAAGCTGTTTCTGCATTTTCTTGGTGCACACTCTCTGATGTTCTTGCATCTGCTCTCTGATGTAAAGGGGTTCCCTATGCCTTCCTGTGTGACCCAGCTTTAACTTGCCGGGCCTTTCTTTTGCCTTCACTCAAGCAAATATCTGACTTTTAACAGTATTATGTTTATCGCCTTTGAACAAAGGTCGTAGCTACCACTGGTCTCGGAGTACATTGGCACCGGGGCCCAGAGCCCTGATTGGCACCTTGAACACTGATAATTGCTGTATTTACTACCCAAACAGCATTCAAAAGGGTCATTTTCATTGCTTGCACCAGAGCCCATGTCATCCTTACACCCTACTGCATTGTACTGCATTATACCTGTCTTTTCGTATAGTCAAAACTCTGAGTAGACACCAGACTAGCATTGGCATCCCATTGTTATAGTCGAGAGCCAGGAACCAGGTCCTTCTGTACAACAACAAATAAATGTGCTTCACATTTCCCATACTGGGTCTGAACAGTGATCCACTTGAGTATAGAGCAAAGTTCACATCTTATGGGAAATGATGGGGTCCTGGCGGTTACGTGCCTGTAGAATGACTCAAGGAGAGACCATGCACAGTAGCCACGAGGAGCTATAGCCCAGTTGACCTACATGGAACCTGAGATTAAAATTATTAACTGTATAATGCCAGGGTCAAGGACGTTATGGAGATGCTGAAGGACTGTGCCTGCTGGTGAGCCTACACTTCTCCGTCAACCTTCCCTCCCCTAACACCTACTATATAGTTATGTAGTGAGAATCAGGGCTTGTGATCTAATGTTAGACACAATTTACGGCATGAAGATGGTTGCATTTTGTAAGAAATTGAGTTGTTGGTTGACTAGGGTGTGAGCCCTGGTCAAGCAGCAATCACTATCCTTGTCAGGGCAAGGCACAAGCAAACCCAAAATTAACCCATGCTCAAGCCCCTGGTAGTTTGGCATAGAGCAGTCAGAGTTAACTTAGGGGCAATGCGTAAAGTATCTGTGCAACACTTTAAACAGTAACACAGTGAAAACACACCACAAAAGGAGCCCACAACAGTGTTAGAAAAATAGAGTGATGAAACAAGACCATAATGACAAAAATCCAATCAGTAGAACCGGAGATATTGAATTTTGGAGTTTTTAGAGAAAATAGCACCAAAAGGAGTATATCGCCAACTGTGGTTATCTGGTCGTGCCGGACATGGACACAGTCACTTGTTCAAGCCAACACTCTTCGATGGAGAGTGAGTCGGCTACAGGGACCCAGTTAGGCCTGCTAAACAGAGAACTGTAAATCCTGGTTTGCAGGGTGTTGCATGGATCCCCATCGAGGATGCGTCTCGCATCCGATCAGATGCATCGCTTCCAAGATGCGACAGGGCTGCGGTGCGAGGTCCTGTTGCGTCGATGTTGAGGATCCAATAGACGGGGCTTGGGATGCGAAGTCCGGCATCGAGGATGCAGCGCACAGTCAGGCGATGCGTTGGTTCCAAAGGCTGCGATGCGGATTCCATTGTCGTTGTCGAGGCTGCCATTGACGAGAGTTGCAGTTCTGAAATCTATGCGGACCATACCGGCAATGAGGGTCTTTGTGACAGGTCCAATCTATGCAGTAGTGGAGATGTGTCGGTTCTCCTTGGGGTTGTGCCGTGCAGCAGAGGGGATGCATCGGTTCTGCTGGATCCATAGAGGTTGGCAAAGCCCCTTAAGCCCACTTCCAAGGGTCCAGGGCTAGGGGTGGCACCACCTGGCTGGGTAGACTCACTGCTGGCAGAGTTCAGAGGCAGATGCAAGGTTGTTGGAAGCCTGTATGTCCCTGTTGCTTCAGATCAGGAGTCCATCCAACTGACCCTTGGAGTTGCTCTGGGTTCAAGAGAAGCAGGTTTAGTCCTTCTCACTCAGGCAAGAGAGCAGAAGCGAAGCAGGAGTCCAGCAGAGTGCAGTCCAGCAGAGTGGCAGTCCTTAATCAGCACAGCAGTCCTTCTTCCTGGCAGAGTATCCACAGATCCAGAAGTATACTGAAGTGGTGGTGTCTTAGGACCTTCTTTTATAACCTGGTGCCATGGTCCTGGAAGGTGGGAGACGCTTCGAGTTAGTGTCTTTGAAGTGCATGGAATTCCCTACCTCCCCTGCCCTGGATCCAAGCTGGCTAAAGTGACAATGCAGGGTTGTTAGGACATTTGTGTGAAGACAGGACGCAGCCTATTTAAGTGTGCCCAGCTCGTCCCTCCCATCCTGCCAGTGATGACCCATCCAGTCACACCTAAGCTCCCATTCTGTGTGGCTGTCTAGGAGGAATACACAAAACCCAACTGCCAACTTCACCCAGTCATATGACCCAGGCAGGCTGCAGGCACCAAATGGCTAAAGCAAGAAAATGCCATCTTTCTAAAGTGCCATTTTTAGAATTGTAATTTAAAGTCTGACTTCACCATAAGTTAGGATTTAAAATTAGGACTCCAGAGACACCAAACATGAACCAGTTATCTCTTTCCATTTGGAAATTACAATTATAAATTGTAATGAGGCAACTCCTACAGGAGAAATACGCATTGCAGTAGTGAAAAATGACTAAATATTTTTTACAACCAGGACTTGTAATACTTAAAAGTACATGTCCTACTTTTTAAATACATTGCACCCTGCACTCTGAGTTATTAAGGGCCTACCATAGTGGTGACTTATATGTAGTAAAAAGGACATTTTGTTGGCTGGCAAAAGGTTTATTTTTGTCAGGTCGAAATGGCATTTTAAACTGCACATACATACTATGCAGTGGCAGGCCTGAGGCATGTTTAACGGGCTACCTAAGTGGGTGGCACAATCAGTGCTGCAGGCCTACTAGTAGCATTTAATTTACAGGCCCTGCGCAAATATAGTACAACTTTATTGGGGAATTACACTTTAGCACTGGTTAGCAGTGGTAAAATGCTCTCAGTCTTAAGGCGAGCAAAACAGAGGTCAGAATAAATAGAGGAGGAAGGCAAAAAGTTGGGGGGAAGACCACTCCAAGGTCGACAGGTCAAACACATGTCCACACTTTCACCTTGAAGGAAACTGTTTAAACCATTTCTATGCCAGTCTTACTGTACTTGGAAACACTAAGGGGCATATGTACAAGGAGTTAACGCCACCGTAGCGTCCATTTTTGGAGACTACGGCAGCTTTTTTTTATCACCGTATTTACAAGTTGCCGCTAACCGCAGTTAGCGGCAGTTTTCCTGCGTAAACGTGCGATTTTCGGATTGCCACTTCTGTTAGCGGGACTTAACGAAAATGATATGCAAGGTGGGCGTTCCTGTGGAAAAATTGCCACTAACCCCACTTCGCGATATTTACAATGAATGTTTGGTCCGGCGATACTCCCAAAGGCCAGTTAGCTGCTGGTTTTTAAGACCATAAAAAAGCTGGCCTAAAAAATGGAGCAAATAAAAAAGAACATAAGGGAGACAATCCCAGAGCCTCATTTGCTCACCTAATGATGCCATGGAGGTACTACTCCTGCAGCTTGGAGCCCCAAGAAGGCCACAACCACCACCACCACTGCCACTGCCACCGCCACCAGGACCACCACAGAGGCAGCACCAAAGAAGAAAGCGGGTCTACCGCCAATGCATCATCCTGATAGACCTCTGGCCAGAGGATGGGATAGCACACTATAGGCTCAAGAGGACCTCCATCTTACACATACTCACACATATAGCACCAAGGCTGCAGGCACCATACCAGCGCTGCACAAACATCCCTCCGCAGACAAAGCTACTTGCAGTGCTGCACATGTTGGCCTCTGGTATCTTCCAACCAACAAATGCCAGAGTGGGTGGAGTCTCACCGTCATCCTTCTCCAGGTTCCTCCCCAAACTCCTGGATGCCATCATCAGCCTGACGCCACAGCATCTACACTTCCGCAACACTGCACAGGAACAACTTGAGAACAAACAAGGCTTCTATGACATTGCTGGATTTCCGCATGTGTTGGGGGCAATTGACTGCACCCATGTCCTACTTGTGTCTCCTGCGGACATTGCACACATATACAGGAACAGGAAGCACACACACTCTATTAACGTTCAGGCAATTGTGGACCACCTGGGCCTGTTCATTAATGTTGTTGCTAAGTTCCCTGGGAGTGTGCATGACTCATTCATATTTCGCCAATCGGTCATCAACCAGCGGTTTGAGAATGGCACTTATGGAAATGGACTGCTCGTTGGTAAGTACAAACTGAACACACCAATCACCTCAAGTACACAAGCATGTAGCTCCAATATGAGACAATGCACAGGTTGCAAATGTAATATGACATACCTTGGAACAGGTCCAAACAATGCACACAACCACACAATGCAAATCAATCAAGACATGTCGAAGACAGCCCAACAAGGGAAGAGCCATGAAAATCTCACACAAACCACTATAGCATTCTTGTAACATAGATTTAGCAGAACTCATCAGATAAAAATTTTAATTAATCAATGCTGTACATTACACAGAACATATGATACTGTTGTGCCACATACATGTTGAATACAACACATGCACCATATGTACAAATAGATGACAGATCACGCTGCTCTCACTTGTGAAAGTGCACAATTTGCTGACATGCAAAAGCACAGTCAGCCATGCTCCATGTAGTGGGTGTACCTGCATCATGGCTCTGCAAGTAGTGCCGAATGAAGGGAGCACCAACTGACCACAAATAAAAACAAAAGTTGTTTCGAACATCAGTCTGTGTTGTTGCTGAATGGAGCATGCATAGGAAGAGCATACAAACTATCCAAATCACATCCTAAACACATGTCGTACATCCACATGTCTCCCCTGGTGAGGTGTAGCAATCTGAGGCACAACTTCTGAAATCAGAATATGTGTTGTTTGGGTTCAGACACACACATTGACATGTCGTACCACAACATGCATACATGCAGAGTCTAAGTCAACCCATGCACAAGGACATCAATGCATATGTATGTGGTCCACAAATGTCCCAGTAAGTCAAGTGCACTAGGTAGCAGTGCCACTGTCACCTAGACACTGTACCACATTTGTGGCAAGGGGGATGTAAAGAGCACCCAATGAGTCCAATGTTTAGCAGACAAGATTTACACTCTCAGTCAACCTCAGCACAATGACTAACAATGAGGTACCCAGATGCTGTCCCAACATAGTAGTCATCAAAAAGTCAAGTTTGATGCCTAACATGGCACATGTGCCAATGGTGCACCCTCAACAAGATGTGCACAGGAGACGTCCGGTTTGTGCAACGTGCCTGTAAAGAAACTACCATGTTCTTTTTCATTGACCTATACATCAGACAGTCAGAACATGGAGTCAATACACAGGACACGGACAATGACAACATGGTGATGTGTAGTCTGTCAAGTATAGGCAAGTCAATTTCAATGATGCTGGTAAAGTGTAGGAAATTCGACATGTCAAACCAGAAAGTACAAAGTTGCACAATGCACACACACCTAAAAAGGCACTCTGCAAACACAGCAGGCACATGTACTAATGGCCACATATCTCTTCAATCTGTTTCAGGTAATCAAAGATATGCACTCACGCCATGGCTGATGCCGCCCCTCAGAGTGACACTCCCACAGGGCCAGAGAGATTACAATGTTGCACTGGGACGCACAAGGGCCATAGTTGAACGGACATTTGGAGTCCTCAAATTCAGGTTCCAGTGCCTAGATGTATCGGGGGGCAGACTCCTGTACAGACCTGAACTTGTGTACTAGATCATAATGGCCTGTTGCATTCTGCACAATATATGTGCACGCACAAACACACCATTGGATGAAGAGCAGGAGGAGCAGGACAACCCATCTGATGGCCAGGATGAAGAGGCAGATGTAAGACACACACCAGCTTCTGCTGCTGGAACAGCAAGAAGAGAACAAATAATCTCTAATTTTTTTACCTAATCACAGGACCAAATATCACATCACATGCATATTCCTCCCAAAAATTAAAAAATTGTAACTTTGTAAAATAAAATATCACCACACCAAAGTCCTGTATGCTTGTGTTATCACTTCACAAGTACACATATCTGTCAATTAAAAGTTAAATCATAATTTGTGCAACACACCTATCACATATAGCAGTGGACCTAACATCAATCATCCATGTGTATATGATATACAACAAAGTGATCAACAACATGTGTTGATGATAGGATGCAACATATGCTTGGCTCTTGAATGGCAACATTTGCAAGCAGATCACATGGAGCATATCGTCCATTTAAAAATGTCAGGCACAAGCAGGCTTTTGCATGGATAATCTGCTGATACAACCCCTGGTCCTCCTCTCCCTCACTCACAACCATTACTAACAACTCAATACTACAGCAGGCGTCAATATACAACACTCTCTCTGACTTACTGCCTAAGCAAGAATAATCCTTTTTGAGCACAGATACAGGAGACAGCATAAAATTGGAAATTATGTAATTCAAAATACTGATGCAGGGGATGGTAGTGGACACTCTAATTTGCCTCATCACATGTCCCCGGCATCACAAGTCTAGCAGAGCAGATGGGCATCCTCCTCGACAATGACGGTCTGTGCAACATACTCTTGCTTAAATACATTGAGAGCACCTCAAGAGATAGGATGTCTACCCTGCAATATCAGTGTGCTCATGGTGTGTATCCTGCAATGCACACTAACAGTTGTACATTACCTGTACCATCCTTCAGTTATGATCACAACAAGTTGCAACATGCATACTTCACATGTGAGTGATGTTAAAACAAGAACATGACAAGACTTGACATCAGGTAATGTTCATTGTTCATGCAATAAGTTCTTGGAAATGGGACCACTATATCACGTACAACGCAGGCAATGTCATCCCTGTCACTCTGCTGTAACTGAGCAGCATCTATGTCTAGACACCAGGGTCTCATACAAAGGCACAGTATGATCTGCAGGCCATGTGGACTGCTCATGCTAACAGGCATTGTCAGTTTTGCTTTTGCAAGGACTGTGACATGCAAAGTGCAGCCTTGACATTACAAAGTACCAATGACATGTTTACATGTGAAGCTGGGTCTGCAACATGCTTCATCATGGCTCAGTGTGTCATGTAGAGCTATGCATAAATCTGAGGATTCAGCTCCCTCAGGCTATCTGTCACACACATTTGAGTATGCATTATCTGTGCTGTGTTTGTAGGATATTGTAGTCCAATGTGTACTAATGATATGTGTAGACACAACACCAAAACTAACTTACAATGTTATATGTGCATTCAATACATATTGTAACATACAAGATAACATTAGCTCATTGCTGACATGCATGACTTTTCATGTGACGTTGTGTGCACAAGAACAGACCCACACCATGTAACGTTTGGACTAGCATTTTAGGTAATGTTGGCAATGGAGATGGCCATTGCACACCGAGCGGAGACCCTGTAATGGCTAGCAATGCAGGAAAAGCATAGACATAACTAGTTAAAATGTTAGCCATGAGTGCCGTACCACAGATTGTCATCAATGTCCCCCTCTGTGTCTACAGATATTCAATCACTCCAATGTGAATGTGCAGCCATAGCTGTGCATTGCATGCGGCTTTGCAAATATCATAGACAAGTGGTGACTGCCTGTTGATCAAGTACATTTGTGTCACAAGACCATCGGACTCTGACAAACATCACAGTAATGTGTGATGTTAGAGGCTCACATGTAGTGACACATACCACCAATGGCAACCGTAATGGATGACACCCTGGCAAGGGATCTATGTACACACATGTCCAGTCAGAAACAGACACCAACGTGAGAAAATAGTGCCTCCTAATGGCTCTCGACCACTCATACATGTACAGAACAGATACACCACTCAAAAGTACAACACACAGATCACATCGCTAATACATATTGTGTTGTTTTTCCAGACAAAATGCATGAAATGGTACATATATTGTTCATGTATAAATTAGACATTTAAAAAAAACGCAAATACCCATTTGCAGCAATTTTTTCCATTTCCAAGATGAAAAATACTCGCTAAATACAAATTTATACATGAAATCTTCCCGCTCAGCCCTAGGCGTGTGAAATTTCATCCCAAAATGAAAAAACGGGGCGCAAACTGACAGGAAATGATGTCAGTCTGCATGCTGGCACATGGAGGAGTACAGTACCCTTTCACTTTCTCTTTCAGCCACACTGTTACTGTCTTTTGGGAGTTGTGGAGGTTTTGGAAGGTGTCTGCTGTTCTTGGTGTGTTTGAGAGAGTTCTGTGTGTTGTGTACTGTCCATACTGTCCTTGTTAAGTCCTCTGTCTCTGACCCTATGTGTTAATTGCGACTGTCTGATTGTTTTGTCGGGTGTACGACTCTGGGGTATATTTGTATAGTTAAGTAGTTAATAGGGGTTGCCTGCGGGTTTTTTTTGGTTTGCCTGGGAGAAATATTGTATTTGGGTACGTTAGGGCAGGGTGCAGGGGGCAGGATGTCAGAGGGGGCTGTGGGGGCCTTCCTCTGGCTCGTAAAAGTTTATCTGCCCAGGATGGTTGAGGCTGGGGACACATCCTACTGGGGTACAATGTAAAAGTACGGAAGGTGAGATGGGAGTGCATCCGTTAAAAGATGCTGAACATGTTTGGTGTGGACAGGACTGTCCAGCAGTGGAAGCACTGGTGGCAGGACTTTGTTGGCCATGAGGAGGACCTATTGGATCACCTTGGACTAATCGTCGGGATGCAAGGTGTTAAGTACATGACCAACATCGTATCACATCAGAGGATGAATGCACAGGACACCAATTCTGCTGTGCACAAGATAGACGCACACATCATTTAAATTGCCATTTGGCAAAATAGCTTGCCTGTCATGACATACTGTGCCACACCTACATCCTCAATAATTGGGTACACTTCACATGATCAACTGGCTGCCAATCTCTACAAGATACATAATGTGGGTCACCAAAAGTTCAGAGCTCGTACTTGTGCGTATTTTAAAAACTGATTTGACCCTCAAACGTCACGCCTATTGAGGTGTGAGAGTAGATGTTACATCCATGTAGAATTGGGACAGGTCGTAGTATGTTATGTCAATCAGATCATGGCATGGATGCCCATTAGGGCACCAGTGTGACCTTGACATGTGTTGTGTGTAAGACCAGCTCAACAGATTGCAACATGTATGTAACGTGGCAATACACCTGACTATTCCAATGAATGAATTGTTTCCATGTAACTATCAATGATGTATGCGATCTTGCCAAGTGTGATGTTAATTACATTAATTGTACCTTATACATTTTTTCAACAGCAGGAAGACCCTTGATCACACAAGGAGATTTGGATGCATTCATGGACCCACATGCCACAAGTGAGTGTGTTGTCCCTAGCTCTGGATAATGTGTCGACATATGCAAGCAATGCCACAGCCCCTGTATGTTGTAGTACACAGTGTGGATGTGCATCACATGACAATCACCTCTGGTGTGATAATGCTGCATCAAGTCAAAGGTATTGCACATCAGCATGATGTGATGCTGGAGGACAGAATTGCCATTTGTGACTTGATGTTGCAACGCCTCATATGATTCACAACACCATATCTATGTCCAAGCACAGAATGCATGATATGGGTGATGTCATAGCCATGTCATAGAGCCAATCACACAGCATCACAAACATCTTTGCAAGGGTTCCAGATCTGCATCAGCCAATTTCAATTGGAGATAGTTGTATATGATGATAAGTTTGTTGCACTGAACATGACACATCTGTTGTTGATCATTATTATGCAAAGTGATGTGGCATTCAGACATGAACTATTGACAAATACCCACATACAAATCTTATTGAAAAATAACTAGAATGTACTACCATCACCATATGGTATTTGCCCCCATGGCATCAACTGTGTCACCACAAGACAGTGGGGCATATGTACAAGCCCCTATGGCCACCACAACGTCAGAAAAAGTGATCTTGTGTTGGTGATAGGGGCTTGTACATATGCCTCTTCATGTGGCTGTACACTGACGTGAGCATTGTTCCAAGTCACGATCAACATCATGGGCATGGAGTAAATTTCTTTCTCGGAGACAGTGTTGTCTAACAGATCAGGGCATTGTTTAAGTCACACGTGTCAGGCACTCACAATGCGTATCATGGACACAGAGTAAGCATATTCCCTTTGTCAAATGTTCTTTGATTAGTAGTAATGGCTAGCCTGAACATGTATTGTTAGCACATTTCAAACATGATTGGTCACAGGCAACACACATCTTCGTGATTCAATGAATTTTATTGACATGTGCAGTGACTGATGTGGTAGACTGGCCCAGTTCTTTGTGCAACAACAAACCATTGTGTGAATGCCCAGGGGGGAGGGGAGCAGACAGAGTCCAGGGAGAACATGCGCAGAGACATGTTGAGGAAGAGGCAGAGTTCTGTCAGCAGGCTGATTGCAGTGTCATTGGGAACAACACAAAAAATGTCAATCCATATCAAAGTCCAAGGTGAGTGTAGCAGCGTCATTCAGGGGGCAGTGGAAGCTGATGTTCCGGGGCATAATGCTAGGCACAGGTCCAAGTAGAAACAGGCCAATTGACAGAGATGAGTGCTACCGCTGACTTCTTCGTAAGATTGTTGATTCCTCCACATCTTCCTCCTCTGATGTGTCATGTGCCTCCCGTGTGCGTGATGGAGGATTGGCTGGGGCACCGTGAGGCAGTGACACATCAGGGGGGTGAGATGTGGATGTTGAAGGTGCAGCAGCATTCATCTGTGTCAAAGGTTGAGGCAGCACTGCTGTGATGAGAAGCTGCAGAGAGTGGAGGACTCCATGAACGTCTCTGTGGTATGCAGTCATGCCTGCCAAGTGTGAAGCTTGTATCCGCTCCATGTTCTCCATGATCATTCTCATGTGACACAACTCCTTGGATGGAAGCCACTGGAGCCACTTTGACAGGACATTTGTTTTTGTCTCTGAGTCAGTACTCCAACGATGTCAGCCATGGAATGCTGGAGAGCATGGAGCAGACTGTAGGTACCTGTGATGGACTCTAGGTGGTCCCGAATGGGACTGAGACACCCACATACCCCATCTATTTTGGCCGCCAGGCTGTCAAACCCCACCCGCATCTGACCAGCCATCTCCTGCTGGACCTCTAACTCATGACGTTGAAATGTTAGAAGTGGGTCCTCAAGGTCCTGGGAGACAGGTGTGGTGGTAGCTGCTTGCTGCTGGGTGTTTTGTGCAGGGGGTGGAGCTACCACGACGCTGCTGGATGTCCCTGCTTCCGGAGATGGGCTGCCAATGGAGTTGAGCAGCTCTTGGAGGGCGTCCTGGTCGATGGTTGAGATGTCTTCATCTTCATCATTGAAGAGTGGGACAGGAGGTGATGTTTCTCCCTCTGCAATGTGAAGGTGAGATGCTGTTGTACGTGCGTCTCAAGTATGATTATGCATTGGATCAGTTTACAGGCAGACTGCATGACAATGTTCATTTAGAATGTTTAGGAGGAGATACCTATTACATGCAGGATAGTGAATCATTGTACAACATCACTGATGTAACATTATAGTTGTAAATTATTTTCTTACAGTTTACAAGTATGCCAAATGTGAGTGGCCAATTTCTACACACATGCAGCACCAGTTCTGTCCTCTGTTCAGTAGTGACAGTGGTGCAGGTTGTACCACATTGTTGTCAATGCAGACTAGCTCTGATTTATGTGTCTGTACACTGCATTGTGGTAGAGTCACCCCTACTCAGTACACTATGATCTTTTTAAAGATTGTCTAATTTTGGAGGTGTGGATTGCATGCTACCACTCATTGCTGTTGGCAATGCCACATGATTGTTGTTGTGGCATGAGTAGGGCTATCACACTGTTGAGATCTGGGTTGATGTGTTGTGCCACATGATATGGGCAGAGAGATATGCTTGATTTGCCATGATACAAACTGTGTAGATCCATGTTAATGTTGCCAATTCAAAGTGAGTAATGACATTCTCATCGATGCATGCTGATATGCAGGTATGGTAAAGCTTCTGTTTTACTGCCCCTTATCCCTTTCACCCAGTGATCCTTGCACTTATGTGCATTTACAATGGTGAGATGTTGCAAGCTGGAGGAAATATGGGTCTCGGTTACAGTTGGGACACTTGTGCATTGTTGGACTGCAGATGTCTTTCTAACATCAGGGGGTGTATGGATACGAGGAAGTGACAGAGTGAGACCTGCCCCCTAAAGGATAAACTCCGCACTCATCCACTTCAGTGACAGAGGCCTGCACCATGTTTACATGTTTATGGTGCAGGCATGCATTTCTTCATGCACTGACACTTGACTTGTCGGTGTGGCACACAGACAAGCAGCTTTGCAGGGTAGTGCAAATGTGCCAGGGTTCAGGGTGAGAATGTTTATGTGTGAGGAGGGACCCATTTATGCACATTGGCAATGATTGACAAATTGCTGTTTCAATGTGTGCTGCGCAGTACACATGTAAATTGAAAAAGCTTTGGCAATTGAGATTTTTTTTTAATGCATGTTGGGGGTCATGGTTTTCCTTGCATACATTGCTTACTGCCCTCCTGTTGGCTTCACCGTTGTGAGTATAGGGCAGCGTGTCATTCTATGGGTTGCAGGGTGGACAGGCAGAAACAACACATATTACCCTCACCTTTCACACCATGTGCAGTGTGTAAGTGGGCCTAGATTACATGGCTGTGGATATACACTGGTTTCTTAGTGGTGCACAGCCCCTATCAACACCCCAACGTCACATCAGGTGAGATTGGCAAGGGGATGTGTGCTTGAGAATATGCCCCACTGATGGACACATGGATGATACATGCTGTTCTGCTCATGGCAATTGGATGCCTTTGTTTGTGTGACAATGTTTACAGACATGACTGCGTATTTGTTCACTGCCACTGTTGACTTTACCCAATGACTTGTTTCAATGCACGTCAATGTGTAATGGGCATCTCACATCAGGACTGTGATTACTGTAGAATACTGTTATCTTTATGGCACATGTGTAGACTTTTGAGTGGATGAGTGAATTTTGACGTAAGGGGTGATGATGACATATAGCAAGTTGACATGCATTGGTGCTACATTGTTATTCTTGCTTGGTGTCATACTTCACTTGTCATGCATCTTGACAGGGACATTATAGTTTTGTGAGCATGGCACACAGACGGGACATGTAGATTTTTTGGGACACATTCCTGATATGCATAGTCCATGCACTGTACTGTTGGAAGCATATCCCCTCTGCTCATAGTAGAACATCACATTAGGCCTCCAGTATGCTAAATTTGTGCATTGTGGAATATGCACCTTTTAGACAGAAGGGTGCATAATCACTATGTTGTGGCAATGCATGTGTTTATGGTATGCAGGCTCACTACATGCTTTGTCACTTGGTGAACACAGGGCTGCATCTCATGAACAATCAAAGGGGCATATTTATTGGAGAGGTGGAAGAGTGTCACATTGGCCTCCTTCCCTCAACACCATGCTCATACAAATTGGTTACACAGGGCTGCATCTCATTGACAACAATATGATGATACCCCGTGAACCAGACTGATCTGGGGCAAAAGTGAGGAGGACTCCACCAATGGCAGCACACATGCACCATTGTGCAGGGGTGTCTGAGTTGAGTTGAAGATTGTACATGTGCATGAAGGGGGAGCTCACTGCACATACACATTCTTGCACACAACTCAGACACCCGTGCAAAATGGTGCATGTGTGCCGCCATCGGTGGTGGCCTGCTAACTTTAGCCCCTGTGCAGTCTGGTTCACTGGGCTGCATCATATAGTTGTCAATGAGATGCAGCCCTGTGTAGCCAATTTGTATGAGCGTGGTGTTGAGGCAAGGAGGCCAATGTGACACTATGTCACCTCTCCCGTCAATATGCCCGTTTGCTTGTTCATGTCGCCCTTATTTTGTAGTCAGATGTATATATTTTTTGCTATATTTTGGATTAATTTTATGTTCAGATTTCCAAGTCTGTGACACCACCAATATGTGTCTTTCAATATATTCAATGACTAAGGAGATATGTGGCTATACCCCCAGGGACTATAGTATCTTGGACAAGATCTGCAGTCAGTGTGGGTGTGCACTGAGGCATATTTATTTGGGCATGAGTAACATTGGTCCCAACCAGCCCCGTCCCCCCAGTCCCTGGTTGTTACTTACCCTGTTGCTGATGTAGCTGGTCATGTTCAGCACTATCCTATCCATGGACTCCAACCACGGACTCCTCGCAGATGACCATGGAGACCTGTTACTCCAAGGCATCCAGCCCCTCCTGTGGCGCTGGACTCCCACCTCGGGTCTGCAGTGCTGCCTGGCGATTGTTGGACAGTTTCTGCTTGGTCTTGCGCTTGGCATCATGCCAGCGCTTCTTGCAGTCGGTCACTGTCCTCTTGACCTCTGCGACGGCTTTCACCTTGGCTACGATGGACTGCCATATTGCATTTTTGATCCCCAATGGCACAGTGGAGCTGACAAACAGCTGGTGTTGTTTGTCTGTCAGCTCCGCAATCAGGCACTCATTTTCCTGCTGGCTGAACCTGGTTTTCCTCTTCCTCTTCCCCAGGGTCTCTGGCTGGTCCTCCTGGCTTTTGAGGTGTTAGGGGGGTTGTTCTCTCCTGCATTACTGGGTCTAGCTTCCTCCATGATTCTTCAGCAATGTTTGTTTTTTTCTGTGGTGTTTTGGGAACTTTGCGGGCATTTTGTAGTTAATTTTCCCAAGAAACATTAAAAAAGTGGTGTCACGCTGATTAGCATGCAGTTTCTGGCCGCCGACTGGCCGGCCGCCACGTCTTTCATGTTTTCGGCAAGATTTTATCGCCGTAGCACAGAGGTTAATGTAGACAAATCCCACTGCGATGAGAAACTATTGCCATGTAGCGACGTATTGTAAATACGTCGGTACCATGGCGATAGTTTTCAGTGGTACAAGGCGGTAGCAAAATTGCCGCTAACTAACGCTAACGTTAGTTAGCAGCAATTCTTGTACATTTACCCACGAAACTCTTATGGTGCAACCATTTCATCTCCCAGATTCCTTTTGTATCCTGACATGGTGCACAACCAGTCCACAATCCAAACTGCTCTCTGCCTATGTTTGGTAACCCTTAACATGAGCACTGTTGCTTGGAGGTCTCTGTATATTACAGCTGCAACTCATTGACCACAGACACGCTCCAGTTTTGAATTGCCAAAAAGTAAGATCCCTTTCAGTGATTGGGGATGCTCAGGCCACTTTTATATAGTAAAGCTATTGTATTTTGGCATAGGTCCCATTGTTTAGGCCCTAACCCAAAGAGATATCTCAGGTCCTGGACTGTGGAAACTCAAGTCTCTACTTATGATAAGTGGTTGTACCACATTTCATTCCCCTGTCTTGCCGCCTACTTTCATTGACTAGAGCATGGGAACCAAAGATTGATGACAGTCTGAGCGGATCCAAAGATTGTTGCGGGGTCTCTTTCAGCGGTCATAGTCCGGCATTGCCAATAGCACCCCACGTTGGCTGAATTACAGCGACTTACTATGTAAGCATTATATCAGGCCAAGAAAGTGATAGAACCTTCTTTTTCACTCTGGAGTTTCTTATTTTAATTCTTCTTCCTTTCCTGTGTCACAATCAAGATGACTAGTTTATAAGATATTGGCCTGACTTGAGATTAAATTTTGTGGTGAGTTTTATTGTTCTATAATGTATCTGACTTTCAAACTTACAACCAACTACTGCACTAAGCCTTGCCTCAGAAAAGAGCTCACAGTGTGATTTAGCAGGAGTCAGAGGAACCATTAAATGTCAACAGTAGTGTAGGAAGTAGGGGCATGTCAGGAGCTGCAGCACCCCCTCGATTCTGTTATACATATTTTGAAAACAATATCAGACTTCAGAAGGTGAGCCCCAGCAGACCATTAATTGGGTAATTATAAAGTAACAGTCTGTTGCTGCAGCCCCGTGAGCATTTCTCTGCAGCAGTGTAATCTGTTCTATTACAGTCTGGGCATGAGCTGAGAATCTATTTATTGTCAAATGTATTCCTTCAATCCAGCTAGTGACTGTACAATCAAACAAAAGCAGATTATGGCCTTTGTAGCAATGTCAAATGGTTTTAAGATCAGATTTCTCTTTTTCAATTGATTGTTTCACCACTGCTGGTTCAAATCACACACATCTTTTATGGGAATATACAGGTTAAGTCCAGTACTTATTAAAATAGACCTCCTTGTTCACTTTTCTTTAAAATTAATTTGAAAGGGCTGGCATACATGTTTCTGTGCATCAGAGGTAGAGTGGCATGTTCTTCTGGGAAAAATGCTGGGATTTGGCCATGTTTTCAAGAACTTGCTCCTAGACTGTTGAGGAGCATGTTCATAAAATGATCATTAATATCACCTAAACTCTTTTTACTGTTAGTTCTGTCTCTGTTTACTTGAATATTCATTTATAGTCACCGTAGACAGCTCTAAAATAATTTTTAAATGAATTCTCCTTGCATTTTATGTTTTACATTCCTGTTTCAAAGAGGAGACATACAAGCTTTTTCTGATTTTCCCACTGATTTATTAGCTTTGAAGGACAATGGTCATGTTTCTAAAGGCCCCCGCCCACCCCCGCCCCAGAGAGTTCTACTCTGGCTGAACCATAGACTACACTGGCCTGCCCCCACCCTCTCACAGCCTTTAGATCACTAACTGCTGTCTTTCTTGACTCTTTCATCTTTTTTGCTCAGTGATAAGTCAGGGCAAAAACCCACTGAGTACAGTGATACTTGAATGAAGCTTTATAGAAAATAAACTAAAACCAGTGCCTAATTTGAGGCGGTGGTTTCCGGTGCTCGACACCTGTACTTAATTGTCAACACCAGTACTTATGACAGTCTGTCACATGGTGGTGCTGATTGTACAATTTAGAGGTGAGCACAACAACATTAGTTTATTAATTAAGCATACATTAGAAATGACTAATACCTGCCGCCAAAGGCATTCTTATAATTCCGGGGGCCTGGAATAGTCCGAATCGTCACACTTGAAGGAGTGTGAGTGTTAGCAGTTGTGTTGGTATTGTCATTGGCTGCGCTGGCAGGAGCGACAGGTGGTGCAAGCTGCAGTGGCCTCCTGATGAGGGCCCCGACGCTTATGTTTTTACAAATTAAGCAATGACTAAAACCCACATTTTTTAAACCACTCGTTAACACCAACTGATTTACACCCATCTAAACATCTGCGGGGCAATGGGCATGCTCATCAAACACCCATAAAACACTAAGAAGATTCACCCATACCTAATGAAACCTGATGCATTTACCCATCATACCCATTCACACCATGGGTAGCACACTTTACACAAGCTGAATTACTCTCTGGTCAATGATGCAAACCTCTAAACCAGAAAAGGGGGGCACACGTTTTCGTACCCTGCCCCTAAAGCCTGGAACGACCTTCCACAACACATCAGTGCCTCCGCCTCTCTTCTTGACTTTCCCAAGAAGCTGAAGCCATGGCTTTTTGAGTAAGCCCCGGGGGCTGGTCTCACACACCTGCTACAGAGCCACCGGTGACATAACATAACCATTAGGAAAGTCACAGATGGATTGCTGAAAGTGTTGCTATGCCAGCTCAGATACAGATTGTGCAGAATGCAAAAGCCGATAGCATAACTCAGACTGAACAGGTGTGATAGTGAGGAATGGAGCAGCCTCCCCACTGAGGGGATGTGTTAGCCTGAGAAAGAATCAAAAGGATTGTAATGTGATAACCTGAAGAGAAATGAAAAAGGAAATTTAAATAACTGTAAAGATTTGTACCAGCCGGAGAAGTACTTGAAAGAACTGAGCGGAAGTGGAAGTAGTCCTTGGAATACCTTAGCTGAACAAAAAATTGAATAGAATAAGTTATTGTAGGCAGGGCCGGCTTCAGGGTGGCAGGGCCGGACTGGCTACCGGGCGTTTTGGTGTGCTGCCAAGCTGGGGGCTGATTTCGTTGATGGGGAGCTGCGTGTGCTTAAAACCATTCGTTTTGCTTTGTTTATTTAGAAGCACACGCAGGTCCTCATCAACGAAATCAGCCCCCACCGCAGTGAAATCAGCCCCCAGCTTGGCAGCACACCAAAACGCCCGGTAGCCAGTCCGGCCCTGCAGGGTGGTGCGACCAGTGCATCCGCACCTGGCGCTGTGCTCGGGGGCGCTGTGTTTGGAAATAACATTTGGGTTTAAAAGTACCTATAAATACTGCAGAGTTTCTTGTGTCCAAACGTTTTCATGGCAGAAATATAAATGTCAAAATAACTCCGGGGATTAATGTTCCTGGTGGAGAGAGATGGAGATTTGTCTACTGGCAGTGTTGATTCATGATAATGTAGCACAAAGTATTAATATGCCTGCCGCAAAGAACTGTACCATGTCACAGAGACCCTTTTGTTACTTGTAGTTCATAAATTATAATCCTAATATGTCACAGTGACCTATTAACTCTCATCAAAGAGCTATATGCAAAATGTGTGGCATAGGTTAGAATGTTATGCTTTGTTTCCCCAGTCTTTCATCATCCTAATGTTGCTAAAAAAGGGTCAGTTTGGGTAGAAATAATTTTTGTTATTAGTAAAGCCAACCACTGTGGTACATTTTAAATCCTGAGTTTATGCCTCCGCAGACAAAACACTCAGGGGCAAATTTACAAGCCCCTTACGCCACTTTTGCGCCGCCGTTGCGTCACTTTTGTAACGCAGCGGCGGCGCAAATCATGCGCCATGCTGCGGGGGATTTACAACGTGACGCATCTAGGGAGATGCGTCACGTTGTAAAGCCCTGCGCCACATGAAACCTGCGTCAGGTTTCATGTGGGCGTGCCGGCGCAGGGGGCGTTCCTGCGCAAGGAGCTCGTAGAAGTGACGCAGTGAAATCTACAAGATTTCACTGAGTCACTTTTACGTCCCTGCTGCGTCAAATCCTTACGCCTGCTTCAAGCAGGCGTAAGGAGTGATGCAGCATGTTAGGTATAGGGCACCCCTGAGCAGTACTGGAGTTACGTCGCACTTGCGACACGACTCCAGTACTGCGCCACCCTTCCGCCGACAGATGTGTCACGCATCTGTTTATCCTTGCGCCATGATGCGCCGCATTGTAAATGCAGCGCGTCTGTGGTGGCGCAAGGGTAAACTTGAGTCACGCATCTTCCCTGGCGCATCCCTGCTGATTTGCAGGGATGCGCCGGGGAACGTAAATCTGCCCCTTTATATATATTGCCTACTAGTAAGGATGAGGTGTGATTCCTATACCTTGTAATCCTCATTGTCTTATGTAACATTTCCTATAGATTGGTTTACACATGTACGAATCATTGTCTCTATATAATGTGTGTGTGTGTGATGTAAAGTGCTTCGACACTCTACACTGGTATGAGTAGCACTATAAAACCAATGAAATGCATGTGAGAGCGGGGCTATGGAGAGATAGGGGACGCTGTGGAAGGGTTGAAGTGAGTGAATCCGTGGAGAAGGAGGGCATAGGTGGGGGCGCCAAAAAGATTGCCGCCCCGGGCGCCATCAGCACTAAAGCTGGCCTGATTGAAGCTTAGACTGGAGCCCCATGTGTGCCTCTGAAAGTCACTTAAAACCTAGAGCCTTCCATCTAAAACAGAAAGCTACATCAAGTTCTGAATCTTAAATGTACCAGAGACAGTTATGTCAAGTTTAGAGCCTTGTGTGCGCCGGCGATAGCACAGAGCCTAATATGTATCAAAGAAAGCCACTTGTTTTTTTTTCAACAGTTTTAAATATAATAGAGAAACTTGCCTAAAGCTCAGAGACTAACATGTAATAGAAAAGGTTATTTCAAGTCCAAATCGAAGATGCACCAAAGAAGGATATTTATATTTTGAGCCTTTCATGTATCCGAGAAAGTTACTTCAAGCTCTCTACCTTAAACGTCCCAGAGAATCTGGACTCAAGCTCTGAATCTTAACAGTACCAGAGAAAGTTACTCAAGCTCTAATCATTATATGTAGTTGGAACCCTATATGTCTTGCAATTGTATAAGAAATTAAACGCTGAGCATCCATCAGTCATTATGACTTGATTTCTAATCAGTGATAAACTGAGGCCACAGCGTTACAGCAAAGAACATAAGAATACCAGCCTCGCGTTTTGTAAAACCTTTCTGAAATGTTGAAAATGTATATGCTTCATACTGTCGAAGTGGAAAGGCAGCATTGCACACAGTACTTCCTTGAACACATTAATGGTTATTCCAGCCTTCATATAACTATCTATTTTCAAGTTAAAACAATGATGTGATACATGTGATCTATGTTGGAAGTAAAGTGGTGTCCTTATTTGTAGTTATTCTGCAGCTATGAAGCTACTCTAAGACACACAGCACTACATTCCTTGAGGGGTTTCGTTCTCTTAATACAGACAGACAACATTTGCGTTGGTGTAAAATGTTTCTGATCCACATGGTAAACACTGTCATATTCTGCATGTAGGGTTTCAACAGGGTGCAACGTGCGTCTAATGTGCATATATAGGGGCAGATTTACAAGCCTCTTGCGCCACTTTTGCGTCATTTTTAACATGGGAAAAGTGACGCAAAAGTGGCGCAAGGGCCTTGTAAATCTGCCCCATAGTTTTGAAGAGTCAGTGCACTGTTAGTTTTTTGGCACTGAAAATGTCTATTAGATGCATTAATGTTTGGTGCTTCTGAAAGAGCCTGGTGAATCCGTCCTGCACAAGTTGAAAGCTCTGGAGGAGTTTGAGAAACTGCCTGGGCTTCATTCGAATTTGCCTAAATGCTGATTTTTCCTCCAGGGCCAGGGGCACATGCTCACAGTACTGTCTCCCCAGAACCCGGAATCCAATGGCAGAGTTCAGATTTTAAATACATAAGTAGCAAAGTCGCCCATGACCAAGATCAGTACCTTAGATTAAAATAGGCTGCACGTTGAAAAGGATCGAAGAGTCAGAGACGTTCTGTGATTAACTCCCCTTTTCCATGATAGGCTCGTAGGGGCATATTTACGTTTCCTGGTGCATCCCTGCATATCAGCAGGGATGCGCCAGGGAAAATGCGTCACGCAAGTTTACCCTTGCGCCACGTCCGATGCGCCGCATTTACAATGCGGCGCATCGTGGCGCAAGGATAAGCAGATGCGTGACGCATCTGCCGGCGGAAGGTTGGCGTAGTTCTGAAGTCGTGTCGCAAGCGCGACGCAACTCCAGCACTGTCCCAACCTTCCCTATCCCTAACATGGTGCCTCAATCCTTACGCCTGCTTGAAGCAGGCGTAAGGATTTGGCGCACCAGCGTCGGAAAGGTGACTGCGTGAAATCTTGTAGATTTCACTACGTCACTTTTCCGAGGCGTACCTGCGCCGGAACGCCCCCCCCGGCGCCGGTACGCCGACATGAAACCTGACGCAGGTTTCATGTGGCGCAGGGGTTTACTACATGATGTATCTCCCTAGATGCGTCATGTTGTAAATATAGCGCAACGCGGCGCATGGTTTGCGTCGCCGCTGCGTCACTTGCGTGACGCAACGGCGGCGCAAAAGTGGCGCAAGGGGCTTGTAAATATGCCCCGTAGACTTTTGGAGGGCTGCAATGGTAGGATGGCCCTCAAATGTGTGCTTCATGGCCCACGCGATAGTGTCAAAGGACGGAGCACCTAATCTCTTTAACCCCTTCGCTGCTAGGCCTTTTCCCCCCCTGTGCTAAGCCTTTTTTTGGCTATTTGGGGGAGTTTGCGCTTAGGCCCCTGTAACTTTTTGACCACATAAGGTATCCACGCCAAATTTGCGTCCTTTTCTTCCAACATCATGGGGATTCTAAAGGTACCCAGGGTTTGTGGATTCCCCTGGAGGGGACCCAGAAATTAGACAAAATACAGCTAAATTTTGTTTTTTGGGGGGAAAATTGGAAAAAACTGCTGCAAATGAAAGCGTCTGGTTTTTTCCCTGCAAATGGTATCAAAAAAGGGTTTGTGGGGCTGAAATCACCATTTTCCCAGATTTTAGGGAATTACAAACTTTTGTCAGAAAACCAACATTTTTTACACAGTTTTGGCATTTTTCTGGGACATAGCCTATTTTTGCTATTTTTTGTGCTTTCAACCTCCTTCCAGTTAATGGTAGAAATGGGTATGAAAGCAATAATGGATCCTGGAAAGCTATACATTTTTGAAAAGTAGACAAAATTCTAAATTCAGCAAGGGGCCATTTGTGTAGATCCTTCAAGGTTTCTTTATAGAAACTAACAGTTAAATATAGGAAAAATTGAAAATTAGTTGAAAAAAACAGCCTTTTGTGTCAACGTTTTCACCTGTAACTTCTTCTAATTATGACAGCTCTTTGAAATCAATATACCGTTACATCCGCTGGACCTTACTGGTTGTGGGGATATATAGGACTTGTAGGTTCATCAAGAACCCGACGAACCCAGAGCCAAAAACCGAGCAGCGACTTGCAATGGTTTTTTATTATGTACCGGGTATATAGCAATTATTCTGGGAAAATGTATACATGGAAAAATCGGTATGAAAGACACCTATGTATTTCTGAAATGGGAACAAAATATAGAGTTTAGAAACAGTAGATATTTGCACATTTCCGAAATTGGGAATACTCATACTAGCATGAGAATTATCGGTCATTTTTCAAAATGACTTCTTTTTTACACATTGTCTTTCATTTGGAAGGCAGAAATGCATCGAAAGTCAATAGGTAATAACATTTGCTTTACAAATCTGAATTACCCTAAGTCTCCCGATAAAAAGGGTACCTCGCTTGTGTGGGTAGGCATAGTGCCCACGACAGGAAACGGCTCAAAACGCAACGTGAACACACCACAATTTCACAGTGAAAAATTACCCTATTTTTGCAAAGTGCCTAGCTGTAGTTTTTGAACCCTAGCTCTGCCGGCACCAAGGGAAACCTAGCAAACCTATACATTTTTGAAAACTAGACACCCAGGGGAATCCAGGATGGGGTGACTTGACTGCCTCTCACCAGGTTCTGTTACCCAGAATCCCTTGCAAACCTAACAAATTGTCAAAAAAACACATTTTCCTCACATTTCTGTGGTGGAAAGTTCTGGAATCTGCGTGGATCCACAAATTTCCACCCACACCGCGTTCCCCAAAGTTTTCCGAGAAAAACGGTACCCCACTTGTGTGGGTAGGCCTAGTGCCCGCGACAGTAAACGGCGCAAAACGCAACATGGACACACCACAATTTCACAGAGAAAAATGACCCTTTTTTTGGCAAAGTGCCTAGCTGTAGTTTTTTAACCCTAGCTCTGCCGGCACCTATGGAAACCTAGCAAACCTATACATTTTTGAAAAGTAGACACCCAGGGGAATCCAGGATGGGGTGACTTGACTGGCTCTCACCAGGTACTGTTACCCAGAATCCCTTGCAAACCTAAAAAATTGTCCAAAAAAACACATTTTCCTCACATTTCTGTGGTGGAAAGTTCTGGAATCTGCGTGGATCCACAAATTTCCACCCACCCCGCTTCCCCAAAGTCTTCCGAGAAAACGGTACCTCACTTGTGTGGGTAGGCCTAGTGCCCGCGACAGGAAATGGCACAAAACGCAACGTGGACACACCACAATTTCACAGTGAAAAATGACCCTTTTTTTGCAAAGTGCCTAGCTGTAGTTTTTGAACCCTAGCTCTGCCGGCACCTAGGGAAACCTAGCAAACCTATACATTTTTGAAAACTAGACACCCAGGGGAAAACAGGGTGGGGTGACTTGACTGCCTCTCACCAGGTTCTGTTACCCAGAATCCCTTGCAAACCTAAAACATTGTCCAAAAAAACAAATTTTCCTCACATTTCTGTGGTGGAAAGTTCTGGAATCTGCGTGGATCCACAAATTTCCACCCACCCCGTGTTCCCCAAAGTCTTCCGAGAAAAACGGTACCTCACTTGTGTGGTTAGGCTTAGTGCCCGCAACAGGAAACGGCGCAAAACGCAAATGGACACACCACAATTTCACAGTGAAAAATGACCCATTTTTGACAAAGTGCCTAGCTGTAGTTTTTGAACCCTAGCTCTGCCGGCACCTAGGGAAACCTAGCAAACCTATATATTTTTGAAAACTAGACACCCAGGGGAATACAGGATGGGGTGACTTGACTGCCTCTCACCAGGTTCTGTTACCCAGAATCCCTTGCAAACCTAAACAATTGTCAATAAAGCACATTTTCCTCACATTTCTGTGGTGAAAAGTTCTGGAATCTGCGTGGATACACAAATTTCCACTCACCCCGCGTTTCCCAAAGTCTGCCGAGAAAAATGATACCTCACTTGCGTGGGTCGGTCAAGGACCCGTGACAGGCAAGGGCCCAAAACCTATTGAGGAGACATCAAAATTACCTATCACAAACCAACCTGGTTTTGCAAGGGGTGTCCCATGAGTTTTTGGCCCTGGGCTCGGCGACCATCTAGGGAAACCTACCAAACCCACACATTTCTGGAAACTAGACACCCGGGGGAGTCCAGCGAGGTATGGCTTGCGTGGGTCCCCTAAAGCTTTCCTACCCACAATCCCCTGCAAACCTCAAATTTAGCTGAAAAAATCACTTTTTTTCTGAAATTTCTGTGTTGGAAAGTTCTGGAATCTACGTGGATCCACAAATTTCCTCCCACCCAGTGTTCCCCAAGGTCTCCCGATAAAAATGATACCTCACTCGCGTGGGTGGGTCAAGTACCCACGACAGGCAAGGGCCCAAAACCTATTGAGCGACATCAAAATTACCTATCACAAACCAACCTGGTTTTCCAAGGGGGGTCCCATGAGTTTTTGGCCCTGGGCTCGGCGACCATCTAGGGAAACCTACCAAACCCACACATTTCTGGAAACTAGACACCCGGGGGAGTCCAGCGAGGTATGGCTTGCGTGGGTCCCCTAAAGCTTTCCTACCCACAATCCCCTGCAAACCTCAAATTTAGCTGAAAAAATCACTTTTTCCACACATTTTTGTGTGGGAAAGTTGTGGCATCACCGGGCTGACACAAATTTCCTACCACCCAGCGTTACCCCAGGTCTCCCGATAAAAATGGTGCTTCACTCGTTTGGGAGGCCCAAGTACCCGCGACAGGCAAGGGCCCAAAACGTATTGAGGCGACATCAAAATTGCCTATCACAAAACGACCTGGTTTTGCAAGGGGGGTCCCATGGGTTTTTGGCCCCGGGCTCGGCGGCCATCTATGGAAACCTACCAAACCCACACATTTCTGAAAACTAGACACCCGGGGGAGTCCAGAGAAGTATGGCTTGCGTGGGTCCCCTAACGTTTTCCTACCCAGAATTCCCTGCAAACCTCAAATTTAGCTGAAAAAATCACTTTTTTCTCAAATTTCTGTGTGGGAAAGTTCTGGAATCTACGTGGATCCACAAATTTCCTCCCACCCAGCGTTCCCCCAGGTCTCCCGATAAAAATGATACCTCACCCGCGTGGGTGGGTCAAGTACCCGCGACAGGCAAGGGCATAAAACCTATTGAGGCGACATCAAAATTACCTATCACAAAACAACCTGGTTTTGCAAGGGGGGCCCATGAGTTTTTGGCCCTGGGCTCGGCGGCCATCTAGGGAAACCTACCAAACCCACACATTTCTGAAAACTAGACACCGGGGGGAGTCTAGAGAGGTATGGCTTGCGTGGGTCCCCTAACGTTTTCCTACCCAGAATCCCCTGCAAACCTCAAATTTAGCTGAAAAAATCACTTTTTTCTCAAATTTCTGTGTGGGAAAGTTCTGGAATCTACGTGGATCCACAAATTTCCTCCCACCCAGCGTTTCCCCAGGTCTCCCGATAAAAATGATACCTCACTCGCGTGGGTGGGTCAAGTACCCGCGACAGGCAAGGGCCCAAAACCTATTGAGGCGACATCAAAATTACCTATCACAAAACAACCTGGTTTTGCAAGGAGTGTCCCATGAGTTTTTGGCCCCGGGCTCGGCGGCCATCTATGGAAACCTACCAAACCCACACATTTCTGAAAACTAGACACCCGGGGGAGTCCAGAGAGGTATGGCTTGTGTGGGTCCCCTAACGTTTTCCTACCCAGAATTCCCTGCAAACCTCAAATTTAGCTGAAAAAATCACTTTTTTCTCAAATTTCTGTGTGGGAAAGTTCTGGAATCTACGTGGATCCACAAATTTCCTCCCACCCAGCGTTCCCCCAGGTCTCCCGATAAAAATGATACCTCACCCGCATGGGTGGGTCAAGTACCCGCGACAGGCAAGGGCATAAAACCTATTGAGGCGACATCAAAATTACCTATCACAAAACAACCTGGTTTTGCAAGGGGGGTCCCATGAGTTTTTGGCCCTGGGCTCGGCGGCCATCTAGGGAAACCTACCAAACCCACACATTTCTGAAAACTATACACCGGGGGAGTCTAGAGAGGTATGGCTTGCGTGGGTCCCCTAACGTTTTCCTACCCAGAATCCCCTGCAAACCTCAAATTTAGCTGAAAAATCACTTTTTCTCAAATTTCTGTGTGGGAAAGTTCTGGAATCTACGTGGATCCACAAATTTCCTCCCACCCAGCGTTTTCCCAGGTCTCCCGATAAAAATGATACCTCACTCGCGTGGGTGGGTCAAGTACCCGCGACAGGCAAGGGCCCAAAACCTATTGAGGCGACATCAAAATTACCTATCACAAAACAACCTGGTTTTGCAAGGGGTGACCCATGAGTTTTTGGCCCCGGGCTCGGCGGCCATCTAGGGAAACATACCAAACCCACACATTTCTGAAAACTAGACACCCGGGGGAGTCCAGCGAGGTATGGCTTGCGTGGGTCCCCTAATGTTTTGCTACCCAGAATCCCCTGCAAACCTCAAATTTAGCTGAAAAAATCACTTTTTTCTCAAATTTATGTGTGGGAAAGTTCTGGAATCTACGTGGATCCACAAATTTCTTCCCACCCAGCATTCCCCCAGGTCTCCCGATAAAAATGATACCTCACTCGCGTGGGTGGGTCAAAACGTAAATAGTATGAGGATTGTGAAACACCATTAACGGATAAGCTGTGGACTCAGTGGCGGCCCGTGCAGATAAGCGTGGTGGGCGCGGCGGGGCGGGGATGGAAGTGACAAATGACAGAATAGGGAAAATAAAATAAATAAATAAATAAAGCCACTTACCTTGCGCTCACTGCATCGCCGACTCGTGTGGACTAGAACCCTATAATAAAAGAGTTGAGCAACTTTGGGTTCCACCTCACCCATTTCAAAGTACTACCTTGTTATGTGTATTTGTAATGTGCACTATCACCCAGAAGGGTATACTGGCACTGAGCTGGTGTGTGTGCCTAGCCCTACCTAGGGTAGGGTGGTTAATTCAAAAGCTAGACCTTCAGCTTCTTGCTGAATTCGAGACAAGAGGAGAAGGCTCTGATGTGGAGTGGGTGGTTGTTCCAAGATTTAGGAGTAGTGTAGCAGTGGTAGGTTGAAGATGAGTATGTCTGCCGAATTCTGGATGGACTTTAGCCTTCTGGTGAGTTGCATGGTGATCCTGGCATAGTAGGTATTCCCATAGTCCAATTTTATCGTGATTAGGGTGCAACATTTTTTTCTGGTATTGCTTGGGAGACATTCAAAGATCTTCCTCAGCATTGTCAGTGTGTGGAAGCAGGATGCAATGATGGCTTTGACTTGTGTGGTTATGTCCAGTCATCTGTCGAAGATTCCGAGGTCCCCGACATGGGTGCTGGGTGTGGGTCCGAGTTTGGGTGGCCACCAGTTGGACTCCCATGGAGAGGTATTCTTGCCGAAGGTCAGTACTTCTGTCTTTAATTTCGTTGAGCTTGAAACAGCTTTCATTCAATTAGCGACTTCGGTCATGCATATGTGTCTTCAGCGTAGGTGAGAATGTTAATGTCATGTGCACAGATGACATTGGCCAGAGGTATCATGTAAGTGTTGAAGAGGGTGGTGCTGGGTAATGAACCTTGAGGCATTCCCCAAATGAGTTAGCGGACTTCCGAGGAGTAAGGTACCAGGCTGACAGCTTGTGTCCTATCCATTAAGAAGGAGTAGATCTAGTGGAGAGCAGTCCTTGGATGCCAATCTTGTGCAGGCGCCTGATGAGGATGCATGTGTGTCAAATGCTGCAGAGTGGTCCAGGAGACTGAGGGCTGCTGTGTCACCTCTGTCAAGGATCATGCAGTATTCATCTGTAGCTGCAATGAGTGCTGTTTCTGTACTGTGGTTGGGCCTGAATCTGGCTGTGTGGTGTTAAGGAGCTGGTGGTTGCAGAGGTGGTCAGTAAGATGTTGGTTGATTAGTTTCTTTAAGACTTTTGCCGTGTTTGGTTGGAGGGAGATGGGTCTGTAGTTGGAGAGTGTGGCAGGGTCAGTGGATGGTTTCTTGAGCAGGAGCATGGCAATTCTGTGTTTCCAGGTGTCTGGGAATGTGGCTGAGTCATTGAAAGCATTAAGGATGGGTTTTGAAATTGGTAGGAGCCCATTGGAGACTAGTGATGGGGCAAGTGTAAAAGAGGGCTCCTGAGTGCCCCTTTGAGAGGAACTCCTGAGTGTATGGTCTTCATGGTTGTGTGATGGTACTGATGGAGGGTCAAGAGGTCAGGGTTCGTTCTTCAGCCATGATAAGTAGTTGAGTTGCAAAAGTGTCAGGGTCTGTTGAGGTTCAAAGTTGCTATACTTGGAGGTGATTTGTTTTTCAGAAGAATTCTGAGACCTTGTTGCAAAGATCCTGCAAGGGGGTGATGTTGCTGGAGGTAGCAGGAGGTGCGGTGAAATCTTTGATGATGGCGGAGATTTCCTTGCTGCTGTTTGTGCCAGTGTGAATGCATTTTGTAAGAGCTGTGTGCTTGGCCTTTCGTATCTGCTGTGGTAGCGTCCTAGGAAAGATTTTAGGATTTCTTTGTCTGTGGTGTCTTTACTTGTTCTCCGTTTGTGCTCTGGTTGCTTGCAGTGGAGTTTTGTCGGCCTGTGTTCCTCTGTGTACCAAATTGCCCCTGTGGTGTGGCTCTTGCCGTTGGGTTGTGCTTGAGGGGAGCCATGGTGTGAGTGCATGCAGTGATCCAGCTGCTGAGGTTCTTGATGGCTTTAAGCAAGTTGCTCGTGTGCTTCGGCTGGTGCACAGAGAGGGCGGAAGTCCAGTCCTCCTCTGTGATGCTTTTCCAGCTGTAATGGGTGGTCGTATGTTTTCGGGGATTCAGGATGGGTGTGCTGAGAATGATGAGGGAGTAGTCTTTCCAGATCATAGTTGCTGCCTTGTCAACTGTGATGTTGCTAACTGAGGAGAAAATGAGGTCCAGGAGGTGTCCAGCAGCATGGGAGGATTTGGTAACATACTGGTTAAGGCTGAGGTTTTTTGTAAGGGCCACAGAGTTTGGGTTTGTGTGGTCTTCAAGGTGAAAAATTCTCCATGTAGAATGAAGGTGCTGCCATTGATAGTGTGGGGTGCAATGGAGTTGTGATTTCACTGGCAGATTTGGAGTGGGGTCCTGTTCGTCTGCATACGAGCATTCAGCCCAGAGAAAAGTTGACTGTGATGTGTATCTTGAATGTAAGGTGTTCTATGTAGCTGACTGGGGTGTCTATGTAGGTAGGTCAGATAATGGTGTCTTTGAAGATGATGGTGACTAAATGGTGCTGAAGGTCTCGCCTGACGATCTTCGAGCTTGTGGAAATGGTTGTAGCTATGTTCGGTGCAGAGGTTGGGTAGGTCCAGAGCATGGTCATGCAGTAGGTCCCATAACTCCATGCCATGTTTGGTGAGTGAGCGACTGTTGAGAAGCATACATGCACGTGTGGTAGTGTGGTATGGTGCGTGTGTGGTGGTTTGTCTGTGTGAGTGTGAGTGGGTGGCTTGTTTGTGTAGTGTTAGACCTGTCAGCCTTAGGATGGTCTTCCCCAAAAGTTTTTGCCTTATTCCTTCATCTTTGCCGAACAAATTTTTGTTGTCCTTAGTCTGGGCACTTTACCACTGCTAATAAGTCCCTAGTAAAGTGGTATTACATGTGTCCAGGGCTTGTAAATTAAATGCTAATAGTGGGCATGGTGGGCGTGCAGTCACCCACTTATGTAGCCTGTCAAACATGTCTCACGCCTGGCAAAATAAACCTTTTCCAGGCCTAAACCTTCTTTTTTAATACATATAAGTCACCACTATGGTAGGCTCGGAAAAGCCAGAGGGCAAGGTGCAGTGTATTTAAAATGTTTTACATGTACTTTTATAGCTTTAGGCTCTACCGGGCATTAAAGGGCGGAGCCGAATTTGAGGGCCTTTAACAAGGTAGCTGACCTTTAATGGATGGTAGAGCCTGCTATGGAGGGCTCTAAGGCTATTAGAGCATTCCGACCCTAGAGGGCAGAATGTTCTAACAAATCAAAGACCTCCCAGAGCCCGCAGGGTTGAAATCCACTTGGGCTCCATGAGGCCTGTGTTCACAGCAACAGCTGTTAACGGCAACATTGGAATGTTGGGGCTCCAGGCTTCTACCAGCCATTAGAAGCCCGGAGCACTCCATTGTTTTCAATGGAGCTCCCAACATTAAGTGTTACATGCCCTGGTAGCAAAAAACTCTCATATTTGTTTTTCACTACTACAAGACCTACCTTTCCCATAGGAATACTTGGTTACCTTATTGCATTTATTAAGTGATAACTTTCAATTGGGAGTAAGTAGGAATGTCAAGCATGGAGTCTAAAGAGTTGTAATTTAAAAACCTCTTCAATGGTAAAGTCGGGTTTTAAGTCACAAATCAAGAAAATGCCATGTTAAGAAAGATGACATTTACTTGTCCTAACCATTTGGTGCCTGCAGCCTGTGTCCTGGGTCACATGACTAGGTGTAGCTGGCAGTCCGTCTTTGAGTATTGCTCCCAGACAGTGAGAAAAAGGATGAATAGATGTTGGCAGGAATGGCCATCTCTGACTTGACAGTGGGAGGGGCTGTGACCTACCACACTTTCACATCACAAAGGCTCTGCCTCAGCACACTCGCTAAGGGTTTGACACTGGTCTTTTGTGCCCCCAGACAAGCTGGGGCCAGGGCAGGAAGGAAGGAAATTCCAAACACATCTGGGGGTGGAAACCTCCAGAACCTTTTCCTACTTTAAACCTGGCACCAATTATAAATTTTGGACCCTCAGACCCAACTCCTCAGTACACCTCTGGACCTGTGGAAGACTCAGAAGGACTGCTGTGCTGCTCTGCAAGAAGGACTGCCACTTGGCTGCCCTGCTGGCTTGCTGCCTGAATGAGAAGGACTGGGCATGCATATTGAACCCAGGACCACCAGAGTGACTCCAAGGGCTAGTTGTCTGGCATCCTGATATGAGCCTTAGGGACAGAAAGGAATCCAACCACCTTGAACCCAGCACCTGGACTATGCCTGCTGTGAGTCTTGCCCCCAAGTGGTGCCACCCCAGTGAGCCTGAATTTGCTCTGCCAGCCCAGCTCTGGTCTTTAGGGCTGGACCAATGCAGCGCGACACATCTCCTTGCAGCTCTGCATCAGAGCTGCCACTGGACTATGCATCCCTGGCGCAGTACCTTGCATCGCAGCTTCTTGGAACCGGCGCTGCGCAACGCATCCCTAAGCAGGACTTCGCACTGCAAACTGGCGGCAACGGCATCTTCAACGACGACGCTGGACCTTGGCATGACAAGCCTTGTTGACGGCTCCATTGGACTGCCTCTGCTTGACATCCTCGACACAGGACCTCGCAACGCTCCGCAAACAGGATGTAAGGTACTCTGTTCAGTGGGCCTAATTTTTTCCCTGTATCTGGCCCAAGCTCCATTGTGGACTACCTTAAATTGTGTCATTATCCCGGTCCAGAGAGACCAGATAATCACAGTCTGTGTTTTGTGCTTTTAAGCACTATTTTTGTTTAAATCTTGAAAACAGCATATCTCCAGGTTCTACTAATTGGTTTTTTGTTGTTTTGGTTTAAATCTATTTATTGAATTGTACTCTATTTGTTCTAAATTGGTGTGGGATTTTTCTTGTGCTGTGTTTTCATTAGATTACTGTTTGAAGTACTGCACAAATAATTTACACATTGGTTCTAATTTAAGCATGACTGCTTTGTGCCAAGCTACCAGATGTTTGAGCACAGGTTAATTTGGTGTTTGCTTGTGACTTCTCCCTGACAGGAATTGTGGTTGCTGCTTGAATAGGGTTTTAACCCCTCAACCAGAAAGCCAATTTCCTACAGTGAGTGTGAGCATGTGCGGTGCTGCGTGAAGTTGATGCAAGAGTGGTTGGTGTATGGCATGGAAGAGTGCATGAGAACTTGCAGAAGGCATTTATGAATGCTCCCTCGGTTTTGTGTGGTATGGTGTGATAGCAGTGCGATGAGCGGTGGCCGGGGTTGAGGACATGGAGGAGCGCAGCACAGTAACAAAGGGTATGGGTAAGACCAGTGTTGCTGGCTCTGAGCGCGGTCTCAGCACAGATTGGCGCAGACGGGCTTGCCTTGGGCTCGCCTTCAACATGCCAGTGGCACATTCACTGCGCACGTCTGCGCTATGCACATCATTACGGAGGCCCTGGGACGGGGGAACAGCACTGGTGGCGGTAGGCTCTGTGGAGATTGATAATGGGAAATGCAGTCCTCTTGCTTGGCTTCCTGTAAAGACAGTTTTGGCCAGAAACCAGTGATGTCACTTCCTATGCAGTTGGATGATGGGACATACAGTGATGTCACTTCCTGTGCAGATGTCTGATTGGAAATATTGAACACCAGGTGTCATTCACACAATATTCCTGGATAGTCTGGGTAGTGCCCAATATGCCAATATGAAAATGCTGAAATATTGCATATGGTGTGGATGTGTTCTGTCGTATAGGAGTTCTGGAAAGAGGTGGTCGAAGCCTTGTGAGTGTCAATTGATAACATGATAGGGAAAAAGCTCAAACATTGTATACTAGGGCTGTACTATAATCAATCAATCAATTCAATCTGTATAGTGCATCTAATCACCCAAGAGGCTATCCATGTGCTTGCAGGGTCCAAGGGACTCAGTCGAATAGCCAGGGCTTGAGCACTTTTTGGAATTCTGGTAGAGAATGGGAGGTCTGGAGCTGTAGGGGGAGGCCATTCCATGTCTTCACTGTGAGGTAGGAGAAGGAGCATCCTCCGCTCATGCTTCTGTTAAGGCGGGGAGTGTGGGCGAGCGAGAGGGAGGTCGAGCAAAAATACAGCCCTATGTAGTACTGCATGATTGCATTGAGTTTTTTTTACAATGGTTGTTACAAATAACATATTTGAACCCAATCTGAGCATATGATTACATCACACTTCTACATCCTTCATGCCGATCAACAGTGATATACTACCACTAACTATAGGAGCAGATAAGGGTAGGAAGATCTAACCTAAACGTATATTGCAGGGGTTTGTGGAAAATGTCTGTAAAGGATGTAGGCTACATGGATTGAGAACTCAAGAGAGCAAGGGAGAGGCAGGGATAGAATGGGGACGGACGCCATAGTGTTGCAAGAATGTAATGCGTTCTAATTCAAATCTGGACAATGGACATGGCATCCCTTTATTAAATAGCAGCTATAACTGACGTGCAGAGAGCCCCTCGGACCCCTAGGCAGCGGTGCCACTGCACCTGCTGCACTATTGATAGCTACGTCTCTGGGAGGACAGAAAGACACAGATAGAGTAAAAGACAGAGGGACAGATTTACAAGAAACTGACGGATCTCTGCATTATAGCAGAGATGCGTCAGTTTACTTGCATCACGCAAAAAACCCTTTGCGCCTCCATGGATCCGTCGCATTTACAATGGGGTGCACCATGGTGCAAGGATTGACAGATGCATCACGCATCTGTTGGCGCAAAGGTCACGCATTGCTGGAGTCGTGTTGCAAGCACGACGCAACTCCAGCAATGCTCAGGCAGGTCTATACCTATTGTGCTGCGTCACTCCTTAGGTTTTGACGCAGTGGCGTCGTAGAAGTGGCGCAGTGAAATCTTGTATATTTCACTGTGTCACTTTTACGAGGCTTTCCTGCGTGGGAACACCAACCCTGCATACATTATACCTGACACAGGTATAATGTGGTGCAGGGCTTTACAATGTGACGCATCTCCCTAGATGCGTCAAGTTGTAAATGTGTCGCAACGTGGTGCATTCTTTACGCCGCCGCTGCATCACAAAAATGACGCAACGGTGGCGCAAAAGTGCCGCAAGGGGCTTGTAAATCTGCCCCAGAGATTATGAGACAGAGGGAGACAGCGCACCCCAAAGAAATAGTGAAAGAAGAGGATGGAAAAGATAGAAAGAATAAGAGTAAAAATTGTTTTCAGGAATTAAGAGAAAGAGCTACAGAGTTAACGCAAAAAAAAAGGTGATAGAAAAAGCCAAAAAAAACTGCAAAAGGGATAAAGCGAGAGAAGAGATCAACAAAGAGAGGAGGAAAAAAGAAGAGAGAAAGTGGTGAGAGAGAAAGTGAGCAAATGAACGAAAGAGAGTGAAATAAGCATTTTCAAGCTCCAGTGAATCATTGTACATCCATGATGAAAATAAGAACGCGTTCCCAGGGGTGCAGGTGCAGCCAGGCAGGGATGAGATCCACCAGTGAGATTTCTCTTTTATCGACTGCTGAAAATCTGCACTTTTCATCAACTCATCCTTGTTCCCTCAGCGAGCTTCCTGTTTGTGAACAAGGCCACACGCACGCCAATCCAATCTTCCGGCCATTCTTCTGGGGTTTGCTGATTGGCGGAGTTGTCTCGATGCCACATTACTCCCTAATCTGCATTTCTGACAGAAGTGTGCTGACACCATAATTGCAACATTATGCATGCATAAGAATGGACGAAGAGAAGCCGTCCACGTGGAAATGTTTATCTGGGCCTCACAGCTTAAAACAGTATTAAAGACAATCAGTGACACGGTGGAGCATAGCGTGGAATGGATTATACCAGGGAACTGCAGGATTCCTCGTGCCTCTGTTTTTCAATGCTACATTTTTAAATACAACCTTGTCCATATCTATTTCAGTTTGCTTTTTTTGTTCTGTTATTTTATTTTCCTCCTTTGTTTTTTGTATTTCACTCTCCATCATCTTGTAAACCTCTGCAAATCTACTCTCCCCACAATTCAAGCCTCTTCAATGTACCAGTGATACAGCTCACGAGTCCTTGACAGCCACAGTGGACAGAAATTGTGCCACATTGTTGGCAATGCTAGAATGAGAAATAACATGCGGGTCCCGGAATTACTGAGGGGCATATTATCTAGGGTTGGCGATAATTATCGCCGAGCGCGCTTAGCACGCTTTTCTTCATCGTCGGCTATCGCTGGAATATCTCGCCAAGCTAGCGCTGTATTACCAACGCTCAGCGCTATGGCGATAAATATTCCAGCGATAGCGGGCAAATGGCCAAACATCGCTTAAAAAACAGCGATGTCCCTCCCAAAACGGCGACGATCTTGATGATAAGGCCCTGTGGCCTTAACCCCATAATCCACCTCCCATGTTAGGTATGCCTAACACAGGAATTTAGCAGACGTTAAATTCCTGCGTTAGGCCAGAGGTAGCGCGATTATTATCATCGCTACCCCTCCTTGCTAATATCGCGAAGCTGCCTTCGCGATATTTTCCCATGTTGTTTCTGTCAGCCACGCCTACTTTGCATCTCATTATCGATGCGTAGCGAGTGGTGACAGAAACGGGAGTTAAATCAAGGATACACGCGCTAGCGTGTCCTTGTTAATAATGCGTTAGAATTATCGCCGCTTTTCGGCCGAAAACGGCCGCTAAAGCGGCGAGAATTCTCTTGATAATATGCCCCTGAGTCTTTCCCATCATGGTTTCCCCTGATTCCTGTTTCCGCACAGTGGGGAATCTGTGTGTGCAGAATCACAGGAGGTGATACCAGCCGCGGCCCGTGCAGGTAAGAGCGGTGGGGCGGTGGGGCCGGGTGGGGGTATTTCAACATATGACAACAAGGGAAAATTAAATAAATAATTCATATTCCCTCATGGTCGTATGTCGAAATCCCCCCCCACCGGGCCCCACCACTCTTACCTGCACGGACCGCGGCTGGGTGATACCATGGCTGAGCCCGCACCAGCAGAGGCGGCTCCTTCGCTAAGGCGGAGTATTGTCGCCCCACTGCTTTTCAGCAGTGCAAAAAAGGAGAAATCAGGTGTGAGTGGGAGGTGCAGAGGCATTGTGGTATGTAGGACTTTGCCCACATAGACCCAGAAGGATTGCACCATCGGACATTCACATATAATATGGGTCATGTGACAACCGGTGTTGGCGCATCTCCAGCAGTTAGCATGTAAAAGCAGTCCAGCCTTATGCAATTTTGTCGGCGACCAGTGCCAGTCATGGATGATTTTGAATAAACAGAATTTTAGCCTTGCTTCCTGGGTGCCCCTGTCCAAGTCCTCCACTATCTCCACCCACTCTTCATCTGTATAGGAGACCGATAGCTGGGTTTGCCAACTGGTACGAAAATTCCACAACAGGGGCTGTGAAAAGAGATGGGATGTAGGTACTCTGTAAAGACCAGACGTTACTCCCTTATGTTTACCCCATATGTTTAGATATGATACTACTGGCGAGGTCTGAAGCGACCAAGGGAGCGGACACAAACTGTTCTTCAGGCAATGCTGAAGTTGAGTGTATTTCAAGGATTGCTGTGTTGGAAGGTCAAATTCCTCCCTTAATTGCGCAAATGTTTTGAAATCACCGTCATGGAGGAGCTGATCCAGGGTGTGGATGCCTGCTGCCTTCCACAAGGGCCAGGATATTGTTCGTCTATAAGTGCGTATATCTGTATTATTCCACTAGGGTGCTTTCTCATGGATTCGTGGACTCAAATCCAAAAAACGGTGTGCCCGTTGCCAGGCCTTGCGCATAGCTGATAGTATCGGATTCTTGGGATCATGGCGACTTGTTCCTGTCCCATATAAGGCTGAACGACCTGTTTCTGTAGACAATAGGTGCCTTTCTACATGTACCCATTGCGGCACATCAGAAATTCCTGATAACATGTACGACACTTGAGATAATTGCAACGCTAGGGGAAAGTATTCAACCGAAGGGAGGCTCAATCCTCCATAAGAGTGATGTGCTTTCAGTTTCACCGCAGCAAGGTGAGGTCTTGCCGAACCCCACACAAAATATTTTATCTTAGAATCTATTAATCGTAGCATGGACAGGGGGATCTGAAGAGGGAGCATACAGAGGGTGTATATGAAACGCGGAAGGGTGACCATCCTAACGGCTTGAACCCTACCCCACATGGAAAGCCCCAGCATTTTCCATTTTTCAAAGTCACGCTGCATCTGGGTGATCAGGGGGCTTAAGTTATCTGCAACCATCCCCTCCATACCCTTGTTCACCAAAACTCCCAGGTATTTAAGACGTGAGGGTTGCAAGTGCAAGGGAAATCCGTGTATTGCTGCTTTTGTGGTTCCATCTGAGATGGGCAGTGCCTCGCTTTTGTCCCAGTTTATTTTGTAGCCGGAAAAGGAGGAGAAATCATCTATAATTTGGAGTAGAGACGGCAGAGAGCGGGGAAGATCCATTAGAGTAAGCAGGATATCATCGGCATACAAGTAAAGTTTAGATTCTCCCATCGGGAGGCGTATGCCCGTGACTCCGGCTGTTTGACGTATTGTGGCTGCTAGGGGCTCAATAGCTAAAAGAAAGAGGACTGGGGATAGGGGGCACCCTTGGTGTGTTCCTCTACGAATCGGGAATGGATCCGATATAAAACCCCCGCAATTTACTTGGGCGGTAGGGTTATCATATAGCAGTCGTACTTTGGCTATGAACTGGTCCCCCAATCCGACTCATTACATTACTTTAAAAAGATATTCCGATTCAATGCGATCAAACACCTTCTCCGCGTCAAGTGATAATGCTAGTGCGTCATTTTAAAGGCATTTAGCAGACCACAACGTGTGGGCTAAAGTGCGCAGGTGATTCCTATAGGAGCGTCCTGGTACAAATCCCACTTGCATTTGATGTATCAGAGAAGGCAGGACTTTACGGAGACGGGAGGCCAGGATGCTAGCCATTATTTTAATATCGCAGTTTAACAGCGAGATGGGGCGGTAACTGCCGCAAAGTAGGGGATCTTTTCCAGGTTTAGGTAAGACGGCAATCACTGCTTTATTAGAGAGAGGTCCTAGTGAGGTCTCATGATCCGCCTCTTGGAATGCGGCATGTAAAGTGTCAATTACACTGTCTCCTGCCCATCGATAAAATTCAGCTGGGAAGCAATCTTCCCCGGGAGCTTTATGATAAGGCAGGTTAACTATCGCACATGAAATCTCCTCTTTACTGATCTCACCCTCAGGGAGTTCTCTGCCTTCATCCGAAAGACGGGGAAGATCCGCCCTTGTGAGGAAGGTAACCATCTTATCTGTGTCAGCCTGTGTCCCCAGGGTGTAGAGAGTCTTGCAGAACGAGGCAAATTCATTCACAATATCCTGGGGTCGGGTGAGTGTGGTGCTTCCAGCTGACCGCATGGCCGGTATGGCCATAGCAGCTTTTCTTTGGCGTAGTTGTGCCGCCAGTAGTCTCCCTGCCTTCTCTCCCTGCTCGTAGTGTCTCCCTTTAATTCTTTGTAGGGTATACTCTGCTTTGGATGTGAAAAGGCCATTCAACGCCATGCAGGCTTGCTCCAAAAATTTGCGGTGCTGTAGAGTTGGCTTTGCTGTGTATAAGCAGGTATAGGACGCAATGTCCTGTTCCAGCTCCTTCTGTTGAGCAGCATTTTGCCTATTGGCTTGTGCTACATCTCGCATAAGTTAACCCCTAATGGTAGCTTTAGCTGCAGCCCAAATAATCCTACCTGAGCCCACAGACCCTTTATTGGTGGAGAGATAATCTTGAAGGTGCGTTCGTAGTTGGGATTCACCGTTAGGGGTCTTATGACGCTGAATGTTCATGCGCCAGGGTTTGCGTCCTGGCCTGGAGAGTCCTAATTCCAGTGATAAATGGACCGGGGAATGATCAGAGAGTGCTGCCTCTAAAATGCGGGATTTCTGTACCAGTTGTACTGCTCTCTGGGATACCAGGAAATAATCTAAGCGAGAAAGCGTGCCATGAGTAGGGGAGGTAAATGTATATTCTACATCAGTCGGGTGACAAAGGCACCAGTGATCCACCAGTCCATTATCCGCTAATATGTCACCAATCAAGGCTCTATCTGCGGCATTGCCCCTGTCAAGGGACTCGCTTTGTCTAATACTGGATCTCTCACCAAGTTCCAATCCCCACCAATAAAGAACTGCGAGGCACCTATTTCTGTGAGTAAACGGTTCAATTGGAGAAGGAATGATTTTTTCGCTCCCGTTGGGGCATAATCTGATCCCATGCAGACATGAGCTTCTCCTATTCGCAACTTAGCAAAAACATAGCGTCCATCTGAATCTATCCATGTCTTTGACACCGTGGCCGGAGGAGATTTGTGGATGAGGATTGCTACTCCGCATTTGCGGATAGGGCCCATATCTGGAGTTTCTCCCGCTTGCACACTGCTGTGTATCACTTTTCCCACCCAGTCCCTGCGCAATTTGTCAGATTCCAGCGCATCTAGATGCATTTCCTGGAGTAATGCCAAGTCTACCCGCTTTGACTGGAGATAAGAGAGTATTTTTTTCTTTTCATGTAGTGTGTGAGACCATGTACGTTCCATGTTATTGTGCATAGGGGGTGAGTGTTGTTCATGTTAGGAGGACTAAGGGATGGAAATCTGTGGCAAGCGGACCCTGAGGGTGTGTTTAGAAATCTTCAGTGATGTATGGGGGGGATGAGTAAAATATTTCCAGTATTTCAAGGAGGGAGGAGGGAAGAGGATGAGAGGGTAAGGAAAGGTATATGGATAATAAGGGGGAGGGGCCCTGGCTCAAAGCAAAGGTGTTGCTGTCCTATTGGATGACCGATTCCAGCAGTGATGAAGAAGATTGCCCAGATTAGGACACGTCAGGAGTGAAGTGGCTTGCTAGTGGGGGGAGGGGTACAGAAAAAAGGGGAGGTGGTGATGGGGAAGCAATTGGGAATGGAGTCTGTAGGCTGCCGTGTAGCAGCACTGAGGGCCCTGAACTTTTAACCGTGGGTCTGGGTTCACTGGAGCACTGCCACGAGGTGGGGCTCCATCAGGAGGGCAGGGTGATAGCTAGGGCATACGGAAAAATAGCTGTGTCCGACGGGTCAGGGTATGTGCTGTGTGAGCTGTTAATTAGAGGAAGTATGCAATGGTGTAACATGTTAACACATAGTAGTTCATTATTTAACATACATGAGAGCAGAAGGTAAAATTACTAATATGTTGCAAGTGGGGTTAGCTTAGTTTAGTGGCATTGACGTCAATTAAATCAGTTGCATTGTACCTAACAAACATAACGAAGCCCAAATGGGCTAAATCTGTGGATAACATATACTACTTATATACCTAGTCAGGCTTTTAACATAGCTAGTGCAGTTAATATAGTAAGCATAAATACATTAAGAAATAACACATATTATATATAAAATATAAAATATAATAAGGGCAATACTCAGCTGCCCAGTGTCTGGGTGTCTTCTTTCTTCATATTGTATTATTATCATTGTCTGCTCCCCGCTCTATCTCTAGCAATAGCGGTCCTGGCTATAATCACAGTAATGATCCTAATTACAGCAGTAAGTGTAATTGCAACCGTGACTGGAACTACTTTAGTCTCATTCCGTATCTGAGGCGGACTTTAGGGGGGAGCGGGATTTGTCCCTATGTTGTTCTTGAGTGAAGGCAGACACTGTTTGAAGGTCCCAGGCCTTGTCCTCATAAGTATGGGCAGATCTTTCAAGTTACCTACGGTGATGGGAACCATTGGTGTTCCTTCGCCTGTTGCCTGGTTTCTGTTGAGAAATTCCAGGATCAGATTGTGATTGTTCCATTGAAGTATGGTGTGTCTCCATATCCTGTGGTTTCATGTGATCTAGAAAGTGCTGCAGGTCCCCGGGATCATAGAAGTCCTTTGAGTCCCCATTCTTGGTGATGGGAAGGCGAGCAGGTTCGAATAAGCCATATTTAATTTCCATTTGCCGCAGCTGAGGTCTCAAAGAGAGGAATGCTTTTCGGCATTCGTTGGTTTCCCTGGAAAATCGGCCCCCATATGTATATCCTGCCCATCATATGGATATGGACCATGTACGCGCGCTGCAGCCAACAGCTGTCTCACTTGTTCGTGCCTAAGAAAGCAGGCGATGAGGGGATGTGGGCGGATTGTAGAGTCCTTGCGTGAATGGCCAATGCGATGTGCGCGCTGTATTGCTAGTGGTGGGTCAAAGGTAATGCCAACTAGTTTCTGAAGGACGTCACGCAGGAACATTCTGGCATTCTTACCCTCGATTTTCTCAGGAACCCAAAGAAGCGAACATTATCCCTCCTGCTGCGATCTTCCAGGTCGACCAACTTGCTGCGTAGGAATACCAGTTCCTGATCCCTGCCCTGTACCGAGTCAAGGCGGCTCTCCACTACTGTTAGGCGCTGTTCCATCCCTTCTGCTCTTGTGTGAAAGCTCACGATGTCCGCCCTGATCGATTTGGCTTCAGTTGTCAGAGAGGATATGTTAGTGTCCATGACTTCCAGTCGTCGACTGATGGTTGAGATTTCCTGCAGTATTCGGTCCATGGTCTCACCCTGTGTGGGGCAGCGGTTTGAGGCAGACTACTTGAGGGAGGGGTGACGCCTTTCGTAGACATATTGCGTGTTTGTTTGAGTGCTTCTGCAAAAGGGAGTTGTTTGGAGAACTTGCTCCCATGCTTGTTGCTGGACATTCGCCCTTAAGTCCAAGACAGTGTACTGTGGTGGCTTAGAGGGGCGTTTCTATACACTTCTATTTTGAACCATCCGTGTTTGAGATCTGTGGATAGTTCAGGCTTATTCGGCAAATCCTTGAATAGACCTGTCACTGATCTCGACTGTGTTGATACTCAGGTTGAGGAGTATCTTGACAGTGATGCACCTCTCTTTTTTTTTCCTTCTGCAAGCCTAACTAGTCGTCGTCCTCGTGGCCCAGATCTTCTTCCGATGTCCCTGCCTCGTGTCTTGGCGCCCACTAATGTGGTTATTCCGTTTTCGAACTAATGAAGGTGAGGAGGAAAGGAAGTCGTATTCTTGACTCCCCTTCTCAAGTTAAGATTGCAGTGATGATGTTTGGTAGCGAGTCGGCTGGGACATAGCTATGTTAGCACCAGGGGTGCTGGAGTGCTGGGCACCGAATTTTGAACCCAATAGGTTGAGTGTTTGGGCTTGTGAAGGTCACAGAGAATCCACCAAGGCTTGAACCTGGGGTGATGTGAGTGCTATGAGTAGCTGAGAGTAGCTGAGAATATGGTTTGGACTTCACTGCCTTGGGTGCTGAATTAGCCTTGATTTTCAGAGTACACTGAGCGGCAAGTAATGGGTTGAGGGGAACATGCTTCTGGGTGTGCGAAAGCCTTAGTTGCTGGCCTCACCTGTCTTGTTCCGACTGTCGGTCTAGGTTGTGTTCAGAGCCTGGGGGACCAAGCTGGTGTATATATTGCTCCTCAAGTTTGTTAAGGGATCAGCTTAAAGACCTCTGCTTTGTCTGACAACTTTCAGGTGGACCAATCAATAAAGTGATCATTTGTGGGGGGGGTGAGTCAGAACTATTTTAGTATGGGGTCACCACTGCGTGCTTCAACAGATGCCACTATTACTCCAGGGCAGTAGAAAAAACCTTTGCAGGTCAAGGCATTAAGACACTCTTCCAGGCCCGAGTTTCCCACATACTGCAGTACCCTCAGGAAGCCCAAATCTCCACATTAATTTGGTCAGTGAGGCGCTGTGGAGTCTGAAGCTCAATGCCGCTGTTCGTTTCCCCAGTATATATTTATAGCACCACCGCAGTTATGGCTGTTAGGATTATGAGTAAACTGAGTGCGCGGGAGACAGCTGATTCGACGGGTGAGGCAAGTTGTCATGCTGTCGCGGTCGTGTGAGGGGAGCTGCTCTTACCGTCGTAATAAGCCTCCTGTTTTTTGTTTCCTCAGGGCCCCTGACAGAAAAAGTGAGGGGAATTGCTGCTATTTGCTCGCAGAACTCCGTCAGCGCATCTGGGTATCGGGCAGCTCCCACAGTCGCTGAATCGAAAGGTGCGGGCCTCTGCGCAACTCGGGAGCCGAGGCTACACAGATGTCACAAGGCCCGGCGCCCTAGTTTTCTCTGGCCGTTTTCTCACTGAAATGGCTCCCATTTTCAACGGGACCCGAATCAGTCATGCCTGGGGTCCCTAATGTCACGAAAAACGTTGTTGTTGTGGGCACAGCCTCGCAGGAGAGGACCGCCGCCTCCGTCCGGAGCCCGTCCCACAGTGGAGCTCCTGTTTCAGGCGGCCATCTTCCTCGTGGCCCAGTGGCGGCTGGTGAGATTTGAAAGTGGTGAGCGTAAAATTAGTGGGGATTCTCCCCCCGAGAAAATTTTGAAAAATGAGTGGGCAAATGGTGCATTTTCAAGCCAATGCCTACGTGAGATAAAGTGGCATTCGAGATGGCCCAACAGAGTCAAATGCCTACTTTTTCCACATAGAATATCATATTGGTACCAGTCTAGGTAAGAAATATTGGCCAGAATGCAATACAATGAACAAGAGAGCCTTTAAACAGTTACTCAACATTAGTCAACATATAAGGATCATGTGAGGGGCCTTGCGGACAAACAACTAAAGAGAAGCAGGAAGATGGACAAACAATACTCACTAGTAACACTTCAGCCATCATAGATAGGCGGATGCACAGGGACAAGAGAAAGCCCGTGTGAGAAAGCCTATATAGGCAAGACTAAACAGGAAAAAAGGAAGCGCCTTGTACAGCACGAATCACACATTTGAAAAATGAGTGGGCAAATGGTGCATTTTCAAGCCAGTGCCTACGTGAGATAAAGTGGCATTCAAGATGGCCCAACAGAGTCAAATGCCTACTTTTTCCACATAGAATATCATAAAGGTACAAGTCTAGGTAAGAAATATTGGCCAGAATGCAATACAATGAACAAGAGAGCCTTTAAACAGACAGTTACTCAACATTAGTCAACATATAAGGATCATGTGAGGGGCCTCGCGGACAAAAAACTAAAGAGAAGCAGGAAGATGGACAAACACTACTCACTAGTAACACTTCAGCCATCATAGATAGGCGGATGCACAGGGACAAGAGCAAGCGAGTGTGAGAAAGCCTATATAGGCAAGACTAAACAGGAAAAAAGGAAGCGCCTTGCACAGCACAAATCACACATTCGCTGTAAAAGAGTGAATTCACTTATGGTACATTATGGTACATATGTTGAAATGAATCATGCACTGTCTGGTTTGCGATGGACAGCACTCAGACATGTAAACATCGCTGATTCAGACATCTTCAGGCACATGATATTAAGGCTGTGCACTACTGAAAATGGTTTGCACGAATTGTGGGAGATTGGTAATGTCTGTGCAATAAGCAGTATGTGACCTCGGTTTGTGTCACACCTGCTTCAAAGTGATGCTACAGCCTTTGTGCACATGTAGCTCACTTTCCTGTGAGGAATTCGAAATCAGGTGCATTTCAGCAGAATGTTGAGAATGTTCTTTGATTGAATATAAAGGTGTGCGCGTCCCGATTGATTTGCAGATGAATCTATATATAGTATAAAGAGTGAGTATTCCCCCCAGTCACTGGACACGGCAGCATCCTTTAATCTCATGCCAGACTGACAGACGAGCACATCCCACCCCTTCCTTCACTCTACCAGCATGAATGCAGCGCCGCTCGCCAGCCGAGTGTAGTGACAAGTGACCCACAACACTCTGGTCCCCCGCGACAACACTCGGGCCCCCGCGATCATGTGATCAGGGGCGATTGTCGCGAGTGGAAGCGCTACCTGCCGGCCATGGTACATTTTTAAAGCCATCCCGACGCACGCAGTACTGGACGCACGTCAGAAGAACACTGTGGGGCATATTCTCAAGGAATTATCGCCGATTTATCGGCACTTTAGCGCCGCAAAAGTGGCGATAGACTTATCGCCCTATTCACAGCTGGTGCAAACTGCCGACATCGCCAGTTTCCCAGCGATAGCTTCCGCAATCAACATCGCCACGGATGAGAGCGACAACTAGCGCTAATGACATGCAGAATAGGCGTTCCCGTGCAAAAACACACGAAAACACCACTTCGCGATATTCTCAACGACCAACCAGATCTGCGATGCGATCCAAAAACAGGCGATAAGGCGTGTTAGCAGCAGGGATTTAACACCTGCCTTTGACTTGTGTTAAGCAGGATGACAACCTGCAGTATGAAAGGGAGCCCAGCCCAGCGCCACATCTGAAGACCAACACATGTCATGGAGCTACTGACCATGCAGCTCGGAGACCCAAGAGGGCCACAACACCCACCGCCGCCACCCCCAGGCCCCCCCTGGACTACCACCCAGGCAGCGCAGAACAAGACAGCTGACCTTCCGAAAACGGCATGGCCCCTCAGCCACACAATTGCAGAATGTGGGGAGAGGTGGGAACCAAGTATGTGCAAAGGAGGCAAGTCACCCATCAATAAGAATGTACACAATGCCAAGTGTGGCGGTGATGTGCTGGACAGACTTCAGTATGCAGAGCACAGACATGTCCATGTGGACACATACTGCTGGTGTGTGTAGTGTTGTGGACAGTGGACGCAACCATGTCACCTCAGGCAGTGGGAAAGACCTCGGTCATGTAGCTGTGTCGACCCCCCCTGTAAGCGTAAGCGGAGTGGGCTGGGCCGGCGTACGTCAGTCCAGTGTCGAAGTGGGAATAAATAGGCCGGGGCTCTAGGCGTGGTTCACTTCCCGGATGGCCAATGCATCTGCCAGGGCGGCGCCCCTCACCCTGCCACGAGTCCGCCACCGTGACCGCCAGCCTCCTCAGCCGATCGCTGGCTTCCGCGACACAGGCCCCCAGCGCACCCAGCGGCACAGCACCACGGAGTTATGTGTGTGCTGACTACTGTCTGCGGCCTACACTGCAGTCAGCAGGGCTCACAATTCAAACTGAGTCTTGATTTATTCATGGCACAGTCCAGTAGGCAACAGACATTGCTTCCAGTGCGGCTCGCCCGGACATCGCATCATCGCAGGCCGCGCACCCGCCGAGCGCTCCAGGTGCCACTAACTCTGTGCAGCACAAGTCAACGCCAGGTGGCTGTGGGCCCTTGCTGACCGCTGCCTCTGGCCTACACTGCGGTCAGCAGGTCCCCCAAGTCAAACGACGCATCATCGCAGGCCGCGCACCCGCCGAGCGCTCCAGGTGCCACTAACTCTGTGCAGCACAAGTCAACGCCACGTGGCTGTGGGCCCTTGCTGACCGCTGCCTCCGGCCTACACTGCGGTCAGCAGGTCCCCCAACTCAAATAGAGTCCTCATTCATGGCTGGCGCAGTTCAGTAGGTAACAGACATTGCTTCCGGGGCGGCCCGCCCGGACGACGCATCATCGCAGGCCGCGCAATCGCCGAGCGCTTCCGGTGCCACTAACTCAGTGTAGCTCAAGTCATGGACCCTTTATGATGTAATCTTTTGTGTGTGAGTCCAGTTCTGGTGCCCCTACCTCACTGCACTGCAAGTCATGGACCCTTTATGATTGAATCCGTGTGTGTGATCCGATGATCACTGTTCTAGTTGTTGCCAGCACCAACCACTCCCTCAGGGCTGGCTTACACTCACCCCACACCCATCCAGCACAGGCGTCACTGGACATGTGACCCTGGTAATAAAAAGGGGCCGGGCGCACGTGCCCGTAGCCAGTTTCTCCATACATCTAAGGGTGTCCGTGTGGTCATTATGTATGCGTGATGGCCCCTGGCCCTACCACATCACATTGTGCTGTGGACAGCGGACGCAAGCATGTCACCTCAGGCAGTGGGTAAGACCTTGGACATGTAGCTTTGTCGTCCCCCCCTGTAAGCGTAAGCGGAGTGGGATGGGCCGGCGTACGTCAGTCCAGCGCAGGGGTGTGTAGAATTGGCCCGGGGCTCGGCGTGGTTCAGTTCTAGCCTGGACAAGGAAGTCACCAATGCGTGTGTCTCTGTAGTAGTGTCGGCGCCACCCGGCCCGCAATTGACAATGTTGCAATGTAGCATGCACCCGGAGGGCGGTCTCGCACGAACGGAGAAATGAAGGAGCGCAAGACCTCTCGGGGTCTTGGCTCATACATGCCAAGTGTTGTGTGTATCTGTATTGCCGCAGCATGAGCCAAATGCCTAGCCTTAATCGCAGTGCGAGTTCAGCCAGGCATGAACTCTACATCTGTGTCCGCACTATCCTTACCATAGGCTTACACTCATGTGGCCGCCCACCTTCAACGGCCAACATCACAGTGTCGTTGTCAGGCTTGTGGACTTGCACAGACAGGCATGACAATGGTGTGCTGTTGGAGTGCAAGTGATGCAACCGCGCACCGTACACAAGTGAATAGGCTCGGGAGGAGGGAGGAGCAGCTGTGAGGCAACGTAATACACAGTGATGCCGCTCATTTGCCACATGCAAGACATTGCAAACCTGAATCCCAAAGTCTCACACATCCCACCCCACACCCAATAAGCCACATCACACTTCCTGAATGCAAGCAGATGACAAACTGACATTAGGGATGAAAGCTCCTTTGTCTGAACTATCAGGCGGAAGCACATCTGCACATCCGACCTCGGAATTGCATGTGCCCGGCACCCCCTGACAGATACGATAGCAGTAGAGAACAACTCCCACACTATGCACAGCCTGACGACAGACCAACGTATACACACCCCACACACAGGAGTCCTTGCTCGGAGTTATCTTGCATGGAATGGCCTTCACACTTACTCCCACACCATCCCAGGCGTACAACCGTTGCACACTTAAACAACTCATTGATCCGAGCTGTGGCATTTCATCCACAGAACTGGCGCAGGTCAGAACAGTGCCGCTTCAACCATGGCCACTAACGCAATGGCAGAACATCCCAGACACATGCACAACCCCTGTCACGTGGAACTGTACTGTGCACGTAGGCTGCATTTACTGGGGGCACTGCCATTGGTAGTGCTGCGGGTCAGTTACCGGCTAAGCTTCCGCCTTGCCAATGTCACCTGCGTTCAGCCTGTGTTGCATTGTCAATCGTGCATATTCAAGTGGTCCATGGATGTCTGCCTATCCAACAGGACGGTAGCCGAACTGGATTTCAACATGTGTGTGCGCCCCCTGTTGGCCCACGACCAGGAGTGTCACCGTGATACCCGTCTATGGGATGCCTGGATACTTGGCATACATGCTGGCAGCTGGACCTGGGAGATTGCAGAACTCCTCGTGTGCAGTGACCACATTGAGCCGCTCCCCTATTGGGCTGTAGTGCTAATTGGTGACAGGGGGTGGACGCAGCACATCTGTCCGGACCTGCTAATGGATAGCCTCGCCGTCCTGTTCGGTGAAGTCGACAACGACCTCATGTTGGAAAAGATTGCCTACGAAGCTGCAATAGCTTTCATGGACGTGTAACTACGTACTTGCAGCCACAACAGTTTAGAACCCATTGCACATGTCCCGACACCTTGTTGCATCTTGGGGTTCTGGTCACATATCCCACGACAACAGTGGACATGGCTGCATTCGCCTGGACCCCGAATACGTGAGCGGACAACTAGGCGGGGTAACACACACCTGTGAAAGGTGAGGCACTCCCCCGGAGTGGACAGCGGCGCTTGGCAACGTTCCTCATTCTGACATACTGCTGCATTGGTCCGCATGTTGTGGCACTTATCTTGCCCGTACTGATACGCATATGCTAATAAAGTCTACGCACATTCACTTGTATTCAACTGTGATGTGAGTTGTTTTGAATGACGATGTGTGTCTCTCTGCCTATCTGGGTCACGGACATGGGGGAAACATTGGTTACATCGCGGTGTTCACACCGCAATACCTTTACAACGCGGGCATTACAACGCAAGTCATTACAATGACTTGCGCTGGATGGCGCTCTAAGCTAAGGAATAGTATGATTTACTATTCCAACACCTTTCCTACTGTAACGTAGGCTGGAGTTGGAATAGAAAATCATACTATTCCTAAGTCCAGCGCCCTCCAGCGCAAGTCGTTGTAACAACTTGCGTTGTAATGCCTGCGTTGTAAAGGTATCACGGTGTGAACACTGCAATGTAACATCGTATATTCCGGACATACATGCGCATTGATAGCATTACCCAGGGAGTACCATTTATGTGGAATCACTGTCCCTACATCCATCAATACTTTCATGCTTAATTGATCAGGGCCATGACACATCAGTGTGAATTAGAATGTTTTATTCGCATTCAGTGGGGTGTTGAAGCTGGACCAGTACAGGGCCATGCAAACCCCACTTTACATTGTCGCCCCGTGGAGGGCCAGCCAGAGTCCTTTAGGGATTGACAGGTTCATCGGATGAGGAAGAATTCAGTCCGCAGTGTGATTGCTGTGTCATTGGTAACCAATCCAAATATGGCAGTCTATGTCGAGGTCCAAGGTGAGTGTCGCTGAGTGTAACGGGGAACAGTGGAAGGTGTTATTCCAGGGCATGATGCAGAGGGCAGAACCAAGCTGAAACAGGCCATATGGCGGTGATGTATGCTACCACTTCAATCTTACCACCAAGCCAGATTCATCATCATCTTCGTCCTCTGATGTGTCAGGTGCCTCACATGTGGGTGGTGGTGTTTAGTCTGCCGCACTGTGTGGCACTGACACTTCAGGGGTTGGAGATGTGGATGGAGTAGTAGCAGCAGCAGTCCTCTGCGCCAGGCCGTGTGGCGGCAATCCCATGTTGAGGATCTGCAGGGCATAGTAGATCCCAGCTACATCTCGCTGGTCTGCAGCCGTGGCAGCCAATCGTTCCGCATGCATCCGCTCCATGTTCTCCATGATCCTCCGCATGTGCCCCAACTCCCGGCTGACATCGCTGGAGCCACTTTGACTAGACAGTTGTTCTTGTCTCCGAGTCATGACTCCAGCGATGTCAGCCATGAATTGTTGGAGAGCATGGAGCGGACAGTAGGTGTCCGTTAGGGACTGTAAGTGGACCCTGATGGGACTTAGACACCCACGTACGGCATCTAGTTTGGCTGCCATGAGGTCGAACCCCACCCGCAGCTGATCAGCCATCTTCTCCTGGCACCCTAACACACAGCATTGGAATGCCATGTGTTGGTCGTGGGGGTCCTGGGAGACAGCCGTGGTGGTTGGTGCTTCCTGCTGTGTGGTATGTGCAGGGGGTGGGGTCTCCTCGATGCAGCTGGGCTGCCCTGCTCCTGGAGGTGGGGTGCCGAAGCTGTCCATGAGCTGCTGGAGGGCGTCGGTGTCGATGTTGGGGAGGTCCTCTTCGTCATCAGTGCTGAGTTGTTGTGTCTGCTCTGTAGGAGGTGTTGGTTCTCCCTCTGCAATGTGAAGGGGAGATGCAGATTGACACTGTGTTCACATGTATGTTCACGCATTGTACAAGTTTACTAATGGACTGCATGACAATGTACATTGTGACTGTTTGTGAAGAGATGCCTATTTGATGCGGGACAGTTGACATTTCTACACCATCAGGGATGTGAGGTTGTACATGTCCATTGTCATCTCACAGTTTCCTGCTATGCCAAATGCGAATGGCCATTTTCTACACACAAGCGGCAGCAGTTGTGTCCTCTGTTCTGTTGTGAAAGTGTTGCAGTTTGTACAACATTGTTGTCAATGTTGAGGTGCTCTGATTCTTATGTGTGTGTGCTGCATTGTGGGTAAGTTGCCCCTTCATCTCTGATTTGGCTGGCCCTTCTCCCTTTAAGGCGGTGTACCTTTCACTTCTGTGGTTATACAGTGCTGAGAAGTTGCAGACTTGGGTAAATTGGGCTCTTGGCCGGAGTTGTGACTCTTGGGCATGGTTTGTCCGCAGATGTGCTCTACTTAATTGTGCATGTGTGCCATTGTGCCTATCTCCCCCCGTCCCCCCAGTCCCTGGTCGTTACTCACCCTGTTGCGGTTGGCTCAGGTCATGTTGTGCAGTGTCCGGTCCCCCAAATCCTGCCACCGTCTCCCCACTGATGACTGTGGACACCATTTCCTCCATCTCATCCAGCTCCTGGTGTGTCGCTGGACTCCCGCCTCCAGTCTGCATTGCTGCTTTCCGGTTGTTAGCGAGTTTCAGCTTGGTTTTGCGCTTGACATCATTCCAGCGCTTCTTGCAGTCGTCCACTTCCCTTCTCTTCAATCCAACTGGATTCACCTTGGCCACGATGGACTGCCAAATTGTATTTTCATTTGTCAATGACACAGTGGAGTTGACAAACAGTTGTTGATGGTGTTCTGTCACCTCCGTAGTCAGGATCATGTTTTCCTGCGGACTGAACCGCGTCTTCCTCTTCTTCTTCTCCTTCCCCTTCCCTGACCCCGAGGACCCAGACTGGTCCTCCGTGGGGCTTGTGGGGTTCGGGTTGTCCTCTGTGCTTGCTCCGGCTACCTCCATGGTGCTTCGCAGTTGTTTGTGTTTTATTTGTATTTCATTTTTGCCGCTTTTATAGTGATTTTTCCCGCCTTACTTGTGGGACTTGCGGGCCTGGCGCTGCTTTTCGCTGGATTTTTATCGCAGTTGGGCCCATCGCAACTTTTTTCACGTTTGGGTTTCCTTTTTTATCGCCGTCGCAGTAGTTGTATCGCGGACATTTGAGGCGTTTTTGGGAAACTATCGCATGTTACCGCCGTGTTGAGAATACGACGTTGACACAGAGTTATTTTCCCGCGATAGACGGCGATATGAAAAATTGCGTTAGCCTATTTTGGCGATGTTTATCGCACGTTTTTGAGAATATCCCCCTGAGTGCGCAAGGGACTGTGGCTTGTTGCAACTGTCCGCGCCACACTCAGTTACATGCAGACTGAGTACTACTGAGTGAGGGTGGGATGCCCAGAATGTGAACTCGTCTCCATGGATGGGCACAAAGGGGGTTTTATGATCAGTGCAGAATAAAATCTACATTGTATGATTGGGGGGAGGGGGGTTTACACAGATTTGCATCAACACCGAATAGCTGCAGGATGGTCAAATCAGCTGCGTGTTCCTTTTCTGGATTTTGGTGATCAGGCCAAGGTTTAAGCGGTTTATCAAACTTTGCCACTGGTTGGGGGCACACAACATTTCTGGGAGCAGTGGCCTGTGAGCGGTTGAGTGTATCAAATACAAAGAGTGTGTGTGCCACCTCAGGGCTGCGTGTGCTCCTCGGATACGAATCTAAACACGCACACAACGTGTGCAGTTGCAAACCCACACACGCCTGAAATCAAATGCAGATTCGTCTCTGGGGGTTAAGTGTCCCCGAAAATGTGATTTGGTAATCGTTTCCTTCTAAAACCTAAGCCTGTCTCGGCTCTCCGACGTTAGCAGAAATCAAACAGACAGGTCGAAAACCCGCTTTTACCTTTCATTTCCAACAGCTCTTCACTCTGCTTTCGAGTGGTAAACGATACCCTGCGCCCGGAGAGTTTGTGTTTTGTTTGGTGGTCTTAATTAATACGCATACATGTATTGTCTTTCTTCCATTACACTACATCATGTGCCCACACCTACCTGCATAGGCGCCAGGCAGAACAGGCTTGGTGTGTGCAAATGCACACATTATGCCAGTAAAGTGCCCGACAAGCTCCATCATAAATTAAGAACTATACTCACGTTTATTTTGCGCATTTGTGTGCATGTGCGGCGAGGTGCTTGGGTGGCCCGCTTTGCGCCCTTATTTATTTTTACTCCATAGTCATATTTTGGTAGTGGTTTATTTTGAGCAGGACCGAGCCCGGCCATTGTAGCGTAATAATTTTACAGACAACTCGCGAGATCTCCACAACCTGCGGCAACAACGGATCGCCGCGATTTTCCAGAGAAGACCTGTAATAATTATTCGTTAATATCCCGGTGCGTGTTTCGCTCGTCCCTCAGCTTTTGACAAAAGAGTCGTAAATGCACAATGACTCATCTGTCAGCTGACTACACGGTCTGTTTTGCATTATTCTGTCTGTTTTATTTGTTTGAATAATGCCCTTGTTATGTTATACTTTCTCTTCTGGGTTCTGTGCTATCTCGAATACTCTGCTGACTTCACGTTCCATAGAACATGTTCTATGGAACGTGAAGTCAGCAGAGTATTCGAGATAGCACAGAACCCAGAAGAGAAAGTATAACATAACAGCCCTTTTTTTAATTATACAGCATTGCCATCGTATTAAACGAATGCGACCTAGGTAGGGTAATAGTTAACACGCACAGACTCACTTCTGCCGGATTTGGGGAATCAGGAACAGATCCAGTGGAAGCAGCCTCCATGTTACTCACAGTACACTGGGCTTTGGACACACTCAGTCAACTCGGTGCCTCGTCGAGCGCCGTGCTCTCAGCCCGTCAGAGAGCAGTGGGCCGCCGGTCTAACCCACAGAAGCATTCGATATGTTACAAACTTTACTTACAAACATGCAAAAGCTCGCATTGACTGTGGCATGCCTCTGGCTCTACCACTCTAGCCCAGGCATAACTTTAAAAAATGCCCGCCTGGGCCTTACCTGGGCTGCTGGCAACTGCCGTGCCGACGGTGCCGACTCCTGAGTTCAGTCGAGTCGGAGACTCAGAGTCAGTGCTGCTGACAGTGCACAGAAATGATGTGTGGACTGTCTCAGTCGGGGACTGCAGTCCGTGTCCGACCGTGACACAGTGGCTAAGGCTAAAGCTTCCTCCTTCCAGAAAGTTCCACCGTGACCACAGAGTGCAGACACACGCGCAGGAAGGGTTGAGTCTGCGCAGACTCGAATCCCCGGCTTCCCGCCTGCCACACCCCTTCCTTTCCCAACTCGTCACAGTGTGGGTCCCTGTAATGAGTTGGGAAAGCTCTCCACTCTCTGATTGACGTGGAGGGTTAGCAATACTGGGCTTGGACTTAAAATGCCCGGGGCTAACTTTGCCTCCACACCATTAGGGGGTGGAGACTGGGCCCTGAAGCTAGGTCTTTGCCGAGCTAATGACATCACAGCCTTCAGGGCTCTGAGGTTGTCAGCCAGGCAAACACTTAGACTTAGGCTTCTTTGGGCCCGCAAGGGGGAGCATGCAAGGGGAGAGTCACGTGACATGCCTCCAGCGACGAACGGCCACTGTCACGGCGGCAATATGTGGACTATTATAAGATCGAAGAAGACATAAAAAAAGTAAAAACAAAACTGATTTTCCCTCGGGGAGAAACCGCCACTGTCGTGGCCAGACCATGCCCCCTGAGAGAAACTGGAAGTTTAAACAATACCCAATCTCCTACCTTCCAATTACCTTTTTTTGGTTACATGTTTTTGATCATATCTTTTCCAGTACACTTTTTAATACTTCCTAATGCTGCTTCACTTGGCTACTTTTTTCATCTACATGAGTTCTCCACACCCAATTCAATTTGGAGTCATTTTCGTACCCAGGAGTCTGCCCTCACGTGCCAGAAATGGTGAAACATTGGTGATCGAATTGGGTGTAGTATGGTACAACCAAAGCAATTTTCTGAAGGGCTTTGTCCGCTGGACTTCCTGACATATAAGCAAGCTGAATACATTCTTTAATCACTCGATTAACACGTTCCACTAGTCAGTCAGTCAGTCAAATATATTTATTCGATTCAAATGAATCATAAAAGTTCACAAAAACATACATTCAAGAATAAAAGTTTCTACACCAAATTTAGAATATACAGGACAAAGACAGATTGCGGCCTAATCACATAACCCCTGTGAATTACTTTTACATTGCATAACGTTTCCTTATTATAAAAACAATTTTGATAAAACTGAGCACAGAGGGGGGCGTGGCCTGCAGCCAAGGAAGATGGCCGCACACTAGGAAAGCTGCGCTAGCAGATCGCAGCAATACACCCATAATCCGACACTATCCGGCCTAAAAAAGACACCTACCGCCTTGTGAGCCTGCGGGGCGTTGGCGGATGGCAGTGGAAGCTGACAGGATCCGAGGGCAAGTGTTCTCCTGCCGCTGTACGGCAGCTCGGGCCGCGCATCCCGAGGAAAGAAAATGGCGCCCGCCACTGCCGAGCGCCGCTGCTGAAGCATCGCACCTGACAGTGAGACCCAGGGAGCTGCCGGCAGACGGTCGCAGCGCGGAGCTGGTACAGCTGAGGAGTGTTGGTGCGGGGGGGGGGCGCAGCTTACCCCGAGGAAGGCCCCGCGTCTTGGGGGCTCAAGACGCTCCGTCAACTGTGGCCGGCAGTGCGGCCTAGTGCACTTCAGCGAGCCTGAGACGACGTGGGGCCGGGATGTTCCGGGCGCGGCAAAGGTAGGAGCGCCGCGGCTGGCCCCACGAGTAACGCTGAGATCCTGCTGCCCGCGGCGGCCGGTGGCGCCGCAGAGGACATAACAGAGCGGCTGCGGCGACGAGATAAAGACACTGGCCTGAGAGCCCAAGGGGACAGAGTCTGGTGGGGCCTCTGAGCCTACGAGCCCGCGTGTGGACGGACTGGCGTTGGCGCTCCCCGCCTGGGGTGTGAGAAATACGGGCGGCGCTCCTCAGACTCGGGCCCGGGATAAAACAGCGGTGGGCCCTGGGGAGGGGCGCGAGGCCCTGAGAGCGGCGCAGTGGTGCGGGGGTGCAGCGTCATAGCGTCTAGTGATTAAAGAAGACTGACCCAGGCGGCACAGTGGTGGGTGTGCCGTGACCTGCCCAGCAGGCGGCTCTGGGATCCTGCATTGCATGGACCGCACCTGACAGGAACAGCAACAACGGGCACAGTGAAGGACCGCACGCCTGGGCACACACCTGAAGACCCGCTGCGGCTGGGATTATTGAGGCAGCCGGGGTGGCAAGACCGCCGGAGCATAAACGGACATCGGAGCCTGGCGTCTGGTGCGAGTAGAGTGTGTGGGGCCTCCCCAATTGGGGGAGCATTAAAGATATTACCTTCGGCTCTTATGAGGCCAGTGGCTGGCCCAGGGGAGGAGCCTGAGGCTTTGAGACCGGCGTGACAGAGCGCGGCGGCGGCGCCACAGCGAGTTACCCTCTACGCAACACAGACCATAACACCAGAGACCCCCCTGGGTGCGACCGGGACCGAATTGCACGCAAGACCACACGAGCGTGGGGGGGGGGCCCCCCGAGGCCGGCCTGGGGGCGCCGTGGGCTGTCCGGCTACTGCCTTAAGTAGGAGCCAGATACGAAACAGGAGGTCCGAAGACAGCGTGATCGGCGGAGTAGTGTACTGAACCAACCAATGTGAACTGAATCGAGTTTCAAAGAGCCTAGCCACGCAGTATTGGCCGCCTCTCCGCAAGTGACTCCGACAGGCCAGTGGAAGCGGGGGTTCCTAGCCGGGTGACCAGGGGGCCGATTGGACTACCGAGGCATAATTTAAGGTCATGGGCCGCAACAGACCGCCAGCACAAGGCCAAACAAACCATTTTGACAAATACAAGTAGCCATGGGAAGGGAGGAGGGCCACCAAGGCGGGAGCCAGCAATGCGAGGCGGCTGATGAAGGGCCTGACCCATCGCTCAGAGACATTATGATGGCCATAAAGGAGATGCGTGGCACCATGGAACCCAAGTTGGACTCGGTAACAGAAGAAGTTAACCTACTCAGCGCGAACTTTAGGAAAATGTCAGATAAGGTAGCGGAGGCGGAAAGCGGCATTGGGAACTTACAATCAAAAACAAAGAGACTCGAGGAGCAGGTTGCCACACTTACGAAAAACCAAACTGACATCGCAGCCCGCCTAGAAGATCAGGAGGGCCGGGCATGGCGTAACAATATCCGCATCGTGGGGGTCCCGGAGGGCATGGAGGGCCCGTCCACAGACTGCTTCGTGGAGGATCTGATACTTAAACACCTTAAGCCGAAGCGCCTATCAAACTTCTTCTCGGTTGAGAGGGCTCATCGCGCGCTGGGGGGGAGGCCCAAGCCTGGGGCCCCTCCACGCACCATCATTGCCCGGATCCTGAACTACAGGGATCGGGATGCCATCCTGCAGGCATCGCGGGTGTCCGGAGACTTACAGTTGGAAAACGCCACAATTCGCTTCTTCCCAGACTTCACGCTAAATGTCCAACACCAGCGCAGATCTTTCGAAGGAGTCAAGAGAGCCCTCAGAGACCAAGGTGTGAAGTATATGATGCTGTACCCTGCGCGACTCAAAATTCTGGATGGTGAAAAGGTGTACTTCTTTGACTCACCAGCAGAGGCGAACGACTGGATGGAGGGCTGGCGGACCGTGGGCCGCCAGAGTAGTTCGCGACGATCGACCCACAACCGTTCTGGCCATGAGGCTCAGGGAAAAAACACACTGCCACGAGAGAACCAAGAGAGCGAACAGACACCACCTAAGTGACTATAGTAGTAATGGTTGCATGGGGTGCTTTCTATACGAGAGGCAGGGGGGGCTGCATGCTTCCTGAATCCTTGAGTTTCAGAGGGAGCCGGACAAGATGCTCCGGGACTGTGGACTTCTCCAAAGTTGTAAGTTTTGGGTCTCATTGTTACTAACTGTGAACACACAAGGACCTCAGCACTAGCTAATGGGGCCGGGGGGGGATGGGCCTGGGGTGGGGTGGGGGGGGTAGGGTCCTTCAATACGATCCATCCACGGGGTGTGCACTCCGGTAATTAGGTATGTCTCTTTCTGCGGATTGCAGGCTTATGTTCGCTCGTTCAGTTGATATGTGGATGATGGGGCGACAGGCACTCTGCGAGTTTAAAAGGTGGGTGGTTGGGGGCCCACTTAGCAGAGAGGCAGGGAGGGGGGTGTGGGCTGGGGAGGGGGGGACTGGTTTGAGGGGAAGTTTATGTTTGGCTCATGGCGACTCAAATTCAAATGTTTGGTTGTGTAGTCTTGAAGGCATGCAGTGGAACGTACAGGATCCGAGAAAGCACGGGCCCCGGTACATAAATGGGTGAACAGGCACAAATAAAGATATGGACGTGGAACGGCAATGGATTGGGTAACAAAATAAAGCGGACACTAGTGCTGCAGCATGTGAAACGCCACTCCCCTGACGTAGTGCTCCTACAGGAGACACATCTATGTGGTAACAGATGCAGGGCCCTAGACCGTTTCGGCTATAAGATGGTGGCCCACTCGGGGTTCACGTCTGGCTCTAGGGGAGTGGGGATTCTAGTCCGTAATACCCTGCCGATGGTAACCACAGGCACATGGACGGAAGACTCTGGGTGTATGGCGGCCGTGGCGGCTAGATGGGAGGGGCGAACGATAGTTTTTAGCTCGTGTTACATCCCGCCCGGCCTGCATGCCCCAACGTATACAAAACTGGGAACCCACTTGGCGGACCTGACCCGGGGAACTCTTGTACTGGGGGGAGACACCAATGCGGTCATGGATGCCGATTTAGATCGCTCAGGTGAGAGACAGGGCAATAGGGGGGAAATGGGCCTGCGGGGCTTTGCTACAGCAATGGGTCTTAGTGACATATGGCGCACACACCACCCCTCCCAAAGGCATTACACTTTCTACTCAGCTAGACATGGGTCCTTCTCCAGGTTAGATCACCTCTTCACGCGGGGGTACCAACTGGGTGACTTCGCGGAACCCTGCATTATGGCCCGGGGAATCTCTGACCACTCCCCGGATGGTGTCATCCTCAAAGGGGCGGTAACTGCCAGGGCGGCCTTCCCTAGAATAGACCCATGGCGCCTCAAAGACGACTCCATAACCGACAAACTAAGAGAGGGCTCCCAACAATATTTCACTGAGAACCAGGGCTCGGTTGATTCCCAGCTAATCCTGTGGGAAGCTTATAAAACGGTCCTGAGAGGCCAGGCCCAAGCGCTGATTGGCGCCCAGAAAAAGGAGGAATCGCTACAGATCAAACAGTTAGAAAAGGAAATCGAATCTTTGGAGCAGGGCACCAGCGAGACGCCCTCACTGGATCACTGCCACGCACTCGCCCTCAAGCAAAAGGAACTTTGTTCGCTGGCGGAGGGTGAGGCGCGTGCCTACTCCCTCGCCACGCAACATCGGATATACGAAGCGGGGGACAAAAGCATGAAACTACTGGCGTGGCTTGAACGCCGGGATAGGGAACGCTCCTGGGTGACCGAGGTAAGGGATGAGTCGGGGTCCTTGGCATCCACTGGTATGGACATAGCAGAGGCCTTTGCGTCATATTATGAGAGGGTCTACACCCCGGTATGCACCAGGACAGAGCAGGATTGTGAGGAGTTCTTACGGGACTTCGCGTTGCCCACACTGTCCCGGGAGCAAACTGACCGCCTAGAGGCTGAACTCACGGGGTTGGAACTGGGAGACGCCCTTAACTCTCTCCAGGCCGGGAAAGCGCAGGGGCCCAATGGGCTCCCAGTGGAAATATATAAGAGGCAGGCTAACGTTGTAATCAACCCTCTAAGACAGATGTTCCTCGAAGCACGAAAAGTGGGGAATCTCCCGCCTGATCAGCGGGAAGCCACGATTGTGGTCATTCATAAGGCTGGGAAACCGGCTGACCGATGTTCGTCTTATCGGCCCATCTCGCCTCTCAACGTGGAGGCTAAGGTCTTGGCCAAGGCCTTGGCGACGAGATTGCTCTCTGTTTTACCAGACTTGATACACGTTGATCAGTCAGGTTTCATGCCTCACAGGAGCACTCAACACAATCTACGATGGCTTTACGGGGTCCTCTACCTGACGGAAGACGCGGGCAGCACCCAAACAGCATTGATGGCGCTGGACGCCTCAATGGCCTTCAACAGCATCGATTGGCCGTACTTGTTTATGGTTCTTCAGTGACAGGGCTTCGGTCCGGTTTTTTGCAGCTGGGTGCACCTGTTGTATGAACAGCCGGTAGCGAGGGTGAGAGTTAACGGAGCGATGTCTCGAGCGTTTCCCCTGCGCAGGGGCACCAGGCAGGGGTGTCCCCTGTCCCCTCTCCTCTTCGCCCTGGCCCTTGAACCGCTGGCTCACTGGATCCGGAGGGACAGGTCTTTCTGGGGCCTGGCACTCACTGATGAATGGGAGGAGCATATATCCCTATACGCAGATGACATTGTCCTTTACATGACCAGACCCTACCACTCAATAGCGCAGGCGCTTCATCTCTTCGAACTGTTTGGTAGCTATTCTGGCAACATGATTAACTGGGCCAAGTCTTTGATTTACCCCCTCTCTGGCCCTCCCCCGCGGATTCCGAAGAGGTGTCCTGCCTCGATAACGATAGATGGATTCAAATATCTGGGGGTGTACGTCACCAGAGACAGGGAGGAGTTCTTCACCAAAAATCTTGAGCCCCACCTGGCACGGCTAGCATCGGACGTTACCCACTGGAGGTCCTTGCCTCTCTCCCTGATGGGACGCGCTGCGCTATTTAAGATGCTGGCATTGCCGCGCCTCCTATATATCCTACAGAACATACCATACCCGGTCCCCGGCGGGGTGTTCAGGCACATATCCCAGGCTTTGCAGACGCTGCTCTGGGAGGGTTGGAACCCGAGGATAGCGTTGCGAAAGCTCACAAGAGGGGTGTACGATGGGGGGCTGGCCCTCCCGGACGTCCAACTGTATTATTGGGCATCCCAGCTGCAGGTGGTCAATGACTGGGTATATGCGGCAGGTTCGGAACCAGCTTATAGGGTAGATAGGTATGTCATGCCGGGAGGCAACTGCGAGCCACTTCTATACTCACGGAAACAGTGCAGGGATCTACCATCGCACACGGGGGTCGTGCTTCAGTGCTGGAGGGAGGCCAATACATTTCTGGGGTGGGCAGGCACCCTAACGGGTAAGACCCCACTCTGGCTTGGAGACCAGCTAACGGAGGTGACAAGACTAACAGGCTTCAAGGGATGGAAATTAATTGGGATCGACTACCTGGGCGATGTATGGAAAGGGAATGCTCCTAGATCCTTTGACTATCTTAAAAAAGAGTACCAACTACACGACTCCCAACACTATCACTATCTGCGTCTTACACACGCCCTGCGCTCCCACATACACACAGACACTTCGATCCCGGAATATTCCCCTATGGAAGACAGGCTCTTCCTCGACCACATTCTAGGAAAACCCACGTCCACTATCTACCGCAAACTCATAAACAATATGCCTGAACCCTTGGTGTCCCTGCGGGAGAGATGGGAGGGGGACATTGGAGGCCTGGAAGATGAGGACTGGCAGGATGCCCTGCAAAGCCCCCGCGAAATTGCAATCCGGACTAGGTTCCGTCTCGTGCAATTAAAAATCTTGCATCGAGTGTACTACCCGCGAACCCATCTGTTCTCATGGGGCAAGAGCCTGTCCCCCCTGTGTGTGAGGGGATGTCAGGGGGAAGGTACATTTTACCATATTTTATGGGAATGCCCGAATATAGTGCCCTTCTGGACCAAAGTAGCACACACTATGGCAACAGTGGTGGGATCACCGGTCCCGGTGGAGCCCAGGTGGCTATTACTTATGATTAAAGGTGCCACGGACTGGTCCAGGTATAATGAGATCTGGTTGGCAATGGCAGCCGGGGTGGCGAAACGTAATATAGCCAGTTGCTGGGGGGCACAGGCGCCCCCACAATGGGACCAATGGCTACGAGACTTGGACTGGTGTCAGAGGGCAGAGGAAACGATCTACAAGTCCAGGGGCTGCGTAAAGAAATGGAAGAAGGTATGGGGGCCTTGGCGGAAGTATCGAGCCTCACGGGGTGGGGTTGGGCAGGGGGTATCAGTGTAATTGGTCCATTGTACTGCCAAGTTTGCCTTCGATTGTACGACGAAATGTGGTTCTCCTTCATGTCAATTGAACGCTGCTGCATATTGTATGAGATCATGAGCAAAGTTAATAAAAAGATTTTAAATTTTTTTTTTTAAACTGAGCACAGAGCTACAGATAGAAGCAGTTGATAATGACCATAAATAATTAAAACCCTCCTTATAGGAGCAGGGACGAATTGCATTTAAAATCGGTTTAAGGAAACGCACCCTGGGGTCTTTGTATAATGTGCAAAATAGCATAATGTGCATTGTACTTTGTTGGGCTAAGTTATTACACGGACAGGGGGGTAGTCTCTCACACCACCACACCTGTTTTGGAAAAGCCACAAGAAAGTGCAAAGTGCCTAAGCGAAATCTGGTCATTAAAAAACGTGAATGAGCTTGCAGGGTAAAAGACAGATAAAATTGTTGCCGATAAGGAAGAAAACAGTCCAATCTTTCCGTAGCCTGGTGTGATATTCTCAAATCAGATCGATATGCATCTTTTATAACCGTTTTCATATTAGATCGTATGGTCTCTGGCTTGTCATAAAAATTTTCTAGTCCTATCTTATAAAAGGTTTATTTAACGTAGCGTAACCACGGGACTGCCATTGCATTATCTAGATTCATACAATCTCTTAAAATGCATCGTGAGAAGGAAAGTTCTTCTGTAATCCAAATTTTCCCCCATGGAAACAGGGGGGCCATATGTATGCTGTCTACAATAAAGTCCATGCCCACCTCAGAATGGCAAAATGATGTTGGGGAGCTATTAGGGATAAGTAAAAGTCTCATTTAGAAATTTATTCTCTAATGTTTGAATTTGTAGGCTCTTATGGTATCCCCATACTCCAGCCCCATAAGTGGCCCCCGACAGACATTTGGATTTATACAAAGTTATCAACTCAGCTACAGGCTTATGGCCAAGTTTGGCAGCAAAACGAAACAACCCCTCAATGGCTCTACTGGTTTGTTTTACCCTAGATACTATAAGTTGGTCCCAATTTAAGTTAAAGTTAAAAACATTCCCCAAATAGGTGAAATTTTTCACTTTGTCAATAACTTTTCCTTTAACTGTATATTTTCGTGTTTTTGTTAATTTTGGCCCACAAACCATAATAAAAGATTTCTTAAAATTCACCTTTAAAACTTATGACAACATATACTCAGTAAAAGCTTCCAGGCACCCCTGAAGGCCATTGGCTGTCAGGGCCATCAGGACTGTGTCGTCAGCATAAGACAGCAGAGGTACCTGTTTGCCTTCTATTTTCGGAAAATCCAAATGTTGATTTAGCAGAAACTGTTCAAGGCCATTGGTGTATACCAGAAACAGAATAGGAGCCAATATGCAGCCTTGTCGTACTCCCTCTGTTGATGCAATGGGCTTGGTCTTTTCTCCCCCTGGCCCGTAACGGATAACTACAGAGGTGGAAGCATGTAGTCTACGTAGGAGGGTGACGAGTGGTTCCTCAAAGCCCAGATCTTCCATTAATGACCACAGCTTCCCCCGACACACTGTGTCGAAGGCGCTGGATAAGTCCATGAAGGCCAAGTGGATCGATGCCCCCCTGGCCTTCATGTGCTTCCCATGATCATGGACAGGTTGAGACACTGCCCAGTTGTTCCCATTCCCTTCCTAAACCCGTATTGGGTATATGATATTAGGCCGGAAGTATTAGCCCATGACTCTAAACGCGTAAGGATTACCCTTCCCCTCACCTTGCACGTGGCATCTATTAGAGAGATCGGCCTATAGCATGTTGGGTCATTTCTGTTTCCCTTTTTAAAAATTTTGGCACCACCACTGCTTTTTTCCAAGATAGAGGGATTTGGCCCATTATGACTGCTCTAAAAACATTTAGTATCAAGGGGCCCCATATCACTGGATTTCTTTTAAAGAGGTCCAAGGGTACCCCATCTGGCCCTGGGGCTTTGGAATCAATACCCTTTCTCAAGGCCTCCTCCACTTCACCTAAAGACAGGGATGCACTTAGCTGCTGAGCAGATTCAGGATTAAAACATATGTCTGTCTGATAATCCTGGGGAATAATACCCTTTGGGTTAAAAATCTTAGAGTAATGAGACTCCCAGGCTGTCCCCGTTATGTTTGTTTCCACGCTCCTAGTTTTGTTTGTAAAAAGTGGATGGTTTATCACCTCCCAGAAGCTCCTGGAATCCCTTAGGGCACTTGCTTTTTCTAAATCATCCCAGGCCTGGCGTCTCAGTTCGTCCTTTCTACATTCTATTGTCTTCTTATAGGACTGTCTGGCTTCTTTTATCAAAGCCCTATCACGGGGAACTACACTTAATGCTTTCTTTAGAGCTTTATTTGCCACTGAACACTCAGTGTTAAACCATTTAAGTTCGGGACAGTTATGTTTTTTCACTGATCTAAACAGATTTTTGGCCACGTCTTTGCAGATGGTTTCAAAACTCTGTATAGTGGAGTCTGGGGGGGCTAGATAAGTTAGACAGGTCATCACTTGAGTTAGGTTTGTCCTGATAATGTTCTCCTCGAAATTAACATGGTCAATCATATTCCACTTTAACCTTACCCCTTGGTTACAATTATATTTTATTGGGCAATCCACAGCCCTCCCCTTCTGTGCCGTGACTTTTAAAGAGGCTATTAGAGGATTGTGGTCACTGGCCGGGTTAGGTTCGACCATGAAGCTGTCAATAAGGTACGAGTACCTACTAAAGATCAACATGAAGTCAATTGTGCTGGTTCTGCCCCCACCCCCCTGAAATGTCGGAAGAGACACCTCCGGGCTGTCAACCAAGTTGTTTGCCAGACATAAATCATTTACTACAATAATTGAATTTAATGCGTCACCCTGGGGAGTATGTTTAAAGTGGGCTAGAGGTTGTTCATAAAAATCTAGGAGCCCACATACTTTATTACCACGGTGCTGACATAAGGTGCAATTAAAGTCTCCGACCCAGATGATACATAACGGGGAGAATTTTAATGCTATTTTGTCAATTTCTTCTTTAAGTGAATTTATAACCCCAGAGCTTTGAGGGTCGAAAATATTGTAGTACCAATTGACTAATAATAAAGTTACGTTGATCAGATTAAGACACACAATTAGCTAGTACCAAGGGGAGTCAATTACTTTTTCTATTACAAGCGCCTCGTACTGTACCGAGATCATGGTTACCAATCCACCCTTTGCCCTCCCAGACGAGGAAGATTCTGCAAGGACATTTAAGGAAGAGTATCCATCTATATTGACATCCTTTCTACTCCACGTTTCCTGGGTACAGATAATATCAAATGATTTTACATACCGAACCCATATCTCATCTGTTAACTTTGAGGTGATCCCTGCAACGTTCCAGGAGAGCAAACGAAGCAGGCGGCTGTTTTGATGGGAGTTTGACACTTGCACGGCGTTCCCCTCGGAACTGCTAGAATTCTGATTGGGTAAAAAGATGGTTGAACCCGGCCCTGCCGTACTCGGGCTCGTGCTGTGTAGCTGAGGTAGAGAACATTTGTCATACCCACGAGCCATCCTCAATGAAGGTTCCCTTGGATTCCCAGTTGTAACAGGGATGTTGACAAAATCATTAAAAAAATCATGTGAATTCTCCTCCGGCCTACCCCCTTTAGTGGATAGTCAATCTAATTCTGCTAAATCGCTTAATGGCGCAAATCGATTTCTATGAAACCAGGGTTGGGGCTGAAGGTGCTGATTCATCATCGGGCGTCTCTCTTCTTCCATATTGTAAATTACAGGTTTGGGTGGTGGATAAAAAAAAACCAGCGGTAATACGGAAATTGTGTGCTTGTTCACCGGTTGATTAACCGTTATGTCTAATATTGATTTTACCAGGCCTGGGGATCTAAAGGTCAGCACAACACAATCCCCTGCCAGGTTCTTGTTAGTTACACCTACCCACCCAATCCTACGGGCCATCTTAAATTCTGAGAATAAAAGTTTGTTATCAAACCCTGTTTTTGTATTTACAAAGTGCAGTGCCCTATTTCTCAGAGAAGACCAGTGTTCCCTCTGGCCAGACTGCAACAGGGGAACATTGGCTAAAACAATAATGTAAGGTGTGGTTTGTGGGGGGAGGTGCAAATTAATATCAGTGCCACTTGTAATTAAATCATCTATCTGCCGACTCGCAAAAGTACTTTGGCTTTGCGGTCTATTATCTGGTTTGGCATATACCTGACCAACCCACTCCAAGTTTAAAGAGTCTGTGGCCTGTCCATCTTTTCGGAGCAGACCCTGACTCTGGGATGAGGGCTCACTATCGTACAAATGAGCCCTCCTTTGATCTAACCCATCCTGTAACATCACTTTTGGTGGGGGAATCATGGTCCGCGCTCCCCCTCCGGCGGCCCCATCCATAGTCCTGATTGGCCTATGCATGCGATCTCTTGGTGATGGAGGTGCGCTATTAGTTTTCTCTTCTAAACAGTGTAGCCTATTCTCTATATCAGTCAACTTTTGTAAGATGGGATTTAAATGTGCTGATATTAATGCTTCCAATTTAACCCAAAAAGCCCCCCTCCACTGTTGGCACAGTCAATGTAGATGCCTCCTCTACTTGAACTGTGCACGGGTTAACTTCTAAACTAGGTTCATTATCTATCTGTTCACGCTCTTCACTCAGAGGTTTGGATGAGAAATGATTCTGTTTGGAAGATTTAATTGCTGCCTGCCCCTTTTTTTTCCTTTGCTGCGGTACCACACTCCCTCCACCCTTATTCTTAAGTCTCTGGCCTCTCGTTACGACATTTGGCCTAGCCTCTTTAATTATCTGTACCGTGCCATTATTAGGCATTGGGCTTGATAGATGTGGCCCACTGGTTTGAGGATGACAGTCACCCAAACTTCCCTGTGAACCTAAGGTGCAGGAGTTAGTACAGACTGATTGAGTATGGGGATCCAAAGACAGTCTGAGCTCTGTTAACTCTATTTTATGAATGAGAGCAGATTCTGCCCTTAGTAAAAAGGCATCCAACGTGCCAACTACCCCTTGTCCCACTTTTAGTTTTGACATGATTTACTTTCCCTCCTTTCCTTAAACCAAAGTCAATAAAGTCAGTAGGGTCAATAATGTCAATAACAACACACCGCAAGTTCAAACAGTACCTTTTAAGTTTGTGTGCTTATCAAAGGCGGCCTCCGATGTGGAAGCTGAAAATATTGTGGCCCTGCCCGGCCTCCTTCGGCCTCTGACGGGCGCAGACGGGCCCGCCCGCAAGCGTCCCGCGCTGCGGGAGGCTGGCTGGTCTTTTATGCGCCTCCAGGCGCAGGGAGAGACGTCACGGCAGGCACCGCTGCGGGGCTGCTGGGGGATGTAGTCACCCCAGCAGCGAGAAGGACTTGTTGGCCGTTCCCCTCACGGCAGGCAAATGATGGCGTCAGTGGCCGTTCCCCTCACGGCAGGTAGATGTTTGTGTGGCCGTTCCCCTCACGGCAATGGCAAAGTGCAAGTGCGCTGAGTTCCAGCGTCCCGCGCTGCGAGAGGCTGGCTGGTCTTTTATGCACCTCCAGGCGCTGGGAGAGACGTCACGGCAGGCACCGCTGAGGGGTTGCTGTGGGATGTAGTCTCCCCAGCGGCGAGAAGTACTTGTTGGCCGTTCCCCTCACGGCAGGCAAATGATGGCGTCAGTGGCCGTTCCCCTCAAGGCAGGTAGATGTTTGTGTGGCCGTTCCCCTCACGGCAATGGCAAAGTGCAATATGATGAGCATTGAGCACGCCACTTTGGTAACGGGGGCGGAGCCCCGACGCCCTCGGGGAGAAACCGCCACTGTCGTGGCCAGACCATGCCCCCCGAGAGAAACTGTAAGTTTAAACAATACCCAATCTCCTACCTTCCAATTACCTTTTTTTGGTTACATGTTTTTGATCATATCTTTTCCAGTACACTTTTTAATACTTCCTAATGCTGCTTCACTTGGTTACTTTTTTCATCTATATGGGTTCTCTACACCCAATTCAATTTGGAGTCATTTTCGTACCCAGGAGTCTGCCCTCACGTGCCAGGAATGGTGAAACATTAGTGATCGAATTGGGTGTAGTATGGTACAACCAAAGCAATTTTCTGAAGGGATTTGTCCGCTGGACTTCCTGACATATAAGCAAGCTGAATACATTCTTTAATCACTCGATTAACACGTTCCACTATTCCATTTGCCCTTGGGCAGTATAGTGCTGTTTTAAGATGTTGTATATACATCTTCTCCAAGAAATCTCACATTTCATCGTAAGTAAATTGCACACCCTTGTCAGTTATGATGGTGCTCGGCACTCCTTCTGTCATGAACGCATCAGTCAGGAAATTTATCAGGGATTGAGTATTGATACTACTAACTACTTTGGGCACAATCCAATGGGAGTGATAGTCTACTATTACTAACATAAACATTCTGGCCCACATGGAGAGTTTCTGAGGACCAATAATATCAAGACCAAGTTTTTCCCATGGTTTTGATGAAATGCTCACTGGAGAGAATGGTGAATATCTTGTGTTTTTTGTTTTTTCGCTCATGGCACAGAATAAGCAATCTTTGACTTTTCCTTTTACCACAGCGTCCATCCTAGGAAACCAGTACAAAGCTCTAACCTTAGATTTAGTAAGACTCTTCCCTAGGTGGCCATCGTGGGCTAACTCAGCTAACCTGCTCCATAGGTCTTTGGGGGGGCACCAATTCATCACCTCTCATGACTCTGTTATTAACAATGATTAACTCTTGATGTACAGCCCAAAAGTCCTTGAGATCATCATTTTAGTTTAGTAGGCCTCCCCTGGACAATCTTTTCCTATACTTGTTTGAGAGATAGATTCTTATCCATGCTTGTTTCCCATTCCTCCATTGAGATCCCCGGAATTTCAACTAATAAAATAGATTCCACTATATTGTTTCCTTTTACACCTTCCCCTTTGCACAGTAATCTAGATAAGCAATCAGCTACTAAAATGTTTTGCCTGGAACAAATTGAATTTTGAATTTGCTTCGCTCTAATTCAAGGAGCAATATCACAATGCAGGGAGTAGTGTTCTCCCTTCCTTTAGATGAAAATATATGTTTAAGTGGCTTATGGACTGTGCGAACTGTAAATGGCAATCCCCATAAGAAAAATGGAAAAATGGTCTATGGCCCAAGCACATGCTAGGGCTTCCCGTTCAACCCTGGAGTAGTTGCATTCAGTATCCTTTAATGCCCTAGAAGCAAAAGCCACAATTTTCTTTTTGCCCTCCACCATTTGGTCAATGACGCGCCAATCCCTTTACCACTAGCATTGGTGGTCAAACTAGTTTTCCATCTTGTGTCAAAGTTCCCTAATGAGAATGCATCTATAATGGCTTTTTTAGTAGATTTGAAGGACGTTTGGCACTCCAAATCCCAATTGAATTGAATCCCCTTTTTTAATGGACCCTCCTATGGCGCAGTGAGATCCGCAAAGTTTTTTAGAAACTTTGTCGTGTATTCAACTAATCCTAAAAAGGATTTCAATTCCTCTTTGTTCATGGGAGGGGGTGCCTCCCTTACTGCCTTTCCCAAATCTAACTGGGTTTGATACCATGTTTTGAAATCAAAACAAATAGCTAACTGATTCCACGCCGATTTGACATTTGACTCTCCTGATGGTTAAACCTGCTTCCTTGAGTGCCCGTAAAAGTTCTCTTAATGTATTATTGTGGTGATCTTCTGAGGCCCCATAAATCAGAGTGTGTTCCTGGAAGCATTATACGTTTTTATCCCTTCCAAAAGTTTCTGCATAACTCTTTGAAATACTGCAGCCGCTGACGCAAGGCCAAACGGCATTCTGCTGTACTTGAATGCCCCAAAAGTTGTCATAAATGATGTAGCGATTTAGAGTCTGGCTGTATCTCTATTTGGTGGTACGCAGAAGAGTGGTCGATAACACTAATCTGTTCAGCTTCCTCAATTACACTGATCATCTCATTTATTCGGGAAAGTGGAAATCTGTCAACCCACATGTTTGCATGTAGGTCTCTCAAGTTGAAGCAGAGTCGTAAACCCCTCTCTCCAGACTTTTGGGTGACCACAATCGGAGCAAGCCATAGGGACCTCTCAATGGGTTCAATGATACCCTGTGTAACCAATTTGTTTAACTCTACCTTAAGAGGTTCCTGCATCAAATGAGCTATCGGTCTTACCTTGTGTATGACCGGTACAGCATTGTCTTTTACTTTAATTATATGCTGGAAATTTTTCAAATGGCCTAATTCCTTAGTGAACAACTCAGGGAACACATCGCACAAATGTTTACTCCTACTCTCTTCTTTTATTGCTAAGACAGGTTCAACATTATTAGGGTCAAGATTGATCCCCAAAACTCTCTGATGTTCCCAGCCTATTAAGCTAGACACTTTTTTGGTCAGGTAAATCTTTCCTAAAGTTGTACGATCTTTAAATGATATTCGCATAGTTAGCATTCTGACTAAAGGTATAGGGGGGCAGATTTACGTTCCCTGGCGCATCCCTGCAAATCAGCAGGGATGCGCCAGGGAAGGTGCGTGACGCAAGTTTACCCTTGCGCCACCACAGATGCGCCGCATTTACAATGCGGCGCATCATGGCGCAAGGATAAACAGATGCGTGACGCATCTGTCGGCGGAAGGGTGGCGCAGTACTGGAGTCGTGTCGCAAGTGCGACGTAACTCCAGTACTGCTCAGGAGTGCCCTATACCTAACATGCTGCGTCACTCCTTACGCCTGCTTGAAGCAGGCGTAAGGATTTGACGCAGCAGGGACGTAAAGTGACTCCGTGAAATCTTGTAGATTTCACTGCGTCACTTTACGGGGCTTCCTTGCGCAGGAACGCCCCCCTGCGCCGGCACGCCCACATGAAACCTGACGCAGGTTTCATGTGGCGCAGGGCTTTACATCGTGATGCATCTCCCTAGATGCGTCACGTTGTAAATCCCCCGCAGCATGGCGCATTATTTGCGCCGCCTCTGCGTCACAAAAGTGACGCAACGGCAGCGCAAAAATGGCGTAAGGGGCTTGTAAATCTGCCCCGTGGTCCTTATTGTATGCCCCTGGTTAAATGGCATAACTCTTTCCTTGAAATTTCTCTTGAAAAATTGTATACCTTATTAATGTAAATGAAGAGCACGAGTTAGCTTAAACCTTCAATTTTACACCATATAAGGCTATATCACAAGTAGGGTAATTGTTCTCCTTTTCCTCTGTATTACCCACAACCCAGAATACATATTTCCACACCCCTCCCCCCGTTTCTTCAATCATATGTAAAAAAAAATATCAGATTTTAGATTCTTACACAATCTGGCATAATTCCCCCTCTTATTGCATTTTCTGCATACAATCAAATGCGCAGGACAACTAGGGTTATTCGCTAGGTGGATTGTAGTTTCTACAGTGAAAACACTTCATTCTCACCCTTTTCTGATCCTCTGTTTCCTTTTAGAGTGGAAACTCATTAAGTTTCTTCCTGCCTCCTACCTCTCCTATTTGTTCCTCAATACCAGAACGGCTTTTTTACTACATAAACAGTGTCTGATATGTTACTTTGCTTCTTTTCTCTTATGCACAACAACTTTCCAAATGGGCGCTAATAGCTTTAAAGCTTTAATTCAGCCAAAGCAAACCAACAGGCAGACATGGGAGCCACTGGTCATAGTGTGAGTTTATGAGACGAACAGACAAAACCATCTGGCTAATAGTACTAAAGCCATCTGGGAGCACTCCTGCAGATACAGTTCGTCCAACTCCTTATATGCTTATATCCCCTTAGGATCCTTCCTTTTCTTGCCATCTAAATTGTAGCAATTCTTCAGGGTAAGCATTTAATAGGAAAGGGTATGAATGATAACTCAAAGGGACACAACGTTAGCATGGACAAGAGTTTACTGCCAATGTATTCTAGAGACACAGAATCCACATCACAAAGGCCACTGCATAGAACGAGGAGGTGGAAGGGCAGTGAGAAATCAGCGGATAGACATATGTCTGCAAAAGAGAGTGTTACTGAAGATTTGCTGGATATTTCTAACCGCAGACTCCTCACCTTTGGAATAGTTATCATAGCAGCACCTTCCAAAGCAGCACCTTCTGCAGAGTGGGCTCAGATCAAAATGTCCTGCAGGACCAAGCAAATGATGAGACTTTCCTGACGGACCAGACTGTCTAGGCATTATCGTTTAATGAGCACATGCACAGATGCCAATATTGAAGCCTGGCAAACAAGTTCCACCTATGCAAAAGTCATTGTAGCAGCCTTGGTCCAGGTGGCACAGGCCCACAGACATTCAGGAAGCCATTACTTCAGTGGGCTGTTTCTTGACTAGTGCGTAGCAGATACAGAGGACTGAACACGTTGACAAGGTCCTCTTTGAACCAGAAACCCCCATGTCAAGTTGGTGGAGTCTCTCCTCCTCGATTGTAGGGTGAAGCAGAGTAAAGAACACTGGCAGAGTGATTGATTGGCCGATGTGATAAGGAGTCATCACTTTTGTTAGGAAGGCTGCCTGGGGCCTCTGCACTAGTTTCTTCTGAAGGAAGGAGGTATAGTGGGGTTGCACCGAAAGGGCCTGCAGTTTACTCATACCGAGTATGTACACAATCGCAATGAGGAAGATTTGTTAGTGTTAAAACACATATTGAGCAACTGTGCACAGGCTCAATAGGTGTGCACATAAGAAATATTAGGACCAAATTCAGAACCCATTTCAGCACCACTATTTATTTGGGGGAAACATGTAAATCAAACCTTTAATAAAATGCATTACAACCAGTGACTTGAACAAAGATGGTTGGTCAGGTAAGTACAGGAAGGCCAACAGGGCCGGCAAACAACCTTTCTTTGTGCGCACTGCCAAAACTTTGTTGGGCTAATAAAAGAACAAAGAAGAGGGCATCAGAAGGTTGACATGTAAGTGGTCAGTGTTGGATGACATTAACCACCTTGGTTGGCAAGTCAGACATAGTTAGTTGCTGCCTGCAGCAAATGGGTTCGCCCCATTTAGTCCCCCTGGATTTTTCGCATTTTACTACCTAGCTATTAGGTCTCGCCTAGGCAGTGCATGTGTTGTCTCGTTCGAGACATGCTGTATCTACTCTATGGGCTTTTGGCATGCCCATCGGTTTCTAATCATTTTCATTTGTTCTTTTGTGTGCCTTTTAAAATCTCTTGGTTCTGAGTGGTTCATTGTTTACATATGTCCCACCTTTTGGTGTGTTGGTCACACCTATGGACACTGCCCCTATTCTATGTATTCTTTCTCGTGTGCCGATTTAAGTTTGTTTCACTGGACTTTTTTTTTTCGTTTTCCTTGGCTTTGTGGATTTTGAAACGAGTGTGCACACTTAATCCGATTTGCTTAATCTGGTGGTATTTGCACTTTTGTTAAAACAAATGCACTTTATTTAATGGTATTTTAATTTAATGTGTTATCTGTTTTTGTTGGAGTTTTTGTTGTTTCTTTGCCTTTCCTTAAAATTATGCACTTGTACAATCCCGTTCTCTTGCAGCAAAAGCAGCCCCCACCTTTGCAGCTTTCTGGTAAACTTGTTGTTTTTAAAACCAGGCCCCCATAGCAAAAGCAGCCCCCACCCTTCCGTCAACTCACGATGCCCGGTACAGCTTCAGCTAGCACTAAGCAGCAAATACTGCATTGAATAAAGTAAACATAGCAGCCATGTTGAAACTGTGCGGTCTCGAAATCACCGTGAGCGAGTGTTTAGGTAGAAGAAGCAAAAAATCTGTACTTATGATATTAAATGTCAAAAACATTTATTTTTATTTTGCCCAACAGAGACCAGTGGTTTACAAAACAAACACACATTTCATTTACTTTTTATTCTGGAGGCAAAGATATGCATTATCCTTAAGTACTTGAGAGTAGAAAAGAAGAGAAGGTTGGGGCACTTTGGCTGGACCAGGGGCTCTAGTTTTACTTTTGTGGCGAGGCTGTAGCCACGTAGCTTGAAACATCCTCGCTATTGGCTTAGCCCTCTCCTTTGTGTTTATGTTGTTCCTCCGAATTCTGTCTGCTTGCTTCCCCCCAAGCATTTCCTCGCCTCTGTGTTTGTAGACATAGAGGGCCATATTATTAAGAACGGCGTTAACATTATCGCCGCTTTAGCGGCAGGAAACTGCCGCTAAAGCGGCGATAAGGGGCTTGATAATATGCCCTATAGAATTCCAATAGAATTTGATGTCCTTCACACCAGAACCTGGGCTTCTATTGGAATTCTATAGGGCATATTATCAAGCCCCTTATCGCCGCTTTAGCGGCAGTTTCCTGCCGCTAAGCGGCGATAATGTTATCGCCGTTCTTGATAATATGGCCCAGAAAATGCACTGGCAGCGCCACTGTGGGGCCCTGAGAGTCAAAGCCTAAAGAGGAGCCTCTTGGTGTTCAGTGAGCTTGTGGTAGTATCTTGGTCCTAACTGTCCAAGGAGCACAGACAATAGATGTCACAATGCTTGCCCCATTTGCACAGAGTCCCCCAGTTTCTGTTCACTGTCTTACCTTCTCTCCATCGAGAGGCTTTCGCCACTGTTTGCACCCCCTGGAAGTTGTGCAAACCTCCTGTATAGTGATGCGTCATGAGACGCCAGGTGACAGCAACCCTGAGTCCCTAGACCATAGAAGAACAGCGGCCTTTTATAATGCATGAGATATTATATTTATGCCATGCGACCCGAGTTCGCTTCCATAATAAATGGGACAAGTGCCATAATCACAGTTACGACTGTGGTTAATAAATGCTGTTGTGGCTCTGTGGTGCACACGTGCACTTTTATCCATAGGGGACCGGCAGCTTTACTTTCTCTTGCACTTAATAACACGCTGACAGGGATACAGGAGGTTAAAGTGCTCTTTTGGTTTCCTTGACGGCTGTCATGGAACAGTGTTTGTGATACTTGAGGGTAGTTTTGGGTAGGACAGAGTATAAAATCACCTTTGAGGTATTGTTGCATGCATCTTGGAATCATATTTCATATGAAGGTGTCTTTCCTCCATGTTTCGCGGCCATAAAAAGACCACGCAAAAATGGGCATGCGGACTGATCCTGAGGAGCCAATTTTGTATTGGTCAGCTGCAATTTGCAGCTCTGGTGTATTACTCAGTACAGAATGAAAATAAAATGTGGCAGTGCTTCACATTAGGTGTAAAAGGTGTGCATCAGTTTGATATTTAGGTGCATAGTTACTTATTGGTTACAAATCACATTTAGATGCAAAATCACCATTGCAAAACATCAACTTGGTTTGAATGCACCTTTAGGAGCATGATTAGCATTTAGCAGCAGGAACATATTCAGGGGCAAAATCACACTTGCTGAAACATCAACAGGAGGGGAAAAAGTGTAAGAAGAAATACATGGTTGTGCAGAAACAATTTTACTTTCAAAATCAAATGTAGGTGCAAAATTACTTTTAGAACGTCAGGAGTGTGCAAAAACCATGTAGGTGCAAAAACACATTTAGGGCAAACTCACTTTTAGGTGCAAAATCACACCTAGTGCAACATCAACAGGAGGGTGACAACACTTATGAAGCAATAATCATATTTGGGAACAACAGTCACATTTAGGTGCACAAACATATTAAGGTGCACAATAACTCTTGGTGCAGGGTTATCAGGGGTGTTGTGCCACATTGCAGAACAAAATCACTCAATGCATAACGAAAATGTGATACTAAAATTCTGAATTATGTTGAAAAGTTGTCCATCGATATGACACATCATTATGTTGAGACCACATTGAGTTACAAAATCCTCTTTGGTCAAAATTAGTGTGAAAAGCATTTAGAAGCACAAATCACATTTATGTGTACAATCATATCTAGGCGAAAAATTAAATCTAGTTGTAAAATCATCATTGGTGCAATACCACCCGGAGTGTGTTAATACTTTTAAGAGCACGCATACACATTCATTATAGTGCACGATGCTTCCCTTTACCTCCAAGCACTGCAATGAGCAGCACTCTTTCATCAGAAAAATTACAATACAACCCATCTCTCCCTCGCACTTTCACCAACCATGTCATTTCTCCCCAACATACCCACTGCCCCTCTCATCTCTCCCTCACACTCCCACTACCCCCCTCATCTCGCAATCCAACTACCCCCTCTTATCCCTCTCTCACACTGCCTATTTCCTCTGTATACCGCCTTCTCATACATGCTACCTTCCTATACCCCCTTGCGCTATACACTGGTTCCTCTCTCCCCTCTTCCAGGTGGCCCTCCCACTCTTCCCTCTCTCTCTCTCTCGTACCATCTCTAACCCCTCTCTCTCGTTATCTCACACACTCTTCTCACCTCTCTGATGTAGTTCACTTCAGGTCTTTCAGCACAGTTTCTTTACTGTGCCTTTTCAAGGTTTCCCTCACTCAAACCCACCCTCTCCTCCTCTTCTTGGGGTGTCTGCTACGTACACAGGCGCTCCCTCTTTATCCGTCTCTGGCCTGCTCTCCCCTTCTTTCTCTCTTTCTCACACACACTTTCTGCTCCTCTATCTGGAGTTCATTCCCCACTTCGTGCACAAGCTACCTGTCTCTCTCTATCTTCCTTTCTAACTATTCTGTGCAACACACACCCTATCCATTCACCATGACACACAATTCGACTACGCAAATACACTACACACCACACAAATCCATAACTAACAATTCTAATCCAACAGACATAATTCAACTCCACACCACATACATCCACTCCACTACAAACCAAAACACATGGGTAAAAGACATTGTCATTTACAACGTCAATTGCTCGACTCTCGAAAATGTGAGATCTATTGCATTGCAAATGCCTGTTAGACTTTTACTTTGAGCGAGTCTCACTACCTGACTCTTGCTCATGGTAAATTCACAGTAATTGGACTGAGAGTGTTAACTGCCAATGTCCACTGTTTAAGGTATGGCTGTTGCTCCTCAGCTAGGCTAAGAGGCTTAGGGCCGGTTAAATATGAACATGTGTGCACACACGTGTGCACCTGTGTGTGGGCTGCGCATGTGAGACTACCATCTTGTGCACCCTGGTATCTGCGCACAGGTAGCCTGTAGCAGAAGGGACTTTTCAGGGACTGAATCTGGCCAGGGGTAGGCCTTCTAATGTGAGTGGTTGTCAGACCTGTCATCCTTGGTGTGGTCTTCCCACGAACCTTTTCCCTTCTCCCTTCTTGTTGCCTGAAATTAGTTTTTTGTTGGCTTTAGAACTCTGTGCACTTTGCCACTTGTCAGAAATTGGGTTGTTGGTTGAAGGGGGCTTGAGCCCTTCTTATGCAGCAGCCACAATCCCTGTCAGGGTGAACAACAAACAGTCACTAAATTAACCTGTGCTTAACCCTCTGGTAGCTTGCCACAAAAGCAGCCAGGCTTCACTTAGAGGCAATGTGTAAAGTATTTATTAGCATGTTAACAGCAATAAAGTAAAAACACTACACAAGAATACCACATCAATTTAGAAAGATGGAGCAGAATGACAAAAATCCAGTCAGTAGAACTGGAGATATGAAATTGCAAAGATTTAGATAAAAGTAGCACCAAAAGGTGCAAAGCACCAACTGAGGGTATCTGGTTGCGCTGTACTGGGACAAAGTCACAAGTTCTGTCTGACCACAAGGGTCCTCAGCGTCCTCAAGACGATTTTTGTGGCGGTCAAGTCGTTCGCCTATGGTGTCCAGTCACCTGGCCAGTGCGTCAAACCGGCCATCAATGGCTCAAAAGCCTGCCCTAAGTCCAGCCATAATTGCATCTGTGCCAGCCATCTGCTCCTGGATGGTATCAGTCGTGTCACCACCTCCCACCATGGGTGAGTGTTGTGCGGTTTCTGAGGTTTTAGGCCTCTCAAAGTTGAGACGTCGCTGTTTAGGGTCCCCACGAACCATAGCCGGTTTAGTGGAGGGTGGGGCCGTACCCCTGGATGCGGGAGGAAAGAAGAGCCGGCGTTGTCACAACAAGAAGTGTGTAGGGCTGGATAGTGCATGGGTATGCCTCATGGTCTACATTAATAGCCAACAGGGTAAATGTGGGAGGCATCTTGGGGAACGGTGGAGTGAGAACAGAGACCCAGTTGGTGGCAGAGTCATCCCTCAGAACTGCAGAAAATGAATAGGCCACGAGGCAGCAGGCAGCTTCCGGGGGGGAAGGTGAGTACCGAGAACGTGTCTCTCCACCGCCAACACCATATGGGATGCAACTTGGACTCTAGCAATGACCAGTACCCCAGGTGGTGTAGAAGAAGAGTGTAGGTGTGAAACTCCTGGGTGGCGGGATGAGGGCCAGCAGGCAGGCTGAGTGCGAGGCGCAATCGACAGACGGAGTGGCAAGTACAGTCACTATGGCTGGATTAGAGGATGAGGCAATGCAGGAGGAAAGATGCTGGTGTTACAAGTGTGCACTTCATCAGAGGCAACTCAGTCAAGGGAGCAGGGTGACACCAGGGCCAGTGCCAGTCACCAGGGAGCACTGTGAGGGAGGTGGATGTTCAGAGGCCCAGGGAGAGCGGGAGGCAAAAGTACTAACTGCAAGCCAAATCAACCATTAGTGCAGAGGAAGGCCCCGGAGTGCTGCACAATGGGGAGATTTCACCAATGGCACAAGGGCAGCAGGCGCACGCAGCTCACAGTGCTGGGCAGTGTCAGGATTGTAGGTACACCCCGCAGCCCCCAGCAGATTGCAGCACTTCACTAGGCCCTGGATTGATGGGGCACAAGCAGTGGGTGACATGTACAGCAACCTGATCGGCCCAGCACGGCCTGACGGCCGGCTCCCCAGGCCCACTCGCGGCCCCTGTTGCCATGGGGCCTTCAGCGAGACTCCGGGCTAACCGTTACCTCAGGGTTGTAGATTCTCCAATAAGGCTGCCCCCCACTTCTCTCCAGTGCGCTGGTTGTCAACAGCCCCAACGCCTCAGCCACGGATGTTGAAAGATGCCTCTGCTCTGCCAAAGATGTGCCGGCCAAGTGCAAGGAGCCTACCCTGGCCGCAAGGTGCATTGGCCAGCAGGTGTGGGGTTGTGGCAGGCCCCTGCCCATCTGTATCAGGGTTGGTACCGAGGAGTTGAGAATACAAAGGAACCCAGCAGCTCCTACCTGGGGATCAACGTCGCTGCCCAGGGCCAGGTGATCAAGGGCTCACCAACTGGTTAGAATGCAGCGGGCTTTCTAAGGACGGTAGCAGCAGCGCCAGCATGGGTCAGAGAGGTAGGCCGGGTATACAGCATTCCAGGTTCAAAGCGCATTGAATCATTCGAGCACCCCCGACCGGGTATGGCAGCACCCACCCACCTTGTTAGGGAGTCCCCACATCTCGGATGGTGTCAGATGGTGGGGCTGGTCTCACAGAAAGGATATTTCAGGGCAATGTGTGCCGGTGCTTCAGTGCTGTGTAGCCACATTGGTCGATGGCTTGGCAGTTGGCAGTTGTTCACATTACTGTGAATAACTCTGCAGTTGGCTTTTGTGTTTTCCTCCCAGACAATGAGACAAACGGGGACTAGGTGTGGGCCATCCTGCCAGGATGGGAGTAGCAGAGCTGTGTCCTGCCCCACTTACATTCAAATTGTAGCCTCCTCAACACTTGCAAAGGAACTTGACACCAGCCTATTGTCACGCTGGAAAACTTGGTGCCTTGGCCAGTGAAGGACAGAACTTTCCAGAACCAGATGTGTGGTTAGTCAGGATGTCACCTCCACTTCAAAGTCTGGCACCAGTTATAAATATTGAACCTCCGGTACCACCTCTTTAGTGCATTCCTGGATCCGTGGAGGATTCAGAAGGACTGAGTGCTGCTCTGCTGCTGGAAGGAATGCCTTGCTGCCCTGCTGACTGAAGGAGGAATGGTTCTGCTCCATGAACCCAGGACCACCAGAGTGACTCAAAGAGACATAAGTTCCAGAGGCCTTGAACCTTGTACCTGGCTTCTGCTGGAGTGAGTCCTGACCCACTTCGAAGTAGAGCCCATCCAGACCTAGACCCTTGGTTGTGGTGTTGAAGGTGTTGCTCCTGACTTACCCTAGAAGTTTGGACTGAGAGCGGACAGAAGACTGGAACCTGTCTGCTGCCATTCTGCCCAAGATACATCACCAGTCGGCTTGACTTTGCTGTAGCTCCCGCTGCATTCCTTTTCGCAGCAGCAACTCCTGTTCAGCAAGACCTCCAAGCATCGGTATCCAACCTTGTGAAGCCCTCGTCGGCTACATCCTGCAGCGTCTTCCTGCTGGAGATTGTTTAGTTCCAAAAAAGTGACATAGAAATCTACACTGCGACTCTGCCCAGTGGGTCCCAGACAACAACGCCTTTGCTTTGGACACCGCCGGCAGCCGTGCCCGCTGAACTTTACCTTTGCGGGAACCTTTCTTAAAAAATTCTTCTAAGTCCGAAGTTAAGGAGAGACCGGTCCTATTCCACCTTGTGTAGTCGAACTGAGCTCCAACCCGGCTGGCCTTAACCTTTGACTTTGCCCCAGTCTTGTGCGACCAGATACCCGCAGTTGCCATTTTGATCTTTTAGGCATTATTTTAACTTAAAACATAAAAAAAAACTCCGGTACTACTGATTGGATTTATTTCATTTTGATGTCATTTTATTTATAAAAATGTACTCTATTTTTCTAAATTAGTTTTGGATTTTTCATTTGTTGTGCATTCACTTTATTACTGTTGGTGTGCTGCATAAATACTTTTCACATTACCTCTATGTTAAGCTTGACTGCTTTTCTGCCACGTTACCAGAGGGTTAAGCACAGGTTAATTTAGTGACTTTTGTGGTACACCCTGACAATGATTATGGTTATTGCTTGAGAAGGGTGTTCCCCCAAATCAAAAACCCAATTTCATATAGTGGGCATTCAAAGGGTAGGTCTATAGTACTTACTGAAGATCTGCCATGCATAAGATGTATTAGACATTATTTGGGGAAATCAACCGGCACTAAAGCTTCACTACACTTAGGTTCACAGGGTCCAGCGAGGTATCATTCTGGGAGTAATCATGCACCAAGTGTAGATTTGCAGTCCCTAGCATCCAATCTATACTCTGTATAATGCACTGCTCATAATCAGATTCCAGGCCTTTATCCCCGCTACTGGGAGAAGTTCTTTTTTCTAATCCAAGCAGAGGGATAAAAGACCTCCTCACGCAATAAAGGAATTAACAATGCTTAAGCCTGTTCTTGGAAAAGTAAGTGGTGGGAGGAAATTTGCATCTGTTAATTAGCTTGTCACACTGTACCTGGACTGGGGCATCCCAGGACCATTGGAACAAAGGAGGAGAGCTAGACATCTGGAGCCAACCCAGGAGGGGCTTCCCTTTGATGTTTTTGTGGAAAGGGATCAGGCAGCTCTGTCAGCCCGTGCCGGAGCTGAGAATCATAAGGGAGCTCTTTCTATTGACAACTTGAAGCCACCATATTCGATTGCCCCAGGGTCGGGACAGGTGCGGAGTGATGATGTGTCACCCTAGGATTGGCCAAAGGTGCCTGGTTTCTAGAACTTTCCACCTCCACTTAAAAACTCCTCACAAGGGAGAGATGTATTAGAAAACACGAGACCTGGAAGTAACAATGGCAAAAGATGCCCAGCTTCAGGAGAAGTTACATGATGCCCTACACGGATTGACTTTGGGACTTTGACTACAGCCCTCTCCCAGGACTAGGATGAGTCTCTACAGGGCCAGTGGCATTGGCCGCCCCTTATTCCCTCAAAGGAACAGTTGGCGTAAAGGACCTGCTGGGGGACTCTGGATGGTTCACCTGGACATTGTGTAGACTGGCCCTCGACTTCACTGCTGACACACAGGTATCCTGCAAGATGGCGAGAAGGCCCTGGCTCCTGAGGAGTGTGGCAAGGAAAGTACTTGCCGGATGTGGAGGATGTCTCCAAGCAGAAGTGCCCCTCAGGAGCCTAAGAAGAGGACAAGTTGGGTGTGGGGAGCCAAAAAACCCATCTCCCCCAGGGGCCAGAATAACAAGAAGTCTGATCCACTAGACAACAAAAATAGAAAGCAAAATAAAGTGTGTAATGCTTCACAGCATTTGGGTGTGCATGGGGCACCGTCCCTGAATCATTATTGGCCACTGGGGTCCAGTTCTCCCCGGTAGGCTGGCACATGTAATTTATGTCCCAGGGACCTCATCCCCGGGACTGAAGCACACAATTCCAGGCACATTACCAGCACTTGTTCCCATGTCTGGGACGGGCGGGCGTGCCCCTGCCTGCACTATAGGGGGGTCTGGATTACTCCTGCCTGTGGGCAGGAGCTGAAAGAAGAAGCTGTTCTGCCTAACGGGAACACAAGGAAGCAGTGCATGCTCCTGCGTGGTGCCAGTGCTGTGCATGAGGAGCCGGCAGAGCTGTGGGGGCCTTGAAGTTTCCCATGGTTTCCAAGGATGCCTGCTGCTTGTGGGTGTCTCAGTTGTGACTGGGGCACCAAGGAAATGAGTTGCAGCATCCTGCCTTAGGCAAGCAGGAAGTAATTCATCAAATATACACTGTGGGCCTTAGGAAGCCCATTAATTCCATTGAGGGGCTAAAATTTGCCAATGTGTTTCTGTGATGCCCCAGATAGACAGGAGCACCACCAATAGATTAAAACAGTGTTCTGGGGGGGGCTGCAAGGAGTGCAGCAGCCACTAGAAATGTTTTATTAAAAAATTCACCCTAAGTCCCCAAGGGCATTGTAACTATGACCCCAGGAGAGGTTTTCTTTAACTTCAAAACAATTTTAGGCATGGAGCTTTGTGTTCTGGGTTGTGGGGATCCCTTGTAGGTTGGCTCTATGATTGCAGTGGTAGTCTAATAAAGGTGGAACAATTACTCAGTGACACATGTTTTTAAATGTAACGCTTTATTGAAAATGATGATGTTAACAATACAGGGGCATATTCACAAGGAGCTATTGACGAATTAACAGCACTTTATCGCAGCCAAAGTCGTGATAAATGTACCCCCCCCATTCACAAGCCGGTGTTAACAGCCCACAGCACCAGTTTACCCGCGATAGCAGCCGCAAAAAACATCGCCACAGAGGACCCTCGCAAATATCGCTAATGAGATGCAGAGTAGGCGTTCCCGTGACAAAAGCCGAGACAACAGCACACCTCAACATTCACAACGACCAGCCACATCCGCGATAAGAACACAAAACCGGGGATAAGGCACGTTAGCACCAGGAAATTTACACCTGCTCTGACCTGGTGTAAAGTCGGACGGCAGCCAGCACCACAAAAGGGAGCACAGCCCAGGGCCACATCCGAAGGGCAACAGATGCCATGGAGCAACTCATCATGCAGCCCGGACACCCAAGAGGGCCACAACACCCACCGCCACCACCCCAGGACCCCATCCCACACTGGGATGTGAACTCATCCACAGCCCACACATAGAAGCCCCTGCCTGTGGTACCCCCACATGGGATGCCCTTGACACCCACGGAAACAGCAACCCATGCCCCACAACATTGCACACACATTCGAATCATTGCTCAGAGCTGTGGCATATCCTCCACACAACAGCCGCAGTCCAGAAGAGTGCCTGTTCACGAGACGCACCAACGCAATGGCAGGCCATACCGGGCACATGCACAACCCCGTCACGAGGAACAGTACCGTGCACGTATGCTGCATTTACTGGCAGTGCTGCGGATCAGTTACAGGCTCAGCTTCCGCATTGCCCACGTCACCTGCATCCAGCCCTGGTTCCACTGCCGAACATGCACATTCGAGTGTCCCATGGATGTCTGCCTATCCAACACAACTGTTGATGAATTTGACTATGACTTGTGTCTGCGCCCCCTGTTGGATCACGAACAGGAGTGTAACCGAGACAGTCGTGCATGGGATGCCTTGACATACTGCGTATGTATTGGTAGTTGTGCATGGGAGATGGCACAATTTCTCGTGTGCAGTGACCACATCGAGGCGCTCCCCTATTGGGCTGTGTTGCGGATCGGTGAGACGGCGTGGGCTGAGCACACCTGCCCGGACCACCTAATGGAGTGGCTCACCCTGGTGTTCCTTGAACACGACAATGACGTACTATTGGAACACATTGCACATGAAGCTGCACAGGCATTCATGGACGAGTAACTACGTACCTGCAGCCACATCCTATTGCCACCCACAGCACATGGCCCAACAACTTGTTGCACAGTGGGGATTGCTCACATATCCCACCAAAACAGAGGACACAACTGCCTTCGGTCGGGCTCTGGATGCATGTGCGTGGAATAACGCGTGTGCACACACACCTGTGCAAGGCGACGCAGGTCCATGGTCCGAGCAACACAGCGTCGTCTGGCAACGTTGCCAATTCGGACACACTGCTGGGTGAGAGCACACACATGTAGCACGACATGTGAACCTGTCGGACCCTCACACCTGATCACTGTCGGCAGAGCAGACAATCGGTGCACCCCGGAGGCAGAGCACCATGCAGACCCCATGTGCAGTGAGTCGTGCCCCCTCACACGGGGCAATGTGCAGACGCCAAACAACACATGACTCGTCCAGCAAGGCAAGGTGGGCTGTGAGCATTGCCATCCGTGATGAATATTGTACATTTCAGCCCCAACATTATCTGCCCCTCGACATGTACCCATGCTGCGTGTAAGTGTCGTAAGCATGTCCCTGCCTGTTGTGGCCGTTGCCTCGTCCGTACTGACACTCACATGCCAATAAAGCCTATGCCACTCCACTGGTGTCTAACTGTGAGGTGTGTTGTTAAGATTGTCCACTCGTGTGCCACAATGAGCCTCGTCCCGATACAGGGAGGAACTGACCGTCGCATGTGCAATGGGGGTGTGTCCCTTTGGCAAGCTCCGCCTCTGTGAGCCAGACATTGTTTTGGGATAGGTGCTGGACGACATGTGCACTGACATGACTCCAGCCATGTGTGTATGGTGTCCTACCTCTGCCCATGTGGAGCAATGTCATATATCACAACAGAATGTGTCCACACAGATGTGTGTAAGTTGGTATGCGACGTGAAGTTCTGCTGTCACACGTGGCGTGGGATACCACTCCTGGCCTGCCACCGTTTTGGTCACTCCTACACACGGCCCTATTCAACACATGGACGTGTGACTAAGTTGGGGTGTTGTGAGATTGCTGTTGATGTGCAATGGGGTCACAGCTAGTACTCACCTTCACAGTCATCCAATTGGCCATGTGTCTCAGGGATAGACATGCGCATAGATGTCAGTTAGCAGGGTGTACCTTCATGTGCAATCATCGTCCCCACATCCAGCCATACTTCCATACGTGAGTGAACATAGTGATGACACATCTGTGTGATTCAGAATGTTTTATTCACATTCAGGTGATTGTCGGAGCTGGAGCTGTAGCTGCCCATCCAAGCCCACAACACATGGAAGCCCAGTGGTGGCCCAACCAGAGTCCTTTGGGGAATGCTCAGTGATTGGGAAGAGGGAGAGTGCAGTCCGCAGCAGGATTGCTGTGTCATTGTCCAGCAGTGAAGCAATGGCAGTCCGTGTCGGGTCCGGGTGGATGTCCCATGGTGTTCCGGAGGTCAGTAGGAGGTATTTCCCAGGGCGTGATGCATAGGTCATGACCAGGCAGGGACAGGCCATATGGCGGTGATGGATGCTACTGCCTCCTTCCACACACAGTAGTTCCCATCCCCTTCTCACTCCCCTGATACGGGTTCTGTGTCCGGTGTGTGTGGCGGGGTCATGGCTGCATGGCTGTGTGCCCCTGACACATCAGACTGCGTAGGTGATGGGGCAGCATCACGGTGTGCCAGGGGCACATCAGGGTTCGGAGCTGTGTGTGTCGATGTTCCCGCTGCAGTCATCTGGGAAGGGCTCAGTGGCAGCACTGGCAAGTTGGAGTACTGCAGGGCGTTGCTGTTCCCAGCCACTACTTGCTGGTGTCCAGCAGTGGCAGGCATACTTCCGGCCTGCATGTGCTCCATGGTGTCCATTGCCCTCCGCATCCGTGCCAACTCTGTGCTGTCATGGCTGGTGCCTGTCTGACCAGGCAGTGCTTGTATTAGACTCATGGCACCAGCGAGGTTAGCCAAGGTCTGTGGCGGAGCATGGTGCGTACAGGGGGTGTCCGATAGGGACTGTACGTGGTCCCTAATGGGACTCAGACACCCACGTATGGCATCGAGTTTGGCTGCCACGAGCTCGAAACCCACCCGCAGCTGATGAGCCAACTCCACCTGGCAACCCAACACACGACGATGGAATTCCATGTATTGGTCGGGGGGTCCTGGGAGACAGCCCTGGTGGTGTGTGTTTCCTGCTGTGAGGTCTGTGCAGGTGGTGGGGTCACCTCGGGCAGCTGGCCTGGCCTGCTCCTGGGGGTGGGGTGCAGGGGCTGTCCAGCATCCGTTGGAGGGTGTCTTGACATATGTGCAGGTTGTCCTCTTCATCATCAATGGTGCGATGTGTGGTGTGCTCTGCAGGGGGTGTTGTTTGTCCCTCTGCAATGTAAAAGGGAGATGCAGGTTAACAGAGTTTCACATGTATGGTGATGATTTGCAGATGTCTACATTCAGACTGCATGCCAATGTACATTGTGACTGTTTGGGGGGAGCTGGCTATTTGATGGCAATCAGTGTGTTTTTCGACTACATGACGGATGTGTGGTAGTACCCGTACATTATCATCACACGGTGTCAGGCAATGCCAGATGTGGGTGGACAGTTACTACGCACGAGCGAGACCTGCTGTGAGCTCTGTCCTGTGGTGCTGGTGTTGCACTTTGTACCACATTGCCTTCATTGCTGATGTTCTGTGATTGCTATGTGTGTGGGCTGCATTGTGGGGGAGTTGCCCCTGCAGCTCTGATTTCATGTAGCCTTCTCCCCTTGAGGCGGGGTGCCTTTGGATTGTGTGCTTTTCGGGGCTTGTTTTGCTTTTGTCTTGGGTCATTTGTGCTCTCGGACTGTTTTTGTCGCCTGGTGCATTGTTGGTCTGCTGCGTGTATTGTAAGGCATGGGTTGTGGTTGCACGTGGACACATCGGAGTGTGACCTGCTCTTTTGAGGATGTGATCCGCACTTGGCTCCCTCTATGTCGCTTCGTGGGCCATGTCATTTTCTTTGGGCAGCTGCCATGCTATCCGACATGCAGTGTTACTTGCATAGTCAGTGTGGGTCACGGATCTGCTTGTTCGCTGGATTCAGCACATGTGCAAGGGTAGGTTGTGATATTGGTGATAGGGGGGGCACTCTGTGCACATTGTGGATGGGGGCCTACTTGGCGTTTGGATTAACCCTGAGCGTAGTTCGCGTAGTAGTGCTACGTGTAGCTACGCAAAGTGCATATCGCACTACACAAGCTACGCATAGCTACGGGAACTGCGTAGTGCGGTAGGTAAATGCTGTTTGCACTGATTGCACAGTGCCGGATGCTTGTCCGCACTGTGCAATCATTGCAAACGGCATCTTGCACAGTGCAAGCAGTCGCTTTCTGCCGCTCGAGTAGATTTGTACTCGAGCGGCAGCTTCTCAACGCGGACTGGTAGTTTCTCATCGCGAGCGGTCGCGAGCATACGCCGACCACTCGCAATGAGAAACCTGACCTCCCGCGTTGAGAATCTCGCCGGAGGTTTATTTTCCACGCTTGCGATCGGCAACTTGATGTTGCTGATCGCGAACGAGGAAAAAGTCTCGGCGGGATGTTGATTTTGCTCGCTCGCGGTCGCCAACTTGACGTTGAGGACCGCGAGCAAGCAAAAAATGCCCGCTACGCTATGCGTTTTTGCACTGTGCTACGTGCAATTCGCGTAGCACGTAGTTGTGCAAACTATGCACGCTCCGCGAGCGTAGCGTAGTACTACGCCCAGGGTTAGTTTGGATGTGTGCTGCAGTGTGCCAAGGCATTCAGGGACATGTCCAGGGTCATTGTGGGTGTACTGTGTGCTGCGTGTAATTGTGCATGTGTGCCATTGTGCCCATCTCCCCCCGTCCCCCCCGTCCCTGGTCGTTACTCACCCTGTTGCTGTTGGGTCAGGTCGTATCATGCTGTGTCCAGACCCCCCAATCCTGCCACCGTCTCCTCACTGCTGACTGTGGCCACCATTTGCTCCAGCTCATCCAGCTCCTCCTGTGTCGCAGGACTCCCACCTCCAGTCGCTGTTGCTGCCTCCCTGTTGGCATTGAGCTTATGTTTGGTCTGCCTTTTCAGGTCATGCCAGCGCCTCTTGACCTCCTCCAGTGACCTCCTGGACACTCCGACTGCATTGACGTTGGTGAGGATGGCCTGCCATATTTGGGTTTGGGTTGCCAGTGCCGCAGTGGAGGTGCCGAACAGTTGTTGATGGTGTTCGGTCACCCCCGTGACGATGATCTGGTCTTCCTGCGGACTGTACCCGGTCTTCCTCTTCCTCTTGTCCTTGCCCTTCCCCGACAGCGGGGTTCCTGGAGGGTCCTCCGTAGGGCTAGTGGTGTTCGGCTTGTCCTCTGCACGTGTTCCTGGTGCATCCATGTTGCTACACAGTTTGAATTGTTTTTGGGCTTTTTTTTCCCGTTCTTTTATGGTGCTTTTTCCCGCCTGACGTGTGGGATTTACAGGCCTGTGGCTGGTGTTCGCTGATTTCTGTTCTGCGATTGGCCTCATCGCATGATTTCTCGTGCTCGCGTTTCGCATTTTCTAGGCGTGGTGTTGATTTTCACGCTGGCATTTGACACGTTATCTGGTGACTATCGCATGCTACCGCCTTTTTGTGAATTCCACGTTGACACGGGGTTATTTTCCCGTGTTAGGCTGCGTTATTGAAAGTTGCGTTACGCTACTCTTGCGGTAGTTATCACACGTTCTTGTGAATATACCCCACAATATTTCTATTAAAGCAGATTCTTTTGAACATGCTGCTGTGCCCATTGATAGTAATGGTGGGGAAATGTTGAATATAACAAATGGTTGCATTTACTGATGTGAGACACCCTCGCAAAGCCAGTAGGCCTGCCTTATTTATATTCACACCCCCTTGTGTTGTGATATTGAATCTGGCATAGGTGGAGGGTATTGTGGTTAAATGGTTCAGGACCCACTTGAATTATAGTCTGATATCAGGGTGTCAACCGATGGTATGTCCATCTGCCTGATCTACATATTTGTAATTTAATGGATAGTATTTAGGAGTGTGTGTATAATAAAAGTACTTTTCCTTTTTAAAAAAAAGGCACTCACTGGACAATGCTTTGTTGTGGATTGTTGGTGTGTACCAGCAGACTGGGGTTACTAGACCACACCACCTCCACTCATTGGGCCTTGGACTGATCTGCTTCACTACCTTGAGAGAGTTAAGGCCTACAATGGGTTGCTTGGTTCCCTGTAAAATGGCAATTGCAGATGTATTACTTGTGAAGGACTCACACTTTGCAACTAATAATCAATTTCTTACGCTGCTTCTCAATATCCACACATCAACGTGTAGGTTGTGGAGACTCAGATATAGACCATGTACTATTGAAGAGACAGGAGGCCTTCCTGCTCTGGAAGCCTGATTGGAGGGCAATGATCATGCTCAGGAGTTCTGTGTACCATACTCTGCCGGCCCAATCCAGGTTGAAGATAATGATTTGAGCCCACCTCAGAACTCCAGGCAGGAGATGTGGTGGGTGAAATGTGTACAGGGGTCCTTCCTTTCATTCTAGTATGTCTCCTAATGTATTTCCTAGCTGAATCTGCAGCGCACAGAATTGTTGACACTGTGTATTCTCGACAGTGGTGACTAGATGTAGCCAGGACATACCGCATTGTTTGAAGAAGCCCGGTGCCACATCTAGATGAAGACATCACTCACGGTCCGCCAGATGATCTGCTCAGTTCATCTGCTCTGGCAAGACAGCCTGGCAGATTGTTGATGACTAGAAAGAAGGCCCTAGTCCAGCCACCTCCATAGGCATAGCGCCTCCTGATCCAGGATCCAGTAGCTTAATCCACCCTGCTTGTTTAAGTACCACATGGTGTTCATGTTGTCTGTGAAGATCTACATCCCTCTCCCCTTAATAGATGGCAGGAAGGTTTTAGTGGCAAACACATTGTCTGAGATTGATATGGAGCTGGCTATTTGCCAGAGGAATCATCTCTCCACCTCTTGCAAATGACTAATCCTCAATCCAACAGTAATGCATCTGTCACTACTGTGGGGGAAGGGAACGTGTCCGTCCACATGTCATGGTGGCAACCATCAGCCACCATTTCAGATAATGTGCCTTCTCCCCTCAAATCTGAACGGAGCCGGGGAGGCAGCTATGATGCTCGTCCCATTGGGAGCTGAGGTTCCAATGCAGGGCCTGCATGTGCCACCTTGCATTCGGGATGAGGAAAATGTACGAGGCCAGGAGATCAAGAGGCCTCAGAGCCATCCTCACTGAACCCAGTACTGATTCTCAAACATCAGGAACATATGCTGAATGTCCCACACTCCCTAAGGCCATGGAATTGGCTTGAATATCACTGTGTCCTGAATTGCCTCAATAAACAGCAATGTCTGCACTACGCTTAGGTGGGACTTTGGTTTATTGATGGTGAAACCCAATGATATCAGTAGATCAGCCTTCGTCCATAGGTAGTCTACGATTGACGGCAGTGAGCCCTCTTTTAGCAGCCAGCCAGCAAGGTATGGGAATATGTGCACTCCTGACCTCCGAAAATGCAACCACCACTATCATTTTTCTGATCACCCGATGGGCTGAGGTAAGGTCAAATGTGATCACAGTGAAATTAAAATGTTCCTGTCCCACTTTGAATGGCAGTGAAGGCCTGTGGGACTGCAGACTGGGAATATGGAAATGGACATCCTACATGTCCAGGAATGCCATCCAGTTTCCTTGGTCCAGTGCTAACAGAATCTGAGCCAGAGTGAGCATTTAGAACTGACCATTCTAAGAAGGGCATTCAGTGGATGGACGTCCAAATTAAGCTAAATGAGTCTTACATCCTTCTTCGGAATGAAGAAATAACACATGTAGTATCCTTCTTCCTTCTTCAAGCACAGAATCCATTTGATGACACCCTTGGACAAGACAAGGTGGATTTCCTACATCAGAATCGTGGAGCACCCCTCCCATAGTCACTCTGGCGTGGAAGGAAGGTAGGGAGGAAACAAAGTGCAGGGCACTGGCGCTTTGAGCAATTTTAAGACCCATCTGTCTGACGTGATGGATCTCCAGGTAGAGAGGAAATGCCATATCTGCCTGTTATCGGCCTGGCATGAATATGAGAGAGCAAAATAAAGTGGCTTGAAAGATGCTGAAGCAGGTGAAGATGTATTGGAGGATTGCAGTACCTGCTGGTTGAACAGACTGGGTTGGTTGTTGTGGTACAGGTTGGGAGGGCTTGCATTGTTTGTAAGCTAGCCCACTACAAGAGGACCTGAATTTTCTCTACTGATGAAGACATTGCTAGGCCCAGGTGATATCTACATTTTGCCGGTCTAATCACCTAACGTCAGGAATTTCATGTTATGCCAAAAATTCCTGATATTACACCGTTGCCCCATGTTGCGTGATTATGCGCAGTTCGCAGCAACATTGTAGTGTAGGAACAACGCAAACAACCAGAACACAAGAAGCTACTGTTTGCAGCACTTGTAATTTTCACAAAATTAATACAAGGATGCATTTTGTGCTAGAATATAGCACTAAATGACATTTGCATTTCACCTAATTATGTGTAATTTCATGTAATGTTCGCCAAATTTTGCATAATTACACACAAACATATTACGGGAATTCCACTCACCGTTTGAAATTGCCTAGCTAGTGTCAATAGTCCTAAAGATCATACTGTGAGGTGACTATTCTTGAATGGTTCCAGAACTGGATCAGTCTTTTCTCAAAATACCCTGAAGCCATCGAAGGGCATGTCCATTAAGGATGCTTGCACATTTCCAGAAAAACTAGTTGATTGCATCCAGCAGTGCCTTCTGTGCACGACATTGGTGCCAACAGCTCTGCGGTTGCAATCTGTAGTGTGTGGACCAGTTTGGAGCACATACTTGACTGTATCTTAGGGCTGGAGAGGCCCTATGTTCCTCAAGGATAACTGGCAAGATATTGCTGGCCATGTCTCATAGTGCGTGGGTGAACATCCAGAGTTCAAACTTCATTATTAGAACGGAGTGCTAGACTGACCGAGAAAAACATTCTTCTTCTTAAAGCATCAATTCTTTTTGATTCCCTAAGCAATGGATTGGGTGGAAAGGAATTATGATTAACCTTACTTGTTTAAGCTTGAACAATCAGGCTGTCTAATGTCGGGTGCTTAGTTAGGAAGTCCGGGTCACTGGAAGCCTGTGTAAGTCACCGAGACCCAGGTTGAATGACTAGAGGTCATGAGCATGGCTCTGACCCTGTTGCCAAAAGGATACCAGTAACGGCTTCAATAAATGGCAATAATGGCTCAGATGAAACTGACCCTGGTTGAAGAAACTCTTTCAATATATTTGTTTTGTCTCTAGAAAGGAAACTACAATTCTAGTGGTTCAGTGCCCTCTGAACCACCACTGTAAATGAAGAGCTTTCTGCCGTTGGTGGACCAGGTGCCCTAGCCAACTGGAATTTTGAAACTCTACATACAATGAATGCCAGTGTAATGAGGGGGGAGCAGCCAGTTCCCTTCCTCATCATCATCCTGTGTTGTAGGGCATCAGATGCTTCTTGCACTGGGTCAGAACCAAATAAAGCCTGAATGCTTTGCTGATACCAACGTTGGGACAGATGTATTGGATGGGAACCTGGCTGTAGAACCACTGGTTGTTCTTTTGAGATTTCATAGGGTGAAGTAGGGCAGGATTGGGCTGACATCAATTGGGAGGTCAGAGAATGGTGCTAGGATCAGATGATAAATCAATGCCAGTGAAGTTAGAGTCAGCACCGGTACAGAATGAGCTGGCATGGACCTTTGCACCAGGGTAGAAGTCAAGGCCGCAGATGGCAAACAACCGGCCTTATAGGGGCAGATGGCATTGGGGGAGACATGTTGGCAGAAGAATGACTGAAGACACATGCATTTCCGTCAGGTTGGAAGGCATGCCAGAGGAAGCCATAATTGCACCAAAGATCTGCAGTATGGCATTTTTGAAGGCTACTATTCGATGCAGCGTCAACGACAGTCAGGGAACTCAGGCCATGCTGGGACCAATGAAGAGATCTATTCAAATTCAGGAGACATTGGAGGAGTGTGACCTTTCTGTTGACGCCATTCTGCCTTCTTGCTAGACCTCACATGGAGGGATGGGGTGTAGTCCACCTTGGCTTTCATGTGCTTGTAGCTACTCTTTAACTTGGACTTATTGGAAGAGTTCGACCTGGAAGTGGAGTTTTCAAGTGACCATCCTTGAGACTAGGAATTGGCCTTCTACTTAGAGCAGGACCTATTCTTCCACCATGATCTCTTCTTGTGTTTGGTGATGTAGAGTTTTGCCTCCTGGTCCTGAATCGCATTGAGTGTATGAGGGCACACTTGAGGCACCGTTGTTAAGTTGTGCCTGGAGTCCAAGCACCACAAACATACCTTGTGCAGGTTTGTGACCAACATCTGTTTTCTACAGTCTTGTCATGGCTTGAATCCTATCATGTTCATTGGGGACATCCTTCCCTAGCACACTGTGAAAGGTTGTAGGAGTTGTCCAAAGACCAATAAAGTTGGGAGTGGAACTCTGGATCTATGCTCTAGGTCATGTAAAGAAAAGAAACAATGTTAGAACGTAGGGTTGGCTCTTATATATCTGTCACTTGCAGGGTGAAATTGAGTCATGCCACAACCACACATATCAACTACTGGCGTGCAGGAGTATTGCTGTGGAATTCTCCAGATCCAAACTGGTGCCCAAGGATAGTCTGAAGGTGAAGAATCTGCGGTCAGAAGTGGTCATCAGAAATCCCTTATACAAGTCTGAAACCAAGTGATTTTGCGAATTGCATGATTTGCATCCGTGGGAGGGCTTTTGTCCCTTTATTGCTTGACTAACCATAACTTGCAGTGGAAATTAGTTATTGCATCTGAACTATAACCTATGACCAACTATGAGCTTTATGGAGCTTTATGCGCTGTGCTTTTTGCACAGCGCATAAAGACAATGGTTACATGAGGCATACGTAAAGGCAGGTATGTGATTGTGGTTCCTGACATTCCTTCTGACTGTCCACATCCACACCTAATTCCTGAGAGTTTCTTGTCAAGTGCCTCTGGGGCTCTGGGAACATCTGTCAGTATTTTCACAAAATATTTGCAATTCGATGTAAGATTTTTAACATTTTAACTAAAGAATGATTTGTTGTTCTGAAAAGTTTAACAAGTGAGAATATAGTGTGCCCTCATGTTATCTGTCAATATCATCCAGACAATCTGATTTCAAGTTGCAATGTAGCTGTTAAATGCTCTCATTTGGGAACTATTAGACACTTGTTTCACATTCAAAATAAGTATGCTTATTCACGGTGATCAATAGAGTACTTTGCCTAACCCTACTATTTAGCTTTCAGCACAGCAACACAGTTGTCAATAAGCTTTAGAAATATATTTCCCATCACATTATAATATGCTGTAGATTTTGTTAAAAATATTCTCCTTGTTTGTTGACATCGTTTCTGAAACTAGAAAGAAGCCAAATGTCAGGTATCAATTTATTTGGATGAATAGGTAAATTGTATGGTAGAACTGTGACCAAGGTGGTGAGGGTCAAAATGCATCAGTGGTGTGGTGTTGTGGTTATCACAATAAAACAGTGATTTATGACTCCTGGAGGGTGGCGTTATTGTTCTGGAAGAAAGAAATATATGGAGGTTGATCCACCCACCACGCCAGCGCCATCTGTTGAGCATGTCGGTTTTGGGACCACTTTGAAAACATTTAAAAAATATATATATACACGTGTGTGTTCATGCCATTGCAGTGAAAATAATTGGGGCTGAATTACACATTATTGAGAATATTGTAGTAGTAAACGTGCATTCACACATTTATTACTACAGTGCAAAGCTCACATTTGAGTTTATTACTAGAGTACAGCAATATTAACATCAGAAAACAATGTTTACTACCTCACAGACTCCACGTAACAATTACTTTACACAGGAAGACAACTCGAATAATAGTCAAGAGGTCTCTTCAATATGATTTCACCTTGCTGCCTAAATTTAACCTCTTTCATCCTAGTTTTGGTTGTATAACTCTTGTTAAAACAAACACACATGAAAAATGTCATAGAATGAATCATATATGCAGACGTGTAGATTATAATGTGCTATTTATAACCATTATTGAGGCAGGGAAGGGGCTGCATGATCTACTCAAGGCTTCTCCTCTTCTGGATGATGGCCCCTCCACACATTCAACAACTGTAATGAATAGAATATGGCACTCTGTGAATCTGCATACATACTATCTATCTATCTATCTATCTACATGTATATATTACATGTATATATATATTCACTGAACAAACCACAGGTTTCAGGGACGTTATAGTTAGGCTGACATTTCACTCGTACAAAACCAGAGAAATTTGGCCGTTATAGTTAGCTGAGCTAACTATAACTCGCACCCCCGCAATGCACTGCTGATGACATCACATATTACATCACTCATGACATGGCCAGTGACATCACTGATGACATCACTCATGACATCTCAGATGACATCACTGATGACATCACTCATGACAGCATCCAGTGAGTGTCAGTGTTTCTAAAAAGTTTAAGAATCCTAAATATATATATATACGCCAAGGTGTATTCAAAGAATGAGTGGGTGTATGAGTGTCTGTATGGATGATTTCTTGGGTGCGTGGCTGACTGTATGAGTGAGTGATTAAACATGTCTTAGTGAATGTATGGGTGAGTGACTAATCTGTGTAAATGTGTGTATCAGTCTGTCAGTTGGCGTGTAACTGGCTGCATGGGTTGGAGATTAGGAACATGAGTGTCTATTTGGGTTATTGATTAGTTGTCTGAGTACCTGTATGGGTGCCTGGGTGTCTGTGTGGGTGGGTGAGGGGCTGTGTGACTCCCTCCATGGATGTATGAGTGGGTGAATCCCTGGGTATATGGGTTCATGAGTGCGTCTGTGAGGGACGTTATGGCTGAGTGAGTGTGCGTATGGCTGTGTCAATGAGTGTATGGATGTCTCAGTGGTATATGGGTGAGTAGCTACATATGTGAAAGGCAGTATATGTGAGTGTTGGAGTATATAAGTGACTGTATGTGTGAGTGAGTGAGAGTGGCTATATGGGTGAGTGTGTGCTTGTGTCAGTGACTGTAGAAGAGAGTAAGTATGTGTTACTATCTGTATGAATAAGTGAGATGATGTGTGTATAACTGTATAGGTGAGTAAATGGTAGTGTGATTGATTCTTTGGGTGACTGACTAGGTGTGTGAGTAACTCTATGGGTGAGTGGTGGGGTGTGAGTGTCTGTAAGGGTGTATGAGTGCATATATCAGTGGCTGTATCGATGAGTGACTGCACGTATGAGTGACTGTATGGGTGAGTGGATGTATGTGTAGACCTATGAATCAGTGAGTGGGTATGTGCTAACTGATATTGGTGTGTCTATGGTTTCGAGAATGGTAGTGTGTATTTTCGAGTGTGTGTATGAAAGGTTATATTAATGTGTGAGGAGGTGCATCAGATATTAAGTGGATGATGTCATCAGTGATGTCATCTGAGATGTCATAAGTGATATCATCAGTGATGTCACTGACCATGTCATGAGTGATGTAATATTTGATGTCATCAGCAGTGCATTGCGGGGGCGCGAGTTATAGTTAGCTCAGCTAACTATAACGGCTGAATTTCTCTGGTTTTGTATGAGTGAAATGTCAGCCTAACTACAACGTCCCTGAAACCTGTGGTTTTTTCAGTGAATTTCTAAGGTTTTTTAAATGCTAATTCCTAACTATAATGTCCCTGAAACCTCTGGTTTTTTCAGTGAATTTCTATGGTTTTTTAAATGCTACTACTAAGTATAATGTTCCTGAAACCTCTGTTTTTTGCAGTGAATTTTTTAAGGTTTTTTAAATGCTAATTTCTATCTATGCCTACATAGGTAGGACATGTGCAGAAAGAGGAAGAAAGGCACAGAAAGAAGCAAGAGAAGTGGAGAAAGAGGCAAGAGAGGTGCAGAAAGAGGAAGAAAGGTGCAGAAAGAAGCAAGAGAAATGCAGAAAGAGGCAACAGAAGTCCAGAAAGAGGAAGAAAGGTGCAGAAAGAAGCAAGAGATGTGCAGAAAGAACCAACAGAGGTACAGAAAGAGACCTACTTCGACTGTACCTTACAACAGACTCATACAAAGTAGCCTAATCACTAATCCTTCTCCCAAGATGTCTTAAACCTCACTTTTCTCTTAAAGGTTCACTATTCATTGACTGCTCAGAATGTTAGGCGTACCAAATATAAAACAGCAATCCTAAGCATATCACAGTTGTAAGTCTGACCAAGTTTGTGAAGGTATGCATGTGTGTGTCTCTGCTTTTACCTAGTGACAGGTTACATAAAAATAAACATACAAATACTTGAATACATGTGTTTCAAACAGCATACTCTGTAAATTTGTGTACAAAAAGGTAGAAGCAAGAGAAGTGCAGAAAGAAGCAACAGAGGTGCAGAAAGAGGCAAGAGGGGTGCAGAAAAAGCAAGAGAGATGAAGAAAAAAGCAAGAGAAGTGCACAAAGAACCAACGGAGGTGCAGAAAGAGGCAAGAGGGGTGCAGAAAGAGGCAAGAGAAGTGCAGAAAGAAGCAACAGAGGTGCGGAAAGAGGCAAGAGAACTGCAGAAAGAGGCAAGAGAGTTGCAGAAACAGGTAAAAGAGGTGCAGAAAGAGAGAACAGGGGTGCAGAAAGAGGGAAGAGGGGTGCAGAAAGAGGGAAGAGGGGTGCAGAAAGAGGCAAGAGGGGTGCAGAAATTTGCAAGAGAGGTACAGAAAGAAGCAAGAGCAGTGCAGAAAGAACCAACAGAGGTGCAGAGAGAAGCAAGATGGGTGCAGAAAGAGGCAACAGAAGTGCAGAAAGAAGCAAAAGAGGTACAGAAAGAGGTAAGATAAGTGCAGAAAGAGGCAAGAGAGGTGCAGAAAGAGGCAAGAGAGGTGCACAAAGAGGGACAAAGGGTGCAGAAAGAGGCAAGAGGGGTACAGAAAGAAGCAAGAGAGATGCAGAATGAAGCTACAGGGGTGCAGAAAGAGGCAAGAGAGTGCAGAAAGAGGCAAGAGGGGTACAGAAAGAGGCAACAGAGGTGCAGAAGGAGGCAAGAGAACTGCAGAAAGAGGCAAGAGAGTTGCAGAAACAGTCAAAAGAGGTGCAGAAAGAGGGAACAGGGGTGCAGACTGAGGCAAGAGAAGTGCAGAAAGAGGGAAGAGGGCTGCAGAAAGAGGCAAGAGGGGTGCAGGAATTTGCAAGAGAGGTGCAGAAAGAAGCAAGAGCAGTGCAGAAAGAACCAAGAGAGGTGCAGAAAGAGGCAAGAGGGGTGCAGAAAGAGGCAAGAGAAGTGCAGAAAGAAGCAAAAGAGGTACAGAAAGAGGGAAGAGGGTGCAGAAAGAGGCAGGAGAACTGCAGAAAGAGGCAACAGAGGTGCACAAAGAGGCAAGACAGGTGCAAGAAAAGGGAAGAAGGGTGCAGAAAGAAGCAAGAGAGGTGCAGAAAGAGGCAAGAGGGGTGCAGAAAGAAGCAAGAGAAGTGCATAAAGAATCAAAAGAGGTACAGAAAGAGGTAAGAGGGTGCAGAAAGAGGCAAGAGAACTACAGAAAGAGGCAACAGAGGTGCAGAAAGCGGCAAGACAGGTGCAGGAAAAGGGAAGAAGGGTGCAGAAAGAAGCAAGAGAGGTGCAGAAAGAGGCAAGCGAGATGCAGAAAGAGGGAAGAAGGGTGCAGAAAGAGGCAAGAGGGGTGCAGAAAGAAGCAAGAGATGTACAGAAAGAAGCAAGAGAAGTGCAGAAAGAAGCAACAGGGGTGCCGAAAGAGGCTAGAGGGGTGCAGAAAAAGCAACAGAGGTGCAGAAGGAGGCAAGAGAACTGCAGAAAGAGGCAAGGGAGTTGCAAAAACAGGCAAAAGAGGGGCAGAAAGAGGGAACAGGGGTGCAGACAGAGGCAAGAGAGGTGCAGAAAGTGGGAAGAGGGGTGCAGAAAGAGGCAAGAGAGGTGCAGAAAGAAGCAAGAGCAGTGCAAACGAACCAACAGGAGTGCAGAAAGAGGCAAGAGGGGTGCAGAAAGAGGCAAGAGAAGTGCAGAAAGAAGGAACAAAGGTGCACAAAGAGGCAAGAGAGGTGCAGAAAGAGGGAAGAGAGGTGTAGAAAGAGGCAAGATAGTTGCACAAAGAGGGAAGAAGGGTGCAGAAAGAGGCAAGAGGGGTGCAGAAAGCAGCAACAAAGGTGCAGAAAGAAGCTAGAGAAGTGCAGAAAGAAGCAACAGAGATGCAGAAAGAGGCAAGAGGGGTGCAGAAAAAGGCAAGAGAAGTGCAGAAAGAAGCAACAGATGTGCTGAAAGAGGCAAGAGAAGTGCAGAAAGAGGCAAGAGTGGTGCAGAAGCAGGCAGGAGAGGTGCAGAAAGAGGGAAGAAGGGTGCAGAAAGAGGCAAGAGGGGTACAGAAAGAAGCAAGTGAGGTGCTGAAAGAGGCAACAGAGGTGCAGAAAGAGGCAAGAGAGGTGCAGAAAGTAGAAGAGATTAGCAGAAAGAGGCAAACGAAGTGTAGAAAAAGAAAGAAAGGTGCAGTTAGAAGCAACAGAAATGCAGAAAGAGGCAAGAGAAGTGCAGAAAGAAGCACGAGTGGTTTGCACACCATTAGTACCAATTTAATACCCACATTTAGCAATAAGTAACAGGTGACCATTCTAGGTTTGCAAAGGGCCTTTCACTACGCTGTAACACTTGTCGCTGCATTTTTGGTAATGTTTGAGGCGTTTGAGCAAGAAACAAGGTTTTTTTTTCAAATCTGCAGATTATGCAGCAGATGATGGATTATGTGGCAAATGCGGAAAATGTATAATTGTGCAAAAGTCGGTGCAGCCAAACAGCCGCATAATTCCAGTGGCCCTGCTCATACCTCTGACTAGGTCCAGAAGTGATCCTCAATGGTTCCTTCTTTTTTTGTCTCATTGAGTTTATAGTTTAGCTTCTATGAAAACGAAGAAGACTAAACCTGAGGTTACCACTCCACAACACAGACTATCATACCATACAATTACTCTCCATAACACATAATCCCACTCTACATAATTCCTAAACACTAAATACCACATACTTTCTATCCACATAATTTCACTACATAACATACCACATAATTCCACTACACACAACCTACATCCACTCCACTCCAAGAAACATTAGTAAAACACTTTTACATTTACAACGTCAATAGCTCTAACTCTCGCAAATGCGAAACCTATTACATTGCAAATGCTTCTTTAACTAGTAGTCACGTTTGTAGAGAGGTGGAGAAAGGGGGCTAGGCCTCCGACCACCGCTCAGGAATTCCACTGCATAGGACTTACAGGAGGTACCAGGAGGGCTTCTTGGCCACCAAAGTCCCTCAGGAGAAAAGTGGACTTCATCCCCCAACCCATAGTGTGCCAGGAGATGCGTTTGCAGAGTGGTGCAGAAAGGGGGGCAAGGCCTCCGAAGACCTCTTAGCAATCCCACTGTGTGGGACTTACTGGAAGTAATAGGAGGGGTAGTTGGCCCCCAAGGACAACCTTGGGGGCCAACTACCCCTCCTATTACCCCCAGTAAGTCCCACACAGCAGCATTGGTAAGTTCTCATAGCAGGTCACGCCACCTTTGCCCACCAGTCTGCAAACGCGCTCCCTGGCACGCTCTTCGATGGGGATTAAATTCTCCTTCGCTGCTGGGGTTTGTTACGGGCCAACTAGCCTATCTGTTACCTCCAGTAAGCCCCACACAGTGGGGTTGCTGAGAGGTGGACACAGGCCACGCCCCCTTTGTCCATCATTCTACAAACGTGCCTCCTGGCACGCTCTTGGTTGGGGGAGGAAGTCCCCTTGCCTCCTGAGGGTCCCTGGCGGCCAACTAGCCCTCCTGTTACCTCCAGTAAGCCCCACACAGCTGGATTTCTCAGAGTGGTCTGAGGCCATGCCCCCTTTTTACACCACTCTGCAAACGCGCCACCTAGTGCACTGCCCGCTCGGCTGGTCTGCTGCCATCGCCCTCCGACTTTTAGTAAAATTGACCCTCTCCAGTTTATCAGCACTTTGGCTGTCTCTCGGCCTTCTTTTCAGCAAGACTTGGAGGGGAACGTGTCTAGGTTTACTGACTGGATCTCTGACTCGGTGTCCGCTCTATCTGCACCGTGCCGGCCCAAGCTGGCAAGAGATTCCCCCTCCAAACCTTGGTTCTCTCCAGAGTTGAAAGCCCTGAAACATGAATGTAAAAGATTGGAGCGAGCATGGCGCTCCAGTGGCTATTGTCCTATGGCGAAACACTCACTTAGATCCAAACAAAAAAGCTATTACGCCACCATAGCGGTCGCTAAAAGCAAATACTTTACTTCACGTATCGACCAGGCCAACAATAATTCGAAAGAAATTTTCTCTATTGTGGAAAGTTTTATGTCTCCCAGTGCTCAGGCTCGCGCTGCGCCAGCCTCGGAGTCCTGGTGTAATACTCTTGCAAAGTTTTTTTCGGACAAAATTTGCACTATACAAGCTACTTTCTCCTCCTGTTCCACGGTGCTTACGGCTTCCCCGTCTGGCCAGCTTGCTGCTGGCCCTGCTAATACGCTGTCAACCTTTGAGCCTATAGATTTGTCCTGCTCTCTTAAAATTCTTAAGGCCTTGAAGTCGGGCTCTCCAACTGATCCCTGTGCTGCGAGACTTCTGGCCGCTGCGGCGGACATCATCAATCCTGAAGTTAATCAAATTGTTAACATGTCTTTGCGGGAGGCTCTTGTCCCGGCGTTCTGGAAGCAGGCACAAATTCTCCCTCTCCTCAAGAAGCCGTCCCTTGACCCGTTGATTCCTGGAAATTACCGCCCAATCTCGCTTTTGCCAAGCTTGGCTAAGGTCTGTGAGAAGGTGGTTACAAATCAACTCACCAATTTCGTCGAGGCATCGGGTTTATTACACCCGGCTCAATCTGGCTTCTGGGCCTCGTATAGCACGGAATCAGCATTGCTAGAGGTGTCAGAGGCAATTCGTGAGTGTCTGGATGCTGGCGGGAGAGCCGCATTGGTTATGCTAGATCTCTCGGCGGCATTCGATACAGTGCCTCACTCCCTGCTTCTTGATCGCCTCTCGGAGATTGGCATATCCGGGTCTGTCTGGGGCTGGATTAGGTCCTTTTTGGAAGGCCGCACACAGCAGGTCTGGCTTCCACCGTGTGCCTCTGTGCCCCAGCGGGTGGCCACAGGTGTCCCGCAGGGGTCATCCCTTAGTCCCCTTCTTTTTAACATCTATGTCACCCCGCTGGTTTATTTAGCGGAGACATTAGGGGCTAAGGTGTTGGCCTACGCTGATGACACCCAGCTTCTGTTTTCTTGGGGAGGGGACGATGACTCAGTCCTCTCTGCTCAACACTGTCTGTCCTCTGTTTTTCACTGGCTTGCTAAGGCGCAGCTGAAGTGTAATGAAGAGAAGTCAGAGGTTCTCTTGTATGGCGTATTTCCTGCGAATTTCAGAGAGAGGCTATGGCCCCCAGGTTTCCCCTTGCCTAGTGCAATGGGAAACGCTGCAAAAAATCTGGGGGTCTGGTTCAATGAGAACCTGACCTTTTTAACCCAGGTTAAGAAGCTGGCTGGGACCTGTTTTGGCACTCTGAAAGCTTTGAGGAAGTTTCTTCCTCTCCTCCCAAGACCCGCTAAAGAAACTGTTGTTCGCGCCTTGATTTTGTCCCGCCTGGACTATGCCAATGCACTTTATGTGGGCATCCCTGGCTACCTCTTGAATAAAATGCAGGTAGTTCAAAACTCTGCTGCCAGACTACTGCTGGGTTTGTCTAGCAGGTGTAGTGTGCGCGTTCATTTGCGCTCCTTGCACTGGCTCCCAGTGGAGTCCCGAATAAAATTTAAAACTTTGGCCATTGCCCATAGGGCTCTCTATGGCCTGGGACCTATCTACCTACAGAAGAGATTCGCTTTTTACAACCCAGTAAGACAGTTGCGTTCTTCCTCTCAACTTCTGGTGCAGACCCCTAGGTTCAACCGCCAAAGGCTTGGTGGGAGCTCCTTTGTGCGGAAAGCTGCTTTGGCATGGAATGCACTGCCCCTGGAGCTGCATGGCATCCAGGATCCGGTGATCTTTAAGAAAAAGTTAAAAACTCTTCTCTTCTAGCTGATGCTCTGACCTATGTTTCTTTTTCTTAAGTACGCGCCAGGACACTCTGCCGAGTATCTGTGCGCGTTATAAATATATATAACATAACATAACATAACTGCTGCTCGGGGGATAAAGTCCACTTCAGTCCTGAGGTCCTCAGGACACGAGAGGACCTCATCGCCCCACCAGCAGTGCGCCTAGAGGCACGTTTGCAGAGTGGTGTACAAAGGGGCGTGGCCTCGGACCGCCTCTCAGCAATCCCACTGTGTGGGGCTTACTGGAGGTACCTGGTGGGCTAGTTGGCTCCTAAGGACCCTTACGATTCAAGGGGACTTAATCCCCCAACCCAGAACGCGCCAGGAGGAGGCCCCCCACGCATTTATTTTCATCAAGCCCTGGGGAGGTGGCGGTCCCCGGGGCTGTGGGAGCCCCCGGGGGCCCCCGCTACATAAATCGGGATTGCCCCAGGGACCTGGCCCACCCGGGGGCTTAAAACAAATGAATCAAGCCAATTTATTTTTAAATAAAATGCTTTTTTTGGAGCAGGCCTAGGGGGTCAGGGTGTTACTACCCTGCCCCCTTTTCTTTTTTTTAACCTTTTTCTTGTGACTCGGTTCTACTGAGTCACAAGATGGCTGCCAACACTTTCTGGTTTGAAGTGTTGCCAACCAATCAGAATCAAACTCGTGCTCGGGAAGGTTCCGGATCCTTCACCAGATATATATATTTTTCAAATATGAATATTTCAGGAACTACTGAACGGATTTACACCATTTAAAAAAAAGGTCGCTTTCTGAACCAAGACCTACCTTTTTGCCAAATTTGGTGTAATTCCGTTCAGCAGATCGGGCTGTAGCTTGTTCCAAAATTTCCTATGGAAACTAACACGGAGAAAAAGCGTTTTGGGACCCCATTTTTTCTCAGCCCCCGCTTGACGAATCACCCCGAAACTTTCAAGACAGGAGCTGACCGGAGCGCCCCATTAGTTTTCAAAATTTCGCGAAGATTTGTCAACCGGCGCCAAAGATATTGGCAAAAGAACAAATGCTTTTCCTTTAGAAAATATGTACTAACTTTAACTACCTACTGGCGACCGCCAGTAGGTAATATATATATATCAATAGAGAGAGAGAGTATATTTGCAGATGTATATCTATAGATGTATTATGTGAGGACATGAGAGGCTCTTGTAATGTATTGTCAAATCTGACGGTGTTGGTTTAATAGGGGAAACGATTCGTCTATCAATATGAATTTTCATTATCGATTAATGTTACCCCTATGAGGAATTGAGTCTGAGCAACTGTCTCTACCATGTCCGATTTTATTCACTTCACTTATAATTTGTTTGTAATTTTATGGCTACATGTTTATGTTTAAAACACGTTACAAGATGGCCGCCACTAATCCGGTAATTGGCTGTGACCCGCTGACCGTCTTCTCTTTCTATGATTTACACGTGATGCACTGTTTTCTCATTAAAATGGCTCTGTGAAGAAATAGAAACTGACATAGATAAAGGCATAGTGCCGAAACGCGTCTGTCAGTGCAGGAGGCTGGCACATTAAACACACTTTGCTTATAATTACTGTGAGTGCTCTCGTTTATGGCTAACCTGGATTAAATTGCCAATGTGGAATTGTATATAGCGGTTCACCACCGCTGGACTTTAGCACCCGGGACGTGTGGTGCGGTGGCGGTGACTCTTTGTTTTCGAAATATTTCTGTCCGCCTGCCCCGTTGCTGTAAGAGTTGTATTCGCCTGAGGATCATCGGCGCTTCAAGATCGCTAGAAGCGACACATACGGAGGGGATCCTGCCACCGATTGGAACGCACGGAGTATCCTGGGACGAAGGACGCGCGATTTCCGTGACGGACCACCGGTGAGTGAGTCCCCCCCACTGTTGTCGATCTAATACCTTTAAACAGCTTCAGTCCCGATGGTTTTCAACAAATGTGTAAGACTCTTTTGAGATCGTGTTATAATAAACATGTCTACCATAACGGAGCGTGAGGATGCGGCTGCTGATATTTTTAAGCAGGGAGCCGGATGAGGGAGGAGCAGCTTGAAAGGGACCAATGCTACTGCCAACCCCCCAAGCAACTTGAAAGTTCTACATCAGACTCTCGAAAAAGCCTACGAAAAGGAAATCAGAAAATAGTGGGAGGCCACCTCGCTACAAAAGTACCTGGACTGTGAACGAATACCAAGGGGTCTTCGTATCTTTATAGTTCCATCTTATGAAAATCCGGACCCACAACTACTGAAGGACTGGTCGGAGCACACCACAGAGTCAGCAAAAGGAATGGTGACGATCCTAATTAAGTATGCCTGGAGCGACAGAAAAATTACTAGAGGAGATAAAAAATCTTGAGGCGATGATTAATAAAGATAAAGACACGAAACAAAACGAAGAACTTAAAAACATCATGATGAAACGTTTAAAGGAATATGAAAACGTCATTCGACGACGCAAGCAAACTAAATTCCAAAGGGATGAGCAAGATTATGCCACAGGCCGTATTTTAACCTTTGCCCAGAAATTCGATGCCCCCAGGCAAAAGTTGAACCAACAAGGTGGTGCCATGTCCTCCAACAGAGAGACATCGGAATCAGAGGTGAAAACATTGGAAGGTGAAAAGTCAACAACCACCACCGAGGAGAGAGGAAACACCGGAGAACCAACTTATTTTCGGGAATACAAGCTAATCAGAGAATCCCGACAAAGACCAGCACAAAGAACCCATCCACCAGAGCAGCAAAAAAACAAAAAACAAGGAGGGATAAGAAAGGAAGGAGGAGAAGCGCCTAGCGTCCCCAGAGAGTCACCCGCAGCAGGGGCAAGAGAGGCAAATGGTAGAACCCAGAGAAGAAATGACTGTAATCAACCTTTCGGACAGAACACTCAATCAGGATGAAATACAAGTCTTACAGCTGGGCCTAACCTTTTGCCCCACAGCAGAATTTGATTATGCACAGACTCACATTGATCTCTTTAAATATATAAGAAAATTGAAATTACAAAAGATACACTTGCTACATCCAAAGAAAACACAGGAGGGTGGAACAAATACCACTGATGATATGGACCTTCTCAGTGGACAAGACCTAGAAACCCTGATGACATTACAATCCTTACATTCCTCAGAGGATACCAGAGGACTAGAAGACACTACCAGCATAAATACATGTCTAGCACAAGCTGGAATCACACAATCGAGCGGAAAAAGTGACTTAAAATGGAAATCAAGAATGATTCCGCAGACTCCACATGATGAAACTATACCTCTGACTACCTTAAAAACCCGAAAAAAGGTGTCAGCCCCTTGGGACGATCTTACTTTAAAAGATGCCAAACTAAAGTGTAGGCAACTGGAGATGAAATGGAGGCGTCATTATCTTAAGGAAGGTAAGATCAATCTAAAGAATGCGCTAAATGAATACAAAAACAAGTTAAGGAAAGCGAAAACTAATTATTACTGTGAGCTAATTACTGCAGCCCCTAATAAAGCAAGAAAAACATTTGAAATACTTAAAAAATTCACTAATCCATCTCGTTTTAAGCGAGAGATTATACCCTCGCAGAAATTATATGATGATCTGTCTGAATATTTTGAAAGCAAGATCAAAACAATTTTAGATGGGATTGACAAACCTACTGCATTAAAACACGCTATCTCACACACTTATAGTCCTGCTCAATCTGGACCGCCTCCCCCTTCAGACCTCACCTCCGTGACATTGACTAGGCTGGATCCTATCTCTGTCGAGGTTTTCAAAACTTTGTACAGGTCCATGAAATCAGGGTCTCCGTTGGACCCTATGCCACCAAAGCAATCGATAATATGGGAAGATGAGCTGGCAGGCCCTCTCCTACAACTTTGTAACCATTCCCTTGAAACCGAGAATGTGTCTGACTGCTGGAAGAAAGCTATAGTTAAGCCATTGCTGAAAAAAGTTCTGTCTGACCCCTCAGATCTAGCTAATTTCAGACCTATTTCCCTTCTTCCCTTTCCAATAAAAATCTTAGAGCGCCACATAAGTTCAATACTGTCGCACTACTTAGAGGACTATGCATGGCTTGAAGAAGAGCAATTTGGATTCTGTCGTGGCCATGGAACCGAGACTGCCCTGATTTGCGCTACGAATGAAATACGGAGGACAACAGACAATGGACAATTTGTTGTACTGGTCCTCCTAGATCTGTCGGCTGGGTTTGACACGGTGGACCACCACACTCTTCTGTCCAGACTTATGGCAGTGGGCGTGGGGGGCCCGATGTTAAACTGGCTAAAATCCTATCTGTTTGGCCGCTGTCAGGTGGCATCTCTCCCCCCTTTTCTATCCACATTTAGAATGACAACAAATGGTGTCCCCAAGGGCTCTTCCCTCAGCCCTATTCTATTCAATATTTATATCAAACCCCTTATCTCTCTTATCAAGTCCCACAAGATAAAGCTGATTAATTATGCAGACGATACTCAGCTAATTCTGTCATTGAACAATGACCAGGAGGACACCCAAGGCAACTTTCAGGCATGCATTCTTGACATCTTTGACTGGATGAATGCAAATTCACTCAAGATGAATGGAAGCAAAACTGAACTCCTTTGTTGCTCATCCAATAAAATCCCGGTATCTCTATCCCCTAACTTCTGGCCTCTACCCACGGAACTGCCATTGGGCAACCCAGCGGCGGTACAAAACGTAGGTGTTATTATAGATGAAGGTCTGTCTATGGAAAAACAAGTGAATGGTCTTACCGGGACTTGTTTCGCACTGATCCGGGCCCTTAGGAAGCTATATCCTCTGCTTGACCTGCCAGCCAGATCACTGATCTCTAGAGGTGTAATTCTAAGTAGGCTGGACCATTGCAATGCCCTGCTACTAGGAGCCCCTAGCTATTTGTTAAAGAAGCTACAGCGCATCCAGATAATCACAGCTAAGTTAACATTGAATAGACCTCGACACTCATCTGCCACAATGGGTCTGAAAGATCTCCACTGGCTGCCCATCAAGCAGAGAATTGTTTTTAAATCTCTCTGTATTGTTCATAAGGCACCACACAATAAAGGACCAAAATCCTTACAAGCCAAACTAAAAAAATATACTCCTGGCAGAAACCTTCGATCAACCACAGGCAACTATGTCCAAGAACTCAGATTTCAAAAAGTCCGACAAGGAGGACGTGCTTTTACCGTCAATGCAGCTCGGATATGGAATAAATTACCAGCTTCATTAAGAACTCCATCTGACTTATTAAAATTCAGGAAATTACTGAAAACTTGGCTGTTTCCTCATTAATAACCTGCTTTTCAGATCTTCATCAGCTGTTCTTTCTTACATAGTGGTTACAACCAGCGCCAGGATACCATCTTTGGTCACAGTGCGCTTTAAAAATATTCGATACAATACAATACAATGCTGTTGACGTTTTCAACGAAGCCATCATTGCTGATTTGAAGAGTATGGCAAAGAGAGAAAATCACAGCAAACGTCAGTACAATATTTCTATCAAACAATGGCAATCAATACAAACACTCAAGAAAGATGACTCGCTAATAATCAAACCCTCGGACGAGGGGGGGAATATTGTGGTATTTAACAAAGACCAATACTATGAGGAGGCCATGATACAACTTAATGACAAACAATGTTATCTTCCCATCAGGAGAGTGGAATATGGAAATTGCATTTGAACATTTCATCACTGTCTGCAGAATTGGAGAGACGAGGGCATGTTGGATCAGTATGAATATATGTTCCTATATTGAGAACACCCAGTTCTTCCAACCTTTTATCATCTCCCCAAAGTCCACAAGGACATGCAAACCCCCCAGGGAAGACCAATCGTGGCCTCCATTAACAGTTTTTTAGAAAACACCTCTATATACATTGATTCCTTTCCATTCCCTTTGGTTAAAGACCTAGCCTCGTATGTATTAGACACACAGGACTTTCTGAGACTAATCAAGGGTATTATTTGGGAGGAGGATATGTTACTGATCACCCTTGATATTACAAGCTTATATACTTGCATCAATCATGAGCAAGGTCTTACTGCAGTAGAATGGTTTCTAAACAAGAGATCGCTCAAGTATCAGAAACACAATGTAATGCTCTTAGACGTGGTCAGATTCTGCCTAGAGAACAACATTTTTACGTTCTCGAGACAATTGTACAGATAGCGGCGCGGCACCGCGATGGGCTAGTGCTTCGCCCCCAGCTACGAGAACTTGTTCGTGGGCTGGTGGGAGAAGCACGTGGCCTGGGGGGAGAGACACGATAATTGGATTGCTAAGATAGCACTATTGGCCAGGTACATAGACAATCTTTTTATCGTGTGGCGAGGTAGTCGTTCTTCGGCTGAAGACTATATTGCCTCAATAAACATCAATGATTTCAATCTGGCATTCACTGGGCATATTAGTGACACCAAGGTTTGCTACTTGGATTTGGAAGTTTAGATAGAGGATGAAAAACTACTGACGAGACTATATAGAAAACCCTCAGCAGGGAATTCTGTCCTACACGCAGGGAGTTACCATCCTAACAGCTTGATTAGAAATACTCCCTATGGAGAACTGTTAAGTATAAAACGTAACTGCGCTACTCAGCCAGAATATCAGAAAGTGAAAATCGGGGCCCTAGAACGGTTTAAAGCCAGGGGCTATACTAAGTAGACTTTATATGAGGCTGAGAAGAGGGCAGATACAGTGACTAGAACTGAACTCTTAATAACAAAACCTGCTAAAACCTCCAAAATACAAACCCAAGGAGGACCAGTGAGGATGATTACTCATTATAATGAGAAATCATTACAAATAGTCCAGATCTTTAAAAGAAATTGGCACATCCTCCAAACTGATAACATCCTTAGGAAAACCATTTTCTCACGACCACAGATAACATACAGACGATGCAAATCCCTTAGTGACCGCTTGGTGCATAGCCACTATCGCCCCATTCCACCAAAAACAGATAATGTCACAGGCTTTTATCCATGCATGAAGTGTAAGGCCTGTAAGAATAGCCACAAAGTTACCAACTATAATGCCATAGAACAGGTTCCAAAAACAACTAGGAGCATCAATCGACTATTAAACTGTAATTCAGAGTTTACAGTGTACTGCTTAGAATGTCCTTGTCTCATACGCTATATAGTCAGCACTATCCACCCCACCATAAAACGCATCCTAGACCACATGCGAGCCATCACCAAAAAGGATGCTAACTATCCGGTGGCCCGCCACTTTGAAACTACACACCAGAGCAACCGAGATCTCCTCAGATTCTTTTGCATAGACCAGGTCCCCAAAGACGAAAGAGGGGGAGACAGAGTAAGGAAACTGCACACACTAGAGTCGAGGTATATAATAGACCTTCAAACCAAAGCTCCTTAAGGTCTTAACAATGATGAAGAACTTTGGATTCATCTGGAGCAGTAAGGGACGATCATTCCCTCCTTTAAGGGGATATACCAACTGTTCAGTGTTGCAGTAGTTTCATTTTGCATATTATTACAGCAGCTATGGGTTGAATTTTCGAGTCTGATATTTAGACCACAGATATTAACTGTATAAAGCTGAGATAAAAATGCAAGGGGGTACCTCTCCCAAGAAATAATTTATCTGGCCTAGCATAAATTCACAGTAAATATATCTATGCCATTTCTCACACTTCGTGACTAACCTACGATTACACATTCAGGGCGCAATTATGTGAGGACATGAGAGGATCTTGTAATGTATTGTCAAATCTGACGGTGTTGGTTTATTAGGGGAAACGATTCGTCATTCAATATGAATTTTCATTATCGATTAATGTTACCCCTATGAGGAATTGAGTCTGAGCAACTGTCTCTACCATGTCCGATTTTATTCACTTCAATTATAATTTGTTTGTAATTTTATGGCTACATGTTTATGTTTAAAACACGTTACAAGGTGGCCGCCACTAATCCGGTGATTGACTGTGACCCGCGGACCATCTTCTCTTTCTATGATTTACACGTGATGCACTGTTTTCTCATTAAAATGGCTCCATGAAGAAATGGAATTTGACTTAGATAAAGACGTAGTGCCGAAACGCGTCTGTCAGTGCAGGAGGCTTGCACATTAAACGCACTCTGCTTATAATTACCGTGAGTGATCTCGTTTATAGCTGACCTAGATTGAATTGCCATTGTGGAAATATATATATATATATATATATATATATATATATATATATATATATAACTTCCACCCGATGCTGCAGTTAGCGGTTCCCTGCCTTCGGCGTCGGTGCCTGCCAGCGGCAGCAGCGGCCACTTCAATTTCCACAATAAATCCCAGTAGATGCCCCAATCTTCTATGTCTATGTACTATTGGATGTATTTCTAGAGGAAGTTGGTGTGAGGCAAAACACTTGACAAAGGCTAACGCCGAAACGCGTCGTCCTTCACGTAGTGCACAATAAATTATTGTGCTTTCTCCTGGTGTGCCGCCTTCTTTGTTCGCGCCGATTGGGGCGTCTACTGGGATTTATTGTGGATATATATATATATATATATATATATATATATATATATATATATATATATATATATATAGTAATATTACTCTGTGATCAAGGCCCTCCGGGGCTGAAACGCGTTGTGGCCGGCAACTGCTGAAAAGAAACAATAAAGCACTATTTGCACAGAATTTGGTGTCCGTGCTTCTATCTCGGCGAGGATAACAAGCCAGTGAGGAGTGGAGGAGATTGGCGCATATATATATATATATATATATAGTAATATTACTCTGGTTGGCTGTGATAAAATCAGAGAAGTTATATTAAGATGAGAGTGTCCATAGGAAAGGCACATTAAGTTTTTATAAAAAGTTTGTCGCCATTCAACAAATCTACATGAAACTTACCAAATTAAAAGTTATCCCCTTTGGCTCCTTCATGGAAAGTTTGGCGTTGATACTTCAAGCGGGCTAAGAAAAAGGGGAGGGTCTCAAATTATAATTTACGCCAAATTATAATTTACGCCATTACCAGCCACTGCAGACTCCCATTTTAATTTCTATAGAAAACTTTGCTTTCCAGTACGGAAAAAACAGCTGATTGAAATTACACCAAAATTTGGCACAAAGTTAAAAGTTTACTCAGAAAGCACGCTTTTCATTATTTGGCATAAATATGTTCAGTAGTTTTTGAGAAATTTCCGTTTAAGAAGGTGTTCAGGTTGAGCACGAAGGGTTAACCTTCAGAAAACATTAATGACATCTGGATCGTTGGTGTCAGGATATGCTCTGAATGGCTTGACTTCTTATACAGTCCTTGTTGGCAAACTTAAACATTTTTGGCAGTGAAAATTGCTCCTAGTGCTGAAAGAGATCACCGTCTCTGGCCGCCGCCTGGTGCAACAGCTCATTAAATTCTCTCAAAACCTTTAAATTATAGAGACAAAAATACGATAGTGCAAAGTTCTTCTTTTTCCTGGATTTTACAGCTAAAGTTCAAGGGGTGCTCGGCGCAAGTTCTCTGCAGCAAAACAGGTGCAGCAAGAAAATGGACTGACCTACTCCTTGATATATAAATATCCCGCCAAAATGCAAGTAAGCTGTGACATTCGAGTAATGGTTTTTACAAAACTGGATGACCTTTCAAATTTTGTTAAAATGTTTGCAAACAGAAGCACTCTACAGAATCTACTTTAAGTGTAGCTGATTTACAGACACAAATGAGTAATGCTGAGTAATGACTTTAAGTTTTAATATTATGGGTGGTGGAGGGCGGCATTGAGCACTCCGCATTGTTGTGGCATTAATCAGTTTGGGTTCACGTATCTTGGGGCCTGTTGGAGTGTCCAGGGTGGAGGGGGTGGGTAGGTTCTGGTGGGGTTGATTATCATGAAGCCGATCAAATTACAGCTAAGCCGCACTACAGCAGCAATAATGAATTAGCTATTATATTTTGTCATTGCAGCATGCGGGCTGCAACATATCAAAAGGTAAAATGTGTCTCTTGGAATGTCAGGACTCAGGAGACTAAATAACCCAAGAAAGCAGGGCTTATGATGGGATGAAAATAGATTCAACATTTATACAGGAATCGCACCTTGATCCTAACAGACCACATACATTTGCTATCAGGTGTGGCTTGTGGCGTAACTTTGCTCCATGTAGCGCCCATTTGCGCGAGGTGGCTATACTTATTGTAAAGGGATTGGCAATTATCCAATAAAGTGTGTACCAATTGTTGCTGGTAAACTATGTGAATACCGTTGTTTACTTGTGAATATATCTGCCCCCAGCATAGATTCCTAAGATTTTGCACACACACAGAAATATTACTACATAAATATGAACACAGTCAATTAATCAATCAAAGTACCTTTATTCGGCAGGAAGACCCTCCATAAACACAGTTTAAAAAACATACAGAGAAGATAAACAATGAACATCAACAGCTACCAGCATGTATCGTATAGAACATGAGTAAAAGCATGGCACACATAATAAATAGTCTAAAAAAGTACATGAGGTTAGTAAAAGTGCATAGTGCTTCTTGAACCTATGGCTGCCTTTAGAAACAAACTAACACAATGACAGGTTTCATTTTCAGTTAATTATTGCAAACATCTAAAAACTTGTTGGCATTTACGATAAATTCTGAGCCTTAAAAAAGGTGCTAAATACATTCTCGTAAATAATTGGTAAAGTCCACAGAAGAAAGTAAAGTTTGCATGGGCGAACTCGTGAGCTCAGGTTGTACTGGAAACCTAACGGGAAGCAAAGGGACTATTTCAAGGTCCCTGCTCTAAATCGAAATAAAAGTGAGCGCACCCAACTCCCCTTAGTATTCATCAGGTAATCAGTTGGCACAGCACCAAAATTAGCAAGTATGTAATCCCAATATTGGGTTTCTGTGATTCCTCATGCAACCTGATACCTTGCAATTTTTCTAACAACAGGGCCTGTGCTTGCTTTCTGCTGGATACCCCACCTATAGCTGATTCAGAAACAGCAAACCATACACCAATCCCTTTCAGTGACTTTTTTGGCGTAGGATAGCCAGGGAATAGAGAGCCCTTTGTCACAGGCCAGGCAGTCAAAAAGTATCTTTCTAGTGAGTGAGGCTTCCACATTGTTCATAGCAGAGAGCCCCAGCAAAACGGTGATGAATACGTAATTGGTCACATTAATAATTTAATGCTAACTCCTTATGGCAAATAAAATGTGAGGTTGATGCGGACACTATTAATAAACGCCAGCAGAAACGATTTTCTTCCATCTGTAGTGGCTGTGGGTCACTAATGCCCCATATTCCTGCCCCAGAGGTAGCAATAGGTACACACTGAGCTAAATATATTTGTAGCAGTGAAAAAAAGGCCGTCCCACCTGGTGGTGACAGTAAGCTAAGGAGGGAGCCTACTGCCTTTGACAGTGTCATTCTATTTTGCACTATTTGGGACGCTCATGAACTACAGGCGCTAAATAAAATCCCGTGATATGAAAAAGTCCTCCTGTGCAGTAACGTATTTGGCCCTACCGTAATGGGTTAAGAACGTATACACTTCGGGCCGCATGACATAGTAAACGATTTTGAAAAATTAGTCCCTATATTGAATTTCTCTATAAAATCCACAAAAGAATGTATTAAAATGCGTAAGGCTTTAGGGGTGTGGGCCTTTAGTACAGCGTCAGTGGCATATAAAAGTACAGGAGTGGGTGTGCCCTTTACCAATGGGGACATCAGTGGTTCTATTTATAAGCTCCGAACTGAGGTTATTTATGTATAAAATGAATAACAAAGGGGCAAGCACACACACTTGACTCATACCCCGTTCAACATTAAAAACATCAGATACTTCCCCATCAGTACCAAACCTGACATATGCTTTTATCTCATGGTGCAAGGATATTAAAGTGTATACCAGTATTGGACCCATCCCCATTTTGATTGAAATTTACCATAGCTTAGCCCTATTAACACAGTCAAAGACTATTGACAAGTCCATAAAGGCAAGATACAGGTTAGATCGCTTCGCCACGGTGTATTTCCCTATAATAAGGTGTAAATTCAGTCACTGTTCCATTGTACCTATTCCATTTAAAAAACTCAGCTGACACTCATTCAATACATTATTTTAATTGACCCAAGTTAGTATACTTTTGTATAGGACTCTCCCAAAGATCTAAGCAGGGATGTCTATCAGAAAGAGAAGGCGATCATTTTTAGGCTCAGTGCGACTCCCCTTTTTAAAATTGGCCACTATAGTTGCAGGGGGCCAGGATTTTGGAATTTTTGGAATTATGTAATGGCTCATAGAATTAAAGACGTTTGTCAATAAAGGTGCCCATAAAATCGTCTCACACTTAATCAAATCAATGGGAACGCCATCAAAGCCAAGGGCCTTGCCACCCTTACTCTCCTGAATGGCAGCTGTGACTTCCGGCAAAGATACAAATAGGAAACTGGAATTATCAATTTTAACAACGCCAGTGTTGGTTTGGTTACTGGCAGCTTAGATGGCTTTAAAATGTACAGCCCAATGCTCTCCCCTTATATGGCAGCTAATAGTGCTGCCAGTTTGATCTATTGCCCTCATATGTGAAACTATTTTCCAAAAACCCTTACATCCTTCGTCTTAACAGTATCTGTAAGGATAGCCCACTGGTCAGTTATATTTTCCTTTCTGCGCTTTCTCGTCACAGATTTATACTTCCTATGCAGAGAGGCCACAAGAACTTTATCTCGAGGGTGAGTATTGAGTGCCTTGAGCAGGAGGCGATTAGCCAATGAGCAAGTGTGATCAAACCACTGAGGTGCCTGCAACACTGGTTTGGCTGGCTTCAATAAGGACAGCCTGATTTCAGCACAAAGGGCTACGGAGCTGTCCACAACCCCCTCCCTACCCATTACTTCCATTAAGCACCCCATCACAATAGACATATTTGCATCTACTATTTCCCCCAATTATTTTATAAGTTCAGGTAGCTTCCAAAACAATCTAAGGTTGTCTGGGGTTGGCGGTACACTACTCAGACTAGGTATTGTTCGGGCAGGGTCCCTGGTGGGTGTTGCTAGAGCCATCTTGATTGAATTATGGTCAGTGAAATTGGTGCAGATGACGGCACCGTGTAATAGACGGCTTACCACATTTTGGGTAAACAAAGACATATGGCCTGATTATGAGTTTGGAGGTCGTGGACCCCCAAACTCACTGTGGCATGCCTGTGGCGGTCCGTCCACCACTGCACCTGCGGTCCGACCGTTGTATTACAGTTTTGGTGGTCAGACTGCCATTTGACCACCGCAACTGCCAGGAAACCGTGTTCCCTGGCGGTGGCACGACGGTCAGGGGCTCACAATATGCTGGCGGTGCTGCTGTGGCACTGGCATGCATATTACGAGTTGCCTGACTCCCAGCAGTCTCATGGAGGTTCTTACTCCATGAAACTACTGGCTGTTAGGACACAAAGGGAGCTCTACAGGGCCCCCTTACTCCGTGCATGTTGGTGCATGCAGGGGGGCACATGTTGTGCCCCCCTGTGTGCATGCACCCCGAGTTCCAGCATGGCATGAACTTCACAGTCCATGCTGTGCTGGAACGAGCTGTGGTGGACCGGTGGTGATGCACCATTAAGGTTCATATTTGAGCCTTTTTACTGCACCACCACAGGACCGTTATGCCGCCCATCCGCCACACCACAATTTCACTCGTAATCTGGTGGGCGGGCGGCATTCGGGTTCGGTAGTCTGGGAGCAGGGCGGTGGCGTACAGCCCCGCTCCTAAACCGCCAAACTTGTCTTAATCAGGCCCATAGTCTATTATAGAGGAACTATTGCTCCCCCTAAACGTAGGTGGCCCTTGCATGCCTAACCCTACCCCCTCTACTATATCATACAGGTCTGTCACAGTGAGCATGCCCTCCAGTTCATTCCCTCTTACATCTAATATCGATATTGCAATTTTCTGACCCATTGGGAATCACTAAAATTAGATGGATGGTGACCTGATTGGGTCATGGGCCACAGAACACCATGTCTGTCATTGCTTTTAAATAAAGCAATGATTTTTTAAATGCATCCTGTTTTCCTCAACGGAAAATCGGATGCATTTCAAAACCAAAAATTAAAAATGTTCTTTTCATTTTTTAAGACTAGGCAGTTGTCCGTGGGTCCAATGACAGCGCTTAAAAAACGTTTTTACAACCATTCACAAAGGGGAAGGAGTCTCTTAGGGGCCGCTTCCAGTTTGCGAATGGGTTACCACCTACTTTCTGCCTGCGTCTCTCACATGATTCCTTTTTACTTCTCTCGTCTCAGACCTCTGTCTCACTGTCTCACTCATCTGTTTCTCACCTCTCTCTATCATCTACCTTTCACCTTTCTCTTTACCCACTTCTCTCCCAGCTGCATCTTACCTCTTTTTCACTTCTCTCTAGATTTGCTCCCCATACCCCCTCTCAGCAGTCTCTTTATAACTTATTTCTCACATGTACATTCCCTCGCCTCTCACTTGTTTCTTCCCCTCTGTTCCTTCATTACCCGCTCTCTCTCACCTTTACGCCCTCTTCCTTTCTGTTTCTTCTTGAGCTCTCTCACACCATGCTTTCTATATCACCTTTAATACACCTATCTCCAACTCTCTGTCTGTCTCTCTCTCCTATCTCTTAGATGTCTCTTTTTCACTTGTCACCTCTCTCTGCTGTGTCTTTTCTCAGTTGTCTCTTTTTCACCCCTTTCTCACACCTGTCTCCACTCCATTTCTCTATTGTGCCTTTCTAATGTTTCTGCTTGTCACATCTTTGTCTTTTCATCGGTCGGTCAGCCAACTCTTTTTTGCCTGTCTTAAACTTCTCTCTTGTCTCTCCCTCTCACACCTGCCTGCCTCTATCTCTCCATCTCCCTCTGCTGTCTCTTTATTTTTCTTTCTTTCAATAGCAATCCCTCTCTCACACACTAACCTTTTCCTCTGTGCCTCACCTATCTGTTGTGTCCTCTTCCTCTTTTCTGGTCTCTTTGCTGCTCCTGTGTCCTCTCATAACTTTTCTTTTTTCTGTCCTCTCTGCATATTTTCCCTCCCCCTGACATGCCCTGAGATATCGCGACACCTTTTTACCAGGCTCTCTCAACCAGCTACAACAAATTATGTTGCAAGTTTGGTCTTTTCATTTTAAAGGCACCGTGCTGGATTCTTGCTGGAGAGGCATGCTGCAAAAGCAGCTCCACCCATGTGAACCAGGTCACAAAAGGTAACATTTGGTTTATGTGCAGTTTTATTTCACTCTTAGGACAGGGGTCGCAAGGACAGTGCCAGAGGTCACAAGGGACAAGGCAGGAGATGCAAATGAAGCCCCAGGCGACCCCTAAATGACATTTAAGAAGGCGTGGGATATTTATTATTTGTGCATCACCAAGTAATATAGCTTTATTTGTTCTGTTCCTATTAAAATATCAAAATATTTGTAGCCCTTCACATTTTAGAGTTACAAAACAAATTGCTTCATTTTTGCTTTACAAACTACTGAATATGTACAGTTCATTTTCACATTTTGTTATTTGTTATGAAAAAATGACATCCTCCAGCTTTCCTTTCACACTTCATGTACCCCACCAAGATTGTCATATAACTCACTTTACTTTTCTTTCTCTGGCTGCAAAACGAGAGGAGTTTGTTTAACACCAGTCCCAATGTTAAAAAAATAAGCAACAGATTATAGCCTGACATTTGTCCTCTCCCTTTGAAGGGTAGGAAATGTGATAAGATAAATTCAAAATTGAAAGGCATCTTTATTTTTATTGTTGGACTTTTGTGACCCACTAAAGTGGGTCGTGACCCGCAGTTTAGCACACACTGCTCTAGAATATGTTGGAAATCATGCCACATTCCCCAGCAGTATGATGGGTTACTAAGTTCTCTCTCACAGCAACTGGTTGGCAAGCACCTTCTCCCACACCATCCTCACTGGACAACCACCACATCCAGGCATAATGATAATATAAGGCTCTTTTCCCAGGGAAAAGAAGCAGTGTTTACACGCCTGGGAGCCCATCCCAAGCACATCCCCTCTGGTAAGTCAGCCGAGTCTCATAGGTTGTAACAAGCTATACTGAGCAGTTTTACATAGATTGGCAGATCTTAGAACAAAACTGGGCTCGGCTTGTCATTAAAGTACCAAACACAATAGCTGTTACTTTCTTACTTCTAGTATCATTTGCCTTTGTTAATATTGCTATGCACATTCTGATTCATATATTCTGCAAAAGATTACGGTATAATAAACATGCATTATTTAAATTCCTTGAGTGTGTGTACCAAATTGAGGAGGCCAAATTGCAGTGGGTCTCTATATTCCCAAGCAAGTCATCTGGCGAGCCTGTTACCTCCAAATGCTTTTTCTTCCAATGATTATAGTCCACTGGAGAACGTTCCTTTTCTTTTCAGAGGCATGCCTGTGCCTCTGGGTCTAGGGAAATCTAACTAGGTATGGCTCCAAAAAGGGGAGGCTACACAGCCGTTCTTTCAAAGCATGTGTTCAACATTACAATTGTGCTTCAAAAACCTGAAGTTAGGTTATATAGTTGGAAAATTCACACACATCTGATACATCTATTTGAAAGCAAACATCTAAAATGTTTAGTGTGAGATGTTTGTCAAATTATTCTGTAGTGTTCTGTCTTTTCAGACAGGTGGTATGCAACCAAGGTATAACGGTTTATATGTGTTGGCGTGATGAGGCTTGTCTCAGCTTTGGGCTACAATTCTCCCTGGTAGTTCATGAAAAGTTAGGAGTCAATAAAAGTACAACAGTTTGAAATGCACCACTACCTGTATTAAAATGCAACATCATCATCAATTCTGTTTCACCTTCTTTTAAAGTTTTGAAATGCAGAGTGCGTCAGTGTCGTTAATAGAGCCACAGGTGAAATGTTTTCTGTCACTGATTTAGGTTTTTGAGTTGTGCTAGTGGTGCTATTGATTGCCCTGCTGGTGCCCACCACAACACCTTCCACAACCTCCCGCTTTTTCTTACAGATGACCCTTTTCCTCCTTTGGCTGGGGGGGGGGAGCATTTCAAAATGGAGTCCGTTATGATAGCAGGCCTCTTTTTTCACCCTCCTCCAGCTAATGTCATGTGTGGGCAAAAGGGCCAACATCAGTAATTCATATCTGGAAAAATTTCTGATTGCATCAGCAACTACTGTATGCTGTTGTACATTATTGAGTCAATGCTATTTATTACAATGCACAAACATTCCTCACCCAGGAACTTCGGGTCTGCTACTGTACAGGTGCAATATCTAAACAAGCATTTACAATGCCATAGGTCTCGCACTGACATTGTAAATGACATTGTTTTTTTTTGTTTTTCTTTTGTAAAACATAAATAAAAGGCATTTTTTATTTCTTTATTGCTGGGGATGTGGATCCATGTCTGGATAGTGTCTCCTATCCATTAAACGGGTACACGTTACCATGGTGACCTGATAAATCATCTGAGCCGAATCATCAAAGAATTCTTTATTGCTATAGATACTACAATGTCTGCTATATTTTTACTCGGAACTACAAATGCTTGACTGCATTGTGGATCGTATAAATAGCTTGGAACAGATTGTACAATTATTCTCTTTTTACAAAGTCAGCATTCATGCTCTTTGGTAAAGCAAATAGACGCAGTTAGGCAATTTTAATTTTATGACAAACAAATATAATTAACTGCATGGATGTAAGAGCATGGATGGAAATATCAAGGCACTATAAGTGATAGGCCAAACCTACTGGCTTTGGCAGCACTTAACGTTATGGAACAGCAGTGCTAAATACTTGTTGTTTTAAACCAAGTGTAGTTGGTGTTTTGCTTTGTTTACAAATAACAGTCTCTATTGGTGTTGTGGGGGAGCAGGCTTTAAATCTTGATTATACTTGTGAGCAGTGTAGGCCTAACGTTGTCCGCTCTTCTGGAGCTGTGTGGTAATGTATTATGCTTGTTTGTGGTACGTTGATACCGCATTAAACATAGACGCTCTGTAACCATTTAACACCATTTTTGTTTACTGATGAGAATATGTGCATAACTTACAATGACGTTGCCTAAGGTCAGTCCTCCCTACACACTAAATCTACGGGTGGCCAGCATACGGAAACGTTATATAATTTTACTTGGATTTAGGGTGCATTTTTTCTGTGTAACTGAACTCTGTTTGCTATTGAGAGAAGGCAATTCTGTTGGTCAGGTGACTATTTAAGATCTTTATATCTGGCTTTCAGGTAACAAGAACGTCAATTTAGTTTAACATGCGATACATAATTATCTGGACTGCTGATGAGCTTTGCGGGGGTCAACAGGGGGTAAAAGACATTGTCATTTACAACGCCATTACTTGATTAATGCTTCACGAAGGGAAAAAAAAAACAATAACATTTTCAATGCCAATAGCTCAAAACAATGTCATTGCGAGACCTATTGCATTTTAAATGCTTGTTATTATTACCTTCTGCAGGTTGCCCCATCACTTTGCATTACGCCACTGGTCAGACCCTTCACATCGCTGCGCGTTGACCCAGTGTAAGTGGGATACGGGGGCGGAGGACACGATGTTGTCCATGAGTCCTTAACACTCCGCCCGATCTGTTTCTAGGCGCTCGAAAAGTGCCTATTATAGTATTTACACAAGCGCTACTAAATTATTTGCGCGTGGACTTCCCTCCCCCTGAAAAGTCATATTTGTATAAATCTTGATAAAAAGTGCATCAGCGTGTTATTAACGGTAAATGTTGATGTTTCTCGTCTGTGGTCACAAGATCGGCTTCTACTCGCTGTGCGCGGTGCTTTGTTTTCTGTTAGGCACTGGGAGATTAAGTGATTTGCCCCGAATTACAGGATGTTGAGCGTGCCTGCCGAGACTCGAACCAGGTTCCCCAGCTCCAAAGTGGGCAACCCCGGCCGTTACGCCATATCTGCAATTTAAGTATCTTAAGTATCTTTTTACATTTTAAATTTTTTACATGCCTGACCCATTATTTGTTCTGTAAAGTGCTGTATAAATAACTTCAGTGCGCTATATAATTTCCCCTCGTTTCTTGGTAAAAGAAGATTGAGCTGCTCGCCGTCAGTAGCCTGTAAGCATGTTGGCACTTCATAAATAGCGTCATTCCAATGATGAACGTTGGTGTCCGCGCCTACGTGTTTTCTTTGAAAAAGCACTGAAAGAGAGGGGGTGGCATAAGAAACCCATTAGACTAATCCGCCGAGCACTGCCTGTAAGTGTTTTGTAATGTATTTTCTCAGTTTGTGGGAAACGGCTAATCTCGGGTTACTGGATATTTAAAAATAAAATAGATGTCGAGTTTTTTTTTTATTTCTCAAGCAAATTAACTTGCAAGCTGAGATTTGAGCAAAAGTGTGCTTTTGGTGAAAGCAAAACATCTGCTATGCTGCAAGAACAAGAAACAAGGTCCCCAGGTCAACAATCCAGCCGCTCTCTAAAATGCCCCAACACAAAGTAAGCTCACGGGAACAGGCCGGCCCGCAACCCGCCCACTTGCAGCGACCTGGTAGCAATGAAGCGTTACCTGCGACCCGGTCACTGGTGCAAAGTTCCTCAGGCCCCGGGGCACTGGATCCTTGCTGACGCGGTACGGGTGAGGTGCGAGGCAGCCCCTCCCGTCCTCAACAGACTTGGGCCGGCAGCGGTGACGAGCATAGATTTCCCTAGGCTCCCGGGCCGGCGGCGGTGATTATGGGGGGAGCAATTTGGTTGTGCTTGACTCCGGCCCACAGCGGTGACGAGCACAGAGTTCCCGAGTCTCCCGGGCTGGCGGCGGTGATCTCGGGGGCAGCTTTTATATCCAGTCTTCAGTAGGGTGCAGACACCCGTGCACAGCACCACGGGGGTGATATAATAATGCGCTCAGTCCGGGCCAGCGGTGGTTACTTTGGTGGTGACAAATGAGTTTTACACGCCCCGCGCTGCAGAGGCAGTTTTTCACGGTCCCAGGGCCCTTAATTAAATAAATAAAATGACGACCCCAGATTTCCACTGCATGCGTCTTGGCGGGAATATAGACCAGGGTTATGAGTCGCCCCCTCCTCCCGGCAGACGCTGGGAAGGAGAGCCCGGCAGGGGTGGGTGGGGGGTCTGCTGCTGAGTCCACGGCCCAATCAGAGAGCCGCAGTGGTGCGTGCTGCAGGCATGAAGGCAGCGTGATGGCCTGGAAAGCAGATGCCGTGCTAAACTCTCCCTGAACCTTCCCTTGACACGCCCCATCAGATAAGAGAAGAATCATAAAACTCAGAGACGCCGTAGACTTGGTGTCCCAAGGGCGTGCACAGAAAAGCCACAGGGCGGTAACCAAAAACCCTGCAGAGCAATGGCAAGACAGGGTTTTAAATAAATATCGACCTTGCCCAATAGAAACCATGGGCAGGATCAGAAGTCCTTCTCCCAATAATACTTTTACCCCAATAAATCTCGTGCGCGAGCAGTGCTGCGCGCTGCAACGCTAGGCGAGACCTAAAAACAGAGTATAGGCCAGATGTACTTTCCATTTTGCCGGTTGCAAACACTCCGAATCAGTGTTTGCAGACACAAAAATGGATTTTCCAATCTACAAATCTCATTTTGGGAGCGGCCAAATTTTTTGTAACTCCTAAACTGGCATTGCCTATTTGGAAGGGGTGTGTTGTAGGCATCCCTTCAAAATAGCAAATTGGTATGAAGTATATCAACGTTTTGCAACTAAAATACGGTCAGAAAACATTGAAGAGTTACTAACTACGGAGTTGGGGTGGAACCCTTTACTCTTTGTGAATGGAGAAATTGTTGGCCAGTAGGTAGTCCAGGGGACCATTGTCAACTCTCAAACGCACATTTAACAAAATATGAACTTTAAGGAGAACTTGCTGCATTTAAAAAAAAGTTTGCTTTATTTAAAGGCTATCATGGACATGGTGATCTGCTGACTCTAGAAGACCGCCATCTCTATGATGGCCACCAGTCATGGTGAGTTGCAGTTTGCAACCTACTTCATGATTATACCTCATTATTAATCATGAGGTAGATGAGATTACGATCCACCCTGAATCAGAATTTTACAAACCAACCTATTAGTACAAACGTTGGCTCATAAAATTATTTACTGGTCGCAAATTGGGACCAGATTTTGGTGACCTGTAATTTGTACTCCTGACTCCGAATCCTCTCCTCTATGGCAGAAAAGGAATGGATGATCTATCCAGTTGGCCCATTGTGCTAAGGTATCTATCCCCATGGTCTTCAATTTTCAACCTGAGTTCCACAGTATTAGAGATTTAGATTATTTTTGGATTTTCCTTAAATTCTCTTAAAGTTTTTCCTGCCTACTGCCAGGTGTTTGTCCCCTACTCCTGAATGTCCTCTCATCTAATTTCATGACTACAGGTTTCTCAGCTGACAATTATTTGTCCCGTCCTATTTCTAATATTATTAATAAAAAATATACTTTAATATAGCATGCTCTATCATTTGCCCATTGTCTGGGGACTGATAACAGGTGTTGTTTATTAAGCAACTTAGTGGTACTCGTTTTATCAACTATGAAAAGATGTCAGACTAAGTAGATCTGTCGGGATTTGAACCTGTGACTTTGAGGTTGCACACAGATCTCTAAAACAGATGCATTAAGCACTGAATCTATCATGGTTTGCTTTTATATCAAGACATTTTTAGGGCGGTTACCAATTCCCAGTATATCTGTGTCTAACTTCCCAGTAGCAAGATAGATGCAAGATGTGGTCTCAATTTAAAAAACTTTACAAAACCAAACATGTCAGAAAATAGTTTACAAAGATGCTAAAATATATTATTGGTCTTTAGTTAGGCACTATCTGCTTTGACATCCATTTAAATCAACAATTAGGACACCCTGTAATCCCAAAAATAAGGGTAATGAAAATATGAATAAACAATTGTTCGGCCAGGAAAAAGTTAGATACATTTAAACAAAAAATGGGTAAATTTCAAAGAAAAAGACAAAAATCCACAACCATGAGGATATTCAATGCTGTACTTGAGGATAACAAATCAATGTTATTGATCATCAAATAGAAAATCCACAGTAGGTGCTACAAGCGAAGGCACTGGGAAAGTGAATTAGGGTGAGCCAACGCAGAAAAAAGTACAAACAACAAATAATATATTTACAAAATGTACATCGGGCCAGTGCCCTCTGGCCAAATGAATGAATCAGTCACAAACCCAATGTATAGAGCATTTAAGTTTTGCAAAACGTAACAATTAAAGTTACGGGTAGGCCCAAATAGTGTAGACGTTTCGACCCCAACTTAGGGCAAATCACTCGAGGTCTACATCAGGACAAGTAGACTGGTAGCAACCTAGCCAGATATATCTGCATAAAAATATAAGAAAAGAATGAATATTTTGCCACTCGCTCAGTTAAAGAGCTATGGGGAAAACACTGCAAGCCGTCAAATCACCGGTCCAATGACTTAAGTCGTGCTCCCATGACCTGCCTTTCCCCCTGATTGCTGGCTCTGGCAGGAATTGTGATGACAGAACTCAAATGTCATAAGTCATTACAGTTGAGAGGCTATGTAATTTCTTTCTTTTTTACAGGAGACTTTGGACATGACAAGTTGCCTTCAATAAGGAAATTGGAGACAGGGTTTCATGCACCAAGTACAGACTCTGTGTACTATAATGTTATAATATATTGATAACTTATTTTATACAGCTTACCTATCCTGGATATTATATGTTTGAGCACTTTGCTTAAAAATACTTATTATGACCTAGTTTAATGGTAATCAATTTATAAAATTTTTTAGACTTGGCCTTGCAGATACAAACCGTTTACAAGCAGATCACACAGAAATTAGCACATAACTTGCCTAAATAATAATTTAACCTTGTGTAATACAGTTACCTCCATATAGTATTTACTATTCGTGAGGATTGCGAAAATAAGGAAACATCCTTTCCATCTTCGGAGCAGACTATCCATGAACTATTCCCAAATTATTTTATATGCATTCTATAGCGTGCCTTTCAATGAAATTCCTCAACAAACGCTGGTCCTAAATGTTTTCTTGAAAACATTTTTGCAATATTTTACTTCTGAATATGTAACGTTTTCAAAGTGGGTATCCCACAGTAGGTGATGCTGGTCTATGAAAGAAACAATAGCCCTACATTCAATCAGAGATTATATATGGTAGGGCCTGCGAAAATTGTGGCTTTTCTCCTGCCAAATAGAAATAATGTTTGCAAAATTACACATATTACAAAAAAACCAGATTTTTCTTTCTCTCCTTGATGTTATAACTCAAACTCAGGGATGTATTTTCTGCTATTTAATGCCGGGTTTGCATCACAACAGTGACACAAAATGATGCTAAATCTATTTTCACCTATTTACTTTCCAGTGTAAAACCTGTTTTATGCTGGAAAATAACACAAAGCAGCGCATAACAATGCCTTGCATTACTTAGCTCCATGGGGGCATACCATCGCCAACTCAGCGATGTAGCGAGCGCAAGGTAAATAGTTTTATTTATTTATTTACTTACTTTACTCCTGCCCGTCGTATGTCCGACTCCACTACCCCCCCACCCAGCCCCTCCCCGACCCGTAGCACTCCCTCTGCGAGCCGCCACTGGGAATGAGAGCTCTCAACAAAAGGACTTGGAAAAAGTTGAACCTTTTTGTACTTTTTCAATGTCAAGGGCAATGCAGCCATATGTGTTGCCAGACCCTTCCAAAGTAGTAATGCCTCTGGACTTTGTTGAAACCCAGCAGCGCAAAGAGGAAGGGGGCATTTTTGACCAATTTGTCTTGGGAGAGCAACACACCACTATGGCACTGGCCGGTATACCTCTAGAAAAAGCAGAAGAGAGGGTAATGCAGCAACAGCTCTACTGGAATTACACAGGGAGCCCTTATAGGAAATATCTGTAAATCAGAGGACCAGAAAGCTACTTTTATTGATTGACATAAATGGATATGTGGGAGCATCATCTGTTATCCAGCCTGGCAAACAGACTTGAGAAAAGATATACCATAGGTGATATAATGTGCCCCCACCCAACAGCCTACTGCCAAAATCCTCCTGAAGAAGGTCAGGTTCACTCAGTACAATCACTTGGTATGCTAGGGAGCTAGTATGAACACACTGGCCCAGATTTAATAAGGACTTGGTGTCCTTGCATGATGCAAGTCATTTCAAGGCAAAGCAAGTTCCTAACTGGAATTTACAAAGCCACACAAGGGGTGATTTGTGCTGCTTTGCATTGCTTTGTAAAAAATGAGGTAAACCATAGATCTCATTTGCGTTATCTTGCTCCAGAAAGGCATTCCATGGGTGGAGCGTGGCTGTTCCCACACATCCACATGTGGATTCTGGCACATTCCCAGAGTTACAAACTTTCAGGATTTCCAAGTTTAGGGTAAGTTCGGACCATTGGTGCTCTCAGGGCAGCAACAGCAGGTAGCTATTGGGAATGTGGTGGGCACAGGGGCAGCCATAATGTTGTGCATATTCACAAGCTTTCCAAATGTGTACACACCCAGCTTGTGACCTAAAAATGATAAAGAATTAGGTTGTTAGTGTTCAAATCGGATGAAATAAAGAAACAAAAACACCTCTTCTCATTGGCAAAAACAGGAAGGTTTTTCCCCACATGGAAACTATTTCCATTGCAAATGGGAAAAGGGACAAAGAGAAAAATACATACATACATGTATGTTTCTACATTCTTCGACTGTTGATGACCTGCACTAGGCAGGAGTAAAATCAAGACCAAAAGTAGGACCCCTGGAAATCTATGAGCTGCATAGATTTCTGGGACATACTTATGAAGGCTGAGCCCCCACAACTTCACACAAAGTTATCATGATATTTATTTTCCAGTGCAAAATCTTTTTTTTCAGCTGAAACAGGGCCCTCAAAGTGGATCAGATTCCTACTTCGCACTACATTACATCAAGGTGGGATCCCTGGAGGATGCTTGGGTGATCCAACGCTACGGCCCATGGTTTTCCAAACAAAGCCAGATCTACAGAGATTGTCAGACCGGCTTTGAGTCAAAAAAATGACACCTCCTTGAGGCCAGTGCAAAACCTGTTCTAGAGTGTAATGCTGTTTGGGGAGATTTACAAAAAAGTTGTGCAACGCAACGCAGCCCCCTGCGAGGCTGCGCTGCGTTGCGCGACAGGGAGGGAGCAGGAGAGCGCCATATCTTCAAAGACATGGCTCTCTCCTCCCCTTTCCCTTGCGCCGGCGCTGATTACAGCTGCCGTGCGCCATGCATACACCTTAGTGCCATAGCACTAGGGTGTGTGCATGAGTCCAGCATAGGTGTTGTACAGGAAGGGTATCCTTCCTGTACAAAATACTATGCTAGACACGAGGGAAAGCTTTTCCCACTTTGTATGCTTGCTGCACAGTGCAGCACGCATGCAAAGTCGGAAAAGGAAGGAGAAATTAAAGCATTTCTCCTTCCTTGCGCCTAGTTGAAAAGGGCGCAGTTTTCTCACGCTAAACTCAATCTACTGTTTTTAGTAAATTGGGTTTAATGTGAGAAAGCTTGGGTGGTTGCATGGGAACGCCCATGCACCACCCTTGGCACGCCCCCACGGCGCACAGTAATGCGAAGCAGCGCAATGCGCTGCTTCGAATTACTTTTCCGTTATTTCCAGCGCTAAAAAAATTTAGCGCTAAAAAGTTAATTAGGAAAAAAAAGATTTTGCGCCGTTTTGCGACACTTTTGTGACACAAACTCGGCGCAAAATCTTAGTAAATATCCCCCTTTGTCTGCTTAGGCGGCCTGTTTGTGCATGGGCGCAGGGGAAAAGAGCAGAAAGCCATATTGAGTAAATATTGCTTTGTGGCGCTGTCCCAAAGCGCAGCAAGTTTGCATGATGCGTTGTGTTGCGCAGCGCTATGATTCTGTGCATCCATCGGATGGTATGCTAAATCTACCCAAGTTAAAGGTATACATTTCAGCTCTCTTTGTGAGTCAGGCACCCAGAAGCAAACGGCATGTGTCAATTTCTTAATGGGATTAAACTTTGAGAAAGGTTTGCTTCAAGCTACTTTAGGCAGTAAGCGTCCTTTCGTCATATCAGCGGTAACTTTTTTATTTGCCGCAGGCTTTTCAGAAAGACTTATTTCATATGTCATCAAATATTTGAACTCATTTCCCATGGTGATCGCAATCATCATTCATTTAATGGAACATAATGTAATTATAGTTAGAAATGCGAAAATGCCACAGCCGTTTTAAATACAGATGCGGCCCTTTTAATTAGGCTGCTTACCATCCAATTATGTAGTTACTTTAAATATGATTAAAATGCATTTTTAATTGCATTAGAATGTATTTATTAGTGCTGTGTGCCTCTGTCTAATGAATGTAGAGCAGGGGATCAGGGAGGCTCAGGGCGAAGGCTGGGAGTAATTCTCCACATTTCCATGTTTATTTACTTTTAATTAAAATGTATTTTTAATATCCGAAGCTGTTTCAGAGGCCCAGAACTGTGAGACTCAGGCAGAGGGAGCTCTGTCAGAGGAGAATTGCTATTTTCAGCCTATTGAAATAAAAGGGCACAGTGAAGAATTCAAGGTGTCGCCAGGGTACAGCCCCCCACCCCACCCCCCCTACCCCACTGTACAAGCGCTCAGGTTCTCTCTCAGAGCCTGATTGGGTGACTGTGCCCGACAAAATTGCTACCCCAAATAATACTGTCGCCACAATACCTCACGGTTGTGTACAACAAGCAGCTATCCCACTGATGCCGGAATTACCATATTTGATGGAATTGATGGAACTGACCTTACCACTCAAGTGGACACCAGGCTTTTAGGCACCTGCTGCAGAAAGGTAATATGATATGTGTAAGCGATGGAGTATTAGCTGATGGAGATGAGAACCTACCTCAAGTAATAATCGCAGTTCCTGTCAGGGTAAACCATAAAAGTCACTAAATAAATCTGTGCTTAACCCTCTGGTAGCTTGGCAGAAAGAAGTCAGGCTTAACTTGGGGGCAATATGTAAAGTATTTGTGCAGTACTCAAATAGTAATAAAGTGAAAAAAACAACACTAGAAAAATCCAATGCACTTTTGTCGGATCGGCTCAGGAGATTGGTCCGGGGCCACGTCAGTACTCAGAGTAAAAAGTTGGCAAAACGTTTTTTAAGTCCGTTCAGGAGGAGTACTGTGATATACCGTACTAAGTAATAACCCGGTATTTGTAAAGCGCTAACTAATCACCCCTAAGGGTCTCAAGGCACTGGGGGCCGTCGGGGAGATTAAGTGAACTATTGCCCAGAGTTACAGGGTGCTGAGCTGAGCTACCGCTGGTGATCGAACCGTGAGTCCCGTGTTCTGGAGTCAGCCGCCCTGGCCGCTGCGCCACACCTCTCCTATAAGTGTTATATGGTAAGTTGCAATGACATCTGGAATATGGAATAGATAGAGATGTAATGCTCCAGATAAGAATGTGAGGATTTGAAGTAGAGGGGAGTTAGAGCTGATAAGTGTTGTGATCGGTGGCAGAGAAATCACAGGAGAACGGGAGAGGTTCAAGTAAGTATTTACTTAACAGCACAACCTGGCATCCGACCACCTCGACGAGCCAGCAGCAACTGACAAACATCGAGTGCCGTCAACCTTACATTCTTGAAAAGAACACAGAGGTAAGATCGCGTAAGATTACATCATAACACATCTTCCCCCTTTGCAATAAAACAAAACAAAATCAAAGAAAACAAACCCTTCACAAAGAAAATAAAAGAAAAAGAACAGCAACCTCCAGTTGGAGGTAATTCACATTGTGACAGTACAAAAAGAAAAAGTACCTCCAGTTGGAGGTAACTCACATTGTGACATAATCCTGCAGATAAGCGGGTGGTCTACGGACTCTAACACTAAACCCAACCTCATACTCAGGACTCTCCCTCAAACTGTTTGAAAGAGGATCAGGTGAGATGCTGAGATCTCTAGAGCTATCACTGGAGGACCCACAATTATTTGGCATGAAAATGGCTCCTGAGCACCCTTCATCATCACCACCTTGCCCAGCACATGTCCCACCCCTTCGATACAAGGCCACCCTACGCAAATTCCACCTTTCACCACCCTCAACAACAACAAAATATCTTACAACCTTGACAACACGACATGGTCCTTTAAATTTGCTCAAACCAGACTTCACCCTGCCTGATCTTAGTTTGAGCCAATCACCAACTTTAAACTTAGAAGAAATAAATTCATGTACTTGCTCACCTCCAGAGTGTACCCAATCCTTTAACCAGGCAGGAACCAACCTAGAACCTGGAAGACGTCCCCTCATGACTTGAAAAGGACATTTATGGGTGACACTATGAACAGTGGTGCGATATGTCCAAAGCATCTCCTCAGCCAGCTGCTTAGGAGCTTGCCCATTGGATAAAGCAAGTTGAATAGTACCCTTGACCAGTCTGTTGGCCCTTTCCACCATTCCATTACCCATGGGATTGTAAAGAGAGGTACAAGAATGTTTAATGCCACACTTCTCCAAAAAACACCGCATTTCACCTAAAGTTAACTGTGTACCATTATCAGTTAACAGTGTGTGAGGCACACCTTCTTCCAAAAATATCTTCTCCAAAACTTCAATGGTGGATTTGGTTCTGACATCACTCATGAACCTAACCAACCGCCATCTAGAATGAACATCAATAATGACAGCAGCGAAACGCATATCAGAAGACAGTTCGGATAGAGGGCCTATTAAATCCAAACATATAGTGCACCAGGCTTTTCCCGGATCAGCAATTTGACCCATGAGACTCTGGCTAGTCACCCTCAACCTTTTCTCGCTCTCTTTGCAAAGACAACAACCTTCCACCCATCTTTTAATCTGGTCATGCATCCCAGGCCACCAAAACTCTTGTTTGACTCTCCTGATGGTCATGCCTTGACCAAAATGCCCTTCATGAGCTACACGGAGATACAAAGCGATCACCTCTCATAACAATATCAGAACCACTCACTGATAATTCATCAATAAGCTTCCAATAGGGTCTGGCTGCTATAGAAACCATATTTTCTCTACGAGCTCCCTTATTGATCATGGCAATAACTTCCTTTAATACCGAGTCGGCACGCATTTCGTTCGTCCACTGCAACCTCGAAAAGGCACCCAAATTGCATTCAAGAACATCACACACAAGAGCCACAGCTTCCTCAGATTCAAGCTTCTTCACCACATCCTTGTCAACATCCTCCCAATCCAATGACATGCGTGACAAACAGTCTGCTTGCGAATTTTTCCAACCATGAATAAATTCTATATCATACAGATATTCTTGTAATCTGGTTGCAAATCTGGCCAAACGTGCAGACCCTTTTCCAGCACCTTCAGCATATAAAATCTTCATCAATGGTTTGTGGTCCATCCTCAAAACAAATCTTGTGCCCCACAAATATACTCTAAAATATTCTACACCCCAAGCCGCAGCAAGAACTTTCCACTCAATCACTGAATAGTTCCTTTCAGCTTGTGTGAGAGTCCTAGAGGCAAAAGCTATTGTCCTTTCCACCCCATGTTGGTTTTGTGACAAAACGACACCAATGCCAGTGATACTGGCATCAACCGTGAGAAAGGACTTACATGTGGTATTGAAAGGAGCTAAAATGCCCGCATTACATATCTCATCTTTGATGTTAAGAAAAGATATTTGTTGTTCCTCCTCCCACGTGTACTTATTTCCTTTGCGTAACAACCTCCTTAAGGGTTCAGAAACATCAGCAAATCCTTTTACAAATTTAGAATAGTATTCTACGAGGCCTAAGAAAGATCTGAGTTGATCTTTATCTTTGGGACATGGAGCATCTTTTATAGCCTCCAACAAATTCCGTTTGGGTGCTATTCCACAACAAGAAATGGTGTACCCCAAGTACTCAATTTGTTCAGACAAAAATTTACATTTGTCTTTGTTAACTGTTAAGCCCACCTCTTCAAGTTTCCACAACACCTGCCTCAGAACGGCATTATGTTGTTCAACAGTTTTCCCAGAGACCAAAATGTCATCCTGAAAATACACTACACCACCTATCCCCTCAAAAATACTGGCCATCATTCTTTGAAATACACTCACTGCCGACGCTAACCCGAACGGCTTGCGAGTGAATTGGAACATGCCCTCGGTGGTAATAAAGGCAGTGAGTGACTTAGAATCCGGGTGCAATCTGATCTTGTGATAAGCACTTCTCAGATCAATTTTGGAGAAGTACTTACCGCCCCTAACAGATTGTAAAAGCTCATTGATATTGGGCAGAGGAAACGTGTCAGTGACAATGTCACGATTGAGAGACCTAAGGTCAATGCAAAACCTTAAACGCCCATCCGGTTTCTGAGTTAAAACGACCGGAGACATCCATGACGATGCCTCAACTCGTTCAATAACTCCTCCCTTCAATAAGTCCTGCCACAAATCCTTGAGTCTCTGTCTCACTGACAGCGGCACTCTCCTAAGTTTATGCTGCACAGGACATGCATCAGGCTTAAGAATAATCTTGTGAATGTAACCCTTCACACACCCCAATCTATCTTCAAATATCTTATGCGCATCTTGTAAAATGTGTTCAATTTTAATATAGTCATCAACAACCATAACTTGATTGGGGGACCTTGGATTTATAACAATATGAAGGTAGTATTGGTGCATCCAATCAAGAATGGGTGGACCTTCCATAGCAATGTATACTTTTCCTTCAGTGCTCCTCATTCCAAAACGTATGACACCACACATATAGCCTAAGATATCGATGGATTGCCCTTGATACCCAACAGGATTGATATCTTTATTGAATAGTGAAACATCATCCCACAATGTTTTGAAGAGAGCCTCAGGAATAATAGTGAACATGGATCCAGAATCAATCATGAGACTAACTTCTTTCCCACACACATTGAATACAGCTGTAGGTCTTGTCAATCTTCTTGTATCTTCACCAACTTCCGCAATATTGCTATCAAAAGTTTCTTCTACTACAAGCACTTTATAGACACTTTTTTAACATCACTTTTTATAACATCAGTGTCTTGGTGCACTACATTAACTTTAAGCTTATACTTCTCAGAATTATCACTCTGTCTACACATACGTGCATAATGCCCCTTACGGCCACACTTTCTACACACTTGATCTACAGCAAAGCATCTTTTTGAGTCAGCAATGTGATACTGACTACCACAACGCAAGCATTCTCTTCCTTTGGCTTTAGGAATATAGCCAAGCACGTTCGCTCCCTTAGTAATTTATTTTGAGGCTGCTTTGACTTCTATGTATGCATCTTGAATACATTCTAAACTTGCTACTTCAACTGTGTTTCTATCCCTCCTTGCCAGCTCCTTAAAACATTTCTGAGACTCTTCAATGACTTTAGCCATTTCCACATCTTCTTTTAGCGAGGGCTCTTTAGCACCCCAAAGTCTCTCCTGAATTTTCTTATCACGACATTGCACAATAAGTTGATCTCAAATTAATTCCTCAGTCATTGTACCAAAACGACATTTCACAGAAAGTTCACGCAACCTAGCCACAAATTCGTCTATGCATTCATTATCCGCTTGAGGTTGAGTATAGAATTTATATCTTGCCATAACTAGGTTAACTTCCTTTGCAAACCTGGTCTCTAGTCTTTTTATTGCTTCTTTATAAATGTCATTCATTGGCTGGCCATTGGGACCCATAGCTACTGGGAGATATTTGAATACACGTTGACCTTCACTGCCTAAAGCACTAAGCAACAATGCCTTTTTCCTTGCAGGTGAGAAATTGTGCCCATCTAATGCAGTGATGTAGTTTTCTAACATCTCCACCCAATCCTCCCAGACTATTGTGGGTGTGCCTGGAGAGGTAAAAACATAGGGGGCATAATGACATTGGATTGCACAGACATAATAACCCAAAAACGAACAATGTCCCAGAATAAATATTAACTTTAAGGTGTGCAGATCACCGTAGATGTGCCTGCACAAATCGTAATCAGAACGTGTTCTAGTTAGGAACACAAACACCGTGTATGCAGAGGTGTGCAGATCACTGAAATTGACTGCCCAAAGAAGCAAAGCAATAAGATGATTTGGCAATCAAATTGACGCTTAAGGTGTGCAGATCACCGCGAGTGTGACTGCATCAAGAAACTGTGTAAAACTACCGGTGTGCCTATCACGCGTCATGTACCGGCAATAAGAGATCAGCTGTGCAAGTAACAGCGTATTGCCACTTGAGAAGAAACAAAATGGCGGCACGTAGACGGCGTGACGTAAGGCGCCGTGCGTTCCAGTGATGAAAGTGACGAACGTCACACAGAGGCAGCCCACAGTCGTTCGTAATCTAGAAGCTCGAGGGAGAGCGCATGATTCCAATGGCAGTGCAGAGGACAACAATAATGAAATAAACACAGTACCTTGAAGAAAAAAATGAATATTGATCCAGGCGAGGCCAATACCACTACAGGAGCAGATACAGGAAGTCGTGAATCCAACAGGAAATGGAGAGAGACGATTAAGCGTGCCAACAGGATCACCAGGTTGTGCTCCCTTCTCCCATGCGCAAACCAGCTGAAGATCGTCGCCAAACATTTTGTGATCAGTGGCAGAGAAATCACAGGAGAACTGGAGAGGTTCAAGTAAGTATTTACTTAACAGCACAACCTGGCATCCGACCACCTCGACGAGCCAGCAGCAACTGACAAACATCGAGTGCCGTCAACCTTACATTCTTGAAAAGAACACAGAGGTAATATCGCGTAAGATTACATCATAACAATAAGCATTGGAGCTCTGATGGATGAGGTCTGTTGTATGGGACGTATCTATCTTGAATAAAGAAAATATGGAGCAACCAACTGGTGGGGAGTTATATCCTTTTCACATTGGCAACAACTGAAAATGTTAATCTGAGTTATCATCATTAAAATGTTGTGGAATATTCACTCAGCAAAACAAGCTGAACTTTTGAGTCACCTCAAATCAAGTGTGCTCCTGCTATTGTCAGAGCTGTACAGGTGAGTGTGGTGGCGCTGGCACAAAATCATAATTTTAAACATTTGGGACTTTTGGAAATATTGTGTCTCGAGCGTGCCTCTGTGTGCACCTTACCTCGAGGGGAAACGGTTTTTCTCGAGCCTTGTATGAGTGGCAGTCACCCTCACGCACTTGTCAGCCATTATGCAGCATTCCTGTGGCACAGAGTGTCTGGACATCTGTGCGTCGCCACGGTGGCCACTTCATGACGCTGCACACAAGCTGCATGGTGATGTTGAGATGCACGTCATAGACTTACGTTGGTGGCCATCTTCTTTTGGGATACATTCATCACACAAGCTCCGTGATGATGCTAATATGCACATGGTAACGTCACATAGGTGGTTATCTTCATTTGGGATATATTCCTCAAAGTGATGGCGTTTCATGTACAATGTGTGATCAGCTTGTCATGATACATCAGGAAACTGTGTTGCAATTTGTTCGCTGTGGGACATTGAAGCGCTGTGAAGCTCTTTTATTTGTTTTATGTTATTGGGCTGTCAACTTGTTCTCGTCATTGCAAAAAAGCTATTCAAGGAATTTTTGGCAGCTCCCTTCATCCTGTGCTGGTTTGATACATGAAGATAAGGAACTGTTAATATTTGAATTATTATCCTTTAAACTGCTAAGTGACATTTCGAGTAACTTGGTTACTGGTAAATTGTTCCTCAGACATTTGTGGTTACTCGAATATCAGTTTGGATACTGGCGGTTGGGATTCAGTGTGTTTGAGTGTGTGTGAATGTGTGAGGGTTATTTTGGAAATAACTATTAATGTGACATTATTGGTAACAACTGGTAACTTGAGATTATTAGTCAACAATATGCAGAATGCGACAGCAACTCAATTTTTCCTCTCATCTCCGGAAGAACCGGTGATATATTGGTGTAGAGGAAAGAAAGTTTTCATGCACTATGCCAGGGTATACAGTGCCTCTCTAGGAGCAGAGAGGAAAATGTCCTTACTTATGCGTTGTTTGGGTCCAGAGGGGCAGGAGGTATTTGAACATTTGCCTGAGTAATCTACTGATGATGCCAATGGGCTTAATTAATTTGAGATATGCTTAAAAAAACTAGACCTAAACTATTTACCAAAGGTGAGCACTATTTTAGAGCGTTACCATTTTGGAAGACAGATGCAACATCTAGGTGAATCAGTTGAAGTTTATATAACGGCTTTAAGAAAATTGGCTTCCTCGTGCAATTTTGTTGGCACGACTGATGAAAGATTGCGTGACCAATTTATGTTTGGGTGTGTATTGGACAACGCGGGAGAAGCTCTATGGTTGAAGGATAATCCCACAATTAATGAGGTATTGACCACAAAAAGACATGTGAACATTCTTTATCATGTGAGGAGCTTATCCACAATAAAAAACCTAGTAATGATAAGGAGGCAGTTCAAGTCATAAAATCTAAAGCAATTGCTTCTGGGAAACAAGTCGAGAAGGTGGTAAAGAAATCTCAGATCAAACATTATAGTTGTGGGAATTTAGGTCATGTGTCCTGGGTGGAAGTCTACATGCAAAAAGAAGTGACAGTGTGACCAGAAGGTTCATGTGGGCTGAACTCAAATTGCGGGTGGGGGTTGGGTATGTATCTCTGAATAATATTGGAGACAAATTTTGGGCAAGTGACATGCAAGGATTTAAACATGAGGTACCCGATTTTGAAGGCACAGTGTTGTGATATGGGAAGCTAATGTAACTTCCTCATAAGAGGGGAAGCATGTTGCCATCTGGGCTGATGAAAAATAAGTCTTGCGGCCTGGTTCTGCACAAGTTGCAGTCTTTTGACTAGATATAGCGACAGACCGAAGTACAGTGAGTTAGCATAGTCTATGTGAGAGATAACCAGGGCTAGAATTACCTGCACCAGTGCTCCCTAGTAAGAAGTCTGCTAATTTTCCTTATCGTCCATAACTGAAAGAAACAGGTACAGACTACTGTTCGGCTCTGGGACTTCATGGATAGGTCACAGCTGATTGTGACCCCGAGGCTCTTAGCTGAGGAGGATGGGGTTGGGGGAGAGCCCAGCTCAGCTGGCCAGAAGTGTGAGCTCCAAGGATTTCGAGCACCTCCTATCAGGATCAGCTCGTTTTGTCTGGGTTTAACTTTAAGTGGTTGCTGTTAATCCAGTTGCGGATGTGCAGCCTGGTGGCTTGGAATTCAGACATAGAATCGGGCGTGTTCTCGATGGTAAATATTAGTTGCAGGTCATCTGCATAATTGAATGTGCTCACATTTCTTTCTCTTAAGGACAGGATCAGAGGGAGTAAATACAGGTTGAACAGGTGCGGGGATAATGAAGATCCCTGTGGGACTCCGCACATTGACTTCATATTAGGTGCCGTAAAGTGGGAGAGGCGAACAGACTGGGAACGGTCCTCCTGGAAGGACGTCATCCAGCTGAGAGCCGAATCCTGGAGTCCTGCGTCCCTGACACGGTCCACTAAAATGCTGTGTTCGACCATGTCAAATGCCGCTGATAGGTTCAATAGCACCAGAGCCTGAGGGGTGCCCTTATCGGCATCTTTCCATAGTTTTTCCAACACAGTCAGTATTACTGCCTCAGTTGAATGAGAAGGTCGGACCACTGCTTGGAGGGGATCAAGGTAATGCCACGTGGTATTCTAATACATTGGCCAGGAAGGGAAGCAAGGATATGGGGCGGTAGTTAATCGGGATCAGGGGGTCTGCCCCCCGTTTTTTTAAAAGGGGAACTATGATGTCTTTTTTGAAGGCTCTAGGGACACAGCCCTGTGTTAATGACTCGTTCAGAAAAGAGAGGGCAGGCTCAGGATGTACAGTAAAAACATCTTTTAAAATATAAGTTGGACAGCTATCAGTAGGGGATCCAGATTGGACTTTGGTCAAAAGTTGGTAATGTCTCATAAGCCATGTCGTGTAGTTCCTATAAAATCTATAAAGGATCTGCGCGTTCTGACAGCATACACTGTAGGATTGGTGTCGGACTAATTCTGAACACCCCCAATGGGTATGTTGGCCTTTTGTACCAGCTAGCTCACAGTGCCACTAGAATCTCCTCTTACCAAGGAGAGAATAGTTCTTGGCAACCATCGAACATGACAACCCTGATCCCTCAGGACCGTGGAAACAATATGCTACTTTTCGCTCAGTCACTCGTGCTTACTTAGTCTGTCGTAGAGAGATACACAGAATGGACAGGCTGGGCATTTTCAATAAGTATTTATTGAACAGTTGTTATTCTGGTGTAAAATAGATGAGCTGCAACAACCGTTAGACAGTAGCAGATATATAGGATTAGAAGCACTATGAAAGTAAACAGATGGTAAAGTTCTACCATCTTGCAGTAATCATGAATACATACAAGTACATAAAATATATGATAAAAAGATGCGTACTCCTACGATGTCTCCCTAACTAGATGTACCTAAGTGTACCTAGCATGTGTGTAGGTGTTAAGCCAAGAATACCTCTAGGATAAAGTCAACTCCATTACCTGAAGAACCTGAAGTGAGAGACTGTGGGACCCCGTCTTGGTCTTGAGTTGGACACCCCGCGATGGATGTTAGACCACGGCGAGCTGGAGTGTCTGCATGCAGGAACCGCAGCTTCTCTTGTCAGTGTGTCGGCCGGTAAGTCCTGATCTCCTCTATCTTAGCAAGATGTGATGTATATATACCCATAGCTCTCCCCAGGGGTCCTACCTCGGTGTATTACTGTGTCGAGCTAAGGATGACGTCGGGCATGAACTTTATACATAGATATTATACAGGAGATG